>JAUCMO010000504.1:2500000-5000000 GCA_032399605.1 Melipona beecheii | reverse complement strand
GTCGAAAATCGACACGCCACGCGGAGAAAGAGAAAAGAAGAAACGAATCGTGGCCGTATTTCTCGCGAATAAACACGAGTTAACGAACGAACGAATCGAGGAGAGAGAGTGCAGCATCTTCGGCGTGGAGCGGCGTATCAGGAACACCTTGCGCGACAGGTGCCATCTTCGCTCGTTCGCGAAGCGTGGTGGCGTGCGTATGGCTGAACGAAGAGGAGCGGAAGCCGGTGTCCACGGACAGGCTATCCTGCGCCGTTCGGTTTGACGGCCGTGGCTGTGTCCGGTCCGGTAGACGCTATCGCCGCTACTTAAAAATATGTTAGCGACCGGTATATAAGCACCGTGACCTCCGCGATACGATCTAAAGGGCCCCGGAGGAGCCCGGCACAGCCCGATGGCGACGGTCGCGTCGTGCCGTGCGTCAGATGCTTTTACGGGTGCCGACACCACCGAGGGGTGACACGAGCGGAGAAACCACCGTGACTGTAACCGTCACGCGGTACCCGGAAAAATGCCGAAACCGAGCTCGTCCCCATCGAGTCCCCCGTCGTCCATCGATAAGAACCGGTGGACGCCTCACGATCCTACGTTTCGTTTCGAAATTTCGCGGCTCGGCTCGGACGCTTCTCCCACCGCTCCCGATGTTAGAAATCTGCGAAATATGATATGTAAAAAAATATGTAATTTGTATGTAATTGTGGGAAGATATGTAATTTACGTGATAAGGGAAAAGATACCCGTCGCAAGTACGTGTATTTAATTTCTGTTCAATTTCAACTAACGTCTCTCTTAAACTGTGTCGATTAATAGAGTTAATTATCCGGTTTATAAATTTTACCAATCAGTTTCGTTTCTCTGTCGTTTTTCTATTTTTATAAGTAATTATTTAAAAAAAGCAAATCAACGCCGCAGAAGCACGTTTATTTCAAACTGTGGATATCGCAGGGAATGCAAATTACTTTTTATTATTGACGACTCGTGTCGCGCAATTTTTCTTTCTCAAAACTATCAGCTGATGGAAAATTTCAGTCGTTACGTTGTCTGGTCGTTACGATGTTGCAATTTTGATAAGAAAAGTATGTTTGAAAGCAGCTCGCGACGCTCTCGACGATTAAATTACTCTCGCCGCCGTTTTTCTATTTACAAGTAATTATTTAAAATAGCAAACAGATATCGCAGGGAATGCAAATTACTTTTTATTATTTAAATTTTCTTTCCCAAAACTATCGACTGATGGAAAATTTCGTCACGATGATACAATGTTGATCAGAAAAGTAGTATGTTTGAAAGCAACTCTCGACGATTAAATTACTCTCACTGTCAGTCTTCAATTTCTTCGAACAGTCACTCAGTATCTCAACGCAATGTCTACTTGCAATAGTTTCACGCTCAAACGCGTATTTTGAGCGACTGTTCCTACCATTCGTTCCTACCATCCTTCCCGTGGCTTCGCGACTGTTTCGGCCAACGACTCGATGCGTGGATAATGGGAACGAGAGTCATGACGAAAACATGCGAGTGCCGAGGATATCGCGAGGCACGCGAAAAAAGAAGAAAGAACGCTGGTCGGCGAGCGCAGGTGAAACGGTTGCGAGGAGGAAGGAAGGAGCAGGTGGTGGACCAGCGATGTTCGGCGTGTGCCACGGGCAACGAGGCTGACCTCGAAGACCGTGGCAATCGGAGAGATCCACGGGCCGGAGCGAAGCAGAGTCGGCGGTCGCAGCTGCGCTTTATCGTCCGGAAGACGAGCGACGAAACGAGTAGACACTCGCGCGCGTGTAACGTCGTCGTCGGGTGATTAACGGCCGAACCGTATGCCGGGCCGACGTGGGAATCGATTACCAAGCGGCTACCAAACACCGGCCACTAACTCCGAGCTAACTCCCGCGTGTGTCGATTCCTACGGTCTTTACGCTGCGCCGTTTCGCGTCGATTTTCGAACGTTCGGCGGACGTTCGAGGGGGAAGATCGCGAAGTGCATCGACGGTACAGATAGCAGCAATCCCTCTGCTATCAGTTTACTACGCGGTAAAACATCGTAGAAGTAATCTGGGATGCTCAAAGTACAATTTGTTTGTTTTGTTTGTTTATTAGAAATATAAAGCGAGTGGCAGCCTGTAACGAAACTCACGACCTAAAGTGGATGTTATCTATGTTCTCATAGATAGTAGCAACCCTCTCAGCTATGTACTACGTACTGTGTGACAAAACATCGTAGAAGTAATTTGGGATGCTCGAAACACAATCAGACTGTTTGTTGGTTAGAAATTTGTTTGTCCGTTTGTTAGTTAGAAATAATAGGGCGAGTGATATTGGTCTGTAACGAGACGCGAAAGATGAGGCTGCGTGTTTTCACAGATATTATCAACTCCCCGAGTGTTTCCTACGTGGTAAAACATTTCCTACAGGTAATCTTGAAACACAATTTGTTCGTTTGCTAGTTTGTTTATTAGACACTCGAGTAAATTCCAAGCTTTTGGCAATTTCAAGCACTCAGTTTCTGTTAATCTCAATTTCTGTTTCAATGGACAGGTGCATTTAATTAAAATTGAGGATAGTTTTCAAATATTCAGTGTTTTGGTACAATTTGATACAATTTCACCGAGGTGTGCTCTTCATGAATATGTATCGGACGTCTTTTACAGACGGAATATCTCAAGGAAGGAAGATAACCGAAGAGGAGAGCAAACGGGAGAGGGGAAAGAGTGAGAAGAGAGGAGATGAAAGCTGGAGTATTTACACTGGTTCGACTGGTAGAATTCATCTCGTTGGTTTTTAAAATGTCAAATCGATATATCGATCAGCCCATTTGATCTGTGCGTCTTAGCAGCAACGAAGCTCTCTAGAAGCGAAAAAGAAAAAAAAAAGAAATGGCGATCCTTCGTTTCAGAAGTCGCATGAGTCGCAGTATCGAGCGCGAAACCATCGGCTTATGTTCGACTTATCCGAGCCTCTGTCCCTTCGATTCTCGGCACAATTCCCGAGATAAGGGATCCGAGAAGAGGGAAATCTCCTCTCGAGATCCCTACGTTATCGCTAGCGTGGAGCTCGCGTTCCCGGGAAGCTTCCGCCCCGTGGAAAAGAGGGTGGAAACCGGGGATGCGAACCGGCGAGGGCCAAGTAGATCCCTGCAGCGAGCTTGCGTGCTCGCTCTCGGCCGAAGCTCGGAAGCTTTCGCAGCGGCAAGCAGCGCCTTGCCTTGGCGACTTCCGGCAGCTGGCTTCCCCGGAGCGGACCTCGCTCCGGAACTAGAGTTCCGGGGCAAGCAACGCGACAACCCCGAGATCCCTTCTTTATCGGCGCTCCCAGGATCCTCCTCCCCCTTTCTTTCTCTTTTCTTTTTCACGCGTTTCTCGCCTTCTCGCTCTTCCTCTTGCTCTTCCTCTTCTTCTCCTGCTTTTTTTCCCCCCTCTTTTCTCTTTTCCTTCTTTTTCGACCCGCCGAGGCAGAAGATACACATGCACTCGCCGAAGAGAGACGAGGCAAGTCATCGACCGGAGTCATAAGGAGATATCGCGCACGATATCCCGGTTACCGCACGCCAGGCCAGCGTGTATATATACCCCGTTAACGCACCGCCAATGTGTGCCGCTGTCGTACCAATTAATCGCCGGGAGATCCTTATCGCCATGGGATGTTTTCAGTCACGGCCTGCACTTTCCGCGCTCTCTGGCTTCGCCGTGCCGACGCGTCCCGTTCTCCGCCTGCGTGCAGCCTGTGGCAGCCAACGATCGCAGGAAATTGACGCCGGGCTCTGGAAAAACCGCGGCCCCGCCGCCGATAACGGACGAGGGGGAGCCCCATCCGCTTCTCCCACGGACGAGAACTCGCGGAGAAAATATTTATTTTTCGATTGGTCGTGCGACCGTCGTGTCTTTTGAAAGCTGATTGGTGCGCGTTTTTTTTTTTTTTTTTTCTATCAGCTCGTAGGTGCTTCTGTTTCGACGCGAGTGTATCGAAACGGAGGTTTTTGCAGATACGTCAGTGTTTCTTCGTCTTTTGATTATCACAGGCCCCCTTTATGAGGCTCTTGAATAATGTATCATCCGTTAACCGAATAGCCTGTTATCTCACTTAGCTAGGATGTTATTTGTTAAAATAAGTTTTATTCCAAAGCTCTCGGTTCGTTCACTCGCGTTATCTCGGATAAGCTTCGCGGTTTTCTGAAGATCTGTCGAGTAGAAACACCGATCTACGTGATACGTCTTGCAATTTTTGTTAAGTTAAAAGTACGACTTTCTCCCTCAGACAGACTCCGTTTAAGTAATTTTTTATTATTGCGGACGTACGTGAGACCTGGAGATCTGCCCGAGCACAGATGCAGTTGTCTCGCAATTTGAAACTAAAAATCGAACTTTCAAATACAGATATGATATGCGATTCACCTTACTTGCCTACGGTGCGTCTACGTATCTGTGTCTACGTATCGTTGGATCGCGACTGGAAGATGAGGAAACGAAGAGGAGAGCGCGCGCGGCTGCTCGTGACCGATTTTAAACGCGCCCTCGGTCTTCCCACGTTTTCACGTAGTATCCTATTCACGCGCGCGTATCGATCTTGTCCGACGTCGATCCACGTCCTCGTGGCCGAGCCGCGTACGGGCCGGGGCAAGGACAAGCGAGATCTCGTCCGACCCAGCGGACTGACCGACGACCTACCTTGAATTTCATTCAACACGCACACACACGCGCGCAGACACACACTGGGAGGTCGCGTCTCGACGCTTACGCGGAATACGAAACGACGTTCCCATGGATTGTGCGCGCGGGGCCAACCATAGCGTCGTCGTTCTAGTCGACCGACGTAAGACGACGACGGTGTGTACACACGGCGCGTTGCGTCACTGTCTCTTCCTCCGTGCCGCAATCCATCGTCGCGTGGATTGTTGGCTCCAGAGGCCAATCAGCGCAGGTTATTCCTCGTAAAAAGCAACCGGCGTGTAAACAGCTATCGGGTTTTTGTTAAAACGCTCGACGTAAACGTTTTGTCACGGAGTCTTTTTGTTAATGTCCGACCTCCTTCGGGGAAGAGTTTCAGTTTATTCAGTACCGACGATACGAGCAGAACTCTGGTGTGCTCTTCTGTGGTCACAGTAACTGCTCCTCACGCTCGCAATAGCGTATATCGCTGAAGGTTGACAAGCGAATCAAGCCCCTTTTCTCAATATCGACTTTGCAAGAAATCGGAAACAGAATTTGTGGATTTACCGCGTAAGAAAATGAAACGAATGGTAAATGCTGAGACAACTAAAATCAAGTTTTGCCATTTTTCACGACGTTAAAATTAATTCAACGTAGGCAGGCAAACGAACGCTCACTGCTTCAATTATTAATTATCAATAACTAAATTGGCGATTGCTATGCGTTGGCGGTACAAATTTCTATCAGTCTCTCTCAAGAGAAGCGCAGCAACCACGTCAGAGTCGAAGAAGAAGAAGAAGCTTCGAAAAGAAAGGGAAGAGGAGAGAGTGCGAAAAAGAGAGAGAGAGAGAGAGAGAGAGGAGAGGGTAGCGAAGGGCGAGCGTGGAGAGAGAACAGGAGGAAGCAGCGGGTGATTGATTTTTGTCGTGGCTTTGCCTGACGCTATCCGTTATATCCGCGATTGTGCGGACCTGCAGGGGGACTCCCTCGTCGGGTTGAGCGCGGTGAAGCGACGACGGCGGGCGTCGCGACGCCGTCCACCGATTGGCGGTTCCCGTCCCCAGGGGGCGGCGCTAATCACCAGACCGTGCAACACACCGTGAGTCTCTCTGCTGCACTCGCCTCGAAAGCACTCTACCGTGCATCGCTGACTCCGATCTATATACACACCGCCGGGGCTGTACGACTACCACCACGCGCCACTGACCTCTACCCAGTGTACGAGAGCGTACACTGCGCGAGCTCTCTCTCGGACGCACAACGACTGCCGCGCGCGCGTTCCGTCGTCTCTCGTCGATGGAGAGGCGACCGCGCGCGCCCTCCGACCGACCAACAGGATGTAAACCGACGACTATGACGACCGGGAAATGGAATAGCCTCCCGGTTTTAGCACGATCGTTCCCCTCTTTCGTCTCGTCTCGTCTCGTCTCGTCGCGTCTCTCGTTGAGGAGATTCTCGGAGGAAAGAACATGGATCGCCGATTTTTGGCAGAAAGAATTCTTCTTTCACTCGGAATATCAGGCTTGATTCGTTACTTCGTAGAATTCGAATCGCCCCGCCGATTTTTGACAGGACGAAGAGGTCACTGTCTCTTGGTAGATCGAATTTTCAAGTAAAGAAAATTACTACGTAAAAATTCTATTTAACTCTAAAAATCCATAACATCCCAAATATCACGATCGATAACGTTAAATTTTCGCAATACAGCGCGCGAAATTAAACGCCCAAATTACTCCGGACTCTGTTGGCTGTTTTCAGAAATGCGTCTCGAGACTTTCGCGATCTGTCTCGCGGAATGAACTCTCGGGGGATCGAAACGACGAGTCGTGCTGCCCGCGATTCGATCAGATTCGAACTCCTCGCCAATTTCGATTGTTCGGCAGGCGGCCATCAATCGCGTCGAATTTACGACCGCGGCCTGTCATCGTCGAGGCCCGGCCCGAGGCTCGCGGCATCCGACTCCCACGTTTGTCCGCGATCGAACGTCAGATTGAAACCGCGTATTTCTCAGCGTGCACATCCGCGCTATCTGGCATCTTATCCGGCGTATCGGCCGCGTCGACTACCGCCGTCGCGGCTGTGCGCGATATGCTCGCCTCTCCCGCGTTTCATTCCCACCGATCGTTCTGCTCCGCGCCGAGCGGAGGCTAATTTAACGATGGTCCTTTGAAAGAAAATTCTCAGATCGACGCGCAACCCACGGGCAAAAGTACCTGTTGAAATCCAAGCCGCGCTTGGAGAACAATCGTTGAAAAATCTCCGCGATTACCGGATTACGCACCTCGCAAACATTCTCTCACTTTCAGACACTGCTGCGATTTGAATTCAATATTCTTCCCAAGTATCACCTGTTATCCCAAATCCTGAGATTTACCAATTTCTACTGAGAATTTTCTCGTTCTAGAATTTCCCAAACGTCAGCGAGTCCGAGTTGTTTTCCATTTCCGCTCTGTAACAGAATCTGGGAAATTCAAGCTCGGTTCGATCGATCGATCGATCGGCGGTCCTCAAGAGGGAAAGTTTCGCGCGCGCGGGTCGCGGTTTTCGGAGGACTCGAAATACGCGTAGCGTTAGTTGGACTGCGCGCGGTCTGCCAATCTCTATTCAACGCGCGGCCGCGTTGCTGTCATAAATTAGAGAGTCGGGTCACGCGCGGCGAACTGGTGTATGGAGCGCAGATATTTACAAGTATTTACAAACTGCGATATCTTCTGGTGTTACTGTCCGCCGGGACACTGGCTGGCTCTGACGATAATTTAATATTTCCCGAATCGATCCGCCGTCGCCTCCACCGTTTATTTCGCGATACCTTCGTCGACACCACGCACCAGCCCGATCCGCGTACGCGTTGCTCGACGGACGGGGACAAAGGGCAACAACTCCGAGGGCAATAATTCGATCGCGTGAAACGAAGTTTGGCGATCTGAGATTCTCGACGAGAATCATCGAACGTTTGCGATCATTCATTTTTAACAAACCAAGTCGATACTTTGTGAAATTTACGTGCTTCAATCGTTTTGGAATGTTCACTGCGAAGAGACGTATTTCCAGATGATTTTGCAGAGCTTTGTTTCGTATTTGTAATAAATTATTGTCATCTAGTGACGTATCATTTTTTCATAACTCGATTTAACAATTGTCATTAATAATTTTAGTATTTGGACGTGATTGAATCTGACACGATTAAAACTCTTAAATTCTTGTAAATAAATGCTTGCGAGTAGCAAACTGTTAGCCTGGGTGCCCATTTAAAAATGGGCACTCGAACCCCCGGATCGACGTTTTTTCCCGAATCGATCGGAAGTTCCCTCGATGAATCATGCCCGGTTCTCACGAACAAACGGCGGGTTGATTTACGAGAACGTGATGACTGTGACAAGAGCAGGCGGATCGCCGCGCGAGGAGAAGTACACCTCGAGGTGCGCTTCGAGGAAAACGGATGTCTGCGCCAGGGATCAAGCGAGAAGGCACGATCCGCCGCCGCGAGACGATAAGCCACCCGCGCTGATTTACGAGGGTGCGCGATGCCGAGTTTGGTCCTGAAACTCTCTCGCGTTCGCGCTTCACGATTCGCCGAGAACCCAGAAATCGTTCCGCGGTCGCTGTAGCGCCTCAACGACCGGCGATACACGCGCCGTTGGTCGGCCGCCTCGGGAGTAGTTGATAAAGGCCGATAAATCGCGGGTAAAACGGAGTGATAATATCGCGAACACGGGGCCGTTGCTGTCGCGGGGGAAAGAAGGAAGACGACGCGCGACCAGCTATTTCCAAAGAGCGAGCGAGAGAGAGATAGAGAGAGAGAGAGGCGACGTCGCGGCTGAAAGTAGAGAAGCGCCGGACGGAGGCAGGAGGAGCGGCGGGTGGAGCAGCCGGCGGAGGTCGTCGCGGAGGAGGAAAGCGGCGTGGAGGAGCGCAGAGGTTTCAGAAGGTGGACGCGCGAGCGGTGACGGCGGCGGCGGCGAGGGGCGTTCGAGGGTCGCGAAAGGGAAGGTGGGCCCAGAAGGTGGGGGCCTGGATGAGAGAGCGGCGGAGAGAGGCAGTGGGGAGAAGGGGCGCGCCACCGCGGCGGTGGAAGCGGTGCGGTTGCTCGAGCGAGACGAGAGCGAAGAGAGAAACGCTGCCACCGCCGCCGCCGCCGCCGCCGCCGCCGCCGCCGCCGCAATCGCTGCCGCCACCGCCGTCGGGACAACGTAGGAGGGACCAATGGACATGCGCGGGTGTGCCGCGACACCACGGCGACCTTCTGGCCACCGCCAGAAACAAAATGGCTACCGCGACTCGTAACGTCACCGAGAGATGGCGACATAACCTTCTCCCTCTTGGCCTCCTTCGCGTTCCCGAGGTCTCGGATCAGCGGCGAAACCTCTACTGTCTACTGCATCGTAGGATTCTTTAATCGAAAGTTTAGGTCGCTGGATTTTCCGAAATCATGCCCGAGCGATCTTGGCGAGCCTACCCCAAAGAGACCGAGAGGTTTCCGGGGTTGCGGGGAAGATTGGCAGGTCAACGTATCGTAGGTTGATGATTGCGAGCGTAGGGAGGAAAGAACGGAGGAGAAAAGGGCGTTTCGAGGTTTGCCGGCAGCCCTAGACACAAGGGTAGAAAAGGTCAGGTCAGAGGTGCGAATTAACATAGCTTATCGCTAGACGAGACTTAGCTAGCACTAGATCTCTCTCCCTCACGAAATATCATTTCCATGAAATTGAGAGAGCTGAAGGTTCATTCTTGTCAACTGATCTCTCGAACTCACTGTCTGGATCTACACAATTTTCAACTTCGTTTCGGTACGTTGATCCAACAAGTTGATCTAATAAATCAGAAATCTTCAAACTGCCATCTCCGCGATCGACACGGAAGAGCCGTGCCAACTGCATTTTTCAAGTCGTGATAGAGTCTGCTTATCAGTCGCGATCGAAACACGCCGGAGCAAAGTGATTCGGTGGCAAATGGCCCGGGCCCGATTCGGGAATCGGGCCGGATCTTATCGGGCCCCCAATTACGCGTTCGACGCGCAAGACGCCTGTGGAGGTACTTTGCCGCACGGCCGGCGAACACGGCGGCGACAGATAGTCACTCGATACGCGGCGTTAATTTGTCGAAAGCACTCGCGTCAGCGCCGCCACGAGTGAATATCATTTGAATGCATTAAGCCTCTGTTCTCTGCGTACACGCGTTTGCGTGGCTGGCTGGCTGGCTGGCTGGCTGGCTGGCTGGACGCCGATCTCCAGGCATCTTCTTCGAGAACGAGTAGATCGCGATTCGAAAGTCACGACTGCGAATGACGATCGATCTTACACGAGATTTCCACTTTCCACGCAGTTTCGAACTTTCGAGATAGATCGCGATTCGTTTCGTCAACGAAATCGCCTGTAAACGCACGACGGACGAAACAATCCCCGTCCGCGGCGTTCCGCAATTGTTTCCCGGCGCTGGAGCCGA
Organism: Melipona beecheii; assembly: GCA_032399605.1. Classification (NCBI taxonomy): domain Eukaryota; kingdom Metazoa; phylum Arthropoda; class Insecta; order Hymenoptera; family Apidae; genus Melipona; species Melipona beecheii. The sequence goes on along the minus strand of JAUCMO010000504.1, from coordinate 4,989,921 downwards.
GTTTGCGCGAGTTTGAAACGAGACTTGGGCGAGACGCGAACGGAAACGGCGGTGTTTCATTATCATAATCGAGGGAAATCTCGAGAGGATAAGGCGCTTGTCATTGGAAAGATGAATCGACTGGTGACCCGAGTCGAGAAGGCGCGGTAACTTTTCCACGCTGGCCGTGTTTTTTGGCGGAGAGAAGACGGCGAGGCCGGCTCGGGCCCGGTGGCGAGAGGTTCGCGAGACAAGTCTGTCGGGGACATTGATTGGCGAGCGACGGGAGCCGCCGCGCGCGGTCGCTCGGACCATCGAGTCGCGTCGCGTCGCGTCGCGTCGCGTCGGTCGGCTTCGTCTCGCGTCGCTCGGATGTTTTTAGGACGGTGCGGATAGGAGCCAAAGCTCTCATGCATATTCAACGGCACTCTCAACTCCTCCGTCACAGGAGGGAAAGAACCACCCCCGCGCGCCCCGGCGCGCCCCTTAGGCAGCCCCTATCCGCCGCACGGAGAGAGAGAAAGAGAGAGAGAGAGAGAGAGACGGTGCACGAAGACGAGGCGATAGCTGCCGCTCGGATAGATAGATAGATGGGGACGGGCCGGGGAGAAAGAGAGAAACCACCCCACCCCCCTCCCCTCCTCCCACGTGGAAACCAAGGGGTAAGAGACGCGGCGGTGGTGCCCGTTGTCGAAGGGGTGTGCTCTCACGATTTCCTTCATATTCCGCGTCGGCTTTTGTCGATGGTCCAAGATAACCGAAGAGGCGACCTCCACGCGGGATCGTCCTCCGCGAAATTAGACAAACTTCCGGGACCGCCCGATTCCCTGCGCGCTCCGCCGTACCGTGAGACGTACGAGCTTCGCGCCGAGTAACGGGCGGTTCGATTTCGACGATCGATCGAGCGATCGAGAGTAGTACTTGTTCTCGAGAATTTGCAACGTTTCTTCCATTCTTCCGTTCGTATTTTTACCTTGTCCGTCCGGTGTGAATAAAATCGAATATCTCTCAACGTTGGAGAAAGAGCAGAGAAAGTCAAATCAAAGAAGAAATAGTAACCAGGCACGGCGAGGGACTAACGAGAATCTCATTTCTCGACGTTCGCGACGAGACGTCATTTTTGTCCTCCTTCCTCCGTGTCGGAAGTACGTTCGCGAAAGCGCTGGCGAAAGTACCACGCTCGTAAAAGCACGACCCTTGAAGACAGACGCGCTCTCGTCGAGGGTTGATCCGATGGTTTCTCGCTTGGTCGCGGGGATCCGGCCGTTTCGAGAAAGCGCGAGAAGATTCGACGACTCGACGCTGCGAGGCACAGGCGTTTGGTTACGACGGCGATAAATTCGAGCGGAGGATTTCCAACGGCTGAGAGAACTGCGAGTACGTCGACGCTCGAACGACGGAGGGAGAGGAAGAGCGAGAGAGAGAGAGAGAGAGAAAGTTCGTGTCTTCTACGGGGATTGATATCCCTCGTCTTCCCCTTTGATATCCACCCTCCCAGCCAGCCGAGCTCCCCCGACGTCCTCCGCTCCGCTCGCATCCCTCCTCCTCGCAGCAAGACAGATCGAACCACCCTGTTTACACTGGGACGCGATGATTTGCCAAATTAATTGGTTCCTGCCGCGATTTCTCCGCTCTGCGCCGTCCTCGCTCGCCGCCATCGTCGCGCAATTCGTTCGTCGGATTTTCTCGAACGACCAAGCCCGGAGAAATAATCGCGAGTAATAATCTCGCTGAGCGTGCTTGGACGCTGTTCGAGTAAATGAATATTGCGAATGTAACGAACGTGCGTGTATGATTTTCACTAAAAAGAACAAACATATTGTATTTAACACTTTAACTACCGACCGATAGCCTATTAATCGGTTTTCATGTCGATGAACAGTCTGTGTCATTGTATAAACAGTCGTTTGTAATTTAGTTGCATTGCTCCGTAAGCTCCTACATTTTTGCATTATTTTCAGAAACTTGCCGTTCGCGATGAAAGAAGAAAACAGTATCGGAGAATCTGTGGCCGAGTGGCCGGTCGGTAAAGTGTCAATATTTATTTCGCCACTTTGTTTGAAAAATCGCGCGGTTTTCTCGGTTTTGACAATTGCAGTCGACAAAGTAAAACGTGGACTCAGGAGGCAGTATCGGCAGGGCCATGAGGTAATTGTCAAAAACCTCTCATACACACTATCAGAAAACAGACGCTTTCCGATCCCTTGATGGGAGAGGACATAGTGAGAGTCAGTTTATTGTTATTATTTATTTACATCATTGTTATAATATTTATTAGGTGGTCCACGTCTTGTGAGTCCTCCCGCGACAAGCGGATATTAGGATATTAAATAATTATCGTTGAACAAACCTCTGAAAACACTAAAGTTTGATTTGCATTCGTTGTCGCAAGGAATGATTCGATCGATCGATTCGTCGCGAGTCAAGGAGTAAACGATAAATTTGAGCAAATACAGTTGCGTTTGAGCTGCACTCGCTTGTAAAGGATGCCGATTTCTCCGTTCTGCGTCGTTGATGTCGAGTCGCAAGCTCATCGAGGCCCATCGGGCCCTTTCTCTCTCTCTCTCTCTCTCTCTCTCTCTCAGTCGACGTAGCCTCGGCGCGCAAAAACCGCGAATAATCTTGGCCGTGGAGGCCGACTTTCATTAACGGCGAGAGGGACGGGCCGCGGCGGTAATTTCTAACGAGGCACCGGCGTTTCTCCTCTCGGCAACGCGAGAACGCCTTGTCCGAGCGTCACGCAAAAACCTTTCTCTCTCTCTCTCTCTCCGTTCTCGGTCGTTGTGCTCGGGAGGCGTGACGGCGAGAGGTGATCGTTAACGAAAAAATAAGGCGAGCCAATATAACGAAGCAGCGAGCACGTCGAGGGTGTTCTCCCAGACGTGCCTACACACTGTCCCTCAGTTTTCTCCCCCTTGGCTCGAAATCGCGGACATCCTCGGACAAGTTCAAAGAAGCTTAAAGAGGAATTTCCACGATCTCGGCGCTGAGTTTAAATCTCGGACGAGAGTTGGTCCGCGTTTAGCTACGAATCCTCTGAAACTCTCTGGTCCTCGAAGAGAGGTTGCTTCTTGATTTACGTGAATCTTTCGGGAGGACATCGATTCTTTTCGCCGTTAATAATTTCTCGTTCGCGCAGTGGAAATCCGCGTTGAAAAAATCGACCCGCCATGAAAGATTTTAGCAGTTGTCGACTATTGATTCTAACTTCGGGTAGTTAATTACAGATGATTGTATTTAAATAACACGCGGAGGTTCGCTCGATCGGCTGCTGGTGAAAATTCAGTTCAAACAAAAGCAATTCGTACGCTCGGACGCCGATTTGTGCGACGAACGAAAGAGGAGAGAGTCGCGGGGAGTAGCTTTTCGAGGAGACTAGACAGGAACAGCGTCGACAGCAAGAGTCTACGCGAAGGGGGAGGCAAAGGAAGGCTGGGTACGCTCGTAAAACGTCGACCAGCTCCTTTTTCGCGGCGTCTCGTCGCTTCGGGCGTCGAGAACACGGGGGCGGTGCCGGCGAAATGAAATTAAACGGGTCCCCTTTTCGCCAGAGGAACCTCTCCACCGCGGTAAAAACGAGTGTGGACATCCGGCACTGGATGTGTCCTCTCTTTGTTTCTCCTCGCCGAAGACGATTCGAGGGGGGAGGAGGGGGGGGACGCGTTTGATCCTTTCGTTATCACAGTGGTGTTATCGAAATTCGTATCTGTAAAATTTAAAATTGATATTTGCAAAGTTTCGACGTTTCTTTATTGCTCTTGTTAATTGCTCTGTAATTTGACAACACAATAGAACTCGGTTTGCAGAAATTTATCAAACAGCGGGACAAATGGAGTGTACAATTGGACTTTGCACAATAATAGCAGTTCGATTAATCGGATATTCGTCAGAATTTGATTCAAATAAATGGAGTTTCACCGTGTTGCGAATCATCGCGAGCAGTTTGTCTCTTCAACTTCACTGTATTTCGTCGAAGACACATGCTACGAAATGCATCTTGCCTCGCGGTGTCGATAATGGTTCTGCTATTCCGTATTTACGTGCGAGGCAACGATAAAACATTCTACCGTCAAAGCCTATCGTTTTCTAATCGAACGTTGTCGGACGAGACGAGATGTGTTCTGCCCTGCCTTCGTTTTAAATTACGGTTTTCAAGGAGCCGTTTCGTGCGTACAACACGGTCGTGCCTCGGCGATTAAAACACCGAATTATTAACGACAGCGACAGCGGCGATAGTCACGCCGATACGGAGGTTTGCGTGAGCAATTTTCATTTCAATTTTAATTTTTAATTCGGCTTATTTATGCGAGATAAAACCCCCTTGATTGACAAAGATATATGTAACGTACACTCCCCCTCCCCCCCCCCCAAAATGAAGATAGCACACTCTGTATTTTCTTATATTATTATGTACTATAAAGTAGGGAGAACGTGCAGATTATTAACGTTAATGTCCCTTGGGGCGTGGATCTCTGTTGGATGTTGGATGTTGTTATCGAGGCACGCAATTTCCCAAAGAGATACAAAAACGCAAATGTAAATATCGTCCGTAGCCTCGAGGCAGACAAGTTACGCTCGTACGGAAACTATCGAAAGTGTAACATTCGGTCGGTTAAATTGCGTATTAATGACGCGATAAATCAATCAAATTTGTAGAAATGAGCCGTGCAAGCAAGTTAAATATATATATATATATATAAAGCAAATATAACTATTCACATTATATTTCTATAATATAGAAATACCATCAGACATCAAAAATCAGGACTTGAACTCTAAATATTTCAAATCGGTCGGACCAGAAAAGAAACTCGAAAGAAGAAATGGAAAAGACGAAGGTGTCTGAGGAACTGAATATGAAATACAAGCGTCAACACGAAGAATCGAATGGTTTCCACAAGTCCGCGCGAACTTTCTCCAAGTTGGCGCCACGTTCGTAGGAGCGACGTAACGAAGCTGTCCTTCCGCCACGGAAGCGACAGGTTCTTCTTTGTTCTCTCTTTGGTCGATTTCGCGACGATTTCGAGCGGCGTCGAATGGAAAAAACTGTCGGAGTGTAAATGACTGGTTGATAGCGGGCGGACAGCGGCAGGGTTGGCGAGCGAAGGAGGGTAGGTCGGACGCGAAACGAAACGGAGGACAAGATGATGGATGGTCCCATCTCCAACGTTGGCCGGGCTACGCGAACGCCGAGGGCGTCCCGACGCTGACGACCGTGCTGACGCTAATGAGCAAAATATGAGGCGCCACCCCCTCCTCTTCCCTCCACGTCTCGCTGTCACTTTCGTTCTCTCTCTCTCTCTCTCTCTTTCTTGAGAGGTGAAACCCTCCACCTCTAGACCCCTCAGAGGTATCGATTGTCGTCCCGCGTGTTCTCCAAGAGAATAAGAAGACGCACCGGTGAATTTTTGGACAACCAGTGAGGAGAGTTACTTTCACCTTCGGAGCTCATCGATTCGAGCAAACGTTGGATCTTTGTTGCCTCGGAACGATGAAGTTTTGCGGGACGAATATAAGTGCGAATCAGATGTACATACATGTTCCAGCGAGATTCTTGACACTGGAACTACCTGACTAAATGACCAGTTTATAATTTTTGTTAGACATTTTTTTTAGACAGACGTGAAACAGTGTATTTTTCGTAAAATGTACAAATAAAAGTTTGTATACTCCCCCTTAGGGGATTTAGATTATACGATTTAGATTACTCGGATTATTTTCAGAATTTATAAAATTTATAAACAGTCATTTTTAATATCGCCACCGGATGTTTATTAAGGCCACTGAAAGGCCCAGGAAATTTCATTGATATGCAAACATTTGAATCGATACGAAACAAATTACAGGCGCGATCATTCAGTTCTACTCGAGGTCTCACGCCCCCTTACGGATCACGTGAATCACCCAAATCAACCAATCGCTAATTTTCGTTGCATCAGCGTTGCACTCGAAGAGGCCCGATATTCTGAGTCACCCCGCTAAAATCACTTTCAGTGATAAAAACGACATTACTCGTGGGCACCCTTGAAATTATGTCTTTCATACTGAAAGATGTTATATACTTATTTACGGAAAAAAGTCGTTACTTCTTTCCAAATTTCCTTCGCACGCTCCAGTAGCCCGCGTGATCGTAACTTGAACTACGGCGCAAGGTGTCGTCGAGCAGAGTTGGAGCAACAAGTTACGATCGTAGTTACGCGGTGGACAGAAACGAACGGAAGATCCGGGCTCGTCGATGTCCACGCGTGAGGCCGACGAGGAGATTCGGGCCTCGAACCGGGCCAGCCGGTTCCCACCGGGGATCTCCTCCCCGGTAGGTCGCGGTCGGTGAGCATCTACTTTCGCACGAAATCCGTTTTTAGCGACAGATCGTAAAGCGATTTATGTGTACGAGCGGCTGTAACGGCGATAGTAAACGGTAAACGAGCCGGCCGGTTAGTTGCCGCGTAAAGAACTTTATTACCCCGTGTCAGCTCGCGTGCCACCTAGTTACGCTTCAATAGAAAAATCATAAACAGCCTTTTTCATTCTGATCGCTGCCTTTTCTCTTTTTTTTAACGCGCCATCATTCTCCGAGAGGATGAGAAAGGGAGATTTTTACCAGCGTCCCGTCGCGGCCCGTCGTAGCTTACGGCGTGGATACGTTGCTCGTTGGATTCTTTCGTTTTACGATTTATTTGCCACGGCAACGAGTGAAATAAATGAAAAAAATTAAACCATTGGATATTTCTTTCTAAATCGTCATGATAATATTTCCACGTAATATTTTAATATTTGACACGTTTCATATTTAACTAACTACCAAGAAACGAAACTTGATGTGATAAAAATTTCCTTCTATTTATGAAATTAATTAAATCAGATTAAACGAAGCAGGGATAACTTCGGAATAATACAGGAGATAATGGATGTTGCAAAGAGCCTTACAACGCACGCAGAAAAATATTTTTATCACTGAAAGTGATTTTAGCGGGGGTAATCCAGAAAATCGGGCCTTTTCAGGTGCAACGCCGATGCAACGAAAATTAGCGATTGGTTGATTTGGATCGCGTGACTCGCGAGGGGCGTTGTCTGGCACTGAGCGATCGCGCCTGTAATTTGTTTTCTATCGATTCAAATCAATAAAATTTTATGGCAAAAAAGTCATCTTCATTTCCTTCAGTTGCTTCTGGGCCTTTCAGTGAGATGAATCTGGGGTACAAGTCGTGCAGTTTTTTTACATATCCTTATGTACGTATTTATCTGCGAACGCTTCAGAGACGCAACAAGCACTCTATTGATCTACTTCGAATGTTTTATATTTGGACATTTCATATATTTTTGCACCTTCGAGATCGATGCACACCGACGATCGCACGGAAATTCACGTTCTGTACGCGTCTCGCGGCAAAAGCTCGGGGCCGCTAGCAAAAGTTCAGCCTTTGCGTCTTTGCTATCCTTTCGCCTCGTCTGTTTTTCCTCCCCGCCATTATCGTCCTCGATCGTCGCGTTTGTTTTTCATCGAGGGAGAAACGAGAACGACGAGCGATACGATATCTCGTACACGTACATATATATGTATATATATATATATATATCTGGAAATCGATTCCCACAGTTTAAGCGTTAGTCTAATTGAGAGCGAGCCTCGTAAAACTCGGAACGCGGTCGAGAAATCGGCGCTGCCAGCTACTATCCGGTCGCCGCGAGATACACACGGCGTCGCGTAAATTAGAGAAATAACGGAGGCAAATTGGCCGTGGCCGGGCGACGATTCGCGTATCGACCCCGACAGTTCGGTTCCCAGAACGCGCGTACGAGCGTTCCGATCGAGAGAACTCGCCGACTTTGTCACAAACGCAGCGACGTCCAGTCGGTGCTGTAGCCTACGCGCGACGCGAATCGCGTGGGATAATACGACTCGCGAAACAGGTTGTTGCGTAAGAGAAATTCTAGGCATTCGCCGGTGCCCTCGGCCGATCGGCCGAGCAAATTGGCCTGCTTGTATATTTCAGATAACGCAGCGATTCTTTAGCCAAGTTCGAGCGAACGGTTGCGCAATTTTCATCAGAGTTCCGTCGAGAGAAACGACGACGATAAATATTTACACCCGCTGTAATTTCCCGACGAGTCGAACTTGTTCTTCGGTTCATTAGTTGGCTACTCGTGCGCATGTGTGCACTCTGTGACTATTTTCTTTAGACTCGTTGCTTTCGAGTTATTTCGTGCCATTTTATTAACCGTTTGGTATTTTAACCTCCAGGTGAATCATTCGATTTTGAACTTATGATTTAATTTTTCCACACACGCTGCTGGTGGAAAGTTTCAGACCATCGCGCTCTCATTTTTGGAAAATAATTTTATTTAGGAAACTTTCTGTAGATCTTGGTGAAATACAAAAATTTTGAAAACATACTTTACTTAATTTTAAAAAAAACTCTTTCTTTATATGTTCAATGGCAACTTTTACCATCTTGTGCAGTTTTTCGACTAATTTATTTATTTCGAGCGGCATGTTGTTCCAACTATATCGTAGAATCTTCATCCTGTTGCGGCAAAAATTCTAAACTATCTCGAACTTTCGGCAGTGCACGTTGAAAATTGATTTCTACTCTGCAATTTGTAATTTCTAAATCTACCATCAATTAAACTACCAATTAACTCTAATTATCAGTTAAAATCCACTTTCGCACGTAATGTACATTAGCGTTCATTTGCAAAGGTTTCGTTTCTGTGCCGCGTCGCCGCTTCCGGAACGCGTTCCTCACCCTCGAAGAAACCGAACGAAAGCTCGCCGAGCGCGAAACGTTTCGTCTGACGTTTCGTTCGCTGGCGAATTTCCAAATTTCCTTTCCCAGCGAATAGTTTTCCCAGGTAGGGAAGGCTGCTGGACAGAAGCTAGCCGCCGAACGACGATTCGCTCGGTTGTTTCGTCTTGGCACGCCGAACGACTGAACGCCTGATATATTTAAAAGCACTCGTGCCGCGCATGCAAGCGAGCAGAGAGTCGCGATACGAAACAGAGAGAAAGAGAGACAGAGAGACAGAGAGAGAGAGAGAGGAACGCAGTGTGTGCGTGGACACACGAGTGCGTGAGCGCGTAACGGAGCGTGTCCCGCGGTCGAAGTAGGCGGTCGCGTCTCGTTCCATCCGGTGTGTTTCTCCGGACTTTCGGTGCACCGCAGACTTTTTCTACCTGTCCTCGTCTCACGTCCGTCTATCCGTCCGTCCGTCCGTCCGTCCGTCGTCCAGTCGCCGAACAAAACATGGACCTGAATGTAAAGTCGAAAAAAAAGCCGTGGCGGACAAGGTGGTTTTGTTTGAAACAGAAACGGCCGGGGCTCGTGATGTTTTTACGAGGACGGAATCGGGCCGAAAAACGCCGGCGACGCGGTTCTTTGCTCGCGCAACACGAATATTATTCAAATGAACGCTGCTGCCGTTGCTGTTGCTGTTGCTGTTGCTGTTGCTGCTGCGTGGCCGTCGCGGGTTTTTCTCCGTTGTCTGGAATTCTGTCTTTCCTCCCTTCTTCTCTTTCTTTTCCGTTCTATCGAGGTGGAGAGACGTCAAAGTTGCGGTTTTAATTGGGTCAGCGGCGCGATCAGAAGCGAGAAGATCGCGAGAGTCGCGCGGAGCTGGCAAAGTTACGAACAGATGTCGCTGCAGTCTTTCTCTTTTTCTCTCGGTTGAAAAAACGACAGCGTGGTTAATTTATATCGATTTACAACGTGGGACGAATGAGCAATTAACAGACAAACAAGCAGCGAGCAGCGGGCAGCGGAAATGGCATATATATACGAACGGACAAGCGATTTTCGTAATGGTTTTGGCGAGCAACGTCCGCGTGTGTGGAGGGTCAATTGGGTCAGCGGCGCGGCTGAGAACGAAAAGTGTCGGAAGATTCGGCCGGCGCTGTTGAACTTTGGACGAAAAGTGGCCCGACAGCGATATCTCGATCGCGGGGGCGCACGTAGACGCGAGACGCGGCGTCGCGAGGGCCAGGACCGAGGGCGAGATGCGCGATAGACGGCCGGAGAGACGAAGAGACGAAGAGAGAGAGGGTGGAAAGAAAGGGAAAGGGGCGGCAGAGGATTCCGGGCAAGAGAAACTCAAAGTGGGCAGCAGGGCGCGGAGAACGGGAACGGTGACAGAACGAGATGGAGTGACTCTGAGGGGGGGAGGAGGGGGGGGAGAGGACCTGGTGCTTTGGAATGGGATATATACCCCTCTTTTCGCGGAAGAGGGGGCGTATATACACGGTGCCCATGGAAACGCGCAAGCGCCGTTCGCCAGAGACCCTCCGGCCCTTCGACGCGTTTCGTCCTCTCTCTCTCCCTCTGTCACCTTTTCTCTCTCACCCTTTCATCCTCCCGCCCGTTCGTCGCGCGTCTTCCTCTTCGTCGCACCCTTCGACCCTGCCTGCCAACCCCCATGGCCGCCTTTCCTCGGTAATACCACCACTAAACACCCCATAGGCCGTGTTCGCTCTTTACGGGTTACACGCGCGTCTTTGGCTCTTCCCTCTCCTCTCCTCTCCCTCCCCTCGTTCTCTCTCGTTCTCTCCCACTGTTGTCCGTCCGCTGCGCGGAGCTGCGAAAGGGTTCGGCTCGTGCTCGGGCTTTTTGAGCTTTAAGTGTGCCGGTTTCGATCGACCTTGAAGCCTACGTTTCGCGATTCACGGACGAAGCTGAGGACGGAGTGCCGTTCCTTTGGACATGATACTCTCGATATAATATATTGTAATATATTAATATATTTATACGATAATATAATTAATACTTGTGTTTTTATCTGTGTGACAACGATGTGTTATCAGGAACATTTTTTCTTTACTGTAGTAAAAGTCACGTTTCTTTCCTCAATTCTCGTGTTTTTTTTTTTTTTTTTTTGAATGGTAATTTCTAGATTATCGTGTATAAAACAGAATAACGTTGTATCGGAAAGACTAATTGCGCTAGAATTCCAAAAATACTCGAAACGACCACAATTTTACATGTTCGCAACTTTTAACGATCTTGGTATCTAAATGAAATCGCGTGCAAAATAGGTAACCTTGTATCGAAAAGACCAATCGCGCTAGAATTTCAAAAACGACTGTAACTTTATACATCTCAGTGATTCGAATGATTTTAATACATAAACGAAAGCTAACGACTTTTCTTTTTCTCGTTATTATTGTTCGCTGCGCTTTGTCCGGTTTCGTGGCTCTCGCCACACGCCAAAGGGAGAACGATAACACGCGTAGGAATCGCGCCCGCGATTTCTTTTTCCCCCTTGGTCGAACGACGCGTATCGTCCAACGAATCGTGCGCTCGCACGCAGAGGAAAAAGCTTCGATAATAAATCGATTGCCGGCTCTGTACCGGCTCTTCGTTGGCCGATCGCGCGGACCGAAGTCGCCATGAAAAAACTTGCACCGTACGTATACACACACACACACACACACGAGATGGACTTCTTTGGCAAATCGGTCGATCGTCGACTAATTGGCGATCGTGCCGTATGACTGACCTTTCCGTGCCGGATGAAAAACGGCGAAACCGCCGGCGTCACGGAATTTTGATTAAAAGCCACGGAAGAAAGAGCGCGGCAGGGAACCATCGTGTGTACGTTCTCCTTGAATTTTCGAATCGCCGCGCGACTCGATTCCATCGACCGTGTTACGTACTTTCCAGCGACGAAGGCACGAAAAGGAACGATGATTTTTCTTCGAACCTTCGAAATAAATTTCGGTAATCGGAGATAAACTGCGATACCGCGATAGTCGACAGTGACTTTCCACCCAAGTTTGCTGAGCTTTTGATCGAGCTATCGATTTTAAACGACAGACGTCGTTTACTGCAATACAAATTTCTAAAATTCTCGTTAATTGATCGGTCGGTCGGCATTCTCGCTGACAAGACTCTCGTGAAACTGCAGAAAGATTGACTGGAAGAGTTCTTGTTGTCGATAATTAAATTAACTCTCGTCGACAAGAGTTGCGAATTCGCTTCTGTGACTTACTGCGCTGCATTCGACAAGGTCTGTCGACTTTAATCGACGCGCACGGGGCACTGTTACGCAAAATCAGGATTCTCCGAACGTCAGAGCACGGGAACGTCAGAGAGAGAGAGAGAGAGAGAGAGAGAGAGACAGGGAGGCGAGGTGAACGACACACGGTGAAATCTCACTGATGCGTGTACGTTTCACCGTGAGTTTAAGGTTTCTCGACGCGCATCAGGCGTGCGTCGAACAATGCCGAAGAATCTAGGTGCCACGGGCCACCGTAGCACGTAAGCGGGATAGACCCATAAAAATGCTAATTCCTATCGACCGGCCGCGACGGGACGGCAGTTTGCCGCCATCGCCACCGCTCGCTTGCATGCCATTAGCCCACAGACCTCGCAAACGCCACCTCGACGTTGCGTTTCGCCGCCGCGAGTTCCGTGTCTCCTCCGCCTTTTTCCTCCTTTCCGTCTTTCGAGGTTAGGTTTTTGCCGAAAGTTTCGCCAAGAGGCGAGGCGAAATGAGAGATGACACGAAGAACGGGAAAAACTGTACGACTTGTACCCCTTGAGTACGATTCGTCTCACTGAAAGGCCCAGAGGCAACTGTTCTGACCTTTTTGCCAGAAAATTTTATTGATACGCAAACATTTGAATCGATACAAAACTAATTACAAGCGCGATCGCTCAGTACCGGACAACGCCACTCCGTGTGAATCGCAAGCCACGTGACCCAAACCAACCAATCGCTAATTTTCGTTGCATCGGCGTTGCACCCAAAATCACTTTCAGTGATAACAAGGACACGTCTATAGACGAAAGGGGGTGGTTCTTACCGACAGTAAGTCGAAAAGAGAGAATACAATTTTTTGTCCACTCTGTGTTAAATTTAATCACCAATTTTTTTTTCGCAAGAGAGAATTTTCGAGCACGCGTTTACTAGATACTAAACACATTCGAACAAAGTGCTCAAAGCGAACAAATTTCATTCTTATCTTTCACTTGTTCCTTCACTTTCTAGACTCACACGTAGGAATGCTTCTCACATACAATTTACAACTACAAGAAAATGGAAACCGATCCAACGACTAAAGTTTTATTCTGACTCTTCGGATTCTTCCCGGAGAAAGTGTTAGTCTTCTATCGATCGATTTATCTTTGAGCCTAACAGCGTCATCGTAACCTACGTGCAACCTCCATCGCACATTTAACGCAGGTTCGTTCCATTCTTTCAGTTCGCTCGATAACGAACGAACGAACGAACGAACGAACGAACGAAAAGAAACGTTTTCGGGGGGTGGTTGCCGGTTGCCGATCTCGTTGAGAAACGTCGTCGTTGGCGACAGAAGCGAGACTAATCTCCGATACGGACGTGGATCGGATCCATCAATCTAGATTATAATTAATTGATAGTGGGAGCCACCCCCCTGCGGTGGGTGGCTGTCGCATCCCGGTGCTCGCCTACGCAGGGTGGGTAGTGTATTGCATCGGGGGTATTAGGGAGGTGCACAGGGGTGACTGTCGGTCTGTCTGTTGTCGACTCTTTATCGCGCCCCCGGTGAGTCGTCTTATGCATCTTTCATGAGGCAACCATCCAAGGGGTCCACGTCGTTCGCCCCGTACTTTGTACTATACTCAGTAACCCGTACTCTCTCTCTCTCTCTCTCTCTCTCTCTCTCTCTCTCTTTCGCTGTCGTCTTCCTCCTCTCCCCTCCCGTCGTTCAATCCTCTCCTTACCCCCTTTTTCCACATCTTCTCTTCCCGTCTCTTCCTCCGCCTCGTTCCCCGAATGTCGTCGTGTCTTTTTCACGGCCAATCTCGCTTTCTCTCGCGTCCTCCTCCGCCCCCCTTTCTCGGTTCTTCCGAGCGTTCGAACAGCAGAACGATGCGGGAAAAACGCGCGAATCCATGCTCGGGTGTGTTTTACGCTTGCGGAATCGGGGCCCGCGTTTTCTTGCCCGCTCGAGCGCGAGTTGACGAGACAGACGTTCCGAGAACGACCGCGTCTCTCGTTTCCGGACGTTTCTTTGCGACCGGTCGCGTATATGGAGCCGAAGATCGAGGAGGACTCTCACGGCTCGCTCTTGACCGGCTTTAAATTCTCTGACCTACAACCCTCTATAACTGGAATTTCAATTTCAATCATATTTATGGCACTCTGTGCAAACTACAACAAAAGTGCAGAATATACAAAATAGAAATGACAGAGGACGCAGGCCAATTTTTCAGAAGAAATACCGACATTTTAATCGAAAATTTTTCCTTTCTGAACGCAACTAATATCGCAACTGGAGCAGAGTAAATGGTTTGAAGGAACGAGTTGCTTCTCTCGAAAGCGTAAGAGACGAGTGTACAAACTTGCCAATGCAGAAATTCCGCAAAAGCAAAGCGGCGTAAAAACTGCAAAAAATAAGATTCGCGTTAGACGTACGTGGCTTTCGCGTTAGACGAGGGTGACGACGGGAATATCGTGCGCGATCCGTGAACGGAACGCGATTCCACTGGCAGGCGGGACGACAGACGCTCTCGCACCGGAAGCGAGCACTTTGCTAGGCGTGCTGGCGCAGGCAAATTGCCGTCATCGAACGTCATCGCCTGCCAACTTTATCCACCGCGGCGCATCGAACGAAACGGTCAATTATCCTATTAGTACAGCATCGACCTACCGCATGCTACCAGTGCCATTAGCAGAGCCGCGATTCACCGACCGCCTCTTCGCGCTCTTCTTTCCGTTTTCCCGGTAATCTCAGAACTCCAATGTGGCGTGTAGGTTCCTTGAATGTCAAATGAAAACTGTGTCCAGTTTCAATGAAGCTCCAAAGTGGAGCAGTTATTGCAACGTTTCACAGATGAATGTTCAATTGTTCGGGGTTATTAATCTGTACTTTCGATGAAAAAATTTTCGACCAATTTAATGCTAGAGTTACCAAAATGGTCAAAACGATCAAATTTTGTATATTATCACCGAAAGTGATTTTAGCGGGCGTAACCCAGAAAATCGGGCCTCTTCAGGTGCAACGCTGATGCAACGAAAATTAGCGATTGGTTGATTCGGGTCACGTGATCGCGCCTGTAATTTTTATATCGTGCAGTTTTTAACAACGATGTATTTTATAGATAATCGAGCGACTTTTAATAAAATATATTAATGGAAGCTTGACTTTTTTGTTTCATCGTCAACTTTTTCTTGTACGTTCAATTTCTTTGCCACGAATGCATGTTATACTTTAGTCGTCGATAGTTTTAGCGTTAAATGACCAAGTACATCTCGACGGAGAAATTTGAATTGAAAAAGGAAGACCAGACTCAATTTCTGCACCTTACTTTTATACAGAAACAAAGATCCATAAACATTCGCGACTTATTTAAACGGTCGCCGCTATCGATTCGTGAACAGCCGCTGGAAGAGAGAGAGCGTATAAAGCGAGCAAGCGATATCGCGTCTAAAACACGGTTCGCGGACAGTGGACTTAACGGAAACGCGAAAGACAGAAAGAGAAAAAGAGAGAGAGAGAGAGAGAGAGCGTCGCGATGCACGTGCACATCACCAGCGAAATCTAGCAACGGTGGTAGTGGTGTGGTGATGTTGGAGGTGGATGGAAAGAAGCGGAGCGGCAGCCGTCTATTTACTTATGCGGACGAGGATGAGTTCCGAAGGGGTGGCGAGCGCGTGCGGCGGAGGGTGTAAGGGGTCGGTGCCTCCGACTCTGTTTGTTTTCGTTGGGCCACATAGCGTGATACGTTTGCTTAATGCGCCACGTCCGTCGTCCTTTCTCCTCCGCTACAGGCCCGTGTGCCGCGGCGACTGGCCGGGGGGGTGGCGATCGTTGCGGTGAAATCCAGCAGGAGGCGGTAAATCATCGCGCTGCTCCCGCGTATTTTCGGATACGTTTTTGCCTCTCTCTCTCTCTCTCTCTCTCTCTCTCTTCTCGTTGATCGCTCGCCGTTGCCCGTTTTTCTCTCGTTCTACCCATCGCCGCTTCGTTCGTCGAGTTTTCGTCCGCTCGTTCTTTTCCTCCGTTTCGCGGCGCGGCGTCGACGCGCTTGTGCCAGGCCGCGAAAAAACGAAGAAACGACACCGCGTGCCGGTCGAGAACGAGTCCCGCGCGTGATCGATGCTCGCTGCCGAGCTCGCGAGAAACTGCAACTCGCAAATCTCCGACTGACGAGCGTCGATCTTGTAAATATGCATTTCCCGCGAATCTTTGTTTCCTAAGATTAAGAAATACATAAACGTGAGTATTCTAGCCGGCAGTCTGGTAACAACAGTCTAGTTTACGTCGAACCGTAAACCGTAATTGAAAATCAAGCGAAACAATTTAGAACTGGAATTCTGAACTGCCGCGATCTCGAGTATGTCCGACGTCTCATCGCAGTGCAGACTAGGGTTGCACTTCAACGAAGTGCTCCGTTCCGTCCTACATACGGGGCCGAGCATGGAGCGACCAACGCCGAGAGTAGAGCGAGACCGGTCGTAGTCGGACCGCGGCCTGGCGCGGCCTGGTGTTTGTAAGCGAATCTCGCGAGAGCAAGCAAGAAAAATACGGAAAACCGTACTCGCTTGTTTTCCGGTTTCAAGCGTCGCGCGGTGTGTGCGTGAGGGCTGGGTCGCTACCTCGGGAACCGCGGAGAGCGACGAGAAGAAAAAAGAACCTGCTCCCGGCGACAGAGACGAAGCGGCAGGGAAAGATAACACCGTGACGGATAGAGAAAAGGAAGAGCGAGGGAAATCGTCGGGAGGATGGAGCGTCGTAGAAAGGGAAAAATAAAGAAGCGAGAGAGAGAGAGCACGAAGCGTAAAACGCGTGGCAACGAGAGCTAAAGAGAGAGAGAGAGAGAGAGAGAGAGAGAGAGAGTGAGCGAGGGGAGAACGACGACGTGGTGGAAGGGCGGGAGGGGAGGCGAAGGGTGAGACGGGGGTGGACAGGAGAAAGCGATCGATGCTTACCCTCCGGACCCTCCGTCCCTCCCGTACGTCGCGCAACCCCCCGCTCGAGCAACGGCGGCCGTCATGGCGGCGCATGCAAATCAGCATGGCGCCGAGACGCCCTCCCGACCCTCCCTGGACGCGCGCCTACGTGTGTACACCGTATACACAGGTTCCGCCGTCGGGCACGGTGTGGAGCAGCGTTGCGTCGCGTCGCGTCGCGTCGCGTCGCGTTTGAGCTGGTGCGCGCGCCTGTGTGTGTGTGTCTATGCACATGCACGCAACTACTGCGTTTCAAGCGCGCCGCACGCACACACCAACCGCTATGAAAGCGAGAGAATCCATCGACCGACCGACCGAAAGACCGACTGGACGTATCCACACGCGCGTCGCACGCTAATTCCACGATGCGACGCGACACGGCCTTCGTCTTTGGACGTCTCGAGACGTCTTTCTCCGTCCAAAGTTCCGTTTTCGGGAACGCGAGAGAACGCGAGAGGAATTTCGATAGAATTCGCGATAACGCGAGGGGCCTGTCGTAGCTCGTTTCAGGTATTTACGCGGGGAGTAGGTGACACGGGTTTTCTTTTTCTTTTTCTTTTTTTTCTTTGGATACGTGGAGTTTTTGAATAATTGCAGAGGGGATTCAAGTTCGGTTTTAGATCGATCAAAATGGCGCACGAGTGAAGGGAGTTTGACAAAAGTTTTCTGTTTTCACTTGAAAGAGAAGCAGCTGTTTAAAGCGACTTCTGCTGTGCTTTGTTTCTTCCATTTCTGCAAGATTTATATTTACACGCGATTCAACTTGAGCAAGAGTGATTTAATTAAAACCTAGTTTCTCAACGTGACAGTAGGCTACGCGAATGAAAATTGTTCGCCGGCCTCTGTGAAATTTACGGGAAATCAAATTGCTGAAGGAGCCAATTAGAAACAGATGTATACTTCTCCATTGTGTCTGTCTAAAACGTTTTCAGGTCCACGTCGACCAAGTTTCTTAGCCGGCGCGCGATTCCTCTGTCCTCGTTTCTCGACTCCATTGAGCAAAAA
This sequence comes from Melipona beecheii, assembly GCA_032399605.1. Taxonomy (NCBI): domain Eukaryota; kingdom Metazoa; phylum Arthropoda; class Insecta; order Hymenoptera; family Apidae; genus Melipona; species Melipona beecheii. The sequence goes on along the minus strand of JAUCMO010000504.1, from coordinate 4,972,005 downwards.
GCTCGACTGGTCTTGCATCGGTGACGAGTTGACACCAAGGAGCAAGCAGACGGTGCGCGTTGGATCGGAGAAGAAAGGATTACGACGAAGAAATCGGGAGGGAGGGGGGAGCACACGTGGAAAATATCCAATAGTTGAAAAAAAGACGAAGAAAGAACATGCGACTCGCGGAGAAAGACTTGATCGATTGCATACGCGCGATTTTTTGTTCCCGTCAATGTGTCCTTGAATATTAACGCTCAAATGTTCGCTCGAATATTTCAGAAAGATCAACAGCCACATCATGTGCCTTATGTAACGATAAGTTGCAAAATTTCGAAATAATTCAAATCGATCGGCATGTGCGAAGTGTTCCGAAAGTTTCCACGAACGTGAGCGCCAAAGATCGGCAAGTGAAAATCCATCTTCGAAGAAAGTGGGGGAAATCTTGATACGGGCGAAATGGATGGACGATTTATCGAGCGAGAGACGAGATGAAAACGAGGTGAAAAGAAAATTTCAAAACGATGGACGATTTGTTTAATTTTCGTCGCGAGCAACAGACAGATTTTTCAACCGAGAATTTCAAAACGGTTCGAATCGACGAACGACTTGCACTTTCGTTGAATCACGAAGATTCGGGTGGCAAAGGAGGGAGGGAGGGAGGGAGGGAGGGAGAAAGAAGCGCGAAAACGACAAAAGTTTTGGAGGGAAGCGAGCGAAAGAGCGTCGGGTATCCCTGCGGGCTGCGTGCACGTTCCTTGCGTGCGCGCGCGTTAAGCGTCCGTGAGAGGAGCGAGCGAGCGTGCGAGCATGCCGGTTAGTGCGAAGGAGAGCGAAAGGGACGAGCGCTGGATCAGGAGCGAGAGAGAAAACGGCCACCGCCGCCCGGCGCATTTGAATACGCGCGAATAAATGCATAATAATTAGGTCAGTTTTGCTAGTCAGCTGATCCAGCCGCTATCGCGCGACGAAACCGAGGTTAAGTGCCCCGCAGCCGGTAACGTCGTTGAAGAAACACTTTCCACCGCGCGTCGGCTTTACGAAAATCGATCCTTTCTCTCTCTCTCTCTCTCTCTCTCTCTCTTCTGCCTGCCTGCTCCCAGAAACTCGTTTGTCGAAATCCCTGAACGAGACGTGTTTCCGTCAACGCGGTTACTCAAAGTGAATAATCATGTCTCCAGAACACATCAAAGAAACCTTCAGCTTATAGAATCAACTTTTTTTCTATTTTATATGTATATATATATATATATAAAATTAGACATATCTAATACTCAATACACAATTTAAAGCTTATTGTATGTATGATAATATTAATAATAATAACAGATAACACGATTAATTGAGAATTATTAAATTAATCGATGAGTAAAAACGGTGGCTGGCGAGCGACGCCATGTTGACAGGACTTTTATTTCGGTTTAATCGTCGCGAGGGTAAGCAAATGGCTGGGTATATATATATATATATATATCCCCTTGATCCATTAGCCACGAATTGTTGATTTATTCGGCCGATTTAAAACTCCTTTCGCAGAAGGGATTTCCATCCTGCGTGAATGAGTAAACGAAAATTGAACCAAAGGATGATGTTTGATTAAAAGTTTCTCGATTGAAGCCAGAAGCACGATCTGATCGAAATACGACAAACTTCACAGGCGATGATGTACCAAGCTTCGGAAAAGCGACATTTGATTGGATACGCGTGTACGTCTAATGTAAAGTTAACGTATCGCGGTGGTTCGACGAGCTACACCGATATAATTAGAGAAAGAACGTGAAACAACTCCGATACCAAGACTGCGCATGTACGTGGATCCTCCAGGAGCGAACGTGATTCGAGAAAACTCGACTCGGCGTACCTTCGTGATTTCGATCCGTTCAAGTACGGACGAACGACCCCTGTCTGAGGATAAGTCAGCCAAAAGATGGCGCGCGGACATTGAAATTCGTGGTGCAATCGGACCCAAATTAATCGAGAGAGAGAGAGAGAGAGAGAATGGTCGGGCACACCGCGGCCCGGCAAAGGCAAAGGTAAAGACCACGATCTCGCGGTACGGCCGTGCGGGCGGAAGTTAAAAACCGTAGAGCCATCGCGGTGCGTGGCCGGCGATATCGAGGAGTCGGCGGGCCGGCGCGCGGAGAGAGAGAGAGAGAGAGAGAGTCAACCGAGGGAAAGCGGGACTAGCAGATGCAGAAAGCCGGAGTTTGAGTTGAATTTGAGTCGCGGAGCTCGTCAGGCAGGGCACGTAGCCACGAGCTGTGCGCAGCCCGCATAGCAAACGCCTCGGCGGTAGTAGTCTCCGAACCGACAGCCTGTAGCCTCCAGGCTCGCGTGGTTTTATGCAGACACTGACCTTCGTTCCATCCCTGGCCCCTGCTACCCTGACCCCTCTGCCAGCGCTGTTTCCCCGCTGCTGCCGCCGCCGCTGCCGCCGCCGCCGCCGCCACCGGCTAACGGGGAAAGTTTGAAATTCGGGTGCAAGGCCACCGGAAACCCGGTTTATTCTCTCGCGTCGTCCCCGCCAGATCCCGGATACTTTGCTCGCGCTCCTGTTACACTCGTCAACTGCCCGCGATTCTACGCTCGCGGATTTTGGAAAAAATTGTCCCTGCGACGGAATAGATTTCCACTCGGCTCCCTCGGAGGAGTAGATCTTAATTTTCAAACGAGAAAGGATCAGGCGGATGCAACAGTTGGAACATCGTGCGCAGAGGAGAGCAGGAATCGTGCATCGTTGTAAATTGTAAACACGCAATACTTCCACACCTGGATCCAGGAATCGACACTTGCGCGTTCCCAGCCCGGAGAACGAAAGGCGGATTTCGGGGGAGGGGGGAAGTATAGTATTATTTACACGGGGGAGGGCCCGAATTCCTGCGTGGCTCCCGATGGAAAGGCGGCCGCGCGGCGATACGCGCGCGTTTGTTCCTGTTGCCCGGGCATGAAATAATAATAAATACGCGGGGCTGACCGAATGGTATTGCGCGGCTAAACTGATTCGTAAGCGTGGAAGCCACGGAACAATGGGCGCGGACTCGGACGGAGGAGAGAACAAGGGCTCCGGCAGCAGGGAGACCGGTGGAACCGAGAACGACCGCCGACACAATGGAGGACCAAGTTGGCGGTCTGACCTCCGACCTCCGGGCTCTGCACCACCGGCGCACCGCATTCGCATTCGGACTCGTCCGCTCGATTGTGTGCTAATGCCTGGCGCGCGGTGTCCGCTACCGCGCCGCGAGCACACCACGACACTCTCTCTCCGTCCTTCCCCGCGCTCTCTTTATACCGTGCTGCGCCATAAGTAAATAAACGTGGAATTTCCTAAACTCTAGGTCTAGTTGGTTCGTGGCGGGTAGAAGAGGATCTGCGAGAAGTCAAGGATGTCTATGTTTGATTCAACGTACTCTCATTCATTCATCGTTGAAGGGTTAAGGTGATGGATGCATAATGGAAGGACGAATAGATTTTGAGGTAGTTGAGAGAGAGAGAGAGAGAGAGAGAAAGCGAAGGTTGCGTTTCGTCTCGGAGTCACTGCCTAGACTCATCATCATCGGAGGCGGGGGCTACTGATGGCAGCGACTCCTTACCCCAGACGCTCGTTGTTGTAACTACCCGATCACCCATCCTAGCGGGGTTTCGCACACTGCTTTACTTTGCGGCTTGTGCTAGTCAGCGTTTGACTCGCGCGACACTGTTTCATCTTGACTCGCCGCCGTGTTACTTTGAACAGCAATAAAATAACATTCAAGCCCGTTCGATACACTCTTGAAAAATACACATTACACATACGATAACAACGTATTCCCCTAAAGTTTGTAGGAAGTAAGGATTTCGTGAGAAACGAAACGGTGAATTCCTCGACTCCGTTGACCGCGCCGGTCCCATTTCCTGCCCCGATGTCTCCGCGTGTATCGAACGGCGAAAGAAAAATGTCAGCTCGTGCGTTAACGAGGTCGCGGTGGCGGTGGGTGTGCCCGACGGACGCCGGTGGCTGCGAAAGGGCAGGCTCGCGGCGAGCACGGACCTCCGCAAGAAACTGAATACCGCGAAACGACCGTGTTTCGTCTCTTTGTCCCCGATCGTCTCGCGATTGGCAGCCACCGTTCGACGGAGAGTCGCGGCAAAAGGGGAGCGAACGAGATCGAGAACGTTGTTGCCCGATGGAGTCGGTGCTCCGTGGGATCGGTTCGAGCAAAAAGGAGCCGGGCCAGGACTCGGAGCACGACGGCAGCCCCCTTCTTCTTATCAGAGTCCCCGAGCGACCGGTCGCCTCTCCTTTCTCTCCTCGTCCTCGATCGCGAGCCGAACGCGCTCCATGCGACTCGATTCGAATTCGGGACTCGCGTCGAGGATCGCCTTCAACTTTGCGACTTCGCGTGGCCGTTCGAGCGGCGAGAAAGTAGCGTATTCGAGAGACAGAGAGTCGAGATTTGCGACGGGTGTCGACCACCCTCGAGCGCCTATACCTTTTTTGCCGGGCATTAATTGGGCCCCTATAAAACGCAGAGGCTCTCACACAGCGACGCATCACGCGCTTCGCTCCGGCGGACCGCCCTGCGCGGCCGCACCGAGTCGAAAGTTGAACGAAGTGAACTTGGACGTCGCTTGGACGATGCTCGCGCAAAAACTCGTCTCTGGGAGTGCGCGCGCGCGCGCGCGCACGCATCGATCGCCCCCGGGTTCGATCCGTGCTTACGTCGCTGCCACGCGTCCCTTTTCTCTGCCGGTTCGCTCCCTGGAACCGTCCACCGATTCCAAGAACTGGAGTCAATAATTATTCGTTACTGATTTGTCAATAATTATTCATCTATCGGCTTTGTGATACATCATTGAAGAAGAAGAAGAAAGAAAGAAAGTAATCCGCTGACGTGTAAACGAACTAGTAAAGAGATTTCAGACTCGATCTAACGCGGCGAAATTTTGGAAAATGGAGAAACGACGATTTGTAATTTGAATCGTGTACTTGTCAATCGAGTTAAGTACGCGAAGCTGAATCTTTTTAATGGATCGTGTTTACTTTGACAGACAAGATCACGCGACACTGATATACTTCAAGCAAACTAGACTGTTCTTAGAATAGAAGAGATTTCGTGAAATATTTTTGGTAAAAAAAAAAAAAGGAAAGGAAAAGTATCCAGCGTGTAAGAACAGAGAATATGTTCTTAATTCACGTTTCCTTCAACTCGTCAGAGCGGGAAAGGAAGATGGACCTTCGGTTTCGAGAACTCTCTCGATATCCCCTCGATATTCGTGGATGGTGGATCGTGGTGGTGGACACGCGCGCGGATTCTCGCGGCGGCCGATACGACACGTCGACGACTGCTGTCTAAACACACTTTAAAGATTTGAAAACGTAATGGCGCGCCGGGCTTTGACCAGATTTGCATGTCACGGCTGCTCGCATCATATATCTGGATTTAGCGCGTCGCTCCGGCTCGCCTCGCCTCTCCTGCTCGCGCTGGGGTGGAGAACCGTGGCAAGGGTGCCTTCCGGGATCATCGGAAGATCTCGACGACGCGACGCCGTGGCACGAAAGGTGGAGGGTGCCGGAGCAAGACGAAAGAGACCGGGACACGAGACGCGTTAACACCCACGGATTATCCAATGAACCCCAGACGCGATTTCCCTCTCGCGGCGTCCCTCTCTGCGCCTCCAACAAAGAGAGAGAGAGAGAGAGAGAGGGAAGAAACTCTCTTTATTCCTCGTGCTTAACTCGGCTTGCTGATTCTGCGTATATCCGATAACTAGACCGGTATTTGTGTATATTTCTTTTTCTGCGCGTGTGTTTGTGTATATAACCCCGTTCAAAAATATCACGTTTGTCTCAAAGCTGGAAATTATGCAACAAGCACCCGTAAAGTATTTAAGTAACTCGCGACAGCGCTACCTCTGCTAATTTCATCTAAGGATGAAAATTCGAAAAGTTGAAGTCGAAGTAAGAGAGGAATAGGAGACGGCTGCGTGACGTTGCTCGGTCACCCTGGTCGAACAGAGCCATTAACCGAAACGATCTCGCAATCCTCGGCGCGATCGCGTTAACGAGCACGATCGATCCTGGTCCAGCGAGAATCGGAGAGACGCGTGGTCCTACGTCACGTAGTACGCGATCTCGCGAACAGGCGAGGCAGCCAGCCAGCCAGCCAGCCAGGACAGGACAGGCAGCTAGGCAGCCAGCCAGCCAACCAGCCAGGCAAGCAGAGGCAACCGAACGAACGGTTGGCCAGTCAGCCAGGCAAGCACGCACGCGTCCACGTGCATAATGGGGGTGTATAATACGCGCGCGTGGAAGACAATGGACGCATTGTGCAGGTAGATACGTATACATACATGCAAGGGGCGTACAAGCCGAGCGTCGTTTGGGCATATTGACAGACTAATGATCGCGCGGAACAAAGGCCAGACCGTCACGTGGTCACGTGGTCACGTGATGGACCGTTTCCGGCGCGACCAAGCGCCGCGGAGGCACCGCGGCTGCATTCAACCCCGACCGACCGCGCAACCGACCGACAGACCGACAGACGACACGCATCAATCAAGCTGGATCGACCGACCGAACGACAGGCCGATCGTACTAGTTCCTTTGATTCCGACTCCGAGACGGGGAACGAGCCTCGAATTTCGAGTCTGGTTTCGTTGCGTTCCATCGATCGGTGGAGGGAGAGAGGCTCGCTTCCATCGATGACGTTCTCCTCGTCAGGGACAGACTCGAGTAACATTTGTTTTGGCTACTGACGAGTTTGGTTAAGAATTTACAAACGCAGGTAATTATTTATTTTGTACTTTGCGTACTTTGGTACGTCTAAAGGTTTTCGTTGATAATAATGCGATGAGGAATAAACGTGACATAACACAAACAGAGACACACACACACACACACACACACACACACACAGACGACGCGCGTATTATTATAAATTCATTCGCGTATTAAAAAGGATAAAACCACGTCCAGTGGAAGAGTAATTTTCATCGGGCAATTTTTCGCAGAACCCGTGCGCGGACAACACAAACACACACACACACACGCACACGCACACAAAGACAACCTCGTTGACGAAACGAAAATTCAAAGCTGTACGGGCCACCGCTTTTAAACAACGTTAATTACGTGATTTTAAAATTTAACGGCGCCGTCCGGTGTACAGGAGGAAAGACAGACGACACACGCCTCGATTGACAACGTTTAATTCGCCGGGCGATCGATCCCCCGTTCGTGTCACGGGGCGCCGCCGTTTTATTTCGTATTTTGCGCAATTTTGAATTTTAATCCGCATAATGCCGCTGTTCATTTTCGACGCACAGGTTGCACAGGGGTGTGTCAATCGACCGCACACCGGCTCGCTCTGACGGCAGAGGAACTCGTCAAATTAATTGGACACGACGCGCGTCCATCGAACAAAAGGATCGCTTTCCTTTTCCTGCTGTTCTCTCGGACGGCGAGACGGAGAACTCACGGTACACGAGTCACGGTAAATTAGCCATCGACGCGGGTCTTAACGACGCGTTAAGTGACGTTTAAAAACGACGTCGTCGACGTCCGGGGGCTTTGCGGCAACCCCCCGGTCGCACCAGCGGAGGAGTCGAGAAAGGGTGGCGGCGGCGGCGGCGGCGGCGGCGGTATTCTCTCTCTCTCTCTCTCTCTCTCTCTCTCTCTCCATAGTTATTTTCGATCCGGCAGGCTCTCGTTGTCGAGCGAGCGGGAGGGGAGAACGAGAGAGCTGAAAGGGTTGGAACCGCCGGTCGTGGCAGTCGTTTTAAATGCATAAATAATGAGCGGCCTGTTGGCGGAACGCGAGAGATACCCATTGGGCGTGTTGCAGTTTTTCGTTGAAGCGGCCCTTGCACCGAAACGGTTAATTGATACGAATTGCCTTCGCCGGGCTATAAGTTTGCTCGTTAAGCACGGGTTCTCGCAGCCGCGTCACACCCTTTCCAATTAAGTCACGCGACGGCCACGTCCCCGTGGCTTCGCGCCGCGATATTTCTAAGGAGGGAAAATCCGTGGCTTAAACTTTTCCGCGCGGCTCGAACGCCGCGAGATTACCGCGCGTCGTACCGAGTCGGTTCGTTTGGCAAAGGAACAAAAAGAAAGGGGCGGGAGGGATGAGAGAAACTCGTTGGGAAAATCGCGCGATCGAACCGAGTCGAGCGCTGCGAAGGTGCGACTTGTTCCTGGATCAGGTCAAGCTCAGATTTCAGACGGTTAAAAATGCTTAGGTATCGAAGAACACGAGTTGGAAGCCAAAAGTTATTTCCACGGTAAACAATCGTATTGCTAAATCGAATAGTTTAAAAAAGAAATTTACCAATGTCCAATCTTCTATTCGCGATTGGGAAAAACAAAAGGAAGGGGGGGGAAAAAAAAGGTTATCCCTGTTGGAGGGATAATTCGGTAGGAACGAGGAGGGAATCGAGCGTAATTTCAGCTTGTTCGAGAGAACGATCAGGTGGCATTTGGCGGTTTGCTGGCACGTTTAGACAGACACAAAGCGAGAGAGAGAGAGAGAGAGAGAGAGGCAGCCGGTTGTTCGGGAACCTCGTTGCGGCGACGAACACGGCGTTGTGGCTCCCTCGAGCTCTCTGCCCTCTTCCTCTCTTTTCCTCCATCTATATGTCTCCTCTCCATCCGTTTCGTCTATCCGTCGTTCGACGCTCGCCTCTTTCCGTCCCTGGTCTCTTTCGCCCTCCCCTCGTCGCGTATCCGCGAACCAGCCAGAGATAGCAACCAGCCAGGACGAACAGCTACCGCAGGGTGTACGACGCGTCTGTAGAGGCTGTGACGATGGTGTTGGTGGTGTTGATGGTGATACAGCGAGCGGAGAGAAGCGAGACGAGGCAGACCAGGTCGAGGGAGAACGGTTGCTCTCGGGGAGAGGAGAGTAGAAGCCGCTAATGAGGCCGTGTGTAATTAGGGAGCTCTCGCGGCCTAATGAAGCGCTTACCTACCTTAGCTACTAACCCCCTTTGGCTCCCCCTTCGAGCCTCCTACACACCTCGACACCGACCAACACCGAGGCCAACATCGAATACCGAGGCCAGGACGACGTTACGGTTCTTCTTTCTCACCGAACGAACCAACGAGCCTGTGAGAGCCTGTGAACGACCGACCGGCCAAAGCAACCGAGCGCAGTTGATCGATTCTTCTCCATGCGCGGTTCTTCTCGCCACCTTCTATCCGACGATCGTGCTCGACGCCGAGGCACGGAGAGTCTAAACTGACCGTCCGAGATACGGCGCGATACTCGGCGACCGAGATTTGTGTCCTTTCGCGGCCCATTACGGGATTAAGCGGTCAGGGATGCGCGCGCGAGAGAAATTTTCGTATCCGTTGTATCTTGGCAAATATTATTTACGAGTCTTTGGGAATCGCAGCTAATCCGAAAATCTGAATCGTTGAGTCTCAATCGTGCTTCCGTCTATTTTTATGAGACCACCGTTCGTCGCGTTTCGTGCGACGAAGAACGCAAGACCATTAGGACTTGCTTTTAAGAGCGGCGAGCATCTCGGGACGCGGTGATTGACCAACGAACGACGAATGCGTCCCTGGTCATCCGCAAGGGGGCTAAGCGTGGGTTCCTTATCTCTCAATTCGCTCAACGCGACCGAGCAACCAACCGTTCCTCGGTTCATCTCCTTCCCTCTCTTTCTATTCCTCCTCCAATGCACCGGTCCTCGAGTTCCACCGGGCGACGGAGCAAAAAGCAAGCTAGAAAGAGAGAGAGAGAGAGAGGGAGAGAGATGGAGAGAGGAGGAGGAACGACGTGGAGGGTTGAGAAGACACGGCTACCGGAATCACGACTTAGCCGTCTCCACTCTTCACGGATCGACCCGTTATCTCCCCGGCCATTTGCATATTAAACTAACTCACAACGCGCGGCATATTTCAGCCAGTGCAGCGTGCTGCGCACCATCGAACGAACCGGAGAGCCCGAACCAGCGCAGCGAGTAGCAGAGGGCGTACACAGGAGGAGAGCGAGGGTGGTGAACCAACGAGGAGAAGAGAGAAATAAAAAAAAAGAAAAAAAAGAAAAAAGAAAGAGGAGTAGAAGACGAAGAAGAAACTGAGCAGGACGGGGGAGCCCGAATCGTCGACGGCAGCCTTCCTTTTGCGTGCAGCGAACGAACGCTTTCTATAACGGCCAACTTGTTTCCAATATGCATTGATAAACCTGTCCGCGCGGACCGCCACGCTGCTGCTGCTGCTGCTGCTGCTGCTGCTGCTCCTGTTGCTGCCACGCCGCTGCCCTTCGTACACACACGCTCGATCGAAGATGGCTGGCTTCTTGATTGCCGGCCGGATTACTTCTTCCTTCGGGCCACTCATGGATCATCGGCTCCTCCGAGGTATTCGCGGATAAATTGCAATCGCCGCTCCGGCAATTTTCTCCAGCGTCCAGACGATCGTTCGTCGTAGATATATATTCGCGCGGCGCAAAAGAGACCACGATGGAAATTGAGCACCTTGGGAAATTGAACGAGGCAACCGTGTGCGAGCGCGGTTCCTTCGTCTCTCCTCCGACTGCATCGGTCCCGTCCCGTCCCGTCCCGTCTCCTCGCGCTTAATCAAATAACCGAGCGAACAGCGAGCGCCACGCTGGCCGGCTCCTTTTTTCGCCGGAGCTTTCTCGGTCGATGTAGTTACCACCTATCCGCTCGGGCGATCGTGCTCGATTAGCGAGCGTTAAAGTCGAAGCCAGGGTGCGAGAGAACTGGCACCGAGCTCCGGGCATCGACCAAACGATAACCGAATATGTGCTCGCGAGATGTTCACACTTGCCACATTATCCGTGAATTACGGCTGAGTGAAACGATCGGGAAATTGAAAGAGCCGTTTTCAGCATCGATTCATTTTTCCTTTTTTTTTTCTCTTCTTCTTCTTCGTATCTTACCAATCTCGAATATATATATATATATATATATATATTACACTATTATGCTATTATATATATAACAATTTTTGATAACGTTGACATCGTATGCATTTCCTATTGCCGGTTAGTTTGGAATTTGCCTTCGATTTGCAAGGTACAAGGTAAGATGTATAACAGATTGTAAATCTGCGAAAGGAAAAGGAAAGGTCCCTGGGTTCGTGAGTTTTACGGGACTCGTCCGGCACCGGGTCAACGAGAATTTCTCCCTCGTAAATAAGTAATCCGCTGGTATTCTCCATCTTCTCGATCAGTGGTTAGAGGCCGTCGTCGCCCCAAAAGTGGCTTGCAGCTCGTCGTCGGCATTACGCATTCCCGTAAACGGATCTGGATCGTTTATTGAATGTTTACTACCCGCACGCAAATGCTACCCGGTTATTTACGACGTGACGGCGGCCAATGGAAGGCTGTGCACCGCGCAACTCGATGCTTATGGGGACACGATGTATATATTACCGGCTGACACCAACCGATGGGTTTCTTCGGTGCCAACTCGGTGGCTGCGACCGCGAGAATCGCTCGCCACTTTTAACCCTCTTCGCACGATAAATTTCTACGGATCTCGTCCGTTTTTTCTCCACGCCAGTTTGGTCGCAGTCGCGGTCGAAGTCGAGTGCAATTTGTGCGATACATTTCAGTATATCGGAGAGAAGTCTCTCGTTGCCTTCGAGATTTTATTCGTGAAAATATTTCTATATATATTCGTTGCGAAGAGATCGATCGTCGCGACAGATTCAGATCGTTTCAGCGTAAATTTATTCGAACGAGATCATGGATTTTTATAAATTTGAAATTGCATCAATTTGGAGTTACGTCACTTAGTTTTGGAATTTTTAATTTGGGATAATCTCTTCTATAAATTACTACGATCATTTATAAGTCGAGACAATAGTATCTAAATATTCGACACGAATTATATCGCGCGATATATCATTTGTGAATTCTATTTTTTAATATTGAAATTATGGAGAGAAATCGCAAAGATTCGTTTAATCCTCCTTTCAACTGGATTCCATGATTTCGTAAAATATAAAGAAATCGTATCAGTATTTAATGGTTTAATTAATTGACTCTGTATCTACAACCTTCAGCTAACCTCTCCTACTCGAATACATACCTATCGAGTTATCTTTATTAGACCATTTAGTTGTATCAGGTTATTCAGATTGTGTTATTTAGGTTATCTTACCTAAATTCACTAGCAAACTACCAACTTTCCATCACTGTATGACGTCCAACGATTCACCCTTCTCTTTCTTCGTATCTCGCCAACCTTTGATACATTTAATTTAAATGCTGTATTACTCGTTTCCATCGCACGATAACAACCCTTTACCTCTTTCCATTGCTCCGTCCTCCGGCTCGGTTCACAAATCTTTCGACATCTACGCATATCGATCGACAGCGTCAGGAATCACCGAGACACTCTCTCAGTCCATTATTTTGTCGACGAAGAAGGTGTGCACGAGGAAGGATGCACGGTAGCCGAGCGGAGCCGCGTGTCTCTTTCGCGTGTAACCGAATAGCGATGCTAATCTTGTCGCGGCCGGTGGATACGTGGAACGAGAGTGGCCTCTGCGTGTCTTATACCTATCTGAGACGAGTCGAAGTTGCAGTTCCAGTTGCAGGGTCGACGCCGCGGCTAGCCCGGTGTCCGTTTCCAGTCCTAATACCCTTTATCGCGAATTAAGATGTTGTCGGGACGCGGTAGCCGGCGCTGTTCCCCTTTCCCCGAAACGGTAGGCGCCGATTCATCGGGTCCGCGTCCTATCGGCCAGGTATTCGCGGCTGCGCGCGCATACGTACGCGCATGCGCGTACGTACACAGTCGCGCACGGACGCACGCACTCACGCACGCGTTTCTGTTACGCTCCTTCCGACACGAATCGTGGAACCGGGTTAATTATTACCGGGAACGAGCAATAAGCATCGAAGGAATGCGATTCACCGGACGATTTAACGAGATCGAGATACACGACGCGATTACTCTTCCAGGCGTGCGTGACGGTCGCTCGATCGGTCGGTAAGGGCTGTATAACCGCGCTTGACGTTTAACGGAAGGCGATAGCTTTCCGGTTCGGATAACGCAGGCTCCGTCGTCGCGATTGCAAGAAAAAAATAAGTTGTTGAGAATTTTCAAAGTGTTGACAATTTACCTTTCGTTCCTCATCGGTCGAGAAAAAGAAAATGACGGTAATTGAGGTTAGTGACAAGACTGATATCGCATACGACTCAAACATGGTGTCCGTGCATATCGATACATATCGATCTGGACGTAATGGCCGACGTCAAAGATGTGAGTTTCAAAAGCTTATTATATATATGTATATGTACGAAAATATTGGCACTCGATATTTATGCGGAAATATTACTGTCTGAATATTGCTGTTTTAAATTATTACATTTTAATGTACAGTTCGTTTACTATATGTCACAAAAGAACTCGTATTCTTTTTCTCGTACTCTATACACACACGAGCGAGTCGCGTGGTTTCACAGATCTTGAAACACGTATACAAGAAAGTTGACAAAACTGGGTCGCGTCGAATGGATCATTCGTATGGAGTACGAATATACTCGCCCAAGTGTATACAGGAGGCGAGAGTATTAATGACGCAGGCGCGTTAACACGGCACGTGTTCACAATATTATTTATTATTTATGCTAAATTATGCGGAGCCAGTCCATGGATACCATAGGCTGGCCAGCGGCCACAGTCTGCCGTACGTCTGTCGGTGCGTCGTCATCGCTCAGCATATTTATATCAATTACGTGTTATTCCCGCAGCACGGATTATTATGTAAATAACCGTTCTGTCGCGTCGGATGTCAGCGAAGCCGGCCCCATCGCCGGGAACGCTCCATCGACAGGCCGCGAAGCAAGGCGAAACGCTGTCCCGCGCGCGTTCCATCGTTCGTAGCTTTCGATTCCCCCGTCGATGTCTCTCGTTGCCTTTTACCAACCATCTACGTATTGACACGAACGCCTGTTGGAATATTTATCGTGGTGGAAGATGAATTCACGCGAATCTCCACCACCGGGACGCAAATGAATTCTGTATCTCGTCGCGGGTTCCGTATATACCGTCGACCGGTTATCACGATGGAACGACCGCCGCGTCAAAGTCGACAGAAGATTGCCGATCTCGCTCAAACTCGTTCGTGAGATATCGAAATTTAGCGTGTCGTTTAATTCTTTTATTATTCGTTATTTTCTTTCATTATCTTTCAGTATCTGCTTATATAGTTGCGTAGATCTGTAGGATCTATCATATATTTTAGAATTCTTTATTATTATCGATGGATATTGTAAGAGCTGTTACTTAAACGCAATACTTGGTTAACTCTTGGATCCACGAAGCTTTAGTTATTTGTAACTATAACATCACGCGCTATATTTTGATAATATTATTTATGAATCCTTCCTAATGGAAGACATCTCGTCCCTACGATCAATCAAATAAATCTTCTCTCCTCTGCTCGTCGCCTGCTCAAACTCTCTCGGTAGCCTCAGCTCGAATCAAGAGAACCGAAAGAACGAAGAACGATCGTTGCCCCGTTCCTCGCTTTTCGCAGCGGTGCTTTTCGGTTTTGATAAAACGCCTAAACATCAATCGGTCTCGAAAACTGCTCTGTAATTCGAGTTTAGCGAGGGTTACCGGAGAAAATTTCGTCCACCGATGGACGGAGAAAGGTCCTAGGGGATGTCGGGTCAATAGATGACCGGTGCTCGGGTAGATGGAGGTCGCGGTGGTCGGACGCGGGGCGGGGTGGCGGCGTTCCCGTAGTGGGTAGAGGGTGATGCATCCGCTGAATATGTATGAGGCTCGCGACACCCCGTAGCACACCGAGAGACGACCCGAACCACCACTATCTGTGGGTGATAGTGGGTATGCTGTATGTCTCGTAGGGGTCTGCGGGCGAGCTGCGTGGTGTGGAGCAGCAGCGAGAGAGATGCCCGGTTCTGAGGGGGTTAGGGGGGCTTTCGGGAGGACGGCTGGCTGGTGGTTCTGTGGCTGCGAGAGCTTATATCGCAAGAACCAACCCCAATGGAAACTCAAGCCTCTGAGGAGCCTCACCCATCATGCACACTCTCCTGCTCGCCGCTAGCTCGCTCGCTCGCACCCTCTTCAACCGGTGCTAACCTCCCTATCCAAAGGCTCCAACCATATATATATATAACTATATATATATATATATAACTATATATATATATATATACTCGGTTGTGCCACTCGCTATATCGCACGCGCGTCTTCACCTCATACTCCTCCTGGGCCCTGAGCTAGCACTCAACGCTGCCAGAGGAACGGTTCCGCTATCTTCGGAGACAAAGTTACCTCGTAATTCCTTCGCGAACAGATGCCGATGCGCGCCCGCCTAAGACGTTCCTTCCCTCTCGACCCACTTCGTATCCCGCAAACCTCTTCTCTCTCTCTCACTCTTTCTCTCTCGCTCTCTCTCGCTTCGTTCACCCTTCCTTCGTGGCAATCTCGCGATTTTGATTACCTATTGCACGCGCTACGTGTTGGAGTAACGACCGGTTTAGCAATCGAGGTTATTGCGTTGTTCATCGGTTGTGACAATGAAGGAATGCGATTTTGTTATTTGTGGTATTAGCTGTTGGGAAATACGGACATGCGTTCGATCTTTCGGAGAGAGTTGGACGATCAGTGCGACCACCAATCTATCGGGATATTGGGTAGTATCAGGTTTATGATCTCGGAAGACATAATTCATTTATTGGCATGCTTTACTTGTACGTAAAATACTTGATAGGTCAATAACTTAACTTGCTGCGATAGCACGCGTACAGAGAAATATACGTTTAACGTTCCGTCTGAAGTTTATTGTGAATTGTCGCTGAACATCCAACTCGGGAATATTATTGCGAATCACACATTCCGAGAAACATGTGGAACGTCTTATCGGAAAATAAATGTTTAGCCAAAGTTCCAGCAGCGTGTTACTACTTTGATTAACGTATTCATCAAAACGTTTCCCCGAGAATAGACCATATAATCTGGTTTGTTATAGTTAACCGTTAACGAGATCCCCGACGTAAGTTTCGCATTTTTTTGTAAGTGATATTTTTTAAAATAAATTATGCGCAGTGAAAGTTTAGTAAAAATGCAGGAACAAAATAAACACTTTGTAATTGAATTAATAAATCGTCCCATAAATCATCTTTGCTCTAGTAAGACCAGTTTCCCCAAATTTCTTTCCCCGCCATAACTTCCGAGATGATCGAAAGGGTGGATCGTCACTCGACGAAGGGTTGATCCATCGACGTGGACAGACCAATATATATATATAGGATTCGGTAAATAGGAACGACTGCGCGTGAACGACGAATCCCGCAAGACAGCATGAGATATTGCCGGATTAGGGCGCATTATAGTTTTAAGCTGGTCCCGTTAAAAGCCACCGGTTCTCATGTCTCTTTCGGATAATTCTCCCGCGGAGAGGGTAGTTTGACGGCGAAAGATAAACTCCAGCTAGCGAAACCCGATCCCGCCCGATATCTTGAATTAAGATTACGTTGTCGTAAAAGTTCGATCGTGGGACAATATCACGAAGATTCGACGGTCAAGAATAAAATCCTACTCGTGACCAAACTAGAGAAGAGTCGATATATAGTCTTTCATTGGTCGAGTAAAATCTTAATCGTGTGGCAAAAAAAAAAGAAAAATTTACAGTAACACAGACTCGTCTCGCTCGTCGAACGAAAGCCACGGGGAGGGGGGTCACACGGCTTATCGCGATTCCTCCGCTAATATGTAGCTAGCACGTATATATATATATATGTGTGTGTGTGTGTGTAGGATTCGCGCAACCCTTTTATTTCGCGCGAACTCGTGCGCGATGGAACGGCTCGTTGAGCGTCACTGTTTCCTCCGAGGGTGGAAATCGTGGTTGTCGGGCGTGAGCAAGGGTTGATCTAGCCAGAAACGCCTAACGCTCTTTACGGGCGAGGAGGTGGGGTGGAGTCATCGGTGGAGGCGAGCGGAGAAGCAAGCCGACTGGCAACTCGAGGGAGAAGGCGAAAGACCATGGCGATAATAAAGCAGGCCGGCCGCGCAATAAAATATAGCCGAAACGGAGGCGATGACTCGTTTAGACGCAGAGGGAACCGGCTTCATTAGCGAGTCCAACTTCATCGCTAACCCCTTAGGCCCGGTGCTTGCTCTTGCTCGCTGTGCAGCCCCTTCCCGATACACCGTTTGTATCGTCGGGGGTATCCCGGACCTCTGGCCAAAAATCTACGGATAATTAACCGTTCCGTGGGGATCCACCGTTGGAATGCGGCCGTTCAATGAGCTCGGAATGCCGAACAACTTCTTTCATAAGGTCCCTTCTCTCTTTCTCTCTCTCTCTCTATCTCGTCCCTATAGTCATCTTCGTGTCTTTGCCTGATTGTTTACGGAAACAGTTTGAAAACGTAGAGACGCGTTTGATTGGATGTCAACTGACAGTTTTGCCATTCTTTTTCATCAATTTGTATCACCATAGATAGATCCTACGTGGTTTCGGTCGACGATGAAAATACAGATCGTTCCAAGATGGATCGAAAGCCAGAGTCTGAAAACTCGACGAGCACGCGTCTGCTAAGCATCGCGCGATATCTTTCGATCCACGATGAAAACACGCTTCATCGCGGTTATATCGACGAGGCTCGATGTTTCGACGTTTCCTCCGACGTGTGTGTTCAACATTGACGATCGAATCGTGGGATACCTCGCCGTGTCCGATGGCGGAGAGTGACGGATTATGGGGTCGAGACGAGCTCCGCGCGCGTTTGCTACGTAGGTGTCAGCAGATCCGTATCTGGCCCCATCCGTGGCCGCGCTCGGCAGCGTGAAATGAAATTTGACAGATCGGCCCCACACATACGCGCGTGTATACCCCCCTCTGTCTCTTCTTCTTCCAGCTCCTCGCTCTCCCATCGAGTGCGGATTCGAGTGCGAACAAGCTCTCTCGCTGTTTGGTCGATTTCACTCGGGTCCCTCTCCGCTGCAAAATGGCGTTTCTCGCACCTCCAGGGTGCCCCACGGGCATCCGTACACCTCCCGCCTTCTCGCGGGGCGCCCCCCCCCCTCCCACGGGCTGGCTCGTGGGGGCCGTACACCCCATTTTATACAATTCTCTTTTATCTGCCACTTCCCTGCCGCCGGTTACGCTCCCTCGGGGCGCAGTTCAAGCGGGCCTCCTTAGTTCCAAGCCGACACCTTTTTACAAATACATCACACGACCTTCTGGCCCTCGCCGTATCGTGCCCTTTCTCGCCTCGTCTCTGCTCTTCTCTTCTCTTCTCGTCGCGGTTTTGCACGCATAGTGCGTGCTATATTTGACTAACGTTGGTACAACAGAAGGAAGTTTAAAAGGACACGACGTATTGCAATATTTAATGATAGCAACATATACATATATATATATGTATATATATATATATATATATACACACACACATACGTTCATATCCTATCGAATTTTATTACATTTGTTCAGTTTATTGCAACATCTTCACGCACAGTTGATATAAATATAAAATACACAAATAATAATTAAAATATAATAACGTTAAAATACATAATAAATAGATATTACTATAAAAAATATATAGCAATATGTAAGAATATTTTATCAATGTGAATTAAAAAAGTGACCTAGGAGCAAGTTAGGCGCGCCGAGAGCGGTACTAATTTTAATACCAATTTTTAACCTTCTCTCATCTGTCGTGAAAAAAGCAACGATACCCGGTTTCAATGTCCTCGTCAGGCGAGAGGAGCGCTTAAAGGGTTAAACCCGCGAAGAAATCGGATCTCGCCGCCGGTTCACGCGAGACGGATTCGTTATCGAGAATGGTTCGCCGAGAGGCACGAATCCGAAGGACGATGTTGGATGCGATGACGTTGTCGGTACGTCGCATCACGGGCCGCAGATAGAAATCTAAATAGAGATCTTGGGTCCTTTGAGCGTGTAATTTGGTTTTCGATGCGGGGCAGCTGTCGCTCGAATCGAATGTCTGCGCGGGTCCACGTCGGCAGGGTGTCGCGATCAAGATCGTCACGGGCGAAACTTCCCGCGCTTTGATGGCAGATTACGAAGGGTGCCAGGCCTGATTCAAGGCGAGAAAAAACTCGTTACGGAGCAACGTAATCGCATCGGGTTCGTTTCGTTGCCGATGGACATTGACACGGGGCGGGGACGGTTCCCCGCGTCCCGAATCCAACGGGACCGCGGAATCGTTTCTTTGACCAAACGAGATCTCCGTGGTCCTGTTAATTATCGCGCGAAAGTCGTCCTCGTCGACAGAAGTTTCACAGTTTTGAACTTGAACTTCCTCTCGTCTGCGCGTGTTAATACGCAATTTAGGCGCAACAAGCATCGTTTAGGACCGTTTTATTGTTTTATCCGCGAGAGTGGATAACCTCGCATTCTTCGAGAAAATCTTGAGAATGTTGCAAGAGATGTGACAGACACTTTGCGTTAGTCTTCTCTTGGATTTTGGAAAAAAGGCGTTAAAACAACGATAACCACGCCCCCTCGTGAATCACGTGGCCCAAATCAACCAATCGCTAATTTTCGTTGCATCAGCGTTGCACCCGAAGAAGCCCAATTTTCCCTCGGCCCGAGTTACCCTCGCTAAAATCACTTTCAATGATAAAATGAAACAAAACAGCAAATGACACGAATTGAGAATCTTTATTGTTCCGAAAGAATTTTCTACATCGTAGACTTCAAAACGCATTAATCGCACCGTCCACGCGTGTCCAAGTTTTTTTTATTACTTTTTTTATTACGACGTTAACAGCAATTTTTTTCTAGAATCAAAGGTGAAAATTACACAGCGGAGGATATTATACGCGTCATAATCACGGAAGATCGAAAGTCGCTCGATGGTTACAGGGGATCGTAAAAAGTACCGAAAGTTGGCGCGGAGCGTAGTTTTTCTTCTTCGTCGCCTCGGATTATCGACGAATGCACGAAGTAGGATTTAAGTAGCACGAAACGTGGAAACATAAAATTGAAAAGTTCGCCGGTATGACGGTTTATGGGAGTTTTAGATCGTAGT
Source organism: Melipona beecheii (assembly GCA_032399605.1). Lineage (NCBI taxonomy): Eukaryota > Metazoa > Arthropoda > Insecta > Hymenoptera > Apidae > Melipona > Melipona beecheii. The sequence goes on along the minus strand of JAUCMO010000504.1, from coordinate 4,952,017 downwards.
AAAGTCGCGCGTACACTCCTCCGTGGGTCGTTATACTTTCCCTGCCGCAGTTCATCGGTTCTGTTCACAAAGTTTCCCTTTTGTCCTGTACACACACAGAGCGGTGCGTCGATGCGTTTATCGTTTAAACGATTTGTCTCGCGGGTTTCTATCTTCGACAGAAGTTTGTCGATAAGAGAACCCTTCCTAAAAATCGTCTGCCGAATGATTTTTTAGTCTCCGCGAGAAACGACGGGGAATTTTCGCAGAAAACTGTGATATCTGCGCTTATTCTCGATACAATTCGAATTCATATTCGAAACAGAGATGGAAATCTCACGCAACTACGCGCGAGAATAATAATAATAATAATAATCTAAGCGCTGTAAACTTTTACAAGGAAAAGGAGAAATTTTATAACGAAGATCGTGTGTCGTAAGAGTAAATTTATCGCAGATTACACCTACGCGTGCGTCGAGGTGATCGCTCAAACCCCTTAGTACCTCGTAGCAATCACGCCACGTACCATCTACGATGGAAACTGCAAAACCACCGTCGCGTGCGAAAAAAAAAGTCTCTGTAAAATGGAACATCTTGTAAAAAAAAAGAGAGCAACGCCTGCTGTAAAAGTATGCAACAGAAGCAACGGAAACCGTGTATGCAACGACGGGGGACGACGGCATCGAGGTTTCTGGTTAACCCGGAACGAATTCCACCGGAATTTCCGTCCTGTTTTCGAATCCGGAGGATCCGTTGGGCCAGGCGGGGACGACGAACGGGAAAAACTTTCGAGAGAGAAAACGAAGAAAAGGCAAGGAGCGAGGGGAGAGAGAAGGGGCGGAGGAGGGAGAGGGAAGAGGGAAACGCGAGAGGAGCGTCTAGATTTTAGTCGAGCGTGTCTATCGATCGTCGAGGACCTTGATGCGCCGTATCGTTCTGGCGTTCGTACGGGTCGGTCGGTCGGTCGGTCTCATGCTAGAAGCTTTTGTCACTCGAAGCACGTACTCGGGGCAAGGACCGACGCCGCAAGCTCTCTGCCTTCCTCTCTCTCTCTCTCGCGCGCGCGCTCGCCCTCTTTCTCCTCTCCTCCGCCGCCCGCTGGCTGGGTCTCCTTCTTCCTCTCTCTTATCGCCCTCCACCTTTCTAACAACGCGCCATTGTGTTCCGCCACGCTGGAACCCTGTATATTCCTTGACGCTATGGATTTTCCGAAAGCGTTTCGCTGCTTCGCGAGCACGCTCGCTGTACCGTCTCTCCTCTCCGGCCTCGGCCAACGCCATCGCCGCGCCCTTTTTCCTCGATTGCTCGCGCCTCGAACTCTCCCAACTGATTCCGAGCGGAATCGTGCGGAAAATGTCATTGAAAGGTGCAGCGCGCGCGTCGCCGATTTCCGCGACGAGTCGAGTTATATCCGACGCCGAGTCGAGCAGCAGGCGCGATGACGTCGGCGACGAAGATCGTTAATCGAACGATCCAGTCGTTCGTTTCCACGTACTGCGGTTACGAAATTGCCGACATGGTAACAGGAAACGTTGACAACGTTCAGACTAGCGATTACGTGTCGCTTTGAGTTTGCACGATTCCTAAAGATCGAAACTTTAAAAGTTTCGAAAGTTTTGTGTTCTCTGTCTATAACAGTGTTTGGAAATGCGTCGCCCTGAATCTACACTCGAATCGTTTGCCATAGATTATATAGCAAGATTCCCAAGCTTCGAAAGTTGTTTTAAACTTTTCATTCTAGAATTTTTTCTATCCAGAATCTCTCATTGTAAAGTTTAGATTCAGGCTTCTTAGAATCTCTCGTTAATGTTTTCTGTCTATAACAGTGTTTGGAAATGCGTCGCCTTGAGTCTACGCTCGAATCGTTTGGCTCAGATTACCAAGCTTCGAAAGTTTTAAATTTTTCATTCTAGAATTTTTTCTAAAGTTTCGATTCGGGCTTTTTAGAACCTCTCGTTAATGTTCTCCGTCCATACCGTAACATAACCGTTTGAAAATGTGTCAAGAACAATGAAGAAGCTTGTGAAGCAGCTCGAGACGGTAAAATTCTCAAGAGTTTCGAAGGGACAAAGTTTCAAGACGACACGGAACGATCGAAGCTCTCGAAGCTTAAGCTGTCAAAAATCGAGATTCGTTTTAACCCTCGAGAAGCGATTCGAACGTGACGACGCCGTTGCTACTCGCGGGAACTCACGCTACGCGCGAACAGCGAGCCAAAACGAGCGCGCGAGCGGCAACGATGAGTTTCGATTCGGTCGCGCGTGCGGACGGAAGCCGATCGCATGAGTCAGACGAGGCTAAATCCGCGGGATGCTAAACAATGCCTACCAACCGACCGACCAAAACCGACAATGGTATACGGAGTGTTGCGGATGGAGGCCATAGCCCATCGTCCTGTCACCAACGCCGTTCATCTACCCAGTGTCTGTTAAAGTTTCTTGCGAAGCATGCACAGTTTCGTCACAACTGTTCTCTTTCACATTCGTTCCAACAACGTTCGCTCGTCTGCTTTTGAGAACGGAATCAGAGCACAGAATCGTAGAGTATTTGTCGTCAAAAATCACTGATGAATTAGGAAAATTCTTGGTCAATGTTCGATCCACTTAACCTGTCGTCTTACGACTTTTAGTTTTCGGCAAAAGAGTTGAAATGACGCATATTTATCAATCCTCAGTTCAAATAATTGAATAATTGAACAATCGAATAATTAAAATTGAAAACTGAAAGAAACTTACACTCCGTTCTTTCACTTAATAATCTAAGGGTTAATCGAACTTGAACTTTTATTATACGAATGGAAAGTCACTAGTACAGGAAAGATTCGTCTTACGACTTTTAGTTTTCGGCAAAAGAGTCAGTTACGCGTATTTATTAATCCTCAGTTCAAATAATTGAGTAATTGAATAATTGCATAATTGAAATTGAAAATTGAGAGAAATTTAAAGTTGAAACTCACACTTCTTTCGAAACCATAATTCGTATTGCGAGCCTAATAATCTCAATGGAACTTGAATTTTTATTATACGAATGGAAAGTCACTAGTACAGGAAAGATTCGTCTTACGACTTTTAGTTTTCGGCAAAAGAGTCAGTTACTATAACGCGTATTTATTAATCCTCAGTTCAAATAATTGAATAATTGAAATTGAAAATTGAGAGAAATTTAAAGTTGAAACTCACACTTCTTTCGAAACCGTAATTCGTGTTGCGAGCGTAATAATCTCAAAGGGTTAATCGAACACTAGTACCGAGAAAAAGATAAATTTAATAATTACAATAATTAAAGAAGGTGTCCCCTTTGATCTTTTGTTTCGTTTTGCCGTATCTTATCGGACTTGCTCGTTTACGTGTGTCACATCGTCAACGTTGCTACCGCTAGATTCTCCTCTCGTCTCGATTTCGATCGTCCGTGGAGGACGCAAGAAACCCACTCGCGACGCACGATAAAGAAATTATCTCTCTAGCTCGCCAGTCCTCGGGTACCGATCCTCGTACGCGTTCTGGAAAACGCCGACATTGTTCGCTCGTCGTGTGTCGCAAAACACGCGCCGTCATCTCCCAGCGGAATGTCCCGCGAGAGCTCACAGCCGACGTGGCGGCCTCGTTACCGATCCGAATCGCCTACCTCCGCGAATTATGAAGTTCTTAGACTCGCCTGTCGGTTTCGTTTCTCTCTCTCTCTCTCTCTCTCTCTCTCTCGAGTCGGCCGCTCCGAGGTGTTATTCCCGGACGCAGCGAGCCGGCCGTTATTTAATCTTCGAGCAGCTCGTTATCCGGCAATTACGAAGCCACTGTCGACTGCGGACGACGAGTTTTTGATCAATGCCGGATCGCTTTTTTCTTCTCTCTCTTTCTTTCTCGCCGTTCGAAGGGAACAGGCGCGATGTCGTTTTCGAGACACCGTGTGTGTACGTTAGGAATGACGGCCTCTTCCAGATATGGCAGACCCTTCCTGCTGGCTCTCGCCCCCGAGAGCGTCTCCTTGCGAGCGAGCCGCTCGATAGATTTCAGATAGGTACGCGCGCGTACATACGTGCGACTACCGGCCACGGGAGCATTTGGTGCGTAAGGTGGCCGAGCGCCGCGCGTCGATACCGTCACCTTTGTTCCATTGAAACAGCCGTATTAAAATTCGAGACACGTAAAAACTCGGAGCCCGGCGAGGCTGCTGCGCGAAGCGCGCCGCTTTCACCGATCCCATCGCGTCCCATCGCGCGTCCTCGCTTTGAAAATCGTGGGCGAACGATACGGTTTTCGTCGTTAGAAACCGAACCGTTTCCCTGTTTAACTGTAAAACGGCAGGCTGACCTTCGGCAAGTTTGAAAGACGATAGAGTCTGTGCTTGTAAATGACAAAGTTGGAATACTTGCAATTCACTCATAGATAAAAGCGGCTGCTAATTGTCACTTCATTCCGTGTAACTCGAAAGTTGCCGTCTGTTTGTCAAACTTTTACCTTGCTATGAAAAATACCAAACGAACTTGTTCTTCCAGTGACTGAATTCTAGTCTGAAACTAAGTTTCTATCTCGCTCCTTTCGCCCGCACCGAAAGGGTCAGTACCTTTAAGCGATTAAAAATCCCCAGCAAACGAAATAAATAAAATAAATAAAAGCGGCTGCCAATTGTCATTTAACTCCGTGTAACTCGAAAGTTGCCGTCTGTTTGTCAAACTTTTACCTTGCTACGAAAAATACCAAACGAACTTGTTCTTCCAATGACTGAATTCTAGTCTGAAACTAAGTTTCTATCTCGCTCCTTTCGCCCGCACCGAAACGGTCAATGTCGGTAATTTATACTCTCGTATTCTTTTGAGCGGTTAAGAATCCCCGGCAAACGAAACGAAGAAAACAAATGAAAGATCGAATGGAATTTGTGGCAAATCGTCCGGTGCGCGGTATTCAGAGATCGTCGAGACCGCGCAGCCTCGTTGTCGCTTTCGTCTCGTTCTTCCGGAATTTTATGAACTTCCCTTCCCACGATCGCTAGGAGTAGACGCGTGGAATTCGCCGGCAATGGTATCGCGCCGCGCGGAACGGTGCCGGGCAGGAAATAATAAAGCGATATCCGGAATGGAGAAAAAATTACCGGCGTATTAGCAGAGGCCTGCGGGGGGTCGTTGATGGAAAGGAAGAAGAAGGGCGAGGCGAAAGAACGAGCGATATCCATAACCGTGTGTGTACGCCATACGTCGCCACGGGTTGCTGGTGCACGACCTAACTGGAGGTCCCTATTGGCCAATAACGCCCTTCTTCGTAACATAGTGGCACAATAACGTAGGTTCTTTATGCCAGTACAGGGCAAATAGATCACATTGCTGACTAATAAGCCCGCTGGTGCGACGTTCATCTCTCTCTCTCTCTCTCTCTCTCTCTCTCTCTCTCTGTCGTTACGCTTTCCTTTTTTTCCCCCCCATGACATTTTCCCGGTTTCTTCGGAAATTCCAGCCCGTCCATCAACGACGTTGGGAACAGCGCATGGGGGGTGTCCGGCATTGTGATGCTAATGCAGGGGGAAGGGGGGGGGGCAATCGATCCCCGCCTCATTATATCGCCAAACACAGGAGAAAAATCCCGCAGTCGGTAGTGACTTTCTCGCTTTCGTGGGAATTTGTGAAAGTTGTTCACGAGAGGTGGTGTTTCGAGCGTGGTCGTAGGAACGTTGTTGCACGCGTTGTATAAAACATTTCGGAATTTCATCGACATCGTGGTAAGTCGAGAAAGAATTGTCGTATAAAAGATGCACGTATAAAAATTACAGAAACATTCAATACAGGTATTATTAGGTTTTTTTAAGATGTCGTTTCACACTCATAATGTGATCATAACTAAGTCTAATCTTTTGTACACTCTGTCGATAAAATTTTGCACTTGAAATCGCGTTTCAGTAAGTTTTTGTATTGCAATTACGAGAAATGACGAATATGATGTTATAATTATAGTTGATATAGTATTTTACATATACAATAAATTAGCAGAGGATGACGAGTTAGTACTCTGAAATGAAACGAAATTGAACGCTACATCCAAAGCAAGTGTTTTTCTTTTCTTTTCTCTTTTTCGAAAAAACGAAACTATCCATCGTTTTCTATCGCTCGAGAACGTCGCCCCGCAAACTACCATCTGGAAAAGAGAGAGATTTGCGGGGTGGATTTGCGGGATGGACGGTGGGCCGATAGTTGGAAACGTCGGAGGTCAACGACGGAGATACGAGCGATAAGATCGCGGATAGAAACGTAGGGAATGCTCCAGAGTCCAGGGAGAATCGGAGAATCTCACGGCGACGACCTCCGCCGTCAGTCTATATTAAATCGCGCAGAAAGCGGTAATACTTGGAGACTCCCGGGGCCGGTTTCCCGATTACCGGTCTAATTATCTGGCGAGGCACGATAGGGCAACCCCATCTTCCGCCGATGGAATTGCCGTTTCCCACCGCCGTCCTTCCAGTCACCGACTAGTCGACTACCCTTACCGAGGTCATTGTTACATCGTTACTACCCTTTAGTACGGTCCTCCAGCCAATTTCGGCTCGGGACGACAGCCCACGATTTCCGCCAGAGAACCCGTCACGGCTCACCGAGTACAGAGATTTTCTCGCGAAATCGATCACCGCCCGATTTCGGGGCGGACCTGGCACGTGTTCCCCTCCCCTCTGAAACTCGCCACGGATGCTATTGTACTCGTCCCACGAATCGGCACACCCTTAAATTTTTTATCGTCTTTGTCTCTGTTTCAAATATCTTTCCCTACAATTCGAATAAATAAAATTCAAACGGCGATTCAAAATCAAACAATCGCCAAGAATCGAGGAGAAAACAATTTAATCAACGTGCAAGTTCGCTCTGGAATATAATTGGCTCAAGTCAGCTCGAACTCGATCGATGCCTCGTGAGCTATCTTGCGAGTGAACAATCTTAGATTCAGTTTCAAAATCGAGGGTTTCAAAGGCAGGCGATTTTTTTTCGCCTCGCTCTTTCCAAGATTACGAAAGGGGTTACGCTATTTTCCACTCGGATTTTACCAAAAGAAGACGAGAGGTCTGTTTTCGACGGTGGCAACGCTCTCTCTTTCTCTCTCTCTCTCTCTCTCTCTCTCTCTCTCTCTCTGTACGTACGACTGGACCTATCAGTATGCGGACCACGAAACGTGGTCGAAGCCTCTCTCACCCCTCGTCCACCACCGATTCCCCATCTTCGTCGTTCGCGTTTCACCTCTCTCCTCTCTTCCACGCTGTCTCTCTCTCTCTCTCCTCTTGTCTCTCTCGCTGTTTCATCGCTCGTTCCTCTTCGTTCCTCTTCTTTGCCCCTCTCTCGTTCTCTCTCTCTCTCTCTCTCTCGCTCTCTCTCGCTCGAGTCCAAAGCGAAACGTAGGCTGTTTCGAAGAGAGTGTTTCCAGCGTAATACCGAAACGGTATTGATTGCAGGCTGCCTAGCTTAGCTCCACCACCTATCGCGATAAGCTCTCGCCTATTTTCGTCGGCTGTGTCCTGCGCCACGGAGGTCCACCGCCGAAGAAAACCATCCTCCGCTGCTTGTAAATTTCCACGCGCGTTTGCTGTCGCGTCGGTTCGGTTTTGTCGCACGTGAGAACCCGAGGTCGTTGGTCTACTGTAATGGACGGCGGAACGAACAAGTACACACTCTGAGCGTAAAAAGATGTTTCGCAGATAGGTTGGCTGCAGTCGAAAATACGACGCTTTCCCCGGAGAAAATTATACTAATTACATTGTGGGTATGTCGTGATCCTCAGTACACGGCAAAGATATTGTGTAGAGGATTTGTAGGGATTTTTGAAACGAGCAGTACGAATACTTGAACAGTTTAACACCACCAAAGTGGTCAAAATATTTGAGTATTTTTAGATATGGATTTATATATAGATATATACAGATTTAGATTTAGATTATAGATATATATATATATAGATATAGATTTACATTATATATAGATATACGTAGATATAGATTTAGATTACATATAGATTACATTATAGATTATAATGTATTTATAGGTTGTTTGAATATTTTTAGATATAAAACGGTACATTTTGAATGACTCTTGGTCAAACACGCAAATAAAAGTATTTTCTGTTTCTTTCACTTTCTAACATCTCTGATGGAAATTTCGTGCTTTGGTCGTCCAAAGGTAGTTCTAGTGTCTAAGAAGACCCGAAGAATAGTCGAAATCATCGAGTTCGTTGGATTCCAAAAATTAAAAGAGGAAAAAAATACCAATAAACATTACGCCCAGAATTACTCCTATCCTCACGTCCTCCCCTCGACGGATAAAAAGTTCCAGAATCGATTCGCGATTCGCGAGCATCGAGAGGTTTCGAGGCCGCGCGAGAAAGCCAAAAAATAATCTTTTCTAAAAACGAGACACGAGACAAGAGGCGGGGGCAAAAAGGGTGGCGGTTCGTAGGAACGGGCGCAGGTAGCCCGAAGCTACGTAGTCGAAAGAGATGGGGGAGGGTCAGAAGAGTAACTCTCTCTTTCCCTCTTTCTCCCCCTGCTCTCCTCTCTCGTTCTTTTTCCTGTTTCGCGAGCACGGTCGCTACGCGCTCCGTAAGTGGGTACCCACTTCTGAATTGGCTCCCCTCGTTCCACTCGTTGGATCATCGTCGTTCGCCGAAAATTCGATCATTATGATTGCTTATGATGTAAATGATGCCCCGCGGCAGCAATTGTTTCCGTCAGAACGAGCTCGTGCGGGGCTGCGGGTCCTGACGGTGGCGCGTTTCGCCGCGGCCAACCGTTTCGGACGAAGCCACGGGACGTCGACGTGTACGTATCCCGTGGTAAATCGGCCGATAATGGGGTTCGACAGGCTGTCAGGGCAGGTGCAAGGAAATCTCCACTTGTAAGTACTGTCGCCGCTGATTTCGCAGGAGGGGGCAGCGGAGGGGGGAGGGAGCGCACCGAGTCGGAAAATCGCGTCTTACGTCAAGATTGTTGCGCTTGTTGGCGATTTAACGATGGCACTGACAACAGATTTAATAACATTTCACGTTTGCACCGATCAAATTTGATACAGATAGTGAAAACGATCCTCTCTGATATTTACACGCAAATTATCCTTCACGCTCGATCTACGTCTCGTTGTCACCGTTCGACAGCGAGAAGACATTTAAATTCACTTCGACTCTGTGACACAAGATCCGATAAAGAGGAGAAGTATGCAAGAAAGTATCGGTAACAAGCGTAGGAGTGTCGCCGCAAAGAGAAGTTTTCGCGACGAACAGGAACGAACAGCAGCCCGGAGGGTCGAATCTTCGTCTAATTCGCCCGCGGCTTCCTCACTGGCCGTAATTTGAAATTCCGGTTAAAGAAGCGAACTATATTTAGGCGCGTTCCGGTGAAATAGGCGATCGAGCGATCGTTCCGCGTTCGGTTGCGGGGAGAGACGGATCTACGAAATCGACGCAAAATACACGAGACGAGAAACGTTGCGCAGATTTGAAGAAGAAGAGGGGCGCGCAACTTTTCGACTCGATCCGGGTTCGTGTGTAGAGGAGATCTACGGGGCCTCGCCGCCTATTACGGTAATTTCACGGTACGACGTCTATTCCTGCGGTTCGGAGGAGCAGCACTAATTTCATTAGGGATAAAGATCATCATTATTTCGCGACCGAGTCCCGAAAATTGCCGGCGTTGCCTCTCCTTTTCGCGATACGTTCGGGGGTCGCCTTCTTCGCACAGCTTCCATCCACAGCCCCCCCTCGGGGGCCGGATCGTGCTTGTGGAACGTTCACGCTCACGCTCGCGCTCGCGCGCACCTCGTCTTTATTGCCACGGCTATTGGCAAAGTAGAGGAGAAACGAGTTTCACGGACAATGTTGGAAATTCACGGGAATCGATTCGCCGGGATTCACCTGCCGGTAGCGATAGACTGCGGAGCCACTTTGGCAAGAAGGGGAAGAATATGATTCGATACCTCAACTTTGCCGTTCCCTCTCCGCTTCTTCGTCGGTCGCGGCTCTCCTCTTTGCGCGAATGTTTCACTCGTGAAAATTAAATTCAACGTTTCGGGAGACAATGTTTCAAAAATTTTATCGAATCACGTTCGTTCGTTCCATTGTTCCATTGATTCTGATTATTCTTGAGAATCTTTGAAGATTTTAATGGCTGGTAGATACTGTAAACTTGACTGTCACTGTCAATGTTTCGTCACAAGCGCAGTATTTGCATTTGTTGACAATATGCCTGACATATCACGCGCTTGTAAAACACTGAATATTCGTCAAATTTTCAGTGTCTGTTACAGTATAAACTTCAGATAACTGAAAACTTTCGATATTTTTCACATCTTCGAACGACGACAGTAGATACTGCTAGTTAATGTACGAAATTTAGGCAGGGGGCCAATTTTCACTTTGTCTCGAAACTGAAATTCACAAACGTGCACGTCGCAGCTCTCGACTTGCGGTCACGCTGTTTCTCACCAACTTCCCTGTACCGGTATCGGGGGGGAAAAAACGATTAGTTATTTCGTGTTATCGCGGACGATCGATCGATCGATCCTTTCGATCAGAGACTCTCGGTGAGAAAACTTGGGAAGAAGAAAGCGGGGCGAACGCGCATCGGCGCGACGTGTCACGTCACGTCACCTCGCCTCACCTCACGTCACGTCACGTCACGTCACGTCACGTCACGTCACGTCACGTAACGTCGAATGGATCGGCAGGAACGAATCTCGCATCCGGTGTGCCGCGCGTCGCGCCGTACGATCGCGATAAATCGACGACCGATCCTGCGTCACGTAACTCACGTACGCGGGGGCAAGCTCGCCGGAGTCGGGTTTTTCTTCGAGCTGGTGTCCGGCGCTCGCCGATCCGAGGAATCTCCTCTCGCGGCGCGCAACTGGCCCGAGGGGAGGCCGGATACGAAACGACCGCCTCGCGGGAAAGTTGATCGACGCGCGGGCTCTTGCCGACATTCTCGCGGATTTTTCTCGCCTCGTTGGCGAGCCGGTACTCCGCGGGCACAGGAAACGGCTCCGGCAAAATCGGCGCCGATAATCGATCGGCGGAATTGAGCTCGGATTATTATCGTCGCTGAAAACGAGACAACTTCAACGCCCACGTCGAAGAAGATGCTTCTTGCATTGGATTCAACTGCAAATTGGAGAAATGGAACGAGACAGAAATTTTTTTGAATGCGCTTGGTTTGAACGACCTTGGTTACCGAGCATCGGCTCGATTTTTCGTTTCTCGAGATTTCATTCGGTGCGTATATTAACCTTCGCGTATCGAACGCGGAATAATGATTTATCGAACTTGATAAAAAGTTATATTATAATTTAAAATATTTCTATATGCTTAGATACTTGTCATAAACTCGCGGGAAAGTCCAACGAGTGATCGTTGCGGATCGACCGAGGGAGGGAAAGAAGCAAGACGGCACGGCTACAATTTTGTAAAAATCAAGAAAGTCAGCGATCCGAAAAAGATATATCCACACGCGTGGACTGTAATTGAACGTCGATTTCTCGAGAAACCGAGCGTCGAGACACCGCGTTTCATTCAATTTCGTCACTCGTTACTCGCCGGCGCGCTCGTTACCGCTTCCCGACCGGTTATTATTTCTCTAGCTCGTGACGTGATTTATGCCGCTCGATCCGGCGACGACCGGGGCGAAAAAATGTTGCGCAACGCGTTTGGCGACGCGCGTTTCACAGGAAAACCGCGTCCCCGCCGATTGAACGAGCCGACAGGAGACGCACGCGCGCACGCGCGAAGGTGAAACCGAACAGGAGAAGTCGACAGGCGAGTATCCGCGGATCCGTTATTGCTTATTGCCTGTCATGCCTCATGCTCGAAGCGATGCCGCGCCTCTGATCGCCGCTGCGTCGACTAATTGTTCCCTCTAATTGACGAAGTTCTCAGGCTCGGTCGCCGATCGCACTTCCCGCGCCGCGATCCACCAAGGTCTTTGCTTTTTCTCTCTTTCGCCTGCCAGGCGAAGGAACTCGCGCGCTGCTCGGCGAATCCACCCGACAGAGAGCGGTTTCTCGATCAGCGGGTACGAAATAATCGATGGAACGCGAAGGGGGGGAAATCCGCTGTCGCGAGAAGAATCCGGCGGTTTGACCCTTGGCGTTCATGCCGGATGATTTATCGTTTCGATGATCTGAGACGGTTGGAACAATTGGGCCAAGTTATGCTTAAGAAACTTCAGAGTGATTAATCGAACACAGTTGCGGGGGCAGCTCTGACATCACGGTTCCGAGCTCTAGCTCCTCGCGAAACAAAAAGTTTACTCAGTTTAGGATCACTAGCTTTTTGTATAAAAAACGTTGGCTCGATCGATTGATTTAAACTTTATCGTTTAAAACGCATCAAAAGAGGCATACCTAAAAGTGAATACATTCCCCAGTTATTACACGCTTCTTCTTGAAAGTGAAACTTTCAGATGTCTGGTATGCTGCAACTTGGCCCAATTAATTTAAATTTCTCGCGACACATTGAACAAACGTATCGAGAAATGTAGACACACGTTTCACCTTCGAAACTTTTAGATTTCTGGCAACCTCAGTGAGCACTCAAAGTGTTAATCGTTCCCTCATCAACGGGTGAATTGAAACATCAGGCATTTCGATGCAGCCGGATAATGGAGGCGGAAGGGAGTGTCGTGCCGCGACATAATTTCGCGGTTATTTTTCGCGTGTTGCTCCGAGCCGACACACGTGGCTCGCCGCGATTACAGAGAAAGCGAAACACTACGCCCACGCACTCGGCGACGTGCCTCGGCGAACAATTAACCGAGAACTCGACGATATCGTCGATTCGTTTCGCTCGCGTGACAAAGCCTCCGAGCGAGTACCTTACGTGACAGCCGAACGACTCGCATTTTTTACAAATCGCGCTTCCGCGACCGCGTGGCTTTATCGCGCGACCGATTGACAGGCTACACGCGTGGCGAAACTTTCCAGCAGTCGCGCGAAACTCGCGGCTCGCCTGCGATGCTTTGCAAACGCGTGGAAATCCGCCTTCCAAGTTTTTATAAAATAAAACTTTCGAATTGTCCATTTTGTAATTATTGAGGTAATTATTAATAAAGTGAAATCTGCACCTGCAACGCAAGTTCCCTACTTTACTCGACGCACTTTTGAAAACTCACTGCGAAAGCAGAAAGAAGAAAGGGTCCGCTAAACGCGAAACGCTAAACGAGCCAACCGCCAGACAGTGGTCGGTCGGTAGAAAAGGAGAAGGCACAGCGAAGACAGAGAAAGAGACGGAGGGACTGGGCGAAGAGGGAACGAGGAGGAGGGAGGACAGTCGGGTTGACAGGACACAATATTGCAATAACTTCAATTACGGCGACACGACGGATCGCCGTGGGGTGAGCGGATCTCTGCGGTCCCTCGCGCCGACGCACCCTGGCGTCCCGCACCCCCTCGGTGCCCGGTCTCGTTTCATCCATTTGTACAGGCGAGTGACACAGACGTCGCGGTCGAATTGGCTGTCGGAACCGAAATGGGGCTACCTTTAAACAAGTGCTTCTTAATAAACCATTGACGCGCGAAACCACCCTCGAAAATTTGCCCCTTGGCGGTCTCCTCGGCCGACATCCGCCACCCTTCTTCTCTCTGCCACTCTCGGTTCGGCGTCGTCGTCAAAGAGAGAGAGAGAGGAGTAGGGGTGGAAGGGGGGCGACTAGTCACCGTTACTTCGTTAAACTCGAAAAGCCAGCCAGGATGGTTCTTGCGCCCACCGGCCAAACTTAACGAAGCGTTCGCGCTGTTTTTTTTCTCCTTTTTTCTTTCTCACCCCCTTCCCGCGATAGGAATTTTTGGACGACGGCCAAACCGCGAGCAAACATCGCGCCTTGTCTCCCTTTACTGCCGCCGGTGAGGCACGTTTATCGTCCGTTTGTTCCGTGCCATTAATACCGGGAATTATTAGGTGTACCGAAATTATACAAACGTGATTTCTTTCTTTGGACGCTTGGACCCAGTAGGGATTTGTTTGGAAAAAGACAATTGACCGTGTACGAGTGGCAGTTTAAAAAAAAAGAATTTTAGCGAGCGAAATCAAAGCTTGCAATAATTTTTGTAACATTACAGTACAGTACTTTACTGTACACAATCGTAGATTGTAGATTATGCTTTTCGATTTGTTCGTACTAGAAACGAACGTAAGAAGCGCGTGCAATTTTAGCCAGTGAATTAATTGAAATTCATAAGAAAATGTCCGAAATCCTCCTTTGGACTTTTTTGTCTGAAATACTGAAAATTTCACAGACGTACGGCAGACTTTTGCGGCTGATTGTAACTCCCAGTGGAATTTTCGCAGGCTCGAGTTTCGCAACGGGCCGCGATTTCTCAACTCGAAGGCACGGAGCGTGAAACGAACGGGGACTTGTCGAACGCGCGTTTCACAGAGAGAGCCTCAACGGTGGAAAAATCGCGCAGACCGTTTTGCCCCGCGGGCTGGGGTGTTTCACTGGGGTGACCGTGCGCGCCCCTCTTCGCTCGCGTCCCACTCGAAATTTCGCTCGGCTAGCGCTTTCTTTTTCCTTTTCTCTTTTTTCCAACATTTATTTGACAGCTGTCGTTCGCAACGCGTGCCCGTTCTCCGTCTTTGCGAGGAACCGAAGCAACAAGAGAGGAAACGAAAGAGCGATCGAATGTAAATTACGAGATACAATTATTAAATTCTTGTGAAGATGATTAAAATATCGGCACTTGGATATATTACTAACGTATATTATTAAACATCACACATATTCGTATACTTTTCTATTATACTTTATCGTGCCTTTGAATTTCCCACAAGCGCGCGAAGATTCAAATCGAGGCAAAATTCTACTCGTGCTGTTGCGACTTTTACAAAGAAGAGCGAATGTACGCTCCAACACACACTCGATTGAGAGTAAGGACAGCCGACACGTGCCGTGAAACGCCACGACATATTTCCACGTGATAAAAAATGGGAACAGGTGTGCGACGACGACGACGACGGACAATCCCTGCGCGGATCGAAAGAAGAAATTCGTTACCGCGCTGTTTCTCTATCCCGTGTCAGACGGGAAATTCAATTCGGGCCGTGAATAACGACTAACAAACCGCAGTTATATCGTAAAAAGCAATGCACCGGGCTGAGAATTAATTTCGGGCTAGCTCTCCACCCACCGAGAGCCTTCCTCCTTCTATCTCTTCCACTCGCCGCGTGTGTTTTCCTACTTTCTCTCTCTCTCTCTCTCTCTCTCTCCCGTCTCGGTTCTTTTGTGGATCTCTCGCTCGCAACTGGAACGGTCCCAAAATTCAATAAAGGCGAAACGAGTACCACGGGGTCTCCCTCGCCACAGCGCGGAGTGTAGGAGCCCCGGAGTCATCGCGCGAGAAACAGGAGGGCGGCCGAGGGGCGGCGAGGGGAGAGGCGAGAGAGTACGGTGCATACATTAGCGGGGACAGGGTGGAGATATTGTCTGAACAAAGGGATCGGCTCGTACCTATCGAAAAGGCGATTAAGCGAGGATAAAGTTATACCAACCCCACCCTACCACAGTGTCGCCCTGGGTGTCGTCGATTGGTTTTGCGTTAAAATCGCTTCCCGGCCGCCACGTGTGCTAGGAACGATCGATCCAAACGGCCACCGTTACGCCGTTCGATTGTCCGGAAAAATAGCGCGTTCGTTCTGCGACGCAACGTTTCGCTCCGTCAACGCCGAACAGATCTTTCCTTGCGAGCAACTTGAAGCTTCAACCGGGCACGATAGTCGTCGATAGCCGACAGAAACTTTGGTAAAATCGGTGCTTCGTAACGAATTGATCGAAGGTTCCTCTCTTTATTATCGTTGAAAGTGATTTTAGCGGGGATAACCCAGAAAATCGGGTCTCTTCAGGTGCAACGCTGATGCAACGAAAATTAGCGATTGGTTGATTTGGGTCACGTGGTTCGTGAGGGGGCGTAGACCTCGAGTAGGAGTGGCGTTGTCTGGTACTGAGCGATCGTCCCTATAAAATTTTATGGCAAAAAAAAATTCTCTCTTTCAGTGAGAATCGTACAAGTTGTGCAGTTTTTTTTAACTCTAAAACTCGTGAACTTGTTTTCTCTTGTAGCGTTTCTCCAGTATAATAACAACGATAGTATGAGAATGTAATATTTAATTAAAAACATGTTTGAAATTTTTTCAAAAGGGAAATAATTTTAATTTAATGATCCCAGTGGCTTTACCTTTTCCGTAATTTTTAGTATACTCAGCTAAAACGAGTTCCTCGGAAATTGTTTCTTTAGTATTTTAAATACATCTGAGCTCGCAACCAGTCAAAGTAGATCGGAAAAGGAGAAGAGAGGAGCACGTGGTCAGACGCCACGTGGCGTCGCGTCGAGGCGAAAAATCGGAGCAGGGTGTTGCGTTAAGTAATGGCTGGTCGGAGAACGATACTACTAGGCCAGCCGGACGAAGAACACGCGATAAAGCACGCTGCTTAACACGAGATACGACCGATTACACCGTGTGCCAAGTGTACGATTTAAGGGTGCTCGAGGCGTAGGCAGAGGACCATGCCAGCGAGAACGGAGCTTCGTTGGCTCGCATATTGCTCGCACCGGCAGTTTAATTTACAACCTCTCGTTTGTTTCACTTCCGATACGCCAGATTAGCCGTTCTTCTGGCCACCATTTTCTCGCGGAATATTCGACGCGTGTAATCGAAAAATATCGTGCCCTAAATGGCGAACTAGTTTGTTCGCTTGAACGTGAACTTTTTGAAAACGAGAAGCGTATAACGGTATACGCGCATATACAATATACGTTCTGCATGGTTAAACTACAGTGGCTGGGAAGAGTATTTACACATCACTGTATATCACGTGTGAAAAGATCTGTTTCATTTTAAAAAAAGAATAAAGTGTTTCAAACTTTTGAGTAACTTAATGAAATCCAAGTATAGTTAAAGACATATTTCGTGCCATTCAATACAATAGAACTAATATACATTTAATATAAGAACGAAGAGACAAACCTAATAAAGAGATGCTTCGTTGGGAGGTAATAGTGTTGTTGCAAATACTTTCCATAGCCATTACTGTACACACACACACACACACACACACACACACAAAAAAAGAAAAGAAAAGAAAAAAGAAGAAGCGGAAAATGTCTGTTCTCATCGTCGACTTACCCCACGTGGCTGTCGATCGAGGCGACGCAACATCCCTTCCACATCGTCAACCTTCGTCTCTCTCTTCTTTCTCTTCGTTCCTTCTCAACCAAATCGTTCGCCTCGCTTTCTCGTTCCCTCCCACCCCTTGCGTCGCTCTTCTCCTTTCCACTCGGTTGTTGTCGGACGATCCGCCCCCACCCAGCCACCGTTGATACTTCCCCTCTCCCTGGTGGGAAAGTCGCGGCGTCTCAGGGGGTCTGGTAATGGGGGAGGGCTGGCGAGATCGGCGACCACGTGACCGACGTGACCGGAACCGCACGAAACGCGGAACCGCGTCGGCCGATCCACGGACCTCTCGCTGCCGGGTGGTGGTGATCGTGATCGTCGCCGCTGCTGTCCCCGGATCGTCGTCCATGGACGACGCGCTGGATCCTCGGCGTCGCTCCTCCCTCGTCGTCGCGGTATCCTCTCCGAACTCGCTCGAAAGTCACGTACGTTACGCGTGATACGACCCGGTGTCACACGACCCGACTGACTGTTGCTCGCTTCTCTCTCTCTCTCTCTCTCTCTCTCGTTCTCGCTCCGGAGCGAGCGGAGAACGCAGGATCGGATCGCCGTCGATTTCCTGCCATTTTCGCGAGAGGGACCCGGTCCTTTCTCCGTTTCCCCGAGCGACGCTGAGAAGCGTGGTGTGCTAGCGACTGCTATCTGCCGCGGAGCGAGTCGGCCGCGGGACTTTGGTATACTGGGAGTATGGTAAGTAGCTACACCCCTGCCACCGCCGCCCCTCCCTCGTTGCCGCACGCCTCGTTCCCTCGAACGTCCCGATCCCGCGCCTCTCCCCTCCCCGAGTCGCGTTCACCGAGCCGATCCTGTACCCTTCTCCGCCCCTGCCGCTCCCCGAGCACAGTGAACACCGACATCGCTACCGACACCGCCACCGCCACCGCCGCCACCGCCGCCACCGCCGCCACCGCCGTCCTCGTCGCTACCGTACCGACCTCCTCGCCCTCCCCCTCCCCCCCCCCAAACCCTGCTCGACACCGTCCGACCGACAAGCGTACCCCTCTCGCGTCGCCGCCAAGCATTTACCTCGCGGGGCCCCAGGGACGTATTCATCGGCCGTTTATTTGCAGCTTGCTCGATCGTGTTCGCTGGTTTCGCGAAACGACGTTACACGCGTTCAGGTTGTTCCCTCCCGCTGTCGCGCGCTTTGTTCGCGAAAATTGCGGCATCGTAGAGATTTGCAGCTGGCCGCTGTGCTTTGGAGATCGGAGATAAGAGGAACGGAGATGTGACAGAGCGGATGACGTAAATTTGTAGGGTAGGAAAGATAGTTTTTCCTGGGCAGGTGTAATATAGTTTTTCTAGCAGAGTCGTAGGTTAGCAGTGTCCCTTCAGGTTGTTTCTTCGGTGCTATTTTTGATTACTTTGGACAATCGTATGCTCGAATCATCAGTTAGACCATTCCAATTATCGGAGAACAAAATACAGACGTACTTCTGAATTCGTATTTTTATCTCCATCTGCGGACTGAACAAACTTTGTACATGTTTATAACGTTTGACGATATATTTTACGTCATCAAAAATGTACGTTTGGAGAATAAGTGACATCGAGTGTCATTAATCAAATCTGTCTATAATTTTTGACAAGAAACACGTATCAAATTTACGCGAGGGGCGAATGAGGGTCGATTCGCGATCCTCCGCAACAAGCAACAACCTTCCGTTCTTCCAGCTGTAATTTTAAAGTTTAAACGCGTTTAGGTTAATCCCTCTTGTCATCGATACCACAAATTGAATCGTATTAAAACTCCATCTTCTCGATTCAAGTCGAAGCAAAGTACGCATCGTGTTTTACTGGGGATCTGCAAACAAGGTGCACACACCGAAGAGACACGCCACCACCGCGGTAGACTGGTAAACGTATAAAAGACAACGTTTGCATGCTAACGTATCTATTATAATAGCGACGTTTGTTCCTCTTTCTCTCGCGTTCCTCTCGCTTCTTTCGCGAGGCCGCTCGTCCGTCTCTCTCGACGATGCTCCGCTGCATACCGTTTCACTTCGACGCGCGCATAAATTACCGCTTTCAAATGCAAAAGTATGAATGAGACAAAGTTCTCCCTGCCGCCCTCTCGCCGCGCGCCGCTTTCCTCTCGCTTCCACTCCGACACGGCACGGTCTCGTCCAGGCCTCTCGCTCTCTGTTCCTCTTTGACCTATCCTCGATTTCTGCTTCCTCGCTGCGCGCGAATCTGACGTAAATCTCTCGAAGAGTACGCTTCGCACTGCGATCCACGACTAGTTCGTGCAATAAGAAACCACTTCTGGTTATCCGCGACTTTTCGTTTGTTTTCAGGATGAAAGCTCGCTTGGGTGGGAGTTATAATTATAAATACAAACGCTGTAATTGCTGGATCTCATTTATGAGAAATTTTAAATTTGTTCATTCATTCCAAACACATGGTTTGGAACAATTTCCTATCAAATATACGAATCTTTAAATATCGACGATCCGACGATGAATTCAATCTTAATTTAATAGTTAAAGTTCACGTTTAATTTCGCGTAATTTCGAATAATGAGATGACGGAGGATCAATCAATTTCCAAGTTGCGATGAAAATTATGATCACAAATAGATCAATTTGTCATGCTACAATTTGGTAAAATCCGTTGTTTGACGACGATTTTCATTCCGTAAGGGCTTCCTCTCTTGGTAACGTAATGTTCCGGTGTTTGGAGGGGAGGAGGGATCGACGATTTCCTCGCGTGGAATCCGAATCGTAGGAGGCGTTGGGCCAAGCAGCCCGACACAAAGCCCTTGCAAGATACTCGCGCGATCGGGAATCGTGTTACGAGGAACACGCGTACCGGGACTGTCGTATCGAGGCATCGCGGGGATCCCATGCATTCCGCGATCTTGCATTACAATTGCTAATAAACGCCCTGCTCGGGCCCTGTTCCTTGTTCTACCGGTTCGCTCCTTCGACTTTGCCGGCTTCTGCCAGATCTCAGGGGGCTACGTGCCTCTGTTTGTTGCTCGTGTCTTGCACTGGGTTCCCCCCCCCCTCTCTCTCTCTCTCTCGTCTCTTTGTAAAACGGTATCCGTCGCGCAAAATACGAAATCCAGCAGACCTCCGATGGTACTCGATTTATTCGAATAAAATGGTGGCCGATTGTCACGGTGGTCACCTGTGATCAGCGATTCAATTAAGACGAATGTCGTTGAAAATGCAAAGTCAACAGAGTAAATAAACTATTTTTCTAGTAATATTTTCCCTGGATAGTAGGAAAACTGAGTTTCATTGTTCCCAGCCTTTCGAGAGATGAGAAAAATTGTTTACGATTACTAGACGACTAAAATCTTTAAATACACCTTCGCTGATTTATTTATACTCTTCCTCTTCTTTTTTACTGGAAGAAATTTTTCGCCAACAATTGACACGAATTCTTTCGTATTATCGCTAAAAGTGATGCCTCTTCAGATGCAACGCTGATGCAACGAAAATTAGCGATTGGTCGATTTGGGTCACGTGATTCGCGAGGGGGCGTGGGGTAGACCTCGAGTAGGAGTGGCGTTGTCCGGTAATTTGTTTTGCATATCGATAAAATTTTATGGCAAAAAAGTGGTCTTCGTTTCCTAGTCAGAACAGTTGCTTCTGTGTGAGACGAATCGTACTGGGGTGCGAGTCGTGCAGTTTTTTGGTTATACATGTTTCGATAAATAGTCTGTGAGTGCCGATTTATTTTAGCGTGGAACATCGTCGCTTGCTCGTGCACGTCGCGGATGCTTGCGGCGTATCGAGCACGCGGATTCGCACACACGTTCGGCAAATCAGTTCCCACGTACCATAAAAGCCGAATGCCGCTGTTTAAACGATTCGACGCGCGGCAGAGATAGACCGCAATAAGACGGCCGCTATAACTCGTTCTTTATATCTCGAACAGATGATGGCGCAATACGTTCGAACGGTTTCGCCGATCACTCGATCAAAAGATGCACGTTACTCGAATCGAGGCAGGGAAATGTTTTTCCAGGATAAACGGTTTCATACTCGCGCGAATGGCGGTGATTCTACAAACTCTTTTTTGACTCATTTTTTAATATTTAATAATTACAGGTAAAATATATTTATCGATAGCAATAGTGTTACAGTATGTAATGAATTATTGCTGTACTTTGCTACTACTGTTTCATCGAGTATTTTTACTTTGTTAAATTTTCTTCTACTCCTTTCGTCAATTTCGAAAAATTCACCTCGTGATAAACCTACGCGAGGTGTAGCTATTTACAAAAATCACCCACGACTGGGAAATTAATTAAAGAGAACTCGCAGAGTCAGGGTCCATCTATTCACGAAATATTAATACCAACGTCCGAACGCGGCCACTAGATCCACTAATATCCCCCCAACAAATAGTTATGGACATCCGGTTTCGCAATAAAAGGGTTGCCCCTCCCGCCGTCTCGTACCATAAAACCCACCCTTCGCGCGAAATTCTTCCCGTTCGCTCGAAACGTGCGTTCTCCTTCAAAAGCGAACGACACCGCGCGCGTAGGAGGACGCACTGTTTCGTCTCGGCGAGAGAGAAAAGCGAGAAAGAGTAATCGTTTATGTTAATCAGCCGTGACGTCACCGGCACCCCCGACAGCGCAATATCAACCCCTAAACTCGGTCCACGAGTAGGAAAACGTGCACACGGGGCGTATCATGGTCCTCCGGTAATCACCCTCCCCCCTCGTTACCGCTCGTGCACACCCTTTGTCGACGTTAACCCAAAGTGAATGGACCTATAGCTACGCTGGTGTAGGGACGGGTTTTAACTTCGGGGTGACTTACCCCGAGCGTTATCTATTTTGACAGCGCGGTACGGCCGCGGTCTGTCCAGGGGGGAGGGCGCGGGGGGGAGGGGTGGGGCTGATGCACGGGGGTGTGCCGGTAATTGTGTTTTAACTGTGCGCCGTATCGTCGCGATATACGTCCGCTGTTCTCCAGGAGGAGAGGGGAGTGGGAGCGGGACAAATCTCGCGAAATATATTTGTACATCTTCGTTTCGTCGGATCGTGATCACTTTCGTTTTTGATCAGTGCTGTTGGACAATCTTGGAAATATTCAGCCAACTTTTATGGGATCTTACAGTTTCGTCCATTCTCCTGATCAAGCAGATTTCGTACCAGGTGTTTATTTTATTTTACCAATTATATTAAAATTATTATAAAAAAAACTGCACGACTTGTACCCCAGTGCGATTCGTCGCACTGAAAGACCCAGAAGTAACTGTTCTGACTAGGAAATGACTATGACTTTTTTTGCCATAAAATAAATATTTGAATAGATGGAAAACAAGGTACAGGCGCGATCGCTCAGTAGTACCAGACAATGTCATTCCCACTTGAGGTCTACCCCACGCCCCTTTACGAATCACGTGACCCGAATCAACCAATCGCTAATTTTCGTTGCATCAGCGTTGCACCTGAAGAGGCCCGATTTTCTGGGTTATCCCCCGCTAAAATCACTTTCAACAACGTCTTCGGAAACGAAACTAATTCAGCATAGCGTTGTGTGACTTTGTCGGTTTCTCAGGGTGTAAATTCTTAAGGAAACTTGCCCCCACGAAGATTTTCCTTGGATCATGATCCTAATCTCGATTCATGACACCGAGTTCTTAAACTCTTCAATTTCATTTACTCACGCGGGATGCAACGAAAGTTACAAAGATCAATTTTTAAAAAATAATTGTAATTTATATATATATATATAGATAGGTGTGCCGCGTCGTCTATTTTATTTCCGATATATTAACGGTATATTAAATCCGTTAATTTTCTATAAATTGGAAGCATAATAGCGGGGCAGTCGTTTATGGCGAATACCCGAAGCTAACGGCAGCCGCCGCGGCTCTATATACGAGGCACAGCCGGAACGTATGCAATATGGCATTCAATTTGCGACGGATTCGCTGTCTGGCAACGCAAACAACCGCTATTGGGTTCCATTTAATGAACCGAGCCAGAGCCTTCCGAAGCATTTTTGCGCTGTGGGCTCGGCTTAAATTGGACCTACCCTTCGCCCTGCCAGCCACCGCCTCCGCTTTACTCGTTTTCTATTTGCTTCCTGGCGACTTACGCCTCGATGATTCTCCTCGATGCGCGCCGGTCTTCGTCTACAATACGTACTCAATTTGTGTTTTCGCCATGCCGATTCGTCGCGGTCGGTACGAAACCGCGGAACGCTGAAGCATTTCAGACGCGCGTTGCAATAAGTAGTCTTTTGAAATATTTATCCAATATATTGTCAAGTATTGCAACGTGTGCCATTTTTCTCGAACAAGTAAACCAAATATTTAATTGTCACATCTATGCACTATCTTAGTAATTGACACTCGAAGAGCAGAGCCAATAACTGGGCCAAACGATTCTACTAAATCGAGACTGAAACGAGGAGTATTATCTCTGCATCTTTCTGCGAATTTGTGCAAACGATGCTCGACACTTTGCGACAAATAACAACGTACATAAATTCTTTGTTTCTTCTCTGTTGTCGCATGAATCGACACGGTCTGTTGTTTTCGACGATATCTTAGTTGAGTAATTACATTGCCCCAAACGTTGCCTCGGAGAGCAAAGTCGGCGAGATCGTTCCGTCCGAAATATATTTGGACACGTTCCAAATACTCGCGGACGTTCGCGATAATCGCCACGTGCGTACGTGCACGACGGATTATCCGGAGCCAGGTAAATTTTCGGGGCCGTGACGTCGCTCTGGCCGAGACGATGGGGCGTCGATCGGAAGAATCGACTCGTTAAAAATATTGAGGCTTAGGAGAGCAATCCTCTTAAAAGGTTCTTCGAGCCGAGGAAGGATAACGTGGTGCGAGAACGGGGAACGGGGAGCGGGGAGGGGGCACCGGTATCGGCGCCGTATCGTTCCACCGCGCAAGTGTCCGGTAAGCTAAGCGGATCCACCGTAATCCGGATTACGTATTTGCCCGGTTCTCTGGCCGATGCCATCTCGATCTCGTGCCAGTCGTGGCCAAAGACGTATTTGCCTTCTGGCGACCGCGCCGTCTGTTGCCCCGTAATCTGTTTAACGCTTCGCGGTCAACGCCAGGCGTGTTTCTTTTCGTCGAAAACAGATCGCCAAAGGTCCGCGCGACGACGATTCTCCGACGATTCGGACGAGCCCTGAGCATTAACAACACTGCCGGATGTTTGTTTCCACTTTTGGAGAATTCGACGTACGATTATACGATAAATGGTCTCTGG
Source organism: Melipona beecheii (assembly GCA_032399605.1). Lineage (NCBI taxonomy): Eukaryota > Metazoa > Arthropoda > Insecta > Hymenoptera > Apidae > Melipona > Melipona beecheii. Next base: position 4,927,663 of record JAUCMO010000504.1, on the reverse strand, counting down.
TCGCTGAATAAGGGTCGTTTACAACTTTCACGCAGTGTTTTGTGTTTTTAGTAAAATTCGATCAAAGTATCAATCTATATACGCGACATCTTATTGTTCATCGCGAATAATTTGGAATTGCCGAACTAGTCGAGCGTCGAAGTTGAAAAGATTGGAGAAAAACTGAAGAGAAAGAGCGGTGTAATTACACAGATTGTGTCGAAACCGGGAATGTAGATACAGAGGAGTGTGTACGTATGTACAGGCATTTCATTTTTACTATAAAGATAAAGATAAAGGATAAAGAATTGAATTGAAAGCTGGAGATTAGTGCTAACTTAACAACCAAAACCTGTACAAAAATATAAAAAATGACGAAACAAATTCCTATTCTCTCAGTTCAAATCTTGGAAATTTCGCGGTCTAATTTCGCTACCGAGAGAAAATGTATTACATCTTGTCAGACTGAATTATTCGTATATATATATATATATATATTTGTATGTTAAAATAATTCAAACTTAGACAGACCAGAATAGCTTTGTTTGTACTTGTTGAAATTGTCAAAGAAAATTACATCTGCTATTTTTTAAGTAATAAAATCAACCTGGTTTTATCCACCACCTACGCGACACAACCGTGTATCTCGTATCTAAATTTTATTTTCTCGATCTTTTCCAAAAATCGTTCGATCACTCTCTTATCGTGCAAGGTCCAATCTTGTGACGAATTTTCTTTCTCGCCATTCGATTTGTTATTACGAAACCAAACACACTAGGTACCCTACCTTCCTCCAATTAAACAGCGTTTGACAGACCGGCGCGTTTGCGTAGCGACTTTTCGCTGGGATCGAGCGGAACGATTCGCGACTCGTTCGCGGATGGCGTTCCGGACGGGAATCGGAGGGAGGGAGGGGGGTGGAGGTTTCGTCATCGATCGGCAGCGATCTTTAAACAGCGCCATTAACGATTGCGTGCACAAGCCGAGGGGGTTGCGATCAAATGAATATGATGAAAGAGTGGCGGCGGCATTAGGCGAACGTGCCGTGCATACTGATTTGCGGCTGATTGATTGGACCCCTTTCCACTCGAGAACGGTGCACCATCGCCCGGCGTGTCCCCTCCCTCCCCCCTCGTTCCGCTTCGACAGCCCACGGCCCGCTTGATTCCGCCCCACGAGTGAGCCAACATCGTTGATATTATCAAGCACCCTGCCCCGGCATCGGCGTACCTCGCGAATATTTGACGCGGCGCGACGCGTTGCGCCACGCCACGCCACGCCACGCCACGCTCGACACTCAATACACCCTGATAATTACACGATATACACCGTAAAGGGAAGCTTTTTTCCGACATTTTCCGCCGACGAATCACGGCTCCGCCGTTTAACCTTCATTAACGCGGTTTATCGTCTCTCGTGATCCAACGATCGCGTGTGCTTGCAGGCTGGGAACACGGTACCGTATATGCGAGCGTGCATATCGTGTCTTTCTTTTTTTGGACGAGAGACGCTGTTTTTAGTTGCTCGAACGGAGAAGCAAAGTCCACCTTTCGCAACGAAATCTCTGCGTTCACCTGTTATGTTCGGAGGTTCATTCCACGAACAATTAGTATTATACATTCACAGTGCTTCGTCGATGTACCAAATAAACGATTTATAACGATCGTCGCTGGTCATATGGTTCTCAGTTAGGAACGAGCCGGAATATCAATAAACAAGAATACAAATCTCACAGCCTGTGAAAATAATTGAAAAGTATGTAAGATCGAACCGTAAATGAAACGTTGTCTTAACCCAACGTCGAATGGCAAAGTTTCGAAAGACGTTCGTACCGCGACGAAGGGGTAGCTGAACGAGGGTGTTGTTCCCCGGTCGAAGGACTCGCGCGTCGACTTGGCAGATGGCTTCCGGGAGCAGCGGATAGCTGTCGCGTTTCGTCTGGCCGTGTTTGAAAAAGGAACGGGCCGAGTATCGCCAGTCGGGCAGAAGAAGGAAAATCACGGGCAGTTATCACGACACTTCGTCGCGACGTGTCCGCCGCCCTCGGTGGGGACGCGTGTGTGCACGCACGACACTGTAAAATTACCGCGTCAAAAACAATTACCTACAGGCCAACAGTTCGCAGCAACCTCCAGACAATGAAGAGATAACCAAAGCCGCCGAAATGTTTCGCGGTTTGACTCGCCCTCTCCCCCCTCCAGCCCCTTCGAATCCTCGCGTCTGGAGATGGTAAAATGCGCGCGCGTGGAAACGTATATCAAGGAATCAAGGATTCTTCGATTCGTCTGGTCGAAACCTTTTGACACGAAACAACGACATATCGTCGCTACATTCGGACGAGTCATCTTTCGAAGTACGACGATAGCTCTTTACTTCTCCTTCATCCTCCGATTCAAGATCATTTAAGATCAAACGTTTTCGTTTTCGTTTTTGAACTTTGTATTTTCGATTCAGAAATAGGATTTCGAGATTTTGGACTCGACTCCGACTCAGTGACCGCGTTTATAAAAAATTTCGTTTCGAGGTTCCAAGAATCTCTAAAGTTTGTACGATACACGAAACAAACTTCCATTCGGATTCCATCTTCCATATCGTGTCTCGACGCGAGCGATCTCATCGAGTCGAAATTTGTTTAACAAACGAATGACAAGTAACGATGGATCGTCCGAGTGTGGAAAAGATCGTAAGAAAGAAGACTTGGTCGAAGCGAGAAGAGTGAGTCTGCGAAATGACGAACAAGAAGAGGGAAGAGAGTAGAGAGGAGAGAAGCGCGTAGTGGTGCCCCATCGCGGGAGAAGCTGCACCGCCCGAAGGAAGGAAAGCGGTTCGAGTTTCCGTCTTCGTCCCGCTCGATCGTTCATGTTTCCCTTTGTCTCTGTCGTGCACACGCGTGCGTGGCCATCATCATCGCGATCCGGACGTCTCGCAACCAGAGTTCCTCGGAGGGGTCCGTCAGCGAACGTTCGGCCCCGAAGTGGTCACGAGCTACCAATCCCCTCTCTCCGAGTCGAAACTTTTACATAATTTACACCAAAAATCGCTGTATTTTTATATAATTTAATCCAGCGCAAACGCTTTGAGATTCTTAAATTTTAGAAAATTCGCACGGTCTAGGCGATATCAAACACATCCCTAGCGTCAATGTTAACGAAAAGTAAAATTGGTGGTATAAATTAATCAAAAACAATTGAAATGTCGAACGTGCTCTCTAAATACAGGCCAATTTTGGTAGTTTTCTACGCTAACTGCAAACGAACGGAAAATTATCATATACACAGCGAATATTGAAAACACTGCACGACTTGTACTCCAGTACGAGTGACTCAGATGTCACGTGACTCAAATCAACCAATCGCTAATTTTCGTTGCATCAGCGTTGCACCTGAATTTCTAGGTTAGGCCCGATTTTCTAGGTTACCACCGCTAAAATATCACTTTCAGTGATAAAAAGCGATATTAAATTGACGTAACTGTCGGTCATAAATTCTCTCCTCTTTTAATTCCTTCTTGTGACACACACGTATACACACGCACACACGCGCAAAGGCGATCATGCTTCTTCCATCTTCGAAGAAAATACTCGGGGATCGAGCCATTTCCAGGTTTTCGAGCCACGGAAGCCCGAAACCGGGCATTCCACGAACACGCCGTGCCACTTGTAACGCGTACCACCCGTCTGCCCGTATTTCAGCCGACCGTATCTCGCGTGCAGGATCGCGAGGCGTTCTGGTGTCTGCGTGGAAATTCATCGGCCGGAGTAACGACATTAGGCACGCGCGTTCCTTCGCCCGTTTACTCGCTTTCACGATCAGGCCTCGCCATTGTTCGCCCGCTAGGAAGGCGCGCGCCCGGGGACGGTGAAGTCTCGGCGAAAACGGTGGCAGGCCTGGCGGCGTCCGACGCGATGGACGCGCGAGAGCGAGTTGTGCTCGATAAACGTGCAACGAGGCAGGGATGCGAGCGTTGGATGGAAATGGGATCGAGCGTCTCACGATGAACGCGAGTTGCGAGTGCACTCGTTGGAACTTTTTTTTTTTGATTTCGAATAGAACGTTTTGAATGTTTCGTCTCGGGGAAATTTTTGTCAAACGATTGTTAAATTTTATAATGGAACTGTTAACAAAGAAGAATTTGTTCGTCCTGTCGAGAGACACGACACTTGCGTCTATTTTACGACGTATCAAATCTCTACGGATATTTTGTTCTGCAATATAATATTCGTCTTGAGATTTCTCGAGCGATTCCATTTTTCTAAATTTGAGCGAGAGTTTACGTATTTTATTTTCCTGGATTTGAATAACGAGAAGCATGCAGCGGATTCCTCAACTACGAGCTCCGCAAGTGGCTGCGCGCGCCTACCGATCTTCGACGTTGAGCAAAGCAGAGTGCGGAACACCTCTAGGATGGGTGTCCAAGACCGGCCAGTTCTTAGCAGGTAGTTACAACAAAACAAACGTCTTGCGGTAAGGGGCTCGCTGAGAGATGAGTCTAGGTGTAGCGATTCCGAGACGAAACGCCAAACAAAACCTTCCTTACCCCAGACGCTTGTTCTTTTTGTTAAACGATCAACCGTAACTGTGTACCAGTGGCGAGAAGTTAAATTTAAATATATAACTTCGTAGAGAAAGGCCCACTTTTTAAAGCGCGAGATCATTTTTTGTTGAGGAAAATTTTACATATGTCGAGTGGGAAAAGTTCTTCTTTTTGAAAAACTGTGAAAGTTCAAAGTAAGTACCGCAAAAGCGTTGAAAAATTTTTAAAATTGTCGTGTCTCAGGACTTGGGGCAATAGGGTCAGACGACGAAATGTTGGGACCTTTTGAAATTAATATTCGAGTGTTCGGTAAAGTGGCGAGGAAGAAATTGCACAACAGTTTTAAGGGATCATTGGAATTGACGAAAAAAAATTTTTAATATTCTCACTATTTTCCGGAAGAAGCCACGATCATCAAGGTAGGAGGTCCACGCTCCAAAAAACGAAACCGAAGCGAAGTTACGGTCTTCACTCGACCTAAAACGTTCAAACGGGGGTGCAAGTATCTTGATCCCATCCCTAGCGTCAGAGAGTCAGTCATCAAATACAGAGAGAGAGAGAGAGAGAGAGTCCCTCGCGGAGGCCCGAGGCGGCGCGAGATGGGGCCTGCGAACCATCCTGGCGTAATATGGCGTGGCTCAGCGTAGCTTGGCGTGGCTATACTATACTCTCTCTCTCTCTCTCTCGCTCTCGCTTCGGTATATACGCGCTCATATGGAGGAACGACGCGAGCGGTTGCGTTGTACGTTGGCAGAACATCGCGGTAGCCGCGCTGGAGAGATAGGATTGCGCGATAGGCCGCGTGTCGAAAATAGAAATATAATCTGATAGGCTCATTGTGCCTCGAGCCACTCGCTGCTATCTGCCACTACCACCGACGAATCGCTACCTCGGCTCTCTCTCTTTCCCTCCGTGTCTTCTCCCGTTTCGCACCCTCTCTCTATCTCGTCGACCAACCCTTTCTTCTCGCCTGTCGCGACTCACCACGACGTGAGTTTTCCTTCTGTTCTAGTTGACGCGCCAGCACCGAGAAGAAGACGATCGTTGGCTACGATCTATGCATCTGTGAAAATCTACAGGCTGACAAGGTCGGACGATCCGATCGTAAGTACCACTCATCGAGTGCGAGTACATATATACATTTTTTTGGACGAAGTAAAATTTCTTGTACGTGTATTTTCTGCCAAAAAGGAAAAACATTGCAACTCGTAACGACGATTTTGGAGAACGACAGCGCTAAATTTAAGCAAGTAAAGCAAACACGCGTAAAATGACAATCCAAAGTCTTTGATTGAACATTGAACAGACGAGAGGAATTTCTCGTTCAAGTCACAACCGTTCAACTACACTCGCGACGTTCGTTTGCATGAATATCGGCAGCCTGTTTATTACTTATTTAACCAGTCCCGTTTTTCTCGGGGAGAATCGTCTCGCGAGGAGGCGAAAATACTTACGAGCGCGTGGAACGCGTTTTTATCGATGAGATTCAGCAGGCTGTTCCGCGATAGGGTTATTTACGAGCGCGTGTTTTATCGCGAGGGGAAGCCAGCGAGCGACCGTTTCGCTTTTTTTAATAACCGGCCGTAGTCAGCGGGGGCTGCTAAGGCATTCCCGAAGAAAAGCCGACAATTTGCAGAGGGGAGGGGAGGGGAAGGGAAGGAAAAAAGAAATGCTGCGGAAGGTCCACGTTGGACCGCGAGCCACGGCCGTAAACCACGGCACAGTGGAAGCGTGACCAATGGCATCGCGATCGTAAAGAAATTAGAGGGGCAGTAATGGTTTCCGGGTACGGTGCCTTCCGGTCGGCGTACATCTTCCACGGGGCTACTCGTGTCTTCGCTGTACGTATCGTTTCATCGCGGTTTAGCGCAACGCTTTTAAAAGAAAGTTCATATACAAAGGAAAATGTATTATATATATATATATTTTTTTTTTATTTCACACGTGCAAAATAGTGCATTCAATCTTTTACCTTCTTCTAGAACTTTTTTTTTTCCCCAACTGTCTGAATCGATTTGGATAAATTTCTAGTTTATTTTGACTTTTAATCTTCTGTATTTCTTAATCTCGCATTCCTCGGTGTAGAAGATCGGAGAAACACATGGAGCGATCTGAAATGATATTTCTGAAAGAGCCGAGTGAACAAAAATTAAGTTCGCGAAATGGAACTAAAGTGATAAACTTTCAGTGATAAAAAAAAAGAATGTTCCAATATTTTCAGAAATGTTTGAATAACGTATCCTTATTTGCTCATTCGTCGCATCGTTCTGAGGAAAACCAGCTCGTGACTGTTAAAGTGAAAGCTTCGCGCTTCAAAGTAGGACCAAGTGGTTCCGTTGGACGATCCTCTTTCCTACGAATCATACGTCGGTTCAAATTATCGACAATCTTCCATCGTTTGTTGGTTCGATCGTGGGGGGAACACGGGTGTCGTTTGATCGATCGTGCTCAGGCTGCTACGAAACGAGAGCTTCGGGAACACTGGGCCGTATCGAAAAGTGGAGTTGTCGTCCGCTCCCGTGGAGAAGGAAACCAAGGAATCGGCTCGAACGAACCGTTGGCAACGCGATCGTCGATACGTACGAAACGTATGGTACGATCGGTACGTGCGGCCACGTTCGCACTCGGCACGGGCCGATAGCCGCGTTCCTGATTGCATCTCTGTTTGTACGTTCGCACGTTTCCACCGGAGAGCAGCGGGGCTGCACGATGCTCTCGATTCGCGCTCGAGTTGCAGGGACCACGCGTCGTTTTACAAATCCAGTCGGCCACGCGGCTGATCACCGGCGTCGTCGTCGAAGACGCCCAACTCTCCGCGGGAGGAAATATCGTAGATGTAGAATCAAGATCTGCAGATTTCATAATTTTTAAGTACGCGCGTAACATCCAGAAATGTATAAAATGTCCAAAGTAGAGTGATTATTACAGTATCAAGTACTATGATAATCGTGATTTTGTCATGATTTATGGGGGTGCTGAAATACACACGCACACTGGTGGACTCTTATTATTTTTTTTTTGTACAAAGTAAAAGAACCGTGTAGAATCACTGACGATGAAACGAAATATCAACAAATATATTTATACGTCGGAGAAAATCGGGGGTGTCGTAGTCCCGTCCCTGATTAAAACAGACATTCAGGTTCCATTTCTCGAAAATAATAAAACACGCAACATAGTCCGCAGTTTAATCGCGACGAACGTATCTCGCACGATTTACGAGTCTACGCTTAAATCGCGAGCAGTCCGATTACTCGTTCGCGACGAACGCTTGCACAGAGAGACGACTGACTCGTCCCGACTCGCTGTGATGCCTTCGCAAGGTGTACTCCCCGCCTTGTTCGAAACAATCGAGTCTGAGATCGAAGATCCCGTTGGACTCGAGACGACCTCCCCTGTCGCGTTCAAGTCCGCGCGATTATCTCGCCAAATACCAAATACGTATACCCGGTTGCCGCTATCGAGCGCAAGAAATTGAAGTGAAGTAGGTGGTGGAACGATGCACGACCGGAAGCGGAAATGATCGGACGAGAGGCGGCGGCGGCGGCGGACGAGCGGCGGACGACAGAGAGAGGAAAGGGGAGAGGAAAACGCGAGAGTGGCAGCCAGAGCGTGTACCCTCTCCCACACACGCAACCCCCCGCGCGCGCGCTCGCTCGCTGCACGGCTCCGGTGCAGAACGGTCCGTTGTTCGTTCGTTGTGGATGCGCGATTGCGAGCGGAACACGGCGAAACGCAAAATGGAACGAGGGTGGGAGGATGGGGGAGGGAGGCTTCCCGGCCAGGCCGTGTGCGTACTGATTGATCAACATTGTTGCCGAATTAGACTCCAGCGAGATGGGCATATTGATTGGCAATCAGTGTCGCCCGGCCACAACGAAGCCTGTCCGCCCGGGAAACGGTTTGCTAACGCAAACACCGTCGCACACCTGGATCTCCGTGATGTTGTTTTTCCACCGCGACGACGGGGCAGGGGCGGAGAACGCCAGGGGGTGGGGAAAAAAGAGAGCGGGGAGGGGAAAAAAAAATACCGCGTCGAACGCGTTCCCGCCGACATTTTCGACGCTGATATCGGCCCGTTCCTTCTCTCTCTCTCTCTCTCTCTCTCTCTCTGCCTGCTGGATCTTCGACGTTCGATAAAAACGACTCGATCTTCCGGCGTTCGCCACTGCGAGGCCTCGGACTGGTACTCGAGTTCTGCAGCGGTTGACCTTGAGATATTGACCGGCTAGACTGAAGTCGAAGGTTGCCAAATTGCGTGTGAATGGACGGTGGTCCAATTCGAGGTAGAAGGTATTCGTGCTTTCGGTTTTGGCACCCTTCGGCGCAACGATTCGGACGATTAACCCCTTTTTTCGTCGTAATGTCCAGTCGGATGTCATTAAATTCCATTTTAATTGCAATGTATTGACAAATCTGAATAGTATGAATAGAGTAGCGAACAAGTACAAATTGTACGTGACGTTTTAAAAGACTTGGAAAGATCTTCTCGAGATTCCCTCCCCCTCTCAAAAAGATGCCTCGGTACCATGAGATTGCGAAGCTTTTTCGAGACTCCCGCGATCTAAAAGAAAAGCAGAAATAAAGACGGTTGGAAAATCGCGCGTTTCTCTTGCCCGAGGTGACGATTCCGGACTTGGATCGACAGGCGGCTGCCCGTGAGCAGAAACGACGCGCGAATGCCTCGTGACCCGCGAGCGTAACGAATGGCTGGCCGCTTTCGAATTTGCCAGGCGGATTCGTCGGCTTTCCGTCTTTACGACTTTTCGAGCCGCGGAACGCGTTCCGACGCGGAAGTATCGATTCCCGGCCGATCCCTCGGGTACACTCGCGAGCGTACCCTAACAAAGTAGCCCATTAGCTCGCGCCCTCGTCCCGAACCGGGTCGAACCGGCTCTTCGTTTCCCTCAATTTCTATTCGAATGATTTGCGGAAAGAAAACTCTGACTGCTCGCGGGGAAAAATTGGAAGCGTTCGGGAGATCCTCTCGTCGTTAACGTCTGACAAGATGGTGCATTAAAATACGAGAGGCAGTCAAGCGACTAACTTTTACTCGTTCATTGAAGATATTTCGGAGAAACCTGCTAGAAACCTGCTAGAATGTTCAACACTAAAACACTGGTAAAAATGGTCGAAATGATGGTCAATTTGTAATTTTTCTCTTACGGATGAAAGCAGGTCAAACTTAAGTAAAAGCTTATATTTCAAATCTGTGATGGAACTCACACCTTTGGTCGTAGGATATGATGTATAAATAAATATTGCGTATTTTTAAAAAGTTCAACGGTATATTTTCCTAAATTAATAAGTAAAAATATTATATTTAAAATAATTATAAATATTAAAATGTAATTATAGGAATATTACAAGTATTAAATATAATTATAAATATTAAAATGTAACTATAGGTATATTACAAGTATTAAATATAATTATAAATATTAAAATGTAATTATAGGTATATTACAAGTATTAAATATAATTATAGGTACATTATAAGTATTAAATATAATTATAAATATTAAAATGTAATTATAGGTATATTACAAGTATTAAATATAATTATAGGTACATTATAAGTATTAAATATAATTATAAATATTAAAATATATAGGTATATTACAAGTAGGTATATTACAAGTATAAATATTAAAATATAATTATAGGTATATTACAAGTATTAAACATAATTATAAATGTCACATACCACAAGTAATGGCACTACGTATTTCCATCACTACCATAATTACAATCAAAGCAAAAATCGTATGAAATTTATTTAAACACGTTGCTCTAAAGCAAATGAAGACACGTGCAATTTGTATTTTGGAATTTTGGTGTCCGGTAAACAGCGCATTCGAGTTGATTGGATTCAAAATTTCCACGAAAATCCACGATGGGTGACATCGGGCGAAGGAACTGGCGGTATTGGAAAGCTTGGACAACGCGGCGCGGCGGTATGGCGCGTTTACGAGCCACGCATGACCACCGACAATGGCTAGCGGAAGGCCATTCGTCGTTCGAAGCGCGTTCCTTTCTTTTCTTTTTTTTTCCTCTCTTTCTCTCTTTCTTTTTTTTCCGCCTTTTCGTTTCTTTTCTCTCCTCGGCCGGAGAAAAGCGTTTACCGCAAGTCCTCGATACGCATTACGACTCGAGCGTTCACACGCGCTTGGGAAAAATGCCAGTTAGTAGCACCGGCCGCGTCGGTAAAGGCAACTTGCCGAGAATGACTAATCTCCCGTCCTGATTTTCCCTTGGCCCGTCCAGTTTCTCTCGCGAGACTTCAATTTTATTCATCCGCGCGAAAAATGTTCCATAATTCTCCGACGACTATTTGCAGACGTTTCGCAATATGTACAAAAAAATTCTACAAATTACTAATCCACAATCGCACATAAATAAATAAAGTCAACAGTGCATCGTACAATTAAAGACACATACCAAAGGTCTAGATGTTATCGATAGATCGTCGTTGCTGAAAGTGTTGCCGAGGTTGCAAAGGTAAATGGCCGCACGATCGGTGGGATGAAACAGCGACCGATGGATCCCTAAATCGACAACGTGTGTTGTGTGCCGGAGTTTAATTGGAAAAGTCCGCAATGACGAGGCGACACAGAGAGAGAGAGAGAGAGAGAGAGAGATCTTCTCGCGAACGAAATCCTCGGTGGGTCGCTCGTAAATCGAAGGAGAGAAAGACACGGCGGAAAGACGGAGAAGCGAGCAGAACCCACGGATGAAAATGACCAGGCCCCTGCCCCCTGTCCCCTGCCCCTGTCCCCCGGTTCGATATAAAAGAGCGCGGGAAGTTCATTTAACAGACCATAAAAAGGAGCGGCGAGAGAAGGAGAAACGCGCTCGAAGTGAATGTTTGCCAGCGGCGTCGGCCGGAAAAAGGATGTCGGAGGATTTGGGATTGGGTGCCTAGCGTCGGTCAGAGTAGGTTAGAAACGACGGGGGCTATCGGTGATCAAGCCACGGGGTCGAGTCGAGAAGGCTTATCTTGGCAGTGGAAGGCTTACCCGGGCTTGATCGCCGACGGCTCTCCCCCTCCCATCCCCTCCCCCGGTTACGAGTGCTATCCTTTCGCAGGATCGACACGCCGGGATCGTGCGATCTTAATCCGACCTCGTGTTTCGTGGTAACGCGCACGTTAAAAGTCCCCGGAAAGGAAGGCTTTCGGAAAGGAGGAAGGTCCGTTCGACACGCGACAGGTTATTCATTTCGAATTGGAAACGTCAAATTTCACGAATCGTTTCGATCGCGTTCGACCGAGAGAAGAATTAACTTCAAACAGCCTGACACGTTTTTCGTTAATTTTTTTTGTCTTCGGTGCATGTCGTACTGTCACAACGTGAACGTAGCGTTTGATTCATTTCAAGGAACTCGTTACAAACGTCTATAAAATATATTCCTCGCATAACGGCATGATCTGTTGCTTTTAAACATCATTAACCTGAATTGCTTCAATAACCTCGAATAAATATATATATATATATATATAGATTGAATAAGTATATAAAAACTGATCAGTAAAGACGAAATATATCGCAAATACGATACAAAATCGCGAAATTGAATTTTTATTTACGAGAGCATATTTACGTCGAAAACATGCTCTCAGAGAACACTGCGACACGAAACAGTAATTTAATCACATTTTTGGAGCTCAAAGATCGACGATCCTTCGATAACTCAATCCCTTAATTTTCTGCTACCATAAAAGTGCAATTAAAATTCTGTCCTTCGTTTTATAGCAAGTATTCAACGCCACAACTATCCACCAGCGTGAAACTTGATAGCGAAGAAATTAAAGTGCACGGAATGGAAAGAAGTTAGCAACACTAGAAAGGATACAAGCTTCCATTCTGTACAGTTTAGTATTCACAAATATGCAAAATTCTTGAAAATTATATAAATTGTATCAAATTATATAAATTAATTATTTTGACCACTGGCCAAGCGTTGGGTCACCAAATTTCGCAAATCAGTATCACTTTGTAAAAAAGCACACGGTATACATTTCACCGAGGACGAAGGTGAAAACGTGCAAACTTCGCGTGGCGAACGTGCCAACGGAGAAGACCGGGTTCGTTTCCCAGAGGACGTCCGGCGAGTGGCCGAGCAGCGAGCGTCAGGCATAGACAGGCAATTAAAGCGACGCGCGCGCTTAGGATCGCGGCTCGCTGAGTTTCGGTAGGCGCGGGGCGAACCTTAACAACGCTCGGAATGCAGTTTTACAGAGGGGGAGGAGGGGAGAGGGTTGGACGGGTGGAAGGATGAGTTAAGTGGAAGAAGAGAAGAAAAACAAGAAGAAGAGCAAGAAGAGAAGCGGAGAAGCGCGCGAGAGCGAGAGCGAGAGCGAGAGAGAGAAATACGGAGCAAAGAAGAAGAAGAAGAAGAAGAAGAAGAAGAAGGAAAAGAAAAAAGAAGAGGAAGAGATTTAAAGGATCGAGGGGGAGGGTAAGAGAGAACGATCGAGAGACAAGGGGGCGCACGGTGGAAGGCTGCCCGGTAGCAGTTTCCCAAACCATCGCCATTAATAACCAGCGAGATTATACGCTGCTGAAGCCGAGGCTGGGGCCAAAGGAGCGAGCTGTGCAGCTGAAGGAGCAAGCGCGCTGCTTGCGCTGGTTACCGATGTGCCCGTGAGATTCGCGAAGCGCGAGCAGCGAGATCGAAACGACGTCGTCGTCGACATCGCGAAGCAACGATCAACGGACGAGACGACAGGGAACAGTACTCCATTCGTGCGACCGAGAAGCTCGCCGATCTTTCAATCTGGCCTATTACTTTTTCGTTCGTCTGATACGATTGGTTCATCTTGATGTAGATTATTGGCCCAAGTCCACTCGCAATCAAAAAATTAATGAAATTTCGCTAGACACGTCGAAAGTGAACGCACGTACGTCTCAACGACAACATGGAGCTTTCACAAAGAATGAAATTCTCGGTAGAATTCGTAAATCGTACGAGTCGAACTTGGCTCTCCGAGCCGGGATTCTTATCCTGGACTGGCAAGGAGGCACGCGCTCGGCTCTTTCTCCGCTCTCCGGTAATATATTCCGCGGTCCCGTACGGAGGGGGTGGTCTTTATCGCGCGGGTGTAACACCGGTAAACATGGAATGCGGCCGGCCAGAGGCGGGCTTGGTCCGGGGACAGAGAGAGAGAGAGAGAGAGAGAGAAAGAGCTCCGGAGCGCTTCGGTACGTACGTCGAACCGGTGGCGGTATTTGGACAGGCTGTCGAGCGCGCAGACGGTCGTGGAACACCGGGCCAACAAACAGTACAATACAATATTACAATCCAGGCAACGGGCAACGTCCCACCGGCGCAGGTACAACGCAGTGACAGCGCAACATATCAACCGCGGTTCTCTCGTCCTCCCCCCCTGCCTCTCTCTTCTCTCTCTTCTCTCTCTTTCTCTATCTGCTCGCCGCTTTCTCTCGCTTTCTGCTTCCTCCTTTTCCATCGCTGGCCAACCACGATATTCGTACTTGGTTCGCCTCGCTGCCGAGTTTCGTTCCCTCCGTTCCATTCACCGTCTCGTTCTTCGTCGCGCCAACTCACTGGCCAACTATATCTGATTGGCCTGATCATTAATCACCGGCGACCGTGCGGCAGCCCTGTCCCGTCCCGCAACTAAACTCGTAGAATCGAACTCACCGGGGTGTACGTGCTGCCGTTTCCCTCCCCCTACCTCTCTGGCACGACTTGCTCTCTTTTCTTTATTTACATCGTCTTCCCGTGGATCGTTTCCCTCCTTTCATCGGCGTACGATTTCTTCGTACTTTTGTACATTTTCGTGTACAACTGGCGGGAGCCGGGGACGATCCTTGCAGCCATGCGTCGATGGATCGCTTCGAATTTTTTCCCCCGTTTCGTATGATTTCACGAAACATTCACTTGGTTGGTCTGGAGCCTCGATAGACGAAGAGTATTCATTTTCGAAATTTTCAGAATTTTCAAAATACCGCGTTCTCGAGCGCAGTGTGCGATTCGAGGGTCCGATCTGTGGACCGCGATCGCAAAGAAACGCTCGACAATGTCAAAACGAAGTTATGACTGCACGCGTCCGGCTAACTCGATTGACCCCGTCGGATGAATAATCTATTCAAGATCCAGCGATTCGATAAACGGCCGGACGATGAGACGGCGATGATCGACTTGTGAAACTCGGCTGATGCCGCAACAACCTCGAGCCAAGTTGTGAAACTTGTCACATCGTTTACCAGATCCAGTTACAATTCGTTTGTATATGTGTATACACGTGCAGTCCACTGCATGATTTGAATAGTTTTGAAGCGTTCTAAGAATTCTCTCAACGATAATGATAACCTACTACTTTTGTTTCTCTGACTAATCTAATTTTATACCCAAGTCTGATATTAACCAATTCTATAAAAGTTCTAAAAATCTTTAAATAATTCCCCGTAAAATACACTAACAAAATGCCCCACTTGTTCCTCCGATTTTTATCATATTGTCACTGAAAGTGATTTTAGCTGGGGTAACCCACAGAAAATGGGGCCTCTTCAGGTGCAACGCTGATGCAACGAAAATTAGCGATTGGTTGATTTGGATCACGTGACTTGTAAGGGGGCGTGGGACCTCGAGCAGGACTGAGCGCTTGTAATTTGTTTCGTATCGATTCAAATGTTTGCATATCAATAAAATTTCAATGAGACGAATCGTACCGGGGTACAAGTATCGCATCGAACCTCCCTCGAATTTTCGTCAACGACCAAAAGACCGTGGTACGCCGATATCAATTTCAGCACAGGAAATGGTCTCGGAGTTCCCGAAAAGAAAAGAAAAGAAAAGAAAAGAAAGGAAAAATCGTACGAATCAGTCGAGTCGAACATCCTAGACGAATCGCCCTCTCCTTCCTTTTTCCTTCTGCCAACAAGGACCAACGGTCAATCACTGCGATTCAGTTTGTCCAGTTAGGGAACTCGTGCTCGTGGCGAGGCCAGGTCCACGTCTTAGGATAAGCAGTCGGGGGAAAAAGGAAGACGCGCGCCAGCCAGCCTGTTACGACAAATTGGGTGCTGCCATCGTGACAAACTCCAGTCGAACCCTGACGATCCTCCGCTGACCTTAGTTCGCGGGTTCATCGACGATCCGGAGCCTCGTCTTTCTATCGGCTCGCTCTTCCCCGAGCTTGACCCGAGCAATCTCTCGGGGACGCATCTAATAGCCGGATTATCCGTCCGGCTTGTGTGTTTCTTCCGTCACCCTGGCGTGTGCTGTTTCATCCGACCCCGGGTTGCAGCAAGGAGAACGAGTCGACCGCTGGCCTCCCTGGCTCTTTCCACGTCTTTATCGTTTGCTCGGGGGACAGGTGGAATCGGCCGTCTCCGTTACAGGGCCGATTCATCTCGGCAAACTGCTTCACCTCGACCTGTCTTTGCCACCGTATCGCGCTGATCGATCGAGGAGGCTTTCCCTATCCTTTGGTCCGCCCGATATAAAGTCGTCGGGACGCGAGTCGAGATCGTGGATCGTCGATTCCAGATAATTCGCGCTGCTTTTTCGATCGTTGCCTCGTTGTCTCGGGCTAAGAGTCGGGAACGGCTCTAGATCTCTAGATCTCCAACGTTGCACTTTTTTTGGGGAAGTTTTTTTCGTCAAAGTACGCATCAACGTACCCCTTGCGTCGCGACTGTCTCGTCAATTTTCTCAGACAAGAGAAGAGTTGTATTTCTTTGGGGGATTTCGTTTAAACCCCTTGCGTTGCGATCGATCGTCGAAACTTATTAAAAGTACGATTAACATTGAAATATATATATATATAATTCCACAGGACTGGAACTTTTCGTTCAAATTGAAATAGTGATTCGTACGATTCAATCATGATGATAACTCTTTTATTTCGTTGTAAATCTTTCTCTATCGACAGTTCCAATGTTCCGATTGTCCAGTAATCGTTCGAATTTCTATTTTCTACGTTATTCTGAGACGTTTTGGGGTAAAAACGGCGGATCGGCCGTTAGAGGTTCCTCCGTCCGTACAAATAACTTACATGACGCGAGTTATTCGAGGCTCGAGTTGGTAACCAGAGAGACGCGAGAAAGAAGAGTGGAAGAAGACGGAGAGGGAGAAGGAAACGAGCGCCGGTACGTCGGTTTATCTTCTGGCATACGTCGACTATTAATCAACGGACCCTCCTAATCGTTTGACGAACCAATCGATAAATCAATAACTTTCACCGAGCGGACTATGCCAGCAGGATACTCTGGAGTCGCGTTTCTTACCGGGGAAAAAAAGGAAAAAAAAGAAAAGAGATCCAAAATTTGAAACTCGACGCGACAAGTGGACGATGGGAAAAATTCAAACGTACGTACGTAGATTGACGATTTGTGAGAATGAGCGCGAAACGAATAGTATGAAACGTTTGACCCTTTGGGTGTATTAAAATTAAAGTTCCGAGCGAAGAGTATACGTTCAATGCGTTCATCCTCTGATAAATTATTTCACTGTCGACTGCAAGATACTCCAACGCTCGCAATCAGAGGGTAAAACAATCTGATCTGGAGTTGCAGAAAGACTCGTATAACGTGTGACAAAAGTCAGGATGTGACAAGGTCTTACCGAATATTTTTATATCAAACGTCAAAATCGTCAACTCGAACGGTCGAATTTCACGGAGCAAATCGCTTCCGGAGTCGCTGGACGCGCCACCGCGCGTCCGCTCGCAAGGTGGTCTACACGCGGCAGCCGTCTGTATTCGCTCCGTAATATCATTCCAGTCCAAGTTTTAACGCGTTATTAAAGCGCGGAGGAGAGAGAGACAGAGGGATCCCGTTCCGAGTGGCTCGTTCTGTCGTTCGCTGCTGCCTACGGCGAGGCCACCGGTACCTCGAAATCCATTAACCGTTTCGCAGTGCACTCCGGCCCGGCCAATAAATTTTATTAATACATTCGTGGCAGGGCAATAACGCTAGCCGGCCATTGTGAGACCGAGACAGTTGCGGGGGCCAACTCCGACCCGACGTGGCGCGCGAGCGGGCTTCTCCTCCGCGAGAGAGCGTCGAGAGCCGTGTTGCTGCTCGCCCGTAAACTTCGCCCAGGTAGCGATAATGGCAGCGTTTCGCCGCGACCAGAAAACCACTCCGCCTTCCGGGATCCTGGTGGCCGAGGCAGGAACGTGGAACACGACTAATGCATTTGCAGCCTCAAAGCGACAGCGCCGTGATTGCCAAACACATATTGGTACTTGGGCTCCGGACGAAAGGAAATCGCCTTCCTCCTCGAGCTCGCGAATTAAACTGATTTTTCATTCGTACGGCGGACTGTTCTCGCAAGATTTTGCAGATCCTCTTCTCTCGGTCGTCGAGCGAGAGAACTCGAACTCTGTTTCTCCGACTTTGTCGAATTATTTCTACCTCCAAGTAAGAGTGTTTGTTTCGAGGCGCGCAGCAACCAGAACGTTGGCTTCAGCGCGTTCCCTTATTTTCCGACAGATTAGGATACTCTGTATTTTCGTCAGGTTCGAACCCGATCAACCCACACGCGCGCGCTTTTGTTGCATCCGTCGACGACTTTGCCACCGTTGGCATCCTCGTTAAAGAAACATCATAATTTACAGCAATTTGCAAAATCAATAACCGAGAAATCTATTCCGCTTGTATGTCGAAAATTGAAAGAAAAAAGAAAAGAAAAAAGAAATTAAAAGCGAAAAATAGCAGCGACGCGCGGCAGCTCACGGAATAACGAGGATCCACCTCGCTAATCTCGATCCAACGAGATACCATTTAAATATCAAATTTAATCGGCTGCTCTCTAGCGCACAGTCAACGATCCCGACGAGGACGGTGGTGATCGGTTTCCAATCTGGCGGACACCTTATTACAGGCTCGGGCTCAGCTCGGCTCTCCGTTCCTCGGCGAGTCTGTACGACGGCTTGGCTCTGCACGTGTCTGAAGAACCTTACCGTGGCGTGTACCAACCAACCCAGCAGCCGGTGGGTATCTCGTGGGTCGTGGCTGCAAGAAGAAGAAGAAGACGAGACGAGACGAGACGAGACGAGACGAGATCGGTGGAGAGACCGGATCAGTCAAGAGGGAAAAAGAGAGAGGGAGAGAGGGAGGGAGAGCAACAAGTCCACTCGAGGCTGAGCCTCGTGCGTATGATATTAAACACTATAATTATTATTTAAATTCCAGTAGGATAGCTCCCGGTGTTGCGGCTCTCCTCTTCTCGCGGTCTCCTTCTCTTTTTCTTCCTCCTCTTCTGCCGACTAACCGGCCACCAACCACCGTCACCACCGCCACCGACTTCTTTTCACTCTTGCTCTCGATGCATTCTGCTCTCGATGTATGGCCGCGCAGACCACGCGCTTTTTGCTCTCCTCACGACGTATACCGGTCGCCCGTGCGTCGCCTCGCGATCCTTTTGCTCGCTTCGACTCGCTTTGCTCTTGCTCCGCCCGCGCGTAGGCGCGACCCTCAGCCTCAGCATCCCGCAGGCGAGCGAGAAAGAGAGAGAGAGAGAGAGAGAGAGAGAGAGAGAGAGAACGAGAGGAGGAACGGTCGCAAGCGTAGCCCCATAGGACTTACAGCCATGGCCACCATCGGATGGTTTATTGCTAGGACCTGACCCCGTGTAATCGCTCTAAACTATAGCTTTTTCTTGCACGGTTCTCTGCCTTTCCTCTCCTCTCTCTGTTTCGAATCTTCGGTTTTCCAATCGAGGAACGAGTCCCTCCGCGTGTCATTGCATCTGGTGTGGTTTTCTTTCGTACCAGAAATTTCGACGTAAACGACAATTTTGATACAAATAGCACGGTAAACGACGACTTGATTCTTTCGCTGTTAATTTTCCGTAATTTTTACTGGATATCAAAGCGATACCAAAGATCGCGCAAAATTACCCGGATCAGCCTCGTGCGCTTGCGTCATCGCGGGTCTCAACGCCCCGAGGGAGACGGCGCACACGGCTCCTCGAGCTGGTTCCTTCAATTCGCGCCGCTCGACCGATCGCGCGTTTCGGGAAGTGCAGACCTCCAGAGCTGGTGCTGCTCTCGCTGCACACGCAAACACCGAGCAACTCCGGTGAATATCAACCGGTGGCCGGGGCTACCTTCAACTCCTGGTGGCTTCGGACTCCAGATGCAAATAATCCTCTTCCTCTCATGACCGGAGAAAAACAATGCGCCGGATTCAATACCGGTAGCGAGACCGGGCCGAGATCGTGCGTTGTGGGTGGGCACCTCTCAACCGGGAGAAGAACGATAGCCGCGGCAACCGCCAGCAAAAGTAGCAGGAGCAGCATCGGTTGCTTTCACGGTCCTGCGGCTCCTGCCGCCGCGCGCCGGCTTCCTCCGTTCGACTTTATGGGAATGCAATACGCCGGATAAAGACACGCGCACACCGAGACCCGTTTCATCCGCTGGCAACCGATCCGTGCCAGCTCGATCCAATTTTCCACCGCGATCCTGCGTACGTGAGCAAGCGTCTTTGCTTTTGTCTTTTTTCCCGCCGTGTTTTCGGAGAAATTTATTTCTGTCCTGTTTCAACTTTCAGGGGGGATGTGTCTCTGTTTCGCTTGCAACTTGATGACTGAATACGTTCCTACTGAATATGTTGTTTCATTTTGCAGATAATTTATCAAAAATCAAACACTGAAAATTAGCCTACTGGTCTCCTCTATATTTGGTTGTTTAAATATTGATATCTATTAAAATCGGGATTTCCATAGTAATACTTTTAGTAGTTTCTTATATCACAATTTTATTATAAAAAAATTTTATACGACAGTTTCGATTTGTAAAGCTACAAACAGTGCTCATCTGTTTCAAACTCGAAAAACGAAATAACAATAACACTCAAACGTGAAAAAAAGAAAAAGATATGGCATTCGAACAATTAATACCACGGACGTTGAAACTTGCACAGAAAGGATCAGAAATAATAATACTCCAGCCGCTCAGAAGTCATGATTGACCACGATTTAGCCTAGACTGCGTCGAAACGACAGCGAGAAGGCACTTTGTGTGGACGAAGCTTAACGCGGCGCGGAGTAGCGAAGTAGAGGCTAGATGCTCGAAAATATACTTCACCGGAGGAGACCTCCGCGGCGGGCTTGTTATTATTTGTACTATTGTTAACTCGTGACTTGCAACTCGGCTCTCTTTAACCACGAGCCACCCCGTCCGAGCCCTCGAGTCCCGCCCACAACAAAATAAACACCCGTGCGCATCGGCAACCACCTCTTTCTCCCGAGCGATGACGTTGATCGTGGCGACGACGGTGGGCAGGATATCACGATGCCCGCATCTCCTCGGAAGTCTCGCGGATCGAATCGACCAACGCGATAGAAAGATCCCCCGGCTGGTTCACCGAGCGTTGCCTCGCAGAAACGCAAGGGGGTAGTTTCAGAGAAGATCGTAAAGTATTGGATCGTTTCGAGCTTCTTTGAAATATTATACTGATTCAATCTGATCGATGTCATTTTATCTTTATCCCTTCTACGATTTAACACGCTTTTGGTATACTTTTTCAATTTACTACTATTTGGTCTCGGTATTTTCGTAGGTCTGTTCGTAGAAATTCGTAGAAATTCGTTTTGTTACTACTGAATAATAGTACGAAAATGAAAATCTAAAACTAAACGCGAGCAACGTCTAACGCACGAATCTCCGACTCGGCGAGGGATCCATCCGGAGTGGAGCACAGATCGATTATTCTCCTCTGGCTCGCTCGATCGACGAACACTTAGGCGTTGCTCGGTCGCCTAATGGTGGGATCGGTAAGGAGCGATTAAATCGCAAGATTCCTTATCTCGCCGTACAGTTTTCTGCCTCGCTCCCTGGGCGGGAAGGGCCCCGGGGCTAGCAGCGAGAGACCGCTGCTCGCAGAGCCTCTTCCCATCGCGCCCTTCCCAGTTCCGTCGTCGTGTATATCTGCCACGGTGCACAGCCGCGTCATTATACTCACGTCACTCAAAAGCTCCTCTTCTTCTGGACCCGGCCGGGGTCCCAAGTTATGAGAAACACGAGCCGCAAGGTAACCGCCACCTCGTCCAACGTCCCCCTGTCCCTCCCACGTCCCCTCGCAGCCGCTCTCTTCTTTCCCCCCCCCCCCTCTCTCTCTCTCTTCGCAGGGGCGCGACCAACAAACGCTTCGAACAATCATTTATAACCGGGCACGATAATTCGTGCAACGTGTCCGTGAACAATAAACCGCGATCGATAGAGGTGGCAGATAGCGTGACCGTGCTGCTCTCGATGTCCCGCGACGTTCGCCACGAAACGCACAATAACCTACCCGTGGACGTGTTCATCCGTGGGATGGCGCGACAGCACCGGGAACCACCAGGCGGGATTTATCTCGCCTCCTTTTTCACATCGATCTCGATTCTTCGTCTCTCGAAGATCCTCGATCCTCCGGACTTGTCACTCGGACGCGCCGGGGAAACAATTTCCTTCGCTATTTGTCATTCCTATCGTTGTCACCGATGAACGAACTTTATCCCCGCTGAACGTAACCTTCTGTTCGGGTTCTGTTGAGAAAACGCAAAGCAGATTTTAATCCTTCGACCCTTCAACTCGGGATAGCTCGTCATAGAACTATGAAAGTGAGGCACGTGGATTTGAACGCAAAGATCACATCTTCCGATGTTTTTTTTACTCTCGTTCGAGCGCACTTTTGGCAAGTTAGCTCCGTAGTTGAAGGGTTAACTGGTTACGCGAGGCAACGCGTTATCGAACGCGTCAGTTGTTTTCTATCAAAACGAACGTTTAATAGAGAAACTCGGAACTGAACATCGTCGAAAAGATGAGCTAGCGTAACGAGAGGGAAAGGTGGACTCGACTTTCGATACGATCATCCTCGCTGGAGGCGGTGCGATGACGTTTGTCACTCCGAACGGTACGTCACTCGTTCCGAAATTTCTCGAGTTCGGAGCTAGAAGAGACGGGTCTCGAGACACCCACGTCGCGCGACGTACGAAAAAGAATAGCCGCGCGGAGGAGGAAGAGGTGGAGACAAAACGACATCGGCGAGAGAGGAGAGCGACGGTGTTCGGCGTTCGCTGGTCCTCGGGTCCCTGATAATTGCCGTGCTCTCCAACTGTTATTATTAAGCCGATATTTTACCGAGGGGACACATGTTCGCGCATATAATTTGCCAAAGCCTCTAATTATGGGTTAGCGGGTACACCGCGCGGCCAGACCGAGAGCAAGCAGGAAGAACGGCGTTAGACGAGACCGTGGAAAGGGCAAGGCGCACCGCGGACGACCCTCCGCCACTCTCGATTCGCCTACGCGTCTCCTCACTTTGAAAGGCCCAGACTTTCCTTCTGCACCTTATTATTATTACCAACGTCGCGCATCTTCCTCGCTCCCTGTTCGCCGCGTCCGTTTCCACCGTCCCAGTGTAGACTTTGAGAAACTTAAGCTTCGTCGCCACGTGCGATTCAAACGGAATCTGCATCGATTTACGCTGCATCGAGTACTCTTTTTCAAAATAGACATTGGAAAGGAAATAACGCGTCGTACGTAAAGAATAATTATTAGCTTTACGAGCGTTTCGCGAGCTTTACGGTCGCGTAACTAACGAAACAGAGCCGAAAAGAGATTGACTTTTGGCGGCTGGTGGGAGAATCGAACCGGCTGGCTGCGCGCCTATTTTCGAATCGCCACTCGTTAATCGTTTTGCCGAACGTCCGTCTTTCTGATATCGACGGCCAAGTAAGAAAAGCCACTCCCAGCCACCGCGTCTCTCTCCGTTGTTTTGCCAGCTGTAATTACACCAGGCTGGTTTTTCGCTGCGGAATACACCGTGCGTGGAACGACGGCGCGCCATCGAGTTCTTAAGGGCGGTCTCGTAACGCGCGACCGGGCAACCGGCGGCTTTTTATTGGCTAATTGGTAATTAAGCCGGGTTAAATAGCGGACAGCCAACGCTTTCTTGCTCGCCCACAGTCGTTCGGCTGCTCGCTAATTTAATTTGCGGTTTCGTCGCGTTTGTCCGTCCGCGTGCTGTAGAGCCTGGGAGCACGCGAGGAGACGACCGTCTTCGCCATGTTTTCGCGCGAAATGTCTACCTCGCGGATGTCACACTCGCTTCGAATCGTGATTTAGGTTAGGTAATACCCGAAGCGAGCGATAAAATTGAATCCTTCTGTCGTTCGTTTCATTTTTTGACGTGTTTCTCGCCGGTACGGAATTACTCTGTACTAGACTGTACTCTCCACATACTTACTTGGAAAAATTAATGAAATTAAAATTGTAGTATACACTCTCGGGTGAAAGTTCTGTGCTATGCGACGGGACTTTTGCGTGTTTCACAAATAAAGAAACACTTTGTCCACGCTACGCTTAGCACGTGATAATTAATTCTTATTAGTCGTGGAAAAGTGAAGGATGAGCACAACTGCTGGTTAAAATCAGACTGAACTGAACTATATCGAGGTCTGAAATTTTTGAAAATTCAATAAAATTGAATAGAGGTCAAATACGACGAAATTAGTTAATTCTGTCGAGCGTCGATGTTCTAAGAACAGTGTCGCGAAATTGACAGAAATTCAAAATATCCCAAGATATCTTTTCCGCGCAACACCGAATAATCTCGCACGTTCCTAACAAAATTCGTCCCCAAAGTTTGTCCGAGACTCGACGGCATGATTCGGACGAACGAAAGTGGGTGTCGATCTTTCCTCCTCCGCTGACACGTAGCGGAGAGAGGCCGGCACGAGGGCACGAAAAAAGTGGGCCCGGTACCGATTCGTCGACGAGATTAGACAATTTGTAAACATGCAATCGTGGGTGTACCGGTACAATACCGTCGTTGACCCGGCTGTGAACTGCCGTGGCCTGCTCTCTCTCTCTCTCTCTCTCTCTTTCTATCTCTCTGCCGGAGAGAAGTACGACACGAGCGACAGAGCGACTCGTCGCCTTCGTAATTCGAATGCATTCACCCCGAGAGGAGAACTCGTCCATTCACTCTCTTTCCATTCACGTTGGGCCTTCCCTTCGCGTTGTACAACGCATCGGTCACGACACGATGACACCGTGGAATCGAGATTCTGATTGTTGGCAGACGACGACTGCGGCCTCGGCACGGAACGTCACTGCCAGCTGGATCGAGAAACGAGCGTAGGACGCTTTGTCGCTATCGAATCTGACGAACAAGGGCCACTGTCTACGAAGGGCAGTCTGTGTCAGGCGCGACACAATACGTCCGCGTTCGTCCGTCCTCTCTCCACGCGATCAAATTTTTACAATTTCCGGATATACGTTTGAAATTCTACGTCCAATCTCAAAACGTTGAATACAAAATTTTGGTAACGCAATTTCTATTTAAAACGTCGTCTAGCGTTCGATGGATGGTTCGATACAGCAAGTTTCTCCGGCTGTCGAGTACAGGAACATCGCGTTGGCGATATTTCTATTCTCATCTGAGAGGTTGGCAACGCGCGGCAATCTGTCGACCGATTTCCTGCGACGCGTGCTCGCCTCTACCTGCTTGTATCGACGCTCGTCGACGTTATTAGAGTTCCTCCTCCTCCACCACCCCTCCCCCCCCCTGCTGGTTTCATTGTTTAACGACAAAGCCAAGGAACAAAGAGGGCCTCGCAGGATTTTTCTGCGCGTGGGCGCGCGAGAGGAGTCGACGGTGTCCACGCGAGGTTAGGCAAGCCCAAAGTCATCGCCCTGCGGAGTTCTCTCGCGCCCCGTCCTTCGAGCGTATCGAGGTCGACGCCGAGGTCTTCTAGCTCGTTCTCGAGGAGAAGATTCGCGAGAATTGCAAAGATTGTAAATTTTTCGTCCACGATTGACCAGGGTCGGTGTTTCCTTCTGCCAACTTTCACGCGAGTGTCTTCGACGATACGATTTTTTAATTAAAAAAAGTGGAACTTTCGTAGAAAAGTAGAGAGTGACTTTTGCAGAAGAAACATTTATCGTTGCTTTGCTCGCCGGTCGAATCGCGATGCAAAATCTTTCGTCGTACAATGTTAAACAGTGTTGAACAGTCAAACGAATAATTCTTTCGAGTTCGAGGCTCGTGCAGACTTCATTTCGCCTTGACTGATTGGAAGCAACGACGAAACAAATTCCGAACGTGTCACCGCGTGCGAAATTTCATAGAAAGGCCGAGGCCGAGGCGGAGCGGTTCGCACGAACAAAAGTTCATCCACGACGGAGGAAACAGGAGGAGGAAGAAAGAAGGAGGGACAGTTCGTTGTGGAGGCCGGAGCGGAGGAGATCGGACTCGTGACCCGGCCCTTTTCGTTCTTGGCACATTGATTCCGGTGGAGTGACGGATGGTCCGGGGTCGGAGGAGGTCGAAGTGGCGCCTCGTGCCTTTTCTCTCCCCCGGCCCTCCCCCCTCGTGTGCCTCTGCCTGTTTAGTTTACGCTCGTCCCGTCTCTCGGCGTCGACTTCGAGCCTCGTCGAAGTCTTTGCTTTGCGCCGAGTTTCGAAGGGAAACGCAAATAATCTTCGAGGAGAAGTCCCTGTCTGTGTCTCGAGAGAGAGAGAGAGAGAGAGAGAGAGAGTGCTATCCTAGTTCCCCTATACAGCTATTAATTCACCTAAAGAGACGTCTAAGTAGGTACACGTGGAAGCTTCGAGGCGGTATCGCATTTGCCGATACGACCAGGGGCTGTCTCAACTGTTTGAGCAAACAAAAATTACCCGAGTACCTCGGAATGAGATAATTACGAGACGCATCGAGCTACGTCTGTTAATGTGTCACGGTGCGTCGCAAGCCGCGTGTCTGTCTCATCTCAGGAATATTTGTACTCGTGCTCTACAAATAAATAATTCAAGAAACAGACCCGGACAGAAGTTTCTGACGAGACGAGCGAAAGCGCACGAAATTTAATTAATAAAAATCTGACACCTGAGCCACTGTAAGAAATTATAACTATATATTCTGGCACGTTACGTTTCCCACAATTTTCCAGAAAAATCGGCAGTCTACCCGCGAAGTAGAGTAATTTTTCGTTTACCCAGACTTTGTTCGGTGCGACAGTCTCTCGCAGACCGAACACACAGGTGCAAACGATCGACTTCGATCGACTTCAGCCAGTTCCTTATTATTATTTTAATCCTCTCGGTCTCGATCCAACGAGCCAGCCGAGGATCGCTTACATTCCTCGAGCGTTTCCGCTCGTTAAACTTAATCAACTAATTCGTTGCCGGGGAATCGAGCCCTTCGGGCGATCGAGAAACACCCGGCGACGCGAGAGCTCTTCTCTTCTCTCTCTCTTTTGCCAAAATTCCGCGATGTCTTTATAATTCCCCGTAGCGACGTAGTTTCAGACGTTGGGAGCTGGGATGCGATGTCCGGGATACGGAAGGAGAACACGAAGAGAGAGAGAGAGAGAGAGAAACGCCTGGGAAAGTAGGGCGGCATGCACGAGTGCCGCTCCCGATGGAAAAATTAATAGAATCATTTTACCAAACTGCTCGTTCTCTCTCTCTCTCTCTCTCTCTTTTTCTTCTTCTCTTCTCTTTTTTTTCTGCCTCTACTTCGAACTCGCTTCTCCCTTTCATTTCACTGTGTGGTATTATGACTCGCGAGGGCAGGAAGGGGACGAGGGTTCAGCCTGGAACGAAATGGAAAATACAGCTCCCTAACCTCTTATCCACGACGAACAACTACCCACTGCCTTTCGGGATAAGACGGAGTTTTACGCGCTTGAGCGTAACCCGGCTAAAATTTGTCACAAGCCGCTCGCTGTCTTCTTTCCAGCTCTCTGATAAGGACGAGTGCAGTCGAGCCGCTCGCTCAGGGGTGACTTCCGGAGATCGTTAGTTCGCTCTTCGTTCTCTTCCGAATCACCGCGTACGGACCAATCCTATTCAACGAAATCCTATTAACAGTGTGGTCGTTGTGATCGATTTCTTACTGTTCGCTTTGTTGACCTTTGCAGAGTGTTAAAATTTTTGAGTGGGAAGTGTAAAATTGATACTTTGCACGCTGAACTGCACCCTTAATTTTCCCAAACGTTCGCAGTCCGTTTATCTGTGTACAACTGAGCATATCGTTTGCACCAGTTCTTCTTATCGATCGAAATGTTATACAATGAATGTATCATTACGCTACAATAATACGATACGTATATATTTTTTATTTAACCCCTTAACCTACAAGCTACGTTCCAACAGTCTGGGCCCAAAACGTAAACAGGATCGCGCAGCCTTCGGGCCACTCGACGGCTCGGCAAGTCGCTCTAAACTTACAGAATGTAAATACACGTGTAGGATACAACTGGTTTAATTTTGTGGAATATTTGACGAGTAATTACATTATTGATGTAATAATTGTTGTAGATGGTACCACTAAAGGTTTGTTACATCAATCACTAAAATGTAACATAACGTAAATCAATAACATTTATCTGCAATTGCTGAATGAATTAGCAGTTCGCGTAATTAGCATAAAAAAATCAACAACAAAAAACATCTTGCGGGGATTCTTCTCTGATATTTAAGAGAATACATTTCGACGTGCGAACGCGACCGAGAATAACGTGTAACTGATTACGATACAAAGAGATAGTAAGACTCTAACGCGAGCGCGACCGTGATATTTACATTTGGGCCGATCATTGTACCGGGCGCCATGCCCGTAATATTTACATTTGGCCCGAATACAAGAGTACGAGTCTCACACGTATCCATAGCTCAAGGTGTTAATTATCGCGTATCAAATAAATTGTACAGATTATCTTGTCACATCCAATCATGATGCATCGTCGATGAAATGTTACGCAACGAACACAATTGTATTACAATGCGATACAATATTCGTTATATTATTAAACGCCGTATTATTATAACGATACGTTTCCAAGTATATTACGCGCGATATTACCGAAGGTTAAACGCGATACGCACCGCTCGCGCCTGTAACTTGCACTCCAACTCGGCGTAATGTATTCAAAGCGTTGCAACGAATATCACGCTGTTATGATAATGTTTCGAACGTACGATCGCTCAAACTTCGCGGCGACGTTTGTCGCGCACGTGTCAATCCAGGTAGCGCGGCGCGGTTATCCATAATTTCACGGTCCGCGAAACTTTTCATTGTCCTTTATTACATATTCCCCGTGTAGATTCTCGACGAAGCGTCTCCGTTCGTTTCCTGATTCTCGCGCGCGTCGACGAATCGGCCGCGCGACCGCAGCGTTCTTGACAGCTCGGTGTGGCGACGAACGCCATCGGAGATTCATGGCCGTCAAACTGTACCGATAGCTCGTAGGCAGGCTCGTAAAACGAGAAATGATGCGTCGTGGCTTGCAACTTTTATTCCGAGGCGCGACACCGAAAACGAATCGCGTTCTCGCTTGTCCTCTGCCCCGCCACTTCCTCTCACTCTCTCTCTCTCTCTCTCTCTCTCTCTCTCTTTTTCGACAGTTATTACGCCGCCGTTGTTTTTACAGTTTGCACCGACACCGACCCGCTCTACCGTATGAAAAAACATTTGCATCGCGATCGCCGTCAACTAACTCCGAGTCCAAACAATTACGAATCGAAGAAAAATCTTTTCCTTTTTCCAACTTTCAAACAAAGTTTACAATCTCACAGCTTTCGTGACGGAAAAATTCAGGGAGTTTGAAGAAATGAGTTTGTTTATATCAAGTCGAAATATTCTTTCTTTTTTTGGTTTCTTCCCTCCTTCAATCATCTACAACAATTATTACGGGGGTGACTCACTTCAGGTGCAACGCCGATGCAACGAAAATTAGCGATTGGTTGATTTGGGTCACGTGGTTCGCGAGGGGGCGTGGGGTAGACCTCGAGTAGGAGTGGCGTTCTCTGGTACTTTAATTCGTTTCGTATCGATTCAAATGTTTGCGTATCAATAAAATTTTATGGTCGTCTTCGTTTCCTAGTCAGAACAGTTGCTTCTCGGGTACAAGTCGTGCAGTTTTTTTTTTTTACCTTTAAGAAAGTGTATTAATATCCTTTTCTTGCTTTTCAAAACCCTAACTCAGACGCATTCCAGTTCTCGTTCAACTCTCGACAATGTCCAGCAGTTAACTAGCGTATTCGTCGTATTCGGATCGATCCGCCTGAAACGGGACGCGGATGCTGGTCGTAACGCAGCGTCTCGACCGCTCGCCGCAGATCTTTACCCCTCCCTTTCCGCCTTTCTTTTCCGTCTCGCGCGACGATGGAACGAAAGAACGACAGTTCTACATATTGGCTGGTATCTCCGGCCATTTATCTCCGAATTCATTACAGCCTCGGCCGATGCAGCGGCGGGCTCCCTGCATCTTCCACGCGCGTTTGGGAAAGGGCTCTCCTCTCTCGAAACTCGAATCCCTCCGAGTTCGTTCGTTCCTTCGTTCGATCTTCATTCTCCTGCCCCCTCCACCCTCGGCATCGCGCTTTCTTTTCTTCAGGAATTCACTTTGAGCGCGCGGACTGACAGCCGGTTGAGACAAATGTCTTCGGAGGACTCGGTCTCTCTTTTCATCGGGGAGCCGGCCGGAAAATTAACCGACGCGAACAATACCGCCGCCACTCCTCCCCCCTCGCCTCTCCCTCTCGTAGCTTCCGCTCGTTCGATCCCATTTCGATCTTAATACGTCAGCGTACGAACGTAACCAACGTTATGTCATTGTTATTATTGTTATTATTCCGTTTGGATTGTCGACCAAGCTCTTAGCTTCAGCTCGATCCAAGCTGAATTTCGATTTCAATACGTCATCGTAGATGACCGTGTTCGAAGTGCAACGAACGTGTATTATTATTATTCCGTTTCGATTATTACCAACGACCATTACCAATATATTACTGACGGATTATTATCAGCAATGTACCGATACCTCGTGTTATTAACGTGGCGCACACTGACACTGTCGTAATGCATCGTCCAGGTGTATCAACAACCAATATTAACAACGTCAGATGTTAATTAAATATCGTTCCTTATCGATGCAATTACCACGATAGTAACATTGGTGAACCACCGAAGCGGTCGGACAGATCAGTTTGCAAATTTTGCGAAACAACGCGTAGCACAGAGGTTATTCGAACGAAATACGCGTCTCCGATGGAGATCTAATTTTCTTAATTAGTTCCAGGGTAGTTCCAGGCGGAGAAAGAAAGGCTTTCGATGGGTGGATTTACCGGGTAAGTCGCTCGCGCGCTACCGACCATCGCCGACCTCGCGCTGGAGGACCTTACGCTCGCCTCTCGCTCTCGAGAACCGTGGATCGTGGAAAGAGGAACGAGCCGTTTCGTTTAAATACTCGCACGTCGCCCCGGTGATTTATCATCGCGGCGCTACGGGCCAAGTCCCCTCCTCTCTGCCCCCTTCGCGCGTTCACTCACCCCCGCGGTCGCCCTTCTTTCACTTCTTCTCGGGAGAAAACGTTTCTTCTGGCTGGAGCTGGAACTGCCCTGACCTTGAACTCCGCTCTTCCTCTCTAGCTTCCGGAGATGGGGGTGAAGTCGCGTTAGCTTGCGTCGCGAGACGCGTCACACGTCCGATCTACGCTGTAACACTGTACGTATAGTTGTTGTAGTTATAGTATTACACGTACAGTCATATATGAGAGAGTTTCGACCAGATCTCGATCATGTTGGTGATTTGGGTTTGGAATATAAAGATCGAAAGATATTTTCGAGTACAGGTACGAGGATCCATCTCGACGTTTAAAATAAAACGTGAAGGGTCAAAGTTTATTTTAGAATGTCCGAACATCTAAATCCGCTCGTGGTTGTTATCAATGGAAATCGATTTCGGATGTCCGCTTTTACCGAGGCCTTAATATTATTACCTTCCTCGCGTTGTTTTACACAGGCGCATTACTTACCAACGCCTGATAAATAAATTACCGATATTAATTTACTAGTTTTAAATTACTATTATTGATACAGCGATACACCTACTAGTATTAATATTGCTCGTATATTACTTAACGTTACACCGCGGTATTAATAACATGTTAACGATGTATTACAACAGTATATTAATAACAACAATAACACGCTCCGCGAGCATTAAAACGAACGTTATTTCCGCTGCCGCCTGAGCAACGTTCGAAAACGTTCAGAGTGTGGAAAGCAAAGGAGCGTGCATCGCGTTTAAACAAATAAACATTCCACGTTCCGCGAGTAAACAAAGCGGGGGGCGAGAAGCGACGAAACTGTTTACGGTTGTCGAAGACGCGAGCGCGGCGATATAATTGAATATACGTACGTCGTGGTCGATAGAAAAATGCGTCGAGGGAAAAACGCGGCAGCGAAGTTTCCTCCCCAACTGGCCGGTGGACGTCCCATTGTTTCCCGCGAACTTTTTCTCCTCTGGCTTGGCTTCTCGCCGTCGTCGTTGCAGCCTGACCTCTTCCCCTTTCGCCCCCACGCCGCCTCGGCCGCCGTTCGTTGACCACGAAGCTCGCGCGGATATACGGCGCACACGGGGGTCGTTACGTTTTATGGCTAATTGTTTTATTATCTTTGACATATTTCCAGTTTACGGCTGCGGCCGGGCATTTTGCCTCGGCCGCTGTCTATTGTGTGTGATGAACGCCACTTTATGTGCCACCCCACGCGCTCCCGCTCGCCTGCTCGTTCTTTCGCCCGCGACGCGAGACCCGAGACTCAACCTGCTTATCGTCCAACAACGACACTCGAACGGATTTATTAATTCGCTGCTGCCGCTGCCGCCGCCGTTCGAACGATATAAATCGACTCTGAGAGTTGGGCTGTAATTTCGCTTTCCTTTTACAAATTGATTTGGTTGATTATTTTTCATTTTACCACTGAAAGTGATTTTAGCGGCGGTAACCCGCGGTAAGAAAATCGGGCCTCTTCGGGTGCAACGCTGATGCAACGAAAATTAGCGATTGGTTGATTTGGATCACGTGACTCGTGAGGGGGCGTGGGGTAGAAGTGGCGTTGTCTAATACTGAGCGATCGCTCCTGTAATTTGTTTTCTATCGATTCAAACAAAATTATGGCAAAAAAGTCAGAACAGTTGCTTCTGGGCTTTTCAGTGAGGCGAGTCGTACTGGGGTACAAGTCGTGCAATTTTTTTGTTTGTTCTCTAATTTCTTCGTATTTTTTGATACTTTACAAAGAGTTGAGGAAAGGGAAATTATTTTGAGGCGATACACATTTCACTTATAATCACGAGTAAAATATGCTACAAAATCTAGTCCATTCATTCGCAGAAATAACCTCCAACTAAATAAAACAAATGCGCAAAACAATAATTCGTAACTTCGTATCGTAAATAAATACATTTAATAATCTTGAACTAACGACCAATCGTTTGGAATGCGAACTGAAAATTTGACTGCACCTACTCACGGCGACTCCGTTGACTATTAGACGGCCAACGTGATTCGGCCGATCGTCCGAATTCCTCGAGCCAACGATTTTGAATGCTCCGAGGTCCGAACTACGGACTCTCCGCGTGTCAATTCCTTCGAGAGCCCCGTGTCACATTCCAACGCTGGAAGGACATCGATCACACCCTCGACACTCGCAATTGAGCGTTGCACTCGAGAGAGAGAGAGACAGAGTGGTAGTGGTGGGTTGCTTTCTGACCAAGCGAGCCGACGCTGGGAAAAAGGACGAAACGCGTGCGTTTCTCGAAGGAGAGTGAGGAACGAAAGGGGGTTGCGACCGCGGAACAGCAGAATACGGACGCGTTGGAAATTCTTTTTGCCGTAGGTATGCCAATATATCGGGTTCCATCGACACCCTCCGGCTACCGTCCAACTACGTGACTGCTCGTAAGAATGTACCGTGCGCCACCCCCTCCGCCCTCCGCTTGCTTAAAATAAATAATGTCCGTCAAAATCGACTCCGATGCTCGAATTCTTTCGCGGATCAAGCCACCCTTCCTTCCTCCGACCGTTTTTATTCGATCCGACCAATCGTTAGATCTCTCTCTCTCTCTCTCTCTCTCGGAAAGAGGCGCTGTCCATTCAGAGATTGCCCGACTCGTTTGACGTTCGACGAGTGTTGGAAATTTTACTTGCAAATAATTCAGAGTGACTCTGTCGCCAAGGATTATTAATATTTGAACGTGTAATTTTGGAGAGAGATATCCCTTGATATTTTGGATTTTTTTCAGGTTGTTACAGATACTTTAAATATTTTCACTTTATTTCTATTGTGTTCCTTCTATTGCATATTTTAGTTTTCTTATATTACTTTATTATTATTTTATTATATTATCACTGAGAGTGATTTTATTAGCTCTTCAGGTTAATGCAACGCTAATGCAACGAAAATTAGCGATTGGTTGATTTGGGTCACGTGATTCGCGAAGGAGGGGGTAATTTGTTTTGTATCGATTCAAATGTTTGCATATCGATAAAGTCGTGCAGTTTTTTATTTCTAAACAATCTCTTCGCCGTTACCCGAAGGTTGACGAATCTCGAGAAGATTTTCTGGTCTAGAGAATAGCCACTTTTTAAATAGACGCGTGACGAAATCTACGACGAGAAGATGGTAGGTTGCGGGCTCTGTATTCTCCGCTACGCGGGGCTATAATTTCGCTAAAAGAGATGATTTCCGAGGCGATCGCGAGGGGTGCTCTCGGAAGAGGCCGTGGTGGTCCGCGAGTCGTTCGCCGTTCCCTTGTATAAATCAATGTCTCTCCCTGGCACATGGCGCATATAGCACCGTAATGTCGTCCAAAGGCCTCGATATATTCGCTGGAGGGTCGCGCGCCCACGGACTCGGAGGTCATTCCGACATACATCACGCCATTGTCAACTTGCAGTCTCCCTCTCACGCACCTAACCGTCTTACCGCTTTTGTTCCTTTTGATTTCTTACGATTCTTGCGGATCTAACGGTGTTTGGAACCAATTTTGGAGATCACATTCCGGTCTCGAGATCACAAACTCGTGCAATTTGTTGGACGTGCAAATGACTCTCACGAGTTACGCGAAAATAAATTCAGTCAATGTTATAACGTGTTTTATAATTTCACGTGCATGTAACGATTCGATAAAATTCTCATTTTGCCTTTTTTATCTCTGAAAATATCGTCACACGGGGTAATGAAAATATTTAAAAAAGCATTTTAAAGTTTCACATTCTAATTGAACACGATTTGTACGATTGTCCTAAAGATTGATAAATTGGTCACGAGCATCACAGTCCCATTGAATATTAAGAGTAATTCATACTTGCAATTTCTATATACCATCACAACAGCCGATTCTTATTTCGCAGAACGGGTTGATGACAAATCGACGTAAATGAGATCGTACACCGAAGGCATAAATTCTTGGAATGAAAGAAAGATGCACACAGTGCAAGAGTTCAATAACTACACGCGTGAATATTATATTTCAAATATAATAAATATTTAAGTATATTCTGTGATACTTGATCTACAAGCCGCGCGCTGCGAATTCTTCCGTCGATCGATCCCCCGCTCCACGTGTATATCGAATTCTGCTAGACGCGCGACTCGCGGAATGGAACGAAAAGGGAGGAATAAAACGAAAAATCTGGCCAGAAAGCCGAAGGGATTCGAGGCTTTCGGTTCGGTACCGCGGCGTGTAGCGATGGATTTCGGGAGGTTTCACAGAGGAACGAGAGAGAGAGAGAGAGAGAGAGAGAGAGAGAATGAGAGACACGAGGGTGGAACAAAGCGAGGGTGTTGAACGCAACCGATGTTCACTTATTGGTGGCGTGTCTGCCGGCATGGTGCAGTTACCCGTGGACCGCAGACGCTCGAGTAGATGGCGATTTTCTCTCTTTCTCTCGTGCTCGTCCGCGGTGCGTGTGCACGCGTCGTCCGCGTGGTGGTGTTCGGAGAAGCGTGTGGGTGGAGGCCGAAGGGTCGGGAAACAGGTGGCGCCAAAACCACAGCCCTGGGCTGTAGCTGTCAAATATTGCGGTTGCTTTAAAAATCGATCGTTCCTCTCTACCCACCACCACCCCGCAATCATTCCTCGTGAGCAACGCGGCAATCTTCCCCGTCGAGACACGCTCTCCCTCCCGCCGGAAAATCTTCCAGGGCCAGAAGATGCCGCGTGACGGGCTACCGGCGAAGGGAAATTCGAGGAAACCTTGCATTCTTGCTCGGTATCTCGTCTCTGGCTTCGGTTCCGTTCCTTCAAACGAGAAATCTGTTCTCCTTTTTCGTTTCGAGACTTTGCCCCATTGTCTACGGGTCGAAGAAATCAAAATGGGTACGATTTCGATGCGCTGTTTTGTTATTTATTATTTCACTGAAAGGGCCTCTTCGCTGGTGCAACGCTGATGCAACGAAAATTAGCGATTGGTTGATTGGGTCACGTGATTCGCGAGGGGGCGTGGCGTAGACCTCGAGTAATTGTAATTTGTTTCCTATCTATTCAAACGTTTGCGTATCAATAAAATTATATGGCAAAAAGAGTCATAGTCATTTCCTAAAACGTGCTTTCTTTCTCGAACGATTTTCGAAGTTGGAACGTATTTAATAAATTTAAAGGTCCAACTACTGCTCCACACGTACGGTGAGATAGTTTTTATTTTTTCGTGAAAAATTTCCAAAGACACGCGGACAAAAATTTGCGCTCTCTCGCAGCCCAAGTTCCTGCGAATTTCGCACTTTGTCGTTTCTCTGGTGGAAACTGTCCACACACGCCGAACGAAAATGCGAGTACAATTTGTCGAAACGCCCTCGCTGTTCACGTCGCAACTCGATGTTGTTTGAACTGCCGCTTAACTTCGGACGTATCCGCTCCGCGCGCAATTTATCGAGATAATGATTCCTTCCGTGAAAAAATAGAGTGACCTTGAGCCGTTGGTACCCTTCGGTCACTCATTAGACAATTTAAGACACGTTATATCCCAATTCGCCGGTCCATTATCTGAAACTACATCGGCTTCTCGGAAGAGTTCCTCTTCGGGGGCCAGCTATTGAATAAGATAACGACCTGCAACCCCATCCTCGCATAATAAAGATCCGCCCGGAGCATCTCGCGCTCTGCCTTTTAACTCGTTTTCAGCCGGATGACGAAGTTCATTACGGCCACGAAACGGCGAACGCCAGCCTGCCTCAGCCTCACCCTGTTTTATTATTATTTCCTGCAACATCGTCCCTCCTCCTTTACGCGCACATCGGACGTCGTCTCAGTGCTCGTCGTCGTTGCACCTTACGCGGAAGTCGAACGCAAAGTTCACGTTGAAGTTAACCTTGAAGTGGATCGAATGGCTGCTGCGTTTTGGTTTCCTTATCGTAAATGCGCGTAACACGCGTAAAGTGTGTGAAATCGGAAAGTTATCAAAGAAAATGTAAATGTCGCGTTTTAATATTGTACAAAATTTAATCTCCGTCGTTGACAATCTGTCCATTCCCTTTTGATGATAATTTTGAAAAGTCGCAAGTCGTTTGTAAAATAATAATTAACGAAGGTGATTTTGAAGTAGAATGTTGATCAAATTTGGAAAAAGCGACATTACTCGTGGATATACTTGATCCAAGTACAAGTATCGCGTGAAATAAGCGTAAGTTAATCGCTGTTCTTCAACTGGAGATTGCTTGATATCTCTGGAAAGCACATCATGTTCTTTTCCAAATGAGTTTTCTTGAAGTGAGTACGTTCACGTTCGCTACTCTGGACGTTTTCTTTCGAAATTTCCAGAGTTAGGTAAAAAAAATTCTCTCTCGCCCTCCTTATTCCCCAGATATTTCTCCAGATTTTCACGTTCTCGGAAGTTCGGAATCGTTCTTGTGTCAAAAGATGATTCAGAGTCAGAGCCTCTGCACTTCGGACCTTCCAAGAACCAAGACTTCTTCTCGAAAAGAGCATCTTTTCCATTAAAATCCCGTTGGAGGAACAATGCCCGCTTCGATCGGAGAAAATAATTTTTGAAAATATCCAACACAAACTTGCACGACAAGGCGACTGAACATTCAATTTCACGAGTAGAAAGTTGAAGCTACCCTCAAAATTCAGTCTCACGTCGCTCCAACTGCGAGCGTGCGTTTATAAACTGTGAAATCAAGAGAAGGGGGGGGGGGCCTCGCTCTTAGAGAGAGAGCAATCTCGCAGGAATTTGGGTAATTTTTATTGAGAGACACTGGTGGCAAGCGTGGCCGCGGGCCAGGACGGGCCCGGGTTTTAGTTGGCCGGTCCCGGGGGTTGTTGCTGCGGTCGAGGTGGGGCCCTCGGTCCTCCGTCCTGCTCCGTCCTGCTCCGGGTCTCCTCTTCATTTTCTTCTTCTTTTTCTTCTCTTTCTGTCCCTTTTCTCTTTCTACGGCTGCTCGACCGCCAGACACGTAATAACACGTTACACGGCTGCCAGGGACCGCGGGGCCGAAAAACGTCGAAACGAAGCCACAAGCGCGCAGCGACCGAAGTTAAACAGCACCCTGCGAGGGGTCGTGCTGGAAACACAGGGACACCGACACCTAATAACCCCTAATCTGCGCGAAATCCCATAACTGGGGCCTAACTAAATGCTGTTTCATAGCTGGTACGCGCGACGACGCCCGCTACGGGGCGCGCAACCAATTCGCAAAAACCCTGTGTGTCTCCACTTTGATCATCGACGAAACAGTGTCTTCGTTTCCAAACAAACACTTGAGAAAGTTGACGATGATTGCTGATTTAGGCGAGATCGCTGAC
The DNA here is from genome assembly GCA_032399605.1 of Melipona beecheii. Classification (NCBI taxonomy): domain Eukaryota; kingdom Metazoa; phylum Arthropoda; class Insecta; order Hymenoptera; family Apidae; genus Melipona; species Melipona beecheii. The sequence goes on along the minus strand of JAUCMO010000504.1, from coordinate 4,889,597 downwards.
AAGTTTTGTGTAACTCGAAATATTCAAATTGCAAAAGGAAGAATTACGTTGATTGAGTGAATAATGCAAAAATTGGGTTACGATTTACTAAACTACCCTTGTTATTGTTACCATTGGTGACAAAAAAAATCCTTAGCATACCTTCGAACAAGGTCTAAATTGACTGGCACGCTAGGTTTCGTCCCTGTCAAAGGGAATATTTGATCTAAAAATCTTATTTTATCACGGAGTCTAGTTTTCCATTTCGTCCCAATCGTTCTAACGTATTAAATAGCACGTCGTTCATTTACTCAAACATACCGAAATACGATAGTCAGTCTGTTTTCATCGTTTTAGCATAGAAATATGATAAATTGTACCCCAGTACGATTCGTCTCACTGAAAGGCCCAGAAGACGACTTTTTTGCCATAAAATTTTATCGATATGCGAAACAAATTACAGGCGCGGTCGCTCAGTACCAGACAATGCCACTCCTGCTCGAAGTCTACCCACGCCTCCTCGCGACTCACGTGACCCAAATCAACCAATCGCTAATTTTCGTTGCATCAGCGTTGCACCCGAAGAGACCCGATTTTCTGGGTGAAAATCCCCCCGCTAAAATCACTTTCAGTGATGCGAGTTCGTCAGCAACAGTGAACTTCAACTAAATAAAAATGTTTACGGTTTGAATAATCAACGACTCAGATCAGAATTGACGCACTATCTCGAGAAAGTTTGGTCGCGGAGAAAAAAAGACAAAAAATATCGGCGATACCTCCGAGTATTTTTCTATTGCAGTTCGTCGTCGTCAGCGAATAGAGCAATGGCACACCGGTGTGTGCCTATCGTGTTTCTCGAAGGACGCGATGTACTTGCTCGTCTCATCTCGAGGAGGTTCACGGAAGCACGGAGATAAGGAGGCACGATAATAACGAGCCGTAAGTAGGACAGGTGTCCGCGCGATAAAGCCCACACGACACCTGAAAGTTATGCGCCGGCACGCACGTGGTTCCGCAAAATAAAAAGAGCCCCCGGAGAGAGAGAGAGAAAGGGCAGAGAGAACGAGGGGCGGGGAGGGGGGGTTTAAGACGAGCGGTGCGGAGAAAAATGCGGCTGGCTCTACCGATCCTTTGTCATCGAGGAGACAATCGAGCGCAACGTGATAAATGGGGAAACATTAAAATCGGGAGCGCTCGGACGAAGGATCGCGGAAACGTCGGGATCGATCGATCCATCATTTTGCCTGATTTCCGAGCCAGAGAAAATTAACACTCGGATTGAACGGGCTGTTTCATACTTTGCGCGCTTCACGATGACTCACATTTCTGATTTCCGTTTCACTTTTGAAGAAAATCGTTGTTTTAGAATTATTATCCTTTCTTTAATTTTAGAAATGTGTCCATTGTTTATTTATATTATTTATCGTATTATACATTTCATTGTAATACGCTGTATTATATTTGTCATTATCACTTCTTTCGGTATTATTATTATTATTATTATACTTATTATTTCTTTATCATACATTTATTGTATTTATACATATGTATATACGATAAATTTTGTTGAATATTTTAGCTTCTGAAATTGTTGTAGCGTACGTTACGAAATATTATCATTGTGTCTTAGATTTTTATTAATTCGATCGATTTGAACACTTCGTTTAAACTTTTCTCCTTCTAACAGGATAAAACACGTTGATCCTTAAAGTTATATTTCCACCAAACGTGTGCTTGTTTTATTAAAATCGTTACTGTTTAATGCAAAACAAATCTGACAGTGAGATCGAATCTCGTCTAGTCACCGCTGTTCGATTCGATGACTCTGAAGGAAGCGAGGAAAGAACGTAAGAAAGGAGCAAATGTGTTGCGGTACACGGTTTTACTGCACCGTGCAAAAACAATACGAAGCGATACGAAAATGAATTACGGCGCATCTCTTTACGAGCCGGTTCGAATTTTTCGCGGTAAACTATTTTTATCTTTGACGGCCGGACGTCCCTATTCTCAAAATGAGAGGGAAGAGAAAAGGACGTCGGGAAGAACGGGAGTCGCAAACACCCTCCCGACATCCTTAATTCCCTCGTTCGGCCGTCGTTCGCAGGGGAATTTTAGACCGCTTGTATTTTTTTATACATTTTTTATGGAACCAGCCGAGGGACCAGAGTATTTCGCCCGCGCATTCATCGCGAGTTTCCATAAACTTTGAACGAAAACTGATCGACGTGCTTGATAATTATTGAATATTCATCGTTTTCAGAAGTCAAGTTCGGTAATTTCTTGCGATTTATTTATTTTTTTGATCAACCAAGGAATTTCGTAAGAAAAGATTATTGATCAACTGTACATTACACGTATTGCGAGTGATGTGACAATATTATTTATTATTTATTATATCATTAACATAATAATGATATTAGGAATAAAATTTTCAAAACGTAGATGTATGGTTACGCAGCTTTCGAGTTACAGAGGATCCATGCTCCATCGCGCGTTACAGGGAACGAGGGAACACCGACAACAAAAGGGCGGCGGATATGAATTCTTATTCGGCCGATGAGATAAAATATTAAGGTCCCGGCATTGGGTCACGCGCCATCGTCTTACATCGTGGAAAATTTTGCGGCACGATACGTAATATTTCCTATTCGCAGGCAAATCTAAAGTTCCTTCAATTCCTTCAATTTCGGACTTTAGCCACGAAAATATTGCACACGTGATTTTATTTACATCTTTGGCGGGAAATTGTCAGTTTTGTGAAATTAGATTTCAAATCTAAGTGATGCGTGTCACAAAACGCACGTTCGCCAGAATTATCAAACTCAAGCAGTTTGGTTGTCTTCTTCCAGATACGAAAAATCAATCGTATTCCGTATATTATTTTCCCCTAAAAATACAAATTTTCTCAAGAGCCAAAAAAAAAAAAAAAAAAAATGGTTGCATTACAAGTCCGAAGAAAAACTACCTCTTCGATTCGAGGAAAATGCGCGCATCGAGGGACCAATCCGACCAGATACGGAGAATCCGAAGCACAACGCGCGGTCTCTTTTAGTCTCTCCCACGGAGGAAGGTGTTTTCTTCTCGGTGTCGCTTCGTTGGCGAAGAGAAGCGCACGGTAGCCACGGAGACCCGGGTACCCTCGAGCACGGAACGCACCAACACGAACGACGAGCCATCCTTCTGCGCCGATGGTGGGCAGCCTAAGCGGCGGTCCGCATTGTGCAAACACGTACCGGCAATTATTATTATTTATTACGTTGCGTTTCAGCCGGCAAAACCAGCGACTTTTCTCCTCCTTTTTCTCTCGCTCTCTCGCATCCCTCGACGGCTGCTGGCATTCCCTACGGGCGGATGCCAACTGTCGCAGTACCTGTCACCGAACTTTTCTCCGTTACGGCCGATAAAATCGGCCCCGGTGATAAATCACGACGCGCAGCAAACTACACGCGCGCACGTACACTCAGCGTTTAACCGTACTTCCGGTTTCGCGGCGCCGGAGAGTAACGCGGTCGACGTTGGTCGAACCTTCGAGGACCTTCTCGCGAGCCTCTGTCGCGAATGAAAACGATCAGTTGGATCCCTCTTCCGATTTCACTTTGCAAAATTTGATCGATGCATCGTACTTGGAAAGTCGGTGGGATTCTAGGGAATTTTGCAGACCGGCGTTTGAATCAAGTGCTAGTGCGAAATATAATTATAATACTGAGAAATATTATATTATATTCGCATTTTCGCAATTTTATTTTGCAAAAGTGTCAATTATCTGGTTGCCATTTAATTTGAAATTAGACGAAACGGGTGATTTGTCACAGTGCTGATTTTCGTGCTGATTTTAGAATGCGCGCAATATGTGCGTGTAAAATAAAATATATTCGCTTTCTGTGATGTACTTCGTACGTAAAATAATCTCTTTTCTCTGAATCGTAATTTCAAAAATGTAAATTTGCATAAAATTTCGTCGCAGACCAGAAAAGCAGAATCTTCGAATGTTACAGTTGACGAATCAACCAAAGTCTCAATGTTTCCTTTAAATATTATATTATATTATTATCATTATCAAATTAATATTATAACATTTATATTATATTGTACGAATATTGAACGAACAATGCTCGTGAAACTAATACTCGTTTATGAAAAAAAAAAAAGAAAAATCTCTGTATATCAATATTTTACGCAACGAGGACCTCCTTTACTTTTACTCTCTATAACACTCTGTATATTTTCTTCGAAAGTTCGCGAAGACGCGAATCCGGTGCTGCCGCGTATCGCGGAGCGTTGATGAAAGAATCGCGCATGCACGGTGTTGCGAAACAGGAAGGTAGAAAAGTCAAAGTGGCAAAAGACGTCCGCGGCAGGAAATAAGGAAAGTAAGCGAAACGAGTAACTCTGTAATACGGTAATAGTTTTCCGCCCTCGTTTCTCTTTTTGTTTCCCCCAAGCCAGTGACTTGTTTCGTTAGCAGGTTTTTCTCCCTCGTCGCGGGACTTTGATATCGCGTAACGCGTTGCGAATAACAACATCGAGATTGAATAAAGTAAACGACGGTGTACATGTATGTGTACTGTTCATTTTATACTTTGACGTTATATATACTTCAGCTAAAAATTTAGTAATTTTTTGAAATTATCATTGTTTGCTTTTAGCTTCCAAATAAAATAAAATATTCTTCAAACTTTCCAACTTAATTTCGATCCTTGATTTTATTTTGGACAAGTTCAAACAATATCAATCATGGATACGTTAAACAGTAATTGAAGTGCTTCGGTTCCAAAAAATATTGATCGATACAAATAAAGATGAAAATTTATCTTGCAGGGACGTTCAAATGAACTTACGCGTATCTGTTCCATACTGGAACGTCGGAATAATTTTCATCCACGTTCGAGAAGTATCTGCTTTTACGAAGTGTTAAAAACTCGCGATGCAGATACTTTTCTTGAATCGTTGCAAGAAGTGAAGCAAAGACAAAGTATTAACTTTAGGAGCAAAGAAGCATTCTTCCATAAAAAAAAAAGTTAAAAATGTGACACGAAGGTGAATCTGTTTGTTACCAATTGTAACATTATATTGTATGATATATTTTATATTAATATATATTATAATAATATAATTATATCAATATATATTATATTTTGTATAATTTATTATTAATACATTATACATTATTATTATATACATTATAATAATATAATATTGCGATACGTAGTATTATAATACATTACGATATTAGTATAATATTGTGCGTAGCACTCCTAGCTTTCAAACAAACAAAATGCAATTGCACTTGCTCGCAATCCGGCACTCGAGAGAGTTCGGCAGTTCGAGAGATCAACCGGCGAACAGGAATAATTCCGAATACTTGTTCGAATACGTCCGATCTATTCGAAAACTATTAGGGGTGGTAAGTAAGTACACGTTACAACGTACAGTGTGCTGCGCGGAGGATGCAGACGCTCGAACGATTAACGAGAACACACGAACAGGAGCTTGAACGGTTACGTGACTGACACGGTGTCGCGTTTATGCATCAAAAGATTATTAATTCTCACGCGCCTCACTCGCACGACGCTTACGATAATGCCGTTTCCAATGTTCACCGTCGCACGGTATATCGTCGCGGTATCTTTAACTAGGAATTAATTGAACGTGGAAGCGATTAAAGGGCGATCGCCTCCATCTAGAGAGCGAGACGTGTCACTCGAACAAACAAATTATACAGCACGATCAATTTCAATTAACGAGCTGATCGCCCCTGTCACCGTTCCGCGATATTCCTCTTATTTATACAATCGTTGTTGCGCAACCGTAATTCGCAGAACGTGATCTCGAAATAACTTCCTTCGAGCGAGTGCAAACATTCTATTTGCGATATCATTCTAGAAACAAAATTTATAATTACTTGGTTTAAAAAAGAGAAGGGACGCCGTCTGTCTCTTTTCGTTCTTGTTACGATTCTGATACTTTGCAAAAATAAAATATTCTGACGATGTTACAAAATTAAAATATTCTGACAATGTTATAAAAATAAAATATTCTGACGATTTTATAAAAATAAAATATTCTGACAATGTTATAAAATTAAAATATTCTGACAATGTTATAAAATTAAAATGTTCTGACAATGTTATAAAATTAAAAATAAAATAAACTCGAATATAACTCACATCGATATGTATACGCGTATATTAAATAATATATGTAGTTTCATCTCTTTCGCACTATGACGCGACTCGAGTAGAGTAATTGTACATTTTTTCATTAAAAAAAAAAAAAAAACACTTTCCCCTCTTTTAACAATTATTTCACATGAATTTGTCAAACAATTGATTCTTTTACAATTCGTACAATTTAAGTTTTAATATGAGAATTAATTGTTTTGCTATTAGACGGAAGAGGACAGGCGCGCCAACGTCACTGCTCGAGTTCGAACAATCCAGCCAGCCCTGGATCTTAAACAGGAATTAAGGAAGATTCCGTCTTTCTTCCCCGGACGGTTCCGCAGCCGAGGAGCCGCAATCCGTGTTCAGAAACAAAGGACTGGAATTTCCCCGGGAAAGAAAACTTTTGCGGGGCACGGGGAGGGGAGCAAATCGCGCGCGCCGAACAAGGAAGAAAGACGGACGAAAACCGGGAACAAATGGTCGGACAGTCACGTCCTGGGTTAATGCCGCATGGAGGAAAGTCACTGGGTTTATTAAACCGTCGGGTGGGAGGAAGAATGAAAAGGAACTGGCGGTTAAGTTTGAAGCCGTGTGTCGAATTAATATATCCGGCGCGGGGGAGGGGCAAGAGAAGGCCGCCTTTCCGATATAATTACCGCTTCGCTTACCCCGGCGAAGCTCCGTCGTGCGATTTTTCTGCGCGAAAATCTCCAACTCGCGAATTTTTCTGGTTCTCCAGCTTCAGTTTTGACTAATGCAATTATCTTTGCCGCGAGGATATTGAAAAATTTTTTTCAAATACCACAAATCCACCACGATCTCGAAGATTAAAGTCTCCACTTTAGAACGATCTCTCGAAACTTGTTGCACGATTTTTCTTTTTTTTTTTTTTTTTTTTTTTTTGAGTATGAAAAGTTGAACGACGAAAATTCGAAAATTCAAAGTCCTCGGCAAGCCTTCGGAGCCTCGCTGTAAAGAAAGAAAATTTCAATCTGTGAATTTTCTGCGAATTTTCCCCATCATCACACCGTGAATGGGGAAACATCTTTGAAAATAACGAACTGTTAAAGCGGAGTGCTCGAGATCGAGTTTCTTTTCACACAGTTGGCGACTGTTTCTTCGCGCGATTGCGAAATCAGTTTCGAAACATCGAGAACGTTCGGCCGCGGCGTAATCGCCGAGCACCAAAATAAATCTGCGGGTCGCGCGAGGTTGTCAACCTTGACACGAAAGAGGCAGCTGTATCGGAAATTCTAACCCCTAACCCAGCCGATAGTCGTGAACTCTTGGCCGCGCGGCGGACACCGCGAAAACCGCCTCGCATTGTTCGGCCGCGTGTAATATTTCTGTCATCGCCTTTTCCGCGACTTCCGCCGACGGGGTCACGGCGGCAGGAAATAGGCGCCCGAATATTTCCCAGTGATTGTTCCGTATGTTAATCAACGGCCAAGCGAAATTATACAAAAGGTCACAGTAACCGTCACAGTTTTCGTCAGAGTTTCGTTTTCAACATAGATGTCGTCCAACTCACCTTCGTTTTACCGTGTCTTTCTTTCGTATATTTCCACGCGGCTTTATTTTATTTTGCTTCATTTGAAACGGTTGTTTCAATTTTAAACAGAGTTTTAATTGAACCCCATTTTACACGATTACAATTTGTAAAATGTTATTATATACATTTATATATGTGTATTATATGCATTCATATGCATTTACATATATATTATACATATAATGATTTATAATTTGTATATATCATTACAGTTATTACATAGTATAAATTACATATTATATATTAATAATTATACATTATATCATATTATACATAGAAGAATAGTAATGTTAACGTTTCGCGCGGGTTTATATATTTTCTAAAGTTCAGCGAGCTGTCGAAGAGTGAATTTAATTTAATCTGAGTTACTTGTACTTTTACTTCTACTTTATTTCACTCTTTTGATGCATCGAAAACCCTGTTAAATAATAATGTTGCAATTGCGACTAAATTACAAACAGGCAAAACAGACTCTCGCCTTTTCTCACTTTTTAAATCATCATCGATTCGCAGGAATTGACTCGTCACAATTATCGTTGATTGCAGGAGGCAGGAGAGAAAGGGAGACGATATCGTCGAACGAACAACTCGAACGAACGATCTGGCCAGGGGAATGATTTTCAGGTAAGTCGCCCCTCCCCCCCGTGATATTTCCAAGGGTATTCCGGTAAAGCGAAAACAGTGGAAACGGAGCCACGAATTAGGGCCGAGTTCTTCCTGTTGCGGTGCTCCGCGAGGATAGGGGCATGCTAATCCCTCGGTATATTCGCGCCGGCTCTGAATATCGTAATTATATTAGTACGGTAGTGGCGTGAAATTTCTCGCGAAATTCCGCGCGGCGACAGGGTGGCGCGATCATCCCCCAGTTCGCGTTAATTTCATCTCGCCACCGCTGTCCCTAAATGAAAATGTCCTTCTTCCACCCTCTTTTTTTTTTTTTTTTTTTTTTTTCTTTTATTATTATTAACTACGTCCGCGTTAATTTCGAAAAAATAATAAACGGGTAGCGTCGGAGATCCTCCCAGAGAGAGAGAGAGAGAGAGAGAGAGAAAAAAAAAAGATTTCGTTCCACGCGACGACGCACGGGGCTTATAACATACCGTTGCCGCTCGATATACTCGGCGAGCGTAATCGCGATTTCCAATTGACGTTCGCGGAGTGACGCAACGCCGGATTGTTGTTTCCTGCGTCGTTCCGATCGAATCTAATTATCCCGATTTCCATAGTTCGGTGACTACACGCGCGCAGGAGGGAATTTTCCAGCGGGACGATCCATCGACGCGCGGGGAGAAGATTCTTCGACCCTTTTGTCTCCTTGGCTGGATGCGAAACGCGTTATTTCGTTGCTCCGTCAAGTTTTTTTCTTTTTTTTTTCAAGCGAGCCTATTTCAATTCAGTACCGTGCAAAAATTGGCAGAGACTCACTGCTTGAAACTCACTCGCCATTTCCAAATTCCGGAGACGGAGCCTCCGTAACTGGGGGCTTCGAGGAGTTTATCGGCTTCATCGAGCGGAGTGGAATCCCGTTCGAAGAACGGTCGGGAATAATTTTCGAGAACGTTACCAACTTTCACGTACGAAAATCCGACGTATCGCGGGGATACGTTATTTCGACGCGAGCCAGCGTCGGCTAAAGAAACGTTCTCGTGATCGATGACGAAGAGGTTTTCTCGAGGGAAGAACGGAGCAAAGGCGACGGTATTCTTTCTTGCGCGGTCTCGACGTTGGTATTATCGCGGGCGAAAGACAATCGCGTACGGTTCGGGGCAGGAAGTTGTGTCTCGAACGGAGGAGAGAAAGGAAGAGAGACCGAACAGAACGGGACGGGACGAGAAGCGAGAGAGAGAGAGAGATCTGGCAGGGAAAAAATCAAGCAAATTGGTATGCAGCACACAACAACCGGCGGGTGGAACGAAAGGGGGAGTGAAGTTAGGCCAGCTAGGGGTTGCCGCTCCTAGAGGGTGGGATCAATACTCTCTCTTTCTCTCGTTCTGCTCTTCCACGATCTCGTCGTCCACCAGCCACGGAGGGAAACACTACACACAGACTCTTCGTCTCCTTTTCCTCTCCTCCTCTCTCCACCCCTTTCCCGCCCGCGCTTGTTTTCCTTTCTTTTCGATGGTTCGTTACGTGCACGCCTCGCAGCGAGTCCCTGCGCCTTCGTGGCACAGAAGAGAAACGACGGAGGAGAGAAGAGGAGGAGAGGCAGAGGTACGGAGAGCTCCGGGTTTTCGGGGAATTTCGGACGAAAGCGTGAAAGAACGGCGGAAGATCCGGCGAGAACCAGAGGCAGAGAGAAGGGAAACAACGTTGCCTGATGTTTCTTTCTCTGTTTCCTCTTTCAAATTTACCACTGACCTACAGTGACTAATATGGCGATGAAAGAGAAGTCACTAATAGCTTCGAAGCGACGAAAATTTATACTTTGAAAGTTTTCCATTTTATTGCTGACCTCTGTCGAGAAAAAAAGAAAAAGAAATTACAAACTAAGGGTAGAGTTTCTGCTTAACTTAACTCAACTGAACCAAAGTTGGACAGCAGGAGTCGAAGGATTCATCAAACGCGAGATGGTGGAGTTCTTTCCGTTCCCAAATGTGACGAGCAAAACAGCGACAGGCTCGCTTCTCTCGCTCTGTTCCTGGCTGCGAACCGGCAGCAACGTTGCGACACGCGATCTAAACGGATAAATTGTTTCCAGTCCATTAAACGTCGAACCGCGCCGGGGGGTCCGATTCGGAGATTTTCCTCTCGTTCCTCCTTCGTCGATGCCGCGACGACGAGGTATTCGAGACGTTCGGGAGGGAGATCTCTCCCGTTAAGATACAAGACGAGAGAAAGAGAGAGAGAAAGAAGGCAGCCACCCTTCACCGTACCTGGCCGATGGCAGGGGTGGTTTTTAAATAATTCCACTATTTCCATGCATATTGCAGGAAACAATTACAACTGTAATTGCTAATAGAAGATTCCAGGCGAGGCCAGGTTTATCTCGAAGGTTCAAAACCCGCTCCTTACCCACTCATCTTGCCTCCTCCTCCCCTCCTCCTCCTTTATCCTCTCGTTGCCTCGAAAGCTTCGCTTCCTTCGAGTCGACGTCGCGATCGTCTTCCCCTCTCCGTCGCGTGCTTCCAATTTCACCGGGAACGTCCGACACGACTCGCCTCGATGACACTTGGCCGATCTCGTTGCGATCGAATTATCGATCGACTCTGCCGTGTCCCCGTGTTTGAGCGAATCTCTCTGTTCGTCGACTTGCTTCGAGCAGGAAATTCGCATTTCGCGCACAAGTTTGCAAGGAATCGTCTTGCCGACGAGTCGAGCTGATCTACGATTTTAAACGTTGAAACTTTAGAGGTTAAAACTGATTTGCTAAACCAGTCTGACTGCAGCTGGATGTTGTTCTGGATGTTGCGATTGTGTCCTTTGCATCGAGTGAACTTACTGAACAAGCGAGGGAACTGACACTCTTCTTGTTTCTTTTTTTTTTTTTAAACTTGTCACGATTTTTTCAAATTTGTTCTTTTCTCGAAAATTATTCGGCGCATCTCTGCACGTAGATCGATCGGTTGACCACGAGTCGCGGGACACCCTGTACGCATCATTCAATATACAGTAATGAAAAGTAAGTAGAATTGCAGTCGACGAGGGCAAATAAATAATTGTAAAATACCAAACGTGGCAATACGTGTATACTTCGATAGTACAATGAAGAAGAACATAGTATTGAAGAAATTATTATCATTACCAACTTCTTTGCAAATTTTCTTTCACTCGCCTGCACATAGCGTCGCTATATTTATACCTCGCGAGTGATCTCTCGCAATTTACCCTCCGAGGAAGAACCGCGCCACGTGTCCCTTAACCCGAGGAACGATCGAAACGAGCTCGAAACGGGGTGAAATAGCTCTTTAGCGTTACACGTGCCATAAAGTTGCGACGAACAATTGCCCGGTAAATTCGAGCCAGCGGCAACTAGCAAAAAGAAAGAAGAAGAAGAAAAAAGAGAGAGAGAGAGAGAGAGAGAGAGAGAAAAGCGGCAATAAAATCGACGAGCGGGAACGACGCTCGGTACAAAACGTGTTGCAGTTCGATTCGATCCGGGACTCGTTCGCGTCGCGGCTCGAACAATGGACGAATCGAGCAAGTTGCCACAAACGCGACACACGTGGCCGAAGAGGAGGAGTGGTCTGCTAGGATGCGAGGGAACCGATTGGAAAGGGCTTTGCCAAACTCGGTTATCAACGCGTATGTATAAACGGCCGCGAGCGCGTCGCTGCAAGGGGATGCACAGTGAAGAGCATAATTCAGCCGCTAACAATGAGAAATTGCCGATACTCCGGAGCTGTGTTGTAACCGGGCCGCGGACTTTCGCGCGTTTATGGGAAATTGAAAGAGACACCGAGTGCGCAGTTTTATTTGGTTTTGCAACGGTCGGTGCGTGAAACAATTTTCTGTAATTCTTCGCGTGAAAATTGTAACTTTGCAAGGAAAATTGTGCAAAGCCTCTATTAAAAATTGTCAAAATTCGAGAAACTTTTTCCACAACAACAAGTTCTTTCGCCATTTCACCGAACTCTAAACGTTAGTTAGACGGCAAAAATTTAAAAAAATTTCAGAAATTTTCCAATGCTCAAATAAAACGATGATGATGAAATCGTAGAAAAAATTTTGAGAGGTCATCGAAAAAGGGGGAACGACTTCAATCTTTAAGATCACAGAGAATCTAATAAAAATTTTTCAATATTTCTTCAGACACACTTTGAGACGTAACTGTGTTCTTCGCTCTATTTAGACGACGACGACGACAAAGATTTAGAAAATCCTAGAATTTTGTCCAATATTCAATAAAATAACGAGGGAAAAAATCGCATGGAAAGATTTGAAAGGTCATCGCAGAGGACTTTCAATCATCGAGATGCTGGTGGATGTAATCGTGAAAGAAAGGAATTAGTCAATGTTTCCGGAGGCATTTCAATTTTTATGACGTGTTCTTCGTGTGCTGTATTTGAAGTATAGCAGACGAGGACGAAGTAAAAGGGAAGAATGGGAAGGAGGAGCGAGTTCACGTCCAGAGTTTGTTCGCGTAGCACGGTGGCCGGTGCATTATCATAACCGCATTCCCCTCAACGGCCTGTAAAGGCCTCCCGATACCGAGACAAGAGCAACCCTTTACGCTTTACACGGGTTCGAGTCCTGACCGCTGCGTCTCTAACTCAGGTACCCCGTGTCTCTGTGCTTTCGCCGATATTTCTTTATCTCGTTAGTCGACGATCGAAGCTTTTACTATTTTGCAGTGGCAAATAAAATACAGATTGATGGTTATTAACGCGTTGATATTTTATTATTCGTATTTATATGTATTTTTGTTCATAGATAATGTGTAAGAAGCAGAGTGATTAAAATGATCGAAAACTTTGTGGATTTGTTCATAATTCGGGATGACAGTGACGTAAATATAATTGAATTTCGAGCCTAAATGAAGTGAGCATCACTGACAATGAATTTTAAATAACTAAATAATATTATGAAATGTAAAAGATACAAAGCTTGTATTCAATTCAACGATATTATTAAATATCGAATATTATGTATTATTAAATATATGACATGATTTTTTGTTTATATTATCACTGAAAGTGATTTTAGCGGGGGGGGGAACCCAGAAAATCGGGCCTCTTCAGGTGCAACGCTGATGCAACGAAAATTAGCGATTGGTTGACTTGGGTCACGTGATTCGTGAGGGTCGTACGGTTTTCATTACATCTTATTAACTCCGTACTGTAATATTATATATATTATTAAATACATTATATACTATATTACATGTTATAATATCATACATTATTAAATGCCGAATAACCTCGTAGAACAAAAAAAAAAAAAATCGCGACTCTCAGCCTCTCTTTCGCGTGTCTTTCCACGTCCCGTTCTCCGATCCGATCCGATCCGATCCAATCCGAACGGAGGAAATTGCGATCGGGCGGCTAGTTGCTCTCGTGACAGCTACGAATCGCGTCAATTTGTAAGGTGCGCGCGAATTAATGAAACACGCTTCCGTTACACGACTCTTATCCGAAATGCATCTGGCGCGTAGGCACGCCGGTTTTCGTATCGGCGTGTAATTTCAGCACGGGGAATACGTTCGACGTGTATACGTACGTACGTACGTACGGTATGTTCGCGTAATCTATGGCGTTCAAGCAGCCTCTAACCGCGGCGGAGCGCTTATCGCCGGATCTCGTACACACTGGCAAGGCCCGCGCGAGTGCGCGCCGCGTTTGTACTTCAAGTTCAACCAGATCTTGTCTCGTCTGGTAGTACGCAATGCTCTCGCATAATGTACCACACCGGCAGCTTCGTGCGCTCGGCGGAGACGCGCCGGACACGACACAACACACGGCCAACAAAGTGCCAACGGAGCGCCTCGCCGAAGAAATTCATCTTGTTTGGCGTTGCGTAGCCGAGTGGAACGCCTCGTCTGGAAAATTAACGTCGCCCCGAGGGGACCGTGAAAATGTACAAAGTGCCCACTCGCCCCGGCAGAGAGTTGAGGGCCGATTTCGATCTGAAATAAAAGTTTCTGATCTTGGAGAGTTGTAGAAAGTTATAACCTGCGCTTTTGAGTCTCTTCCAGTTGTTCGCACGGCGAGTCGCGACGATGAATTAACGGAAGGCTTCGTCGTCGAAACAAACAAGAGGAGAGACACGGAGCGTGTCTGGCGACGCTCGCATGAACGTACTCGGTTCAGGTATGCGCCGTGTGTGCAACGCGGCCGACGCCGAGTCGCGGCGGCGACGAGAGGAACGAAGGCAGCAGCAACGGAGCAGCCTTCTCGTGTAAACGCGACGTACGCGTCGTGTCACCATTCCAACCGAGTGAAATCAACGTTTTTCTAAGCGCCCGGGGAAACCGGCAGTGGCGCGTCTGGAACCGGGACAGGGAAGAATCGAGCACGACTCCGGTACCAACCTGGTGAGAAGAAGACGATGAGACGAAGGAGGATGAAATGGAGCAAAACTAGGAAGAAGGCAACAAGAAGGTGGGAACGAGGAAATTCGAATTAACTCGAAAACTTTGTGTGAAACTGTCGATCCTCTTGCACGAATTTACAATCGCGCGAACAATGATTTCCTTTTTTTCTCTTTCTTCTTCTTTCCATAGTCAAATTTGAGGCCGTACGAACGATTTTTCTCTAAATTGAAAGTTTTTTCGTTTTATCACTGAAAGTGATTTTAGCGGGGGTAACCCAGAAAATCGGGCCTCTTCAGGTGCAACGCTGATGCAACGAAAATTAGCGATTGGTTGATTTGGGTCACGTGATTCGCGAGGGGGCATGGGCTAGACCTCGAGTAGGAGTAAAATAAAAAAAGTCGTCTTCATTTCCTAGTCAGAACAGAGACGTGCAGTTTTTTGTATTTGCAATTACTACGTACCATCAGATAATTTAACAAATAGGTGAGTTTCTGTCAACGCAAGTCGATAGACCATGAATTTTTTCGCTACGCCGCAAATTCGACGTCTCAGTCGTCATTGAATGGTTAATGAAGTACAGTAAATATCCGAATGAAACAGAAATCACGGAATAATTCGACAAACCCGGCAGACGCTCGACGACGCGCCGGAGAACCAGGACGGGACAGAGGTGAAGAAGGGAAATGAGAAGAGCAGCGGCGAAAACGAAGCTGCGGAATGGGGAGGCGTCGGATGAGGCGGATCAAGGAGGCAAGGAAGGCACTGTCGGTGGAAACCAGGAGGCGAAGGAGGAGAGTCTAACCGAGACTCGGCTCGGTTTTAGGTCAGATCGTGCCGCGAAAACCAATCGCGCGCTTTCTGCGGCAGATTCGTCGCCATGGCTACTACTAGCTTAGCGTTGACGTCGACTACCGACCGATCGAGACGATCGACCGACAAGGCGGTTCTTTCCCATTCACTTCTATCCATCGCTCGACTTTGACGTTCCACGCCCGCGACCATCGCTTCCCATGCTCCCGTTGAAGGATTTCGACTCGACCGATCGCGCCAATACAACAGATAATTTGCACTCGCGCCTCTTCCCTTTGTGAATTCTTCAGCCCCCATCCTTTTGCGGATTTCTCGGTATTTTATTTTATTCTATTTTATTAACTGTTATTGAGTTGTTCGTTAAATTAATCGATCCATTTTAAGCCTCGTGGAACCAGCTTTGCAATTCCTAACGCGATGATTAACAAATAATTTCGTTCGTTAATTAGTACCAGAAAAAAAAAAAAAAAGAAAAAATTGGCAACTGGATTTCGCGTCTGTCGCGCCGAGCTTGGACCATTTTTCTCTCTGTCCCCGCTGATCCCTCAGGAATGTGCCCCGGGCGTAACAAGGATCGTTTATAATCGTTTCTCGATGGAGCACGAGCGGCGAGCTAGCGACCGACTCCGCCAGGCGATATTGCCCACTGTACCCGTTTGCTGGCCAATCGATCGCTTACGCAACCGCGGCGACCGGTATTATGAACACAGCGAAGGACACGAGCGACGGTACGACCGTTCAAAGTCCGCTCTTTCGATCCCGCTCTCGGAAAACTCGCGTTGGCCAGTCGTGTCGTCGCGATCCAACGCGATCTACGAAAAAAGATCGCACACGCAGAGAGGCACGGCTCTGTTTTTCAAACGTCGCGCTCTTCCGCGAAGCCGATCGATACTGGCCGATCAAAGATTAAAACGGGGAACGCGGTGATTTTGTAACTACTGATCGAGAGAAATTAACGGATTGGTACGGAAAAAAGATAGAAATATTTACTCCAAATTTTCTCCTATTTTGAATTTCTCTCTGTCGTCGAAACTCGGTATAAATTAAATTTAACAAATTGATAAATTTGAGCGATGAAGACTTAGAGCCCGAATGCCAAGTCGAGTTCGTGCATTTCGATACAAATGTCTCGTTGCAAACGCAGTGACTTGCATGGCTGTCTCAATGGCAATGAAAAATTGTCGATAATTCAACCTCGGATAACTTGGCAAGAAAAAATCGTACGATCGTACATTTCAATGCCCGTTTCCTTCAAAGATGATTTTACTATATTTTTTTCTGGCAAGTGAAATTCGCACGAGTAAAAACACACTGAAAGAATTTTCTTTCACGGCTCGATCCACCACGGTTTTCAATATTTTTTCTCACAACGAGTGTACGATTCTTTCGTACGAACGTTCAAATTCCCCAATGTTCAAAATTCAATGAAATTCTGGAAAAAATCGCCTACATTTTCCATTGTCACTGGTACGGTTTAGGTTATGCCAGTCACTATATATATATTCGAATCTAAATTGATCGAGTGGACCATGTTGAAACTAAAATTCGCCCAATCATTGCAATCTCTTGTCTTGTATCGTGGCTGAAACACAGAAAATGAACCATTCACAACGATTACTGGCTGCCAGATTCTCAATACAGGGTGGACTGAAAAACATCACCTCCTACTGAAAGAAAAAATTAATTGTTTCACTGAAATAAAATAACCAAATTTCAGTCACCAGAGAAGAAGGTCATTACGAGTTGATCGCACGTGCAAGAGCATGCTTCGACAGATCGACAAATAAAAATCGCCGAATTGCGGGATTTCCTTACAGCACAGCAGGGAAACTTGAAGGAAAAATCGTACGAATGGCAAATAAACCATCGTCGGATAGACCATGGCGCAGACGAATGACGCGCAAAGTAGATCCAGAAGCATAGCGTCAGACACGCATAGCTTCGTTCAATTTTCGCTTATAGGAAATTCCATTTTCTTGGAAGAGATCTCGACGATGGTTTTGGCATTCGGGCTAAAGTAATTGGCATGGCCACGGTGTTACGGTATTGCTCGCAGGAAACGGAGCGCAATATCCGGCTGGTTAATTTCTAAATCCTCGTTTCGGCGCGTTCTCTCTCTTTCTCTCGAGTGGAAACGCGCGTTCGTTAACGAGTAAAAAAGGAAACGGTGGCCGATCAGCAGGCCAGATAAGGGTAACGCGAACGCACGGCGTGGCAGCACGGGCTACGCCAAATCCTGTTCCGGAGCAAAATTCGAGTCGAACTTGCGCTCGTAGCCTTCGCTACTCGAATACCGGTTCTCCATCTCCCCCCCTCTCTCTCTCTCTCTCTCTCTTTTTCTTCGCGTCTAAACGACAATCGCAATCGATCAAGAGACATCGCGATAATTCCACCTTGCCATGGTCCCTCCGAGCGCATTTTGCTATTAGAAGGGGTCGAACCAGATGGTCCGACTCTGAAGTTCAAGGTTAATTGAACCGATGCACAAATTTTATGCTCACGATCTCCGACGGCAGTTCCTGTTTCTTCAAAAAAAGAAAAAAAAAGAAAAAATTGAAAATTGAAAATTACTCCAGCCAGACAGTCGTCCCCTCGCGATCCTCGGCGTTATCCAATCTTATCTTCGCTCTATCGGTCCTCTCTCGCGGTGTCGACCGGGCGTGGGTGGACCAACAAACTGGAAACAGAGGTAGAACACGCGTTTTCGACGTGTTCTCCAGCCCGACCGTACGAGCGAAAAAGAAGTTGACGGAAGAAAAAGATCCCGAACGAGCTGTCGCGATTCGAACGAAGGGGGGGCCGGGAGGGGGGCGCGTGTCTCGCGTGGCGCGTATACGCAGAGAACGACGCGAAAAGGGAAAAAGAGGAGCCTCGGTCTCGGTCTCGGTCTCGTAGTGTGGCCCCCGGCTGACGGGACGTCATAAAGTGCCATTCGTGTCGATAAAAACAAGCAGCGCGGGTATATACATATATATATACATACATATGTGTGTATATAAGGATAGAGAGAAGAGTAAAGGGGGGGGGGAAGCAAGAAAGAAACGAGCGGAGGAGGAAGGATTGGAGAAGAGATAGGGAAACGGAGGATGAAACGACGAAGCCAGGCAACGGGCCAGCGATCCGGGGCTACGAGCGAACCGATCGTTCCGAGGGTCCTGGCTCCCCACTAAATTCGCAATATACGATCCCGGGAAATCAAAACGAACCAGCTTTCGAACGACGTCGCGGGGGAGGTAACGATACGATCGAAACCTCGGAAACACGGACACGAACGACGTATTCGCGCGGTGCAGCGGTTGCTCGTTTTCAAAACCAACAACAACCGAAACGCGCTTGTCAAAATTCCGCGGCGGTCGTTCTCGACGATTTCTTACGGGGCCGGCCGGTTACGCGCACGTCGATTCTTCGTCGTACGTGCATATATACCGTGTGTGTTGGGTCTCGTGAATATCGGTGGATGAAATTGAAAAACTGGTAGAAACAGTGTTACAGAGAAGTCTATGAATCGTGTGTGTCAGTTAGACGTCAGTTATTGGAATTAATTAGATCTTGCATGTGTATATCGTATAAATGTTCATTCATTGACAATATTTTCAATTTGATACAATCGTCAACGTTATATTCATTTTAGTCTCTGAGTATTCTTCGGAACAACAAACTGCGATTTAAAAGAAAAATTACAGTTACAGGTAAACGATTTGTTTCTTCTCTAGCTTTCAATTTGAAGCTCTAGTTTTGCAATTTCTGTGCGAAAATTTTGAACTCGTCGCTCTGAAGAATACTTGGCGAATGACTCAAACGGATACGGTATTGATAAATTACAGCCTAAGTAAAATAAAAACTGAGTCGAAGAAATTAAAACGCAAGGAACATTTACTCGCACGATAGTCCTACAGTTCGCAAAGTCAGTCACTTTGACTACTTTGGTAGTTCCTAGTGTCTCGTTCCACGAGACGTGTATTTTAGTACACGCTGTAAAACCGCGGTCTCTGGTCTCTGTCATTTCGAAAGCGACGATTTCGCACGTAGCACACACACACACACACAAGTTGTACGTCCCTCAGGTATAGAAACGCTTCGGTAACGGAACACCTACGACAGGTTGAGCACTGTGGGACACCCGGTTAGTATGTTATTCGGCGTTTCGCGCGAGCATCTTTCGCCCATTGCGACGACGACGTGCCGATCTCTTTTTCGGAGAGGGGAGGCAGAGGGAGGGAGGGAGGGAGTCGCGATACGGAATATCCAACCGATTCTCCCATTCACTCGGGGAATTTATGTGACGACGGGTAAACCGGAAATCATGGATTGGACGTCCTCAGAGACGTCTGCAGACCCCTCGACACACACTCCTCGGCCGCGATCACGCGCCTACTCGATACTCGGCCACATCTTTTCAACGTGGTCTCGCGAAGGTTAACCTATTCCCCGTAGGCACGCACCACGAGCGAGAATCGTTCGAGGCCGCGCGCCGACGTTATTTACAGTCGGTGGTGCCTCGTCGAGAATCGGCAATGTACGACGTCGGGCTGGTTTCTTCCTCCGCCGATTTTCGCACAGCGACGAAAGAAAGAGAAAACACGGCGTGAGAAAAAACAGCGTTGGTTATTTCGTACGAGGTTTGTACACTCGTTTTCGTACCTGTGAATCGCTGTCTTCGTTTCGTACAGGCTCGTATTTGACGAGCAGAGAAATCGAGCGACAGGGAAACATTTGTAACGTAACGAGGAAGATTCTTCTGTTTGTACGTTTTACTAAAAATCACTCGTAACATGTAACAAAGAGTTCTTTTTTTACTAAAAATCATTTAGAGTCTACAAAAATACGTTGTGACCATTTTTTAATATTAAAACACTCTGCCTGCTTCTAAAAAAAGAAGACATCGACTCGAATCTAAAAGCTCGAACTTTCTTTCTTATAACTGCTGACAATTATATATATATATATAATTTCCATAATAACGACGTAAGGAGAAATATCCGAGGACACGGTTGCAGGTGCGATCGCTCAGTACCAGACAACGCCACTGCTACTCGAGGTCTACCCCACGCCCCTTCGCGAATCGCGTGACCCAAATCAACCAATCGCTAATTTTCGTTGCATCAGCGTTGCACCTAAAGAGCCCCCCCCCCCCTTTCTGAGTTACCCCCGCTAAAATCACTTTCAGTGATAAAACGGGAAAGGAAACTGTAATTCCAGAGATCAAACTCCTGTACATCACGCTTGGTGATTGCTTTAAATCGCGTCTCGCGTCAAAGAAATTTCACGCGACGAAATTTTAACAGGATGATTATTTCGCGAATGATATAGCAGGCACCAAACACTGTACATTTTCGTACACGACGTCGTCTGTTCTTCAAAACTCCGCAGTGCGTAAAAAACAGACTGTCGGTATTAAAACCGGTATTAAAGCCGTTTCCAACCCCGCGAGCATCGAGTAGAAACGACCCGTCCACGACTCCAGGTTCCATCGGGCGACATCGCTGGGACCGGCGAGGTTCGCGGAACGGGCCGGTGTAATCGTAGAATCCGTCGAATGCAACTTGTCCAGCAGTGGGACGCGTGACTGGTGGACGATCGTGAGATGGTGGCTCAGATCGGGCAGAGACACGTCCGACTCTCTCTCTAGCATCCCTCTGCCTCTCTCCGCCGATCCACCGTGCCTCGATCTACGCTTCGATCTCTACCGCGGGGACGTATGTATTTCCCCTTGGTTGCACGCTCGTTACGTTATCTCGCCGGAGCCTTTCGGATTTCCTCCTGGCTTGTCCCGCTGCGAAGACAGCGTGCCCCGTCGTTGCAAAAAGAAAACTTTGCAATTAATTCCGCTAAACGCAAAGTCGGGGGAAGGAACATAGGAGAGCGCGGGACATATTTTGAGGTATAACTTTCGTAGCGAGTCGTAAACTCGGCGCTATTCCTACAGCGAGGTTGTTTGTAAATCTTGTTTAAGAAAGGAAATGTTGCGTTATTCGTCAATATGGATGTTATTTAATATTGTGAGATAGGCGACAAATTCTCACTTTCAAATTCAAAACTCGTACTCACATTTTTGTCTTTTTGAATATCGCACGAAGATTTCGTAGATAGATTTCATCGTCATCGTCATCATGAAAAAGAAAAAAGTGATTCGAATCTTACGGTAGCCGCGCTCAAACTGCGCCACTGAATTCGAAAATCGCGCGACACCACGCGACTGAATGACCGATACGCATAACACGTATATAACACCCGAAAAAGTATCTAAACACGTCCTCCTCGATCAATTTGTCCGGCTAGATCGTTTAAATCGGGGACGCGAGGCGACGACGTGGCGCGAAGTAAGTTCGCAGAAGGGCTCGGAGTAATTGTAGAATCTGGCGGACGCAACTTGTCCCCCGGCGGGACAAGTGACGGGCGTCGTTCGAGGGTTTCTCCCGATCGTCGCTCGATCGCGGACGATCGCAGAAGACCGGCTGTTTCTCGTGATCCTGTCGCGGCCCTGTCCCGAGCAGAAGAGCAGAGAGAGAGAGAGAGAGAGAGAGAGAGTTCCTTCGATCCTCTCGCTCGTGGCCTCCTCCGTCGTCCCGTTCTCGTCGGATCTTCGATCTCGAAGCGGATCTCCGGCGACCGGGCGCTTCTCTGTCTCTCCTCCGCCCCTTTGGCCTCCACTCGGTAGCCCTCGGCCACTGTCAACCGGCGCGAGCGACAATGCCCGATGCGAGATAAAGCGAAACCTTAAGGGACTCTCCTCTCCCGGAGCGGACCGGCTCGCCGCTGGAGAGATACGCGGTAACCAACGCGAGCCAGCGTATACGCAGCACTTTCGCGTGTACGCGACGAGACGGAGACCCGATCGAAGATCTACGCTTCGTACTCGGGGAAGTACGAAGGCAACGTTAGACGACTCGCTCCAACTCGCGACACGTTCACCTTCCGAGTACATTATCACGCACCGAGATCGCGTGTTACTCTTCTCAACGCGAATGGATGCCTCGAGTTTGGAAAATTTCATTGAAACACTACGTGTCTATGGAAATTCGACTTTCTACAGGTACTTGATATTACTTTGATCGACAAATTCTCGCCCACTGCGAGAACAATGAATGATTTCTTTATGCCAATCGTTAATCCCCACCAAAAGACGTTCATCCAATAATAATGAAATGTTGTAATCGAAATGAAATAATAAAATCACGTTCGTCTAATTGCTTTCATATTCAGATCCGTTCGGCGACCGAGTTAACGTGGGAAAAAAAGACGAAGGCTCGGAACACGGTCCTGGTGAAAATTTCTCAGCTCTCGAATTGTTTCTCTTTCCGACTGTCGAGAGCAGCATGCGCGCACAGCGGCTGGGAAAAAGTACGTATCTCCGCGCGCGAGCATCGAAGATGTAATTTTTGAAAGCGGGGATAAACGTGCGCGTTTCGTCCGAGGCGAACTGGAACAGTCCCAAAGGAGAGATACGTGTTTCACTTACACAGCGATGCAACGCCGGTATATAGGGAGCAGCGAGCTTACAAAGAGCGCCAGAGAGCCGTAAGACCAGATCGAAGATCTACTTCTTCTCGGGATACCGGCGCGGCCTCTGTCTGCCTACGCCTCGCGAGCGCTTATTTCACCGATATAACGTTCCAAGATAGCCTCGACCAAATACGTAAAAGGTACCCTGGTACCCGTGCCGCGGCGAAGGTTGTTCAAGGATACGGTGCAAACGCGGATTCTGCGCGCTTAACTCGCTTCTAACGAGCCACGAACAAACATCGTCGATGTTGATGGAGAAACACTTTTCCAATGTCGTTCGTCGTAGTTTGCGATCGTCGTTTAATGTTTGACACGATCGATTCTTTTTTAATTATTTTCGACCAATCAATTGTGAATCATTTCCATTCACTGAAAGACGCAACGTGGCTTCTAACGAGCCACGAACAAACATCGTCGATGTTGATGGAGAAACACTTTTCCAATGTCGTTCGTCGTAGTTTGCGATCGTCGTTTAATGTTTGACAGGATCGGTTCTTTTTTAATTATTTTCGACCAATCAATTGTGAATCATTTCCATTTACTGAAAGACGCAACGTGGCTTCTAACGAGCCGCGAATAAACATCGCTGATGGAAAAACACTTTTCCAATGTCGTTCGTCGTAATTTGCGATCGTCGTCCAACGTTTGACACGATCGATTCTTTTTTAATTATTTTCGACCAATCAATTGTGAATCATTTCCATTCACTGAAAGACGCAACGTGGCTTCTAACGAGCCGCGAATAAACATCGCTGATGGAAAAACACTTTTCCAATGTCGTTCGTCGTAGTTTGCGATCGTCGTTTAATGTTTGACACGACTGATTCATTTTTAATTCTTCTTCTTTTTCAATTACTTTTTACCAACCAATTATCAATTTCACTTTCGTTCGTTCAAAGATGCCACGGGCAAACATCTTTTCGAATATCGTTATCAGTCGCAGTGATTGCAAGTACGTTCTACTGTTAACGAGGATCGTTACCAAGATCGGCGCGCTTTCCCTAGAAACGACGCCTCTCGAAAATCCGCTACGAAGAAGAGAAGAGAGTCGGGAAAGGTGGCTGGAAGAGCCTGGGGTCTTGACAAGGCCCTCGTCGATGTCACCAAACTCGTTTCCTACGTCGACACCGGCAGGAGCCCAACCCATTTTACGACTCGGCTCCGAGAGACCGAGCCGTCCTAATACGAAACCAACTCGGCGATCCACGATTTCTAGGACGGTCTAAGAGCGGTGGCGGCTGTTTTCTTACGTAACAGCCGTCCGTAGAATTCGGATTTTATTCCCTCGATTATTACGTAACCGCCCCGGTGGATCGGCCCGGGCCTTCGGCTGAATTTCACCGAAAGCAGCCCGACCCGGCCGCCTGTAGCCGCGGTTGTTCTCTCTGTCCACGTCGATGGCGATTATCCGTTATGTTATTTGACGACGTTGAAACTGACCTGACGGCGACCAAAAGAGGGAGGGAGAGAGAGAGAGAGAGAACGCTTTGCATAACAACGAGACACGTTGGGGGGACCCGATCGCGACCGCGTGTTGTAAAAATGATAGAAAAAACGGTTAACTTGTCGCCTGTATTTCGCGAGTGATTTTTCCTCTTTTTTCTTCTTTTTGATTTAAACTCGGACTCGGAAAAGGTAAGAAATTTCATTTTTATTTGAACGCTCGTTGCAATTGACTTGTTTCACGCGTGACTTGTTTCTTTGCGAGCCGTACGAATATAAACTTGTAAATAATGAAACGAAGCGATTCGGGAAATAAAATAAAATGTTTGAACGTTGAAATATACGCGAGAGTGTAAATGCAAATTTCGTTTATTTCGCGATTCGAGGTGAAACGTTCGACGCGGAGGAACTGCCGAGGAGCTGAATCGAAAACGTAACTCGTAACAGGTGCCGCCGTCGATAATTCGGGGCTAAATTATTTTCACTGTCTCGTCATTTTCGCCGGGGGAAATATGTAAAATATAAATCGAGATCGAAGTTCCGACGATCTATCGCGAAAGATTTCGAAAGCGAAAAGTTCGGAGGTGACGTTTTCCGCGAATTTTCCGCGAAAACTAGTCACGCCAGTGGTTTTGCTCGAAAGCGCGAGAAATTTCGAATTAAATTACGCAACGCGTAACGAGAAAATCGTTTTCCACAGACTGCGTTACCTCACGCACGCTTACTTCGTGATTTCTCTTATCGCGCGCAAGCGAGCAGTTCGTTTGATTTTTCACGCTTCGCGCAATGAATCCCACGCAACTTTCTTCTTCGCGAAAACTAAACTAAACTCGCCGGATTATCCGCGCCAACGACGTTGCGTGCGATTATTCACGAAAGTGAATAATACCGAAACATTTTATAAATAAATTATACATCACTATATTATAACAAATATAGATAAATTACGCGTTTAAAATTTCATTTGCTGCAATATTTTACGCGCGTAATATTTTACGTTCGTGTTCTTTGTTGTACTTTATTGTTCGCGTAGGTATTATCTGTTACGCGATTGTTTATTACAACGCGGACGAAATTTTAAAATCTTCCGTTGCTCGCGCATTATTATTATCACCGCGTCGATGAAATTTTCAAACGAGTAAAAACTTTTCTTCCATGGCGAGTGGAACTCAAATACTTTCGCGAGTATCCTTGCGACTCATTTTCTTCGTTATATTCCTTCGTTGTTCGTCGATGTTATCGCAACACTGACTGAATTATTTCGGGCGTCGATAAAATTTCGAAAATGTTTCACACACAGTAGCTCAGTTTCGAGATACTACCCAGATAAAACCAGCAGCTGTGTGTCAGGTACGCCTATCATTCATCGTCGATCAATTTTTCCCCGAACTTAAACAGCGAGAATATACGATATACGGGTCTCGAGATAATTGGTCCGTCAAATAATACACGATGCATAAACGTAACACCCCGTTTCTTCCTCTCTCTCTCTCTCTCTCTCTCTCTCTCTCCCTCTATCGCACTTGGCTGGCATCCTTTATGGACTCGAAAGCGCGAGCCTTCGTTTTATAGGCGTATACATAATTAATTGCCGTGTTCTCCGTCTTTCTTCCGCCCGCGACCATATTTACATATATTCTCACTTCCTCGGTTCGCCGCTGGTTCGCCGTGTCCGATACAAGGAGACCCCATTTGCCCTCGCTTGACTTTTTTCTTCTTTCCTCTTCCTGCGTCGCCTGTGCGTGGCATTTTAAGGATTCTCCTTAAACTGTCGATCGAACCTGGCGCGCACTTAACTTCGACGAGTTACGTGCGAACCAAAAGAAAAAACGGGGAAACAAAGAGGAAGAGCAGAAGAGAAATTCTTTTCTACATTTCTCGTACGCGGGCGTATTTTAATCGGCTCCCTCGGCGAGCAAAGGACGAACGGCGTGTCCTCTCATCGGGAAAACGAGATCGACACGCTCGAGGATCTCCTTCGAGCGGAACCTGTTGAAATCCTCTCCACTCAATTTCTATTGCGTACAACCAAGGTATAAGACTCGCAATCAGAGTGCCAGAGAATTCCGAGGGTATTCACCTCGATGATTTCTTTTTGTGAAACTGTAACTAGGCCTGCGCAATGTATAACAAACGTAAGCGATACGGTGATATAATACATATCGTTTCGTTTCGGTTTAATTACTCCGTTTCTTGTTACAAGCGCGTTCGGGGTATTTTACCTAGATGAAGATAAAATAAAATTAAACTGCACGACTTGCACCCGATTTGCCTCTCTGAAAGGCACAGAGGCAACTGTTCTGCCGTAAAGTTTCATTGACGTACAAACGTTTGGATCCTCGGTACTCCTACTCGAGGCGTCTACGCCACGCCCCCTCG
Organism: Melipona beecheii; assembly: GCA_032399605.1. Taxonomy (NCBI): domain Eukaryota; kingdom Metazoa; phylum Arthropoda; class Insecta; order Hymenoptera; family Apidae; genus Melipona; species Melipona beecheii. The sequence goes on along the minus strand of JAUCMO010000504.1, from coordinate 4,862,797 downwards.
CGAATCGCGTGACCCAAATCAACCAATCGCTAATTTTCGTTGCATCAGCGTTGCACCTGAGGAGGCCCGAGTTTTTGTGTTAAAGTCCCCGCTAAAATCACTTTCAGTGATAATAAGAAAATAACAATAAATGCAACAAACGTAGATTATGACAAATTTATTTCGTTTCACAAGCGTGTAACGACAGGGTTTATCCCGTCGATAAGAATATAATAAAATTAAATAAAGAAAATAATAATAACGAACGCAAATGAGAAATATGGATCGTGACAGATATAAAATTGATATTTCACTCAAAAAATCGGTAGTGCGGTTCTTTGCGCGCCAGTGCACTTCTAGAACGCGCTCCTTTCGAGTTCTTCGAGAGCTCGCCTGCGTCTAGTCTTCGAACCAATTTCCTGCATGGTGTCACGGTTCACCAACCGTCGTTCTACGCGGCTGTGCCTACTGCTCCTGCGATCATGCGAATGGCGGATGTCTCGATGGTGGAAATGATGGAAAGGGTACGGGCGAGGTTTTAACGTCCCTTTTACGACCATTTAAAATGCCATCGTCGCCGTAGCTACCGAGGGGGAGAGACCGGGGGGGGGGAGGAGGAGGAGGAGGCTCTGTTAATTATTTTACGAGAATTCCGACGACAATGCTCGGTGGCAAAAACAAGCGGGTAACACCTTGGTCCGCGAGAGAGCTCACGGAGATTACGAGCGCGTCCCGGGCTTCTTCTTCTCTCGTCCTTTCCCTCTGTAAAACTTCTTCGGCTAACCGCCGTGTCTTTAAGACTAACCGCGGTCGAACGTCACGACACGCCAACGCGCTATAACAAATTTTATATTTTACCTGCCTCTCTATAAAGATAACCCAGCGAATAATAAAGATAACCGCTTGATGAGACACGCGTTTGAATTTCGCGCCCCGCGCCGGATCCCGCGTTGCAATCTCAAATCGTAAATTTTAAGAAAGTTCGAAGGGTGAGACTCGAATCTCAGGACAACATCACGTCCCCTTGTACATTACGATTTCCTAATTATTTCATTCACTCTGTTTATGTTCCACTGATCATAATTGGTGACTGAAGGTATTGCTCTGCAGCGTGTACTGTGCGAGTCATCTCGTTGAAACTTTGCAGAAAAATGGCCACGAATGTTTCTTTATTCGAAAAATTTCCGTCCCTCTTTTTATCTGTCTTATCCGTACCTTATCTGCGCTTCTTCTTCTTCTTCGTCAACAACGACGAATATAATTATCGTCGTCGCGTCATCAAACGAAAAAAAAGGAAAAAAAAAGAAAAAATGGAAATTCCGTGCGATCGCCGACAGAATCCCTTCGCCGCGTTGCTGAAATTTCACGACGCGAGAGCCACGTGTACACGCGGATCGTGAAAGAATGACGAGACGAATCGCGCATGAATAATGCATCGGCCACGAGGCATGGTATCGAGAAATAAAAATCATCGAGCGTGGCCAGCCGCGAGGTCAACGTACCCCCGCGGAAATTAATAATTTTCGGGTTTCGTCCAGGATCGGGCGAAATACGTGCCATTAATCAGGCTGACGTGTGTTCGATAAGTCGCTCCGCGCGCTCCGGGTGGAGTTCCCATCCTTTTTTTCTCCTTTTCGCCATCCGCCTGTACATTCCCGCCGATCCCGCCAGCTATCTTTGCGCGTTGCGAGACACCGAGTTGCGAAACGAAAGTTGGGCAACGAAGGGGCTGGAATCGATCGATCGCCGCGCTTCTGCCTGCTACGCGCCAACGTGATTCGATCATCATCCGCAATCGCGGCGATGTCGCAGCGTTCAACGCTTCCAACTATCGTCATCACGATCGATCAACTTTTTCTTTCTTTCACTCTCCGCGACTCTTCCTCCGCAACCCCTGCGAGTGGTGATCGATAAATTCGTTCAATCGCGGAAACTTGAAGAGAGCTACGAACACGATGAACGCGTAATAAGAATAATAAACAAAAATATAAATAAAAAGGAGGAACCATTGTCGCAGCTGAACGAGAGTTACGAACGTTGGTTAATTAATTCAATAATCCCCTCGCGCTGTCCCGTTGCAAACAAATATCCGAGCAACTTTGATATCGACGCGTTGGTACACCACGTAGAGGAGGGGATGTTCGACGGGGGACAGGCAGGCGAGGAGAAAAATTCAGTGGAAGATCGGAAAGAACGCCGTTGAGGAGAGAGAACAAATAGGAACCCTGGCCCAATTAGGCACTTGTTTATGCGCCCGCGGGTTGTATTTATTAAGCGAGCGAAGGAAAAAAGGGCAGAGGGGGGGGGGGAAGGGGAAAAGAAAATAAAGAAGAGGAAACGCGGCGGGAAGGCGATCCACCCAATTCGAAGGAGGCGATCGTCGTAGATACACGTCGCGCTTATAAAGACCGTAGTGGGTCCTCGTTAACGAACTGCCAGGGCAGTTAAACATAAATAGCAGCTTTGAACGCGTCTCTCTGCTTGGCGCGTCCCGAGCTGGGGTGTTTCGTTGCGCGAACCGGACCGTCCACTCGCAATTTCAACGCGACGACGTCTCAGAAAATCAACCGGATCAATTATTACGACTCTCGATCCACGCGTTCCCCTGCGTTGCTCTCTCTCTTTTCTTCTGGAGAGGTTTTGCTTTTGCTGGAGAACAGAGAACGCTGACAAGTTTCATCGAACGTACTGGTGTGCATTTTGATGACTTTGACGTGTGTCATAAAGTCTACAACATTATATAGAGTATCAATACTATAATATTACAGTTGGTAAAATTGAATCTGAGTTGTGTGGAAGTATAGCGATTGAATGATTGATCTCGTGATTGTATTTCGAACGTTTCAGTTTTATTCCCAGTTTGTGTTTATCAACCCAGTGTAGCTACGAATGAACTATCCTTTACTTGTCAAAATTCTGCGAAACTGCACGAAAAGTACCACAGTACGATTCGTCTCACTGAAAGGCCCACCAGAAAGCAACTGTTCTGACTTTTTGCCATAAAATTTTATTGACGTGCAAACCAGACAGCGCCACTGCTACTCGAGGTCTACGCCACGCCCCCTCGCGAATCACGTGACCCAAATCAACCAATCGCTAATTTTCGTTGCATCAGCGTTGCACCTGAAGAGGCCCGATTTTCTAGGTTGAAAATTCGAGCAGAACAATGTACTCTACACTTTACGCAAAAACGACGCGTTGAAACACCAAACGCACCGATGAAAAAAATCGATCCCTTAACAACAGAATAAAAACAGTTCATCCTATACGTAAACTTCTTGCCCTGAAACATCGAGTCACGCTCGTGCTACGAACTATGGTTACGGTTTCTGTAAAAAGAAAGAAAGGAGTCGCAGCACCAAGCAATGTTTCCACACTTTGCATCTGACGTGACGTTGATCGTCGATTCGATTTATGCTGAATAAAGGTCTAGGAAAATTTGCAACGGGGCTGATTGTTACTTTATGTTACGATTTTATTTCGATGGAGGAACGACCTATTTGTCGCGGAGAAGAGGACGCGGTTTCGTCGCGGGAGTGACAGCAGTTGTCCCGGTTCGGTTCGCCGGTCGCAAAGGGCAAAACGAAAGACGAAAGACGGCGCGAGAGCGAGAAAAGACGGACGGACAATGTCGCCTCGTTTATCAGAGCTGTATTGTAGGAGGATCGTTGCCTTTCTCGACACTCTCTTTGTTGGATACATCGAGACTGCGAGATACGACCACTCAATCTTTTCTTTCATTCTGGTACTTCTCCTCGACTCTTTTCATTCCCTCCTTCTCTCTCTCTCTCTTCCTCTCTCGTTCTCCTTCTTTTCTTTCCATTTCCCCTCTCGCATTTCTCCGGCTGCGAACGACAAGAACTCGGAAAACGAGAGGAAGAAAAGAGACGAAGACCGCGTGTTTTTCATTTCGTTCCGCGGTTATCTCTTTAAAGAGCAATTGCGTGCGACTCGGAAAGAAGAAGAAAAAGAGGGGAGGAAGAAAAGTGCTATCTCGAATCGAGCGCGTGATCGGACTTTCTGCGTTTTGCGTATCGACGTCGGAAATCTGCAAATTCCACCTTGTCAAATCCTCGCTCAAAATTCTTCCAGTACGAGCGCAGTTAGGAGGGCTACGCTCGACGAAAGTTTCAAACTGCGCGTAATTACGACGAAGGAGCAGCGTACTCTGCCTTTCTGATTGTTCAATTTATTAACGTCAGAACATAAGGATCTTTCTTTTCGACCATATACATTCAAAAACACGAACAAATAGCTACTAATTCGCTGGAAAAGGAAACAGGACGAATATTTCACGTCCACGCGATAGAAACAAAGTTCTCGTCAATTGTCTGCCGAAAATTAAACGTAAAATCAACTGTAGCGAGATTGTTCGAGGATTCGAAACGCGATTCGAAGGGAGAAAGGGGGGACGGAATCGACCGGTCGAGTACCAAGAGGTGTGTGTTCTTCCTTAAAAGCAATCGGTTGTACTACTATTTTGAACATTTCGTCGGGCTTGAGCGCTGAGATATAACCAGTCGAGATGAAATTATAGTCGCCCCGTTTCAACCGAACCTCTAACTTATGCGACGTACACGCCGCTAAATTATGTAACGCCCCACACGTATAGATACTCGGACCCGGCCCCGCCGCTACAGGATGTTCCTGTGTACCGATGTTATGCCGCGATTCCGCCTTTATCCCTTTCCTTCTCTTTCTCCTCTCTTCACTTTCTTGTTCTACATGTTCGGCCCCTGCTACACGCCCGGTCCACCGAGCAATTTGTTCGCCCGGCCGTCTCGTTCCTGCGTTTCTTCGCTCTACGCGCTCGCCATTTTCTTCCATTTTCGACCCAAGGAAACGCGCATATCGATGATAATAATTTACCAAAGAGTTCCTTTAATTGACAAAATTTCGCCTACCTTGCTCGTTACTTGTGCCGTTCGAATGTCACGTTCCCAGAATGTCAGAATGTTTGTTGGTAACTGGAAGATTGTTCCTCACCGGCGATGTAAAATTCAACACACAGTGTTTTCACGAAACGTACAGTAATAGACGTGTTAGGTACAAATTTTATTTCCACGCATATAAATATTATTGTACGAGCAATTTTGCGAACCTCTATAAATAAAATTTATACAAACGCAGTTGCTCTACGTTTAACGTTGTATAAATATTCTACATTAGTTATATTTGATGCAAGAAAACATGGAAAACGAGCCAAAAGAATTCTACTGTACTAATTCCATCGACCGCAATCACAAATTATTGCAACGTTTTTGAGAGGTTTATTTTTTCAAGTGTACGTTGTATCATCTCATCGTGTTGCTTTGCGAATGAATGGATCTATCGGGTTGACGTAACTACAATAAAATCAAATAAAATAAAATAAAAAGAAGATTCTATCTCTGGAACAACATGCATCGCATATTCCATACAGGGAGTACGTGTATCGATGTGTATCAATTTAAAACGCTTCAAGACTTTGCTCGAGAAAATCTCGAAATCAACCTCTTCCTTCTTCCGAGCCTCCCCGAGCACTTTTCTTCGGAGCACATTTTTCAGGAAACAGTGGCGGATTAGCGCAGGCTAAGTAGGCGACGCCGTACGTTATCGTTAGCGTTAATGTCCCTATGAGCGGCGCTTACGCGCTGAAGGCGTTTCATTTATAATTGGGAAGAGCTTAGAACACCGCCACGAAAGCTTTCTACACTCGCGTTTTCTTTCTTTCCTTTTCTTCTCATTTCTTTTTCTCCCTCTCCTCTCTCTCTCTCTCTCTACGAGAAGTACGGTCGCGTACGCGCGAGAAGGTACTGCCCGAGATAAGAAAAAAATATTTTCCCCAGAGCATTTGAATATTTCATTTTTCTTACGGTGCCGGCCGCTCGTTAATCTCTCGACTTATCCACTTTTGTATTGTGCCCTCTCTCGTCTCTGCTCCCCCCCCACCTGCCCGCCACCACCACTGGTTAAATTACGATTTGCGCTAATTACCGCGTGAGATATTTGCACCGCGAGCGCGTAAAGTAAGCCGTCAGATCGCTCGGGTACGCGCAATGATATCTCGCGCGGTCTAATCTGATCGGAACGCTAATCCATACGTATATGTGAGTGCGCGTAATAGATTGATAAACAAGATCCGCGTCTATTAACGGGATCGTCTGAAACGAAGGAACAGCGAATTTCCAGTCTCAACCGGACCCGGAGGAACCGAAACGCCGTTTCCAAAACTAGTTCGCGGCCCTTGTTTCGCAATTACGGAGAAACTAAAATATTTTACGAAATATAATAGTATGTATCATGTTATATAAATGATGCGACACATATATACTTTAGTTTTGAGAAAAATAATGTTCATCGTCGTTGAAAAATTCAACGATGGTTTCCTCGAGTGTGTTTGTTTCTCCTTTTTTTTTTTTTTTTTTTAATCGAAATGCACGGAGAACACAGCGTCGACATTGTTCGCGGTACCGTTTTGTGAGATTAGTTAACAATACTCGTTGGTTTTCGTGCTTCTTCAATTGAATTCAGTGTAGGATTGTTGTAACTGATTGTAATCTTCTTCCGAGAGTCGCGAATTAATCTGTACGTTAAACAGAGTGTAGATTATAAGTAGATCAAAATAGAAAGTAAATTAACAAAGATTAATGTTAAACATTAGTTTCTACAAACGTGTATAATACACATAACATGTACAAATGTATTATACGTTACAATATAAATAAATATAACGTACGATTAATAATTAATGAAATATAAACGTAATGGCATAATATTTATATAAACGTAACACGTAATGTAGTGTAAATGTATAATGTGAACAAGAATAGGTATACGAATAAATGCAATATAGCAAAAATATTAGTTTGTATGATACATAACATGTACAAATCTGTACCTACATATTACACGTTGTAACATAAATTAATGCAATATAAATATGTAACAGCGTGATATTTACATAGCATTGATATAAACACAACATACAACGTAGTGCAAATGTACAATATGAAAAAGAATAGGTACGAATAAATATAATACGTATATAGTAAAAATACATATTAGTTTGTACGAACGTATAATATATAATTAATATAACGTGAATGTAACGGCATAATATTTATATAAAAAACGCGACATATAACATATAATGTAGCGTAAATGCATAAGAATAATGGGTAAAAATATACAAATACTCCGAGCATTTACGATCTGTACAGATTCGAACACCGGAACCAACAGTCGCGGGACGAAATTTTCCCAAAATCTCGCGCGGAATGGAATGTTTGGTTCTCGAAATCGAGCGTCCGTAACGCGATCGTAGATTCCGGAGGGCGCGTAAGTCACGGGAGGGGAGGCACCGGGCCGATTCTCTCGGATCGCCGACCGCTGCGTTATAACGTAATAATTTAGCCGCGTGAATGCGGCCAACTCGTAAAGCCGTCCTTCGGGGGCGTTTAACTTGCTTTTAATGATTTCCAGGCGTGGACAGCGCCGATCCGGATTTTGAACGGCGCGGCCAGACGAGGGAAATTAGCCGGGGCCACCTTTCGACCATTGGCTCCGCTCTCACCACCGAAACGCAACTAACGATCCTGGTAGATGTAAGAAACCATATTTACACGACGTCTTCAAGCAATACAACACTCGTGCGAAGTAACGCCACTTGTCCACGAAACAAACAATATAATCGCCAACAAGTTCATAAAAATTCAAAAACCAAAAAGACTACACTTGCACCTTTTTCTACAATCCACACCGAGTCACGCGCAATTCGAACAAAATCTACACAAGGAAAATTCACGACTGGATTTCTGCTCCGGCAGAAGCATCGCCTCTTCGTCACTTTCCACAGTTTCCCAACGACGGACAGAGTCGGAAACGGCGTTATTGAAAACACGGGCCATAAAACTCGGCCCGGGTGAAAAGAAAAGAAAGCAGAGCCAAGGTCGAGCCGGCAAACGTAACGCAAAGGAATTCACCGTGAATGCGTCAGAGGGTTGGTCTGCGAGTTACCTGTCTTCGTTACGGTCGGCACATCTGTTCGGCACGTGGGCAATCCCTCGGTTGTCCATTTCCACCGAGAACGTTTCCATCTGGACGGCCACACCTGACACCAACCCCCTGCAAACATCCGCCCTCGTCTGCCACTGTCTGTCCTGCGGTAACCGGTGCGAATCTCAGGTGCAAGGCCGCGCAGGTTTCCTCAACATGTGTTTCGTATTAGCAACGCCGAGGACCTTCTTCCACTCGCATCTGGCGCAAATCGTTTTATTGGCAGCGGCTCCGTCCATTCGGAGGTGGAGCGACCGGTGTGTACGCAGGTTTCACCCAAATTTTCACGATCTCACGAGGTCTTGAAAAAGCAAAAGGGGACTTTCGTCGCTGTTCGACCCTCGGGCGAACTAGTGGTGGTGGTGGGCACTTTGTTCGTTAGAACCGTGCGATCGGTTGTTTTCCAGCTGGAGGAGTTTTCTCAGAAAATGTACTTCTCTTCGAGCGAGTGCAACGTGCGTGATATCGCAGAGGCGAGCACGGCACGAAAAATCGATACGCGCGTTAATTTATGCGTTCGTTACTTTTCTTTTTCTTCCTTTTTAGGTTAGGTTTACGCCGCGAATCAAATACGTACACGCAACGTTCGCGCCACGAAAATGAGCTGACATTTCCATAATGTGACGAAGGGTGGATTAAAATCGTGTGCCGGTGTGCATTTCTCGCGCGATTAGCCTATTTTTTTATTCATAAAGGAAAATACGCATTGCCGATCGAGAGAAACCCGACTAGACACTCTATATACGCTCGTATCGTTGATTACGATATTTTGATTGATTATTCACTCGAGATCCCACATCCCAAAAGCTTTAAAAATTTAAAACTTTAAAACGCTAATTTTTAATATTCAGCGTTCCATCGTAAATGATATAAATTATGAAATGGCTCGGTTTAATTTGGGTGCTCCTAAGTGGCTCCTAATTGGACATGTTTCTCGCGCACTAGCGATCAATTAATTAAGGCAAAGCAGATCTGATTTAAATTACTTCTCACAGCTCCTTGATAGTGCGTAATCGTCTAACGTTCTCCTTTAATTTTCAAGTTAAAAAATTAGCCTTCGTTCTACAGGTTTTCAAAGCTACGCGTAAATTTAGAGTGTTCAAACTGCGTTCTTGGACAATTTCAATTCATTTTGTTCGTCGTCAAACGAATTAATATAATCAAAACTCAATCTTGCTTCAATTTGTACTCCACATTTTCTCCGATGAGCAATGAAATATATTCACAAATTGTTCTTTTCTTTCTTCACTGCATTTTTGCCAGTAAAGAACAAACAAATGAAAAATTCCTCTCAAGTCAAAAAATTCCAAAATTGACCAACGCGGCACGAGACAAGTCGCTCGAGAGTTTCTCTCGCTTTCGACAATTTCTTTTCGCCACTGTAGATCAAAGATCTACGGCGCACGCTTGCGCAAGCGAGAGAAGAGATACTCGCCTTGGTGACCAGATCGATCGAACATCTCTCGAAACTTTCGAGCCGGTTAATCGCGCTAACGATCCGTGTTCTCCTCGACGGGGTAAACCGGCGTTCGGAGGATGACGAGAAACTGCGCGGTAAGCTGCCGCAGGCTTAAGCGATAATTGTTTAGCTCGCACGGCTGAAGTTTCGTTGGAACTGCCGTAGTAATCGTCATCCTCGTTCTCCCTTTTTTCTACTCGATTCAAGGTCCACGCCTTACGAAGATATTTGAACATTCGTAGAAACTTCCTCTTCCGACATGTGTCGCGTCGGACATTGTAATTTCATTAGCACCGCAGCGAGGTCCGATCATCTCGGTTACATCAGTCAAGTTCAAACTGAATCGAAATACGCGCGCAAAAGTTACGCAGAGATGTTTGATGCATGTTTCGAATCTAATAAAAAAATTGAATAAACGTATAAGATACAAAATAAATAAATAAACGAATCTGATGATAACAATTGCAGTGTAGTTAGAAAAATTAATCAAGCTTGGTACATGATATATTATGGTGCAATAACAAATGATAATCCGGTAATTGATTATTCACACGATTAAACGATCGCTGTGTCATTAACTTTTCATTGAATTTTCATTGGAAACAAATATCTCGGGAAACTTTTGGATTTCTTCAATTTTCAAATTTCCACGACAATTTAAAAGCAAAGTTTTCTAAATGTTTTACGTAACAACTTTCGCGAGCCACTATAAATATACATGATCCTCGAGACAAATTCTATCTTCTTGTACAAAGTATATTGAATTCCGATTGAAAAGGACGAAGACGACCTTGGAAGTTTCAAAGCCATTCGACACACACAGAAAAATTGACACGACACATTTTGCACGAAACAATTTTTCGCTAGATGCATAATTTAAAAGTTTACATAGTTTCAACAAGCACACCTGAAATAACTTTTAAATTATGCGTGCAATAAAAAATTGTTCAATAGAAAAGTTGCACGGTTTTAAGGTGGACAAAATATTATTCATTTTTATTACATATATTATAGAATTATATAAAATATATTTTATGTAATATACATATACATAGAAGGAGAGAGAACCGACTAATGCGCCTGTCGGATGTTGAATTCCGACTGTGATTTGCGGATCTGGCGGCCATGAGGCCTCGCAACTTCGCCGCGGCTCTCTCGGTTTTATTAGTTTTAAACAGGCGTTAAATAAAACGGGACTAAGCCGATCCCTAAGATCAGATCCGGTGGTTAAGAGACGTAAACGTTCTTTGGGAACGTGAACGCGGCAACGAGGGCGAGGACCCTCTCTCGGATCCCTTTCCCGTCCTGGGGCGGGGGGGGATTTCGTCAGAAAACGCGAGATTTTCGGTGAGCCGTGGAAACGGCGGGACTGCCTAGTAAATCGCAGGTAAATCGGGAGATACTGGCCGCTCTTGGAAATTATCTCGAGCCGAGATATGCTTCTTCCTTTCTCTCTATCCCCTTCCTTTCCACCGCTGCGGCACATCCACCTGTGTAAGAGATAAAGGAGGGTTTAACGCTGGCACCGTCGGAGATTGGGTGTCAAAGTGTGAAAACTCTCTGGCGGAGGAATTCGAACTTGACGAATCGACTTGCAGTGGCGAAGTGTTTCGTTTGATGGAAGATTTTAAATGTACAATTATTTCACGTAATTGGAATTCGATTCGCTTGTAAGAGCGGAAGGTTGTTGATTAATTAATCGGACAATGGCTGTTTACTCCAACTTGAGATCCAGGCACGAATAACTGTTCTAAAAATTGAGAATAAAGTTTGAATTGAAAATGTCGAGGAACGAAATTACGAGATTTCGTGTACATCGAGATGTAATCATTTTCAAATTAGGAGCGACGAAGTGCAAAAGCAAAACGCGCAACAGATTCGTCGGGCAACAGATTTCTAAAATATTGTTTGTTACTAACAATTATTAACCTACGTGAAATTGTTACGTTATGAGCTTCACGCTCGTGAGGAATAATAAATATATTTCCCCCGACAGTACAAACTCTCGAGGACGCAGAAAGAAAGAAACGGGAGAAATTAATGGCGTCGTTCACGGGGATAGATCGTGATTCAGAAAGAAAATGAGCCGTTTTTTCCTTTCCTTTTTCTTTTTTTCTTTCTTTTTCCTTCGAAGAAAAAAAGTGCTCTTTCCGGGAGAAGGTAGCTCATTCGTAGCGGATCGACCCCGCGTTTAATTAGGCAGCTTCTTTTCCGAGGTGGTCCCCAGGAGAGCGAAAGGAATCACGAGGCGAGACCGAGCTGCTCTCCATCTCTCGGCAAAGTCTTCTCCTCCTGGTTGGCACGTGGACCCTCTCAATCAGGGCGCGGATTACGCTTTTAATTCATTTTTCTTTTCCTCTTATTTTTTAACTAACCTCGACAGATCGGAGAGAGAGAGAGAGAGAGAGAGAGAGATCGTTTCGTAACTCTCGCTGAAAGAACCGCGTATCGACGACTGAATCAGATCAGATTCATTCGCAGATTTATCTATTGTGTCACAGACACAAAAGAAACTTTGTAGAAATACGAGAATATACAACGTGTACGATAAAAACTGTCGAAAATAAAATATAAATATCATCATCGTATTAAAAACGAAAAGCCCGGAGAGCCCGGAGAGACGTTCACGGCGAGCAGGTTCAAGGAACCGAAGGAAACTGTAGCAGCTAATTTCCGGAGCAATCGGCCGAAAATTACGAATGACGCCAAACAAACGACGTCGTATTAATTCGTTTCCCTCCCGAGGCATTATTGCTCGTCGGACCACACCCCAGGCCCTCGTCGTTTCCGGCCCTCCGTGCCGAATTGCGCAGAGAATCTCGTGTGTTCATTCTCTTCTCCCCGTTCCCCGGCCCCTCTCGCCCGACGAACGAATGCCTATAAACGTAAACCGTGTTCTTTTAAGTGAGGCGCGTTTAAAGAGATCGGCAAAGCATGTATGAGCGCGGTCGGCCTTTTTTCCGGGGAAAACGCTTTTCCCTTCCTTCTCCTTCTCTTTCTCTCTCTCTCTCTCTCGGCCGACGAACACGCGCGGGGGATAGCGCTAAGCGCTCCGTATAGTACAGCGTAGGATCCGGCAGTCAGCTTCTCGAGAGGGTCGTGGAGAGAGAGGGAGAGAGAGAGAGGAGGAGGGGGTGGTGGGTAGTTTAGACGAAGGCGTAGGGTAGGCTCGGCGCGGATAGTAATATTCTTGAACCCCCAAGAGAAGGCTTACTGCAATAACCCCCGCGGCTCAAACTCAAAACCCACCGTTCACTCTGTGTATCTCTTTTACCTCCCCTATGCGCCACCCCCCTTTTCCCCCCGGCTGCTCCACCTTCCTACGCGTCCCCGGGTCGCTATAAATCTTGGCCACCTTTAAAGCGAGCCACCGGGAACACGCGGCAGCGGTCCCGGGGAACCTCCAATCGGGGATACTGCTACGCGAACGCCAGTTCTCGACGACGGTCGTTCAACCGAACTCGAGAAGGAATCGCGACAGGGGAAGGACGATTTCTCGGAAGAGCCTCTCGCTCTCTGTCTGTCACGTCGACGCTCGACGACGAGGACGGAAGCGACGTTTCTAAAATCGCGCTGCATTTTTCAAATTTTCTGTTTTACAGAGTACGAGCGAGGAATATTTCGCGAGGCGAATTTCAATTGTTTGGAGAGTCTTCGTTACGTTTGTTTGGAATAAATATTCGTAATTGTCCTTTTAATCAGTTTGACAGTACCTACGAAAAGAGAAAATGTAACGTGCTGCAAATTTTTCAATTTGTTTCACACGTACGTGAAATGAATTTACTTCGATCGACGTCAGAATATTTCAGATTTCGATTTACACTTGTTTAGGACAAGTAAATGAACATTTGTTATTTATTTCAGATTTCTCCTAAAAAGTTGAAATATATTGTTATTATGATCCAAGGTTAGAGATCGATAAATCCCTGTAAGAGATGTAAAATTCGTATGCTATAAAAAGAGAAAAACTGCACGACTCGATTTCTCCTACTCGAGGTCTATCCCACGCCCCCTCGCGGATCACGTGACCCAAATCAACCAATCGCTAATTTTCGTTGCATCAGCGTTGCACCTGAACAGGCCCGATTCGATAAAAACAACGCTTAAGTTGAACGGTTAAGAGAAGCTAATTTTCACGAGAAATGTCACAATTGGTCGTTGTAATCACTGTCTTACTACTCAGTTAACATTGGCATCGAAATTCGTACGAAGGAGATGGAAATGTTGGAACACGAAATTGACACGCACGTTTCTGAACCCCTAGTATTCACGGATGTACATCTGAAAAAGATGTACGAACGAGTTAATTCGAGTGATTCGCAGGTACATGCACATAGCCCTGCGTCGTTGAATTTCATAACCTCTGCCTCGTTTATCTCCGTGCATGCGATATGTATCTCGCTACATCGATCTGATAACGAGTTTACCAGGTGCTAGCTCGTCTATGGCGCTATCTAATCCGATCTGCCGATTACCAACTACCTTTCGGTGCTGTCTAATGTCGTATAATTTTGCCGCGAACACTCCACGATCTCGTCCAAGGAGAAAAATGTCGCACTGAACCCATACACGATGAACTATCCGATAAACGATCGATCACAGCGAATGCTCGGTTCGGTTGAAGATAAAAAGATGAGAAAGTCAACTTTCCGACGAGTAGGTTTTATTTAATTACACAACTGTTTACTCTCCGTGATCCAGAACACAAATATCTCCCTGCGTGTTCCAATTTACACAAAATATTCGTGATTCAAGTACCGACACGACAATCACCGACTCACGCGCTTATTTTGTTATTTCCAACTGTGACGTTTTTTCCCAAATGACGTAAATAAACGAAACGTACGATCAAGTTAAATCGACCCAACGTGCTCATCCGAGGGTTGATACGATTTAATCCAATGTACAGGGAAACCTACTTTCTACTTTCTACAAAGATATAACAGAAATTACGGTTTTGTGTACTTTGCGTGATTTCTTATTTATATATTAAAGCAATAGAACAAAAGTTACATCTTTACACACTTTACTTGCGATTTCTCGCAAAATCTTGCTTCTACGTACAAAAAGTATAACAGAAATTGCATTTTTATGTACTTTCTTATTTATACCTTTCTGTGTATTACTCAGGGATTTCCACTCGCTTACGAACCACCTGCAACTTTCGTACGACTGAAACTACCCACCAGGCACGGCTTTCGAATGCGCCGAAAGTTTCGCGGGAACTCGCCAAGGGGATCGTGAACATGCTCGAACATACACGTGCGTATATCGAGCGTAAAACGGTGCCATCGATTAAGATCGGAACGGAAGGGGGAGCGTGAACGAAAACGTTGGAGAGTCGACAAACGAGCGAGTGGAAGACCAAACTCGTTCCGTATCGCCTGTACGTCGAACTATCGACGACTGTCGTTCTTTCGCCAATTGTACGAGTAATTTCGCGAAAGAAAGAGAGAGAAAGAGAAAGAGAGGAAAGGAAGGATACACGAACGAAAAAGTTACGACGAGGGAGAGGGAACGGAGAACGAGACTCGGGGGCGAGCCGATCGGCTTCTCTCCCACCGCACCCCAATTTTAATCAGGACCCGAGGTATGCAAGCAGGATGGATGCCTGCGAGCTCTCCCGCCAGCACTGCCGGGCGTTACGATGCATGTAATTTATTTTTATTGCCGTCAATTTTTTTCTTCTTCTTCTTCTTCGTCTTCTTCTTTCCTTTCGTTCCTTCTTCCACCCCTACTAATTTCGAGGAGGTGGTTCGCCTCCGCGAGAGAAAGCACTCGGCGAGAGCGACGTCCACGAGGGTGTCTCGTTCGCTCCGAACACACACACACACACACAGTCTCGATGAAATCGAGAAACGCTCGGTCGGATTCTTCCGTTCGCGGTGTTGCGCGGACTGCACTTTGCGAACAGCTGATAAACGTCACCCGTTATATTGCGTTCGTTTCTCACTCAATAGCCATTTTTCTCCGCGCGGATCAGCTGATCCCACTCTCGAAACCGACGCGCAGAATTAATTAGCGACGATCTTGGGGCATTAATATTCAGCAGGCATTAATTGCGGCAACACGCGTTTCGATTCTCGCGGAGCGGGAAATTACACAGAAACCGGCGAAGAGAGATTATCGGAACGTTTCGCTTTCCTTCCACCGATCGCCTCGCGTTTATGAGTGACAGTTTATGCGACGATTGACCCTCTTCAAATGGGAAGCTAACAAGAGAGACATACGTATAAATCTGGAATGTTAATCGAGTGTTGATTAAATATTAATCTTGAATGTTGATTCTACAGGGTCTTGTCGACCCATAAAAAATTTTACATTCATAATTTATACACGGGACAGTGTATATTTCGTTTTGCTACCTTTGCACAGTCAGTTACACTGCTGCAGCCATTAAGTTATTCATCGGGCAGATTGACTTAAAGTTTAAATTATCTTCAATGAGACGAGTGAATATATTTATTTTATCGAATTCTTTATATATAAAATTATCAATACATACATAATATTTATTACTAATTTAATCAGATCAAAAATGTTACAGTCGACCCAACTATATAATAACAGAATGGTTACTTTCCACTTTCCTCTGACACAAGATACCGATGGATACCAGACAGACACCAAACTCGACAATAATCAACCACGTCGTGTTCAAGTTTCTCATTCCAATTTTCGTGCAACGGTAGAAACTGATCGTTTGCAACGAGTCTCGATCGGCGGATTCATTTGATCGGCAACGGAAGTTCCCTACTAGCCGCTGATCGGGGCTAGATCGACGCAGCCGCTCGGCAGAAGGGCGGATAAACGCATCCTGTTACGCGCGGTTTTTGCATGGCAAGCGCCGCTCTTTCACGGAATGCCAGGAACATTGATTTTCTGCGTAACGAGGAGCCGACGACGACGACGGAGCAATGGCGGGAATGAGACGGCGTAGAAAAACCGAGAGAGAGAACCAACGTACGCGTGGGCGACGGTCCCCGTTCGGGTTTGCACTGTTTTCGCATTTATTTAAAGCGCAAGGACACCTGGTCGAGTCCTGACTTCGCGAAGAGATGCGAAGAAACGAGACCGAAGGGGAAAGATCGAAGCCAAGGGAGAAGAGATCGAGGCAACAGTTGAAGAGCAGTCGGACGAATCACCGAGACGGAGAACGCGTTCATTACACGCCATTTACTCGCGTACCCCTTTCATAATCGCCTCTCGTTTGTCCGTTTTAGCCGTCTTCTGCCACCACGCTCCGGTGTCTCGAGCAAGTAAATCCTGTCACCGAGACGCGGTCTTTCTTCTTTTCTTCTTTCGGAATCTGTAAGAGCAACTTCTACCCGTTCGCGGACGAACGAGGCAGCAACTTGTACGCGCACTCTATTCGACAGACCTTTTCAACGCTCTTGGCTGCGAACGACGACGAGCATAGTACTCGTCGCGAAGGAAACGGCAACTTTTTGCGCGCAACGACGAGTACTACTCGGTCTACTCAGGCGAGAAGAGTGTAATTAGAATTTGTTGCTTGAATTGAATTTTCTGTGGCGAATTTGGGACATATTAGGATAGTTTGAGATTTATATTTAAATTTAGATTTAGATTTATAGATATTTTCTTAACATCAATCGACTAATTAATATTGATTAAGGTAAACAATAAAATCATTGATCATCCAATAAAAATCTAGCGTCATTACCTTAGGATTCAATTTAATTTTACGGCAGTTGCGCTCTGTGTCTGACGAGTATAATCGTCATCGCGTCGTTCCACCGATGTAACGTAGATACACACGTTTAAAAGCGACGAGTTAATCTACCGTGTCTTGAGGTGAAATTTCGCAAGGGTCAAATCAATCAATAAATAAATCAATTGCAAACCAATTGTGTAATTGTTCGTTCATTCCGCTCCCTAACCTGGCACCGATAATTGGACTGCGGACTTTCATAAAATAAACTAAATAAACGAACGTTACTTTTTAGCAGTTTATGAAAATAAACGACAGTTTAGTTTAGTTTTTATCAAGTTTTTACAAAAGTAAACTAAAGTTACGACTTTTAGCAAAAAAAAAAAAAAATTTGTAGCGGCCCTACGATTCCTCGACTACGAGTTTCGAACACTCGACTAGCACAAGCCGCAAGTGGCTGCGCGCTTAGCGTCGAGGTCCTACCGATCTCCGATGTTAAGCAAGCAGCAGCATGCGGAACCCCGCTAGGAGGGGGTGACCGGGCCCAGCCTAGCGGGGTAGTTATTATAACAACAAGCGTCTGGGGTTAAGGAGTCGCTGCTGCCATCAGCAGCCCCACTGATGAGTCTAGGCAGTGACTCCGAGACGAAACGCAATCGCCTTTTCTTCTCACTTCCTTTCACACACACTTCTCTCTCTCACTCTTCAGTCCTTCCAGCAGCATCCTGGTCCTTTAAAATTCTTTACAGATACCCTAAAAATTCAACGGAAAATCGCACGAACTTGGTTTCATTTTTACAAAAAGTTCAGTTTTTATCAAGTTCTTATAAAAATAAACTAAAGTTACGACTTTGAGCAGAAAAAAAATTCCGCCTGAATTCGACGGAGAATCACAAAATTGCACATAAACTTGGTTTCATTTTTACAAAAAGTTTAGTTTTCATAAAGTTACGATTTTTAGCAAGAAAAAAATTCTGCCCGATTTCAAAAATCACGAAATTGCACCGAGATTCGCCGCCCACCGATGGCTTCCTTCGAGGAGAAGATCGGCACAAGTCGAAACCAAAGGAAAGGTGAAGAGAAGAGAAGAGAGAGAGAGAGAGAGAGTGAGAGAGCTGCGTTCATTACACGCCATTACTCGCGATAAATCGTTCCGATCGGCGGAATGGCCTCGGCCGTGGTCGAAATCCTTCGTGATTAAGGATTAAACAACGTAATCGCGTTAATCGCAG
The DNA here is from genome assembly GCA_032399605.1 of Melipona beecheii. Classification (NCBI taxonomy): domain Eukaryota; kingdom Metazoa; phylum Arthropoda; class Insecta; order Hymenoptera; family Apidae; genus Melipona; species Melipona beecheii. The sequence goes on along the minus strand of JAUCMO010000504.1, from coordinate 4,844,418 downwards.
TTATCGACACCGATCGCTGGTAGCTGGCGGAGCAAAACCCCTCATTTCCCCCCGTTTTAACTCGCGAACCCCCGGACCCGCCGTCTTTTCTCACCGCGGCCGTCTTCCTCGTTCGAACGTTTGTCACTGAACGCGTTTCGTTCGTCACCCCGCTTATTAACTTTTTGATAACAGCCAACGACGACCATCCTTCGCTCGGTGTATAAAGCGTTTAACGCCACGCGATTACGTGCGTGGAAATCGATCGTTTGAGAGAACGCTTCGACGAAGGAAATTACGGTACAGCATGCGTGTGGGAACACGTTGACACGGAATGACAGTCGAATGTCAACGAGCTGGGGAAACGTAGGATATTTGGAGTATAGTAAAGTATTCAACACGATCGGAGAATCAAATTTCTGTCAGAGACTTGACCAAAATAAAAGGAACGGAAAATCTTTGCGATACTTATAAACTTTTACTGTTTTGTACTTGTGAAAAATATTCAAACGGCCCGATTTTCGTCGTTTTGGTAGAATTAGAGAAGCTTGTTTTACTAGCTTTAATAGCTAATTGTCTGGGTTGACTATTAGGTTCGTATTAGTAATAAATTGTTCGAAAGAACTTGGAGACGATAAGAAAAAAAGAAACTACCGAGCCAAATATTTTTTATATTTATATCACTCCGACGCTCAAATCGTGTAATTATAATTTACAATATCGTATGGATTATAATTTGTATTTACACGTTCGTATTTATAATTGTAACAGCTGCGTGTTTTCGTTAAAATAAATTATATACAGAAGTCGCGAGAAAGAATTAGAACAACTACCCGCATTAGCGCGTGCGTAACGTTCAAATGAATTGTAATTTATATTTTATGGTCATGCACTCTGATACTCGAAAAGATAAATTATAATTTATATTTATATGCAATTTCGAATTATAACAGTTGTGCGTTGAATCACAGAGAGGAGCTTGTGAGGATAAGAAGAAAAAGAAGAAGAAGCGTTTTCTTTAACAAATTGAATTGAAATTATCGAACAGATCACGCTAACCATCCGTGTTATAGTATTTCAAACTATTTCAAAAGAATGAAAATGGATTGTAATTTATACAGTAAATTGTAATTATAATTGTAATTTACACAGCGAGTCACAATTTTAACGTACGTTTATGTATTTATGATTATAACAGTGTGCTATATTAAAATAAATATTGAATAATACTATAGTAATAAATAACAATGTAATAATAATGTCAAAAGGTACTCTTTCGAACGAAGTAAAGGCTCGTCAAACTTCTCGATATTCCAAATATGGCGTATTTCTCCTTTTAACTTTGGCGTTGGCGCCGAATTGGAGGAATATAGTCGAGGATGGTGCAGAGTAGAGATTGAAATCATCGTCCCGAACGATCGCGAGTGCGCTCTACGAGTTTGTTTGCAAATCGATCTCTTTTCCTTCCATCACCCTCGTCGGATCGATCCTTGGTCGAATTAAGATCTTTTCGCACAAAGGATGCAGACGCAATTTCCTACGAAGGACGTAGAAACGCGTGATACTTGACGATTTCAGTCGTTAGGAACTCTGTAAATAGAATATTATGTTAATATCTATCATTGAAAATGAATATCCTGTTCTTTTTTATGGAGGAACTACTTTGATCATCTCGCACGATGACAAGTATTCGATTCATCGTTCAAGTTCCTTCGATCTCGATCCGCCAGATTCGCGGACGAGAAAGAAGAAAGAGAAACCATAAACTCGATCCCCCTGCCCGATCGAGAGACGAACGACTCGGCAAGCCAGAGCAAAACTAAGCCGCAATTTTGTCTTCGAATCTGCTCTCCTTGCCTCGCCTCGCTTCGGGAACATTTTAATTTGCATTTAATCCATCGGCGCGACACGCTGGCAATTCGACGCGCACATACACACAAACACACGCGCGCGCGCGCGCGAGGCGGTGAAGCGCTGTCGTCATTATCGTAACAGGATTGCAACGGTGATTCAAGAGGCGCATCCTCGGGCAACGTGAAACGTCAGACGCGCACTGGAATCTCCCGGGTTCTCCCCGATGTCGTGCAACGGAGCCCGTAGGCGAGGATCGATTTCTCCGCGAGGCGTTCGGGCACCGTCGCTGCCGGAGAAATAAAATCATCCTTCTCCTCCTCCTCCTCCTCCGTCTCCTCCAGGGGCACGGGACACGCGCGCACAGTCTCTCTCTTCCCCAAGAGAGGCCTGAAAGTGCGTGCTCTCGGCGCATTCTCGTTATAATTGCACGTCGGCCGGCTGAAACGCGATCTGGATCGCGTGACTGTCCGCGGTGGTGGCAGGCAGTGCGTTGACGACGCGGGCGCGAGCGATCGGCCCCCTCCGACCGACTCTGTCGCTCCGGTAGCTGAAACCTGGTCTCTCCTCCTGGCCATCTCTCTCTCTCTCTCCCCCCCGGCCGTCATTAGCCGCCACGATTAATAGGATGACAGTTTCTCGCGAGACAGTTCCGAGCTATTCCAAGCAAACTCTGCCACTCTGATTAATAACCCCCCCTCGCGCGCCTGTCCTCGAGCTGCGGACGCGTCGTCTCTGGGCCTCTTCTTGCTGTTTCAGAGGGTCGAGAGCGATCCTTCCTTATAGCGTACGTCTCTCGGTAGGATCGACCGGAGTCTATTAATTATTGCACGTCGAGAGCTGCGAGAATTTTTCACTCACCTCGATTTTATCGGCGATCGGTTTTGCGAGGGGCAAGTGCAAAATGCAAAGTGAAACTGGATACACTTGGATTTTTATTGCTTAGGATTGTCGATATTCTGATTATACGAGGATCATATACCTTGAAATTAAAAGTGTCTAGCGATTAAATTTATTATCCAATACGTTATCCTCTTCGAACCTTTTGACAAATAAGCTAATCGTTTATTACTGCAATACAAACTAAGCGCTGAAAATATAAAATTGAAAAGAATCGAAATATCTTGAACGATATCTCTTCCTTGTAGTGAGATGAGAAATATGACCAGGATTAAAAAATACTTCTCCCACACACGCCGTCTCCTTTCTCTTTCACTCTCTCTCTCTCTCTCCTCTCTTTCTTTCAAAGAACCTTCGCAACTGTTGCAATCTCCTCTGTAGATATCTCCAACGATACCGACAACTTTCAAGTCGCCAAAGACTTTGATCAGTCTACACAGCGTTCCAGTAACGTTGATCGTGAGTCGACGGAGGAAAAGAAAATAGAAAAGAGAGGAAAGACGAAGAAGAAGAAGCAACCCAACGAGCGTTTTAAAGCGGATGTTCGACTTGGCCGCGAAGGCTGAGCGACACCGGGGCTGAAAATCCGACGGATAGCGAGAAAGAGAAAGAGAGAGCGTTAATGCTCTCCTTGGCAAAGCAACGGCGTGTCGTCTCGTTCGCAACAAGGTTACCAGCCAACTACCGCATTATCCCAAGAATTACGTAGAATCGCAAATACGCTGGGAGAGAGAAAGGTGTGTAGTGCAGTCCCGGAGTAACAACGCACTATCAAGCAAGCTGATTAGCATCGGCAGGCTGGCTGGCAGCGCGCGGAGAGAAAGCGCGCACAAGGTCGGCATACCTCTAACCACCACCGGCACGAGGAAGCGCAAGAGGGGGTTGGTGGTTCCAGCCGCCCCCGGGACGGGTGTTGCGCGCGTAGAACGCGGCATAAATATGTAAGAGCTACCCCCCTTCGGGCCGTTAGCCCCCTTTCCTGTGCCCTCCCTCCCTCCAACTACCTCTCTTCCTGTTTCGCATCCTCGCGTTCTACCATACCCACACCCTCTCCTCCTCCTCCTCCTCCTCCTCCTCCTCTCCAGACCTTGCGCAACCCCCGTGAGAGAAGAGCGCGGGTGACGTCAGAGAGACCACGTCACCGGCTGCGTGCAACGTCAGTGATCGAACCCAGCTGAAAACGGACCGTCACCGGCGGAAGCAAGCCACCCTGTTTTCCGAGCTTTCTGGTTCCTTCGGGATCGGTCGTTGCCTCTAGCGTATCTGTCATCTTGGCACTTGAGACGTACTCCTTCCTCTTTGAACAGTTTAAAGATAAAAAAAAACAAAGAAATTAAATTGGGGATGAAGGATCAAGGTCGCTGAAACGATATTTGGCGAGTCAATGACGCTGCTCCTGTACGATATTGGAACGATATCTGTCACCACTTGCCAAGCAGGTACTCTTCGAAATCTCAAAGTGTCAAACATTCGAACCCATTGACTTCACTGAAAGCACACGGAACGTTGAAAATGAAATAACGATGGACTTCTGAATATTAACTTTTATTAGCCACCGTACGTATGTACGTACCCCGCAATCCCCCAATAAGAAATTTCACGAAATTCGTTCCGTTCTCTCTACCTACTACCTCCAGAGTCCCAGGTCCAGGGTCCGACGACCGACATCGTCCCGACGAACAAACGAGAGAATGGAACGAGAGATCGATCAGCTGACGCCGGATTCACGATCACCGGGGGTAGCTTCGTACCATCCACTTGAATAGAGCGAAGAGGAAAGGAACAGGACGAGGCAAGGCAAGGTGCTCATTGTGATGAAGCATGAGTCTGACCTAGTCGGGTAGTGGGGCAGGTCGCAGCGGATGATACATACATATTTATGTCGTGCACCGCGCGTACCACCACCACCGACGGCACCTCCTCCTCCACCGTACTACCATCCAACCAACCCCTCTCTCTCTCTCTCTCTCTCTCTCTCTATCTTTCACACTGTCTCTCTTATTCGTTCAAACACTCTCACTCTCGCCTCGTTTCGCTCTTCCTTTCCTCTTTCTCTCTGTTCTCCGAGACTAGGCGTTTCGCGCTCAGCCCGGAGAGTTCAGCTCGTGCTACCAACCCCCTTGCGACGTCAGCGCGGAAGAGGGACCAGGGCAGGGAAGCAGGAAGCCAGCCAAGCCAGCCGAGCAAGCCAGGCAGGCAGGCTAGGCAGAAGCCAGCCAGGGTGCCATTGGCCTTCGCCTCGCCGGTCTGGATTGCTAATCAGGACGCGAAGGTGCGCATCCCGAGCACGCGCCGTTCCCAACGCCGCCGCTGGAAACCAACCACGAGGACGAGAGCCACGTGAGACGAAAGCGTGAGGACCCCACTCCCTCTCGCGAAATTGGAACGTTTCCGGGTCTCGTTCTCTCTTTCCACCGTTCGCTGAAAACTTTCGCCCGCTTTCGTCGCACGCGAGTCATTTTCCAAAAGGGGTGGGACTGGTTCCACTTTGAAGTTTGTCGCCACTGTCGTGTAACACAGGAATGATGCTCGAGCAAGACTCGATTTATTTATTTATTTATTTATTTGCTCCGCTACGCATACGTGTGAACGTGAGACGAAATAAGAAACAAAGGGCGAGAATAAAATTAGTAATTCGGTAATAACGGTACGCTTCAACTTCTCTCTAGTTTACAGAGCGCAAAGTTTACAGGGGACCGAGCATTCGGATATTTAATCAAGTGAGCGCGAGTTTGTAGCTGTGACAGTTAACACGAACTTTGTGCAGAGTGAATATTTCACGCGAGATTATAATGCAGGCGTACAATAGGTAAGTTCTTGTGATAAGAGTCCGTTCTTTGTACCATTTATTGTACTAGTATAATACAACAGGAATGGGAATTGCGAATCACACAGTAAGAATTCACGTTCAAGGGGGTAGGTCACCCTAATCTAAAGACAGATGAGATTAGACGTTTTTTCAAGTGAAAGTTTCCTACTTTCACCACCAGGCGAAAAATTTCGGTTGATTTACAGAAATGATTTGTGGAAATGTATTATTTAAAGCACACGATGTACAATTTTCTCGGCATTTCAATTATTCAATTTACGAACATTTAAAATTGATTTTTGCTGCTTTTTCGCGTTGCAAACTATGTTGTCATTCCTGCAAATAATTAAAAACCTGTGCCCACATCAATTATGATTTCAGCTTGTAAATCCCCCCCCCCCCAAAAAAATTCGGAATTTTTCATTCAATAACTACTAATCCACAAAACTGTCGTGCAAATTCATATTTTTGAGAATAAAACCTAGACAGACAATTATTCTGCGTATTACACCTCGTGTGATTCCATACGTTAAAATATCCGTAAGTTAATGCGTGAAAATAATTATCCACAAAAAGGAAAATTCCTAAACTTTCGTCCTCGAGATAATCATAAACTCTTTGATCGGATGTACAATCCTATCGTGAATAATAAAATAATTAGTTACGAGATAATGTATTAACAATACATCAGATACATCATATTTACAAAAAAAAAAAAAAAAAAATAATCCCTTTGAACAACTGAATAGAATATCGTACAATCCAATAATCAACGATAAAATAGATTGACAATGGATTGACAACGAGCAAATACGTCGTAAGGTATAATCAGACCATTAGAATTTTCATAATTTCAAGCATTCGAAAGACGACAATTTAACAGAGTTTCGTTACGAACAATTTGTTTCGCTCGCACAATTCGCTCGCAGTTCCTGCCCGAAACGCGAAGCCGATTTTTCCGGAAATGTCGGAACCGTATCTCGGCTCTCGCCGTTCCGGATAATCCTCCGATTCGTCCAACCACGGTATTAACCGAGTCGAGCGCATAACCGAACCCGTGACAAAGGCGCGTTTTACGCCTCGCAATCGTCTCGGCTAAGGTGACGGACAGGCGAGCGGCCATTTGCATAGACGGTGAATACGCGCGCGCGAGCTCCCATCGACAGATGCCGTCGTGCGATTATCCTGCGCTCCGGATGTTCCCGGCACCCATTTCGACCCCTCGATCGAAGAGTTCTCTCCTCTCGAGAACTCTTGATCTTGCAATTTCTGCGATAATTGTAACTAACTTTGTTTTTTCTCTATCGCGTAATTCTTTCAAGTGTTTTATTTCTTTATTCATGTCGGTTGAAATTATTATTATTATTACGGAAGCAGACGAATGTATGGAAAATAAAGTATTATTGTTTCTTGTGTTTTCGACTCTCCCAAATTTTTGCTTTGCGAAGAAATTACGTTACACGATACGCGGAGCCAATAAATCTAGCCTCTGATTTAATTTAAATCAGATGATTTAATCTACAAACGTTCGTTATAAGTCCATCATCAAAATTCCAACTCGTATTAATTCTCGCACCACTTGTGAAGAATATTGCGCACATTTTTCAATTTACAAAAAAAAAAAAAAGCAGGAACTATAACGTGCGAAATTACGAAACAAAAATCACTTTGGGAACACGCTCGTGTCAAGCATGGATCGCTCTTAATCCGAGCGATGAGCGGAGAAATATCGTCGACCATCGAAGACGGTTTCGCCCTTATCACCGAAACGCCTGGAACGTGTTAATCGCGCGGAAGGAAACGGAGGACGCCCATCTCTCGGGACAAATCCACGGGATCTCATTGCCAGGTACACGGCGTGAGCGACAGACCGATTCCGATCGCACGAAACCTTTTACGTAACCGACGGCGCGTGTTTTTTTTTCCGTTTTCTTCTCTTTCTCTTCCTTTCTTTGTTTCTCGGGCGATTTCCATCGGGCGAAGGGAAGACACGCGCATCCTGGGTAATCCGTGACGACGCGCGCTTCTGCTCAACTTCATCCTCCTCTCTCGTCCTCCTCCTCCTCCTCGTCTCCTCGCCCCTCGCGTCGTCGATGAGCCCCGACCGCGCCGCGAGCATCGTAAATTCATACAAATCCGCCATAAGCTTCTATCACCGTCGATTAACGGGGCCTGTAATTACCACGATCTCCACTATCGCATCGTGTCCGCCGGTCTTCGTTTTCTGCTGCTTCTTCTGCGAGAGAGAGAGAGAGAGAGAGAACGGTGTTACGTTGAACAACAAAGTTGATTACCTTCTTTTCCGAAGCGAATTTGCGTCACGGGCTCAAATTACGATCGTGGATTTTGGGAATTTTGCGAAGAAACTTTGACAAAAATTCAAGAAATCCTAACCCTGTTTCGTCAGTTCTACAGAATGCTGGAAAAAGAGAAAAGAAAAGATCGTGCAACGAGTTTCAAGGATTTGTTACAAAGGGACATGAATGTTAGTTCAGAGAAGAAAATTTGATACGCATTTGAATTTTCGCTGTTTCCCCAGTCAGATATTTGTACTATCTCGATATGGTGCCATCGGTCTCCAATTTATTCGTATCAACGCAGATAATCGCGTTCGTCGTTTTATCCGACTTTGATCTACGGTCGGAATCGCGAAAACATTTTGACAGCACGCACGCTCGGAAACGCGAAGACGCGAGGTGGAATAATGGCAGGAGCGTGAGTGACTCCGGGGAGCAGAGTCGCGGCCTTGCCAGGCGACACTGTCGCGTTGCATTCGAAGTAGCATGCCAGCGGGTCAAGTGTCTCGGCAAGTAGAAGTTAATTAAGAGCAGCGCATGGAGCAAAGACGAAAGATCGACGACGCGGCCTCGGCTCGTGCACGTTAGTCGAACTGCATTACCGCGTAATTGTATTACCGTGGAAATAATAGCGTTCCGTGACACGGCGCCGCTACCAGGGGATCTATCGTGCCGCGCATCGAGCTCGATGCAGAGGGGCCATTTTGCAAACCTTCTATGGAAGATTGCACAACCTGGCAGAATTTTTACTTTAAACTGATGGAACGATATTATGTACCGTGTGTATAATATCTAATGATATTAATATCTATGTACGATAAATAATAATAATAAATACACAGGTATTTAGAATAATATACAAGAATATACGATTCGTTTCACTGAAAGAAGGGCCCAGACATGCAAACATTTGAATTAATAAAAAACAAATTACAGGCGCAACGCCACTCCTACTCGAGGTCTACCCCACGCCCCCTCGCGAATCACGTGACCCAAATCGACCAATCGCTAATTTTCGTTGCATCCGAAGAGGTGCCCGCTAAAATCACTTTCAGTGATAATAATAATAAAACTGTTGCATTAATATAACATATAGATTTATATACTATATTGGATATAGATATTCTGAGACAGTAAAAAGTTCTAAATCTGAACATCCGTACACAACGCGAGAAACAACAAAAAGATCTGCACCACGGGTCAAATTCGTCCCGTCTATCGCGAGAGACTTTGAAAGCGCTGACGCGCGCTGAAATCGCCCCTCGGCGATGCCGCGGGTCATCGAGCGCGATTGAACTTTCGAGGTTTTCGGCAGCGTCGAGGAGAGTGTCTAATAACAGTGGAGATTCGCGGCAGGCAAGTAGCCCAGCGGGAGAATCAAAAGGGAAGGAAGGGTGCTGCGTGGAAGAAGCCATCGGAACGACGTAACCGGTTACGCTCGATTTCCTGAGGGATTCGGAATCACGCGTTGCCCGAAATTCGAATTTCTTCTAATTAACATTGACAGCGAAACGTGCCAAAGAGAGTTACCCTTTGCAGCCTCTTGATTCTCAAATTATACGAAGAATCTGGAATGGAGAACATTTATTGGCAGTTACACATATATAACATTTATAGATATTAATGCAACAAGATATTATTATTATCGCTGAAAGTGATTTTAGCGGGGGTAACTCAGAAAATGGGGCCTCTTTAGGTGCAACGCCAATGCAACGAAAATTAGCGATTGGTTCGTGCTCCAACAAGTAGAAATCACTCTCTCAGAAAGAGATGTTAAAAAGTGGAGAAAATTTGTAATTTTTCGATTTTCAGCCCTGCATTGTCAACTTTCTACGACAGGATTTTATAAAATGCCGAAACACAGCGCGTATTTCGTATTTCAAAACTGACTATGGGCGTTCGTAATGAAAATAGCTCGCTACACGTGTCTCTGTAATAATTAGAATTTACTATGCCACAAATAAACAGAGATTCCTAAACATTAACAAGTAATTACTTGTACAAATGCTCCTTTCGTTATTTACCGCAGCATTTCGCCGAATGTGAATGTCATTCGTAAACGTCGAAAATTGATCTCTCTGTCGGTGAGAGGATTTGAATGTTCGCGAGGATCAGGCAGAGCGAGTTCTTCGATCGAAGGAGGAAAATATGCCACGCGGGATGGCTCGATACTCCACGAACGAGCACTCATTTGTTAAGCCCTCTTATCGAGCGTGGAACTAACGGCGAAGTTTCCCTCCGAAACGTATTCGGGAACGGGAGAGAGAGAAAGAAAGAGAGGCGACGAGGGAGTCGAGCGTGAAGAACGCGAACCGAGTAAAGCGCTCGGCTGCAATTTTTCTCGCTACATACGTGACGGGAGTAGAAACGACCGGTGAAGCGGGGAGCCACCGACGAGGAAAGCGCGGAGGAGAAAAAGTCGCTCGCGAATTTCCGGGGCACCGCGACCATGGCGACTAAGAAGCCGATTACTCCGCGTGGGATCGCTCCAACTGTTCGCTCGATTAACGCAATTAATCCCGTTCGGTCAATTTCGCGCGATATCTTTAGATCGTTAAGATTGCGTAAAGATTTTCATTCTAACGGGATTTGTTTGTGAAAATATTCAAAGACGTGTGGGAATATTTGATAAATATATCACGTATAATGACACGTGTCGATACTTTAATAACACTGTAACGAAACATGGCTATCGCGATCGTGTCGATTAAGTTTGAAAAGAATCTAAAAATATGTACAAAAATTATAAAATGTTCTATATACACAGATACATTTATCATATATTTTGTAGAGCTCACGAAAGCATTTAAATTACAACCAATAATTACATCACACTGTACATTAAGTTATATTATGATTTTTATGAACTCGTAGGAAATTTACGCAGAATGCACGTGACACGAAGATTTAATGTTATTTAATATTAACAATATTTACAGGAATCCGTAATTTATTAATAAACTCCAACATCCAATGCTACCACCTGCAACATTTATTACACACTTAACTGCAAGTAATTGGCAAATTTGAAAAGTATCTGTCGTCGAGCCGCGACGACTCGAAAATCGGCGGATTTCGTTCGAGGAGCGGGGCGGAGAAGAATCTCGCGGCGGAATCTCGGACGGGAAACGAGGCGTGATCGTGGCCGTGGATGGAAAAAAGGGTGGCGGGGATTGCCGCGAACAGACGCAGCCGGAAGTAAATCAGACGCTATCGGAATTCACATTAGATCGGTAAGCCTGATTCGCATTGACACGTATCGTGCCTCTGGGGCAGAAAATATGATTGCTTCGTCTCCGTTGCGTTGTCTAGATGGGTAAGCAGCATCGTGCGAGGCGGAGCGGGAGGGTGGAGGCCGGGATTAATGCCACCCTCGGGGATTCACGTGGCTTTTCCACCTTCGGTGCCATCGCGCGTACGTTTCGTCTCGCAGTTTTATGCCTGGTACTTTCTAGACTCGCGGCGAACGCCTCTTACGAAGATTAGTCTTACTCACTGCGAATTAAATTGCCAGAGCCCCTCTCTCTCTCTTCCACCTGCGAGTCTTCAAATTATTCGCGCATTCCTCCCCCCTTTGCGGGAGAATGAGGTTACTGAACTTTAGCTGAATTTTGTCCGAGAGAACGGATAAATTTTTTTGGTCTCATTACGTAGGTGAAGGATCCATAATCAATTCTCGATAAATCGGAAGCGAAATTCTAAAGTAAATCTGAAAAGTTTCTTAATTTTGTAGTGACGTGAGTACAGTCTCACGAAGATTCTACAATAATTTTAAAAAATCATCTCCCCGTATTTTTGAACGGTTTAATTAACTGTGGCTGTTTAGCCACATTTGGGTACTCTAGTTTCGTATTATATCGTAAAAGTTGATACAGCAGAGTTTCTTTTATTCAAACTAACACGAACATCAATTTTCGTGTAAGAAGAACAATTTTACATACATTTGTATTATAACATGGAAATTTTAAAAAATTGTCAGTTCATTTAAGAATGCACCAATAATTTTGCAGAGACTTCGTCACTTCCATTTTCGTCACTCATAAATGTGACGGATAATCGATCTATTGCATTAAGAATTATCTTCTCGACAGATAAAAATTACTTGATATTTAATAATCACTTAACAATTTGGATTGTCCTTCTGATTAAACAAACGAGAACATACATCGTCCATCTCAAACAAATGTCGCAAACTTCGGACGACAGTGCTCCAACACGAAACAACGAACGAACAAGAAAAAATCCGTCTCGAATGGATCGCGGATTTCGGAGTGGACCGTGACCAGCCACCCCCGCGCTCGATATAATAAAGCGATCGACTTATTTTTATAAGAGAGACGGATCATCGGGGAACGGCGTTGTTCGACGATAAGTTGAAAATCGTGTCGCGATGCTCGTGCCGCCATAAATCGTGCCGACCAGAAAGTCACTCACACTCTCTCTTTCTCTCTCTCTCTCTCTCTCTCCGTCCCTGGTAAAGCAAGTGCCCGATGCCGGGGCAAAACCGAAAACGTGACGGTCCGTGGAAACGGGGATAAGAAATCACGCCCGGGAAGATATAAAATTCCATCAATTCGCGGCGGGCACGAAACAGCGGCATTGCCCACGATACATTTTTCTCGTTCGGTGCTGCGTCTGTAAAAACCGCGCGACCAGAGAGACCCGCTCGCGCAGGCAAACAGAACACGGACAGAGACGGAAGAAAATTTCTCTCTCTCTCTCTCTCTCTCTGCTCGAGCCTTACGTATTTGGGGTTTCAGGCCTTATTAATGATTGATCGAGGGATATCGACGTCTCCCCTCTGACGCGACTGATATATAGGCGAGGAGGGGTGGTCTGGCGTGGCTTCGCACGTGACACAATAAAACGACCGCCGCCGCCGCCGCCGCCGCTGCCGCCGCCGTATCGATAGCTTATTGCCAGACTTTTTATCGATCCTGATAACTTTCCGCGTCGCTGTTGCCCCGATCTACTCGGCCGAACTTTTATATAAATCGCACGTGTTCCTTCCGTACGGCACGAAGGGCACGCGTTGTTTTGCCAACAGATTACTCCCAAAGCAAGCCCCCCCTCCCTCTCCAACGTGGCAGTGGTTATCTAAATGGCGCGCGTTGGTCGATTCTACAGATAATCCGAGTCGCGTTGATTTATTTTTCTCGTTTTTTTCCGACGTCGTCGTCGGATCTTTCAGGACTAAATAAATAAATAAACAAATGGAAATAAATGGAAAGTAGTTTTTTAACATGATATAAATCAACTCTTCACTTTTGGAAGGTCGTATTGGTCGAATTTTCCTATTTTTTTTTTTTTTGAGAAACTCTGGAACTATTTTAAACGCGAATCTCAGTTGGTCGCAATTGGCGTTTCTAATTCGACAGAAATCGTCGATTTATTTATTTAAAAACCGACTAGAGAAATCTCTCCGTGGCCAGAATCTTGTTTGCTCGTAGAAGAGAAAGAAGGTTATCACCTATTCAGTTTTAAATTCATCCAATTTAAGACTAGAAGAACCAACATCTAATTACTTCTACGATGTCATCTGACATCTTAATCTAATTTGTACACTGTCGCTGTTTAAAACGACTGTCACTGCATTTACAGAGCCATTTATTTGTCGTGAAAAACATGAAAAAGATCTTTCAAAGGTGATACATCCGCTGGATACCAGAAGCCTAAAATAGCCAGTTAAAATAAAAAAAAGTTTGTCGAACGCGTCCGAGCGAGCAGAGGTTTTTAATAGAACGGAGCGATTTCTCCGCTCTGATTTTCAAATTTTTTCCGTGTAGCCGCCCACGCGTTTCGCCGCCGCTACCCCTGGCGTGGCACATGTCGCGACATGTCGTTTCCACCAACGAGATCCCCGAGGGAGAGACAGGCCGGGGGTTGGTTACGATCCAGGAACGGTGTAGATATAGAGTTTGCGGTTTAAAACTCTGTCGTTTCTCCCTTCTCTGACGGTGGCGGTGGTGGTGGTCGTCGTCTCGTTCTCGATCGGCAACGAACGACCCCATCAGCAACTCCGGGATTCAGCAGGCTGATCAGCAGAAATGCGCGCGCGGACCCTTGCCTTCACTTGCACTCACGAGAGCTACCCTCGAGTACAAGTCGATGTCTTTACAGTCGATGACTACCCTCTTGTTTCGACGACGAGGCGAAGGAGAGCGGGGGCGGAGGGGGGAGGGGGCGAAGATGACAGAACGGAAACTGGAATTCGCTCTCTTTTCTTTTTTTTTTTTTTGATAACGCAATTAGTCTGAAATATTCTACGGTGCAGGGTGATTTATGAATATACGTTCCAAGGATAATATCACGTTGAGTGAAGTTTGGACATTTTTTAAACAGACAATGTTTCCAAACGAGAAGTTTCAATTTTATCGAGATACGTAAATGTCTTAGAACGACTTGGAATTTTCCAAATTGTTCAAAATGACCGATTCTTGCTCCTGTCCTGATTATTTCTGATTTTCACTCCTCGATTTCACGCAACCTCGCGCAAAAGAAATTACATACTTCTATAAGATGAGTCGATCCATAATATATCGTGCGAATAATATAAAATAGTACTAGTAATACAAGTGGGCCACCTACTTTTTTTTAACAAGACATTAAATTTAAGTTTCGACATGATTTTTTCATTACGTTTTGAGAATTACACAAATGTACCCAAAAGCTGATTAATTTAAAACACCCCGTGCGTGCGAACAATATTTATCCCGCAACCCGCGTCACGAAGTCGTCCGAGGGTTAAACTCGATCAGAGAAAGATTCGGAGGAACCTCTTCGAGCGAACGAAACGCGTCCGTCGCCTGTTCGACGATCGAGAGGCGATCGATTCGAGACGCGAAGAAGCTAGCTCTTTCAAGGCTAGAACTTTCTCCTCGCGCCACTTTTCTTCCTCCTCTCGCTGCCGTCGTCCGTCTTTCAATTAAAAGCAATTACACGGCGCGGTTCGACGGAGGGACCGGGGTGGGGTGAGATATCGGCGGAGGAGCGCGCGGAGGAGCACGCGGCGAGACGTCACGGAGAATAACGCTCCGCGGCACGGAAGCGAAGTCGCACCTGATAGGCGCGACTATAAACTTCCCGAAGGAAGACAAACGCGCGCGCTCGACGCTGCCGGGGGGGCTCGAACGTTGCATCATTGATGCGGGTCTATTCCCCAAACGGCGCTACATCCGCCGCTAAGGTCGTGGTTTATCTGGCAATAACTGTGAAATATCTGCGCGGCCGATGCGCCGCGTCGTGGCTTGATTGGCGCGAGCCGCTGGCATCGCCGGTAAATCTCGCCTCTCCTACCTTCGTCTTCTCTTCTCTTCCCTCTTCTCGACCTCTCTCGGCTTCGTCCACGCTGCTCGAACCACGCTTCGTTTTATAATTAACGTGCCACGAAGAAGTTTCGAGGAGTTTTCCTCATTCTTCCGAGAAACGAGGTTTAACTGCGACGCGATTGGTCCAAATTTTGGAGCACATCCAGTTTGCACTCTGCTGGAACTTCACACTCAGGGTGCGAATCATTCGTCCGTCGATCTTGATCTATCGAGTCAAATCGGATTTTAACATATATCTGTTTGACAGAATTACGGTCTCGAAGACCAAGCACAGTCTACACCTATTCAATAGAATAATTACGAAGCTAGCCAATTTGTAGTTTATACGACGAAATCAGAGTGATTTTAAAATACACCGATGCGTAATTGCCCTCCGTACGATTTGTACGCAAATCGTTTTATTACTCGGACAAAGTAAAATTAAAGACGCAAAGACGGAGATTTGTTCCAGGGATAAGAAAAAACGAATCATCGCTACGTGTCCCGTTGATTCCTCGACTACCTCGGAATTATCTTCGTGCCCTAGTTTCCCAATTTCCTCGCCGAGGAAACGGCGAACATGCAGTTCGATTCCGAGCGCATTGAGAGTCAATCGCGCCAGAGAGAGAGAGAGAGAGATGGAGAGCGTTGTTTCGTTCTCTTCGATGGGCACGGGATATAAATCCGGACGGCGTCGATCGAAGGATCGAACGAGAAGACAGCGTGATCCGCTTCGTATGCCACGGGGGGAACGAACCCCCGATATCTCTCCTCCTCGCAACCGATCGGCTGACCGAAGGAAGAAAGCGGAGCGGAGATCGCGAGTGGCGGCCCTATAAGGGCCAGACGGCGGCTGCGAGGGGGCCCTCGCCCGGTAACAATGCGGCTCCGGGCTCGGCTTCGCGGTGTCTCGTAAATATAAATGATGCGGCGACGCGGTTATAGCCGCGCTACCGTGCGCCAGGGTACCAAACCGCACCGACACAAAACGTACACGGCGGTGCGTAGACGCGCTTCTTTCTTCCTAGTCGCTCCCTTTCACTCTCTCTCTCTCTCTCCTCCGGAATCATCTTCGTTTCGATTCCGACCGTGTGTACTCGTTGGACGTACATCGCGATGGATTCTTTTCTTCATTCGCGACTAATTTCCGTATTGAAATCCCAATCCCAAGATCGACCACCGTTATCCTCATCGGCCAAACATTTCGCACGCCCGCGGAATAGACACGTTCGCGAAGAAAAGTACGAACGTATACAACGCTGTCATCGTGCAAACTCGAAGAAGTCTCGAATGGTTGTCACTCGCGGATCGAGACCATCTTCTCGTTCTCACTGTTAGACACGGCTTTAAATACATATTTTACATTTATTTACATTTGTAACCAAGCGTTTGGGTTAGATCGCGTCCACCTTCTCGGGTTATTAGCGACTGCTATAATGTCATCTTCGTATTTGGAGCGAGCTTCGTATTTGACACGTGTACGTTAGACAGATTGCACAGATATTTATCTGACCTCTCTCTCTCTCTCTCTCTCTCGACTTTGTCACTCCGCTTCGGGAAACGAGAAAGAAAGGGACGAAATCAATGTTACAGAAACGAAAGAGAGCCGGGGGAGCGACGGTGATGGAAGTTAAAAGTGGCGTTAGAATGCAGTTGTAGGTAAAGAGGAAAAGGGATAAGAGCAGGTCGGGGGGGGGGAGATAAGGTGGAAGGTGCCGGGGAGGCGGAGAAGAAAGATCGAGCACGAGGGCGAAGGGAGAAGAGGGCGGGGTCGGTCCATTAGGCGGTATCGGGACCATCGCACGGTAGCACCAACGCTCTCTGCATCTCAATGCTCTCTCCGTTGTGCCCCTGTTGCCCGAGAGAGCACACACAGCCACGGCGAAGCTGATTTTTCGGTTCCCCCAGCCTCGAGCACCGCTCGACTCGACTCGACTCGACTCGACCCGACTCGACTCGACTCGACTCGATTCGACTCGACTCGACTCGACTCGATTCGACTCGATTCGACTCGTCGCGGAGCATCGTTCCCGCGCTTCTTCGGCGATCGCCTCGAGAGGGATCGTCGACGTCGACGCGAAAGAAAAAGCCGACCCACGTCCGAGAGCGCGCGCCCCGACCCTGCAGCTGCCCAACACCGGTAGCCTACGGCGGCGTTCCTCTCTGATTCCGGCCCTCTCCGATGCATCTCTCCACCCTGTGTTCCGCAAACTCCCTCCCGAACAGCAACCTGCGCTCCCTCTCTCCCTCGTTCCTCCTCCGCTCCCGACGGATCGACCTTCTTGCCGATTTCATTCCGGTCTGGGAGGGTTACGCCGTCGTGACTCTTTGGGGAACGGTGGTGGCCCGAGGAGCGCGTTGACGGGACACGTTTCGAAATGTCTTGACGACACTCGAGAGAGAGAGAGAGAGAGAGAGAGATTGAAACAATCTTGAAATTTACTTTTGTTCCGCTTTTCAACTTTTTCGCTGCTAATGACGACTGGATAAACTCATTCGAGACTCGAGTGAAAATTTGTTTTCCACACACCACCAATGACCAAACTGAACAAACTGCACAGAGAACGTAAATATAATTTTCAAGTGCCGGGAATAACTATCGAGAGAACAACCTTCGAAAGAGAGTGAACGCAGCGCGTACTCCTTCGATCGAGCAGAGTAAGAAGAAGAAGCGCGCAGCTTCTTCCCGCAACGATTTCGCCTTTTACGATGCATGACCGTTATCAGAGGAACGGTCGCGCAGAAGCGGCGGTATCTCAATCTGAAAAATCCATTAGCGGCGTATCCGTCGCGTTAGGTTCCGCTAATAGCCCGGCTTAATCGGATTATAAAGAATCGAATTAGGGTGATTGCGCGCTCGGTCCGCGCGTCTTCCGTAGAAGCGGACGCCTCGTGACTGCGAAACCACACGGCTGGCTGGCCGTCTCTCTCTACCGGTTTTCGAAAAAGCATAATTTCGAGATGTCAGCTCGGGACTTTCAAAAAAACGCCTGGCTCCGTTTTCGAACGCGTCACGATCGTGATTCTTATCTCGGCGACACTTTTTTTCACGCTTGCTAATGACCGGTCGTCGTCGTCGTCGTCGCTTTTGACTTCGAGAAATTCCACGTTCTCTCTCTTTCTTTTCTCTCGCTCCTCTCCACCCCCTCCGTCCTCCTCTTAACGATACGAGACACGAATTTTTGCAATAAAGTAAAACGCGTACTCTCGAACACACGAGCAGGCATTTTACTCCGATATACGAAACTGACCGCTCGCACTTGGACTTTTAACGAGGAAAACGAGATCGCGAGATGGAAATAGATCTTTGATACATGCGACGTGACGAAACATTTTTTAATCTAGAAAGTGCATTATTAATTACGAATGTTATTTTATAGAATTCATCTTCAAATTTAATTATTAATCAGACTGGACGTCGAGGAGTAGTTTGCGAATATTGCAGAAAATAAAAATCGTACTTGAATAAATTAAAATCAAATATCTCCAGTTTGACTAAATTTTGTTATTCATCTCGATCGTGAAAGAACGCAAAACGAACTACCGAACTATTAATTCGTTTCATCGCTCTTTGTTGAAACATTTTTCAGCACAAATACAGTTGCCTCGACGTTAAAATGAAAAGTAAGCATCATTCTTCGGCCCCCGTCGAATTCCATTTAATTCGCGTGTCAAGTTTCTCAATTTCAAACTTAAGTACGACTGGAGGAGCTTTCTGTTTTCGAGCGAAGGACGCGAAAGAGAGACGAAAGACGAGCGAGAGAAGTCGGTGAGGTAAGCCGAACCGAGTCGAACACGGCGACTAGATTTTCCTGTCAATAAATCAAGCCGGTAGCGGTGCGCGGGGCAACCGCAACGTTTCTACTCACGCTTCGCGACTCACCTCCGTCCTCGTCCTCGTCCTCGTCCTCGTCGTCTTCGCCTCGTTTCTCGGCAACAGCCACAGAAACACGCGGAAAACTTCCTCGCGGACCCTCGAAGGACCATCTGCTTTCAAAGTTCAAAGGGGACATTATCATCGAGAGACGATTAATCTGTCATTTTTCTGCTCGAGCGAGAAAATCCTGCAAAAAAAGAGCAAACTTGAAACTCTGATCGGGTAATCGTCGAGTGTCATAATTCTGCACGACAGATGAAATCACCAGTCACCGGAGTTGTGTCTTTCGAGGCTACCAAAGTAGTTTAATTTGACCAATTACTGTGATTAGGGTAATTTAATATCAATCAACTGCTCTCCATTTCCTTTTACCTTATTTACGATCGACTTGTTGTTTTTAGCTTTGGATTTGCTTTGGGAAATTTAACAGCGCGGAGGATTCAACATCTCCGCTGTTTTCGAACGTGAAGAAAAATTTTTCAACCAATGTTCAACTCAGCACCACGAATTTTTCTCGAATTGTAAGTGGAGGGACGTCTTTTTTCGTCAGTCACGCGATAAATTTTACGTTTAAATTTAAATTGTTCCCTAAACATTAACAATTTCGAGCTATTGTACATCGATTAATGAGTGAAAAAGCAGAGATCTCGAAATCTCCGTCTACGGGAAAATCATTACTGCGTAATAATTCTTTCGTATCTCCGAAAAACAACAGACGTAATATCTCGAGATTTCAAATTTAAGTTGCAACCTAAAGTTACAACGCTGTACGTAACAAAAATGTGAAACTAATTTCTAATTTAGACTCGAAGAGCCTTCGGCTGTTGAAGAAGTCGACAGCGAGCGACGTCTGTTCGTACGAACGATTCGCGAATTTCGTCTCCTCTCGTTGAATTCCACGGTGTATAATCGATCGGCGACCGCGGACTCGATCGGCCGAGCAATCGAGACGAATGTACGAAGAGATAAAGCGAAACGTCGCGGCCGTTTAATTGGAGCTTCTGACGCGTTTCTGGCATTAAGTATGATGTTGCGTTGAGTTCAATTAAAATGGAAATCGGGGATCGCCGTGTGCATTTCGTCGTCTTCGTTCTTGCCCCCTCTGACCACTGCGCGTTCGCGTCTTTCGCACACGTAGCGAGATTCGCGAACGTATTCGTAGCGTAGAAGAATTTCTACGTACCTTTTTATTTATTTGGTGCATATTCTGAAGTTCAATTAACGCTGCAACGAGACACGAGTGATACAATTGTATTTTGTAATTACAATTAAATCTTACTACATTTCTAGATTCGTTTCAAGTTTCATCAATACGGTAGAAGAACTTTTGTCATTTTGTGCTTCAATGAAACAGTTGTGTACGATACTTCAGATTATCGACATCAATAATTATCAAAAACCTTTACGTAACACGTCACGTATGTTGGATAAAACATTTCGATGTTTTGTCGACACTGGAACAGAACACCAATATGAAAATCTAGGATGTATGAGTCGTTCGATATATTGGGTTCGAAAAATTGAAATTTAATTTATATTAAATCGGCACAATCCAATAGAACGGCAGATATGCAAAAGAAAACAAGTTTTAATGATCATATACTCTTTTAATTATATACACTTTTGTTTTCCGCTTACCCAAATTTGGTACAAATTTGAACAGCCACGAACGAACGAATCGAGGTTTGGCGATGCAACAAATCGTGCAGCCCGTTGAATATACGTCGAAATATTTTCAAAGAATCTTGCCAATTATTGTCGTGACAACCTGACCTAAACCCACACAGGTAACGAAAAAGGTACGACTGGACAAGCGTGCGAATACTTTTGCGAACCATCGTACAGCACATACCTACGAAACCAACGTACGGCGGTTGTTCTCGTTCGTAGCACGTCCGATCCCTTCCTTTGCTTCTCTCGTCGCTACACAGCGACCCCCGTATCGACTCGCTCATCCAACCTTCTTTCAGCCTTCTTCCTCCTGTTCCCGTGTCTCTTAACCACGTCGGAAACGGAGCCACGGCCACGGGGCTCTCCCTCGAGAGGAGCGTTCGTGCGTCCCGATCTGAAAATAGTTCGGTGCGCCTGGTTCGAGGGCCCCTTAATGAACCCGAGATTAGAAGTGAGTCCCGGGGTTTCGAACCGGTAGATACCGGGGCGCAATTAACACTGAAATATCATCGGTGTGGGCCCGTTAGGGACCGGTACACCGGCGTGTCTTCGCCGAGGTGGGGCTTCGACGAGGGAGAAAGAGGGATCGGGAGCATCGAGACAAGGGACCAAAGGACCGGCCAATTTTATGGACTCCTAAATTAGCCGATGCCCGGCATGTCCGCCGATTCGCGCCAACTCGCCGTCAAGCTACTCGTTACGCAGGCCAACGTCCATCCTCTCCTTGGAAAAGAAGGACGAGATCCAGCCAAACATCGACGACCAGCCGACGAGGGCTTTTGTCTGCTCGCTTGCGCCCCGCGACGAATTGGCCGACCGTTTAATTTCCAACGAGACACACAGCTGGTCGCGCACAGAGACTTGCCAAAAACTGCGTTCGTCTCGCTGAAAGACTCGCAACTAACTGTTTTTTTATTGATATTTTATTGCAAACATTCGAATCGATTACAAAACAGATTACAGGCGCGATCGCTCGGTACCAGACAACGCCACTCCTACTCGAGGTCTACCCCACGTCAATGACCCAAATCAACCAATCGCTAATTTTCGTTGCATCAGCGTTGCACGTTGAAGAGGCCCGATTTTCTGGCTTCACGACCGTGAGATTCGACCAATTTTGCCATTTTGTCTGTTTCGTGTGTTTCGTTAATATATAACACACAGACGTGTCCAGATCTGAAACTTTATGTCCTTTCGAGCGTAATTGAGAAAAACTAAGCGAAACGTTTGAAAAATTGTTTATACTTGTGTTGGTTGCATGTAAGAATTCGTAGCCTGTTTAATAAGCAAACGAAATTCTAGTCACATCTTCAAATTGATGGTTCGTCACCATGACCTACTGATTTACTGAAATTCTTTTTAATTCTTACTTTCCTTACCATCGCAACCGATCTCCAATACGTACGAGTCACTGCAATCTAAAGGACAAAGGATATCTTCGTCAAAATTTAGATCGATAAATCGACTTTATTTTCACTCACTTGTCTGACTGTCCCAGCTCGGTTGGTAGACGAAAGTCAACTTAGAAATTAATCGGGCACGAGTGTTAAGAGAGGTCCGTTCCGCGTGATTTCAAGGCGTGCCACCACCGCGCCGCCGCCGTGCGTGGTCGAGAGCCGCTCCGGCGGTAGAGACTTAATAAGACATCGTGACTCGGCGTAACGTCAGCTCCTAAGTGATCGGTTAATTGTACATTAAACCGTACATAATAGAATTATCGGCCAAGGGGAGCGGAAGCGAGAGAGAGAGAAGGGGGAGAGATGGGCAGATTCCAGAGTTACAATCCCTCCTCTATCTATAGACACCTGCATCAGTGGATTGTGGACGATTCGCCCGTTTCTCCTTTTCCTTTTTTTCTCGCTTCGTTCGAACGAGTAACGCAATCCGCCGATTACCTTCCACTTCCTTCGATAAAGTTGTTATTGATTTCGCGGCCTCTGCTCGTTTCACCATCGACCAGGCGAATTCGTTCGCAATTAAGGAATTCGTGCGGCGAATTTCGACATCGGGGCGAGTCCGTGCGGGGCACGCTCTCGCGATCAATTCGCTCTTAAGTTTGCGTTAAAAATTATTCAACATCGCGGTAGAATGTATCAATTTATCTAATCCTCTGCATTGTTTTTTTTATATGCAAGATGCGCGTTAAAATTAAACGATCTAGCTACTCGAATCCGAGTTGAAGCGATACTGTATCAGTCAACTGTCACGGAACGATAATTCGTTAAAGGATTATTTAATAAATAATCACTTGTTGAAGCGTGCGGCGGAGATCTATAAATAACATCACCCGTTTAATTTATTCCATCGCTTTCAACTAGCTGCGTGGCGCTAATACCTGTCAGGGTATATACATAAATAAAATTAAATCGAATAAAATGTTCCGCTGACACGTGGTATGACACATAGGTGTCTGCAACTCTCTTCGATCAATTTACATTTACTTTCAACTTTTTTTTCAATTTCTACGTTAAACGTAACGTCTCGTTGTCGACGGAAAATTCCAATTCCAAGTCCTCCTCCACCCGTCGCCAAACTACAGACTTCGATTGTTCGATTGTTGTAACGCAACTCGGCGATCGACGCAACAGCCCAGTCGACTCTCGGACGATTCTGGTTATTTAAATCGCGACGTGCCACGGCTGGATCGTGCATGCGATCGAAAGAACCAGTCCGTACGCGTTCGACTAAAATGGTATCGGGCGAAGCACTTCATTAATTACCCCCAGAGCTTCTTTACTCCCGCCAGTGGTACTAGTTACTTCGACGCGCTAGATCCGTGTTTGTACGAAGCTTAGCGGCCTGCTCGAGCAATAATTAATAGCGGCAGACGCGAATGAAATCATCGTAACGTGCCGTGACTGATTGCCGCTGTTAGGGTTAGCCGCGGGTATATCAAGCGTGTACTCGGTCGAACTCCTACCGTCGTTGAGGGGTCTGGCGGGGATGTAAGATTAATATTAGTTGCTCACACGATTCACCACAGACGACGACGTCACCGAGCCACCTCGAGGTTCGTTAACCTCTTGTGGTCCTGCGTACCCCGATCGCTAATTACCGCGATCGAGTCGCGTCCACCGGAAGACGTCCAATCCGGATCGTTGGACGTAAGACGCAGGACTCGAGAGATGTCGCTTTCGAATTTCCTTTTTCTTTTCCTCCTCTCTTTTCCCCTTTTTTCCGAGTACGAAATTAGAGAAATTTATTCAGTCTTGTAACCAAGAGGATTTTTATGCTTTTGTGCGAAAAGTATAATAATTTCTTTCTCAATGATTCTGCATCGTGGATGTTTCGCAGAACTTTGCATCTTTGGATTTTCTTGCGAAACGGGGTCAGCTGCAGGAATTCCTGACTTTCGATCACCATCAAGTGGTCTTTATCATAATTTAGAGAAATATAATCTACCTCATCCTCAAACTATTTTTGAATTAGATTTCTTTATGGAGAATCCTGAGCCATTTTTTACGCTTGAAAGTTTCCAAAATTTTGAAAAACCTTCCAACAGTTACTAAACATTCTGTTCTATTAAAATCCAATTCTGCTAAAATCATGAAACCACTCGACGGTGGTTCTAACTCAATAACCAGGAGCGGCGTGATAAAGTCAGTGAACCGCAAACTGCCAGAAGCAGTTAAAAATTACAATTTTATAGCAAATACCAAATCGCTCTGCTGGCTCGGGTAGAAAATGGTGGACGCGTCCTGCGTCGTTTTCGCGTCTTTAGCGGCCGGCGCACGGCCGCTGGCTAGAGCTTAATCGACGGATTAATTATTTATGAGGCGTGTTTCGTTCATTCATTAAACCTCGGCCTCGAGATCATTATGACGTGATAATGTCTTAATTAACGATGGTTAATGAATCCCTATCGCCAGAATCATTTCGCTTTATAATGCAGGCGACCGGCGGAGGGCCTCTAAACGGCGAATTAACCCCGCCGGTTAATAAACGAACCGAAGAAGCGCGCGTGCACCGCGTGGATCGCTGCACAGGTTACGACCGTAAACCCGCATGTTTCCCCAACGACCTGCTCGTGGTTAACGCATTTAGCTTCGGGTACCGATCGTGCGATCTTCCTCCTCCCCGCTCTTTTTCTTTTTCATTTTGGTGACCTGTCGCGCAGCGGTCCAGAACGGAGAATTCTCGGTGATATTCCGAACAAAAGTATTGCGGCAAAAATATCGAAGAAGCGACACTTTTTGTGCAAGTGTAACGTTGTAATTTGTATTTCTCGCTAGGAATATTCTTAAATATGAATTTTTGCGTTTTAACAGAGGAGGAAAGTGTTCGATAATACCTTGGAAACCTGCTTAATCCAAAAATTCACGAAACTAAATGAAAAGTGCAAATAAAGATGTTCTGATGTTCTTTAAATAAAAATCTCAAATCTGTTTAGTCGAAACAGACTGCACTTGTCAAGTTGCAGTCAATCTTAGATGTTCGACTTGAGAGGGGAAAAAATCACGAAAAAATGAAAGATCGTTTCGACGAAGAGAGGACACGCGAATGGGGTCGCAATTTCGGGATCGAATCGTTGACCCATTAAAGCAAGGAGAAAACACACACACACACACACACACACACACTGACTACGTATCGCGTACGTACATGCACGCCCGAGTAAGAACGAAAGTGCAACGCCGTGCGCGAGAGATTATCGCGTACACGAGCCGAGAACCGAGAGATCGATTAATAAACGTTGCTCGGTCTTTTTTGTCGCTTCCGAGAAATTCATTATTAAACCGCGCTTGTATCTCGATGCGCAATTTGCACGTGACGCGGTCACGTAACGCGGAGCGCCGCGCGCGAGCAAGCACTTTATTTATGGTTTGCTTTAGCTGTTCGTTAATCAAACCGATTGCAACCGAATCGGCTTGCGTGTTGCGCGCTGCTGCTGCTGCTGCTGCTGCTGCTGCCTGGCCGCTACCGTACTTTCAATCGATCCCTCGCCGACACGTCGCCGCGTCGGCGATCGACTTATCGCTTATCGACGCTTATGATTCTGTTTGAAGATTCGCGCCCGACTTTCACCACCTAGCGCAGCCCCGGTGAAACGCGCTTCAAATCGCGTTGCGTAATTTCACTTGGACGCGTAATTTTTCCAAGAAGGAGGAAAAATCCTTCGATTCTAACGCTGGTTGTTTCAAATTCAAACCGAGTTAGTTTCTCGTTAATAGCTCTGAAGTTGGTCGAATCGTAATTCCTGAAAAACACGCGCTTCCTGGAGTCGTTAGATCGACCAAACGAAAGTTCTCGTCTGAAATAATAAAAGACAGAAAAGACCGCCGACGCTGCTTTGAAAATGTTTTTTCGATGCGATAAATCACATGATGTTTCAGTCTGTTTTACCATCAATTAAATACCATCGTCGTGCCGAAATCGTTCTCAAATTTACCTGCTCGAAACCATCAAGGCACGGACTGAGATAAATTCTTCTCAAGTGAGCCAATATAACATATATTACGTAAAATTATTATTATTACGTATAATAATACGTTGAATACTGGCCATTACGATCAGGCTAGTTCTGGAGGTGAGCGAGAACCCGAAAATGTTGGGAACCCGAAATGGTCGGGACGGGAATTCTCTTTGTTCACAAAAAAATCGTTATTTCTCTTTTTTCGTTTTTTGACAAAAACGTTTAAAATTTGTTTTTTAACTTTTAAAAGAATCTCGAAATTCGACGAAATCCTCTCTCTTTGGAAGTAAATTCTTTTTCCAAACCACGTCTCGAACGGAAAATCGCGCCGAGAAGCGGCTCAACGGGTCAACGGGTCAACTCGAACTCGTCCAGCGCGCGCCGGATTTATTCGCGGCGGTTTTCGCGCGGAAAGGGATCCGGTCTCTCTCGCGAGGTCCGACACTTGCCCCCGGTTGACACTTGGCGCGGCGTGTAAAATCGCGCGAGGACAACAGCCGCTTAATTCAAAACGCGTATCGCGAAAAGTCACGAGCACGTATGCACGTACGTACGTACGTACTTACGTAGTTAGACCCGGCTTCCTGCGTCGTACCTGCGACGACGTTCCCCCCTCTGCCCCCTTCCTCCTCCTCCTCCTCCTCCTCCTCTTCGCAATCCTCCTCTCTGCTCCGCTCCTCCGCTCCTCGGAGCTCGGAGAGCACGCTTAGTTACGTCTAGATATACCGGAAAATCCGGTATGTGACACGACCTGCCCTTCCCGTTTCGTAAAGTCTCTTATTTTTCTTCTCCTTCTTTTCTTCTTTTTTTTCCTTCCTTTTTTTTCTTTTTATTCCTCGTCCTGCTCGTCCCTTCGACCGCGAGAAACGCCAACGTAACGCAAACCAGTTTCTCCGCGCGTAACGTACTGGCCGTGACGCCAGCGACATAACAACCGCGCGAAAATCATATCCGCCGATCGTTACTGCGATCCACGACGACGATCTCTCGAAGAATTTAGCTCGCTTCATTCGTTGAGTCGATCGAATGTTACTTACGATTGTTGTTTAATTTGCATTCGTTTTTTTTGCATCGATCGCGTTTCGGCACGGCGACGGATCTCCACTTGGAGACAACCGTGTCTCGAAAGACAAGTTTCGACAATTTTTGCGAAAACTGAACTGTGACTCTTGGAAAGATTGGAAAATTCTGTTCCACGGATGGAATTCACTACCATCTCGCGAAGATCAGAGCCTCCCCTTTGCGAAGCTTGCTGCGAGATTCACAAGAAATTCCTCGCTTCTAATCCGACAACGTTCAAAGCCAAAGCCAAATAAAATCGCAAGAAGAAAAAAGAAAAAAAAAAGAATTCACACGACAAATTTTGAAGACCCGCTGCCAAGAGAAAATTTTCAATCTTCAGCGCCACGGTGGATCCAGTCCTGGAAAAAAATTTGTTCAACGTTCTCGCGGACGTTTGAATGGTTGCGCGATGTAAAAACATCGTCGAAAAAGAAACAAACCCGACGAGACGTTGAAACGTGGAAGTTTCGCGCTTCGAAACGAGAACCAAATGGATTACTATCTCTTCTTGCGAAGTTATGACAGTTTCGAACATCTGCACGCAAGTTACGTTAATGCTCGCTGCTACAGTTATGCATGCGCGCATACCAGTTTGTAATTACAAGTAAATCGTTGATGTTTCTTTTCAAACGGATACGCGCGTACAGATATCGAAAGCGAGGCTCGATCTGCCGATAGCGTAAACCGAGCCTCAAGAGTTCCACTCGCTGATCGAAATTTATGGATTGTGGAGCCGAGCCTTACGTATCGAAGATCTGCGCACCGACGTACGGGAGAAAAACAGCGTGGCCCGAGGAAAAAAAAAAAAAAGAATATCGTAAATCGCATACTCGTTACCGGATAACAAGATTATGATTCGTGGTTGTTTAGCTAGCGAGGCGATCGAGAGACACGACGGCGATTGGAGATCGTGCGGATGCGGGCGTGCAAACAGAGTTTTTTTCTCCAGCTGTTTGCGCAAACGCGCACACACGTACCGCGTATGTTGCTCGCAAAAGTGTTTGAATGTTTGCAACAACTTTTTGAACGCGTATTGCGCAACTTGAGCGACGACAACTGCGTACAAAAGTTTCGCCGTGTCGAACGTGATTCCTCTCCAAAAAACTTTTACGGATCTATGATAACCCAACAATTTTTTGCGAGTTGTTCGATACTTGCAATCTAATCATTCATTAGCAAATATAGTTGCTACGTGCTATATAGTAGTTTTCTCCTACATATACGTCCGCGATATAAATATCTTATCTCGATATATATTTTTAAGTTACGATTGATAATTAAAGATCGAGTATTGATAAAATTTCACCCACAAATATTTTAATAATTGTACCGGTAAAACTTGAAACAAATGTGAAAGTTACAAGTTACTGTGCTGATATATAAAACTACAAAAGTACCATCGACCGCGAAAATTGAAAATCGTAAACTTTTAAGATCCCTCCGTCTTTCCCGCCTACTTTCTTTCCCGCTTTCGCTTTCTTCCAAGGCGCAACGCGATACAGGTTGCGCCCGTCTTGCGGCACGATTACCACACCCTCCTCTTCGCGTCTCCCGTCCCACGATTTTTGCTTCTCTCTTTCCCTCTCTGTCTCGTAAGAGCATTCATTCATAATAATAATATCCGTTACGCGTCTCAGACTCAAAATTACGAGTCGGTGGAGGTCCCGAAGATCCAAAAATATTCCCGCGAATCGCGAGTATATAAAAACACGAGACATTTTTCAAACTGGCACTCGAAGCGTCGTTCTCGCTGACCGATAAGCGCAGCCGGTGTTTCAGATAAAGAGACTATTCTGTGGGAACGGAGATAGAGTCGTGGCTCCCTAACGCGGTGTTAATGACATTCCGTTGCGGCGATGCAACGCAGCGAGTCGGCCGATGCTCGACGTTCGAGAAACGGTGCAATTACGGTAGCCTAACGTTGCACATCCAGCACCGGCAATTACACGTATCCACGCGCGCACGCCCGCTTTGAAAGTCAAAGGTAGATATTAGCCGTGTGATAATGCGTGACCCGCGCGATGTTTGCGATTCGAAATTGCGGCAGGTACGGGCCCGATGCTAATCGATCCCGATCACGTGTGTCAAGGTTAAAATCGACACGCCACGGTGTCGGCGAAGAGGAGGGCGGGATGACGATCGCGTTCATCTTCTCGAATGTTAATTTCGATTTCAATTTACTCGAATTCAAGTAGCCCGAAGCCTTTTCGCGTTTTATTTTATTGTACTGGAACGAAGTCGAGATGCAGCGTCGCGTCAGAACGAAATGGAACGTTCGGCTTCGTTGAACGATAGTTTAGTTTGTCACAACGAGGAGAAAATATTTAATCGTTATACGTTTCGTTTGTGGCGCGATCTTCCACTTCTTTGTCTAATTGTTTGATTTCCGTCAGATGTTGCATCTCCTTGTAATTTTTAAAGCTAAACAACATTAACGTTCCACGTTCCTAGTTTCCGTAAGACTGTCGTCCATCTTTACACCTGTCACCTTCGCGTCAAATTCTTCATATTTTATATTGCGGGACGACACTGTGTACTGAATCTTTAGAGCAAAATTCGTAGAATTGCACCACCTGCAATTTGTCCTACATTATAAAATTTATAATTTTATGGTAACGCAACAACAGAGTTGACAACACACTTTGCTCGTTAAACTCGATTAATTTTAACGCGCCTTTCCGCTGCATCGTCGAACACGTTACCTGCTCATTTCATGCATCCAACTTTGCGGGAACACATCGTGCGATAAATGAACACGACCTTTTCTTCTACCACCAGCTACGGTACGAAAGAATTTCACTCGACAAGATCGAGTAGTATCTAGCTTTGAAATTACACATTTGACTCCTTGTAGTTGTCCAATCCGTTTTACCCAAACTCCTGCAAACGAAAAACCAGCACCTAGCAAGGAGAAAATGAATGGGCTCCTTGAATCGCGCCAACTCCAATTATATGAACTATTTATCCTCCGACAAGTTCGCACAAACGTGTACAGTTCTATCGTAGAGCAGAAAGACCGGTTACATTTTTTTTCCCCCATCGACTCGCAGTACGTCACACACGATTGGATTTTTTTCTTTTCTTCCTCCGCAGATCGACACGAGTGGAATGCGAGGAAAATTGGACGAACTGCAACGAGAGCAGAGGATTCGAAATCCGCTCGGGTGGATTAAATCCTTGGAAGAGGGGCAAAAAGGGAACGGCGAGGGTGAAAACTGAAGATCGTGCTTTTGAGCGTGAAACACACACACATGAATAATTAATTTCTAATACGTAACAGTGTTATTCATAGTTTCTTACAAATGCGCCGTTTAGTCGTTTCATTTCAAATTCAATTATTCACGTTTATATCATTTCTATCTTATTTCTTTTTTATATCTTCCTTCGATGTATTTCATTCTCATTGCAATATATTTCTCTTTCAATGTGAGTAAATTTTTTCCACCGTCAAAATGATTCGTGTTCACATTTTCCCTTGGATGTATACGGATGTACATAACATCTGTGTGCACGGGAATCGATAGAAACATGCAAACATTCGAATCGATAGAAAACAAATTACAGGCGCGACGCCACTCCTACTCGAGGTTTACCCCACGCCCCCTCACGAATCACGTGACCAAAGTCAACCAATCGCTAATTTTCGTTGCATCAGCGTTGCACCCGATTTTCTCGGTTACCCTCGCTAAAATCACTTTCAGTGGTAAAATCTCGCGTGAATTTCACGCGACACCGTGACGCGTCGTTCGACGTTTCGCAATTTCTGCCCGCCAACGCGTGTATTAAGCATTAACGTGGACTCGTGCGCGCGTTTATCAGCGGTTTTCATCCGTTTCGTGCGTTTCCTCGAATTTCACGAGTCGACGCCGAACACAGGTGTGAACGAGACCTCCTTCCAGCCTCCTGAGTTCGCCTGGCAGTGATAAAACGCGTCGTAATCTGGCCACGATCCACGATCCACGCCGATTTTCACTGCGCGTCAATACGTTTTCAATACTGTCTCATTTCGCTGTCTCACTGCTCTCATTTACATAATGAACGTTACGTTGTAATTACGTTGATAAATTCCATCACGTGTGCAATAGAACCAACGTCGTCTAAAAAAATCATTGCGTCTGTTAATTGCAGGTTATACAACGTTCATGAGTGAACTGGGACAGTGAACCTGCCGAACCTGATTCGTGTAAGTGTAAGTGTAAGTGTGAGTGCGAGTGTAAAGGATAGTTTAGATTCGAGACGAATTTGGGAAAAGCTTGGTTAACTTTGGAAAGGAAATTACACACGTGTGAAGTAAAATAATATGCAAGTCTTACGTGATTTACTCGTGAAGAAAATTCACTTCGTTCGTGTCTCGAGTCAACTATGAAATTAGCGATTAATAATTAATAATTAATAAGGAAAATTATTACGAATATCGTTGGAAATAAAGGAATAACTGGATTGACGAATTAATCTTAAGCTTCGTAATTTTCACTTTTCGGAAGAAGAAGAAGAAGAAGAAGAAGAAGTCTAGACTTTCCGTCTTTCGTTGCATACCGCGTCGATAACAATAATTTCTGTCAAAGTCATTCCTCAACGGGGTTAAGCGGACGCTGGAGTTTAACGGAACGCAAGGTCGAGACGTCCACGCCTCACCTGCTCGATCTTACTCTCTATCTACCTCGCCGATCTTCCCCTCAGAGCGGCTCGCTTTTTTACACACCGTGTCGGCTAATTAGCCTTCACCCCGAGATATTGCAAATATATCGGCCACGCATATTCCACGCCGCTGTTGCAAAAAACGGTTATTAAAAAAAAAAAGAACGAGGTTTTTACGCGCGTACTCCCGTAAAGAGTCCTCGGTCGGAAATGGCACCTGGCGCGACGATCGTCGATCGAGTCAATTTTCGACGAACACCGCGTTGACCAACTAAAAGGTCAACGTCGTTTCACGCGCGAGCGCCTGAAAAATTTTCGACAGCCCCGGCAGCTCCGGAGGCCCAGCCAATAATTCTCGCCACGTGTGTTCCGAACACGCGCGTAAGTGAAAACTAAAACGAACCACCGTCGATGCCGATGTCTTCTTGCCCGTCGACGTCCACGCTCGTCGAGAATCAGGGTCAGCGAGATCGGCTTTCTTGCGAGATTTACTGCCGCCGGTAAGATTCCACTAAACAGACTCGCGCACAGAAGAACCTATCTCGAGAGAAAGATTCGACGTTCCGCCGCGTCTAAGAAGTTTTCCTTCGCTCGGTCGCGGTGAATTTTTGTCGGTGACAAAATGACAGCGGGGAGCTCTCGTCGACAGAGTCGCCGAACGGTATATTTCGGACAAACCCAAAGAAGAATCGGCGTCGCGTTCGACTGCGGACTTTCACGCGTTTCAAAAGGAAATTTGACACGACAAATAGTACTAGTGTTTCTTACGAAACAACGATCCCTTACCCAAAGGATGCGGATTTTCATTTGGAGGAAATTTCAAATACAGGACTGCACAAGACCTAAAACATATTAATATATTATTAACTGAGAGTTAACGTATATACCGATACATTGTCAATTAAAATAAATTAATACAACTGTGAATTGTGCAATTTTAATTGAATCTTTCTTACGCTAATACGTACGTCAATTACACACACGCGTGAGTATACCACATATTCAGGAAACTAAAAATGGATGAAAGTAATTCGCTATATCGCACCGAATTGAATTTTCAGACTCGCAACTACTGTCTCTCGTTTGAAAAAATTTCCACGTTTCACGCAGGCGAACTCGTTCAAAGATCCATTAGCAATTTAACAGCTCGGACAAACCGTCAGCGAGAACGATGAAAAGACAATTATGAATTGCACCGACTGAACTACATTCGTTATGAATTGCAGCAAGGACATTTTATCGGGTTGATCAGCCGGGCGTGTGCCGATCTCGCGTACGGCGAGTTTTGCCGTGGCTGGAACGAGCCAAGAACTGTCAAGGATGGCCGCCATCCGTGCGAGCTACGCAGCTCGTGTCGCAACTTCCATCCGACTACATCATCCGTGCGCGCAGCTCTCGCAGCACACTTTGTGAAACTCTGCACGTTTTCTCTTTCCTCGAGATCGTCGAAAGAAATGTCCAAAAAAAAAAAAAAAAAAAAAAAAAAGAAGAAGTCACACCCCAATCTGTTCTCCCAATTCGAAAATAATATCACATCCCGCGAGGGCGGAATTAACAACAATAACAAACAATTTCCTTCGTCGAATTTCCTAATCTCGTTCTTATCTGACTTTGGAGGAACGAATCGACGCGCCGATCCGAACCGTCTCGCGCGCGCGCGAAGGTTTTTTCCCTACGGTATGCGCGAGTAGTCAAGGATGTCCAGCACGGTGCGCGAGTTGTCGCTACGTGTCGCAATGTTCATCCGACGACGTCATCGGTGTCCACGAGAGACACCTTAACGAGCGCTCGTTCAGGTCCGCTCGGTACTTAACGCGCTCGATTGCGTAAATGGGCATAGTACGATCGATCGCGGACGGGACGATCGCCGCGATCGCCGCGAAGCGAGACGAAAAGTCTCGCGCAGGTACCCGCCGCTCTGGCTTTTACGTCGTTGCTGCGTTCCAACTGCGACGACTTTTCAGTCTGCGACAGCAGACCCCCCGGTTCAGATTTTTCCGATGACT
Organism: Melipona beecheii; assembly: GCA_032399605.1. Classification (NCBI taxonomy): domain Eukaryota; kingdom Metazoa; phylum Arthropoda; class Insecta; order Hymenoptera; family Apidae; genus Melipona; species Melipona beecheii. Next base: position 4,810,608 of record JAUCMO010000504.1, on the reverse strand, counting down.
TTTTGACTTTTTGCGTAACATCCGAAAATACACCCTCGGAAAGGTAGTTGAAAAACACTCCCGGGATCTACCGTACTCTGAATATTTTACACACTCTTTTTCGTATTATATTTCGTAGTTTTGTATTTGTTCTCGCGTGAATGCGTAAAATCCAGAATTCTGTTCTGAAATAAACATGGGACGTGGTGAATTTCGAGTAATGTCCCTTTCACGCTTTCTCGATTAATTAACGAACCTAGCAACAAATTTATTCCTCTTTCAGAAACAAAGAGAACTCGACGTCGAGCAACAGCAACGTTCTGGTCTTTGCGTTTCTCAGTATCGAATTCTATGGCGATTTGAAAAAAATTGATTAGAAGATGCGATATACAGAATGGTACCAACAAACATTTCTCTGAACATCTGTCACAAACTTGCAAATCGACGACATTCGAACGTTTGTAACGAGAAATCACACAGCGACGAATCTTCTACTTTCACAATTCTCAATTTATTTTTCACGAAAAGTGTTTTCTCGATATCGTGCTCCGAGTTCGTACGTTTGTCGAAAACACTGAAAAATTTTCCTCGCGACTGAGTCGACCGAAGGATTCCTCTCGCAATCCTTCCCGCGTCGCCAATTTGTCGAACTTTGAAATCGAAGAAATACTCGAAATACACGAAATTTATCGTCGAATTTTCACAGACACATCCGACCGGGAGATTTGCTCGGATATACACCCCTGTACGGAACACCGATTGCAACTGCAAGTGTCCCAAATCCCACCGTTAATCGCGACCCAATTGCCCTCCGCGGTTTCGTGGCTCACCGTTGCCCAAGGCATCCCAGGCTCTCCCAGGAGAGATTATGAGAGCGAAGGTAGCTATTCGTCGATTGGCAATCGGTCGAACCTCCGTCGAACCTCCGCAACGACGTGAAATCACGCGAAACGCGAAAAGAAAGAAACGGAGGAAGAGGGTACAGGTTGGAATTCGAGCTTGCGAAACGTGCCAGGGACGAAGGAGCGAAGGGAAAGACTGGATGTATCTTCGGATTCCGCTGGTGTCTACGACGGGAACAGAACAGAACGAATGCCTGGAAGGCCGACGACATTTCGAGTTGTCGTTACATCATCGACAGAACCAGATCGTCGCAGATACCCGAGAAAATCGGACTCGGTTCGCCGTTCGATCGGCAACAGTCGGAACTTTCCTAGCAGCGATCGTTCGCGATTCCCGAAAAGCGAAGTGGCGGCAAATCGGGGAGGATAAATTCATCTTTGGATAAATCAACATCGCTAGTTTAGTATCGCTTGACGATATCAGTAATCGGTGACACCAATTTACGATTAAGATTTTTTTTTTCTTTTTGACGGTAGAACCACCAATGTGATCAAAACGACCAATTTACAATTTTTTTCAAATTCTACAGATACGAAACAGTGAATTCTTGGGGACTTAAATGACAATTTTTTAATAACATGTACAAATGAAAATCTCCTTCACTTTAATGTCTCTGATGAAAGACGTGAAAAGGAACTCGGAGCGAATAAATTCCTGTCGCGTTAACGATTGCTCGAATAAAATTTGCAAACAGCGAAAGAATGAGAAGGAGGAAAAGAGATCGGGAGAAAATACGAAAAAGTAATAATATAAACGCCGAAGAAAATCATTGAGACTTGCATGAAAATTCGGCTCCTTCTCCGTAGAAAGCAAAAATCGGTAGAGATGAAAGTTTTTAGGATCGTCGCGAGTGTCAAAAAAAAAGAAAAAAATCAATCGCGACTAAAACCTTCGGAGCTTGACGATAGAAAAACGGCGAAACATCCCGAGGCGCGACTTTCGATCGCTTTTCCTTTCCGTGGGAAGAAAAGCGAGGAGGAGGTGAAAGAGCAAAAAGAAAGAGAGGAAAGGAAAGCGGAGGCGCGAGTTGTGGCTAATTAGAAATGCATTGGATGATAACGCGGTGTGGCAGCTGTAATAAGAAGATCTCGGAACGACCGAAGCGCCATGAAATATACTTACAGCTCGGCGAGGAGGAGGAGGACGAGGGCGAGGAGTCGCTCGGACAAAAATCGCCGCGCTAATTGGAACCGGTAGCTCGACGAAACGACGAAACGGGCTGCCGCGTTATGCGAAATGTTAATTCCCGCCGTTTGATTCCCATGCGACGGTTGATGATTATTTAGCACGCTAAACGCGGACGTCGTTTCATCGGCTTACCGTTAACCTACAGTTTCGCGCAAAGCCCAGCTGCTCTGAATCTGAGTTTCGATACGATTCGACTCTTTCGATCCTTTTAATGATAACTCGATGCTTGACAATCTCGGGGTCACTTTACACCGATCGTGTCTGCTGATACGCTGATAGTTGGGTCGTCCGGAAAGTTCGTGCCGATTTTGAAGGAAAATTATGAAATTATTTAGTTGACACTCGTTAAACGTTAAATCGATCTTGAATTTTTAACGGGACCCGTCGTCGAAAATTTTGAGAAGAAATACCCAAGAAACTATATAGCGTTAATTTTGACCATAATTAATTTGTGTCGCAAATTGATCACTTCACCCAAAGAATTCATACGCGCAATTATTTTTTTCCCAAGCCTGAGAAACGTCCGTAAAAACTTAGTGTCAAGAAGTACAGTTTCGGCAAAATTGTTCGGTTCAGCGATCGATCGATCGCGATCTCGTCGTCGCAACCGGTGGTAATTATCAATTCGTCGTTCGTTTGCGTATACACGACGCTTCGAGTCGCCGAGAAGAGAAGAGAAGAGAAGAGAAGAGAAGAGAAGAGAACACAGCGAGGATGATACACAGACGGAGTGCAAGGCACAGAGAGCGGAGAGGACAAGAGATAGAGAGACAACGGCGAGGCACGAACAGCGTCCGGCACTCTCGAGATAGTAGCTGTCGATCGTACGTGGAAACCGTCGCCTCGGGGACGGACAGCCTACTTGTATGCAGAATTGCGTCGTACATTGTGTTTGTTTTATTAATGCGGCCCGACCTTGCGGCTTTCGTTCGGCGCGCACCGCCGCGCATAAATACCGCCGCGTACCACCACCCTTTCCCCTCAACGAGTCAATTCATTTCGCCAATCGCGCGCCGGCCAATCGATCCGCCGGGATATCATCCCGGGCGAAAATTGATTCGAGGAATCGAGACCGACTCGGCAGTCGCCAACCACCCTGGTCGTCTTCTCCGGTTACTTCAAAATTGACGCGCGACGCAGCGACGCTGGACACGACTTCCGTCCATGCGCAGTGTGCCAGTCAGACCGAGCATCAATAACGACGATAACAACAACGAGCGCGGGCGTTTTTCTTTCTTTTCAATTCTTCCGACCATCCGACCATCTATCGGAAGTAGAGAAGTCGCTGGTCGAGCCGAGTAATAATTTGGAATGTTCGCAACCTTGCTTCTTTCCCGTTTATTTCTCCGTCGAAATCAAACGTCGAACGGTTTAATTAAACGTCGATGCGCTTTCTGCACGCTGACGTCAATGAAAGTAATAAAAATAACGAACACCTGGACGACTTTTTCCTCGACTCCCGCGAGATGTAACATGTAAAAACAAGGTAAAGTTGAAAAGTTGACGTTGCTGACAACGATCGATGTCTCCGTTCCTGAGACATTGCAACTTTTTTGCTCGAAGTCTCGGAGCCGCGAGATTCCAAGGACCTTTTCATCCCTAAATTCCACGAAAGTTTCGTCAAATTTTCGGAAACTGAAATTGCCACGATGCCTGAAATGAACGTCAACGCCGGACTTTCGATTTTCTTTTCTTCGAAGAAAAACTGCTTCCGTCGAAATTCGTATCGATTTTTGTTTTTTCGACAGAACAAACGACTCGCACGTAGACCGTTCCGATATTAATCGAGCATCAAGTTCCAGCGTTAAACGCGACGCGAATAACCAGATAAAACACCGTGACACGGAGAACGCTGTAACTTTTTATTGCAACGTATAGTATGAGTATCTGTTGGAACCGCGTCAAGTCGAACGCCGTCGATCGCGTACGTAATTTTACTTTAATTTCGCTTCCCATTTCTCCGCGCCAGACGCGTCTGATATCAATATTACGACAACGATGTTAAATAAATCCGCATTTCGTCGAAACGACGCAGCCACGTTCCAACGTGTGCAACGTGGGAACCGAATAAATTAACCGGTTAACGCGCGTTGCGTAATTCCCTGCCGCACTTTGTTTCTTTCTCTCTTTTTCTTCCCTTCCCAGCTGCGAGCTGGAAAAAGGGAAAAAGGGGAGAGAGAAGGATGGAAAAAAGTGAAACGACGGCCGATCAAGCGCTCGCCTAATTAATTCATCCGTCGTATATATCCCTCTCGATACTCCTCGAACGTGCGTGCGTGCGTGCGTGCGTACGTACGTACGTACGTAATAAGCTGGCGGCGATGCAGCTCGGCCGCCTCCGATACACTTTTGCAAATTCTTGCAAAAAGAACGGGCGCCGCCAGCTTGGTTTTGTAACGAAGCGGTCAACCTTAGAACTCGCCGCGAACGCGTTAACTTTTGCATAATTTACACCAGCGTCAGGCGAAAGAAACATTTATTATCGTTGTCGTCGGAGAGCAACAGAGAGAGAGAGAGAGAGGGAGTGGGTGGGTAACCGGCCGACTAATTTTCGCGCAAGGTTCTCGCCTGCGACGAAACGCGAAACATCGACGTTGAACGACACGGTCGACACCCCTTTGGCCCCATTTTTTTTCGACACTTTATCAAATTTGATCCGATCTCGCGCGGCCTGGTTGGGTAATTTTTCGTACGTGGAAGCGAGAGATGCCGATTTCAGGGAAATGGAACGTACACGGATAATACTTGATTAAATATCGCAGCGTGACGTTGCCTTTAAACATCTGTGGTTATTTACATCATTTGGAATTCCTTTTGTCGATGATATTCATTCGATAAATTTCTCGATAAATTCATTTGGTCGTCAATGCATTAAATGTAGGTTACGATCCAAATGTAGATTGGGACAAACGTATGCAATAGAATTTTACGTCGTCGTCGAATTTTATACCTCACAGCTCGAACCGCGAGAGGAAATTCCAAAGATTCGCCGATTTTACGGAATTACGAACAGACTAAAGTGTTTCCAACGTTGTGGCAAGATCAAATGGTAAACGCAGACATCTGACGACGGATAATCAACAGACGTTGTCTCTCCCCTCATTATTTACATTGGACAAATTTTGCAGATCGAACAATCCACCGTGGTACAACGCTTACTTCCCACCGATTATTTCAAACTAATTCTATGAAATTTAAATCAAATTCGAGTCGAAACGTTGCGTCCCAAAAATTACAAATTCGTTTCAACAGGAAGTGATTTTGGACTTACTCGCGACCAATACCGGACACGTGTTCGCGAATGAATCGTCCGCTAGCCTGTGCCAAACTTCGCGAGAACCTCTCCGGGCAACACGGATACACACCTGGAGGAAGGTCTCCGGAGAGGTCGAGGCGTTCTCTAAGACCAGTTTCTGTCACAGAGCCGCTCCCAACTCTTTAACAGCTCCGACCGAAAGCCTGGCCACGAACCAGTGTCGCCTGGCTTCCGTTTACCTCCGCTCTTTATCTCGATCTACGACGATCGCCGATCGAAAATTCAGGTTTCATTTTTCTCCTTCGTTTTTTTGCCCCCACCATCGTCGCCGATAGCGCGACACCGCACCGCTTAACCCGGTACCGGTTTTAGACACTTGGACAGACAGAGAGAGAGAGAGACCTTCGAATCTCTTCTCTTCTTTCTTCTTCTTCTTCTTCTTCTTCTTCTTCTTCTTCTTCTTCTCTATCTTTCCTGGTTCGCTGGGTCCATGGATGGAATAATATGTAGTTCACCTTCCTCTTGTCGCGGTAAAAGGTACGTCGTTATTGCGGCAGGCTGTGCGCGCTGGTGGTAGCCAGAGATTTCGCGATTTGATTTTTTACCCCCCCCCCCGCTCTCGTTTTATTTTATTACTCAGGGATAACGAAGATCGTTTCGGTGCCCGGCAAGAAGTTAAAACTCTGTTATTAGCTTCAAATGGTATCATCGAGTCGTCGGGGAGCTCAGGAATTGTTGGACGCTTCCAGAACGCACGGATCGTGTTAATAAAAATGTGCTGCGAAGAAACATTGGTAGTTTCGATACCGCCAACGATCTTCCACCGCTCTCGAAGCGTGAAATATATAGACGATGGAGAATCCAGCGGTGCAATTTGACATTGAATCGTTCGATTTTTGTCGCAAAGTGTCGTCTCGCCACGCTGACTCGAGGGTAAAAATAATTAAAAGCACCGACAAATCGCGCATTGTCTGAGATTGCTAAATTCGAGTGGTGCGGAAAAAATTGATAGAACTCAATAACAAAATGATGAGAGCCACAGTTTGACGCACCACCGTGTCAAGAAGAAACATTGACAGGAAAAATACCGAAAGTGATGACCTCTCGAGGAGACGTAGCCTCAGGTACGTTCAAGCTCCCGTTATCTCGATCTGCGGCTGCTACTGCTTGCTCTCTCGGCCTCGAGAGCTCGCGTCAGCCGCGTGTCCGATTCGTTTCGCGCTGTTTTCGCCCCCGAAACACGAAGAGGGGTGGCAACTGAGAGTCGATACCACTCTCGTAAAACGAGCTCCGTAGGAAATTTCTTAGTTCTTGGAACTAGGAGGAAAGAGGCGTCGATATGTCGTGTATTATCGACAGTTTATCAAACATCTCGTCAGTCGTAAATAAAACCCGCGCGTTGTTTAACCAACAGTCCCGTTCGGTGTAAGAGCGTGTATCGCGACTGTTGATCAACTGTTCGTTGATCTTCCTCTTCTCGATTTATCTCGGGAATTGTTCGACTCAACGGGCACCGCTCAATGAAATTTTTCAATCCCATTAACACGCGACCGTCCCGATTAAGCGTCGAGTGAAATTAAACGTTAATACACGGCATTGACGCGAGTCAATGCTAATGCGAGGTTGATGCAAATGATCGATACAAATATACGCTTCTACGATAGATATTCATCGCAAATGCATTACTTATCAGATGCTCGAGATGATGATCAATCATATTACGTATTATAATTTATCGGATATTAAATGCGTTCGCTTCGTAACAGTAGTGTAGTTTCATTCGAGTATTATTATTAACCATGTTTCAAAATGTTTCGTAATACGCGCATAAATGTATGTTTATTAATGCACGTTTAAATCTTAAATTGTTTTATAACGCGTTGATAAATTCTTCTACGACAAGTGCAGTTTGGACACACGTATATTTATCGTTTCACGTTTCCCAAGATTTCTAGCTATCTCAGTCAGCTACTTAATCAGCTTACGCCTAATTATCCATCTCAATATAATCTCCTCTTTCGGTAATTCGATGTTTAATGCATATACGCAGGCACGTGAACTGTTGAATTCATCACGTATCGACACGGATGAGTATACAGTATTCGAGCGCTTCCAATCTACGATACACGCGCGTTAATAAATAGAACGCGCGCGAAAAGTTTCAGTTTTCAAAATAAGATTGCGCGTAAATCGCTGCGAGTTTCGGTGCTTGGATTCATTCTCAATTTCACGTCAATCGTCAATTCCTCTTTGGACGTCCTGTACGTGACTTCTTGTTAGTGTAGTGTTTTTGACTTTTTTGTTAGATAATGTATCGCAGGTGTACTTCGATTTAACAATTTGGCAATTTCAAGGTAACTTGAACATTAATTCTCACTGTGAGACTGTGCTCTGCAAAATCCGTACGAACCACACAATGTCTCGGGATCCACTGAAGACGTCCGAAATCGGTATGTTTACACTCGATGCCCCGTAAATCCTGTACGCGTTGCCTTTACGCGCAATCTTATTTCGAAAACTGAAACTTAACGCGCGCGTTTTATTTATTCATTTAACGACGACGCGGATTGGAAGCGCTCGGAGCAACGTTTCTCAACCGATCGTCCAACTGTCAATTCACAGATAACTTGGCCTGAATTAATTGGACTGAATTAATGACTAAATTCGCGAAAGGAGAACGAATTCCAGAAGAGAGAGAGAGAGAGAGAGAGAGAGAGAGAGAGAAAAAATGGTAAATGTCCGCACACTTTTGAGCGAACGATCAACGTGTATCTCTCACCGATCGTGTGCACCGCTACATACGCGAACGAGCATCGGTCGCAGTGACATTCACACGTGTTTGCGTCTTTTTTTTTTTTTTTTTTTTCTTTCTTTCTTTCTGAGTATATATACGTACATACCTAGGTATATGTATCACGTATATCATATACATGTATATAAATGGCGTAGAACCGCGATCCCGCTCGCCTTCGCCACCGCGGAGTTACGCAACAAGTAGAAGTCGTTTGGTCGGCTTCGACTGCTCGTTGGACGTTTCCACGGAGCTGGACAACCTCGAAGAACGCAGAAACGACTCGTGTTTCTGCGCAACAACGCCGATATCGCGGACCGATTTCGCGTTCGATTAAACGAACAACCGCCGATCCGTCGATCGAGGCACGAGAGATTTATTCGATCGTTTCAACCAGACGAGAATGACGAAGAAGAGGTGACTCGCTCCGATCCACGGCGCAGAGTCGCCGATGAAGACAACACGCTCGCATCGCTGACGCGTTTAACGTCCGCGCGGAACGATTCGTGATAATTGCAGCGCCTACAGAGAGCATTTGCACGTCGCTGCGTTCGCAGTGGCAAAATTGACGCGCGTCTACGTGTCGTTCTTCCGTACTGTTGCTGCATCCGCGCTGTATCATTAGGCATCTTAATAACAGCCATCTGTTCGCTCCTCTCGTTAATCTTTTCAGCGCTCGAAAACGCGTACCAAAAGGTAATCTGAAGGTTCATCGGTGCGTCGAACGACTCTGTCTCTCTCTACGTTGACGTATTCATTTTCGCAATCGTTTGTAAAATTATCCGTACGATATCACGTTCAAAGAGTCGAACGGAATTCTACGTTGTCTCGAGATTCTTTGATACTTCGATAATCGCCGCAAGTGCAGACGTGCCGTTGAGTTTTGTGAAATTTTTCCAAGTGCCACTGTGTTTGAAACTTTCGTCTGTAAAAGTGAAAATGTAGAGTCCAACGGCGATATATACCGCGTTTAAGAAAAAAAAGGAAAAGGATGTGCGCAAATATGAAATCGTCGATTTCCGCAGTAGGTACGAAGTTTCGTACAAAGTTTTCTTTCCGTCTGTTTTCAGCTTCAAACGCTCCGCGGAAATCACGGAACGCCAAATTAATAAAATCACGTTGAATATCGAAATAAATTGAAGAGAAATCATCTATTTTCTACCAATCGAATTTATCAAACAGACAACGAGCAAAGTTTTTATTTCAGTCCTTTAGAATTTTCATCGTCGTACCTTTCCTCCGCGAAACGCATTTAGATCCTGAAGCAGACTCTGTCCAGCTGTTTCGCTCGTACAAATAATCCACGCAAATCGAAGAATACCTGCGTACGTTGCACAATTTCAAGTTTGCGCGTGGATATAATTAATTTCGTAGCGGATGGAGCAATCGAGGGAACACGTTCCGGGAGATAGCGATCGCGTTTCAACAACGACGGAGCGAAACAAGAAACTCGACGTCGCCTAAAATTCGCCGTTCGCTAGAGGACACATACGCGGAGGCCCTCCCAGAGGACGATTCCCAGTCTCGGGCATTATCGCTGAGATTTCGAAGCGCACGCACACGCGTGCAAACGCGTCGTTCTCTCCAAAACGAGTAGTCATAAATCGAACTTTCCCCCGGAGCTGGCTCGACCTCGTTCGAGAACTCGGACGACGAACGACGAACGACGCGCCTCCATCTTCCACAGGCGGTCTTTTGTTTTTAGCACGCCGGGTGACATTTAGCGAGCGACGCTAGGCCAGGCCTTGACGGGGCACAACGCGCTGAACGGTCCCCCTCGTTTCCAGCCACGCGTGTAAACTCTCGCGAGTTTCAGCGTTCCAGCTTCTCCTCCTCTCGCAGGAGGTGGGCCGCGGGACAAGACCGGCCGCTCGGAGATCGGTGAATATGAAAATAGTCCTCGAGAGCGTCTTCCAAAAACTGGCGAAGCAACGGATCGTGACTATACGAAAGTTATAGCATCGGGCGGTGATAGCAACGGGCAATAAGTAGATAACCGTGTCCACGGCAGTCCATGCGTCAACGTCAGGTGTTTCTCTCTTCTGTTTCTCTTTCGAGGAGGAGGGGAGCTCCAAAGCTGCGCGGCGGAAATTGCGTCAGTCGAAAGCAACCGCGCTTTCGCCACCGCGGTCCGACGAGCAATTTTTTTTTTTTTTTATCGTGCGTGTGTGTTGCTTCTCGAGTTTGGCGATTTTTCCGAATGGTAAATAAATAAATAAATAAAGAAAGAAAGAAAGAAAGAAAGAAAGAAAGAAAATGATCAAACCGTGAGTTGCGTGATATCTAACTTTCAAGTTACGTGACGTAACATCTTTGGAATAAAAGGTTAGTCCGTTCGATACGATCGTGCACTGTAAGATTCTATACTTGGACGCGTGATATATAAAACGTTAACTTCATTGACGTTCCAACGAAATCCATACCTATTCATAAATCGAACGTTTTATTCCGTGTCAATGGCACGTTCGTGCGTTGATCAAACTTCAAAAACTGCGGCAATTTCAAAAATTATTTCTTCACTCTGTGACACCGCTGGCGAAGCCATCGAAGAAAATCGAGGCGAGGCGAGGCGAGGCAAAGTCTCGCGCAGGAAGTCGCGGATTCTTTTTCCTTATCGGTCGGCGATGCACCGTGACTCGGCTGAACTTGAGGCAAGGTCGCCGCGAATCGCGGCTAACGAGACGCTCACGCTCACGCGCCGCGTATATTTCGCAACGCGTAACCTCTAAGTTGGAATGCGTTTAACGCTGGACGCCTACGGGACGCCTCTACAAGCCGCGCCAACAAAGCCTTGAGTGGAAACAACGCGTCGTCGCGGTCGTTGCAACACGAACGCGATCCTTTGAATCTCGGCTGACTGCCAACATTTAACGCACGTCCCCGCGTCGTCGCTGTCCATCTAGAATTCAGCTTACTCGCCTCTTTCTTCCAAAGTCGAGGAGTTTGTCGAGCCGCGTCTGGCATATGTTATAGTTATTTATATTTATTATTTGGGGCTAATATGCACATATATATGTACATTAACGATATATGATAGAAATACGTCGTTGCTCGTTATGCTAGTATATATTATGTATATATTATGTATATGTTGTGTGTGTGCATGCCGCGAGAATATGCCAGCAACACGTGTTGGAGAGAGATTGACACTTCTGTCACCGATCGGAGGAAAATTTTATTCCAAGAATCCAAAACCACGAACTTTTTTTTCTCGTACGCTTGGCGCAACAACGTTACGCAATACGTTAAGAAATGATGATTTTTCTTTCGTTTAATGGCACGTAATGACACTATTTTTCTTTCTTTTTTACCTTTCCGTACTTGTCCGTACAGCATTGAATTATTGTTACTAAATCGATCGTTTGCGACACGCAAAAAAGGCTCGATTGGAACTTTATACAAAACGAAGTTATTTTCTCGACGCGATACACGAACAACAACAGTCTTTTTCATTCGAACTCATCCCCGTTTATCGACGTAGAAACCAAAGGTTCCCTTCTTTCATCTCTTCTTTCATCTCCATTCTAATTATCGCTGCTTCATTTTCTGCGTCTCTCTGTGGAAAAATGTCGTCGCGACATATATATATATATATATATATATATATATATATATATATGCCAGGAAAATCTACGATCAGAGAGAGTGTTTGCCGATTTCGCAACAAGAGGAAGACGACGACGCTGTCCACCCCCGGTGTCGGATGGTGGCGAAACGGATCGGAAAGAATCATGGTAGCCGATAGTCGGCGGGAGGATCCCGATAAAGGGTGGTTGGCGGATATAATAGATGACGGCGGGTCCCTTCGCAGTCGAAAACGTTCGACGGGTCCCGGGGGCCCTTATCCGAAGGTATCGGGCCCTAGTTAACCGGCCGCTGCAGCACTAGATCAACGACAACTTTCGGCTTTCTGGGCTTTCATGTGTCCGATTGGGGGCCCCCATTCGAGGGGGGGGGGCTTATAAGAGGCCGCGGTTACGAGGCCGACCAGAAGAACTCTTCTGCCTCCTCCTCCTCCTCCTCCTCCTCCTCCTAACAAATAGAAGACGCACGCACGACCGATGCTCGCTTCCCTCGGTTTCTCCTCTCTCTTTCTCTCCTTCTTTCTCTCCGCGCCGCGCAGTGGTCCACAACCTCGTTCCATCGGCTTCAAAGTTCAATTTGCGTGGCAAACTTCTCCTCGTTCTCTGTCGGTCGTGTGTCGATTAAATACCAAAGAAACGTACGAACGCTGGTCAGTCGTAATTATTACGACACGTACGAGTCGTAATAATCGAGTTCTTCGTCTTTTGTCATCCATCTTGACCCCGTGATCAGTGATTATTAAAAAAATATTTCTTTTTTTTTTAAAGAGATTCCTCCTTCGTTGATCCCGAACCACCAGATCTTGATTTGGGACCACTGCGCGCCCTGCGGCATCCGACATAACTCTACCCTTTCCTCTCGTTTTCGCGGTTCAGCTTCGATTCCTAAAATTCGTCTCCTCTCCTCGTCGCGTTGCGGGGCCGGATAGAAGAAGAGGAGAAAATCGAGCAAAGCCGGCTCCTTCGAGGGTCTCGATAGGAGGACCCCATTCTCTCTCCTCCGGCTTCCTCGCTCCCCCAGCTCTGCCAGCCACCGTCACCAAGATAAAACCGCGCGCGGAAGGAATTTGCCGGAGGGCTGTAAATATTATAAAGTGACGCTACGCAGAATGCGGGAGCTCAAAGACGCGCCTCGAAAGAGGAAGGACAATGGCTAGCGAGCGATGGGGACCCGGAGGAAGGCATCGAGGAGGCCCACGCCACCCCCTCCGACGTGAATTACGTCCAGGAGAAATAACTCGCGCCACCGTTCGCAATGGGGAGTCGTTGGGAGCCTCCACCCCTGCAACCTTCTCTCCTCCTCGCTATTTTTCCCTTTCTTTTCTTTTTTTTTTTTTGTTTTTGGCCATCCGTCCGTGTCCATTCGATCCACGAAGCAGTGACTTTTGCGCTGTTTTGCAATTTCTCAGATTTTTTTTGTCACTTCTGCTAGGTGCCAAAGACCGTAATATATCTTGATCCAATTACGGGCGGGGGTCGAATTATTTCGTCGTATTTTTACGTAGTTCCAAGTTATTTCGCCAGATCCAAACTTGGTCAAAATCACGATAGTGTCAATTGGAACTTTCTTCCATCTCACCACAACTGACTTTCAATCACGCTTTGAATAAACACAAACAGCCATCGTTTTCTTCCTTCGTAATGTCAATCTATGGAGCGAATCTATGAGTGAACACGTCGTTCAAAGGTATTTGAAAATTTGTATCGGAAGAGTAACTCGATGACTCACGATCGCTCTTTCGTTTCCATCTCCATTTGATCCACGTGGATTCGTCAAAAATCAGTCACCGTGCGCCGGTTGTCGAAAGATGTAACAATTGCGCAACATCTGCACCGGTTTATTGACCAACATCGACAACGATCGAGTATACATCGACGAGCGTGTATCTTAAAAAAATTCGTATCGGAGGAACATGTCGGTGACTCACTCGATCGCTCTTGCGCAATATCTCTCGGAGGAGATGCTCTACCACGCCATTTCCATTTCGTCCACGTAGATTCATAAAATCAGCCACCGTGCCCGGCGTTCGTTGGAAGGTGCAGCAATCGGTTATACAAGGTTAACGTCTCGGATACTAGGAAACAACGACGTTCTCCTGCACTTCTCTCTCGTGGACCGAGGCTGATGCACGCGTGCTGCCTCGTGGATATGGCAGAGACCGACCATAACTTATTCACGCGTATGGCTATGGTACCTGACACGTAACACTGTTCCGAGGTCGTGGGCCTCTCTCTCTCTCTCTCTCTCTCTCTCTCTCTGTCTCTCCCTGTCTCTCCAGTCTGCCTCGTGGCGACACGACTGCAAGCGTAGAAACGATATCCGCGCGTGTGTATGCAGGGCTATGTACGGAGAAAGATCCCTTCGAAGCAGCAACTTACGAGTTATATCGTATGCACGTGGCGCCGACGACAGCGACGATCGCCGACTATTATCCGTGTCTCGGGCTCCTCGTGGTTAAAGTGAAAGGCGCGGTAGTTCCGCCGATCGTCCGCGCGAAATCATAATCCCGCCGATTACTTATACGCCGTTAGAATAATAACCCTAATAAACCGTAGTTACGCAGCGGCAACGACGACAGTCTTTCGCAGACGACTTGATCTTTGGTTAGTTTACGATCGATTCGATTATCGCCGATTCATTGAAGAGTACGGGAACGAGGGAATTGTTGAAAGCCGAGAGATCGCAACGTCACGCGATGCGACGAGTGAATGATTTCCGGATCTCCGGTTCATTTCTTCTTTCTGAGTCTTCTGATTTCTAATACCAGTAGAGCAGCGTTAAATTATAACTCTCGACGACGAGGGTAACCGTCCAATTTCAAATTAATAATTATTTATTATTGTTTAAGTCCGCTTACGCTTGAATCGTAGTTGTCACTTTTACATTAAAACCGAATTCATCGATAAAACTTAAATAAATAACTATTTGAAAGAAACAATGCTCATCCGTTACATTGTAATTGTGTGTATTATTTTCAGTCAATTTGACAAACGTAGCCAGGGTGAGTAAGTACAAGCTCGGACAAACAGCTGACAAACAGCTGAAGGAGAAGCAAGGATAAATGACACAGGGCGAGAAACAAAGTAGATGCAGCACTGTCGAAGAGGAAGACGCGTCCGAAGGGAGATCGGTCAAGGGTAAAAGCGAGGGGTCCGTTGGAGAGCACGGGCCCCCGCGGGGCACGTTTAGCTCGTAGCACGCTGAAACGGGCCCGAAGGAGTAGTAGGTGCAGACCTCTGAAGGTGCACCGCACAAAAGGGTGGTGGGACGTGCCCGTGTGCAGACGAAAAAAAGGAAATTAAACGAGTCTCGGCTTTTAACATTGCCGAGAATAGCTGAACACGGCACCGACGCGACGGGGATAAGATGAAACCCGCTCGCCCTCCAACTTTACTCGAAAATTACAGGATTTCTCTCGTTCGTTACCTCCCCGATCCTCCGACAACAACCGCACAATCCACCGCAGCGTTGTTCTTCGTCGCACCGCCGAGCGACGATTTTCTCTCTTTGCCGTTAATAACAAATTTCTCTTTTCGTCGTGACGTAACGAGTGTCGAGAACGCTAACGTTAAAATAGAAACTGCACGACTTGCAACTTGTGATAAAAGTGCAAACATTCGAATCGACAGAAAACAAATTACAGGCGCAATCGCCCCTCGGTACCAGACAACGCCACTCCAACTCGAGGTCTACCCCACGCCCCCTCGCGAATCACGTGACCCAGATCAACCAATCGCTAATTTTCGTTGAATCAGCGTTGCATTCTGTATTCTGTCTGATTAACGTACATTCTGTTCACTCGCTAACGAGTGAGGCAACTGAGACAGCGAATTTAAAACGAAAAGATTCAAACGTTTGGAAATTTTGCGACGGTCAGCTCTAGGCTGCTATTGACGACCGTGAGTTTTTCTCTCTCCTCGTCGTGAAAATGTTTCGTCGCGGAGACGTTTCGCGTAACGCGCGCAAAACAAAACGAATGTTCTTCCGTGGCGCGTTCGAATCTCGGCGCCGTACTCATGCCGCGAGGCATGAAAAATAAAATGGCGTTCACCTTAAGGTTAAAGACAATACGGAAGCGCGCGCAATACGCAATAGGCAATGCCACTCGGGGCCCGAGAAACGACGATGCCTGTCGTACAAAACCGCAAAACCACAACCATCCGTAAACGCAAGCACGCGCCTCTGGCCAACAACCACGTGGAAATCTCGCCGTGTTCGTACCCCCTTCTAGGCGAACGTCCATTTCCAATTCCCGATATCCGATGGTTACCCGCTGATCGACCCGAGTCTCGCGCAACCGCTTGCTCGCTTCTGCTCCGTCGCTTTCGAAATTACAGTCACTGAAAAATTGCCCGACGTTTCGTCCACCTTTCTCTTTTTCCTTTCCTTCCTTTTTTCTCTTGTATCAATCCGTCTCTTTACCCGAGGAGTAGATTTCTTTAATTTACATTCGGCTCGTTAATTTAAACAAGAAACGGAACGTTGGCTCGACGATCTCGCAATCTCTGAGAAAGATCATGGTTCTCGAACTGTATGGACAAAGTATCACATATATTTATTCTGCGGCGAGTTGACAGTCAGTTGCCGACTAAGAACAACATCTGAAACCGGAAATTGTCGAGATATCCACGCGTAGATGGATAACAGAGATTCCAGATGCGAACGTCCAAGCAAATTCCAACGAGACTCTATTAAAAGATTCGAGACACCGTTCGTTAAGAGGAAGGTTGGAGAAAGTCGTCGCCCGCCATCCCCTTTCCAGGGGATCGAAATTTAACAGTTTAGCATTTAGAGTATCGGTAATAATTGCACTACTTCTTTCATACTGACAACTTGTTATCGCATGTTACAAGTTAATTGTCGACTTGTATCGAAAAATGAATCCTACGTCGTGCGATGCAAAAGAAAAAGGAACAATAGCCCGGCGCTTGCTGAATCTCGATCGTCGAGCACTTCTGACTCTCCGCGACCGACTCTAGAAATTCCTCGAATTCGCGAATCGCGTAGACAGCACGAAACCTAGAGAGATGGAAGATTCAAAAAAATCGAAGCTACTAGCTGCTTTTTTCTGCTTTTTTCCGCCGGGGTTGGAGAGAGACCGAGAAAGAGAGAGTCGAGATACACGAAGGATTCCGGGGGGAGGGGGGGAGGGGGGCAAGAGAAAAGGGAAAGGACAGGAAAGGAAGAGTTAGATGGCTGTGGAAGGATGAAGAGGGGTGGGTCGGGAGAGGGAAGACAGGTGATGCTGGGCCCGAGGCTGGGCACGGGGAGAGAAACGCAGACGTACGTTTTACGCATCCTACTCAGGCACGCACACGCAGCCAGGGGGACGCACACACACACACACACATAAACACGGAGAGAAGGCATTTTAACACACGGCATTCCTGTTGTCGGGCCCCGGGATGCTTCAGCTGGCAACGTGGCTGGTGTTAAGTCCGCTTCACAAGAGAGCCGCGGGTTACCTCGTGGCGACCAAAGCCGCGTTATCGTTACGGTGAATTCGATCCAGCGCCGATATTTGCATCGGTTTAACACAGAGTACGAATCCGCGGTTCCCTCGCCGCTGGTCGAACCTCGAACGCCCGCGAATCCTCCCGTTCCCCTTCTTTCCGTTTCTCTGTCCTGCGCGCGTGACCGGTCGTTCGGGACACGAGACGCTCGAAATTTAAATATCCCGTGTTTAGAGAGACAGACTTGGATTCTCTACTGGGAGGGGAGTTTCGGCAAAATGCAAATATTTTCTGCAGTGAGAATTCGTTCACGTTGCGACAAAGTCAAAGATTGTTAATTCGCAAAACGACTCTGGTCGTTGAAGACACTTTAATTTTAATTTGACGCATAAAGTGCAAAGAATTGAGAATGTTGCCGATTCACTCACTCGGCTGTGTACGAACGAATTCTACAGGCGAGGTGTCTCGAATCCACCCCCCCCCCCATCCTCCATCACCCGGTGAAATCACGCGACGGACGAGCGAAGGATTTTAGTTTCGAATTCGCGGCAGCGCCTCGGCGTTTAACGCTCTCGCGTTAGGGAACACGGGCGAGAAACGTCGGTTGTCGTCGTCGCGGCGGCGGCGGCGGCGGCGGCGGCGGCGGCGGCAGCGGTGCGGGCACATCGGCAAACACAATACCCCCGTGCATTTACATGTGCATACAAACAACGCGGCGGGAATTATACTTACGGGAATGCAGGTTGTACGACACGTAGAGAGGGTGGAAAGGAGATGGAAAAGGTGGAGGCGAGGACTCGGCTATGGGAGGGCCCCCGGTTTGCCGCGGAGCTCTGACAAATACACAATAATATACATGCCTCGGAACCCGTATATCTCGCTCTCGTACCTTTCGCCTTCCAATGGACAATTTCGCATCGACGAAAGTGGATGCCGTGCAACTACTCCCGATTACGTGACAAGTGGCGGCGGTGGTGGGCCCCGGCGCTTGGGAACGGGCCGATTGCGCATTTAAAGGTCAAAAATCTAGCGGTAAATCATCCGCGGCGAAGCTTTTGCCGATCGCGAAATGCCGATCGTGTGCTCCCGAGATAAAAGTCGAACGACTTGTCCCGCGACTAATTTTTTTCTTCGATTCATAAAGATCTTTTTCTTTTCTTTTTTTTTTGAAGCTTCAGAACTCTGAAAATGATCATTAGGTTGAAACGAATCTACAATTGAAATTGATGCAAACATATATATTTAAACAGTCACGATCCAGTAAGTATGTGTATTAATCAAAAACCATAATTAAGTGCTTCAAATACTAATTTCTTATTAAATATACGTTTGCAATAAGTATTTTCCATCTTCAAACGTAATCACAGTAATCAAATAATCTGTTGAAACACAACATCCACCTCACACAGACCCATAAAAGCACGATTGCATTCGTAAATTCACTTCTCTCGTCGATTACGAGATGAAACGTGAAACAAAGGAATAAATTTGTAAATAAATAAATTTCTCACGCGTGTTAATTCAACAAACACGTCCTTCGAAGGTAGGGAGTCGATCTTGTTCGCGAAGCAGGTGAACTCGAACCTTCTACAAAAAAAAAAAGAAAAGAAAAGAAAAGAAGAGAGAAAACAAAAAAAAAGAAAAAATTGCAACGATCGCCGAGGGCGGAACGAACCGCGAATGGGCCTCGGTTTATCAACGTGTCATCCTCACGATCGATATCGACGGACGATTTAACCACGGCGAGTTCGTCGGGACGCCTCGTAAATGAATAATGAAGATTACGGCCAGGGACGTCCCCTCCATATCAAACATCATTAAACGACCGGATTCACCTTCTTCTTCGTTCTGCCTGCCTCGATTCGCCGCTCCTTTGCATGCGCTTCTCTTCCACGCACGCACGTGTTCAACGTTGCACGAAACGCGCACAGCCTCGCAAACGAACGGAGAAACAGAGAGAGCGACACTCGAGATCAATTACTCTATCGCTGTTGAATAATAATATTACAGCGAGAGACCTCTCGATTCTCGACTGTGCGCACGCCCTCGCTCGTGCGTACGTAGAGAGACAAATCAAAAGAAGGATTATTCACTCGATAACATTAATAATCTTCAATCTTTTGGTTTTCTCGAAACGTGACTGACTCTGTTCGTCAGGCACTCGCTCCATTCGTATTTTCGTGCGTTTCTTTTCCCAAGTTTGGCCGAAATTTAGAATTTTACATTCTTATGAAAATTCGTACTTTTGAGAAAATTCATACTTTTGGGAAAACTCATATTTTTGGGAAAACTCATATTTTTCAGAAAATTCATACTTTTGGGAAAACTCATATTTTTGAGAAAATTCGTACTTTTGAGAAAATTCGTACTTTTGGGAAAATTCATACTTTTTGGAAAATTCATACTTTTGGGAAAACTCATATTTTTGAGAAAATTCGTACTTTTGAGACAATTCATACTTTTGGGAAAATTCATACTTTTGAGAAAATTCATACTTTTGAGAAAATTAGCTTAAGCTTGACGTGACTCGAATGTGCTCGTGTCGCAATACTTTTTGTAATTACGCGACACTAAAACTCGTGGTAAAACTCACAAAGTAGACATTAACCCTTCGAGTGCTCGAAATTACCAAATTTAGAAGGAGAAACATAAAACAAATTACGATTGTCAGTCTTAAACGCTTTAGTTCTCGATATATTACATTACATTTATTCAATATATTGTAATATATTATCCCTCCAGTAAGTAAATCATAAACACTCCAAAAGTATTAGAACCAACGAAATATAGGTACTGTAAAAATTTCGCAATTGTTCCAACGTTTTTTCTTTCTTTACCAGAGGGGAGGACAGTACATTTCGCAGATCCTCCCTCCTCCGTTTCATTTTCCTTCCGCCGCCAGGAAGATCTTTCTCTTTCTCTCCGCGTCAACGTCTCCACGCGCTGGCACGCTCTGTCGAACAACGGTGCACCGGGGCCCCGGTCTTTCTCCTTCTTTTGGTCCGGCAAACCACTCTGCTGCCTCTTGGTCGCGTTACCGTGGCGTATATAAAGTTGCCATCGCGCGTTCGTCCGTGTTCATTCATAGGGGCCCGGTGAATGGCGCGTCTCGTGGTAAGCGGTATAGTAAACGCATCGGTGGTATAACACACGGCTGCGTTTGCGTCCCGGAGAGAATCTCCTTCCTTCTTGCCAGAGCGAACGCGCGCCATTCGTGTCTTCAGAACGCCGCGTTGCGAGACGCAAGTTTCTTTCGTTCGTCGCTCCGCGAAATCCACGAGATGCGTTTTTCTTCGCCGATATGAAACACTTAGCGGCGTGACATCGAACGCGTGTCACACGCCGTCCACAGATTTTTATCAAAAATTGCGTCTTGCGGAAGGAGAAAGAGTGTCGGATGAATTGCGAACGACTCGTCAGATCAGGACTGATTAAGGACGTTTCGAGTATTTCTTCTTACAAACGAGTGATCTTTTCGCGAGTGAAATAAAATATCGCCATCGCTCGTATATATACACCGGCGACACGATTTCAAACACTTTCCCGTTTGACAGAAAGAGAATTCATTTACTTCCCGTTGTTTTTTTTTTTTTTTTTTGCACATTTGAATTTTCCATGAAAATTGCAATTAAAAGTTTCACTCCTGCCAAATTCGGTGAATTTTTAAATTACGCCTCTCGTCGCCTTCCGAGAGAGAGCTCGTTGCAACGCGATAAGAAGCCGACAGCAGGCGCGTGCCCGATCACGGGACGAAATCCACCGGCAGAGGAGAGAAACTCGGAAAGGGATTCCCTCGAAAAGACTCGAGGCGTTACTCCGAGAAATGACGATGTTTCGCCGCGGATAATTGCGGCCTATTAGAGTCTTCTGCCCTCGTTCTCGGTAACGCGCTTCGTCGATTCCTCGCAAATGCCCAACCTAATCGGAATCTAACCGATCTCTCCCAGAGGGTTCGCTCGACGGGCGTTTACGCGACCCGACGACGGAACGAGAAAGAGAAAAAAAAAGAAAAAATGAAAAGAAACAACCGCACGACACATTCAGCCATCGCCGCGCGATTATGGTTATTACGGAGAGTTTTTTACTGCCGTCCGTTTAATTCTTCTACTTTCAATTTTAGATTAGCGGTTGCGGCTTACGTTTAATTTGTACCGGGCTGCTAAACGGGGATAAACAGTTTGTTTTCCAGCGTAACGGAGCAACGCGGATCAATTTGTCTATTATTATCCACAATTTATATTAATCTACAACAATTATACTATATTGTGTCATGTCACTGTCACAATATCGCGTTATAATACGAAATAAATATATTTATTATTACTGTATAAATGCAATAATTGTAATGTGTAATAATATAATTTAATATAATTTTATATATACAATATAATTTAATATTGTACAAAAATAAATATAATGTAAATATAATACAATTAATATTGTACGAATACAATTATATCATTGTAATAATAATAATTACGTTTATACAACTATTACGATAGAACTTTGTTTACTCGAAATGCTTTGTCCTACTGTAATTTAAAACTTTACGTAAAATCAGGCAGTTGAGAGTGGGATTTCCTATACGCGTCACGACGTCAGACATCAGAGATCTTTGATTGGACGAAGTACGATTTTGTTGCGTTCGCGCTAGTAAGAAGGAGAAAATGCTTCTCTCCGAAAAGAATGAAACAATTTGGTGGCCTACTTTGCGTCTCCCGACGAGACCGGGGAGCTTTCAACCCTTCTTTAGTTGCAGCGAGATGGCTAGGAAGAGAGGTTGGATAAGAATCGCGGTCGGTAAGGCATGGTAGCAGGGACGGTTAGCTGGAAAAGGGAGGAGGCAGCCCACCACCCTTTTCTCGTCGTCGTTTTGGGTCTGTTTTCGCGACGAAACCCTTTACCGACAGAGGCAGCGGATGCCAAGCTCCAAGCAGCAGCGAAAATAAATAGGGATGCTTCTTTTTGTCGGGGCCTTTCTCTATAGTCGACTCAAGGACTTATCGATCTCGAAGGACGATCCGAATCCTATATCTGCTACGATTCTCGAGCTCGTAGATGTCGCTGTTGATCTGCGAGACATCCGGATTGAAGCGCAAAAGTTAATTAGGCTTAATTAGGCAAGTTCGATATTCTCCGTGTGGTTGTTTATAAATTCACGGAGGAAAAAACATCCGTAGTCACGAGAAGGTCGCCAAATTTCTTGGCAACCGTTCGATTCTCCCAATTTGATTACAATGTCTAATAGTGGGACTTTTCAATCCCGCGAAACTTCCCATAGTTTCTTCCTTTCCGAAGGTATCTCCAAAAAATTACATTATTTGAAGATCAATCTCAAAATGCATCCACAAAGTTGGATGTAAAAGAACAGGGCCAGGCTCTTTGCTCAACATTTAACTAGATTCGGATCGTTACGCCAATTTGAAACTCCCTGACGTTGCGTCAAATAGGCGAAATAGTCCTGGATATTCTCCAACAACCCCCCACCCCCATTTTATTCTTTCGAATACAAAGAAAGAAAAGAATCTGTCAGCGAAAAGCTGACAATGCGATAACGCGACGACAGGTGGATATCGATCAACGATCGCGCAGCGAGCAGCGTCTAATAGAGAGTGGGTCAAGGCCTCGGGGAGAGCGAGGCTGAACGATGGGAACTGGCAGTTCCCGTGTATAATACACGATCCGAAGCGATCCGAGAGCGTGTTTCGAGAGAATGGTCAAGAGAAGGTAACCCTCCTCCCCGCCCCCTTCTCTCGCCAATTCGGTGCGCGTCTCTCTGATGCAACCTCTGGCTGCTGACCCAGTCTCGTTTTCAGGCTGCCTCGGAGCAGCACACGCCCGCGCTGACCTCGCCCTTGCCAAGTAGAAACACCATAATAAAACTGCTCCGTAAGACAGTGGGGACTTCGCCTCCTCAGATTACCCAGATAACTTTAGCGCGGTCGTGGCTAACCGCCCGTCATTCATCAACCCCCACGAGTCTAAACGTAACTCTCTCTCTCTCTCTCTCTCTCTCTCTCGTGCTTTCCCTTGCCTCTTTCCACGAGTGGCGAGCGCCACTCTCCTCCAACGTTGGCTTTCCGCTCGGAATCGCCGCGCCGGTATCTCTCTTTCGAGGTTCGTGACTACCTTCGGAGCCGGGCTACGTAAGTACACGCACGTACGTCGCGCGCAGATAACGGGCCCCGGGGACCGAGATAATTCTTCTTCCACCGGGGCCGGCATGAATGAACACACACGCCTCGCGCACGTCCTCTTTCGCCCTCCTCTGTCGTCTACCGTAACACGAGATCGTACGAGGATCGATAAGGGGACCCAGTCCTCGAAGGACGATCTCCTCAGATAGGCAGGATCGCGCATCCAGACGCTCTTACGCACTTGCGTTCGCGGATCTCACCGAATAACTGTGCGACAGATCTGCTTCTACGATAGATTTGAAATGTTCCAAAGGGTTCCATCCAAGTATCTCCATTGAATCTACATACCAAGACCTTTTTTGATTGCCTGTACATTTATTACTGAAGCAACCTAGCTTTCCTAGGATTGACACTCAATTGCAATCAAACTGACGCGTTTTGAGAGCATTTCGAAGGAGAATCAAGATTTTAGAAGGTTTAGGCGAAATACATGAGCGTAAACTGTGAAACTCAAACTTGAAGATGATAGTTTTGTTCAAACGAAGCACATTTTGTACTAGATAACTACTGCCGAATGACATCTAAACTGCACGACTCGTCTCATCGAAAGGCACAGAAGCAACTGTTCTGAAACTAGTAAATGAAGACGACTTTTTTATTTTACGAATAAAATTTTATTCATATGCAAACATTTGAATCGATACAAAACAAATTACAGTAGGAGCGCGATCGCTCGGTACAACGCCACTTCTACTCGAGGTCTACCCCACGCCCCCTCGCGGATCACGTGACCCAAATCAACCAATCGCTAATTTTCGTTGCATCAGCGTTGCAGCGATAAAAATTTCGTAGATACGAAAAGTATCGTACACGACGTGCATTTATTTTTATCACGTCCGTTTCCGAAATTCTCTCATTCGCTCGTGCTCTGCGAACAAATTGAAACACAGATGCTTTAATTGCATCTCTGATTGAGACTCTCCGGTTCTCGTTTTCTAGCCGAACCGGCGATTCGATTCATCGCGAGCCGCGCCTTTCGATCTCGGTGACCACGAGCGTCGTCACTTTGTTTTTTCCTTTCTTTTTCTTTCGCTCTCTCGCTCTCTCTCTCTCTCTCTCTTTCTCGTTTCCTCGAACGTCGGTATTTCGATAAGGAGTCCGTGGGATCTTGGGATCGGTGACGTGGTCGCGATTACGCGAGACGCGGCCAAAATTATGCAAATACGATGCAAATCCCGGCAGCGGCGTGACGTTAATCCGCGTCACAATATTGAAGGTAATTGGTCGGCCAACTGAGGTTGGTCCACCTTTCTCTCTCTCTCTCTCTCTCTCTCTCGCGCGTCCCATGCGCCGTAAAATACGCGAGTGAAATAGGCAGCAGCGCGAAAGTCCTCCTCGTCGACGAATAGATTTTACGACACGAGGAGAGGGATCGTTATGGCAGTAACAACGGCGCGAACGAGATCTCAAGGCTCGAGACACGCTTCGTGAAACGCAAATAAATCGGCGCTACTGTCGCCAGCTGAGAAATTGACAATCGTTGCAGAGACACTCGGTTACAGTTAGTCCTCAATATTCAATCTCCATACAATTTCCGATCGTTTTCAATTACTTTCTGGCCTTCGCTCGGGCTAACTCGTCGACCCAACTTGCCCAAATTGATTCTCCAAATCACGAACGATCGAAATTAAATTGAAATCAATTCAACGCTCCGTCGCGAACAGTTTCGTCCTTTTGTAATTTTCGTTTGAAATCCAAGCAGCTAGGTAATTGGCTGAGCAATTAAAACTCGACTCGAAACTATAATCTCTGCTCTCTCGTTTTTAACATTTAAATCAAGAACGATCGAAATTAAACTGAAACCAATTCTCTCTTTTCCATATACACGTTTCCTAATTTTATTTTTTATATCACATACGTAAAAAATATATATCGCTTATATCTTGCCAAAGACTATTGAGATTCGTGGAGTTCTGAAGCGAGGTGGAAAGATTTTCTCTTCGTTGACTCACAGTGTCGTCCCATTGCAAAAGATCAATTCTGCAATACGCGTTACACGTGTACGGATATTCTTTCGGTATCACCGGTCCGAGAAGAACCACAGAACTCTGTAGCCAGAACGTGGCGTGGCGCTCGAAAGCGTGGTCCTCGGAGGAGTCGGCGCGGCCCACGCGCACCTTCTCGCCGGTTTTCTCGATGGCCCGGGCGAGTGCCGTCGCTGTCGGCTCGGCTCTCGCACAACTGGTTTTTTTAAACGCAGCCAACAACGATGCCCATACGCCGCGCTTCTCTCTCTCTCTCTCTCTCTCTCTCTCTCTTTCGCCGGTCAGTGTGTCTCCCCCGTCTCGTTTCTTTTTTACTGTTCTTTATAATCGCCAGTCGCCAGTACTCCTGTAGACTAGGGGACCAGGGCCCCGGAGAGGCCGAGGCCCTCTCTCTCGCCTCTAGCCGCGAGCATTCTCTCCGCTGCTATTCCAGCTACGCATCGCCCTCTAACACACCTCGACGACGCCAAAATCCTGCTAAACTAGATCCACGACCTCCGCTCGTCCAACTTCTCGGTCCACCCAGTCACGATTCCGAAACTGAAGCGGAGAATTCCTTCGATCCCTTTTTCGGCACGATCCCTTTCACTTCGACCCCTTCGTCGTCGGGTCGACGATTGTTGTTTGCGCCCGGTCCCGATTCCACAGAATCGCCACGACGCTGGTCAATCAACTCAGTGGGACGAACGCAGGACTTAGAAACAGGGACTTGGCTCGTTCGGGTGATAAACGTTTGACAGACGCACGTTGCGTTCGTTCGACGTCGATCCGAAGCGAAGGAACATTCGAATCTCAGTTTTGATACGAAGCTCTTTCTCCATTCCTCAAACACGCAAATGCACACAAATGCAACTTCGTGCACTCAACATGCGAATGCTTGCAATAACGGACTAATCAAAGTCTTCTTCGAGAGTCAGGACCACGAGTTTCAAGCTATCGTGGTCTATCTAGGGACCGGATGAAACAGTTGAGTCGCTTTTCTCTTGTGAAATCGTTTTCGAATATCATCCGACTGCTCCAGTCTGAAACTTTCCACGTGTTCTCCAGGTTATACCTCCTCAGTATGAAACACTGAGAGAAGGACTAACCAAGGTCTTCCTCGAGTTTTAAGCTATCGACTCGGAGCGACAACAGAGAGACAGAGTCCCATCCGCTAGGAAATAGTCGGATGAAATAGTCGGAGCGCGGCTATAGTCGGCTATAGTCCCGACGAGAGGAGCAAACGGACAACGGAATACTTGGAAGCTGGAACGAATCTCGGAGGTAATGGCGAGCGTCGGACTCGACTTGGTCCTCCCTCCTTCTTCCAACTTCTGCTCTGCCTCTCTGCAAATACGTGGCTCTCGTGGTTCGCCGGCAGCGCGTTCGCCACGGCACTGTGTACAATGCGCGCGCGAGAGAGAACGGCTTAGAACTACGCAGGAACGTCGACAGGTCGCTACGCAACGCGGCCTTCTTCTTTGTTCTCCTCGACGTCGCGACCGAACGCGACCCGGAGGCCCCCCGAGAGCTTTTCCGTTCCGATCTCCAACAACGATCGCCCGATCAGTTTTCGGGGGGAGGAGCTCGTCCGATCAACACGTTCTTCGATTCCATTTCGTTTCTCACAGTCACACGTGTGTTTTTCTAACTTGGTCGCACCTTCCGACGATGAATAACAGTAATCTCGTGTGATCTTGCGCAATGAAACGTGGTGTTGACTGCGTTAAAATTACGTTTAGCATCATAGATTACGCTCGGAGATTACGTTTTATTGTACTTCGAAAGTTTTAGCGTATCTCTCTCGTTTCCACTTCAAACGTGACGAAAGAGACGCCGAAGCGTTTATAAATGAATCGCGAGAAACGGCGAAGTTGAACTTTGTCGCAAACACACACTCTCAGAGATCTCAACGAGCAACTCACGAATGAATTTTTCTAGCAAACTTCTTCCGTTTCATCCTAATGGACTTGTCCCCTATAAACTAGAGTCAAATTAAAACAAACAAACGCTATCGGACGCTAGTATCTCGTTGCGACATCAAACCACGACGTCTACCAATCCTTGCGTCTCAGACCCACCAAAGAGTCGAGAGAGAGAGAGAGATTGCTTTACCAGCTGGCGAAGCGACAACGTCCACGAGTGCTCGCGCGGACCGCTCGGTCCGAGGAATTCGAGAAACTGTCGAACGTGTCGGTAGAACTTCTCTCTCTCTCTCTCTCTCTCTCGTGCGCGACGAACACCGCGATCGCTGACACAATAAATCAATCGGACGACGGCTGTGTTTCCCAAGACAAAATGTTTTCGCGCTTAAGTAATATCCTGTTTTGCTTTTAAGCTCGATTTTATCGCGCTCGGCAATAGGATAATGTCGATACTTGCACAAACAGGTGACATTCCTCGGCTCTGGTTTTTCTCTTTTCTTCTTTTTTCTTTCTCTCTCTCTCTCTCTCTCTCTCTCTCTCTCTCTCTCTTCCCATGTCGTTAACTCGTGTATCTAATGCACCGCGCCACTGCGTCCGGTTATAAGTGGCGAGAGAGTGTCGCGGACACGGCTTCTTGAAATAAATCCTTCGGAAATCCTAGCTGGCTATTTCAAAACACATAACGCCGCGTGGACTCCGCGCCGCGCCGCTCGCTCGTTCCACTTTGCTCGCTCCATCCACCGAGGAAAAATCTCGTTCGACGCGACACGTATTTTGCCGCGCGCGCGTGCCACCGGGTGCCTTGCAAAACGTATCTCGTTGACAAAAAATTAATCCGCGACAGGCCGAGTCGACGACGACGTCGCCGCCGCCGCCGCCGCCGCGTTTTCTGGAAGCCGGGTCAAGGCGACAGGACCGTGGAAGGGTGTTTTGTTTTCTCTCGCGGAAAAGAGACGTTGAGAGAATCCATTCCATTTAACGCTTTTATTACCAGAACGCTTCGTACACGTACCACGTATTGGAGTAATCGCATATTAAAAATAACACGCTTCAGCCAAGACACCACTCTCTCCTGCTTTTTTTCTGTTCGACAGTGGAACCACTTGTACGACAAGAGAATCGATCCCTTTTGATCCTTGATTGTCGATGCAACTGTCGATCTCGTCAAAATTTCAGACTAGACTGCCGTTTGAAAAATTTTATTTACAAAAGTGCGCAACGCGTACATTTTTACTCATTTATCATCTCACTTTGAGACTATTTTTCGTTGGACTCTTACGCGGAGGATCTGTGGATCGCATTTTGGAAAATATTCGTTTCACCGCGTGACGGACGCCGCGTGTCTGTCTGGGAGAGGGTGTCTGTCTGTCTCTCGTGGAAAGGACGAGGTTAACGGAGGTTGGAAGAGCCCAGAGACGGCAAACCAAAGGGGGAATTAGCGGTCTATTCGATTATTGTAATTTACTTCTCAAACACAAACAGCAGCCGGGGCGGCGCGCGGGCCCCGGCACGCACACGCGTCAGAAAACGAGACGTTCTTCCTCGATTCCCTTCCACTTCCTACTCCTCCCTGCGTGTTTGCACACGCGGACCGCGGTTCGATGAATAGCGTTCGTTTAACGCCACCCCGAAGGCCAGAAGGCCAGAAGGCAAACGAGTTTAGGCGGATGAAAGACTCTGCTGCGAGGACCGCGCGGCGGAACTCTCCCTGCGGTGGCGAGTCGAGAGCCGCGAGAATCGAGGATCGCTTGCTTCGTTCCGAGCACCAAGGAGGGAAAAACCGTTTTTTTTCCTCTATCTCTCTCTCTCTCTCTCTCTCTCTCTCTCAGGGAGGCAGAAGGGTTGCGCAGAAGGTATTCATTGGATCGAAGAATGATCGATATGCATATAGGCTCGCGCGTTTTTCCGTTGGATAACAGAGGAGAGGCCACGTATTTGAATAACAGTGGAAGGAAATTTCCCTAAACGGTCGCGCGCAGGGTCGGCCCTCGGCTCCAGTTGCGTGACACAATAAAAGAAACTCGGCGTTAACTCGGCCCGCAGCCATCACATCCTTGGTTTTGACCGAGTCGCGCACAGCGCCGGGCTCGTTGGCCCCAACCACCACCACCACCACCACCACCACCACCATTACCATCGCCACTATCGTCGTCGTCGTCGTCCTGAGACGACAGAGTCTCTCCTCCTCGAGCAGAGGAGCACCGGGGTGTTTGCTCCTTCCGCTCCTACCTGCTCCTACCTGCTCTCTATTGACATCGCTCGGGGTGCGACCGGCGATCGGTTCGATTCGAATTTCCAACCGACCCCTTTCATCCTTCTCCACGCGTTTTTCGAAGGATGCTGTTCGATCGGCAAGGAGAATTTGCATTTCCTTGCACACCGCGATTAGGTAACTACAAGCTGCGCAAGCTGCGCAAGTTACCCACACGCGTGCGTCTCGTCGTTTGTAAGTTCGAAAGTGTCGAACCAATTGTCTGCGACGAGTCATCGGTTCTCAGATTTTAGACTGGAGCGAACGGCAGCAATTGACCGACGACCTTTCCTCCCTTCTCGACAAGTAAAAGAAACTTTGATTTGTGCAAAGTTGATCAATTGTTAGGGAAATTATTATTCCTGGGTAGATTCCTGAACTTCTCTGTCGTACAAACTAATCATATGGAATTTTGTAAAATAAATCCGCAACAATTTTATTAGATAGTTGCAATAATAATTTTAAAGAAATAATTTAAAAGAAGAAACAGTGTACTCTGTGGTACACTGTTTCAAAAACACCGAGATAAAAGTCTCGAATGTGAGCATCGAGTGGATACTTTTACACGCTGCGCGCATTTTTTAAAAATCGCGAATTCATTGAAAAACGATTCACTCGAATTTTGTGTCAACGAAGACGGAAGACGCCGAAGAGAAGGAACCGGGATCGATTCGAGGCGGCCGCTCGGAAAAACGCACGCGGCACGACGTGCCACGTACAGCCCTCGATTTTAATCGAGGAGAAATGGAACACGATCGGATGTCCCGGTTTCGAGCCTATCTCTCCCATTGACAGCCTCCGTAATGGCAAGAAGGGAGCGAGAGACGCACACCTTTGGAACAGGTCGCGCGCACCTGGAGGAAGTCGTGGTTTTTCAGGTGTAAGCTGCATCTTCTCAATTTTTTTTCCTTCTTCCCCGCTCCCCCAGTTGTCGCGAGAGATACATCCACCGGCTTTCCACCACCAGCGAGAAACAGCGCGGCGACAGAGGAATTTCTCCAGCCGGTTTCTCTAACTGAATTTCGACGTACGCACGCACAACTGTGGCAAAGTCCACAGAAGCCACGCGAACGCGACGGCGACGGCGACGACGGCGACGACGACGAGCCTAATCGTAAACGCACTGGCACACGCGCACTCGCCGCCCCCCCTTCGCGAACAATTTATTAGATAGTCCCGGATAACTAGCAGTGCTAATAAAGGCCGGCTCGGGGATGCTGGAACGCGATAAGAGACGCGAGTCCAGCCGCTTCGCGGCTCGGTTTCCGGGTCTCTCTGTCTCTTTCTATCTACGCGGCTTTAGACTACTGTCCTCCCATCCCACGCCCGCGCGACGTTTCGCTTTTCGCCAGCCCGAAAGACAAAGATACATCCTCCCGGTTCGTTTTTCGCAACCGGTTGAGAGAGAATGGAAATAAAAAAAAGAGAGAGAAACCGCGTGCGCCTCGCGCGAGTAACGCGATAACTCGGAGTCGTTGGAGATAGTTTGTTACAGGTTTTATCGATGCAGGGTTTTGTCACTGGCGCAAGAGTGGTGGTATGCCTCGGCGACGACGTACAGTGGCTAGATTGAACAGCGTGAAGACGAATGGCAGATTTTTCGACTTTGGTCTTGACCTTTCGATTTTGCCTTTAGCTCCGACAAACTTACGTGGATCTACAATAACGTTACATTGACATTTCTTTGCAATGATCGACACTTTTGACCACCGACGCTTCGTTAAGATTTTTCTCGTAAAAGTATGTTATATATATATATATATAGTAAAGTCTGTTAAAGTCATATTGAGAGTTTTCTTGTAAAATCTTAAAAAAAATCTTAAAAAATGTCGTGATACTCGGCAATAAACGCGAAAGCATCCATACTTTGAACCCTCAAATACTATCATCGGGTTACAATCGGCTTCAGTAATGTTGGATCAGTTTTAACACTACCACGCCGAATTTGCACGATGCTCTCCTCAGGCGACCACAAGAGAATTTATTTCATAATGTTTTAATGGACAATCTTTAATCCACGATCTCGAACAGAGCATTTTTTATGTCACAATCTTATCTACTCGGCTAGCTGTTCAAAATTTCCTAGTTGACGATATTCATTTTGTTTCACTTGCTGCGACCCCACCATGGCCCCATCGTAAGAAAAAAACAATAAAAATTGTGTAAGAAAGAGGAAATCTCAGAAATATTATTACGTACGTGTGTAATAGTGGAACAAGGACAGGAATACTGTCGAAACTCGCAGTATCATCTAACAATAAAAGTTAGGTTTCAGGTTAGGTTTAGGTTAGGTACATATATGTACATATGCATTCGCGTGCAAAGTTTTAGTTTCCATGCGCGAAAAATTCCAATAGTTCGAATCACATACGGGATCATTCGCCACACACGTACAGAATTCGAATCGATACGAAGCGATCCCAAGTCCCATTCACTGCCTTGTGACCAGCCCGCGCTCCTCTCTCTCTCTCTCTCTCTCCCTCGACGTCCATCCGTGGACGCGCGCGCACGGGCCCTTTTCTCCGTCCTTGGCACAATGACCCCTCCTCCGAGATTCCTTTTTCGTTCCATTAAAGAGTTGCATCACACTCACCGCCGAACGAAACCCACCTCCCAGCCGATATTTATCGCGCGCGATGGAAAAAGCCTGTCAGCTTATCGTCAAACGCGGCGCGGACGACAACCGACAGAAACGTCGCGCGTAAGAAACTCTCGGCTTCGGCCCCGGCCCCGGCCCGATTCGTTTGATTTACGCGCGAAACCGGCCCGACGAACAGAGATTCCGAGGAGGGAAGGATTTTCGGATGGGCGCGTGCACGCTTCGAAGTGGAACACGTTCCACTTCAGCCAACTTCGAGCAACTTCGTTCCCGTGGACGACGTCGGGTGTGTAGTCGTCGTATCGCAACAAAGTTCCAAATACTCGTCACATTTCTCTCAAAACGAAACACTTTTACCTATTTATTAAAAATGTACACAACACGCTTCAGTCGGCGACAGACGACGAGCTCCTTTTACTTTGTCCATTCGACAGCGAAATATTTACGTACGACAAGAAATTATAAATTCGGAAATAAACCTGTGTAACAGGTAGAACGTCGAACTTTTGAAAATTCGAGATCAGATTAGAAAAAACACTCACAATCGACAAGATTTCACACTCGTCACTCTGTCAAACGCCGGGAGCTTGCAACAACTGAAAGTTTCAAAGGCACGCGTTGGATGGGTTCGAAATCACCGACCGAAAATCAGCCACACGCGAAGAAAACAAGCGCCGTCCTCGTTGACAACGCGCGAAGCGAGCGAACGGAGGAGGTGAGAAGCGTTTTCGGTGGACACGCGCGCGGAGGAATCGCCTACGATTCCCTGCATCGTCGGTCCATTCAGGATGCATGCGCGCAGCGCCGGTAAGCGGTGGTAACAGGTTCACGCGGATTAGCATAATCGTCATAAAGCATGCAGCAGCCTCGATGAATTATTTATCTGTCGGAAGAGTCCGGCGTGCACGACGGAGATACCGAGAGAAAGAAAAAGGAGAGGAGGAGAAGAGGAGAAGAGGAGAGGAAGAAACGAACAGGCCTCGCGCCTGTCGGTTCCTCCTTCTTCGCGTCCCGTTCTTTCCTTCCGCGTCTCTCGCGCGCACCGAACACACCGTGGACGCTGGTGGATGCCGGTGGATGCTGGGCCAGGCTCGCGAGACGCGAGACGCGAGAAGGAGAGAGAGAGAGAGAGAGAGAGAGGGAAAGTGGAGAGTCTACGTGTTCCATTCTCTTCCTCGTTTCGCCGAGGCGCGAGCCGGTCTCTCGGCATTTGCATATTACGCCCGGCGTTAGGTAGCCAGTCCCGGCGACGCGTTGCATTAATTCCCGATTCCGCGACAAGGGGGATGACCTTAACCCACCGTAGGACCAGACGCGTCTGATTGCCGCGTTGTAGGAACCTTCGCCACGTGCTGCTGCCGTCTTCCTCCTCTCGCGACACTCGCTCCCGTTCGACGATGCTCGATGAAAACGACGACGTAAAAGTTTAAAAAGGAGATTTTGATGATCCAGTCAAAGCTGCAACTACCGGCGATTCAAACGTAAGATTTCCGTCGGAGACTTTTACGGTGCAAGCAAGTGCACAAGCTTTCATTTAAATTTTATTTTACGAAAAATTGTATTATAATTTTGTCCATTTCGATAGTTCCGATTTTCGGGCGTTTCGTTCTAATTTTTCAAAACAACACGGACACGAACAACCTGCTTCATCAAGATTAACGCCACATTTTTTCAGTTCGGGAAAATCACGTTGTGATTTTCATCGCGTATCGACCGAACGCGAAGCATGTTTCTCGATTTTCGAACGTTACGTTCCTCCGCGACGTGGAACGAACGACACGTGCTTCTCTTTCCGGTATCGGTGCAAACAGACCGGCTGTGACGCGCGTGCTAGAAAAATCACCTCAACGTACGACGACACCGGGACAAACGAGCGTCGAAGAGTCAACCGATCGGAGAAAGTCCGTTGGAAATCGTAAAAACAGAGTGGTTAACGGTTTTTCGTGAGAGTGCCTCGCGACCGATCGAACCCTTTGAAAACGACTGGCGGCGGATCGTTTCGGAGGATGCAAAACGCATCCTCGCCTCCGTGGTGTACCCCCCTCCCTCCTCTTCCGCGAGCGTGTCGGTCCGATAGGCAAAGTAGCGACGCGTATACGAGAACGAGAGAAAGAGAGGGGAGAGAGAGAGAGAGAGAGAGAGGGAGCGGAAGCCAGCGAGAAGAGACACCGTGAGAATCTTTGGCGACGGTCTTCGCTGGTGGTTGCTTTTATTATAAATCTCCGATGATCGGTAGGAGGAGGGAAACAGAGGGGGGGGGGGGTTTACGAGGTAGCTGAGCTGTTTGAATAGGAAGAGCCCAGGTAATATGCCCATTTGAATATACCTGGTTCGACCTCTTCCTTCCTTCTTCATTGCTCTGTCTCTCCGGCTACGCGTTTGCCAGTGGCCCCCGTGGTCGTTGCATAATTTAAAATTCAAGGGTTGCTGCTACTGCTGCTGCTGTTGCTGCTGCTGCTGCTGCTGCTGCTGCTGGCTTGGACTTGGGGGAAAAGAGAAACGGCGCGAGAAGGAAGAAGAAGAAGAAGGCGACGCGCACGAGAAAAGGGGTGTAGGGGCGGAGAGGATACCGTGCGGGCCAGCGCGCTCTCTGGCAACCCTTCTCCTCGCACGACTTTGGAACAATAAACACCCCGTGGAAAGGGTGACCCCGTGGTATCGGACGGATGGTATATCCTTGGCTCAGGTACGCGCGCGATTTTGCATAGATCTCCATACGTTACGTTATCCCTTTTCTCTCTCTCACTCAGAGAGCGGCGTTTAAAGGTCCAGGTATACACGTCCGTACGGTGTCATCCCTATGGGAAAGTGTATGCAAACCATTGTGACCCCCGCGCTCAGCGCTCGGGGGAAGAGACGGGGAGAGGGTAGTAGAAAGATCACACCCATGAGATAGATGGTCGTCTCGTCGAGGCATCATCGTCGAACCGTGAGCAAGCCGAGAGACGACCCTTTCCTCCTTCCTTCCTTCCTATCTTTCTTTCTTCCTCTCCCGCCCGCCTCCCCTCCTTCCTCTCGTTATCCGATGCTCCCTACGTGTTTCTTTCCCGCGAGAGAAAGGGACAATCGTGCATACGTAAGTAGCGTTCGTCTATCTGGCCGTTCGATGCCTTCCTCGAATCGGGACCAATCGGCGCGAAAACGTAACGTGCGCAAGGAACGAGAAAGAGATAGGTCGCTATTGTTGGTCGAAGATGTAACCGCCGAGAAGCGACACCGATATCTTTTCCTAGCCCAGATCCGATTCAAACCGTCGTTCCCATTTCACTCCGGATTCTCCTCGGCCGATTTGCGTCCAAACGTTTCGGTTAAAAGTCGTCCGTCTGACGACTTGAGAAACGCGTCACACACGACTCGATCAAATCGTGTGCCAATGTTCGTAACGTTACACGTACGAGTTACACGAATATATTCTGTTCTCCGCAGCATACGCGCAAAAGTGCAGGAAAATTCACAGAACCTCTCCTACTTTTCACTTTCAGCTGAGAGCCGGAGGGAACGAGGGAACAGAGGTCACGAACTCGTGGACAAGAACTCGCGACGTTTCGCGGTCGAATCGGGGCCGCAGGTCGGCACGAGCCGAGACAGGTGAAGCACACGGCCGACGTTCTTTGCACCTGATGAAATTAAAATAAACGCAGTCGTCTCATTTTGCATCCTCATTAGTATACGACGAACAAGTGGGTTAACGGCTTCCTACGAGCGAGAGAAGAGACTCGGGCCTCAGACTTCCTCACCTCTCTCCCTCTCTCTCGTCTCATTCACGGGATAGAGGAATCCCGCATAACATTAAAATCTTTAAGGCCGTGCGCAGCAAATGGTTCCTCTCGGCAAACGTTCTGTCGTCCTTTTTCCAGCCGACGACGACACAAACTTTCGTCGGTCCGCGACACGCGTCTGTTTCCTCGGCTAATCGGTACCGAGGCGGGTCCGAGGGGGCTTTTGTTTCCAAGCCGGGGCGGCAAAAAAGCGTATCGCGTGTTGTTGCTCGAGAAATCCCTTCCTCTCGCGCGTCGGGTGCTTGGCTGCGTCGAACCTCTCACGGTCGCGTGCCAACTAACCACCACCTATGAAACAGCCCGTGCCGAGCAAACCTATGCTAATGTATGCCGCGTATGCACCGTCGTCCCGTTCGTCCTTCCTTCCTTCCTTCCTTCTCCTCCGCGGCGCTCCTCCTCGCCTCTCTCTCTCTCTCTCTCTTCCTCTTCCTCTTTCCGCGCCGCTGCCTCTCTTTCGCACCTTCGGCGCGACGCACGTGCAACACGTTCTCGTGGCACAAGATGTTTTCCACGTTTCGCGTCAAAGTCCAACCCGGCGCGAGTCGCGATCCGACGAGAGCGGAAAATTTGCCGTTCGTTCGTTTCTTCTCTGGCGATTCTCTGGCCGCTGAAATCGTTTCTTTTTTTTTCTCTCTCCTTTTTTTCTTTTTCACGTCGCAGGATTGCAATTCGTTAATTGTGCAATGTCTCTGCTTGTTGCCAGTAGCAGATATGCAAAGTATTATAGAGCGTTTCAAAGTGTTTTGGCTCGAAGAGAATGGAGCGAGGAAAAATGATCTTGCGAAACTTGCTCGAACCTTTTGTCAGCGATTGCGAAATTCGAACGGGGAAAATCTGAAGATTCAACAGATATTTTAAACATTCACAACGACCGTTAATACCAGCGCTATTTGAGTATCAATTTCTGCAACCCATTTTTGTTATTTTTATTTGTAAATTTGCCTCAAACTTCAACAACACAATCGACGACTATCTCGCTGGACAAATATCGTCAGCTATATCGTCATTCCTCTCGAGAGTCTTCCCAAAATCTGCCGAATCTCTCGAACTGACTCGTGTGTATAAAAAAAAATACATACACTGGACGAATAAATCGGGAGTTCTCGATGGAGAAAAAAATAAAAGGAAAAAGTGGCTCGATGCCCGGGGCCCGATGTAGGTCAAAACGCGCGCTGCCGAACCACTGTGAGAGGCGCCCGCGCCCGCCCCCGCCCCCGCCACGTCGGTGTATTCTATTAAAACGATAGGAAAATGATAAAGCGGTGATTAATGGTGGCGCACGAAAGGTGAAGGATTAATGGCGGCTATAGAGCCGCCGCTAGTAGATCGGTGCACGTATAATGCTAATGCGAATTGACCGATGAATACGAAAGCCCGTTACACGCTGTTGCTCGCGCCGCTGCCAAGCTAACTTCATTAACCGTGACAAAACGCGAGACGCAGCGGTTTCATAGAAGAATGCGAGTTGACGTCTTACTGCGAGCTGGCGAGCCACGCCACGCCACGCCACGCCACGCCACGCCACGCTACGCATCGGCATCGAGGAACGCCGTGTGTCGTAATGTATGCGCGTGTTTGTCGTTACGCAGCGCTTAATAAATAATCCCTGCTGGCCACGCGATTTATGAGTACACACACACACACACACGCGCGCACACGCACATTGGCGAAAAATTATTTCGCGGCCACTCGTCGTTTGACTATAATACGTCATTCTCGCGATTCGACTAGCCACTAGATCTCCTCTTCTTCTTCTTCGTATATCTTCTCTTCTTTCTTTCCTTCCTTTTCCTTATTTGTATTTATTGTTGGAAAATTGAAGGATCGTTAAATCAACGACTGAGAGACGGTGAAACTCGTGCAACTTGGTGTAAAATGATCGTACGTCACACACGTGATCTTTTGAATGTCTAACGGAGGGAAGAGTCTAATGCCTACTGAAGTAACCTATGTACTTTTTTTACTTATATTTGTACGATTTGTACGATCATTGTAATATATATATTAGACTGTATAAATCTTCAATTTTGTGCGTCCGAGTTATTTATTTTGTATCGATGTCGATCAAGCTACAATTCACAAAGTACACGATTTACGAATTCAACGGGACATTTATCTTCGAACTGCGAATTTTTATCGAAATGTGCACAAGCTGCATTTCACGCGCAGATCTATGGATCGACACGGGTTCACAAAAATAATGATTTTAATGATTGTGTGCAAGAATCCATTGTTCTCCATTCTCCGAACGTCTATCTACAAACAACCTCAAACCGTTGTCAGATTGTCAAACCGCGAAGAACGTCGACGACGTTCGTCTCGCGTTTCCATTAATTTCGTCCATTAACGGGACGATCGAAGCGAACGATTATAGGTTCGGCGGGGAAACGAGCAAGAACGGGAAACGAACGGGCAGCGGCGGTAATAATTTTATTAGACCGAGGCGCCAAAGGCAGGCTGGATGGCGCGGCCAATGGAGGATTTTTTTTCCTCGAGCGACGTCCGCGCACAGGACAGAGGATAAACAAATTCAATTTGGCCCGGGGGCAGTGGTACAAAGAACCGCTCGTTAAAATCGGAATCGCGGATAGCCCCGATCGTAATTGTTTTCATTTAATAAACCGGCCGGACTTTTGTTCCCGATATCGGGAAATAATAAAGCGATTTCGTTAAAATTCATGACGGCCCGGACCGAGCCCCCACGCCCACGGGCTTACCTACACGGCAGGAGGTAAGTAGAGGAGAGCGAAATGCATCGACAACGGTTCCATCTTCTTCTTTTTTTTTTTTTTTTTTTTAATAACGGCCACCTTTCCTTGCGCAATCGAGAAGAAAGCGGGATCGAGGGATGGGACAAGATTTCGAGATTGTGAGTATTTAAATTCTGAATCAACCCCCTTTGAGTCCGTACTAGAGCGTCGCGTAGATAATCTTGCGACGAATCAAACGATACAATTTGGTTTATGTTATTGGTAGGCCGAGAAAGTGCAAAATACGGTACGGTATTCTTAATTTTAAACCATTGGTATCTTTGAGCATTCAAAAGGTCAATAACTGTATCATGATATAACACGATTGTGTAATACTACAATTTGATACCACAGTGTCAGCAAGACAAAATTTATTTCCATTCTTAGTCGCGCTAATAACTGAGAGTTCTTTCGATTAAATTGCACGTTCCAAGTTCCCATCGTCTGGGACGAACTAGGTGGAAACTAGGTGCATGGTGCGTTTCGTTGAAAATCGATTAAAATTTTCGCATAAAAAAAAAACGTCGCCGATCCGAGAATCAAAGGAATCTCGTTCGACTTTTCGGCCAGCGAAAATTCCGTTATTTCGAAAGGAAAGGCGTCGCCTTTCGACTCACACGCGCGCCGGAATTCCACCTAGCTGACCTAACTTCGCGGTCGCACCCACGTGGTCACTTTGCACACGTGCGTCCCCCGATCTCCGCGCGGCAAGCCTTCCACGAGTTGCTCGCGAGTTTTCCTGCTTTTCGCGCACATAACGCCGTAATTTTTCGACGAGACACGCGGTTTATTACGGTTCGAATCGGTTCGCGTGTCAACGTCCAACGTCCAACGATATCATCCTACGTGCTCTCCAACACTCGCTCTCTGTTGTTAACAACCGCGATCAAATATTATGAGTAGTTTGCAAATTGAATGAAAATTAACACGAGCGGCGCGAGCGTTTGCACGTGATACGAAACGAGAATCCATTGACAAAACTCGTCCAAATGGATTCAGTGCTCGGCGAGAGTCGAGAGAGTCAGCGCGAACGATGGATCGAAGGATAACGGGTCGGTCTGCTGTTCGAGTCGAAAAGAATTCCAGTGGCGACTTGTTGCCACAAGTATACATTTGAAGGAAGCAGACATTATCTTACAATGGGCACAATGTTGGTTTCCGTAAAAACGCTACGCGCGAAACTATCAGAATCGGGAATAACAAGGTTCTACGAGAGCTCGTGTAGAAGCCTCGTGTACACAAATTTACGATCTACTCGAACGACAAATACAAACGTAACTTGTAAATTATTGCAAGCAAATGGTGACGCTCTATGCAATTTTTGTCCTCGAGACAAAATTTTTAGTTGGAATTTTACAAAATTTCTCAACAAAACAATTTTTCATTATACGCGTAGTTTAAAAGTTAGTTGAAGTGTGCGAAACTAACGTTACGTGAAACACCCTGTATATTTCTCGCTTAGTCTCAATCGAGCAGACGTTAGTTTCGATTTGGGCCCGACACTGCGGGGTACAAAGAGAAACATCCTTGAGAAATTTTTATTAATAAATTTTCTATGGACAGTAGCGTGCATGCACGCGTTTTTGTTACGCGTCGATTACGAAACGAAAGCGTGCATCGCAAATGTATTTCAAACGTGAATATAGGGGGCCTTTTCAAATCCGTCCTCCGAGCGGATCGCGCGCTGTTGCGCCACGTTTGCGCGAAAAATTATATTAAATTAACACGCGCGGCAAATTAAACAAATTTCACCGTACGCTTCGCCTGTAGCGCGCGAGCGGGCACGCCGAGCAAATATTACGTCGATAAACACTGTCGCTTCTGAAAGGATCCGCTTGTGTCTCGCAGCGTCGCGTAACCATCCTCGCCAACACTCCTCTCTCTCTCTCTCTCTCTCTCTCTCTCTTTCACGCCTCTTTTCTCCAGATGTCCTGCGAACAGAAAATTACCGGTTTGTAAGCAACGCGGTCCTTATCGTACCGTGTTCTTCCGTTTCTTCGTACATTCACGCGACGCGAATATATCGGTCGTCGACGGTTTGACGGCTTTCAGGAATAGGTTTGACGTTGCGGGACACTCTCGTTAACTCGTCAATTCGGCCAATTTCGCGCGAACGTTTCGTTTATGATTCGAGAGTAATTAGTAAATCAGAATTTTTACGCGAGTAAATTTCCAGTACCACTGACATATAGAGAATTTAGAATGAAATTACCGAATTTTATCAGTGAATGTGATTTTAAGGGATAACCCAGAAAATCGGGTCTCTTTAGGTGCAACGCTGATGCAACGAAAATTAGCGATTGGTTGATTTGGGTCACGTGATTCGCGAGGGGGCGTGGCGTTGTCTGGTACCGAGCGATCGCGCCTAATTTGTAATTTGTTTTGTATCGTAACTAGACTAAACTTGCCGAATTTTAGATCTGACTTTTATCTAATTTCGCCGCGGCAGCTTTTCATTTTCGCTCAACGGATGACTGTAATTAGACTCTCTCCGCGTTAATGGTAAATGATAAATTTCGACCAAGTTGAAAGTCGAGCGATCGAGATTAAATAATTTGGAAATTGCTGTGGTTCCCAATTGTAGCTTTGAAAGTTTCGCAAACGTACAATGACAAACCACCGCTAGCCCATGAATCGAATCTCGATTATGCAAATCGATGAAAAAGAGAAATTTCCAAATAACCGAACGCTTGGATGGAATGGACAGATACCTTTTTACCGTTCGATCTTCGCACGTCGGTCTTCGTATTAAAATAAATGCACGGTGTACGAGGTACGAGGTACGCTGCAAGCACGCTAATGTCACACAGGCGACGATCGACGTGAGTAGGCCTCTATAAATAGTGCTGCGAAAAACTCACTGTTTTTACGATAATTACCGCCACTTAGTAGCCCTGCTCCTTTCATCGCGTCTCGAACACGTCGCCCAACATACGCCTCTATCCTAGCTGCCGTGTCTGTCCATTCTCTGCAATTAACCCGCTTGCTGAATACTGGTAGTCGGATATCGGCGCGTAAAAGTGGAAAGCATAGGTGCAACGAGACTTATTATCGCGGCACGTGTATTGAAGTGCGAACTGATGTCGTTTTATATCGAGGAACTTTCGTCGTTGAGCGCTCGCAGTGATAAAGTTTCGCACCGGTAATGGCGCATCAACGAACGCGTTTATTTACACATCCTCGTGAATGAAGAAGCGAATGAACTGTTGCGAATTCGTAATTTATCGCGGTAGAACTTTTGCGCGACTTGTACGACAAATCATCGCACTGTATCGTTTAATTATGAATTAAATGAAGTTCTTGCATCCAAGCGTCAACAGTTTCAAACATTCTCCAAACGAGTCGATTTGCAAATAAGAACCATCCAAACTTTCGGCCAATTTTTCCCAAACTTTGTAGAAAAAAATTCAAAAATTTTTCAAGAATACAACGAGCGATTACCATTGCTAGAGAAGAAGCTACGTAATACACGCTGGCGCGTGCATATTTCAAGAAGGTGCAACGCTGCTCCTTTGATATATGAATGCTCTCGCGAGCGAAAAAAGACAGAAAAATAGAGAGAGAGAGAGAGAGAGAGAGACAGGAGGTCGTATAATCGGGAGTGCGCCGAGGGCCACGAAAACGCACGGCGTGTAAACTGTCCAATAAGTAAGGAGGGAGGACAGGGAGGAGGGCCGATCTCTCGTACCCGTTCGCTTCTTGTAGTTTGCGCCAGTGCGCCGCTGCTTGCTGCCCCTGCTGTTCGCTGCGTTTCGTAACGCAGCCAACGCACACGTGTGCGTCGAAGAGGGAGGACCCGCGTGGTGGACCTAGGGACGCCACCACCGCAGCTATAAAGAATATCCGAGAGACGGGGAATAAAAGCGGGGCTTGACTTATTTGAACCACCACCGCGGCGGAAGGAGAGAGAAACTGGAGGGAGACGGGACCGGACATTGCGGTGAAGCGAGATGGAATCGAGCAAAGATAAAAAGAACGAGAGAGAGAGAGAGAGAGGAGAGAAAAGGTCCAGGGATCGAGATGGAAGAAAGAAAAGGGCCCCGGTCTAACCGGCCGCGAGACCTCGCGCAGCAACGAGGACCAACAGCCGCAGCAGCCGGTGGCCGAACACTGCTATATTGCTCGACCTTTGCGATCCGAGCACGCGTGCCCACACACGTTGGCACTTCGTCTATCGGTCTCTCGCCGATTTTGGCCAACTTTCAAGGCTCTCGAAACTGTCGAGAGACAGAGTTGTCCAAAATTGTAAAAAGAGTAGTCAAAGTGCAAGATACGAGAAAAATTAAATATGAAATTAAATTGAAAATTAAACGTAAAATATTACAACACTTTCTACAACGTGCAATTCTCTACCAAAATTCCACCTTACTCTGCTGTTCTTCTGTTGTTCTTTATTGATTAATCGCTTAAAGTTCTATTGTTCTATTCCAAATTAGGTTGAAGAACGAGTGACGATATGAAGGAAAGGGGATCGACAGCGAGCCTTGATACGCTTCCGTGACGGTAGCGACGTATCAAGACCTTGGGTTGACGGGTCTCGGGTAAGGGGGGACACACCTTAGACCTGACGCGAGGCCTCGTGAAACACCGGTTAATAATACGCGCGCAAAGTTTATGTCGCCGGTAGATTTCGTACGTCACGAGTTTATTGTGACGTGCCGCCGAGGCTCGGAGGGATCCTCCGTGTAAGACGGGCGTTTGCATAAAAATACGCCGGGTGATTGAGTACTTTAGAAAATTTAAGGGCTATAGATTACGAGACCGCGGTGGAAACAATGCTCTGTCACGGACGTCGGGCGAGAAGCGTTAGGGTGTCACACCGTGGAGAAGGACCGTTGAGAGAACTTTTCTGGGTGACTTCCGGCCAGGATGAATCTTTCGGCAACACTGATCGTAATTTCCATTTTTTTTTTTTTTTTTTTTTTTTTATTAGCTGATATTAATCCTTTGTCTTGCGATCTTTTTTACTCTCGATCGTCTTCGGTTCGGAACATCGTTACGCGACAATATAGATACGTCAAACATTTGCTACGTACAATTCGAAGTTTAATATTTAAACGTTGCTTTTTCCTTCAAATCGAAACCATAACTCACACCCAGTTACCACGGGCGTAACTGGGTATTATCGGACAAGGAGTTAATAACAATTATCTGAAATGCATTACTACGTAATAACCCGATGGTATTGGAATGGCGGCAGGCAGGTGACATTTTATCGGTATAATATAAATTAATTAACTTTATAGACTGTTCAGGAATGTTATCGTCATTACACCCGGTATTATTAGCCTGTGCTGATCGTTACGCGACTAATTCCTTTAACATGTGTCGTCTATTAACGTTACATTCCACCGCATTCAATTGCAACCGGCTACCCGCATACTTTTATGCACAAATAAAAACAACAACAACCGTCTAATCGCAGATGTGAAGCAGCAGCTTCTTCTCGGGATGCGAGAACCATTTCCGGCCTCCTGGACTCCTCGCCACCATCTAATCCGATCCTAATTTACTCACTAGTCCAAACCAAGCCCCGATGCTCTCGTCCCCGCCTATATCGATCCTCGATCTCGGTATATACGCTTTCAATTACGTCCAACAAAGATGTCCCCGATGCACCGAAGAGAAGCGAGGATGATATCGAGCGGCGACGAAGAAAGGGGCAATCGAAAAGGAGGAATGAACGA
Organism: Melipona beecheii; assembly: GCA_032399605.1. Classification (NCBI taxonomy): domain Eukaryota; kingdom Metazoa; phylum Arthropoda; class Insecta; order Hymenoptera; family Apidae; genus Melipona; species Melipona beecheii. Next base: position 4,766,301 of record JAUCMO010000504.1, on the reverse strand, counting down.
AACGGAAGGGGGCGGGGAGGGGGGAGGGAGGGAGAAAAAGAAAGAAAGGAAGAGAGAAAAGGAGAAGAAAGGAAGGTAGGAGGAGGAGGTAGAAGGTGGTTCCACCCCGCGGTGAGATCCGGCCGAGTAGATGATTATCGGGCATATAGGAAATTGAAAGGGTGTCTAAGGAGGTGTCTAGCGAACAGTTCGCGGGGGCGGTTTTCTCGGCAGGGTGGCACTCTGACTTAAGGGGTCTTAAGGGTATTCGGACACCCACACGGAAAGATGCTGCTCGCCGATAGCCGCTGCCTACCTCGGATAATAGGTTCCACGGGTTTTCGAAGCACGCAGAAGCAGCCACCTTCGTCTCTCTCTCTCTCTCTTCGTCCTTCTCTCTTTCTCCTCTGTTTTAGACCGTCGGATGGTTTCGAACTGAAGAAGAGAACCCAGAGTCGTAGTCGCACCAAACCGATCGTCCTCCTTCTCTGTTTCCGTCCGGCGCGCACCGTCAGGTGCACACCTCCTCGCGTTCACCGATCGCTATCTGCCAAATCACTATCAATCACTCGCCGATCCAGACACCGGCCGCTGCTCAATGAACCCAACCGTCGAACCGATCCCCGCTAAGCCTGCTTTCCTCTCCGCGATAAATAAATCGGACTAGCGACTTTAACGAGCTGTCTCTGCCTCCTCTTTCGCTCCTGCCGTCGATTCTCCCTCTCTCTCTCTCTCTCTCTTGTTCTCCATTTCGTTCTCTTTTCTTCCGGGGACAAGCGTACCGATCCGGAGGAGAGCGAAAGAGTCGAGACACCTCGGTAGCCCATTTTTGGGAAATCGCGTGAATGAAATCTTTCGAATCTCTCAAACATTCCGACTAATTTCAAGACAATTTATCCAACAATTTACATCAATTGTTTATTCTTACAATTGTATATTTGAAACAACAATAGGAACAGGTTCGTAAAATTTTCAATTTCCGAAAATTCCATTGTTCGTTGTTCCAGCGACGCAGCGCTCGTCTCTTAATAAATTCGTCGGTCCAGATCGTTTAAATCACCGCGCGTGCAATTTGTGCGTTCGTCGAGGAAATTTTGTTTGTTCGGCCCGGCCGGTTCAGCCGTCAGGCCCGACTGGTTCGATCGTTCCGCAAACTCTCGTTAAGGCTCACCGTGAAATTTGGCAAGTTGCTCGCCTCGCTGGGTGGATCATCGATCATGTCGTTGATGGGCCTTGAACAACAACGCGCCGCGACCACGGATCGCCGCCACGGAAGCCTCCGGGCGTAAGCGAACCCCGAGCTCGTCAAATCGCAATTAGACGGACGATTTAAAAGAAATTTTTCATCGTACCGCGCCGAGACGTGCAGCGGGACACGATCGTGAGTCGAAGTAGCAGTCGATCGTAGCCGCCGGATCTCCACGCGTGTACTGTCAAATTACGAATTTTTCAATTACCGAGTTCAACTACCGACGACTGAAGCACAAAATTTCGGTTATTCATAACAGAAACATTCAACTGGTCGTTTCGATCATTTTGCCAGTTCTAGCGTTAAAGAACGAATGATCGGAACGAGAAGCTAGACGTCCAAATGTATGAACAACGTACGGTTCCGTGTACGCAGATAAAACGAGAGGTTTCATCGAGTTGACCGGTGCGCAATGGCCCGAGACCAGACCTTTATTATCGCCGCGCCGATATTATCGGCCACGCGATTTATAAACGATCTAAGCGTAAGCGCGTGCGCGACCTTTGCGCGGTACACCGCTTACCGTTAGGTGGGTCCGATCGCCAGGACAAATGCGCGATCTCGATTAAATCGTTCGATCGTTTGACATCTCGCTGAAAAAAAAACGCCGTTCTATTCTCGGACACTGCGTCCAGCTCACTTTCGAATTCTTTCGTCGTGTCGCGATTTTTGATACTTGACCCCACCCAAGTTTGTTGTACACGATCCAACTAAATTTCGTTGGAGCTACAAGGTGGTATTTTTATGGCACCGCTGATGATCGCCAAGATCAACGACTTGATGAGACCGTGTCTGTAAAAGTATGAACAAAATCTGGCTGGAGCGAATGGACGAAAAAACAATAAAACTAGGAACATCACCGTTTCATTTCAACGTAACAAATCTCCGTTTTAATTCATCCAAGTCCTTCGACGCAAATAAGATAAAAATGAAACTCCTCGGAGGAAGATGGATTTTCTCGTTGATGCTCGAGCGTAGCGGAGGACAGTAGAAACCGGTGTCCGGTTTGGCAACGCGATCGTCCATTCACCGTTAACCCTCGAGACAGAATTACGGGAATTAGAGGAAACGCGTAAGAAAAAAGAAAGAAAGAAATAAAGAGCGTGATATTCCTTAAAACCGAGGTCCCCTCGATCGAACATCTCCAAGATTCCCCCTGGATCCCTCGTCTTTCTCCTACGTTTTCTCTTCTCTTGATACGGAGGCTGGTATCGGTTCGTTCGGTTACCAAACTGGACATAAATTAATCCCGTCAAACGTCTTCTTCGTTCGTTAACCGGACCGGGTCCGGGCAAGTCCTCCGTGCTTCTCTCTCCACGGTCTCTCCACGCCGCCGCTAAGCAAGGTTAATCTCAACTTATATAGGAATGGAACTTGCGTAAGCCTATCTTGCCATCCGACAGCTTGTGGTTTTCGTTTCGATCTTTCCTGCTTTCTGTCGCGTCTCCGATTCGACCCAACGCGCGGCTCGCCTCGACCTCTCTTTGCCTTGCAAATGATCACGAATTGTCGCGCTTGAAGAATAGATTCGTCTCACCGAAAGGCCCAAAAGCGACTGTTCCGACTAGGAAATGAAGACGACCTTTTTGCCATAAAATTTTTATGAATTAAATATTAAAATATTGACACGCAAACATTTGAATCGATACAAGACAAATTACAGGCGCGATCGCTCAGGTCTGCCTCACGATCACGTGACCCAAATCAACCAATCGCTAATTTTCGTTGCATCAGCGTTGCACCTGAAGAGGCCCGATTTTGTGACGTCTATCCCTCATTTACCTCTTGGTGAAAAAGTAACGAAAAGGTAAATCGAACTAAAATCAATTGCACGTAGATGTTCAGTTTCGTATCGATCTCCTTTGACTCTCGTCGTCAAAGGCTCGGGGCTCTCTTGTTGACAAGAATATTCAAAGCTACAGGGATGTTCATTTGATAAATGGGTGGTACGTTGAATTTGTAAGTGTTGGAGAGTTGAGAAGTTAATCAATGCAAGTTACTTGTCATTGAAAACAACTCTTTCAAAAACAATTTAGTCGCACACGATGTTACAGTCGCTAACTGCAGATTTTTGACAACAAAGGTGAATAATTTTCTACGAAAAAGGACTTGCACTTGTTTAGCTCGATTCTGAATCCTTCGACCGGTGGTAACTACAAGTAACTACAAGTTCTGAAAACTCGATTGTCCGAAGTAATCTGGAAAATGGAAAAATATCGAAAATGCGTACTAAATGCAGGTGAAAAGAAAAATTAACACACGAGGGTTAAGACTCGACTGAAATCCGATGCGAAAGTGACGCAACCGGTCGCGGCAGCTCGATTACCGTTTTATAACCCAAAGTACGTCTAAGGATGCCGCGCACTACCGGTTCTCCACGGGACAAGCCTTATCCGGCGATCAATCGCGATCGCTCTCGATCGATCGATCGATCGATCGATCGTTCAGCCGCGTCGCCCGACTACTGTCCCCGCTAATGACTCCGCGGATCCTTTCGAAAAAAACCTACCTCCCAGCTCGGCGATTCGCGACTAACGAACGCCAGACAGTCGGAACGCCACGCAGCCAAATGTGTTTCACTTTTTCCTACCAGCTCGGCTTGCCCAGTCGCCGATGCTGTCGCGAGTTCGCCAAGGTCGAACGTCTTCCCCATGGAACGAACGTTCGCGATACTCTGTTTGTTAACTACACCTTCCATAGTTTTCTTCCGTTTTCAGTTCGAATGTCCATAGAATAGACATCCAAAGATGTGTGTATTATGGTACGATGTATTTATTCAATTCAGATTCGTAATAACTATAGTAAGTATTCTATAACGAACGATGCTGTGCTATTTTTCTCATTACATCTCCCCTTCTTTTTACTATGAAGAGTTACAATGAACAAGGTTCTAGAATGAATGTTGCCTCTACATCTGCAAGATGCCGTACCTATTGGAAATATTTTGGTAAAGCTTAACCATCCATCCCTGTCCGTGACTGAGATTAGCAAGAAAATTGAACCGGAATTAAGTAGTTTCGAATCTAAAAAATCTAAAATGTCCAATATCCAATGATACCAGTTGAGAGTTAATCCTGAAACACTGTCACTGGGTTGCAGATAGTTGAGAAACTTTGCTCTGTTACATTTTATCAGGGATCGTTTCCTTTTTTATTAATTTAATAAACAAATTTTACCATCTAGTGATGATAATTTTAAAAAATAAAATTTTGTACGGTATTAAAAAACGATGTTATTAATAAAAAACTGAAAATAATTCAAAGCCCTACGTTTCCATTGTTCAACGATACCAAATTAATAATTTAACAACGAAACTCACTGCGAATAAAACACAATCGTCGCGTCTAAATTAGACTGCTCTTTTACTATTTCTCGACGCTTCTCTATATAGAGCTGTTTCAGTTCGACGATGAAATCCATCCCCGGTGTCAGACACGCACAAGTGCCCTTCGTTAGATCCCCCGTTGCAATCCTCCTCTCCAAAATACCGCAACAACCACGACTGTAAAACGATACCGCGAGAGAAAGCATATTGCCGTTATTGTTGAATTAAGCCGCCGACCCGCGAAAGAGGGTGCTGCCTCTTTGAGGGACCCCGTTAGCCCACTCGAACTCTAGCTAGCCGTGGTCAAACTTCATGACTCTCACACACCGTCGCTATTCTCTCTCTCTCTCTCTCTCTCCCTCTTTGTGCTTTGGCACTGCGCGGATTATCGGGAAAATTTCAACCGTGTCTTGAAGAAGCGTTCCGTGGCATTCGCGATTGTCGAGAAAAAGGAAAGGAAAGGGGGAGGAAAGAGGAAGGTGGGGGGGGGGGCCACCAGTCGGTTGGCTCCGACACTTTCATCCCTTCGTGATCGCTGCCACGGCGAATTCCAGCTATTCCGCTAACTCCCTGAGGTTTCGCTACAGCGGGGTGTCTCGCGATTTATGCAAAATGGTGCGCAGCTTCCCGAGGGAGCTTGCCAGCAACGTCGTTCGACCCTCTTCCACGCTCTAACGCTATAACGCGTGCGAGGTTCGTGCCGCGGTAGGCCCCTCGGTGCCTCCCCTCCCCTCCGCCCCGATTTCTTTCTCTCCGCGTCGCGTTGGCGAAAAAGCTCGGGAGAGAGAGCTCGGATCGGCCCCGCAAGGGTCCCCGGTATCTTCCGATCCTATCCACTTACGGGGTGTAGGAGTCGAAAGCTGATTTCCCAAGTACGTAAAAGTAGTAAAAATTTTTTGGAAAAGAAAGAGAGATCGAAAGCGTATAGGCTAATTTTTAAATTTCAAAGGTTGACTTGATCTTTAAGCTCAGAAATTCGACGAGTACAACGCGGTGGTAATTTCGAACTGGATACGAAGTGGAGATTGTTCCACACGCGAGGCGTCTCGTTTTCCATAAAATCGAATTTCGAGTCTCATCCAGTACACGTGCATCAAGTCAATTCTAATTATCATCGATATATTAATGCAATTCTTCTCGCACGACATAGCGATATAAATGAATTCAAGTTTATTCAATAAACTCTTAAATAAAAAGAACATCGCTCTTCCTCTTCCCAATTTATTTCACAGAGGCAATCTACTCCTGCACCGACTGTTCTTGAACCAAGACTGACTGGATCGCTTCGAATCAAATGTGTAATACGTACGTACGTTTCACCACGCGTTTTCAAAGTCGATGGTCGTGAACGGGGCGAGCAACTGAAGAAACTCGAAGGGACGAGGGATTCGGAATTCACGCAACGTTCGCGCGGCAATGGAAGATCTCGCAGGCGTTTGAAGGGTGTCGGAATAAATAGGCACTTACGAGCCGGATGATCGAGGGACCGTGGATCATTTAATTTAATTACTTGCCGGGGGTTAATAGCAGAGATAAAGGTGGCCACGCTCGTGCTCGATATTATAGAGAGACCACTCCCCCTCCCCCCACTCAAATATAAATCGTACGCGTGCACGCGTGCCACTCACGACAACAAATACGAGAAGGAATCCCTTGTGAGCTCTCTCGCACGAAAGACTATCCGTTCTGCTTGATTTGGTACACGATCTCTCCTCGATTCGTTCGTTACATGCGACTTTGTCGTATGTAACAACGGTAGCGTCGCGAGAAAGATCACGACAGGGGTACACGGATGTTTCAGCGTTACATATTTTTTACTGCTCTTTCACTGCTGCAATATCTTATATATCCGAGATACATTGCGAGAGACTCGATCACAGGAAAAAAACGTAATGTTTGATGCTTCGTCGCGGAAATTGTTGATTACTAGTTCAAGTTGGACAGAAGGAAATATAAATCTTACACAGGTACTCTCTGTGCTCCGTATTTTAATTGGAAATCATTTCGTCAGCCATCATTGAATACCACCGCAAAGTAGAAATAAAAGTATATACTTTGACATCGAATGATAAATGGAAGAACACTCTTTACGTGTCCGTTAGCATCTGTCTCATTTTTCTACAGATTTCCGATTTTTCAACGACAACTTTGCCAATCGTGCCGCTACTCGCCAAACCGATACAAACCGAACGATAGAATGCACCGCATTGCCAGGCAAGAAGAGCAACTGTGTCGAGCAGCGGCGTCACGGTGGATTTAATTTCATAAACCGCAACTGTTGCCACTATTCGGGTTCGAAAGAGGGAGGGGCGCGCGCGACTAACTGTTACGAGCTCGACCTTCTGCTCTTAATCGAGCAGCACTCTCTTCTTTCTCTCCCCCCTCTGCCTCGAGATTTCTTTCTCGTTGCCCGTCTCTTCTTCTTTCCGCGATCGTCGATCGATCGAACGGCGAATGACAAAATTACGACCGAAAGAATTCGAAAGCAAACGCGCGCGAGTGTGGGTCTCGGACACGTGGCGCATTTCTCGGTGCGTTCGGTAATTTCGATGGGCGGCCATATTAACGATATTCCGATGATACGTCGTCGTCGTCGAGACAGAGGGCGGCGCGCGAGGGGAGGAAAGGGGGGTGGTGGTGGTTCGACCCGCGGATGTCTCCGGCATTGTATGCAGATGAAGAAGGCAGGGCGACAATGACTCGGGATGTCGGGGCCGAGGACCCGTTCGTTTTCAAACCGAAAAGAAACTCATCCGGCAGGAAAGGTGGCCCTCCTTTGGCTCGTGCTTGCCACCACCACCACCTCGGTGGTGCCCTTCCTCGCCTCCGTTCCTCCTCCCCGAACCAGACACGCTCTTATGCACTACGTATCCATATATTAACATGTCATCATCGCGGGGAAACCGAGCCGATCGAGTCACAGCCTTCCTTCCTTCCTTCCTTCCTTCCTTCCTCTCTTCTTGTTCTTTTTCTTTTACTTCGTTTTTGGTCGACGACGCCCCCTGCGAGGGAACAGAACCCCTTTCGAATGTGCGTTAAAACCTCGATACATCTAGGAGTAGTGTTTCTTCTTCCCTGTATAATAAATTTTGCAAAATTGAAGTTGAAACGTTTCTCGACGTACGTAGGTTGATACCATTTTTTTTTTATATCACAAAAATGTTGTCGCTCCCCTGCAATGAAATTCGACGCGAACTTAACAAAAGTAATAAAAAATGACGAAAGAATAAATTGATCCTGCACGTGTTTGTGTCGTTTGATACTCTCGTACCGACTTCTAACTCTGAGCGAGTCAAGATTTCGCGTAGGCGTGTCGACGTGTTTCAAGATTTTCCCCTAAAAATTCGGAGGAAGAGATCGGGAAAGTCGCAGAAGAGGAAGCATCGGGAAAGCATCGGACGAGAGAGAAGGGGAATTCGAGGCAACGGGGAAAGCCGGTCGATATGACTCGGGGCAGAGGGGTTGTCTGGCAGGATACACGTAGACGAAACGCGTACGCGAAGGTAGCGGACGCGGGCCGCCGCCGCCGCCGACGACGACGACGACGACGACGACGACGACGACGACGACGACGGCGGCGGCGGCAGCGAGCGAAAAGGTAGAGTGAGACTCGGGACAGGGGCGCGTCGGTGTTGGTGTAGGAAGAGCTGGATTGGTAAACCGGTCACGTAGTGCTCGGCGATGAATGGACCCGGCGAGTCGAGGCCAGAGCAGGGAATTGGCTACTGGGCATACCTCGACCACCTACCCCACTGCGTCAGCTTTAGCCACCCCACGGCAACGTAAAATTACAAAGAGAGAGGTGCTCAAACCCGGCGTCCATCGTCACGCGAAATTGCCCCGTGTCGCTGCCTTTAACCGTTTCATCGTCTTGGAATTCACCGAGCTTGCACTTTTCATCCCTCTCTCTCTCTCTCTCTCTCTCTTTCTTTTTTGTGAAAAGAAAAGTTTGCGTTTTCTCAAGAATTGGAGTAACTTCCAGATTTAGGTTTCAAATGTTACGAGAAATCGAGAAAAAGTAGAGATTTCGGTTTTATATCGGTTGTTTTTCCAATGTCAAAAGAGATAATTTATCCTGTACATATAGAAAAACATTTAAACGTATGAAAATATATTTTCCTAAATAATCGGATCTGCCTGAGTCTTGCAGCGGAATGTAGTTGGAAATTAATAAAAAGTTTCTAGCATCGGACCAAACTACGAATAACTACAAAATAATTCATATAGTTTCATAAAGCTCTCAATGGTATACACGCTTTTCTTTTTCTTTTGATAAAACATCAAAATACAAGAAAAAAATTAATTTTGAATTAAATTCAAGTTCAAACGCGATTTTCTTCATTACGTTTCAAGAATTTTGTTAAAAAGATGTGCAATAAAAAAATTACTGATTTATCGCTGATCGTACAATTTGTACAGCTAAATAACAACGAAGCACCGATCAATGTGTATAAAAAGCTGGAAAATGGATTTGCACAACATGGACTTGTGCAGCAGGGTCTTCCTCGATAACTCACGAGAAAGAGGGTACCGTACGCACGCGCCGCTTTTGTTCAAAATGACGACCGACGAAAGGATAACACGGACGTCGCGCGTACGTACGTGCAATCAGGATTCCATTTGCGAAATCCTCGAGGGTCTCTGCTCGTTGTCAGACGGCCGAAACGATCCTTGGACGAGACGCACCCCCTTATGCAATCCGAATCGAGCCTCTGATCTGCCATAAAGTCATTTCGTAACCCATCCCGAGGGTTAAGTACCCCCGAGTCCCAAGCCCCGAGTTAAGCGCGAACCCGGCCCGAGCCGCCAAGTTTCGCGACACGGTCGTTCCTCGTCGCGTCCTTTCCTCGCTCGTTTCGATTTCGATTTCGATCCTAAAACGACGAGTTTTCGAAGCGAGCGCGGATTTACTAAGGAAGCTACTGGGAAACTGTGCTCTTCGCTTTAAAATTGACTCTTGTCGCTGGAAATAAATGTTGCCATTTCTGTGACAATCAAAATTTTCCAAAATCACCGTGCTGCGTTCCAAATAATATACTTTTCTTTGTAAATAAATATTTTTCGAGTGTACCAACCTTTTATTACGTCCGACTCTGTCCGAGGAGGCAAGAGCCCCCTAGTCGTTTTCTAATCTTCGAGTATAAAACAAAATTGAAGAAAAGAAAAAAATGGTAAGGCAAAGAGTTTGCGTGTCTCAGAAAATTGTGACTTTTCGTTTAGTAATTGCCAATGAAAAAAAACAAAAAAGAAAACGCTGCCCTTCTTTTCGACTTATTTCTCCGCTTTAAATTAAACTCGTTTCGATTCCGAAGGTCAGACTAGCTCTCTCGGGCGACGACTCGACGTGGCTCGATAAATTTTGCCGGGGCAAAAATTCCACGAGAGCGAAAGACCGAAGAGGAACGAGCGAGGCGAACAGAAGCAAGGGAAGAAGGCTGACACTTGTGCGCCCGGGATTAAAAAATAAAAGCTCGTTATAAATCAAACGGCTTGTCAACACCAACAGCGACGACTGCGGAGGAGAAGCGTATCTCGCGCGCGCGTTTCGTTCGCGAACGACCAAGCGAAAACCCTTTCGTTAATTGCGCATCGCAGATGCCGACTATGCCCGTTGCTGCCCGGCTCTTTTACGAGCCATTCTTTCCCTCGGTTCGTCGACGGACGAACGAACGAACGAACGAACGAACGAACGAACGAACCCCGGAATAAAGGCGGAGGATCGAGCTTCTTCCTCCGGAAGCTGTGAAAACGTGTCCCTCCCCCCTCTCTCAGTCACGTCGATTACGACGTCGGCATCCTCGTCATCTCGCAGACTCCCCAGACACTCGCACACTCGCGCACTCGCACACCTGGGTAGAGACAAACGAGAATGTAAAATAGACAGTTTACATAAAATAATGTATTTATTGTAATACCCCACTTCGCTACAGCGATTAACATTGATTTTAACACAACTTATACCGTAAATTCTATTGTAATTATGCAATTTTCCACACTGACACGATGTCTGGCTGCGACAGGGCTCTGGAACGATCGCTTGCAGCAGGACGATACGAGACAAATCTGTAAGCTGCAACATCACAAGCAAAACCCACTTAATGTCATACGTTCGCCAACAAATTGTCCAAAATCCGGATTTGGACGTACCGATACGACCGGGCCGGAATGTGCAATGTAGCGTGTAGTTTAACAAGGTTAACACCTTCACCCACCCGTGTCTGTCTATCATTGCCTTTGAAAATGCACCTGTCCTTTTACGTCAAACGACCTTTCTCTTGTTTGACTCTCGTTTTACAGTTATTCTTTTACAGTCGTTTCAGTACCCGAGAATTAAGTCTATTACAAGTGTATGTATATATATATATAATATTTATAGGTTTGTTACAAGTTCATGCTATCGGGTATACATGTATAAGTACCCTCATTGAAGTTTCGCGCAAGTTTTACGAGTAAGATTTAGGAGATCCAGTTCTGTCGAAATAAAATAATAATAACGAAAATCGTGAGAATTGCCTTTGTCATTTTTCGCGTGCGTAGTCGACGATGATGTATCCCTGCTTCGAGGGACCAAGGGTGCCAGGAGGGTTAAACAACTAAATAAAATCAAACAGAGTGTCGAAATTAAATTAAACTCTGTTTTACCAATCTTTCATCGTGTCGCCGATCGAGGAGCACAAAGGGCGAATGAAATTCCGCGTAGGGCGCAGAATCGACCGGCTACGAGTTTGAGATCGCCTTCCGGGGGTCCCGGAACGGTGGTGCCCGGGTATCTTCGAGCAGAGATCTCTTCTTTCTTCTCGGCGAAAGCCTGGCGAGGAGCAAAAGGGACGGGGAGGAGAAGCCAAGGAAACGTTATTAATTGGCTACACGATAAAACAGTGTTAGTCCCCATTCGCTGTCCTTCGCCGGACCCCCCCTGGCTACTTCTTAAGATATGGAGCCACGCGACTGCGAGGCAAGGATACACGCACACGCGTGTCCGCGTACATGCGTACAAGTACCTCCGTATCTCGAGTGCAACCTATCCGAGCGCGCGAGAAGAGGAAAGGGGACGTGAGGAACGATCGGCCGATTTCAATATCCGTGTCGCGCGTATCTCGCAGTCGAACTGAAATTTTCTGAATCGAACGTCTTCTCTCCTCGCGTCCTCGTAATTAGTCCTCGAGGCTGCAACGAGTAAAGAATACAGTTCAGACTTGTTCCACGAAATCGCGAATACTTGCGAAACTCGTTAGTTTGAGATTTGATTGGGTAAAAAGCGCGTCTCTTTTTCTTGACCACGACGTACATTACAAACTTTGATTTCACCGAAATTGCGCATCGGTAAATATTCTTTTCAAGTGCCTTGATGTTTTCTCAAAAAAAAAAAAAAAAAAGGTTGTTCCGTTCTTATCGTCACGCGAGACGCTTCGAGTTGTTCAACATCGTGAAAATTCGTGAAAATTCGTGGTCTTAAATCTCGAAGAGTTATCGACAGAAAAAAAAAAATGTTTGACATAACACGGGTGTTCCGCTTATAGATCTATCAAGATCCACAAGATGTTCGAAACTTTCGAGAGACTCGAGACTAACGAAGACATTCAAGAGCTTTGAGACACCGAGGTGCTTCGTAACCCCGTCGCTGACAATGAAACATCCATCCACTTGACGCAACACGATCGATCTCGCAATCGAGAAAAATAAACGCTGTGCTTTCCGTGACCGGCGCGAAATTTCTTCGTCGCGCGGGAGAATATTTTAATTTATAGATCGCTAATTAAGTGGTAGAGCGAAGTGGCGCGCGAGGTAATTAAATTTGGCGCAGCGTGGCCGTGAGAGGCGGAAAGAAAATACGAAAGTGATTCCACCCCCTATCCACTTCTCTCTCTCTCTCTCTCTCTCTCTCTCTCTCTCTCTTTCGCTTTCCGTCCGCGTGGTTGGCGCGCGTTCGTTTTTTGCTCGTTTCTCGCTTACAACGACTCGCTTCCTCCTCTCTCGGTCCTCTTCTCTTCTCTCCGCCAATTCATCGGGTTCGGGTTCGGGTTCTTCTCTCGCTCCTTCGCGATTTCTCTACCACCTGGGGAGAGGGATGGGGCGGGCTCCTTTGCGTCGCTCGTTACACAGAGACGGTGGTGTCGATGGGGTATATATATATCGCGTGTGTTTCGCGTTTCATACCTCTACCCGTTTTACTCTCCTCTCTCTCTCTCTCTCTCTCTTTCTCTCTCTTTTTGCAATCGTTGTGCGTGCATGTCGACCGTTGTTGCCTTCGACGTAGTCGTAGTCGTAGTCGTAGTCGTCGTCGTCGTCGTCGTCGCCGTCGTTGTTGTTGTCGTTGTTGTTGCTGTTGTCCCCTTTCCATGGACAAGGGAGCGAGCGTATGAGCGCCTATAGGCCATAAGGGCTAACAAGGCGATTACTCATGCCTCCCATAAGAAGAAGTTACAAGCGGGTTCGAAGGTTTATTGCGGCAAATGGCGAAATTTGTACCTTGCTAACGATCGACCGTCTTTTTTGCTCCTCCGGATCCTGTGCCTCCCCCTCCCCCCCCCGCCCTCCTACCCTCCTTCTTCTTTTGCTGCCGACCTGTCCTCTTCTCTCGGCGTACCCACACCCCCGTGTGTGTCCCTGGTTCCCGGACCCAACGACTATACACACACACACACACACACACACAGAGCACACGGGGCCTCGCTCTAGTCGACCCGATGGTAATAATTAACGAATCGCAACGAGTTGATCCACGATCTCGCGACTGCCGATTACCCTTCTCGCTCTTCCAATCGTAAATTCTCCCCGCAGGCTTCGAGAACGCTCCTTTGCCTACCGTTCCCAACCTTCCTTCGTTACGACAACCCCCTGTGTGCGCCTTCCTGCACGAGGACCTTTCGTTCCTCTCTACCTCGAGTCACAGAAATATTTCTATGCTTTTGATATATATCTCTCTGAACCAATTGACGGCGATGAATGGCCGAATGGTCCATTCCGCCGAGACGATTTGAAGCGTACGTAAAATTCGAGATGTTCGCAGAACGTGTGTGAAACTAAAAAATATTGTCGATCCGTGAACCGTGTAGAGAAAATTTAAGAAACTGTCCACCTGATATTCGTACATGTGCGCACATATATGTGGGAATAATTTTCATAATTAACATTCATCGTTCTCGCGAATTATGGAATTATTGTAACAATTATTAATTATCGTAACAAATTGCTTCTTAAATTACCTTTCCTCGTGGATTCGAATGGCAATCTACCATCAATTACGACTAGCGTGTACAAGGTTAATCAACATCCTCGTCGACACAAATTTTGAGACTCGCGCCGTAAGAAGACAGTTAAAAATTGGCAATTTCGTTCCAAACTTTCTCTAAAAACCAACGTTGCACTCCGGTGAATGAAAAAAGAAAAGCAAAAAAAGGAAAGAAAAGAAAAAAAGAATGACTGCGTCTTACCTCGAATCCGAGGAGAACGAGGGCGGTCCGAGGGGTCCGGTGGATCGCGCGTCGCGATCGGCGGACCGCTCGTCCTGGACGTCCCAAAAGTGCCGCGAGGAGCGTCGAAAATCGGATCCCGGGGGACGGCCGCGATGATGCTCGGTCCACAAGCCAAGGATCCACGCGGGACGATCGACCGTCGACGATCCACGAGGGCAGGAAACTGCAATTTGGTAAAGTGGTGCCTTAGAAAAAGGTCGAAGTCGCGGGGGCCCCCTTTTTCTCGGCACGTCTTCTTCCCCCAACCCTCCCCCCGCCCCTCCCCTCCGCACTCTCCCCCTCTTTCTCTGTCTCTCGACTGGCCCCACGGGCAGCCCAAGCTCTAATTAGATTTTAAGTGAGAAATTGAGCCTGCCGGCAATTTTAAGGAAGCCGGACGCGCCGCCTTGATTAATATCATTACGCGTGTTCGCTCGTTACGTGGTTTTCGGTTCCCCCCCCCCTCCCGATAGGAATTCGCGGATCCTCAGAGAGAACCTGCCGCAAAAATTTCCAACCGGGGGACCGACCAACCAACCAACCGCCTTCACCGCTACTCGTCGATGACGCGATACGGATTAACGATCCAGTTGCGCGCATTTTTTTCCATTAATTTATTCGCCATCCGAGAGAACCAGCGGAGAACTCATCTCAGGGTCGCGCGCGGCCGCGTGATTGTATTTTTCTCGAGATACACGGGCCGATAATCAGACACAGCGGCGTTTAATGCCGCGCTAACGACGTTTCTTGCCGTGACTAATGACTTCGATCGCGCTATCGAACCGCCGCGCTCCTTCCGCGCTCCTTCCGCGCGGAATTACGGAAAAAGTAACGCGACTGACGTGTACGATTGCAATCCTTAGTCGATCGTTTTAGTCACAGCAGTTTCTCCCACCAGCTGCCAGCCAGCCAGCTAGCGCGCAATTAACGTAATCCGATCGATTACACGTTAGGTCTCGCGTGGTTAGATAATAGCCACGATCGGAATTATTAGGACATTATTAGCGACGCTAAATGGTCGCGACCCGATAATGAACGCTCGCCTCCATTAATCTGCGTTCGCGTTGCGCGGGAAAGACGTTGCGCGCTGCGAAAGTGTGTATAAATATAAATATATATATGTGTGTGTGTGTGTGTGTGTGTGTGTGTGTGTGTGTGTGTGTGTGTATGCATGTACGAAGCCGATTCATTTTACATATTGATCATACCGGAACTTTCAATAATTGCGTCGGGAAAAAAAGAAGGAAAAAAAAGAGGAAAAATGTATAGAGAGCATTATGCAAACAATATGAAGCTGCTTTACGCAAACAGGAGAACGTAAATGAACGAATTGATCTCATTCAAGTTCGTTAACGATCGATTCGCGGCAATTTTGTTTTATTACCGATAATACCGATAATACCGATGTTAATTGGACGATTATCAAGCTTTTCTTGTCGTACGTGTCAGCTGGGTAGAACTCGCGCGCACTCGAACGAATTAACCTTTGGACAATGACGAAGGGCTTGCTCTTCGTCTAACCTAATCCTCCGCTTTGAAACTTGTTCCAATGGCAGGTGTTTGATAGATTCCAGATTAGTTAAATCGACATTTTTAACTAACTAATCGTGCCACTCTGACACGATTGTCGCGCGGTGTATTATTATTCAGAGGCGAGCAAGCATCGATGAAAAATCGGCAGTTTTGCTAATGACGTGGTGGAACGGCGCTTCGAACATAGTTACCGATATATTAATACAAATTGTAATTTAAATTAGCAGAATTGTCGGCTCGCGGTTTGCGGGGTGGCATTGACTCGAAATAGTATTTTCCTTCTCCTCCAATTACGTACCAAATTATTTTAGAAAGCTAAACACGTTCGACGAAAGATACTTTCCAACATGAAAATTTACTTTGAAATACACGAAAGAAGTATACGATCATCGTCGCGTTCTTCGTTACGAATATTTTATATTTCCATAAAGGTAATTAAAAACCGTAGAATCTAGATGGGAAATTATCAAGTATTCTAAGCAACGTTGTTATTTCATTTTTTGTATATATTTCGCTATGTTTTATGTATTTTTGCCCGCGTTACGTGCGCACTTCCACCTCCGAAGTCTAATTATTATGCAATAAATTATTTGCAATTTTCCGGCCTAACCGCACGAAATTACCCAAAATGCTCGCACGCGTATGAAAATCGTCCGGAGGCTCGATAAACTATAAGGGAAAACCGAGACTACATTTAACGGCGTTGGTTCTGCATATGGTTTCTTTTCTTCCGAGATCGTAAACGGAGAAAATTCCCCAAGTTGGAAAATCAGCTCTCCGCAATTCGCTCGAGTCTCTCTCTCTCTCTCTCTCCCTGGTATTTCCGAAGATAGCTGCGAGAGCTATTAATCTTCGAGGCAGAGGGAAACACGACGTTATTAATTTAAATTGCCGCGACGAAGAACCCGTCGTAAATAAAGGCCTCTCCGCCAGGACGAGAGAATGAAAAATCTTTTCTCCTAGAGCCGAGAGCGATTGAAGAAGCACACGGTCACGCCGATTTTACGCTTTTGTTTATTCTTGGCAAAGTATCGTCGATGGGTCGTTTAGGTTAGGCTTGCCATCGATGGCGTACGTACATTATAAGTGGCTATGTTTGGCCATACTTTACGTTTTTCGCAATTAAAATTATTTGAACTGTCATATTTTTCTAATAAAACTCTACAAAATTTCAAATATTTCCAAGGTGGAAAAATTATCTGAAATTTGGAGAAATTACGAAAACCGTCTTATCAGCGTGAAGCGTTCTTCTCGTCGCCGTTTCAACCTTCAAATACTATCACAGGATTATAGATGGTTATGGTGATTTTAGACTCGGAGTATTTGACTCTATTTGGTATTTTACATCAGTAACAATGATGTTAAAGAATATCTCAGATTTGAAGAAAATGCGAAAGATTTATTTCACTAATATAGGTGCACGAATTTTCTGTTCAATTTTGTGCCAAATGCATCTTCTTAAAATGTCACAAAAGCGAGTGAAATATAAAACTCCGAAACTGTTGGCGAGGATAAATGAAAAATTTCAGGATTGAGTGATTTATTAACCATAAATTGTCCATAAACTGTCCATAAATCTTCCGTCTCAAACGACGTCAATGGAACAATTAACCCTCAAAAATTCACGTTCCGACTATTTTTCTCTTTCCTGCACAAACGAAATTGAACGAAATGGAAAATTCGAAAATTGAATAAACGTGTCACACACTTTACGAGCAGAAGACATTCACGACCAAGACAATGAAACCAAGTCCAACAAACTAGGCTCGCTCTTCCACCAGGCGACTTTCCGCGAACTTTAGTGGAACTTGGCAATCAAACACGATCGGACTCGTCAACCCTCCCCGGCAAACGCAACCCTTCAAACCCTTCAACGTATATATATATATATATATATATACGTGACGTTCTCGAGCTGCCGTTGCTGCCACCACGATGCAAAGCGACGGTTGGGACGCGACTTGCCCGCGCACCAGGCACAAACGGTCATCCTGGACCGTTTCAGGAGGACGAACTCGATTCGAAAACTGGATCTCGACTCCGAAGAGGAGAGCCAAACCGGCGCGCGATTCCCTTCCGGAGGGAAACATAATGGCCAAAGAGGCTAGAAGAAACTAGAACGCTCGAAAACGCAAGACGAGACGAAAATTGGTAAAACGAAGAGCGGCGAGGAGGGAGAAGAAGGGGGGAGACGTGTACACGACGACGCGGGAAGCAAAGCCGCGATAAAGCAGCGCACGGCGAACGAGCAGCCACGAATAGGCAGGCAGGCAGGCAGGCAGGCAGGCAGGGGGCCGTCCGGTCGCGAAATCTCGAATCGATAACAAGACAAATTACGCGGGTACTGCTATAATTAAAGTTGCCGTGGATGCGTCGGCAGACAGCGGCGGACCGGCGATATCTTGGATCGCGCAGAATCCCACGAGTCGAGACTCGCACAGATCTCGCGTCCGCGTCTCGTCGTCGCGATTGCCAGACAAGCGACTACGAGGACCCTCCTTCTCTCTCTTCCCCGCGAAGAACGAATGGACAGTAAGCGACGGTGGTATCGGTGTTGCGAGGCTGGTATCAAGTCATCAGCAGGAAGAGAGAAAGAGAGAGGACACGTTCGCGTTCTCGTCCGATGATAAATGACACGTTGAAACGTGGTAGGTAGTAGCGCCGAGGCCGATACGGCGCGAAGCTTCCTCCCCGCTGGGGTAACACAGCCAGTCCTGGGGGAAGAAACGTGCAAAGAAGCAGAGACGCGGCGAAGCGCGGGATCGCGGGATCGCGCGATAGGAAAAAAAAACACGAGCGAAAGATCGAGAACTGGACAAAGAGCGGACGGGCTTCTTCTTTCTGCGTCGCGTATGTACGGATGTACGTTGAAAAGTCGAAGGCAAACGTCGCGGCCGATTCGCGAGAAGTAGGGATGCCAAAGGATCTGACGGAATGCGCGTGACGTTTCGTTGCAAAGGGAAGATTCGACGTGTAAATATTATCGAGACCTGAGAGTTTCGATTCTAGGGACGGGGGGAGCGCGCCGCGAAACTTCCTCCCCGCTGGGGTGACACCACGGCCAGCTCGAGAAAACTCGCGGAGACACGGGTAAGAGCTGTCCGCGCGATGGAAAGAAAGAAAACACGAGCGAACGAGAACTGGCCAAAGAGCGGTCGTCCACGTTCCGGTCTCGTGCCTGGCAGTAGCGGAGCCGGATGACCAACGACAGCAGCACAACAAGCAACAACAGTAACCAACCATCCAGTCGCCAGTGAGAATCCTGCGAGCACTCTCGCGAGTCCCGAAGGCTAGAACTCCTAGGGAATTCAAGCAAAACCGGTCCAGTCGGATCCGGAGCACCCGCTGGTCAGTCCAGGCTGCCTACTATCCACTCCACTACCTGGTCTCTCCCTTCTTTCTCCCTCTCGCGAGAAAACACGTCTCTACGCTCTAGGCCGAACCTTCTCTCTCTCTCTCTCTCTCTCTGTCTTTCCGCGTCCGATCTCTTCTCGAAAAAAATTCTCCGTCGCGAAACTGCGCAAATACGAAACTGCTGGTGGAAGAACGAGAGAACTGAAACGGGAGGACGAAGGTTTCGATGGGGGGGGGCAAGGCACACCTGCGAGAGCGGACTACTCCCAGAGCTGAAATCGAAGAGAGCTCGAGGAGCGCGCGTTCTTGTGTACGCGCGACGTTCAAGTATCGAACGGCATGCGATAACGTACGTTGCAAAACAGTCCCCGACTACGCGCGTGCAGGAGGAAAAAGAAGAAAAGAAACAAGAAAAAAGTCGAACGTCGCGGACGACGATGACGCGATTAGGATGGAACGTAGTCGTAGTCGTCGTCGTCGTCGTCGTCGTCGTCGTCGTCGTCGTAGCCATCGTGGCCGGCGTTGCTCGGTCACGCCTATGACGAATCACCTAAGGACAACACCTGCCTTGCCGTCTCTCTCTCTCTCTCTCTCTTTCTTTCTTCGTTCCCTCGAAGGCGAGAGGAGACGTTCGTTCGTTCGTTCGTTCGTTCGTTTCGCTCGGGAGAGACCGGTACGGACCGGCGGATGTCGACGCGGCGACAAAGAGTACGCGGTTACCGGGTCTCGCGTTGACCCACCGCGACCCACCCTTCCTTCCTCGCCAACGATCCGTCACCATTAAATTCCATCCGGTGGAAAGCGGCTCGTTCGATCTGGAGCTAGCTGACGCGTTCCGCAAAAGTTCTGCCCCTTCGACTCGGATAGTTTTTAATCGTAAAATTGCGTGGATTTTGCAGTGAAAAAGGGACAGGTAAGTCCACTTTATGGATCAAAAGATGCGATCTTCCATTTGGTTTGAGAAAGGAATAAACTTCCAGTAAAGTAACAAACACGGTACTTTGCAAGCAGATCGTTGTAAATTTAAAATATCTGATCATTTTGATCCCAAAACAGCTCCTTCTTTTTAATAACCTTTTTATCTTCCGATCGAATGCACGTATCTACACAAATCCTCCTTACGCGAATATAAACTGAAACGTTCCAATAAATCGAACTAAATCAAACTTAAATTATCGTTCCTCGCGAATCTCCAAGTTTCGCGAAATCGTCCGGAAATCCTACACCCACGTGCGTCGTTTCCTTCGGCGTAAACACCGGGGAAATCGTACACGCACGGGGGTTTTACGATAATCGCGACGTCGCTGTAAAACTCTGGCGACTTCGAGAGCAGTATCGTTACGCGTATCGCTTTACAGCAGCGACGGCGGTGCTGGTGGTGGTGGTGGTGGTTATCGTCTCACCTTCACCGCGAAGAGGAAAAGGGGTGCGAGATTCACAGGTCCCAGCCCCGGCGACAATTCCGGCATTTATCACGACGTCTTAATAACTCGACCAACTTTACGTTTATCTCGCGCGCGAATCGATTACCGACCGCGCACGTCCGGTTATTTTATTCTCGTTCGCGGATAACGCGAATCCTCTGGCTACGGAGTTGCAAAGTATAATAGGGAGAGCTGAGAAGTTGGTAATCGGGACGTTAAAGTGTACGGTATATAGTACACTGTAGAACATCTTCTTTTTTTTTTTTTCCGAATTCCACTTGAAACTCAAGCTCGAGTAAACACCGCGGAATAGAGATCGCATTCGGTTTTGAACGTATGCTCGCGAAAAGTTTTATACGCGTTGACGTTGTTTGGTACGCTCTTTGATGACACAGTCTTTGTATCATACGAATTCCTATTTTTCTAACATTTCATTGTGCAATTACGCGTGGCAATTGTTAAAAAGATATGAAATATTACGTTCGCTCCTGCTCAAAATATTACCAGAACGTTAATTTTTAATATTTAGATAATTGCATTGTCTCAAGATTTATAGTAGAAAAATTTCAAGTCGCGTGTGATTCCCTCTTTCTTAATTTTCAAATAAATGTACTATTCGTTCCAAAAATTCGTTTCTGACACGTGATCCCTATTTCTCCAATGTCGCGTTTTAATGATCTTCTCAACGTCCAACAGTTGTCGAAAAAAGGACACGAAATATCACGTTTGACGTACACATTTGCATAAAAAATATTAAAACGCTTATTTCAACATCTATACGTACAATTCCTACTTTTCCCAATTTTGAGATAAACGTAAACACGAGCGTATACGCGTAGAAACAGATATCGGAAAGAAGAGGTGCGCAAAGCACTTTCTCGATTGTCCGTGAATTCAAGTCTTTCTGAAATCGCGCGACACTTTTCGAGCGATCATCAACGCGACGCGATATTCCACAGCGAAACCATCCCCGGGTGGGTATACACGACGGACGAAGCAATGGCACGTACCCGTGCTGTTCGATACGAAGAGGAGATCCGAAAAGGATCGTGCCCAGCGAACATGCTCGAAGGATTACGTATCCCTCGGAGCTCACCTTCGGCATTCTGAGGTCCCGGCTTCTTCTTCCTACTCTCGGGTCCGTGGGCTTCGCGTCACCGGCACAGACCCGGCCGAGGCTCGTGCGTGAAAGTTCACGTGCCGTCTCTAAACGCGCCAACGAAGCCACCTCTCTCTCTCTCTCTCTCTCTCTCTCTCTCTCTCTCTCCTCGTCACTCCGCTCCTTTCCATCGAGTCTCTCGACCGCGCCCTGGCTCCGACCTTTTTTCAAAAACTTCGGCTCGGTCTTCGGTTCCCGAAGGGTTCTCGAATTCCTCGATTCTCGATCCTCCTCGACTCTCGCAGTATTTAACGATCAA
Source organism: Melipona beecheii (assembly GCA_032399605.1). Taxonomy (NCBI): domain Eukaryota; kingdom Metazoa; phylum Arthropoda; class Insecta; order Hymenoptera; family Apidae; genus Melipona; species Melipona beecheii. Next base: position 4,744,564 of record JAUCMO010000504.1, on the reverse strand, counting down.
GGTCGCGCGAACGGAGCGCACGTCTCCCGGTTTCGGACGGAGAAGACGATTGCGCGTGAGTCGATTGCGGAAGAGATCCGATGAAACGAAGGAAAAGCAACGTGAAAGAGATAGAGAGAGAGAGAGAGAGAAAAGAATATCGAGATCGGATCGTTGGGTTGTCGGCTAGCGTGCGCGCCGCAGGTTTTCCAGTTTCGTCCGCGAGAGCCGGGTTACATTCCCCGAGATCTTAACGAGACGTAATTACACGGCGAAAGGTATGAGGCGACGGATGCCTTCGGAATATAGCTACTAACACGATAATTGCCGCTATTACGGCTTGAAACGTCGTATTTAACGACTAAACGCCGTTCGCCTGCTGATCCGTCTGGAGAAACGATCCCCCCCCCTCCATTGGTCGATCGCGATTGATACGCGCGAATTTTTCTTCTCGTTTTTCCTCGTGTCAAATTTCCCCCGTTCCTGTCCCGTTTTTGTCCCGTTAAGAGACGAAATCGTTCTTTCACACTTGTCTCTCTCTCTCTCTCTCTCTCTCTCTCTCTCTCTCGCTTTACTTCGAAACAAAGAAACGAGAAAGTAGCTCGAGAAAATATTCGAAAATATACCTTTATATATCAGGTGCTTTGTAAAAGTACAAAAGTACAGTTATCCATTATATGACTGAAAACAAACAGTGAGAATACCTTTAACTTGCAACTTCAGGAAGATAGTCCCGGAAAGGTAATCACAAAAGTGAACAGATTGTTAATTCTTTTCACATTCCATGTACTAACCTTCAATTAGACACGTCGCAACAAATAGCTCCCAATTTCTGCTTCACATTTTTGTTTTCAGATTAGTTTCGAATTTTACCAACGTAAATCGTACAATAAAAGTGTCTCGAAACGTGCCTGTAACGCAAAAGTTTTCCCACGAGTGTCTAATAACGTACAATCGGCAAAGCTTTGAGGCACAATCGCGAGCAACAGCCAAGTTAATGAAATCCCCAAAGTGTCTTACGCGACACGTAACACGATGTATCGCGTGTACGTCAGGGTCTGCCACGGTAAATACGGCGAACACGATGAAAACGCAAACGAGGGAGAAAGAAAGAGACGCAAGAAGAAAAGAGACGCGCATCCACCGGGGCCCGTTGCTCGCTGCGAAGAAGCGCCGTAATCCTGTAAGCGGCCCCCTTATTACGCTCCACGTGGCCCATTGTCGCCCTATCTTAACTTCTACGGATTATAAACTGTTTTCTCGTCGAGCATTAACGTTTTTGCTGCGAGTTTTCCATCCGCAGCAACAGCTTCTGTCGGCTCGAGTGCCCGCGCGAGTCCGGTCTCCCGCTGCGCGCGGCCTCGCTCCCGTTTCGCAGATCGCGCAGCGCACGAAACCCTCGGCTATCGAGAGAGCTTGGAAAAACGACGAACGGTGAACGTTCAACGCGCACCGCCGTTCGGAAACCGCCATCGAACTCGCATCGCCGACTACGTAATCTTCGTCGACTACCGCCTCCCACGCGTCGCACGATGATCCGCGACGATCCAAGAGAATTCAGCTTCAGCACGGGGAAGAAAAAGTTGCTCGCTATTAAACTTTTACGTTTAAAATTGATCTCGATTCAACATCGAGGTCGCGATCTATAAAAAAAGTATAACGCCGTTATCCCCAGGCTAATTTATTCTGTTAATTTTAAATTAAAGAAATGACAAATAAATTTGTTGAATTTAATAATTCTCCCGATTAAATATCAATTTAAATTTTATATTAAATACAAAAATTAATTAATACAACAGACTCACAAACGAGGAAATAAACGCGTCCGTTTGTCTTTCGAAGACGAGCAATTATCGTGACTCGACAATTGTGATAAAGTTAATTAAAACGCGGCTAGCAACTCTTTGCAAAGTCTCTCCTTTTTAGCGTTTCGATCGATACAGTGAAGAGTTACATACAAATTTTCTGTTCCAATTAATTGAAACGAAACTGTTTCCCGCGCGTGTGGGATCATCTCCCCCAAAATTCTGCACCTGGAGAAGCGACCGATTTAGATTCGATTCAACGTGCACTCGCGTGCAAGACCGAGGGAACGTATCGAAGAGTATGTATATTCACACAGATAATATCGATTGTAAGAAACTTGTCGAACGAACGTCGACAAATATCCTCGATTTTGGACAAATCCCCCCAAACGTAAAGAAAAGTCTGAACGAATACTCCGGGGTAAGACAGGAAGTAGCATTGAAATTAACCGGCGATAGGCGGATACACACACTGGGTGGATAATAATATAATCTTGAAAAAGAAAGCGTGAATAAATAATGGCGAGGTGAGAGGGAGGAGGCGGTGGAAAAAGGCTTATCGCGCGACAGCGTGAAAAAAAAAATTCACCGGCAAACCAAGGACGATATCTTTCGCCTTTTGGAGGAACGGTTGGGCCGATGCCCAACGGATAAACGCGGCGCACTCATAATTCCTCTTTCTCTTCTCCCTGCGGGCGCGGGAGCGTACCATCGTGTAATTAATGAACACCGTGTAGAATAGGGAGAGTTATTGCACGCTTACGGGCGGCGCGCGCGACGTTCTTTTATGAAAGGGCCCCCGAGATTGAAATCGTGCCCGCGGATGCGCCGCTCCCGCGCGGAATTTATGCCCCCGTTCCCATAAAACCGGAGAAAGGAGCGCGTCACTGGACACATGTCGCGCCACCGGTCTTCCGAATTCGACGCGACAACCACGGCTTTCGTATTTGTCACCCGCCCGCGAAGTAAATCTTTTCCTTTTCTTTTTTTTTCTTTTCTTTTTTCATTCGCGATTGGCACACGTCATATCTCGCTGGACCATCCAGAGGGTCGTAGACAATTTTTGAAAGTTGAACTACTCGAGTTCTTCTTCAAGTTGCTCATTCGAAAGTATCGCGCTAAATAATTTCGACAATCTGCAGTCGTCTATAAACGGACGACACCACGGTTCAATGGATTTCTTGATTTCACGAAATTTCAAGTTTTTTTGAATAAAAAAACGAACGTGACTGAAGAGAACCTTCGTTTCCTGTGGACGTTTTATACATTTCTGCGTATTCCATGCATTTCTAAACCTTGAAAATAAATTCGTCCAAATACAAAGTGGTCTAGCAATGAATCCACTTAACAGTCGAGATTTGATTTTCCAGAAGGAACTTACAACCTGTGCAACAAAGAAAACTTCCACACAGCCACACCTATTTCTAGCTACTAAAAAAACTATCGTCACGATGACGTCGATTAATCGACGAAAATCGCGAGAAAAACATAAAAAAAACATAAAAATACGAATGATATCGTTGGAGCAATGTAACCTGTCACGATATACCTGGCATGCTGGCACATGTAACCGCGCGTTTCCGCGGTGCATCGGTGGGTAAGGTTCAAGGCGAATTTCCGATAACTCGGACAAAAACGTTCAGCGGAAAAGAAAAAAAGAACACGTGACGCGGTAAAGCTCGACGCGGATAAAGAAGAGGAAAAAAAGAGCCGGGAGCGCGAATTCGACGTGAACGTTTCCATACGGTAAATATGGCCGACGATAGCGACTACTGTCGACAAAAAAAAAAATCACTCTGGTCTACGGAGCCAAGCAAGGACAGGCGAGCGCGAAAGTCTCGCGAAGGGCAGAGGAGAGCTTTTTCGACACAGAGAGAGAGAGAGAGTCGTGTAACGCGAGCCACGAACAAAAGCGAAAAACCAGGGATGAAGAGAGGCTAGCGGCGTTCCTCTGGAATCTCTTGCTCTCGTTTCTCTCCCCGTTCCGCCGTCCTCCCGAAACATCGCGTCTCTTTTCTCGCCTAGCCACCGCTAATACGACCGGACAACAATGCAGACCCGTCTCCCCGCATTGCACGCGTCTGACCGCTAATTCCACGTGTTTCTTTTTTTCTTCTTCTTCTTCTTCTTCTCCTTTTTGTTTTCTTTTTTTCACCCCCAGTCCAGAGTGTTGCTCCTGCCCTCGTCGTCGACAACTTTCTCTCTCTCTCTCTCTCTTTCTTTCTGTTTCCACGTTGGTAGTAGTTTTCCCTTCTCTTCCCATCGCCGCGCCCTTCTTCGCACGAGATCTCTTCTCCCGAACCAACCGTCGGTCGGCGTCGGTCCCGCTGTGGCCCGAGCCTGGAATTGGATTTCGCAGGAGAGACTTTTTTTGCGAGATCCTTGCCATCTGCCCGGCACACGCTTCCGTGTCTCGCCGTTTACCGAAAAATACGAGAGACGAGAGCAACAGGGGAAAAGAAAAAAAATCAAATTCCTCTTGACTATAATCTGCCCTTACAAAGGGAAACCCGACGCGTGTCACGCGCGCTTTCGTTCATCGGGATATCGTCGCATATCGTTTCAAATTCCCAGCGCCAATTCCTCCTCTCCTTGGCAATGTTTCCTTTTTCTCTTCTTTTTCTCGATATATTTATATTTACATTTACATGTTATACTTGAGAACATGGCAAATTTGTTTTTGGCAAATTAAAAATGAATTACGTAGAATTCAATTTTGGTCGTTTTACGTCGTACAGGATAAATCACAGTACGAGCAGACGAACGAAATACTGACTAGAAAATAAAAAGAAATTTTCTGCTCAGTTGCGTGATTTTCTCGACATTTCCTTTCGCGCGTTTACTTTTCCCCCGTGATCGATACGCACGGATATGTACGTATTTCTTGAAACTCCAACATCCAGGACACGCCGCAGATACGTTCGCGATATCTCGAGGAAAATTCCACTCGAGTCGAGAGAACTCGAAACCTAATCCGCGTAAATTTTACGACGCACATCCTCGATCAAACCATCGAACGGTACACACACACACACACACACACACACACCGTCGATAACTCGATTCTGGGATCGAGCTGCCGATCGAGGAAGCGAAACGAGACGATCTCTAGCGAATCTGACCGCCGAATTACGCTCGATCGGGGCCAGGGGTAAAAACAAAGTGGCTCTCTAGAGTCGGCAGGTTCGCGTTTTTTCCTCGCGAATACCACGGAACGGCAATCGTCCCTCGATCAACGATCCAATTCGAACTTGAGGAAGAGTAAGTAAAACGAACAGGAAGAATTTTGTGGCGACAGATTGACACAAAATGAACAAAACGAATTCGTTCGAGATGTATCACCACGTTTGCAAGAGCAAAGAGGAGGCAGACGATTTTCTCGACGAGTTGCTCACATTATTATTTACAAGTATAATCTTAAATCCCTTTTACAAGTATAATCGTAAACCGACCGCGCCATTTACAAGTATAATGGAAAATCAATGACACTGTCAACGTTGCAACGTGGCAAGGAAAGAAAAAAACACATTAACAGTCGGCAGTCAATAACCCGATCATCGAAGATTTACTGTAACAATCAATCGCACGAATCTGCGAATTTTCAACGTTTCGGAAGAAAACGATTTTTGACGATTTTACTTAATTTTAAATTTTGTTTTTGATATCTTTTTCGCTGGAAAATGCAAATAAGAAATCGCGAAATCTGCCATGCGGTTCTCACGGCTACATTAATATGTATCTATTATTATTATAATAATTGCAATGAGAATGTACGCTTTATTCAATTCATCACCGTACGTGTAGTAATCGTATGTAATCGTCTGTTTCCAGTCAATATTTCAGAAACGATCCAACTTGGAGTGTACGTAGATTTCTGTGACTGTTTGCAAATACACTGGCATGCAAAATTAAAGAATCGCTTAATTTTCGATGAAAAATTGTTTGTACTCAAACTTGTTTCATAAAAAGCAAAAAAAAAAGATTCATACAACATTCGGCCGGGGCTCCTTTCCCCCCCTACAACATTCGTGCATCTCTCTAGATAAAAAACTAAACTGAAACTTTTTGTCTCAAAAAAAATCTTCACAAATTCGAACGTCTCTGCGCTGACAGAAAATTTTGTACCAAGACCCTCTAAAACTTGGTGACGACGACTCTTTTCATTACGTGTTCAACTCGGATCAACCCGAGATCATCTGCTCAAAACAATGAATTTACTTATTAGAAATTCAGGCGAACACGTTCCTCGTCTCTTAAAGATAGAAATCTTGAAAATTGATAATATTAGCGAGGACCGAAAAGCTCGTCACTCTGAACTTCTCACGAAAAATCGTGTCGGTGGAAAAGATATCGAGTCGAAGGCGGTAATCGGCGAAACGTTCGGGGAAACCGTGGCAATTAAAGAGGGGCGGGGGGTGCGACATCGATAGGATCCCGACACGGGGCCAGAACCGACAACGTCCTCTGAATACGTAACGCGGCGAGAGACAGACAGAGAGACAGACAGAGAGAGAGAGAGAGAGAGAGAGAGAGAGAGAAGCGTATCGGTCGCATCGAGCGCGTCGCTGTGTACTAAATGCCAGGGGCTATCGAGCTGCGCGCAGTTTCCCCGCAGGTAAATATTTCGACGACGGTTCGGCTGGCGTGGAACGACGGTCGTTAAATTTGTCAACGGGGCCCGTGGCCGGAATTCGTGGATGCGGCAATCCCCTTCGGGGGGCCGGCCATCCAGCGGAGAGAGCACCGATGGGCTTCGCTTCCGCTCCGCGGTGCTCTAGTTTATCGCGCCACCCGGTACGTTCGCTAGTAGTAGCCTAGCCTGATAGCGCCGTTCCGCCGATTCTCTCCCCCCCCTCTCTCTCTCTCTCTCCCTCTCCCTCTCCCTCTCCCTCTCGCTTCTCCATCCTCGAAATTTGCATCGCATTTACATCCGATTGCGGCGCAACGCGGGCTGAAAGTGGCCCGACAGTCTAACCCTCTGTGTGTATCTCCGTCCTTCGTTCTCTTCCCTCGTTTCTGTGTGTATGTGTCGCGAATCGAACGCGCCCTGAAGGGCACCTACCCTCCTCCTCCTCCTCCTCCTCGTCCACCTCACTCTCCGAGGGTCAGGGACGCTGCGGTCGCGTCTGCGAATCGACCGTTATTGCTCGGGGTAGGTGGTCACCGTGATACTCCAACCCGATCGATCGTGTTTTCTAGGATGGAGGATGTCTAACAACACCGCGATGTGGTTTCTCGATCGAAGAAAGACCCCCAACTCCTACCGCGCTCTTGGCGTGCGACAGTTTGAGAATGGTAACGCAAATGCGTTGACAGATAGCCGTCACACTGTTTTGTAAAAAACTATAGAAGTCGTCCTTCAGTCGAGTGGCCATTTACGCACGTGGTTCAAGTCCAATGGAAAAGAAAGTAATTGGAAGGGGAAGATTCGACGCGCAATCGAAACCAAGCGCGTTGAACGAAACTTTGAACAGCGGGATCGCGCTACGTGGTAAAAAATTCTATTCGTCGACGAAGAGAGCGTGCTTAGCTAGCTTGGCGCAGAAGATAATCGCGACACGAAGAGTTCGCGACCTACCGAAAGATTCGAGAGAGAGCGGTACTTTGCGGCCCCTGGTTGTCTCCAGCCAGGCAACTGAGCGATAAATTCGACTGGGTGAACCACGTCACGTCGCTGAACGACGCCCACACTCGGCGAATCGAGCATTCCTCGGGATTTCCGAACGAGCTCCCAAGGTAAACCGAGAAGAGTCAGGGTCATAGGTGCTGTTACGTCGGAATTGAACATTATTTTCAGCGAGTGTCGGCCACTTAACTCGCGCCGGCCTGCGGGTGTGCGCGTACATGTGCGTGTCATAGGTCCTATTATCGCGGCCACTTGGTGCCCGGACGCTCGGAGCCCAGTCTGTACGAGTCTGCCTGCTAAAGTTCGCGCCGCGAGCGTTCGACCCATTTCGTCTTCCACCGGAGATAAGCTGTAACGAGTTCGCGACGAAAAGTCCGTGTCGACTCGCGGCGTTATTGCTGCCACTTGGAGAGAGAGAGAGAGAGAGCGGGCGATCCTGCGGGATCCGAACCGGTTACGAACCTTGCCAAGATCGAATCCAATTCCGATTAGCTCTGGCGACCATTCACCACGGTTTCCGATTTCTCGTTAACGAGAAGCATCCGCGGCACCCTCGTTCGTTTCTTGACCCTTGCGCGCCAGCGCGATATAGAGTTTCCTTCCGCGTTTGGAAACTCGACGATGGACTCGACGAGAGACTTTGCGCTTCGATTAGACGCGCGGAAAAATCGCGCGACACGAAGGTACTTGGACAAAGTATCTCTTGGCCGCGAGAAAATCGTACGAGAAGAAACGAGCATTCATTTGTTGGAAACATTTTGAGAAACTCCTTCAACGAGTAGTATAGTTGGAAACGACACCATTTTAGTTTAGTTTGGACGATGACAACGAGACAAAAGAAAACACTATCGGACGTTTTCTGTTAATCGATAACGCGATTATTGAAGATTTAAATTTATCGAAATTCGTGCAGATTTGAATGATTTCTATGTGAATATCTATGTGCTTGTGCTTCTTCTTCTTCCTTTCTATAAATTATTTACGACGCTTGAATTTTCCCGATGCAAATTTTACGGTTCGATCGGTAGTCCTGGCGTTCGAAACGGCGTCGTTCTCCTTAATATTTTTCACCTGCCTCCGGTACAATTTCCTTCGGTGGAACTTCTCCGCGAGCGAAAGCGACATAAATAAATCGAATTACCGTCGTTCGATTATCCTGTAAAGTAGAGGAGAGCCACGATCGGCGAATAAACAAGATTTTACGACGCTGACACGATCGCGAACGGAAAGAAGAAGAAACAGCGGCGTTGGATTCGAACGAGGAACGAAACTCGCGATTCCTATCTCGTATCGACTCCGATCGCGGCCGAGTCGACACCTTCTCCTTGACATTTTCCTTCGACACCTACGGACAAGCGAGGTTTCGCCTCGCGGAATCCAGTCGTCGAACGGAACGACGCACGAGCCGAGGAGACGAGCCGCGAAAGGTGAGCGGGGGTGGTCACGATCAACGAAGAAAAGAAGAAAGGAAGGGAGGAAGGCAAGTCGAAAAGGCACGAAAAGAGCGCGGCGCGTCCGTCCGCTCGATCGGAGCATCGATAAAATTGAGAATGCACGCGGTCTCCCGGGTTTTAATGAATGAACGTCTCGTGGATGCGGCAAGGGGGTCAGAGAGAGGCTGGAGTAGGGAGGGGTGCTGCTGCGCACGAACGAGAGAAGAACGAACGAACGAACCACTCTGGATGGCAGAGTGGCGAGGGCAGAGAAGGGAGCCGCCGCCGCCGCCGCCGCCGCCACCACACGTTGGTACGCGCGCGGAGAAACAACACTGGAACGCGCTCGCGCGCGCACGCCTCTACGCCACACAGAGAAAAGAAGAGAGAGAGAGAGAGTTAAACAGGCGTTTGTGTAACCGGCTTGTGTAGCACTGTAGCCGGAACGGATAGCTCTCGGCCCGGCGTTCCGTACAGATCTACATAATGTTTATTATGCTAACCTAGGCCAACGCGCTTGCATCAACAAGTGTTATATTATCATTCAAATAAAATGTTTTAATCTGCATACGTTTTATCGGCCTCCCGCGGGCATGCGGAATGTGCCAACGGCACGAGACACGCGTTCCACGCCGGACCAGACACGCGCTGCTCGTACACCACCACACCACCACACCACCACACCACCACCCGCCCCTCTCCCCCCTCCCTCCAGCTTCAACCCCTTCCAGAGGCTAAAGAGCACAGCACGACCACAGCACAACCGCAGCACAGGCCTTTCGCGTCCTTTTAAACTTTCCGTGGCCGTGTCGCGCGCCATTTCGTTCTTTCCCCATTTCCGGGGAGAGAGAACTCGGGACCCCGGCGCGATAGGCGGGCGCGCGCGACCGTATTATAAATTCATTCCGGGGTACCGATCGAAAGTCGATCCCGGGGACGAGCGCCGCTGCAAATTTTCTCGCGTGTTCGTGAAAGCTCGAATCAAATTACTCGTTCGCGAATGCGTCGTAGATTCGATTGCCTGCAAATGTTGCGCGCGTACCGGCCACGCCACCGATAAATATACTCGCCGATTCAATTACCGTCGACGAGCCACTACCACTACGAGCCCCACCTCTCTGTTCTTCCGTTCGGAAAACACCTCGAATACAGTTGCGACATAATATATACGTGCGTACGTGTGCGTAGAAAAGGTTTAAATCCATCGGCATCGGAAAAAGAGCGCGCGACACACGCGACGAAACGCCGACTATTCGAGAGAGAGAGAGAGAGAGAGAGGTGCGGCGCTTCCACGCGAAACGACGTAATCCCGGTGGTTAAAATATCGATCTCTCGAGGACAGACGTGGATCTGTTTAGCGAGCGAACGCGCGAAAAACGATCGTCGCGAATGGACGCCGAGGAATGGACGCGCGAGCGCGTAGGGGCCAGCACTCGCTGGTGGTGGTGGTGCCGTGGTTGTGCGCATCACGTAAGCGGAAAAGGGCCGAGGAGGAAGAGGATCCCCGGTGGACAAAAAAAGGAAGGAAAAAGCGCGGCCGATCGAGGCACGCGCGTTTGCGTTCGCCGCGTTGAAAGCGTGACGGCACGAATTCCAACCGACGCCAATCCCTGTGACGTGTAATGGAATTAAACGTCCGCGTTCTTGTCGCCGACGGTCGAGCTTTATGAGGCAAATATAAAACGGGGGGATAAGTACCGCTGGGAACCGACGAGTTGGCGTTGGAGACGTTGAGAATGCAACTCCCTGTCTTATCATTCACCCGCTTTCAATCGTTCGATCGACGTGTTTCGTTTCTATTGTTGCTTCTTCGCCGTTGTTGTTCGACTCGATTAATCTCAAAGTCGAAATATCGTACAGACAATTTGAGATAATTGCTCGACCGAATACTGAGATCAAGAGATAAAAGATAAAACATGTACATTTTCATATATGATACGTGACAATAGTGTGAATCGATAATTCTACTGCTGTGGTTCATGCTGAACAAAAGATTGGAACAACTTTGGTCTATTTGCTTGTTGGAAATTCAAAGAGAATCACACAAGATCTGTAACAAGTCATTTTGACTTGTTACAGATCCCTCGTTTTTAAATTAAATTTTTAGGCTTTCGGCCTAATTTCATCGAGCCAGTGACGATCGATTCAGTCAATCGGTGCAGATAAAAGAAGAAACGTCAAAAAAAATCCATAATTAACCTCGAATCGAATTGATCACGTAACGTTCGAGCTGGCAGGGAAGAGAAATAAAAATTGCTATACCTCCGCGGATAATGGCTGATACGATCGAACGAATAACAAACGCGCGGAGATCAGCTGACACGATATTTCGGCAAAGACGATCGAACAAAGCGACAAAGTTTGATCTTTCGCTGCAAAATTTCTATTCTCTCAACACAGAAGAACCAGCGTAACCACCCTCGATCACTGTCAGGTGATTAAAATATTTACCAACTTAATCGAATTGAAATACTCCATCCAGGGACGGACGAAGATATATGAAAATTAAATGTTATACTTTGACTACTAAATTACTGTGTTCCTCGCGTTCAACTCGGCTCGCTGCATCTATTCAGTTTCTATTCCGTCCATTTTTGTGTGACAAGTTTCGTCGCAATTTTGCGAATAAATAATTTTCTCTTTCCCTCGATGTTCGACGGGCGCGAGATATCTTTTCGTGGCACCTGCGTCTTCGTTGCGTTCGGCGACGCGAATAAATTAATCGGCGCGTTAGCATAATTCGATTCAATATTTGCGACTTGTCACGCCATTGGTATCATTCGCGCGAGAGTTGGCACAGATCTGTTCGACGATCCGCAGATCGCAAAGAACGCGGCGAGGAGCAGAATTTGGCTGCCAGTGTTCCTTCATCGTGCGGTGAGAAAATAATCGCGAGAGAGCAACGTGAACCACCGCCGAGGAAGCGCAAGTGGCGCGTTAGCTGATCCGATTGGTCGACGGCCAAAAATTAAAAAGATCAGCGGAAACGGCTCTCGCCGAATGAAAGGGAAGATGAGCAACGAACGAGAGAGAGAGAGAGAGAGAGAGAGAGAAAGACCAAGGGACTGGCCTTGAAACCGCGACGCTGCACCGACAATTTTCCATGACAAGAAAAAAGAAAAAAGAAAAAAGAAAAAAGTTTCGACGATCGTGTCAGCGGTCGCGCGAGCAATTACGCGATCCGTCGCGAGGCTTCGCGGTTGCAGATGTTTTCGGCTTAGTCAGTAGATCGGTGGTGGACGTTTGCCCTCAATTAACTTCATAAGTGAGTAAGGAGGCGTGCGCGGCCGGCCGAGCGATCGCGTATTTTGCGCGTACACGCGCGAATCCGACGCGACCGCGAGCGCGCTCCGTGGGCGAACGATTCGAGGACGATCGGGAAATCTTGCCGGTGATGATCGGGGCTCGTCTCGCGCAGAGAGCGAACGAAAGAACGAATGATTGAAATGGTCGAAAAAGCACGAGAGCAAACCTAACTTAGGCAGTAAGCGTCAGACGCACGTGTCTCGAAGCGCTTGTAAGATATGCGCAACGTCGAGGAATCTTTGACTTGGACGAAGTTTCCGTTTTTCTCTATACGCGATTATAACGCGAGCTCATTCAAAGATCACGTGGAGTGGAGAAGCAAGAACATGCTTCTTCGTCGTATCGTTGAGTGCTTGTAGGATTCTCCTTTCGAAAATAAACGCAGTTTATTATAAGCGTAATATATTGTAATATATATTGCGTGTTTTTATTCTGCGAATATTAAGGAAATTAATTTGAAAGAGAAATGCACAATCTCTCTGTTTGTTGGTGTCTCTGAAAGCAACAACCGATCAATTCCATTAAATGGAGAAACAAAGGGGCAAGAGAAGGGGCAAAGAGGAAATAACGAAGCGGAGAAAGGCGTCGGCAAAGCGCAATTTTTCAAATTCACCTTCGAACTTTACAAAGACGAGTAACTTGTATCTCTCGAGGATCGAACGTCGTTTCTCAAACTGAGAAATCGACGAAACGAATCGATTACTTTGATTTCTGACGAAAGCTCGGACGTTGAAGTGACGAAGAAAAGTAACGACACATCTTTTTCTTCGACTATCGTTGGACGACATGTACCGACGACACGATATTCTTTTCAACTAATTTTCAAGACAAGACTCTGACAATCAGCAGCAGACGCGACTTTTAAACCACGTTGAGACGTGCGCGTCAACTGCAAAACGGATTCAAAGGAATCACGATCGTCATCGGCTACCTAAACCTCGTCCCACTCTTCGATCCTTCGATTCCTCGTGCTGTCCTACGGCCTCGAGATCGGCGTGCTCTCGCTGTGTTTCGCCGTCGTGTAAAAACGGCGTTGTCCGTAGGATCAGCGGGCTCAGAGACACTCTTGCGGAGTCACGCCTACGCGCGCTGTTTGCCCGCTCGCGAGCAAACGATAGCTACATACAGAAAGAGAGAGAGAGAGAGAGAGAGAGAGAGAGAGAAAGAAAAAGGGAGAACCGACGACGAAAACGGGAGAACGAGAGAGGAGAATCGCGGCGTTTACGCGAGGCCTCTAAGCGTGTACCGGAGAGGAGAGCGAGAGACTGTACGCGCGAGCCGTACAGGTGTACGTTTCGCGAATGCGCGCGTAGGCTCGTTTACTTAGCCAATGCCATACCTGAGTTATTTATCTGTCTTTTGCCCGGCAGCGCCAACCGAGAATGCCTCTATATACGAGGCAACACTCTTAGCGAGCTATGCGCGTGGGTCCGGAGTTGTTCAAGGCCTACCTGCTTGCTTGCTTGCTTGCTTGCTTGCTTGCGTTTGCTTCGACGCGCGATCGCTTCTCTCCGCCTCTCTCTTTCTCTCACTCTCTATCGTCGTCCGTTTCGCTCCTTGTTCTAGCCGCTACGCAATATCGTGACACGCGTCGTGAGAAAAAACTGTCGGAAACACGGAGAGGCTGGGCTCTCTCTCTCTCTCTCTCTCTCTCTCTCTCTCTCTCTCTCTCTCTCTCCCTCCTCTCGTCCCGCCGTCTCTTCTCGGTGTCGAAACCTCGTTCGGTAACTCGCGGCGCGAACTGCATGGGATCAGGGGAGAGGAAAATCGCGTCGACTCCGCGTCGTGCGTTTCTCGAATTGGAACGACACGCGGGTCGGGAAAACGCGCGTGGAACGTGATCGAACCTACGACGACGACGACGACGACGACGACGACGACGACGATTCGCGTCCTCGATCCTCGAGGACAAAAAGGACCGAGGGGAGAGAGAGTCGGGGAGAGACGCGGAGGAATGAAACGCGTTGGGCGTCGATCGGAGGCCACGGAGAGGAAATCGTGGCCGGTGAAACGTCGGTCGCGAGAGGTGTGGGTATACCTAAAGGATGGACGAGGCTCGTACGTGGCTCGACGAGCTGTCCGTAGCCGGATTGTCAAGTGACGTCAGCGCACCGGAAATGGAATGTAGGTAGCTGTGCTTATTAAGCTTCGCTGGCAGGCCCCGCGCGGTGGAAGAGACGAGCCGCGGGGTACGACACACGCAGCAGAGAAAGAGAAAGAGACGGAAAGGAAGAGGCAAACGCCACACAGGCAGCAACACTCGGCTGACACTCGCCAGCAGAAAGAGAGAGAGAGAGAGAGAGAGAGAGAGAGACAGAGACAGAGAGAGAGAGAGAGAGAGAAGCAAGAGGTTTTCAATTGTTTCCTCCGCACACGCGTGCCGCGAGTGCCGCGTGTCGTCGACGTCGCGTCGTCGTTCCTTCTCGCCCGTGCACGCTCTCTCGACGACCAGACGAACGGACGTAAAAAAAAAAGCGCTGCGTATACCCTACGTATCCGCTCCGTGGACGAACGCGAACGACAGAATCGGCGAGATCGGACCGAGCGCGAACACCGACCACTGGCAACGTCCGGAACCACCAACGACCAACGAGACACCATCGAGAATGATGGAACAACGACGATGAAAACGACCGGCAGAGATGCAACCACCTCCGTAGTAGACAACGACGATCGCTATACTTACACGTGGGCATCGGCTATTAAATCAATGCGCCGCTGTCACGATCTGTTCACGCCTCGTTAATGCGTTCGTGGAATCGCTCAACGAGGCGCGGGTATTCGAGCGACGTGCGACGCGCTCGCGAAAACTCGCGAGATCTCGAATACCTGTTCGGTTAACCGATTACCAAGCGGCGACGTGTCGTAAATTAAACGCGATTCCAGCTTCGTAATTGCGTCGACCACGGCCACCGTGATCGGCGGGGATCGCTTTTCTTTCTAATCCTATCCACGGATAATGAGAACGAGAACGAGAACGAGAACGAGAGCCGACGCGACGACGTCAGCACGAGCCAGAAAGAGAGAGAGAGAGAGAGAGAGAGAGAGAGAGAGAGAGAGAGAGATACACGACCGAGGTGTTTCGAGGATCTCGTGAAAGGTGTTTCCAGGTATACGATATTACGGTGTGTTCCGGTTAAGGTCGCGCGTTTACGCGCAGCAGCACACCTCGAAAGGCCCCAGCCCCCGCAGGAGCTTGTCTCCCTGCACTTTTAACTCGCTCGACTGTTAAAAACCGACGGACCGACGGCAGCAACGACGACGCACGCGTTGCCAATACGCGGGCGAGAGAGAGAGAGAGAGTCGAGAAATGCCAACCGGCGCCGTAATTCATCCAAGCGAGAAAAAACCTGTCGGGAGGAACCACCACCGGGGCGCCGCCGCCGCCGCCGCCGCTGTTATACGGACACGTATACGAGATAAGTTAATTTCAATCGCGACAATTTCAACTCGTCCAACATTTTCCGTGTCGCGGGATGGATTCGTCGCTCTGGTTCAACTCGATCGACCAACTCTAATCCCGTGGTCTTATCGAACGCGACGAACGGTAACGGCAAATCGCCGGCTTGGCACGTACGCGCGGATCGCGCGGACCCGGTGTTGTACGCAGACGTCACGGTACGCCTATAACGATAATTTCGATAGGTGTGAACGAAACACGGCTCGCGGCGAAGGGTTGCGAGCGGAACCGAGCAGAACCGAGGAGATCCGACGGGGAGGAGGGACGAGGAGGAGAGAGCAACATCTCCGAGAGCGCATGTCTTGTCGTTCCGAAGGGGGTAGGTGGCAGTAGTAGGAACCGCGACGCCTGCGCTCCTCTCCGCCACTCTCTTCGGTTTTCCTGCCCTCGTCTCTCGCTCTCTCTTCTCCTTTCTCCCTTCAAACGTATATCTTTCCGTCCCGCTTCAACGATAGGAGGCCACCCTTTTCCACCACCCCTTGCGAGGTTGGAGGTTTCTCCTCCATCTCCTCCGTCCTCCACCTTTACTTTCTGTTCCTTTTCCACCTTTTTTTCCCCCTCTCCTTGGTTCACCGCGATCCCCCTCCGTCCCTCCCACTACCACTCTCTGTTTACCTCGTCGTCTTCCTGCTTCCTTCGCCGTTCCTCCGCTTCTCGCGCCTCCATCGCGCCGCGTCGCAACCGCCGTGTCTGCATCGTGTCGTTGCGAATCGCCCCCCCCCCCCTCCTTCCCTCCCTCCCCTCCTCCTCTCCCTCCTATCCACCACCCATTTTGGCCGCGTCACGGTTTCACCCCCTTTGGAAGCGGCACTCATTATTCGCGCGTGTCACGCACCGACGAAAGGTGAAATCATCCGACGACGATTTCCTACTCGACACCTGGTTTCGCGCGCCTTTTTCACACTTCCTTCGCGGTATTTCTTCATTTTTTTTTTTTTTTTTTTTTTGGCTCTTTCTGCGCACCACCATTTCCACGACGTACGGAAACGTTACGCAAACCAATGGGTCAACACGGAGATTAATCGCGGCGCGATCTCGTTAGGAGGACAGATCGAGAGATCGAGAGATCCACGACAACGACGACGACGATGACGACGACGACGACGACCGGTTTGGCCGACTCTCTGTTCGTTATGTCACCTCCACCTGGCAAAAATTCTGTCGCCTGGTTTTACGTCTCGGAGAGATCCTAGAGTCGATAGAGAAGCGCCGTGCTTCGCCGGGATCGAAACCTGTTCTTAAAATTGATTTAACGGTTGTCCGTTCGAGGCTCACCTCGCCTTTCGAGTTTCCCTCGAAACACCGGCCGGAACAAAGAATTTGTCGCCTCGAGGAAAGAACGAACAGTCACACACACACACACTACCACCACCACCACCGTTTCCCCGCACGAGATAATTAATCGCCGGCCACTTTGGAAAATTCAGAAAGAAGAAATTGGCAACTCTGCGCAAACGTGTTGTTCACTCGACTGCCCGAGGAGGAGTAAAAATACCTCTCGAAAAAAGAAAATCTTCACCTTTCAAATTTAACTTCGATACTATCGATATACCACGATACACGCGGTGTTTGTCCAAAGTTTCAAGTTTCGTCAACTTTGCCGTACGTTCCTGCTTATGCGCGATTAACCCCCCATAACGTTTTCCTTCGTACTTTTTCCTTCAAATCGAGTTCTCGAAAATTTCCATCAGAGACGTTAAAGTAACAAAAAAGAAGCAGAAAATTTTTTACAATACAACAGAGTACACTTTTGCTACGAGCTTCTGTTTATGTATTTCAAGAGTCATTCGCCTCCAAAAAATACGCTGTTTCACATCTACAAGATATCCGACAGAAATATTCAAATGGTCCAATTTTGACCATTTTGGTGGTTAAAGCAGTGTTCGCACTTTCGAGGACGAAACGAAGAAACAGGAGGCACCGAGCAACCACTCTCCCCGCCTTGTCGTCGAAGGAAGCGGAAACGTGTGTCCGTCGGAACGTCGAAGCCAATTTTCCTCTCTCGCGCAGAAACGTCTCACGTGCCTTCTCTACGTCCTACGTGGCCCGTTCCAACTCTATCGATCGATCGATCGATCGATCGATCGATCGTTCTCAGCTATGCTGTCGCGCGCGCAGAGAGGATGATCGTTATAGCTCTCGAGCGAGAGAGCGAGAGAGTGTGAGAGAGAGAGAGAGAGAGTGTCGGTAAATCTGCCAAACGACCAACTGGTTTGTCTACGCGACTAACGCTGGATTGCTACTTGTCCGAGGGGCTATCGACGATCGCCCGCGTCCGATTATTAATATTACCATCCGGCCGCGCCAACGCCGCGCTCGAGTAGCTGAAAGATCGTAACGCGACACCACCTTTCAGCAACACCTCCCCGACGCGCGCGAGATTTATTCCGTCGTCCTGGGCAGCCACTGCCACCGAGTAACGCGCAACATACGCGCGTGCGCGCGCGCGTACGGATAAACCTGAAGAGGAAACCAGGAGGACGCGTTGCTTCGCGAAACGGGTAAAAGGAAACGCGCAACTGGACCGAGATTTACGAGACGACTGGTAAGTCGGGCGCTCCCGTCGCGCGTTTAACCCTAATCCAGTCCACGACCCCTTTTGCCTGTGCGTGTTTCGTTCAACTGTCGAAAGAACAGTCGTTATCGCTTCGATCACTGCAAAATTAAGTCGAGACGCTTGACTACCAAAACTGCCAAAGTTAATTCGTAATTTTCTCCGAGTAACTCGGCAGAGTTTGCAGCAAACGCTATATTTTTAGAGGTTTGTTGAATATTTTTCTACTGGTTGCACCCCCCGAGACAATTTTCATCGTACTTTGGTACTTTTTCGCCGGTGTCGAATTCTTTAGCGTCGAAATCTTTCGGGAACACTTGCCGACTTTTGTTGTTTCGTTCGCTTCTCAGTCGCGTCAAAGGGTATAAATTCCACGTGAATTGAAAATGTGCAGTTAAAATTCGCATTACGATTCAAAAAAAAAAAAAAAAAAAAAAAAAAATGAATGCGATTTTCGAGTTATCAGTTCGCGAGAATGCCGCTCGGCAGATAACTCCTCGAGCAATTATGAAAATCTTATTCACTTATTTTCATAATTTGGCCGATAAAGAGCAATTATGTCACTCCTCCTGATTCACGTGTGCCGTATGTTATGAACGAGCCTTGTTATTTATTTATTTATTTATTTATTCCAATTTATACGGGACAAGCCCATTAAAATATACGCACGAAAAAAGAAAAAAAAAGGAATAGATACAGTAGCAAACTTATTACGAACTTCTTCCCGGCTATCGTTGCGAATAATCGAACGGTCGTTGATGCTATTTTAATACACCGAGTGTCTAATTCCGCTCCGAGGACTGTTTTTCGCTTCTTTTCTGACGTGCCTATCTTCCCGTCTCCTATTGAAAATTACAATAGACAACATCTTGCATCTGCAACGACGCTCCGAACTTGTCAACTTTGTAATAATAATAATACGGTTTGCTCGATTCTCAAACCCACGCGACACTGTCGCATTGTTCGGCTCATCGAGCTACAGAAACTCACGTTAGATCGCCAAACCTGGAGCTAAAGTGTTTAATTCCGTTCTCTTTTTCGAAATTCAACAACCTTGGAGTTTAAATTACCCTCGAGTTGTCGAACGAAAAATTTCACGTTTCGGATCACCGAAGACTACACCTTCGGCCCGTTTCGCTTCGCTCGGCACGAAATTTCATCGCACACGTTCTATGGAGGAGCCGCGATAATAAAAATCAATTGAACGTAGCAATTTAGCCGTAAATTATCATGGCCCACGATGGCCCGATAACACCCAGTCGAGAATTAACGAATATCTCTTCTTCTTATCGGCGGTCTCCGACGTTCGATAAAATTTCGAGCGTATATCCCCCGCCGATATTCGTCGAAATATCGGCCAGCTGTGCAAAGTGGTTCCCCGAGACGTTGCGCAACGCTCGCGCGAGGCAGGCACACCACCACCTCGGGTGTGATCCTCTCCGCGATTCCAATCCGCCAGCGACGACTCGCGCCCGCGAGTAAAAATTGCACCGGCCGGAATATCTACCTCCGATTATTATTTCGCCAGCCGATTGGAACCGGGCGGGGGCTGCGCGCCGATTGCAAGTATAACTTTGTCGTTAAAAGCGAGCGCAACCCCGGTGCAATTATGGAATCTCATTTCCACCGCGCTGGCAATCGAAATTTCGCCGATATCGAGAGCGCCATCGAACGCCGAGAGAACAAGGAACGCCGAGGGAGACCCCTTCCAATCCGAAATCGAGATATTTTTCGCAAAGCCTCGCGTGATTGCTACTGTCTCGAGTTTTCGTCGCGCAAGTATATTTCGCGAAGAAACTTTAAGAAAAGTTTGGTAATCAAAGTTTGGAAATCAAAAGGTGGTTCCACTTTGCGAGATCGCGGGTTGTCGTTCGAGTGTCATTCGTGATTCATTTCTATAGACTTTATCTTCTCGTCTACGAAGGAGAGAAACGATTTTTCCCGATCAAAAATTCCATTTCGCTGATTCTGTAACACGCGGAACGCGGAACGCGACGAATCGTAATAAAAAACTCATCGCGACCAACGAAGGGAGTAGCAGCAAAGTAAAGCGAGTGTTTTAAGAAACGACGACTGGACGATCGCGTGCTGAAAATCAATCTTTTCGACGTTTTCCTCGTCGGTGCAGGCGCAGCTGCGGCGAGTCGGCGAGGGACGCAAGGTTGAGAAAATCACCGGCCGAAGAGAATCCAGAAGTCGCCGCTACGTGTCGATCGGATCTTTTTCTCGGGTAATTATCCACTTGTCGCCAACGCCTATCCGCGCGATGATTAACAGTTACGCGTGCTCGTTTCATTATCGCGGCTAATCATGGAAACGAGCCACAGGACGATAATTTCGATGCGAGTCGCTTGGTTGCGCTTTCGCAATCGGAGAAACACAACTCCTCTCCCCGTGAGGCTGATTCGCGAATTGCACGACTCGGATAAGGATGACGTATCTTCGACAGAGATGATACTTCGACTCCAATTTCCAACCAATTAGAAGAAGCACCAGTTAAGTTTCACGTGTGTATTTGTGTACATTTGCAATAGTGAAAATAAATAAATGAATTTTGAACGATTTAAATAATTTATCGCAAAACATACAAATGAAAAAGTTTCTCTATTTTTTTTATAAAATTGCTGTACAAAAAAGATATATTTTCCGTCCCTTGCACTCGAATTTCTTTAAACAGGTTCGAATCCTTTGCTCGTGGGAAGAAATGACGAGTCGCCGATTCGATCGCCGATATCGCGTCTACTGCTGATCAGCGCGTTCTCGCACGTTTCTCGGGAAAGATTCTTGACGAAAGAAAAAGACTGTGAAATACTGTTGTTGTATTTTTACTTTCATGTCGTTTATTTAATTAAAATTCAGTAGTAATTTAGCTTCTTTAGCCATTCTAACAAAAACGTGTCACCACCACTTCGCCAGATCTTCATTTTATGCTAATAATAATTAATGTTTAATTATAATAATATACAAGGGAGAAGGAGGAGCAGCTGTTTGCAGTTTCGCGCGCATGTTCTCGCGTTCTTTTAATAGCTTTCGTACGTGTATCGTCGATTCATCCTACGCGTGATTTCCGTGATCGTACGGGCACGAGTAATTTTTCTTTACATCTTTCTTTCACTCTGTTTTTTTCTCTCTCTTTTCTCTCACGCAGACGGACACGCACGTTTCTCTTTCACTCTCTCTCTCTCTCTGTTGCTCTCTTTGTTGCTCTCCCCGTTCGCCGCGTGCTGATAATTATTACAGCCGGAAATTGAAGAGCCTCGAATCGCGGTTCGCGCGTTTGGCAATTCAGAATCGAGGACCGCGCGTCGGACAATTTTCTTCGGTAGTAAACTCGGTAAATTCGGCTTCGAGTCTCTTCGATTCCGTCCTTCGTTTTCTCGAGTCAAAGGACCAATGTGACAACTCCTCGCATCGTTTCTCTCCGTATTTACAAAACAGCGGACTGAACGCAGCAAACGCCTCCGTGTATCCTTGTCGCGCGTGTCGAGCCCGGAAAACAACCGCCGTTTCGATACGTTGCGCCAATAAAAATCGCGTACGTTTTCGTACCGATCCCTTTCCCTTCCCCTCGCGCGCCCTCGTGTCTCCCGGCTGAGAAATAACGACCGAGCGAGCAACAACAACAACAACAACAACAACGGCGATCGAGCGCGAAAGGATACGCGGTACGCTTGAAACGAGACAATAATTAACAAAAGAGGAACAGGGGGAAAAAAAGAAGAAGAAACAACCGTACGAACGATCTCGTTGGCAAAAACAAATCGCATTCTCGCTCGTTCTTCGCTCTCTACTTTCTCTCCTTCTCTCCTTCCGTCTGTCTGTCTGTCTTTTTCTCTCTCTCTCTCTCTCTCTCTCACTCTTCCTTTTCGTTTCTTTCTTTCTTTCTTTCTTTCTTTCAAACGCGTGCGCGATTCTTCTCGTCTCTGTCCTTTGCGAGCGCGTCTCGTTGAAATAACAACAAACCAAAACAGAAAAAAAGAAAAACTCGCGAGGGATCTTTTATCGAGAAGAGGTATCGATTGCTGCCAAAAATCGAGATTATTACTTTGTCGAGAGCAGATGATTCGAGCAGAAAAAGGCTGGCGAAACGTTCAAATTCAAAAGTGTCTTTCTTTCCCGCTTCCGTTCGTCCTCGCGACGACGAGACGAGCAGCGGGACTCGGACGCGAAGCAGCGCACCCGGGCAGCGCTCCAGCCAGTTGAGCAAATAATCACAGAAACCGTGTCACCGATAACGCGCGTAATCCCGACACGAAACGTCCGGCTGAGTCGCGAACCGTCGCCTAATGAAGCCGTATTAATCACGCGGAGAAATCGAAGGAAACGCGACGACTCTCGCCCTGAGAGAAGGCAACACTCTTCTCTCTCTTTCTCTCTCTATCTATCTATCTATCTATCTATCTATCTATCTCTTTCGTTTCACACATCCTTTTCCTCGTTTTGAATTTTCGTGAGAGAAATCCACCGACCGAAATAGGAGGAAAAGAAGAAGAGAAAGAAGAGAAAGAGAAGAAGCAACGCCTTAACGAGCCCAAAAGAATCGACTCGGCCAGGCACTGTTGTAACGTATCATTAGCGGAAGCGGGACGACGTATCACGGAAACTAGCCGCGTTCCGAAGCGTTAAACACCTTCTAACGAGCGGCTCGCGCCGTGATCATCGCGCCGCGATTTGTCGACCGTCGGGCCAGCGCATCTGTCGCTCACACACACACACACACACACACACACACACACACACACACACACACACATACACACACCTATTCCGAGGAAGTGCTCCGTTTTTTTTCACGAAACCCCCTAAATAAAGTCGTCGAAACGATCGCGCGCCGTCTGTTCGAGAGGATCCGGTCGACGATCGTAATCGGTGTGGTTTAAAACACACCGGGAGACACGTCGATTCGACGGGTGGAGAACAAGGTGTGGAACGACGCGTCACGGGAACCCAGCGGGACGACAATTCGAGACACTAGATGGAAAATACGTCGAAGGGATGGTCCTCGATGCGTCAAGGGTCGCGAGACAGAGTTAAACGTTCCCGACGCGAATTCTACGTTGTCGAGAGGCGTGTGTCGTCGGCCCTCGTGTTTCTACGCGCGCGCGTTCAAAGGTGACACGGAGAATTGAACTTTACTCGAGACGGGCAGAACTTTGCAGCGCGCGTTCGACTGAACTTTGTCCGACGAACGGCGCGCGATGCAGAAAACGGAGAAATCGAGACAGACGAGAAGAATCTCTATGCGAGGACGAACGAGAAAACCACGGGAATCGAAGGATTGGAGAGTCGAAGGGAAAATACGACGTGTGTAACGATCGAGCGACAAACGACGAGAGCGCGATTTCGGAGAATTTTTCGATGCCTGGATCGGCCTAATTCCGATCGGAGCAGTTTCCTTCTTCGAAAGAACGAAGGAAGGGAAACGAGTGACGGTGTCGCGCCACCGCGACGCCGAGAGAACGACGCGGAAACGCGCAACGCCGACAGACGTTGGGGGTCTCCTGGCCAATAGCACGGCGAGAATATCGATTCCGCGTCCGTGGCTCTTCCGGCTCTCCTCCGATGGAAAAACAAACGTGCCGCCTCGGACCGGGCGGGTCAGCGCGCGGCGAGAGATCCATTTCTCCAACTTTGATCATTCGAATTAAGAATCGGACGACTTTTTCGATTACCGACTTCTTCGGCAGAAGTCTTGGTTCGCGAGGTACGAGGTACGATCGGAAGCAACGAGGATGTATACCACCCTCGTCCAGATCTCGGAGAGAGAAGTAGAGTACAGAGAATGAAAAAAGAAAGAAGGGCGAGAAATGATACAACCGATTCCAGATGATACAACGAGAAAAGAGAGAGAGAGAGAGACGAGAAGAGAGCGCGACCGATGCCCGGCGGCGACGAAAGACGCAAAAATTCTCGCTCTGTGCGATCAGCCTCCGGGCAACAGAATCAGCTAACGATAACATTCTGTGATAGCGATGTTAATAATAATAATAATAATAATAATAATAATAAAAAAAAAAAAAAAATAGTAATAATAAAGAACAATAATAAATGACAATAAAGACAAATAATAATAATAATAATAATAATTATAATTATTATAATAATAATAATAATAATAATAAAATCATCGTAACAACGAGAAATAATAATGACAAATCCCTATTGTCGTTTTACAATAGTTTTTCTCTCCTTTTGTTCGCGAAACGATGCTTCTTAACCATACGTGTCACAGTAACGTGTAATTACATAGCTACAACCTCTCGACGTCGCCATAGATTTTTCTCTCTTATATACATAAACTTTGTATTTATATATATAATTCTTTTGTATGTATAGAGCTTTTCATTCATTTATTTATTTATTTATTTATTTATTATATATATATATATATATACTTACTCTATACAGAAGGGGTATGTCATTGCGAGGGTAGTTGTTGCTGTCGCTAGGATTCGGCACACGTTTATTTCTTTTTTTTTTTTTTCTTTCCCGACACGCGTGATTTTCCCCGTTGCGTTTTCACGCGTGTCTTTTGTCTCTCTTTGCAATTTGTCCGTCTTTCTCTTTTCTCTTTCGTTTCTTTGTCTTTGTCGCGTCGTCTGTATCGTTTCCCTCCTGAGACTTTGCTCCTTGCTCTCTTCCCTCTCTCGTTTTCTCTCTCTCTGCAGTTTCCACCGTCCATTCCCAAGCTTCTCGTCTGCAACAACGGCGACGACGACGACGATGACGATGTCGAAGAGGAGGACGACAACGACGACAACAACGATGATGATGACGATGACGACGACGACGACGACGACGACGACGACGACGACGACGACAACGACGACGGGCAAACGAATGAAGACGATACGCGATCTCACTTAACTTACTAGCTTTATCTAGTACATTATTTACAGTCCATATTTACTTATGTTACATCATCCGGCGGGTTTGCCTCGAACAAATCCCGCGCGAATACACCGCTCTTCGCCTCTGGCTGCGTTTTTCTTTTTTCTTTCCGTTCCCTTTCGGTAACGGCCATCCGTCCGTCCGCCGGTCTCCGTTCGGGGACGAGTCGATCCTCGCGGAGTCGAATCGCGGCAGCGGCGCCTCTCGTCGTTCGTCGATGCACCAAGAAAAGAAAAAAAAGAAAGCGTTCCTCGCACTTTTCCATTTTTCAAACGTAACCCTTTCTTTCACCTTTGCGAACCGTCGTGAACCGAGAACAACAACGACGATCACGACGACGACGACGAGGACGGTAACAACGACGCGCAGCAACGTCTTTTATCCTTCGAACGAACAGACGGACGGATCGTGGCCAAGAACCGTTGACGAGAACTGCGCACTTTCGACACCGGGATATCGCGCGGTTAATAACGCCGAGAAGAACGACGACGACGATCGCGGCCGCGAGATCTTTCCTTCTCGATCGAGGCGTCTGCGAAGAAGGAAACGTGTAAAGTTCAATTCGATCGAATTCGACCAATCTTCGTGGCGGCGATGATTACTGCTGCTGCTGCTGCTGCTGCTGCTGCTGCTGCTGCTGTTGTTGCTGCTGCTGTTGTTGCTGCTGCTGTTGTTGCTGCTGCTGTTGTTGCTGCTGCTGCTGCTGCTGCTGCTGTTGCTGTTGTTGCTGCTGTTGCTGCTGCTGCTACTGCTGCTGCTGCTGCTGCTGCTGCTGCTGCTAACAGCTACGGCGACGGCGAAGACAACGTTGGCGTATCCCTGAGATTCTTTTAGCCGATCGGCGATTATCGAGAGCGTTTGAACGGGCGCGGTTCGAATCGCGCCCAACGACAAGCCTCCCCGTTGTAACTGGCTTCTGACTCGGCCTCGTTGTTCCCCGTTGAAACACGTCCAAGAGACGGAGGAAAGCCTGGCAGGGGTGGCACGCACCATTACTACTACGACGACGACGACAACGACGACGCTACCAGCAAGGTCGGTTGGACTAGGAGCGAAAACGCAACACGGCCGACGTGACGTGACAAGGTGTTGTTGTCGATGTTGTTGTTGCATCGTTGACTGGCCACAGCTACTACGAGGTCGTCGAGTAGCTGCCGGTGCGCGCCTGCAGATAATGATGATAAAACGGAGGGAGCGTCTCCGGCGGCGAGGAAGCCGGATTGTTCACCGAGTTCTGAGAAGTTATCGACAGGCCCAACGGGGGAGGCCCGGGCGAACGCTAGTGAGCCGCCGCCAGCGAATGGGCCGTGAGACCCTGAGGACTGAGCATCGGGGGACTGTGGCTGTGGCCCATCGGCGATCCGTGAAGATGATCCTGCGGATGATATCCCTGGTGAAGGCCCGGTTGATTCTGGTGCCCGGTCGGCACGCCCTCTATGATCCCGTCGCCGAGCGTGTTCGGCGGTGTCATCCTCTTCTCCTTTTGCCGCCGGTTGCAGAACCACACCCTCACCACCTCTTTCTCCAGTTGAAGACTGTCCGCCAGGGTGGTGATCTCCTGCGCGGACGGTTTCGGCTGTTTGTGAAAGTGTTGCTCGAGCGCGCCCTTCACCGACACCTCGATCGACGTGCGCTTCTTCCGCTTCCTGCCCTGGGCGGCGATCTTGTCGATGCTGGTCGGCGAGCCGGTCGTCGAGTCCGCCTCCTCCAGCCACTTCTGCAGCAGCGGCTTCAGCTTGCACATGTTCTTGAAGCTCAGCTGAAGAGCCTCGAACCTGCATATCGTCGTCTGCGAGAAGACGTTGCCGTAGAGAGTACCGAGCGCGAGACCGACGTCCGCCTGGGTGAAACCCAGCTTGATGCGCCGCTGTTTGAACTGTCTGGCGAACGCCTCGAGGTCGTCCGAGGTCGGTGTGTCCTCCTCGCCGGCGCTCTGATCCCTGTCGTGCGCGTGGCCCGGGTGCAACGAGTGGCCGACCGGCGAGCCGGGATCCCTCAGGTTCGGGTGCAGACCGCCGCCGGTCTGATGATTGTGCAACTGCGGATGATGTTGATGCGCGTGCGGATGCAACATTCCGTTCATCGTTATCGTGTGGTATTGTTGAAGGGTCGTAGGCGAGGCCGCGCCACCGCTCGGATTGTAGTGGGCCGACGGGACGACGGGCGCGTGCCAAGAATGCGGCGAGGCCATGCCCGGCGACTGGTGAGGACCGCCGCGATGCGAGTGCATCGACTGATCGTTGGCGGCCGCGGCGGCCGCCGCCGCGGTTGCTGCCGCCGCTGCCAGCGGTTTCACGTCCAGCCCGGCGTTCGCTTGGTGCGGATGATGGTGAGGATGATGACTGGCATGATGCATAGTCATCGAGGTGGCCCAATGGTCGCTGCTCGGCTGCACGCTCAGCCACGGGTTCGCCGACGAGAGGCTCGCCGTTGGATGGGACAATCCATTCGGCGACGGCGACGAGGTCACCTGGTGATGGTGATGATGGTGGTGATGATGCTGCGGCGCCGGCATGTACTTCATCTCGCCGGCATCAGCGGCGCTGCGAGGTGAGCCCGAGGGATAGCCACCCACGGCGATGTTCATCCCGATCGCGGTACCCGAACCACCATCCAGCTCGGACGACACTGCGGTACTAATCGGCATGTACGTGGTAGCGGCCATCTACCTCCCCTCGTGCAGAGGTGTCGCGAAACTTTCTCGCTTTTTTCCGCTCGCTCGCTCGCTCGCTCGCTCTTTCTTTCCAAGATCCTCTCTGTCTTTTCCGATTTTTCTCTCCTTTCAGTTTATTATTGATCTACGATCGCTAAGATCGGCCCTTTCGAGGGGCAGGCTGCCCTCGCAGGGCAGCACCCTTTCTTCCTCTTCTTCCTCCCCACGCTTTCTTCCCGCGTTCCTGTCCGTCGTTCGCACAAATCCCTCGTCTCGTCGGATTCTTTCCTCCTTCTTTCCGATTCAAGCCGTTAACTAGCAGTTAGTCTCGCTCCGTTTTCTTTCTCACTTTCGTCAACCACCACTTGAAATCGCACTTGAAATTTCGCAACGCTCCAGTATCCTGTGATCCTCGACAAAAACGACGAAAAACTCGACGAAAAGAACACACTTGTCCAAGTTTCTCCTGCTCTCGGGCAGGCAGACAGACAGGCAGGCAGGCAGGCAGGCAAGATCGATCTCTCCCGTCCGACTAGATCGACGATCACCAATCACACGTAGCTAACGCACAGTCCATCGTTCGCGACTACGCACCAAATCCCGAGCGAGGGACATCGTCGAACACGCGAACCATTCGTCCATAATTTCTCCGAAGGTTTTGCAAAGTTGCTGAAAGATCGCTGATTTTCACGCGGACGTTTCCCGATTCTTCCGGGGAGAAACCTCCTCGCGGAATTCGGTCGGTTTCACCAACTTCGCGTTCTCGAACTGTCTTCCTCGGCGAACACACTTTGTTGCTCCAACTGCTTGGTGAAAACTCTCCACACCGCGAAGAAGAAAGAAAAGAAAGAAAGAAAGAAAGAAAGAAAGAAAGAAAGAAAGAAAGAAACTTCCTTCCTTTCCCGTGTCGTTTCGAGAGTCGTACGTGGCGTACTCCGACTGGTACACGACGACTGGTACGAAGGTATCACTCGCGTGCACGGATGATGACTTCGGTGCTGGCGAATCACTCAAACGCCACCGTGTGTCGCGGTATCATCGCGACGACGCACTCGCGATGGACAAAAGTCCGAAGACAGGGACGATATACATCGCGCACGACTCGCCCGGCGGTGAAGAACTCACGGTGGCCCGTCGATTCGCGAGGACGAGCGGCGTATGTCGCCGACGAGCAACACGATCCTCACGGCAGAACAGAAGTAGCAAAAGAGCCGATGCACGATTGCTCGCGGTGTCTTGCGTTGCGCGCGCGCGTGTTTTCCTCGCGCGATATCTCCCGTACGAGTGAGAGAGTGTGTGTGTGTGTGTGTGTGTGTGTGTGTGTGTGTGTGTGTGTGTATGTGTGTGTGTGTGTATTATACGCGAGAGCGAGAAGCTTGGTCACCAATGTGTGTGTGTGTGTGTGTGTGTGTGTGTGTGGTGTGGCGTGTGTCTGTGCGCGCGCGCGTGTGTGTATGTGTGTATGTATGTGTGTATGTGTGTGGTGTGGCGGTGTGTCCGTATGCGTCTCACTTTGTGTGTGTACGTGTGTGCGTGTGTGTGATGTGTATGTGTGTGGAGCACACGCGCACGAGAGGAGAGACGACAAACGGCTCGAAAAGATCTCGCTCGGGCTCTCTCATGCGTTATGCATGTCGTAGCTGAGAGCAACTGACTGCCTCGCCTCGCAGCTTGCTCGAGGTTCCCGAGGCTCCCGGAGCGTTCGGTGGAATCGAGTCATGCGCGCCACCGTCCTGCACATCCCCACCAAACCCTGCCGCTCGCTCTACCATTGGCCCCGGCCGCAAGGTGGCCGTCGACGAACGTCACCGTAGGGCGGAACCTGAACCGACCGCGCCTCCGAGGCAGCCTACGCACCCCAGGCGCCACTGCTCTCACCCCGGCTCACCCCACGCCCCTCCAACTCTACCAGCTACCTTCTCCAGCGGACCAGCGACGCTGCTGCCGCCGCTGCCGCTGCCGCTGCCGCCACCACCACCACCACCGCCGCCGCCGCCGCCGCTGCTGAGCACCAAGAGCCACCACCGCTCGACTACCTTCGTCAGGCTGACGTTCACGCCGCAACCGCCGACGCCACCCGCCGACGCCACCCGCCGACGCCACCACCAACGCCACTGCCGTCACACTGTGCAACGTTTGCCACCTATCCCCTATATCCTACGGACGTACGCCACTTTTCCTTTTCCTTGCCAGAGTTTTTCCTGCGCTCTTTTCCAACGTAATTTCTTCGTCTCTCTTTTCTTTCTTCCCCTCGCTCGCGTCGATTTCTCGATCTTTCAAAATATCCAGCGACGGATCCCCGCTCATCCCCACTCATCCCGATGGTGAATCGAAGAGAACGAATCAAAGAGTCGTTGTTTCACTTTTTCGTGGAGTCTTTCGACGGCGAAAACACGCACGAGCTTTGTCTCTCGTGTTCGCGTACAACACGCGGTGCAACAGGTGCAGTGGACAACGAGCGGCGTCGACACCGATATCGCACCGCGACGACCCTCTCCTCCTCTTTCTCTTTCTTTTCCTCTTCCTCTTCCTCTTCCTTTTCCTCGACCTCGACTCGGCGTGTCCTCCGAGAAACGTCGCCGCGAGATATGGTTCGTCACTCGCGGCGTCCAACGAAAATCGGACCGATCGAAAAACGTCGCCGTACGCAACAGGTCTTCCCCCTTCCCCCTCCCCTTCCCCTTCCCCTTCCCCTTCCCCTTCCCCTTTCCCCTTCCCCTTCCCATCCCCCCCCCCTCCGATCGACGAGGGGGGAGACGAGGTGATTAATTAGCGGGAAGAAAAGCGGGCCAGCAGGACCCCCGCCAAACGGGGGAAGGGGGTGTGGATGTGAACGTATCAATAGGAAAACGGTGGAAATGAAAAAAAAAAAAAAAAAAAAAAAAAAAAAAAAAGGCTGTTTCGCCGAGCGCGAATCAACGGCGCAGTACGTCGAGAGCGAGCTAGAGGGCAAAAGAGAGAAAGAGACGGGGAGCGTGGTTTAGTACATTTAAATGAGAGCCACAGGTAGCAGCATTATGCAGTACGTGCCAGCCACCCCACGGGAGGGGTGAGTTAGATCATCGTGTGCCCGAGATCTCCCTGTGTCGTACCGTTTCAACTACCCAGCTGGCTTTGCGCGCCTTCGCACCTGTGGCCATCGCCGTACCGAGGGGGGCCCCACCGACCGACCGACCGAACCTTTTTCGAATTTCTCTCTATTTCTCTCTTCGTCGCTACCTTCGAACAGTCCGTCCGTATCGGATCGACGCACGCGGAAGAGAACACGCACCGGATCGAACGGCGCAAGATTCTAAAAAGGACGAGCTGAGGGGAGAAGTGAAGTGATGGTGGTGGTACATCCGAGTAGGAGAGGCGTTCGCTCGCGCGGATCGAGCGTAAGCACGCACGTCCTCGGGGCTAACGGCGCGTCGTAATATCGACTGACATCGCGGAAGAGTGCCGCGAGAGCCGCGGCAACCACCGACCTACGTACATACCGGGGGATGCCTGTCGTGATTCCCTCGCTAAGTATAGCCGAGCTTCCACCGAACCTAGGAATTTCGAGCGCACCACCGATGCCAATTATCTTCGGCTCTCTGTCATTTACGCGGCCCATTATTATATGGCCGGCGAGAGGCCTCCCGTTTCACTGGAATTACGAGTATTTTAATGCAGGCCCGCCATTATCGCTTCTTTGCCAACTTTATTACACGCGCCCGGCCGTTTCCCGATTTTGTTCGCCGCGTTTTGTTCGCGCGTTTAGCCACTGTTTCTCCATTGTTCTATCTGACGTCTTGTCGTGTCGAACCTTTGGATATTTTTGACTATAATTTTCGTTAAATTTTGTTTAAAGCAAACGCTTCGAAAGCAGCAAATTTGATCATTTCTGATTCGAGGGAACAAACGACATCGTGACTTTTAATACGAAGGTATTGATACCATGTTCTTCTTCTTCTTCTCTTCTCCCTACACCTTGTAAAGGAGCCTGTAAAATTTTTACTTGCCACTCTCGTAATTCTTTCTCGAAACTTCCCCCGATTGCGATAAAATATTACAACAAAAGTTTTCTCTCTGCCATTTGTCATTTACCTCCGTTTCAGACACGCGCTGAAACTTGACCAGAGACAGAGTCGGAGACGGAGACGATAAACGATACAGTTATCCTTTTCGAATGGGCGATCTTCAACGTCCTGACGAAGGTCTCGTTGATTTTCGAATGCTTCGTTCGCGTCAGACATCGACGTATGCAAATGAACGTCTGAAAAAGAAATTCCTACGGTTAAACGATTTAACTCGATCTCTCTCCCGTAGCAACGACGTCCCGATAAATTGGATCGTACGTGGACCCCGAAATATGTATTTGCTCAGATCAGGTAGGTAGGTAGGTAGCGAGCTGTGTGCGGCGCAAAGGGTGAAACGAAGCGAGGACCGCGAAACCGTCGATGATGCCTTCCCCGGAGGAACGAACGAGGAGAGAGAGAGGAAGCGGTCGACAACGACTGCTACGTGAAAACGCTCGGCTACCTGAACGTTTGCTTGCATAATTTAGCCGCTCTTTTCTGACCCAACGATCCTGGGGAGCGCGCCCTGAGACTGCAGCACCTTGTCCCGCGCGCCTCTCCACTTCCTTCGTGGGGTGCGAAAACATTTGTAAAAAAACACCGGGACACGGAACGGAACGCGCGTCTGGTGTTTCGAGGCGTCGAGATAGTTCTGTTGGAAC
Organism: Melipona beecheii; assembly: GCA_032399605.1. Lineage (NCBI taxonomy): Eukaryota > Metazoa > Arthropoda > Insecta > Hymenoptera > Apidae > Melipona > Melipona beecheii. Next base: position 4,712,152 of record JAUCMO010000504.1, on the reverse strand, counting down.
TGTGTGCGAAATCCATTCGCCGATTTTATGCTTCTGACCGCGAAGAATAAAGAATAATGTCTGCCATATTAAAAAAAAAAAAAAAAAAAAAAACGATGAAAGAGGAATGATAAACGTTTATTCAAGAATGTCGCGGATGAGAAAAGTTTCTAACGAGCTCGAAATTCGTTGACGCGTCTCGTCGCGAGGAAATCGACTGTCAAAGAGTTTGGAACGTACGGTAGGTCGCCGGAGTCGTAAAAAGTCACGGACGCTTGCAAACTGCACGCGAATGGAGGGGAACGGTAACCAACGTAATTTGGCCGCCTTTGTGCTTCGAATGAATATTTTAATATTTTAATATGAAACACGTCGAGGGATTTTACGAGGCGCCGTGGCATCTCCTCGCGGAATCGACGTCATCGTTCGAGCTGTGAACCTTCAGGAACCAGGAGAACCGAAGTCTGAAAGGGAAAGAAATTAAAGGAGGGGTGGGGGAAGAAAAAAGGAGGGAAAAGTTGAAATTTACAGAAAGAATGAAAACGAGAGAAAACGCAATGTCTTTGAAAAAAGGAGGAAAAAATAGTTGATGAAAGAATCGTTCGATAGGTGGCAGCATCGCGCGGTCATTTCATTTCCAGAGGGTAGAAAAATCAACCTGGCAACCCCCTTTGCGAACGTACATACATATAGTAGCCCCGAAAGCGTGCTCGGACACGCGATGGTAACTGTGCTGCCATCGTCTGGCAGCGAGGGAAACTACCTTTGTCGCGGAGCAGAACCAACGGGTAACGACCTTAACTCGAGAGTTGTTTCTTTACATTTTTTGAGAAATAAAAATACCGTAATTTTCTTTTTTTTTTTTTTGATTCGTTCGTTTATAATCATATCAAGTGACTAAATGTTATAACTGTTAAATGCAAAAATTAAATATTTCTTCTACGTAGCGGGACACGGTTTTCAATCAGAATGTATCCAACTTTGGATTTTAAAAGCAATTGATCGAACTTTCAGAACTGTAAAGGAACGTGTTATTTTCGTTTAAAAAGACATAAACATGCTCGAAATTTTCAATGTTTCATTCGCTCGTTACGAGGTATTATCTCAGCACGCCCCAAATTTCTAAGAGCAAAGCAACACGTAAGATCTAGAACCGCGAAAGACAAAAAAAAACAGACCCAAAGAAAGATCGCGCCGACTGCGCGTTTAACGTTTCACCAAGGCGAAATCGATGGCACGCGCGTGGAACGATGCGAGCAGCGCGAGGAAATATGTCAACGATGGAGGGGAGAAAAAGACAATGGTTTTATATACAGCCAGAGATTCGTGAGCTGAATTTCGACGAGTCCGATCGACGACAAAGCGACCGGAACACGGTCGTTCCCGAGAAATTCGGAAGAGGAATTACTTTCCTTTCGCGACGTGGAAAACGTTAAGACGAAAGAAGAACCTGGCAACCAAAAATGAAAAAGGCTAGGCGACTAGATGGAATTTCTCTCTCTCTCTCTCTCTCTCTCTCTCTCTCTCATTGGCTCGCGTGTCATGAGCGACGAACAGAAAGGGATTAAGTTTGACGAAAATTCGATTAGAACCTAGGAGGCGAAGGATCGAATCGTCCCGTGCTAACTTTCTCGACCGCTGACGATCCTTGACCGAGGACTAGGGGACACTCGCATTCCCGGGATTTACCAAAGTACCGGGAATTTCCAAACCTGCACACTGGTATACACCTACTCCACGATGCTCCAAGGACTCGTAATTGCCAGAGAAACTTCTACAAAGGAATAACACGATGCGATTATCGACGACGTTGTGAGATTTCGCTACGACACCAATCCCTTTGTGCTTCGAAGGAGAGAACGATGTAAATATATTGTATATATAGGAATCTTTCCTGTGTAAATATTTCCAAGTTTCGTTAATTATTTCTATATTGGAACGTTGGTTATCGTACATTCCCGATTTTCGAAGGAAAATTGAAACGCAGAAGATTTAAATTTTAGTATACATTCATTAAATGTTAAATTTAATTTGTATTAAATCGGCACGAACTTGCCGGACAACCCAAATAATTACATCAGGCTTGAAAGAAATTTAAAAATATACGTGAAATGTGCGTGTAATTTAATAAAAATTATATTTCGCAGAAATCACTCGACATCCCTAGGTCCCAAGATGGCCATTACTAATTTTTGTAACAAATATCTTGCAACTTTTGTACACGCTTCCAGATTACTTCTTCCAAATTAACTAAACCGATTTCTTCACTACAATAACAATAAAAATATAAATTCTTTTTTCTGTCGTATCCTAAGACTCGTAGCACTCGTCGATTGTTACTAAACGAGCAAAAACGAGTATTGAAATGAAACTCCTCGAAATTCGAAACGCTTTCGGGACACGTTCAACGACGACGAAGGAAAATCCGTCCAAAGACTAGAAACGAGTAACGACGCGAGAGAAAAGGAGCCGAGGCACGAAAGACGAAAACGCGAGGCGTCGGGAGGAGGGGGGGGGGGGATTTTTCGAGCGAGGCGAGCCCCGCGGGCTGGTTGCCCGGTTTCTTCATCCTCCCGCTCTCTCTCTCTCTCTCTCTCTCTCTCTCGCCGCTCTACACCGTCGCAGCAGAACGGAACCCGCAGGAAGGGCCGAAAGTTTCGCGAGATAACGATCGAAGCCTGAAATATGCACCACGCCAATTTGCCGATCAAAATTATTATTAAGAGGTACCTTTGGCGAAGGGGCCCGGCGAGAGGTCGGGCAAGATGGAACCGCCCTACCCACCACCACCCCGTCGCCGTCGTGTACCAAACCCGGCGCGGTACCGGCTCCTTCTCTTCTCTTCGGTTCAGCATCGTCAGGCTGTAATATTCGATGTGTGAAAATGGGAAAGAGACTTGGAGAGAGAGAGAGAGCGTACTGTTTGGAAGCTGACAAGTTACCGGTCAGGAGGAGAACGTCGGGATACGTTTGACAGAGTGTGTGGCAAAACGGTAAGAAGCGAGGACGAGCAACGACTTGAATAGCGCGATAAAATCAAATCAGCTGATGGTTTGGGAGACAAAGGGGAGAATTTAGAACAAAGCACACGTTTTGATGACATCTAGAATTTAGTTTTTTGGAAAGTGGATCGCTGAAGCTGAAGTTCTGCTTATTTTTAAAATAAAAATTTTAACAATAAAAAAATGTGCGTTGTCACACACTTTTGCGCTGTTACTTGGAAATTTGTGTGTAATTCATCAGTGGGTATTTCGTTGTGTTTTATTTCTATTTCGATATATATCGAATTAAACGTGAATTTCTACTATCTAAAATTGAAAACCAACTTGCCATTTAACGATGTTAATTTCAATTCTGGTTATCAGTGTGTAGATGTTGCGCGCAGTTAATAACGTAAGTAGTTTATAAAGAAGAGGAAGTTGGCGAGAGGAAGCTCCACCAAACCAAAAGACAATGAGATGAATAAAAAATATCTATGCAATTTCTAACAGTACATACGTACGGCTTTTCGATCTTTCGACCACTGTGTGTGTGTATGTATGTGTGTGTATTTCGATCTAACGAAACTAGGATCAATCACGCCTCTCTGCCAACAATTACACCACATCTCGTTCAAGCACCCCGTGTCGTTCAAATCTAGGAAAAAGAATCTTTCGTTCCTTCGTGAAATATCTATTGTAAACCATCTAGCGAAGAAAGTCGGACGGAGATTAGAAAGGAAAGAGAAGCCGGGAGAAGCGAAGAAAGACGGATGCCCGGCAGAAAAGAGCACAGCGAGGAAGAAGGAAGAAGGGAAAGAAGGCAGTCGCGCGCGGTGTAAAAGCGAAAAACAGAGACCGAGAGAAGAGAGACTGGAAGGACTAAGCCTGTAATCACGAGATTGCCAGGAGCTACTGCAGCTGATTGTTATCTTGTATCTACACCCACCACTTTATCGCCGGCCATCTTATTATCCTGGACATATTGACGTCACGCACGTACACTGAACCAAGGAGGAGGCTGTATACCACCCCTCCTACCTCGTTCCTTCGCGAGACTCGTTCGTCGTTCATCCCTGTCCGCGAGGGTGAAACCAAGAGAAACCAAACAAAGAAAATTCGAAACCCACTCTCGACGAAGGGACGCGCGCGCCCATCCCTTCCGGGTAGACACGATTAGTTTCGCGGCCATCGGTTATCGTCGCTCGCGATATCATCAAACCTGTCGTCGTTGATAACGCACGCTTACTCCATTCGATCCTAATCTGTAATACTGTTCCTGCATCTCGCGCTTGGGTAATTAAACCAGGTTTATCGAACCTGTCGCAGTAGCCACACGCGGCCAAAAACACAGACACAGACACAGACACAGACAGTGGCAGGTAGTCATTATTGATGGAATCGCTCGAATTCAACTACGCTATACGAATCGCGTTTTTGCTCTTCTTCCTGCTACTGCGTGTCGACCGAAGGAATGTCCTTGGCAACGTGGAAGAACAGCGAACGCGGCAACTAATAACACCCGTGGCAACGATAAATTAAACGGTCGCAAGTCGTTATTACACCGTTCGACCCTTTTATCCAAAGTTTATAGCCGTCCGACTAGACTATCCTTCTGCTAAAAAGTTTTTCTCTCGAGGTTCGATTCTCTTCGAAGCTGGCCGGAAAAGGGAAATACGAATGCCCAAGGACGGTGTACATCGTGGCGGTGCCTTGGGCACGTACCTGCTCGACCACGAAGAACGTGTATTTACATTACTGCCAATGAGCATTTAAATGATTCGCCGTAACTCGATCAAAAGGTTACAGTTTCAATTTTTAGAACGAACGTATCGAGTGTTTCTTTCTCACTTCTGTATTATCTTTTACTGTATTTATTATTTTTTACCTACTTCTTATATTCAACGAAAGAATGTTTCCCTTTTACTTTTCCTCGTTAGAGTAACTAGTGAAATAATCTGTTCAATTGGAAACTCTAACGAATACCTGATATTCCGTGAAATGTTTCTGTAAAATCAAAGGTACACCTTCGACCATTTTGTTTTTTATTTATGCTCTTCAATATTGTATGTATACTATTCTATATTCGATATTATGCACTAGTTCCCCATTAATATCCAAGTACATACACATCCTTCTGGGAGCTAAATAATACAGAAGTATCGAAATATCGAAATATCGAAGTATCGAGGTATCGAAGTATCGAAGTATCGAGGTATCGAAATATCGAAGTATCGAGGTATCGAAATATCGAAGTATCGAAGTATCGAAATATCGAAGTATCGAAGTATCGAAGTATCGAAGTATCGAAATATCGAAGTATCGAAGTATCGAGGTATCGAAATATCGAAGTATCGAAGTATCGAAATATCGAAGTATCGAAGTATCGAGGTATCGAAGTATCGAAGTATAGAAATATCGAAGTATCGAAGTATCGAAATATCAGAGTATCGATATATCGAAATACTTAAATTAATATATTTCCACTTTTATCAAAGATTTACATAATTTGTTACATGAGATTAGAATTAAACTAAAGAGCCTCATTTGAAGTACATATTTCACATATTCGACCGGTAGAGTGTATACGTACAATACAATGCGTGCCATCGTCGAACGGTGTGCAGACGATGTACATACATGTATATGAACGCGCGATTCCTCAAGAAACCCATGAAATCCGAGTAACCGTAATCTCGAAACATTAATCGACCATCCTCAGCTACTCGTGGGCTTTTAAATTAACCTCGCGCAGAAAAACGCGAAAGAGCGAACAAAGTTGGAACGCGCGAACGCGCGGTCTCCGCCTCGACCATCGACCATTCGCCATCGACCATTCGCCGTCAACCACGTATTTACGACGACCATAGCCGCGGGTACGCGAGTTAGCTACGAACCACAGAAGTATAGTAAGGAGGACCGGTCGTAGATCGAACGCGAGCTAGCACGCGTGTATGTACATTACACGCTAATAACGTCGATCGTCTCGCGGACTTCCGCAAGTCTCTCTCCCGACCGCTCCGTTTTATGTTCGTTTTACGTTACCGCGTTACGCGTTAACCCGCGCCCGCGAGATACGTACGAATGGATCGCCGCAACGATTAGATCCTAATCTATCTAGCCGACTGCTGGCTTGGCTGTACGTACAGAACGGAAAGAAAAGTTTGTCCCATGTGGCTATCATGGTTGAATTCTACACCTTCGATAGGATGGGGAATATATGTGAAGAACTTGCAAAATTGATCTTGACCTTGCATTTTAAATCCAATCTTTTTTGCATTGTATTCCATTCATCGCGAAGGTAAAACTTTTTTAAGGAACTATGTACCTCGCAACCTAGTTTAAAATAGTTTCTTAATCATTTAATACTGCGCGGACGCGTGCGTTCTAACAGCGACTTTATGGTTCTTAGGACGAATAGCTTAGTCGAAACATCCTTTTCAAACGTCACGAGCGTAACATCGGAATATAAAAATTTGAGGAACACAGCGAGATTAAACCTCTTCAACGTTCCCCGATGCCATTCCTTTTTATTGTTTTTGCATCTATCGTTGAATACTACTAGAATCCACGGAGGAAAAAAAATTAAACGGATCGAGTTTAATCTCACTCTTCCGCGTCCAAACTGAATTTCGCAGACTCGAGTGGATCTTTCGTGACTAGTAGTAGAGATCGCGATCCACGGAGAGAAACGAAACCGAGATTTCTGGCAAAGCGCGAAGGATCGGTGTCGGACACGATCGAACGAGAAGGAAACGAAAGGAGCGGAGGGGAGGGATAAGAGTAGCCGAAAGAAGAAGCCGGTAAATAGCAGAGACGAGGGCGGAAAGAAGGAATTCACGAACTACAAAATGCAATTATCGGCATTTGTCCGCGGGGTATCACGATCCGTCGAGGCTGTACCTGCCTTCGAGTGGGTGGCAAAGCTTCTGTACCGGGTGTGTAATCTATCGTCGAGATGAAACCCGTCATTTCCTATATCTAGCTGCGTACCGAGCTGTTTTACCTGGATGCGCGATGTCGTTCTTCCGTCTTCCAACCCACATCGCAACCGCGAAACTTCTCCTTACTTTGAAGATATTTCCATGTTTTTGGAAAACGGGAACTTGGAAAAACTCCAACGTACTTTTGTTAGAAATTTTATTAGAAATTAATAATTTTTGTTGTCTTTCCTCGATGAATTTGTCGCTTATTTAGGAAAAGCCAAAATACATTTTAGTTTCGAGAATGATCTTTGTTACTCTGTGTAATTTTATCCCCTCTGTCAGCCAATTTTCGAATCTTTTCTTTAAAACAGAGAACAGTTTTGGATCGAATATTGGTCTCTTTTGAAGTTTTTGATCGCCAGAGTGATCGATACAAATAATAATCTGAAGAATAAAATCTGCACAAAAGGGAAGCTTGTTTACGGCTTTTTCCACTGAAACGCAAACTGACGTAGAGAAATTTTCTATAATAAGAAAATCTAAAATCTGCTTACACCATAATGTTTTTCGAGATTGAACTCGAAATAAAGTTAAAATTAATTGATAAATTTCTTATTTAAGAAATAAATGGGGATAAGTGTATTTCGTTGGCGGGAACATCCACGAAAAGTAGATTTAACATTTATGGAAAATCGGTTAAAAAGAAAATAATTGTACTGTAAATGAGAAAACAACGTTACGAAAGGAGCACGCTAAAGTTTAACAGTATGCATTCTTGGAACTATCGTTTGATACAGAAAACGTCAATCGTTCTGTGTTGGCTTGTCTGAATCTTGATGAGAAAAACCGCGATTAAACTAATCGAAGAAACGCAAAACTGAACCTAAAATATAACTTGATCGATTGTTCACCTGTTTGTAAGCGGATACTATGTTTGATACCACGATGAAAGAATAGTTCAGATGACGTTGCTCCGAGTTTAGATGCACGAGGTTAATGACGCGACGACTGGATCGAAGCACGAAAGAAAACCATCCAGAGCTGGTAACGAAGCGAGTGGTTTCGGTCGATTAGCCTCGAGTAACAAGCTGACTCCTCTCTAATCGTAATCGTGCGACCGATCCTTCGTTACGAAATGATCGTAATAACTTGTCCCGATGGCCACGACGAACCGATCGAAACCGCCAACGACGACAACTCGATTTTAAATTGCAAGTGCACCGCAGCCACGTACACAGCGGCCGAGAAAGAGAGAGAGAGAGAGAGAGAGAGAATTAACCTGGCCGACTACCGCCTAATAGGAACTAATTCGAGACGAATCACCGGACGAGAATTATGGCGGCGAAAGAATTTAGGATTAATAATTTAGCGCGTCGCGAGCTGCATGCCGAGCGGCCCCGCTCTTCTCTATACACGGCGTCCAAAAACTCATTCGCAGGCGATGGGATTTGAGACACTTTGGGATCGCTTCAACTCTGTATACGATGGCGAAACGAAAAAGTCCAAAACTGACGTTTATCTGTGTGTTGTGTTGTGTTACTAGACTCTTGCAACAGTCATTTATTTTGTTACACACTTATCCATTTCATTTTACGAAATTACGAATTATCACTTGCCTCTCAAAGGTTAGAATACTTAACATTAGGAACTGAAAAAATGGTCAAAATAACCAATTTTTGTTGGTCATAATATTTTACAGATGTAAGACAGTGTATTTTCAGAGATCGAAACGATTTTTCGTAAAATGTAAATGTAAGTAAAAGTTTGTGTATACTCTGTTGTATTGTAAAGTTCTCTATTTTTTATTAATTGATTTCATCCGTGATGAAAATTTTACGTTTCAATCGCCATTTAAATCGCTCGAATTTCGAGAATTTTTCAAGAATTTGTCTTCAATTGCACGATACAAGCTCGAAGCGATTTGAAGTCTCAGATCTCCTCATCACCACTACTACTGTAAATATACCGACAATCGTAAGTTTCTCATTGAACAGAATGCGAGAAAAAACTGTGCAACAGGTTTTCGTAAATTTTGTCCAACTCTGACCTCCGAACCGAACGCAAAATGTGAACGACAACGCGCGTAAATGCTGCTTTAAACAACGAGCCATGTAAAAGACTTGAAAACGACAAAAAGAATCGGACAAATACTAAGCGCGAATAATTATAACATATGATATAATATAATAATTGTACGAATATTAATGCATTTTTAAGAAGCTGAACGAAAAATCTACACACAATGTGCAAAAATTTACAATACTGTTAGAGCAAGGTACTTGTCACTCTCATAATACTTGACAGATGAGACAAATTTTCATTCAGATTCCGATCATCTGCCGCGTCGTTAGACTGCGTGGTTGTCGTTGTAAATCTAAGAAAGGGAAAATCAAGCTTGCCTGCACTCGTAGAAACACGAAATTGCAGCCGCCAATGATTAATCCCCGACTCGATGTAAATCTCCAGTTACCAGGTGAGCACTCGATGCGTTAACGAGGCTTTTTTTACGCGAGACACCCCGTATAGGAGGAGCAGCTTAGGAGTACGAAGCCCGGTAGCCCAGGGCCATAAGGTCGGCCCACCTCTACACCCTCACCTACACGCATTCAACCGCGGCAAGGGAGAAACGAACAAGGGGAGAGAACGGGGCGACGGCGCAATGGTGCAGAAGACAAAGAGAGAGGAGCCAAGAAAGGCAAAAAGGACGCGACGTCGAAGAAGAAGGAAAGGGCGAAACGCGGACAAGAAACGATGGCAAAAGGAACGAGGCGTACGGACGACCAAAGCGGAAAAGAGAGCAAAATGGAAGCCGAGAGGATCGAGCACATGCGACTCCGCAACTTACACACACGGTCTATACTTTGGGTCTGCGTGGTATCTGTATCTCAATTCTGACGCCACACGAAGAGGAGAGAGAAAGATGGACGAAGGGTGAAGGAAGGCTGAAGAAGCAAGAGAAGAAGGAGAAGAAGAAGAGGAAGAAGAGGAAGAAGAGGAAGAAGAGGGAGAAGAGGGAGAAATCGCTCGGTAGGCAGAAGAAGAAGAGAGGGACCCGAGCGGGTCCCTGGCGTTGCGTCGGAGCTGACTCCGTAATTTTCTAATTATATACTCCAAAATAATTGGTTATTATCCCCCTGGCGCACGCGGCTGTGTGTGTATGACGATGCTGCGCCGCATCGCGGGTCCACCATACCTCGACGAGCCTAAAGGGAATCACGAGCGCGCCGCGGTCCTCCTCCTCCTCCTCCTCCTCCCTCCTCCTCCTCCTCTTCTTCTTCTTCTTCTTCTTCTCGCGTTTGAATTTTTTCTTCCCCGATGTATTTTCTTTATTTCTGATTTTCAACGTTTGGATTTACTGGATCCTGTCGATCGACGGAACATTCACTTCCTAGGAAGTAACAGCGTAGAATTTAATTTCGAACGTAAGAACTTTCCATCGTCGACTGGATAGTCCTCTCTCTGTATCTTTCCCTCTTCCTTCAGAGAAATAAAAATCAGACCGCGGCGTGACGCGAGATCGTTTCCAAGGCAGCGCGCAATTAATCTCTCCAACTCTCGGCGAGAATTTCGAGGCTGCTGGCTTCGGAGGAGGTGAAAGGCGTCATCCCGGATGCAGGGAGCGAAGAGGAAGGGCGGTCCTCGACGATAAATTAGCGTCGAATTCATGAGTTTTCCGTCGGTAGCAACGGTAGTCGTTCGAGGACAAAACGATAGTCATCTCCTTTCACGAGAGAAGGGTCGGGAGAGAAAGATTCACGAGTAAGCGGCGTTTCACCCTAATTTGGCCGGACTCGGGGATGCGAGAGAGCCGGACTCGGGGATATTAATAAAAAACGCTGAGAAATAGCTCGCGCAATATCTGGAATCGGTTTTCCTCCGGTTATCGATATTTTTTCTCCGCCGCCGATACGCACAACCGCAGCCCCGGGACATCCCCTCCCCGTCCGAGGTCCCCGAGGTGGCCCCCGGCCGCGCCGCCATCCGCCGCCACAGTTAAATATGCGTGGATGCACATGGCCGTGTCGATCGTTCCCTCGAGCAGCCTCCGAGCTCTCGAACCCGAGAGAGATCTGACGTTTACAAGCCGATCAAGCGCGTAGTTTATCGTTGGAGCCGATGAAACGGGCCGTGTTCCGAGCTTGTACAAATTTGAATTCGTGCTGACTGTGATTTCCTCTTGCCGGTCAAGGCCGGAAAGAACGTTCCTCGAACGAGCAGACGTGAGGCATTCGTCGTCGTCCGACAGTCGTTCCTTCTTTCTTCGAAAAATAAAAAAAAAAAAAAAAAACAGCTCTTCACCTCGAAGCCTCGAGTAGTCGTTACAGTGAAAGTTTTCTTCTTCTCGCACGTACTCGAATGTACAAATGTTTCGCTAAACAACAGACGTCTTTTTTTCTTCTACGTACGAGTTGTTATACTCGAAAAAGAAAACTCGCGAAAACGCGAGATTTTAATACTGATTTATGATAGAATAATATTTAGAATAGTTGTTAATTTTATTTAGACACTCGATGCTGTGACACAAAGAATCACTCAATTCGTTTCGTTTGGAAAGAAAAATGACGAAGGTGCGCATATTTCACGTCAAAGTACTCAAAATCTTTTGCAAAAGAGCTTCATCAGTAGTCCGAGGTACAGGAAACGTCTAATCATCCATAAAATTATTTTTCAAAAATCTCTACCGCGCAAAGTGTAAATTCTAACCGATAATAATAATCCAACGAAAGTCGCGAATTAACGCGGACTAACGCAGATTGCGTTAGCGAAACTATATTTGTAAAATCGATAAAAAGGGAATCCGCGATCCGTCGAAAACGAACCGACGAATAACACGAAGAACACGGAAGAAACGGAAGTCTCGAACATGCCCTCCGACCTTTGGTCCCGGTTCTGGCCGGCAGCATTTTACCTTTGAGCAAGGCGCGAGACAGGGCGCAGACGGATCCGATCGATAAAAACGAGACAGAAACAGGCCGTTAGTTTCGGAAACCGATGACATTAGTTCGCATTAGTGCGCGTTCGCTAGCGTGTATCGGTGCTCGATCGCAACGACAGATCGAACGACTCTGATCTGGGCATATTCGACAGGGACAAACTGAAGACTAAATGGAAAAATTATGCTCGCCCAGAGCCATCGTCGTGTTGTCCCTCGAAAATTCATGAACAACTGGGAAGATTTCGATCGTTTAAACCAAAAAAAAAAAAAAAAAGAACGACTCGCTTGTCCCGCTTGTTTCCATTTTAAACAGTAAAGCGAAGAATTGGCCGATTCCTGTTTTCCGCGCGATTGTGTTCGACTTGTTCGCGAATCGTGGAACTCGCGATGCAAAGGGCGGAGACTGACGCGACACGCGGAAAAAAAGGAAAAAATATAAAATTAATATCAGAGGAATTGTCATTTGCCAATTTGCCAATTTCCGAGTTTCGAAAGAGTTACACGCCAGAGCGTAATTTCGACGTGCGGCAGAGTGCGACAGAGTGCGAAAGAAGACACGAGAGAAGAGAGAAGAGAGAAAGAGAGAGAAAGAGGGGGGTGAAAACCTCGGGTACGGTCACGGAGGCACGGAGAGAGAGAGAGAGAGAGAGAGAGCTGTGGCGATGGGTGGAAATCAAAAGGGCCGTCCGCCGCCGGTGTCGACGCGGGGTTGATGCATATGGAAGAAGGAAGCCTCTCGTCAAAAGGTCGTCGAGTCGTTGGTCGTTCGAGTGTCGAAAGGTTATCTCCGTCGCGGACGCGGACACGGCCTGTGTCGGACATCGAGGTCGCCCCTTTCCTAGAGACACGAAATGAAATTCAATCTTTGACTACGAACGGATTTGCATACTTTCCCTGGTTCGGAAGCGCCGGCGACTGTCAACGCATAAACACGGCATTACCATAAAGGGGATCCATATATACCACCGGCGAGAACGCCGATTTTTCGGAGCGAAAGCTCACGTCGCCACGAACGCTCAACAACCGTCAACCGAGTGGGCCGGCAATCTATTTCTCGGACAGCCGCCGGACCGTCATCGATCCGCGTTTCGACGAGCCTTTCCCAAACCGAATGAATTCTCGGTTCGCCGATCTCTCTCTCTCTCTCTCTATCTCTGTCTCTCTTCCTCTCGATCGATCGGTACACGTCGGTCGCGCGCCATTTTTCACACTCACAGCTCTCCAAACCGTCGAGAAGAATCCTTCGAATCTTTGGAAATCGATGGAAACGACGATGATGCGAGATATGATGATCCAGATATACGTGCAAAATACGATTCGATGCGGGAAACCCGAACCGGGTCCCGAGGGGAACACGCTGGTATTCGATCTTTGAAATCGAAAGAAGGACAATCGACGAGAAAATGATAGTCTGTCGCGATTATTGATGGATCAAGGTGATCGAAATGACCAATTTGTAAGTTTTTCAGAGTAGCTTTGCAGATCACAATGTCCTTGGAAAATTTAAAATGTACAAAATGTAAAAGTTTCCTACTTTAGTATCGCTAATATCGTACAGACGATCCGATATGTTCGAAACAATTGGTTCACTTGCGATAAATTCATGTCGTGATACGTTTAATTAATAAATAATTATATCAAATACATATGTTGATGTGTTTGATATAATTACATGAAATGCATACACGTTGGGTATGCATTCTCAATTTGTTTGGGAATCCAAAGTGAGGGTGGTCGTGTCTTCGTGACATCATCGTGATTTACCAGATGTTGTGTGCTACTATTACTGATTGACTATTTCTTCCCTGACTGTCGTGTACTAACTTTGTCGTGTACTATTTTACTGATACAAAACAGTCGCGACGCATTGGAGTTGGCCCTTATATAAGTCCAACTCTCTCTCTCTCTCTCTCCTTCCTATCCTACGTGATTGGCACAGGTCAGTCTCATAAAATAATTCTTGCAATTACTTTATGGACCTAACAACAGTGCATCCTTCGCATTGTGTTTATTCCTTGCGGTAGGACAAGACGGATGCATGCCCTACAATTTGTATCTCGGTAATTCGGTACTAAACACGTACACTCTTGGGAGCGTTCAAAGGATTAAACGTGCACTGAGAGGGAGGATCATCAAACGAGATTATTGGGTCGTTCGCGAAACGCAAAGACACGGGAAGAAGCGAGAATCGAAGGAAACGATCAAGAAATTGAGAAGCGAAAAAGAAGAGAACAGAAGAAGAAGAAGAAGAAGAAGAAAGGAATCGTGGGGTCGTCGTTCCAGCGGATGATGAAGTGGCCCTCTTGTTATCCCTAAATACCACGCGCGGCTCATGAGCAAACACCGACCGCAGTGAGACTGCCCGCCGGTTAACACCGCCGGTCCCTATGGGGGCCCATAAGACCCGCGCCTTAGGGGGGCCGGAGCCCCCACTGGCTTCTAGCACCCTTGTTCAACCCATTATAAACAAGGCCTGTCTGGACCCCAATGCATTATCCCGGTATTCCTGGTTCGGCGGCGGATTCGGGACTCGCGCCACTCCTATATTCCTCCCTCCCCCTCGCTGGTTCTCTGTCTCTTCATTTCCACCTTTTTTTTCTTCTTCTTCCTTCCAGAATGACTCTCCTCTCTAATCCGTATCGTTGCGCAACTCTTCCCTCTTAAACTCCGTGCAACAGAGATTAGGAACCAAGTAAAATCGATCGTAAAAACGTCGCGGCGCGCGCGACGTACCGATATCCTGCCGGTCCCGCTAGAAACGTTGATTAAATACCGTACTAATTAAATAATTTATTACCGAGACCGGGACGCGCACCCACGCCCAGCTGATAAACGACGGCCCATCCTTCGTGACGGGGCCCCGGAATGCTGACGAATTCGAATAGGAGTTTCGTCTTGGGCGTCGCGATCGTTCGACAGAGGAGAAAGGAGAAAAAGAAAGAATCGTCGGCTGTGAAATTAATGCCCATGGGCCAGCGGTCTACGTCAAATACCATCGTGCCACGCGTTCCGTTCTCTCCCATGGAAACCGCGAGGACGTTTGACTTTTCTTCCTTTTTTCTCTTTCTTTTGGAAGGAAAGCCTCTCTCGAAACTCCATTTCACGAACTTGCATCTTTAGAATTCCGTTTATGCAGGGCTTCAGAAACAGAAACGGTTTGTATAATTGACGTCCGTCGATTCTTTTCACTACTAATATAAAATAAATTCAAGCAATTCTATGGAAGTTAATTCGAACACCGCGATACACAGAAAAGACGTGTATTCCCTGTATGTATTGTTCAATCTGCCCCGGACTGTCTTCTTTCTTATTCCATTCCAGCTTTATCGACCCCAGATGCTCTAAAAATGTCACCGCAGCTCTATTATCCCGACGTCGAAGCGGTTAACCAACGTTTCGAAGAAACGCTTCGAGCAACGCAACGCGTCGAAAGAAAACGGTATATAGAGGTATCATCCACGGACAGATGTTCTCTTTAAAGTCTTCTTAGAAGACTCTTTGTAATCTAGCATCCATGCGAAGCATCGCAACTCGTCAATTTTTAACATTTCTATCCTACGAGTCGAGATCGTTTGTAAATGTTAGGAATATGCTCAGTTATTAGACAACTATCATACAGTTCTTAGCGTGCAAAATCTTAAATAGTACAGAGTGCGTGGACTCGCACAAACTATGAAACTCATGAATCAAATCTGGGTAATACATGTGACGTACAAGCTGTTTTTGCGCAATTTCGAGACAAAATCTAGAAAATTAATTTACTCGTTAATGTTGCAAGATGCATTACCCTGCAAATATTTTTCCAAAAAATCGCAGTCAGGTAGTACAAAAAAAAAAAAAAAAAATAGCATTTGATCCTCCTCAACTCGAATTGCTCGCGTCATGATGTCCGACTAGTGTGTGACTCGTATCCTCGCCTGTCGCGCAAAGCTGCGTCACTTACCGGACAATGAATTAACAGTTAGGGTGGAAGGACGAAAAGAGAGACGTCTCCGGATTGAATCGTTTCCGGTTGCCGCGTGCTTCATCCCCGTCATATTACCGAGCCATTACTCGTCCATGGACGATCCGATGCTATCCACACGGTCAATCCCCCCCGGAATACACACCCCAATCAGCCAAGAAAACACCCCATGGGATCGTGCAGGGGTTCGCAGTGATGTTTCGCGTTTCTTCTTTTTTTTTTTTTTTTTTTTTCAACCATCGTGCGCAATTTGCGTCATGTCCTACGAAGACGCAGTCGAAATATAACGAGGTCATATTTCATTTATTCAATCGTATTTTGTTGTTGACTAGAACGTAGTCGCACAGAGCTTCCGACTACGAGGCAAATTCGCTCGATCGACTCTTGGATTTTTCCTTTTTTTATCTAGCATCTCTTAAGCATAGCGTGCTTGGATTGTTGAACAACTTGAGTAATTAATTCAGCTCACTGATTTTCTATTAGAAGCATTTTTAAATTAAAAATTGAAATAGATACAAATTACAATAGATTACAACAGACATTTTTAGTAGTAAATAGCACTGCTAATTCGAGGAGGATGAAAAGTTGCATCGTACCATGTTCTTGTGAAACGCGTAGCCCTGCTCTTCGAAAATTTGACCCAGATCGTCTTCTCGAGTCTCGGGGGGTTGACGATGCACGATGGGTCGCGGAATTCCACGCCATGAAAACAGCCCTCCCTCCCCGAAGGGGCCAGAGAGGCCGGATCAGAACGAATCATTAGAATCGTTGCGACACAATGGGACAGCCACGTGGATCCACAGGAAGTTTAGCGTGGAAGATCGACCCCCGCCCTTTTTTTTTCCTCTTCCTCCCAACGGTCGTACACGCGAACAACAACCCTGAAATATCGTGGATAGCGAGACCCGGAACGAAAGAGGAATCGCTCGCTCGCTCGCGCGCCGCGATAATTTACGATTCGTCGTTCCATCTCGATGGATTCGAGCGGCATCCGTCCTCGAAAAACGTGCGCGGGCCCCTTACACGAGATCGCGAGCCGTACACACGCCGAATCGCGCGAAATGCAATTTCATCACGGCAAGTGACAGTCACGACAGACGAGAATTCGTTTAAAAGAAATCGTTTCTACAATTCGATAATTTTGTTTAGACTGAGAACACCGTAGGAATGCTAAAACCTGGTCAAATCTGTGACCATAGGGCGGCTCAAGTACGCGGATGACTTGTTGCAGACATAATTGTAAAATAGTATACTAAGAGAGAAAGAGGAAGCGAATGATTAGCAGCGTGGAATAGCACGTCGAGAAACAGTGTGGATTTTGTCGCAACACGTTAAATATCGCGTTAAATAATACCGATAAATTAAAATAAAAAAGAAAAAAAAATGATACTCTAACGTTGGAAATTACAATCTTGAAGTTGTTAAAGAACAAAAATGTTTAATCAAGTTATAATAATAATTACTAAATAATTAAATAATTAAATAAATCTTTGGTGTTCATTTGGTGATTATTATTTCTCATCGCAGTTTATAATTGTCACGTAGAGTCGCGGAAATTTGCTCATCCCTGCGACACTTTGCCCCGTATTTTCTAACGAGTAAAACATTGATGATCCTCGATTTTGATGAGCCGATCGATCCAAAGTTACAAAGCGCTTCTAAAAATCCTTGCTTCGTAGCAAAGTAAACGAACGTCGCTCTTCAGTAGGTCATTACGAGAAGAAAAGCCCAAACATCGAGATCTCTTGGGCGCTTAATTGAACAAAGATCCGTTACGTCTCCTTCGCACGGAAGAAACGGAGAGCTGGCCACACGTTGGAAAAATATTTTCCCTATTGAAAATTAATGTTTCGCAAAAGATCCGTCTACTCGGGGGCCCGTAGACGCTGCGGTGTTCCGTCGGTGTTCGTCGGACAAAAACGCTGCACGAAGGAGTCTCTCGGACGGACAATGGCGGATGGAAAGCGATCCTTGTGCGAGCGTATTGTGGCCGAGGGGCTCCCCCGAGCTCCAAGGACAAATTTCACCCCTAAACGCGCAAATAAAGGATAAAAGGCCAGCAAATTAGCCGAGTGAAAGCGACATAAATCAAAATATTAGAAAAACAGGCCGCGAGGATGGCAGACTCGGATGGCGGATGAAGGATTTATGAGGTCGGTCCGGTATGTGTGGGCCATGCGGTTGCCTGTAAAACTCAGGGCGTTCCCTTGTCACCCTCTAGCCCCTCGTCGTTTGCTCTCCCACCGCCTCTTGCCGCTTTTTCTCTTTCTCTCGAACCGACGCGGATCACCAGCGACTTTTGTTTAAAACATGATCTATCGCTTAAATAGACTAAAGTGGACAATTTATGGGGCGCGTCGAAGACGACACCACCGCGGAAAGAAGGGGACGGACGCTGCTCGCGCGCACCGGTCACGCGGGGGTGGGACGCAACGCAACGCAACAACGACGCAGGTGGAACGACGCAACGAACGCCAGGTCTCACGGCTTTGTATTTCCTCTATTTTCCAACAGGTCTCTCTTCTCCTCGACTACCCCCCTTTTTTCATTCGTGTCGTCCCGTCTCTCCCACCGAAATTTGACGCGCTCTTTTCATCCCCCGGGGATACACTCTCTTTTATCGTTTCGACACACGTTTCCAAGATTCGTCTGAGTAGTCGAGAGACTACTCAGGTTCTCCGTCGTGTGTGTGTGTGTGTGTGTGATCGCAGCGCCGTGAACTTTGTGGAAAGAATTCATTTGAAAACGTACAAATGAATGAGGCACGTCGTACAATCTCCCGATTCACACTGATCGCGTGATAAATCAGACTGCCGAATAACTCTTTTCTAAAAGTCTCGCGCGACTATCGTTTGCAACTTTTTTCCAATCATTTCTGGACTGTTGGATAATATGGATACATTACGCAAAGTGATACTCGTGTAATACGTACGGCTTAGGAACTGGGTGCAATTTTAAACGTTCGTTAAATACGTCTTCTTGAAATTACTTACAAGTGCCGTCAAACGAAATCTTTCGCGGATATACGATTGGCCGATTTTGAAGGAAAATTGAAACGCAGAAGATTTAAATTTTAGTATTTGTTAAATGTTAAATTTAATTTATATTAAATCGGCACGAACTTTCCGGCACGAACAGCCCAATAGCCATTCTATCGCGGAAATCAAAACTGACACGAACTTTCAACGTGACAATTAACGATCAGAAAAAGAGAGAAACCAAATTGGAAGTTGGAAGTGGACAACCGTCGACGTCTTTCGAGCACGTACGTACGTATAGCCATGCAAAGTGTCGTATCCTTACGTAAAAGTAGCAACGGCGATTCGACGCAGGGGTATAATCGATAACCCCGGTACGCATTTCGATAGCCGCTAATATGCGAGCAAATGGTTGAATAATGGATGTGTTTCGGCGTTATCTGCGCGGCGACAGTAGCCATCGACGTGGAATATCGAACAGCGACCAACTCTCTCGATATCCCTCGAGCGACGTGATTCAGATAACGAGAGGTCTCGCCGGGCCTAGCAAAGGAAAAGCAAAGGGGCGCGAGACGTCCAGAAGAAGTCGGTTTTTTTCGTTGATGCATTTATGCATCGCGATCGCGCCCGATATCGGGCCTACCCCCCCCCCCTCCTCCTCTTTGTTTTTCACGTTTCTCCAACTTCGTCTTCGTCGTTCGTCTCTGCCGTTACGAGACACGGCTCGATCGAAAAATCTCAGTTCCCGCTCTCAACTGGCTGACAACAACACGTTTCGTCCATCGTCTACGGTGTCGCGTTTCGTTTCCTCTCTCTCTCTCTCTCTCTCTCTCTCTCTCTCTCTCTCTCTCTCTTTTTGATCTATTCGCGAACGAACGCGGCCATCCGGTCGTTCAAATATTTGTCCCACCGATCAATTTGCATTGCGTACTTCGCAGCTCGGTCGTCGCGAGATCTTTTACGCCTTGGCAACACGATGAATCGATCGGTCCGTTTCGTTTCAACCGACCAACAGACTCTCTCTCCTCGTTCTCGAAGGCGGGAGAATCGAAACACATAGTGGCGCAATGTGAAATTCGCAGACATCGGACGATACTTTTCGACTCTTTCGTCAAATTGCTCAATCTCCAAACACGGTCCTCTCGTTCCAGATACGCTTGTTTGGAAGGTAACAAAAAAGAAAAAGAACGTCTACCGTGATTTTTGAAAATTCAAACTCGTGACTCGCATCTCTGAGAAATCTCTGTCAAGTCGCGGAAGTCGAGGAGGCACGTGCCCCTCGAGATCTAGCGTTCACGGAGAAATTCCACGGAATGCTTTGGCATTCTTTGCGCGTCCGCTTCTTAGGAGCAGTACCAGGAAAAAAAGAAAAAAGAAAAGAAAACAACGAGAAAATGTGCCAGGTTGACGAACATCGGCAAAACATTCGGGCCCTTCCACGAGAGTCACCCCCTCCGACAGACGAGGAATTATCGCCCGACACGTGGACGACAGAACAAAGGGAAAAGTCAACGAGATCCCTAACTGTTTCGCGTTCGTGACCACGGACGTTCCTTCTTTTCCACCTTCCCTCCCCTACTCCTCCCGAAAAAGCGAAACTCCATTTTTCACGGGGTACGCGCGTGGAACGACGAAGGGTCCCGAAGGCTCTGTTTTACCTGATCTCGAACGAAACGAGCGAGGCAAATCTACCGAGGAGCGTGTGCAGCAGCAGCAGCAGCAGCAGCAGCAGAAGCAGGTTGTTGCGACCAGTGACAGGTTGCGCCGCTGCTTTCCGGTACCGGGAACTGATGCGGAACGGCCAGTCAGGATGTTTCTCTCCTCTCTCCTTTTTTTTCTCCTACGGAGGGATTATCTGATCCTTGCTCTCATCGCCGAAAGAACAAAATGCGACGCGACCTATCTGCTCACGATCGCGAACCTGCTACATGATCTACGCGCTGCTCTCGTTATCTCGTGGCCATCGAGGATACTTACTCGCCCCGAAAAACGAACCAACGCCTTTCCGATCCCTTCCGAGAGATCTCGCGGCCGCTTCTTCTTCTCTATTCCCCTCCCCAACTATGCGAAGCCTAGGGGATAAATGTTTACCACGAGATCCGTTGTTCTACAACCTGTACCGGTCTCGTTAATCGACGATCCACCACGTTCCACCAGAACGGGACTCTTGCGGTCTCTTCCCCATCCCCCTTCGTTAACTCGAATTTTGAACTTTCTGTTTCGTTCATCGTCCATCCGTTTGCTGGTAAACCGTTGGATGGAATGCAGAAATCTCTTCTTTCTAGACGAAAGAAGTCTACTGTCTAGACGAAATTTTCAAACTCCCATCCAACTATTTTCATACCGACTTTGCTTTTCCCACTGGATCGGTCGATTTAAGGGGAAAATCGAGTTCTTTCCTCGACGAGAGAAACTCCCGAGGAATTTGTCTCCGCGCTGCAGAGTTTCGCCGAACTTCGGAGATGGAGAAAGAATCTTCAAACGAAGGTAAAATCTTCGACGAACGATCCCCGTCGACTTCTCGAGAGATATTCCGTTTCGTATCAAGGTATACAAGTGGAGTTTCTTCAACCACAGGGAGAGATCAACGGGACGAGACGTTGCAAACTCTTGGCTCTACCGTGCTATCGTTCCAGAACTCTGTGAAGCCGTGCAACAACGAGCGGATGGTGGATCGAATCCACGGAAATAAAGTTGCTGGTCGGAGAAGAAGATACAAAAGGGAAGAGGGCAGAAAGACTCGGAGACCGAGAGAAAAGAGAAAAAAAGGATCACAGCCAGCCAGCCAGCCAGCCAGCTAGCCAACCAACCAACCAACCAACCAACCAACTACCACTGACCAGAGAAAGAGACCCGAAGGATGTTCAGGTAGATGCTAATAGGAACCCATTGTTTTTTCTCCTCTGTTTTCCTCGGACTGCATTGTTCTCCCAACGGATCCAGTTTTGCTCATCAGTTAACATTGTCCGCGCATTAGATCGGCCTTGTTCCAAATTCGAATTGCGGTCGCGCGACCTCCTCCATCCTGCGCGAAGAATACACAACACGGTGTTTCGAGCCTGTGGCGCGCACCACTGTGTCTTCCTCGTGAGGAAACGAATGAAAAAGAAGAAGAAAAGAGGAGGAGGAGGAGGAGGAGGCAAGAGAATGGTAAACCGAGACAAAGGTGGCGAGCAGGCGAGAAACTGCTGCCCGGACTGGTGTAAACGAGCCTCTCGGGTGGCAAACGCGAGAACGCTTGCCAGCTACGAGATACTTTCTTGTTTAGCCTCCCTTTAGCCCTTGTTGTTTGGTCGACCAGCCGCGTAAAACAAACAGGGATTCCTCCTTTTTCCTTTTCACCGAAACGAGAGATATTGCCGTCAAACACATCCAACGACTAATTATCGAGAAAAATTCCGTCCACGATTCGCGTCGAGTTTATCATAACGTCGTGTCAAAGAACGCGTATAGTTGCACGTCTCGTCAGGCACGATTTAATTTAATATAGAAGAAATCAGGATTTCTTATTTACGTGGACGACAGAATGAGTATAACGAATGAGGGAGGAAAGAGAGAGAGAGACACAGATTCAAAGTCAAGGTTTCGCGTTATATCGAATAGCGAAGTTCGAGTTATATCGAATATTTCGAGTACCCAAACATCCAAATGAAATTGGAGAGTTCGTGCCGATTTAATATAAATTAGATTTGATAAATACTAAAATTTAAATCTTCCGCGTTTCAATTTTCCTTGAAAATCGGCACGAACTTTCCGGACAACCCGATGTAATACCGATGAATCTACGTAATGTTCGTAATTTCCAAGTCGCAGTTACACTGAAATATATTTCTATTAAAAATCTGTCGACGACAGATTCCGTTGAAAGAAACGGTTGTTAGTCGCCTATTGCTTCTGATCGACCGTCAAGATCGATGCGCCGCAGTTACAAGAGTCGAGCGAACCTGACAAAGGAGACGAAATAGCCATCCTTCTCGAGGTTGGACGGAGCCACGGAATTAACCGCGAGGGGTGTCTTTAACGGAGCAACGCGGACACATGGACGTATCCTTGGCAAATGGACGAGAGGAGGTGCCGATATCTCGAGCGTAATTTATCACCGAGCACCGGGAGATCGAGTAGGAGAGATCGACTAGGAAAGACGTTGGGACCCAGGCATGGGGCACCGTGTATCGTCGAGGAACGCGAAATAGAGAAGACGAGTTGGCCCGGGCCCAGCCCTCATTACCACGCCCATAGACTTCCTAGTCATTATCTGGTGGTTCCAATAGCGAGATCGAGTTTCATCACGGATTCCAGAACGGACATTCCACCGTGATAATTGGTCTTCCCCGCGTCGACCACCCGGTCCCGCACGCAAATTGCGCGCAATCTTTCCTTCAAATTTTCTCTTTTTTCTTTTTTTTCTTTTTTTTTTCTTCATTTTTTGTCCCCCTCGAACAAATCGTTCAACGACAGATTTGCTACCAGTGTTACGTACACGTGTGAAATCTATCCGTTGCACAAATAACGTAACATTGTTCGCGTAGTTCGAGCACAAGTTCTTACGATTCTTACGAGGTGTGATGACACATTTTCACAAAGAAAAGCTACGTAACGAAAGAGAGACAGTTCGCCGACGTCGAGAGATCAGAACAATCCCGAGAGAACTAGATCCGGAGGACCGATAAGACGAGGGGGGCTCCGACTCTTGCAACGGAGAGAGATGCAATGACATTTTCGAAGAAGCAAAGAACGAAAAAGAAAGTAAAACGAAACGACACCGACGCGAGCCACGAAGACACGGGACGAAATCCACGGGACAAAGCCGACGGGAGGGGCGAAGCGAACTGGACGACGGTTCCACTTGGGGGCTGAATGTAAATAATTAAACAGGTCCGGCGAAAACAAATATATCGTTTCGCGCAGTGTGATAGATGACGTTGCTTATTCGGCGTTCTGGACGAGGAGGAAGGTGTGGTAGACGAAGGGAAAGAGAAAGAGAGAAGAGGAACGAAGAAGAAGATTCGGGTCTCCTCTCGTAAGCTTTTAAGACCGAGTTAACCGGACCGAGGAGAGGGTTCAAGGGCGTGCTGGACGTTTCGAGGGAAGGATGGCGAGGCAATTAGGGGACTCAGCAGGGTGCCAAAATCTTTGCCCTCTTCCTCGTCCCTCCTTCTTCGCGTTCAACCTCCTCCTACGCATGTGCTCTCTTCTTGCCTTTTCTCTCCTTCCTCCCTCTCTTTCGCATCCCTCGCCGTTTCGCATCCCTCCTTTTCTCTTTCCCGCTCTTTTCTCTATTTGCTTCTTTCACTTTTCCCTCGTCATATGAATCGATCACCGTAAGAGTTCTTCCTTCTTTCGAACGAATCAGGAAGAACAAGCACCCTCGACCCACCTCTCGATCGCCCAACTAACCCGACACGCCCTTTCGTGTCCACATCCCGACGTTAATGCAGAAACCGATGTCCTCGAGACGACGCGAACGCCGAACACGAATGTCGATTTTGTGGTTTAGACTTTTGCTGTTAAATGTGATTCGACATAATCGTGCATTGGAAATCATTGATGCTTTCTTATAAACTATATATCAGCTTTGTGATTAAACAGTGCTATTTATCTTTCGTACAAAGAGATGAATTTTCACTTTGCGTCCAAATATTTAGTCACACGTGCATAAACGATGCCAATGCAAGATAATTTTGAAATTTCATACTTTCCTAATGTCGAAAGGATGTAACGATAACCTCTCAAATCTAGAAAAAAGATTTGGTATTTTGGAGAGATTAATGTTTTCGTTGGTTCTGACGTTTAAATTCTTCGATCTAATCGCAATTACACGCGTGTGCGACATTGCCACCTCTAACTGCAATTTCAAGAAACTATAAAACAACTGGGTAAAACAGAATTCTAATGATACAGAATTCTATAGCTAACAAAACTAGAAAACTATCGTACCGGCAAAATTACCGACACTGTTCTTAATCTATGATGGTAACACGACCACACTCGCCTTGAAACCGATATTTATTAGCCTACAATTCTATCTAAATACATATCAGATCGTCTATTCCAGCATCAAATTTTGTTAAAAATCGATCAGACAATAAAAACAAATGCTTGACCACAGACGAAATTTATGAATAAACCAAGCAACTTACGGGATAATAAGTGCTTACGGGCTCTGCAATACCGACATACTAAAAAGATCGATTTTAGCGCACTCGATGCTTAAACAACGGTAAATTAGGAAACTACACCAAGTAAAAAAATCAAAGTTGATCGAATAGTGAATATGTCAGAAATATTTCTTACTTACTACTTAATCCAACAACCAAAAGGGCTATTCTAAGATAGTCAAATCTTTATTCGACAAGCCATGTTTCCCACGGGAACTGTGCCCCGTGAGATGACGCAAAGTGCTCTACATAGCAGCCTCTTGGCCAGATTTGTTTAGTTTATAACTTCGCGCGTAAATACATGTTGCTGTAATGATCAACACCGTTTTCACCTACTAGACGATAACAGGCACTGAGGCCGGTGTAAAATCTTAGTCGTAGAATAAAAGAAATAAAAGCCATTAAAAGTAAAATTGTAGTATGACGTACAAGATTACACCAAATACTAAGAGTATGAAGAATAGAAAGAGTAGATAAGAAATGGTGAGTTAACAAGATAAAACCATGCATACAAGAGATTAAAAGAAAAGATGAATAAATATACGAAAATAAATAAATTAACATAAAATCGGTTATACAGTAAAACGGTCAAGCGAGGGCGATGGACATCGATTTGAATCCGAACAACAAACTGTATCATGTTTCGCAACACTAATTCACTAGCATTAATTGTGAAACAGGAAATTTTCAAATTCAAACGCGAAGAATGCTTTGTCATACTTAAAACTCCCGAAAGTAAGTACGTAACGATATAAATCTATGCACTCACATTTAGAAATACGCAATACTAATCGCGACGCGTCCAGTGCAACCATACTGGAGATTGCTGACCACCCCCTGTACAGCTCTTGTAGCTGCATCAGGTGATCCAGGAGCAGCCTTCCACGAATCCAGTGGAAAAATTTGGGCATTTCGTAAACGTGATATTTTAGAAAAGAAACGCGATCATTTATTATCGCAACACTAAAAATTGGAGAAAAACTGAAAATCGCGATGAAATAATGTCGCAACACTAACTCTAAAACTAAATTCAATGAAAATTACTATTAAGAATATAAAAGCTACTGTACAAAGAAAAAACTATTTCAAATGGAGCTTCTAAAATTAAACATTCTAAAATTAATTAAAAACAATAATTCTATGACATAATTTAAAACAACAGAAAGCAAGATAAATTCACATAACACTAAAAAACCTATGAAACAATTAAAATTGCAAAAAACAGTCGCAATATCATAACTCGCAACTCTAAAGCAAACAGCACGATTATCATTCTTTCGCAACTCTAATTCAACCCGTAATTAATCATTCGCAACACTAGCAAGAAAAATCGCGATATGCCCAAAACGATGATGAATGATGCTGAAGAATAAAAAAAAAAACAACTACAACTACAAATACTAAACGAAAGCATAGTGACAAAGTAGTAACAAGAATGACTTTCCATGCTCTAGATAGATTTCCCATCTAGAGGATGATAAGCCATTTGATGCAGCCCTCTTCTTGGCAGTTTGCCGGGCCTCTTCTTTTCTTCGAGCGCAATGCCCGCTGAAACTTACATCCAGCTCGAGTCTTTCTAATCGCAAACTAAAAAATAACTTACAAAGGTGAAATGAAAAGATAAATCGCGAAAACTGACCCCAAACCATCGACCATCGATCATAGCGATCATTGTCCGTTCGCATGTGCGTGCTCGAGCAACACCTACGCAAACGTTCGTTTCGGGACCTACTCGCGACCTATCCGCGACCGCGACCGCGATACTAAATTCGAAAAATCGAATAATAAAACCAGAAACAAGTGACATGCTCCGTTTGTACCGATTTCACTGTCGATTTTTCAAATTAGATTTCCTGAAACAGGTTGGACACGCGAAAAAGAGACACGCGACCAGAGACTGTGCCAACCTGCCCGGCCCTATCTACTTACAACTAATACATTCATACCAGAAAGTATGCTACCTATCCTAACAGTCGCCCTATATTTAAAAAAAATGGCAAAACAAGCACACCAACACATTCATTCTACGGTTTTCATCACACATACCACTCGGGCGCAGACCTAAACTAGAGAGGACGTCCCGGGATACCTCCGACACCCGAGCTTAACACACACCATTCACACTCTAATTTACGTACCATTTTCCTGAAATCGATTGACAATGGCTAGCGAACATTGCGTAAAACGTGATTAAAACACGTTTATATTTACAGTCATATGTACGATACTAATAACTGAACAAAGATACATATAATTTCTATAGAAACTATACGTGCCAATTGACTTGGAATCATTATTATAATTGATAATATAATTAATAACATAATTAGGTATATTGTGATAAATTCATATTTTAAATTAGTGCATAAATATTTTAAATATTTCAACTTATAATGAATGGAACAATAGAAACGACGCAATTCCACATCCTAATCATACACACACATGCCGAAAATACGTCGTGCACGATACGCTAACACATTGTCAGTCGCTGAGAAATTTTTTATAAAATTACAAACTATGGTCGTCGTGCCCAATGTCTTTCACCCACCCAAGTAGCACCTGGGCACGTGAGTGAGATTCTGACAATGAACACGGAAGGGGTTAAACCTGAAAATCCTGAACTAAAGAAAAGATTAGTATAATTATATCTAAACGGACTATTGTATTATTTTATTTCAAACTGTAATGACTCTACTCTTTCAAAAAGTATTGAAATTGCAAAAAAATAGAGACAATGAACAAGAATTGAATTTATTAAAAAACATGTTATAAAAGTTAAAAATTGACTCAAACAATTAAATATTAATAGAAATAATCTCAGGAGACTTCTTTATCAAAGCACATTTTCGAAAATATGAAAACAGTGTTCAAACTTGTTGCTTTGATTCAAAAAATCTACCTGTCGCGAAGTATCTTCTTGCACGTAAAATTTCATACATTTTTCTGCGGAAAAAATTCTAATCTGTTATATTTCAAATTCTACTGAAGTTCGTAATTATAAAACTCAGTTAATTAAATCATTCAGCACTATTATAAAAGGTGAAATTGCAAGTTATTAATTATTATGACAATTATTAATTAAACAAAATATTATAACAAAATATATCACCAATATCAATAAGTAATAGCTGTATATTTCATAGCAACGAAGTCGGAGGGTATCCGTCTTCTCTACTATGAAATGCTCAAATGAAGTTTTAACAATAATTATTTATAATTTATCTATCCGTAAGGATATCTTTCTTTTGCAAACATTTATAGTGAATATATTTTGATTTTATAAGTAATTACTATAAATGTATATATTGTAATTGTTAAAATCGCGATGTGCAAGAAGCCCTATCCTGATCTAATACATAAAAAACTCGAAAATAATGTTACTACTGACGGGTACAAAAATACCCGCGGTCACTGTGCTCATCAAAAGTTCTACGTATACAACCAGTCACCCGTGCCGATTCGGACCTTTCATCCTACGACATGATTGAGTGACCGGAGGAACATAAATGCATGCGACTCACGGGATTGATGTGAAGAACGTTATCAGCGATACTGCACTGGATCAGGAGAGTTATCGTCAAGATTCTCACCAAGTAGATACGATGGAAGTGAATGCGTGAAAAATTTCCTGAAAAACATGAAATATTTTGTTTCTGAAAACACAGTGTTATTTGTGGAAATTTAAATTTTAAATAATGATGAAAATTGGGACTAATAATTTGAAGTGTTTTTATTTTATAATTATAATTTCACATTCAATGGAAAGAGTACTGCAGAGAATAGAGTTCAAATATAGCATGCTGCAGTACTTACATTTTTAGCTTTTTAGGCATCATAAGATCCTTAAAAGATTAGGGCAAGTGGAGATTGTAGAAAATCTGTAACAAAACACTAAACATTAGAATTTATGTTTAAAAGCAAAGTTGGAGAAAATGAGAGATTCTTACATTCTTAGCTTTAGAGCCACTGTTGGTTTCTCCCCAAAAAATACAAAAAATTGTTGCTGATGTCTGTAACAAAACGCCAAACATTATACTTTGTTGCTGAATTTGAAAAATTGAATAGGTTGAAGTATATATAAAACTGCTTACGATCTTGATTTCCTGGAGAGGCCTTATCCTCTTGAACACTGACTCTAATACCAAAAACGAATATTGAAAAAAGGAAAAAAAGAAAAATAAAAGACTATCAATACACGCGTCGATGTAACAATCGGCGGACTCACTGACTCTAACTTCACGAATTATAATTTAAATGAATTAATAATCTAGTTTAATGAAAGCCATTGTCATTTTGCTCAGAAAAATATTAAAATATTACGCAACAAATACTGACTCTATCGACTGTATTGCGCGCAGTCATAAAAATTTTCTGAGAATAAGTTTCTGATTAGTAGGGGGATGGCGAAGGATACGTTCATTTAGAAAATACTGCTATTTTTTTGTGCTATTTTCTGCAAGTGCGGTTCAATAAACTATATATAATGAAGTACGAAACTTTGAATTCTACTAATAATCTAATACAAGAATATACATCCGTTTGACAGTACATGTATATCGTTAAGCTGGTCTACATCCAAATAAAATGTTAATTCATTTAATCTTTTCTATTTTCATCTTTGTATTCCAAATAATTATGAAATTATGCATTGTGAATTGAATCTCAAATATATATGAATTATATACGAAATATTACCCAAAATGAATAAAATATTGCCAAATTTCCATGGAAATTCATCAAATTGTCCATTAATGACCGTGGCATCTGTACGTTTTATGCTTTGCAATCACGGAATAACCTGCACAAAAAGAAACCAGAATCAGGACAAATGTGTCAAATAAAGGCAAACGTGTAAAAATGAAACGATAATCATCTTCAAATTCTATTAGAAGGACGTACGAGACAAACTACCGGTAAAGTGAAATCGACGACTGAAGAAAAACTGATGCGAAAAGTTTCAAAAAACTACACGATTTTGTTGTCGTAATGCTCAGTTAATCGTTAAACACACGCGTATTAACTAAATAATACCACCAGGGAGGTAAAACAAGCGACGCCATTGAAGGGACGCCGATAGATTAGAAAAAGTTACGAATCTAATGCGAACGTAATACCTGTTGTTGTCACGAAATTCCGCAGCTGAATGACTCCTCACTCGTCCTTCAATTGGGAAAATAGTAGTGGATAAGGTGATTCTGTCCAAATAGGCACGACAAATATAAACATTGTGTTCGTGTTGTTGGTTTTTATTTCGACTTCGAGATTAAAGGCCTTCTATGCCTTACTTTGTTTGAGAAATGAAAAATTTTATTATATTACTCAGTAAAATCATTATTTCAACTATTAAATATATATATTCTCAATAAATTATTGTTGAATTTAGTATTAGAACTGTTAAGATTACACAATATGAAGTTAAAGAATCAACAAATAACTAGAAAATGTTATAATAAAAACTATATTACTGACACAATATATATCAATCTTATATTGGTATTGCATATCAATTATTATTGCATTATTATTACTATTCAGAAACGCGAGATGCAAGAAAACCTTAATAATAAATGTAATATAGACAAGAAAGTATTACTACTCACAGGTATAATGAATATTCGTGGTCACTATGCTTGTCAAAAATTCTACATAATACAACCAGACACTCGTGTCGACCTTTCATCCATTCGGACCTTTCACCCTAGAGATGATTGAGTGACCAGAGGAACAAAAATACATGCGATTCACGATTAGATGCAAGAACAATGTGATCTGTAACAAAACATAATGTTATAATTTTTTTTTTAAAACAGCATTAATTATTTGAAAAATTTAAAATAATGAAAAACTGTTAAACATGAAATTTCAATGATGATATTCAATTCAAGAAAAAAAAAGTGAAAAATTTAAACTTGTTAAATTTTTAATTAGTTTTCCTAGTAGTTCTTAATAAGAATAATAATAATTAGCATAAAATGTAAGAAACAAAATGAAATGAAGTACAAAGTATAGTTACTCACATGCCTGATTTTTGAAGTATTAGTCACTCCTCCGCAGAGTACAGGAAGCGAAAGAGAAAAACCTAAAATAAAATATAAATTATCAGAATATTATCAAATATCTATAAATATTCTGTAATATAAATGATTTATGAAAATTTTACTCTGAATAATCATTATTAAAGAATTAAACCTACGTACTTTGTACAAATTTTTTCTTTGTTGAAAAAAGGTGCGTGGCACCCAAACGACGCGATGCGCAGAACATGTTCAAACCTGTTAGTCCTAGCATTTCTTCTCAAACAAAAAATTTGTCATCGTAGAATAGAATAAAATATATCAAATATTTTCATGTTTTCATAAAAATCTAGTAAGCTTGTCGTAACTTACTTTCCGACATTGATGACATCCGTTTCAATTTCATAGCGTTTCTCTAATACTTCGAAACTTTCCTGTCAACCAATAATCTGTACAAAACAAACAAAACGTACGAAATACGAATTATTCGAAATGGAACAATGTTTAAAGTTAAATCTTATGAAAGTTTATAATATGAGCTACCGATAAATGTTACGATTAAGAATGCGATCAAAGAAAATAAGATTGATAAATTATAATAATATTAAATAAATTATTGCATAAAGACTTACGTTAATAGACGAAATTGGCTATAAACGATAGAAGTATTTCAAAAACGCAATTAAACATTACACAAAGAAATACATCTCAACGATACAATTTTAGACAAAGGACTAATCCTCTGCGCAACAGGTTCGCGTCGCAAATTAATTTGATGGGGTGGGGGCATACGAATGCACGAATAGGATAATTAGAATAATTTGTTGGAAAAGTGAAGTGTCCTATCAGAAGATTTCTAATAATGAGCCAATTACATAAATCTATACGTAACTATTTTTGTATATCTTTTAGGCACCAATTTCATTAATCGTTTAAAATAACCAAAGGCAATAATTTTCTAACGAAATACAGTTATATTTTTCACTAGAAAATTTTTATTACATATACAAATATTTTATACATTAGATATATGTAATATCGATTTTACAAAAATTTTTGTTCGTACTATTTAAAATATATTTTTTGTACTCATAAATATTACGAAGTTTCGCTAATACTATATATTGTATACGTATATTTAAGCAATATGAGTCTTATCTCTAATGTAAAATATTTTATATTGCATAAAAGTATCTTATATTAAGTATTTTCAAATACTTTCATGAAACTACTACTATATACATATGTATTTATTTCTAATCAAAAAGTAATTGGATTGAACACATGACGAAAATACAATTCTTTTAAATGGTGTTCATTCCTAAATCGTTTTTGACAATGAAAAAACGAAACTAAAAGCTATTAATTGTAGTCTTTACCTGAGAACTTCTCGATAACACCATTTTTTACTATTTTCCTTGCCTACAGCTAACACTTCTAGGTTAGATCGTAATATTATAAATCGTGACAAATGTTATCGATTGTAATACATCGATGTATTATAATTGTGTATGTTACCGTTTCATTGGCGTTGTAATCGTAGGTTAAGACAATTGCTCACGAGTTGTGTACAAAAATACATTGTATACAATAATTAATTTCACACAGTGTCTGTAATTTCATTTTTACAATTATTATGTAAATAAAATAAGAGTGTTTTAATTTTACGTCTTAATTTTAAATGATATTTAACGAAATAATACTTTTGAATGATTTCTGTCTCCAAAAATAATTTCCATTATATTGAATAAAATTCTTCCGTTATAGATGCTGCTTGAAATCACTATTCCAAGTAATTGCTTAGTAATAGAAATTAAGGATTTGTAATTTCACCTGTTCTGAATTAATGTTATTAGTAGCATTGTTATTGCTTAGGTGATGGTTATTGTGTAAGTGCAGTTATTGAATATACCGACTGTGATTTCAGTGTAAAAAGGTATCGGCAAAGTAGTTCTCACTTATATCAACCGTAAATACATATTCTTTTACGTCGTTAAACAATAAGTACGTTTATGTATCAAATTATAATTATTATTATGCAATATTTTAGAAATCCTTTATTTTTTTTTAGAAGTTTTTAAGAACCTTCCCTTTTTTTTGTAAAAAAAAAAAAAAGATAAATATAAACTAACGATAGAAAATAGATAATATTTTAGCTATTGAAAATTGTTTTAACTTCTATATTTAATTATATAATATAAAACCGTTGTCGATTATTATAAAAGTTACATCAATATACACAGAAAGAAGACCCTTTCTCTTTGCGTTCCCTTGACAACAGCAATACACAAGTCAATCATCTTTGAAACCATCTCGAATTTGTGGTCAACTTACAGTACGCATTACTTTATTTCTGTGTAGAATTTTTTGTAGAAACAGCGACGTATAATAATCATACGCTGAATTAAAATTATAAAACGAAGAGATGACCACCAGAGCAGATATGTGTCGAACGTGTAATCGTGGTCTTCATTCTTACAATATACCGTCCAGAGAAGCGGATAGAAAGGAAACGTACACCTTCGTCAGGAGTCCAAGAGCAATTTTGCATATCCAGAAGAAATACAGGAATCCACCTACGTAAGTTTCCGCGATGTTTCACCAAATTCTAGAAAGAACGAAACATTTAGTTCCTTAAAAAAATCTTAACAGGTATCAAAGTAATAAATCATTTTTACCTTTTCTTTTATTTGTAAATTTTCTTCTCCGTTAGCTTCAAATTTCCACTTTATGTTGTCCGCCTACCTGAAAACTTTCTCCTATTGTATAATTATCAACTTATGAAATCTTTATGTAGTTCTCCGATACAGATGACTGATAAGATTACCTATATTCGTCAGTATTATAGTTCTTGCACCTTTCTAATCCATTTCGGACATCGCCGAGTTTTCAAAGAAAAGTACTTTATGACAAGTGTAACGCTAAAATTTTATACATAATACAAAAGAACTGAAAGGATAGTTAATTTGTAGGAAAAGTATGAATTGGCAGCACACAAACTTTTACCAAGAAAGATAAGAAGAAATATATAGTCATTATACACAACGACTGCAGTTTTCGTAATATGCGAACTCACAGGATGTAACTGTCACAATCTTCGATTGATAAATGTTCGTGCATGGTATATGTTGGAAAATTTTTGCAATATCATAACCAAAGATAACGCAATAACGTCGATGATGATTGATCGTACGAAACGGCATTATTGAAAGGACAAAACTGTAAGCCAAGAGGTATATTAACGATCAAATGCAATCACGCGATTAAAGCGAAAACTTTAATACTTTATTCATATAATACGAATAGGGTGACAAGGTAAGTTGGCACGAGAAACGGTCGGTGAAACGAAATGTAAGCAGACGTTTCACCTTGAAGTAGTTGACGGAGGGGGTTGCGAAGTTGAGAATAAATTCTGGTCGGTACTCTACGATACACCGTCGGACGTATGTGGTCATAGTTACCACCGATTTCGAGCCCCTTTAGCATGACTTAGGCATGCGCAAAGTTCACGATGGTCAGCGTTATTGAGTGGCCGCTGCGTAAAAATATACGTGTAGCATGTCTGCGGTATATATCGGTCGATTCTAAGGACATTGTCCACTCGGTGAACTCGCTTGCACGATCGCGAGCCTGTTAGTAACATCGTGGCCATCGTGCCAAGCGCTCTTATCATTTCTTATCCTCCTCCTAAACTCAGGTCGTTGATTCATGATCTAGTTAGAGAAAGAGAAAAAAATGTCAGATTAAAAAGGTTTGAAAAATATCAGCTGTACTCTGGCTAGTGTACTTACTCTGTGCTTGAAACATGCGCGATACAAATAACCGCAAGACTTACTGAAAACGACGACATGCCAGCTGGAATTTCCGCGTTGGCGCCAACAGCCAATGGAGATCCTTTCGATCTCGAACGAAAGAATTCTCCGGCATTTACCATTCTCCAGAAAGATGGGTTAGACACCAATCTACCTCTTCTTCATGTGAACGGCAGTGACGAGACGAATCGATCAGACGTCAACGATCGTCTGGAAAATGTTAGGAACAACAACCTGTTAGACCGAAAACGCATCAGCAAATCGAACGACCATTTGGTCCAGTCGAATTTACAATCAAACCAAGTGAATCCATTGAAGAGAGAGGCACGAAGCAGAAGTCAGGAGAGTTCACGCTCGGCGGACAGGATACCAGCAATAAAACCGAGCATGACATTGTCCACGGAAGACTTCAACGAAGTTCTAAACGCGAAGCTGAAAAAACTTCAGGAACAGGTACAAGAGAAGGAGGAACAACGTAAGAGCGCGAAGAGGAGCCAAACCTTCCGTAAAAAGCCATTCATCACCACTGTAAAGACTGGCGAATTTCTGATGCCACCTCCGGAAGTCGCGGCTCTTCTTGGTATTGCAACGAATACCAATGATGCCGAGGGCATCGATGTTTGTCCTTTGCGGTCAAAGTTCAAGTCACTCGCGTCGTTAGCCAAGAAACCGGAAGTACGTCATAGCAGCCACATTGCCAGATGCCCGACTGCTCTCAAGGCCACTGTTGATTTTACTCTCGGAATGATGAACGCGACGACCATGGCTGCCTCGACCTTGGACGATAGAACTAAAACCGCTAAGAGAAACGACGCGACGTAAGTTTTCCAACATTTTGGGAAACTTATTCGCCGTGTTTTATCTTGCGTCTTAAATGCGAGCAAAAAAAAAAAGAAATCCTAAATCTCCTTGCAAAGCATTGAAAAAGCGTGTCAGAAATGATCGAAACGGGAAGGTCACAAATGGTTTCGTTACGTGTACGAAGGAGAAGATTATCGATTTAGATTGCGTGCACGCAGATCGTAGATTTGTTTGTATATGTACTCATAGTATTCTTTCTATACGTGCGTGTACAATTTAAACCGTACTATGTAATTTATAGCGTAACACTTGTTCAAGATCTCTAATTTACCTTGAAATATGTAAAATATGCTTTTGATCTCCTTTCTTTGCAGTGATCAACCGATTCCTTTCGGGAATATCATGTTTGATCGGCGCGTCGTTCGAGGAAGCACTTATGCCACTCCTCCTATTCTTGTGAGTAATAAATTAAACAATACTGTTCGAAACTTGTGTATCATGCATGGGAAAATAATCACGCATTTGTCTCAGATCGATGGAGAACAATCGATAGCAGCGAGGCAAGCAGAAGCCAGAAGGAGAAATTTGGCTAGGAAACGAGCTCAGGCACAAGCTACTAAAGCTTTAATTGCTAGGGTAGGCTCGCCACCGCCGGTTCCTGGCCGTAAGCATGAGCCAGTGCAAACAGAAGTTTATCTTGAAGAGGTAAGCTGGGTTCTTTATCTAGGCGATTTATCAAAGGTTGTAATACCCTGTAGTTAACAGTATGTTTGACGAGTGTATGTTATATTTGACAGTTGTTCGAAAAGACAGATGAAACTGATATAGCAACACAGACTGATTACTTCCTAGATAGACCGCCAACACCGAAATTTTGCCCGAAAAAAGTTGGTCAAGATGCTTGTACACAGATTGAACCTGGTGATGTAAGTTGGATGAAATTCAGGCGAATTTGAAATTTGAGTTACAGATGACTAAATAATAATTAAAAATTCCAAAATTGAATAATCTAATTCTAAATTGTCGTTACCAATTAAGGATCGATCGAGTATCAGTCGTTCAATCTTAATGAATCTTATCTTCAGCTATTTGATTTCGACTACGAGGTGCAACCGATACTCGAGGTACTCGTTGGTAAAACCATAGAACAGGCATTAATAGAAGTTCTTGAAGAAGAAGAGATTGCTGCTTTGAGGGAACAACAGAGAAAGTTCTTAGAATTACGTGCTGCGGAAAAAGCTGAGGCACGGAGACTGGAAGAACAAGAAAGAAGATTAAGAGAAGAAAAGGTTTGGACAATAATTTGAAGAGTTGTTGTCCATTGTTGAATTCATTATTTGAACTTGAAATGTATATCCATCGGATATCGACAGGATCAACGATTGAAACAACACGAGGACGCGATGGTAGCTCGAAAGGAAACGGAAGAACGAATCGCAGCAGCTACTCTTCTAACAGGATATATAGCTGATCTTCTTCCAGCGGTTCTCGAAGGATTGAAGATGTCCGGATTTCTGTTGGACGAAATCAAGGCTGGTTCGTGAACACGCAAGAACACTGCTACTTTTTGTGCATTAGTTAGTCAGAAAGGTTTATTAATTTTTCTTTATTTATACCCTTTAGCCGATAACGTTGTCAGAGAAAGAAACACTCATCCTCTTTTTCTACTTCGCTTTTTAATGTTGTACTGAATTAAGTATAACCGGCTCTAATAAAAAAAGTCTAATATTTGCTTTCACAGATGTCGAAGAAGGTTTTATGCCATGGTTGATGAAGGAAGTTAAGAAAGAAATGGGCTACATGATCGAGAGCAAGGAATTACTTATGGGTAAACGTCGTTAGTTTATTAATTTATTAATAATTCGTTGTATTCAAAGCTCTCGTGCTTTTAGGAAATTTCGTTTTATTTAATATAATTAATAATTCCAATCATAATAGGTATATACAGTTTTGCACCAAAATTCAAAATTCCTTCACATTCGTTATTTATAATCAAATGCAATATAATTAATTACAGTTTCAGTACTTGAAAATAGTACCTATTTATTCACTCAAGGAATTGTTTCTTTTGAAACTCTAACATGCTTCAAAGTTGATTTAGGACAGTGCATTTTTGGTCTAAAACTCCTCCTCTCTCTATTATCAGAATTTTAAATATCATCAGAAATTGTTGATGTTTCATTACATACTCTTAATACATTTTTCTGTATACAGATATCGTCAGAGAAATTATAGAAGACCGCGCCGAAACGTATAAGAAACTTGGCGAAGAGTACGATGCCTCTAAGACAAGAAAACCGTTGATAGATCACATAGAAGATGGTGGCAATGATCTAAATTTCGTAAATTACGAACCACCCGTTATCAAGAATACAGACGTCATTTAGTCAACCGATTCCATCAAACATTTTTGTACGTAAAGTTAAATAGATACGTAACAAACTGTCAT
This sequence comes from Melipona beecheii, assembly GCA_032399605.1. Lineage (NCBI taxonomy): Eukaryota > Metazoa > Arthropoda > Insecta > Hymenoptera > Apidae > Melipona > Melipona beecheii. The sequence goes on along the minus strand of JAUCMO010000504.1, from coordinate 4,674,154 downwards.
CAAGCGATCGTCGTTTAATCAAAATTGGTGAACTTTTTGCTATTCGGATCATCGTTTGCCGAAGCTTTAATGCTCATTGATCTTGGGACCAAAAAACGAGCAAATCATAGTTAGCTTTCGGATTTAGAGACGCCTTCACCAGCACCGGAGCAATCCCCATCCCAGTAGCTTCTACATTAAGCAGTGTACACAGCTGCGAGACAAATCCATCTCCTCTGGCTGCGCCCTGTGACAGGTCCACCGCCACGTTTTCCCCCATAGCGAACACAACTACCACAGCCCTGTTCCATCAGAAATTAATTATCCATTTTCTAATACTCGCCGTGCTGGATTTTCTAAGAATAATTTCATTTTGGAATTTAAGAAAACAATAATATTTTTATTCGTTAATAATATTTTTCAGATTCGTTTTGAGCCGAGGAAGAGCGACGACGAATCGATCGACAGAGTCAATCGAAATTCAGAGCGGAATTTTCGAAGCGATAGAAACGCTTCGTGAAAAATTCGTATCGATAATTAGTTCCATGGAAAGTATTTCAAGTGATGCAAATAAATAAAATGTTTATTACTTACAGAAGAAACATCGAGTATTTTTTTTTCCATTCTTTTGACCCAAGTTTTACAGACTTCTCTTTCGTATGATTTAGAGAAAATCTCGAGCTCGATATATATATCTCTATCCTTAAATAAGTTATTTTTGTGTGTGTGTTTTGTTGTACACGGAAACGCAGCTGTGGAGACAATTTCGTTAAGTCGAAAATACGAACGCGTTGCTAAAACTGGCAAGCGTAATTTTACTTCTAAACTCGTCTGTTATTTCAGATTACGAGAATAAATCGTGCTTCAGAACATGAAACGTAGAAACTTATTTGTCCCTCGAATAATTAAATATCACGAAAATGCTAACAGTAAAACTGAAAATTAGAAAAACAATTAGAAAAGAAAATTATTAAGAAAAGTATTAAGAAAATGGAAAGATTACTGAAAATGGAAGGAAAAGTCTAAGTAAAATGCAATAAATTTTACTTGTCGCTTCAACAAACATAGGCAGAGGTTCAGGGTCTAGATGATCTGATAAGTCAAGATCTAAATCGTAAGGTAGAAATGCTGCTACTAATACCAGACAGAATAATGTCCGACTGTCGTCAGACTTTATTCTTCTAGACTTTCTTCCGTCACTAAAGTTTCTAAATTACAAAATTTATTCTTCTTGTATTTATTAAAAAGAACCACTACGAACATACAGATATGAAACTGTCTGTTTCATATCTATACACGTAGAATATACACGCAATTTGGCTTAATTTTCGAGACATTCACAAAAAACTACGAAACATTGAATCCTGCTTATTTGCAACACAGTCGCAAGAATAATCGGCACATTCATCATCGTTAGAATTTATGATAATTGACTGTAATTTTCAGAGCGAATATCTCAGAAACTAGATTCGACTTTTGCGATGTATCGGTACACATACCTATAGGAAACACTTGTTTGAAATGAACAGTTGTTGAATCATTTAATACACCTGGTTTCTTCAGTGAAATTTATTCATATTTGAAGAGGACAGAAAAAAGAAAAATACAGAACTCGAAAAAGAAGAAAAGGAGAATTCAATCGTGTTCTCTGGAGACGAGATAAGATTCGTCGGTACACCGCGAAAGTAAAAAACCTGTCGGGCTCAATCAGGATTAGATCGATTATAATAGGATGAGGTTTCACGGTGAATTGAGATCGGCACAGTTTTAAAAAGCCACCCACCCTCTTAAACCGCGCACCCTTTTCGGCGACAAGGTGAGGGGGGCCATATTGTATTGGATTAAATTAAGCGGAGTTAGGAAAGGGGAGAATTGTCTCGATACCGTGCATTATATGCACAAAACTCATGTGCCAAGTGAGTCGTGTTTTTAGAGAGATTCAAGAAGGGAATGTAGTGGTCTGATCAGTCAGGGTGGGCTCTCTTCCACCATGTGACCCATGCCACCTGCATTTCTGCGCGATTCTTTTATCTACCAATTCGAGGAACACCTTCGTTCGCGAACATCCCTTTCACAATGATCTCTTTTTTTACAATGGTCCTTCTACAATGATCTCTACGATTTACAGAATTGCCTATTAACTGCAAGCAAGCTAAGGAGAAATATTTTTCGTAGAAACATTTCCACTTGATACAGAGAAAACTTCATACTGTAATTGAAATGGCGAAATTGATCGGACTTCGCGTAATTGCTTGCCTTAACTCATCGAATTGACTCTTAAAATCAAGTAAACGATATCTAATGGTTAAATGGGATATAATGGTTAAATAGGAATCCGAACGTGGGGTGAAACATGTAATGTTACAGGGTATTCGATCGGCACGTGTCGCGTTACAGAACACTCAGCATTGAGAGACACGAGCAATATGTCGAAGGCACGTGACCGAAGCAATGAAGTTTTAATGTGTATAGTAGCATGCCTTTACACGGGCTCGTTGTTACTTTTATATTAAATCCACAAGCTAGTAAAAAATTAATATTTATAGCAAAGATTAGAATTATTTCTAGGAAAAAATATTAATACAATATCCGGCCGTATTCCAGTATCTCGCTATTAGAAGCATACTTTTGACACTTGCAGAACCGGAACGAATCACCTTCATAGTCACTTCCCCGCAAAGCCAACCATAACTCAGTCTTCACCCTGCGACGTCTAACGTGGTTAGATTATATAGAATCTCGTAAAAGGGCGTCAAACAATAAGATTTGTCACGTATCTGCGCACCGAAGGGATCGAATCCGCGCTTTCCATGCAACCTGAAAATTGAAAGCAAAAGACTTTTCTTATCCAATGAAATTGCACATAAGTACTTATTATTTAATGATCGAATAATATAGGAGCTTCTAAATATAATTGAGACAACTTATATCGACGATGCATTGAAAATAAAAGTATGTGGAAAAAACATTGTTCGATATCTACTAACAAAAGAGAAACAGAAATGCTTAACTCTCCAACTGCAAGAAATTTTTCCATGTAAAAATTAAGATTATCAAAATAAATATAACGTAATTTCATCAGCAACTGGAAGATTAATAAAGTATAAATAAATAAAGCAAATAATGAATAAAGTATTTGAATTGAGGTCTTAAATTTATCATAACGTAAATAAAATATTGCTGAAAAATTGCAAACAACAGCAGCACGCGTGTACAAGCTAAACAGGATGTTTCTTACAGACTTATTCTGAGCATCGCATCAGGGGATGAGCGATAATACGTAGATGATAATCGCGATATTAATATCGCATTGGGAAGCGCGCACATGCGTGCAAGGGCTCATTGGTCACGGAGGAACACTTGTTCGCTGGCTGGCTCGCGGTTCTTTCAATGCACCCTGATTTTAGAAAGAGACAACGAGAGGGTGGAACCCTCGGTAAAAGTTCGAATGAGGGCAAAAACTAAAATTTATCTAAGAGACTTTCTAGAAACAATGTATCAACATATAGAACGAAACATCAAAATATAAGACATTATCATGAAGTGCATATCAATGAAATTGTCAATGAAAAATGTAAGACAATTGTATCATTTACACTTCTTATTCAAAGTATTTTACATTAATAGATTACCTTTCTTTTGAAAAAGATGTAGCCACGTGTAGCAGCAGAAAGCAATCTTATATGAATCAAATTTTGCATCAATCTAATTAAGAAAACAATATGATTAATATATTACAAAAAATAAAGATTAATAAATATAAATGTTACAAATTAATAAATCACAATATGATTAGTAAATTACAAAAAGAGTTTCCATAATTATAAACAGAAAGTATGAAAAATTCGGAGAACACTTGCCGCAACTTTGACACGAGATGTGCGGTTGGTAGCAAAGAACGGTGACCACTTGTGCTTGAGTTTCAAGGGACCAGGACAGGGGTTGGTGCAGCTTGTGAACACTTGTGTCATTCCCTGGTTCTGTACCATTCACCCTATAGATGAATCACTTCACCCATCAAACGAGATCCACCAAGAAGTGGATCTCGTATCCTTCTTCTGGATCTCTTTTCTTCCAACTAATAAACCTTATAGATTTCATAATTTTCACTTTTCAATTTTACATTGATTTATTTCAGTTTAAAAAAAAAAACGGAAATGAGAATCAAATGCTGTTTTAATCAGCTTTTCACGGAAATGTTTACTGTTAATATTAACGATAATATTATTGTATTTTATGTTTACAGATCGAGAAAAATCTAAGCAGTAATGTCGAAGATTCTTATCGCGGATTCTTATCACCAGTTCAATCTTTACTGGAAACTAAATTACTGTAAGAAGGGTTAAAATTTTTCTAACAGTTAGATAAGATCAAGATAAAAATCAACTTGCAGCAATTTAAATACTAAAAATTAATATTAGAGATACTTGTAACAATGTGATTGTAACCTACTTCTAAAAGACATCAAGCAGCTATTAAACTTCCAAGTTTCAATTCCTTCGACCTAGGATGAAAGTTACGGGAAACGCAAAGTTACGGTGAAAATTGTTATCTTCCAAACAATAGTTATCGTATATATATACATGTATTGATGTCAAATTACGTATATATATATATTGATATATGTGATCGTAACTTTTTAATTTCAAGTTAGTAGTTTTTAAAGTTAGTATTCATATATGTACGCATACTTGCATCATAGTGAGAAAAATACGTCGAATATTCGCCTATTTTGCGAGAGAATTCGTGGTCGGAGATAAATCAGAATCGAAATTTCCGTAGGTGAATTTGCGGGGAGAACGTACAGATCGAAGAACGATTAGGCAAATCCAAGTGATATCGTTCGATCATGATCTACGCACGCGTGCGAGAAGAATGAGCCACTTAATTTCCTAATCAACCGTTGATTCAGATGCACCTTTCGGCAACATCCCCCATTCTCCGTACAGAACTACGTTGGTTTGCAGCTGAGCCAAACAATGTCCTTTCACATGAGGCTTTTATAGCCCCATCAAACACCCAGTCACAGCCAACTCCTGGTGACGGCTGCACGACCTGCGCGTGTCACGTGCCCGTGTTCTTCGTGGTCACGACCGAACGCGAAACAAGTTCGATGACGATCTGTTAGAGAGAAAAAAAAGAGAGACATATGTCTATATATAAATAGACGAGATCTAGTGTTAAACATTGATATTTTATTGTAAATTTATAGTGATCTTAAACTATCAAACGAACCCTTGAATAGCGGGTTTTAGCAACGTGCAAGGTGGATATTGCATCCAAATGAATCCGTAATGAAATAATTTTTCAAATATGGAATATATATACATTGTAATTTTACTATATTTATGAACTTTCTCTTTTTCTTAAAAATAACAATTGTTTTAAAGATAACAGTGAACGCGCTATCCGCTGAACGAAGATCAAATAATACATCAGCACGTTCGTGTCTACGTAATACAAGATATTTATAATTTTTCATCGACTTTTCAATAATTTCATAAAAATAAATCATGCTGCAGTGCTCATGAAGAGCAGAAGAATTCATACACATTAACCAGATTTGAAAGGTCAGACAACAACGTCATTCGTATTTCGTTTTGAATAATGACCACAACTCGGACTTTTACAATTTTATTCATTACTTGTTACAATTAAGCATCCATGATTCCAGTAGCAGCAACTTCAATTTGTAGCATCTTCGGCAATTTGCTAATCCTTTCTAGAAGAACTACAATTAATAAAGGTAATAAAACAGATTATTGTATGTACTGTTTTAAAATAATAATTTTTAACAAAATCGCTTTTAACTGAAGTTGTTGTCTTATTTGTTTCAATTATAAGAATTAACATATAAATTAGCGAACAACAAATTAGGCCAGTACAGAATGTTCAGCAAATTTGTGTAGATATTTCGTTTCTCTGCAATACGTATAATACGTAATTAATAATGATCTATATTACGTCAATGCAAAGAATTAAGCTTTTTGTGTTCATTTAACTGTTGAATCACAAAATATTGTAATAATTATTTATTAAAAAGCGATATATTAAAAAGCTCAATAGAAAATATTAATTCCCTCTCTCTAAGATATAATATTCTCTATTATAACACTATTAACTAAAACTAATTCGCATGAATTCCACCTGTTTAATTTATTTAAAATTTGAAATAAAAAAGATTCTTTTAAACAAAAGTATTGAAATTAGATAAATAATAAAACAATAATAATAAATATTAAATATATTTTGCAAAAGTTAAATAAAAAATAAATTTACTAAATTGCACCTTGCGTTTGAGGCATCGGACTCCTTGCTTAGTTAGCCACGCCCACTTACCCCTAATATTTGGTACCGCGTTGCAGGATTTGCGAATCAGAAATAGAGGGGGCTGGTTTTCCCCTGACTAGTTCTTTAAATACAATTACACGTATACTGACAATGGTGTAGAGTGTAACAGTAGAGGGGAGCGAGTACCTACCCCCTGGTAGTCAATTTGGGGCACAAGCCTACCGAATATATTTAAGCCACGTGCAGAATACAGGTCGAACATAGTTGACACTTCGACATCAACTTACTATCATCTGAGGATATTTGAGATATATCTGACAACTCTGCATTCCACGAACAGTTAAAAAACCAAATTTTAATAACATTAATAGTATTACGATTTCGACATCGTAACTTACCTACAATACCTTGCTTTCAATCAAAGTGAAATAAAGCAATTTTTGGTGGATTTCAAAATTCCTCCTTATTCTAAAAAAAGAAGGAGCAGAAGAAGAAAAAAAAATCAGTGTTACCCATATAAGTGTGAAAATTTAATACGGACTGTATAAAATAAAATACTTAGTGTCTCAATGGAATCAACTAGTGCAATCCTGTATCCTGTGATCACTGAAAACGCCTTGATGACAGGTATCGAGGCATTCGAAAGAACTTTATCCCAAACATATTTAACCAAACCGAAAGTCAGAGCAGCGGGTCACCTTGGAAAGAATTCTTTCACGGAAGTCATCGATGTAAATAAACTGTCTCAGAAAAACACGTCCGAAATTCAATACGTAAGTATGAAAAATAAAATGTCTAACATTTTTTAATTTCTAATATGTTAAAATTTTTCAAGAAAAAAAAGCAAAATCACGTTACCTAATTACCTAAGTCGCACCATTGATTATAGGTTGAAATTGCTGATGCCCAAGGTCTGTTGTATTGCACAGATAGTCTCATAAGCGCTTCTTGCTGGTTAAAGATCGTCACAATCGCGAATGACTATCAGAGTAGCAATGTACTTTTGATATCTGCCAGCAAGGGTGTAATTTTGAAAACGGTAAAAGAAATAAATCCCGGTGAACCACTGTTAATGTGGTTTACCATAAATGTTCAAACTATGATGAACATTCCATTTTTAAAACCACACAATATACAAGGTAAGACACTTATTTTCAAATACGTAACCTTCAAGCAATATAAGGAATAGATAAATTATATAATTAGCAAGGCAGATTTAATATTAGCAAGTGCTTATATTTGTCCAATCTTGCGATAGTATATAACATATGTATTATACATATGTATTAATTCCAGGTCAGAATCGCTACATTTGTCACATATGCGACAAACTATTCGAGTATCCCAATCCTTTAAAAATACATTTGGGCCTAAAATGCAGTCGACTGAAAAATAATTATTTTTGGTCCGCATTGGCAAAAGGGTTTAATTTATCGCTAAAATCAAACTTATCCAAATCAAGTTTCAAATTCAAACTGACCAGATCACCGCAAGTTGCTTCCAATAGAACATCACCGACAACAGTACAAACCACAAATATTACCGTTTCAACTAATAATGATTCACCACAATCGTCCAATCAAATCTCTCCATGTTCTTCGAATTCACTCTCTTCTGATTCTCTGTCCTCGCAAATTTTACCGAACTCGTCAACTCCACAAACTTCTACAAGAAAAGATATACCACATCGGCATTCTGCTTTCAAACCATACACGAATCAAAACAGAAACATCTCTCCACCAGTGAGGAACGAAACTGTTTTGACGCCGTACAATGTTGAAACGACCGTTCCATCGATCAGTACCGACATTCATGCAGCACAAATGGAAACAATTGCCAGCAATCTTGGTAAATCGAGACAAGGACATCTTTGTATTTATTGTGGAAAAATTTACTCAAGAAAATATGGTCTAAAAATACACATCAGGTTAGTATTACAAATTTTATTTTATCCACTATCTAACTTATGCTTAATGCATTAAGAACTAACGTTGAGTTAACGTAACATTTCATTTGCAATTCTTTCATATTAATTTATAGTGTTAAATTCTTCAAAGAATTTGCTTGATATTTTTTTATCGTTATCTTCTATTTGAATTCTATAATTTTCTAGAATTTAAAGTATTACTTGATCCTTGTTGAGTCAGTTTTATTTTCTTCGATACGCTCTCTGAATCTATAAAATTTTTATGAAAAATTATTTTGTTCACAAAAATTATTTTAATAATATTAATAATTATACCAACTTATGAAAAAATTAGGAAATAATTCTACAATTTTACAATTTTTTTTCGTTTTATTTTCAGAACCCATACCGGTTACAAACCTTTAAAGTGCAAATATTGTTTGCGAGCATTCGGAGATCCTAGCAATTTAAATAAACATGTACGATTACACACAGACGGTGAAACGCCTTACAAATGTGCATTATGTGGAAAAGTTCTTGTAAGAAGGAGGGATCTTGAAAGACATCTAAAATCCAGACATGAAGAAAACCGAGACACGGATCAGACGTCAAATACCTCGTCCGATGAAATTGATGTTTAAGTAGTAGAACTTTAATCGTGAGATTTTGTATTAATGTAAAATTATTTCCAATATTCAAAAATAACTGCATTGTTACAAGCAATCGACTTAGGGAGGTCGAAAGAATCAATTATTTCTGTAATATTCGAAATATTATAAATATTATTAAAATGAAATAATTCTGTATACAAGAATATTTATTTTATGAAGAAATGTATTGTAGGAACGATACATTTCAGTCAGAAAAAGTAACTAATAAAAGAAACTAAATGAAAGAATTGAATAAATTGTTTGAATTTTAACTCTGTTAATTGTAGATAATTAATCGTCCTGTCATATATAGAATCTCTTATTGAAACACTTATCACTACGCTTTTATATTTCAAATATGAGACCATTATTAACTTATAATGTATATATATAATAATAGAGATATAAAAATGAACTGTACTTTTACTTTTAATCATTATTGAATCTCTGTTCTTTCATACCGTTACGTCTAACTAAAAGAAAAAAAGAAATTAAAATATAGCATATATCTATTAACAAATTAGTTATTATTTATATATAAAATATATTATATAAATAAACTGAATATATAATATTACCTAATGTTACATATGTACTAATCTATAGTTGATATTACAAAAGTTGTCATTGTGAAACATACAATGATATACAAATATTTGCATAATCCAGATTCTTCTATAAAATCTACAAACATTTTTTTATCAAGTTTCTCTATGAAATATAACCTTTAACTGTCGAATTTGTTATTTGTTGTTAATCATTTATACTAACCATTTATATCAACTATTAAGAAGCACTACGATGAAATAATAAAGGATATATAGTTTATAGATTGTTTTTAATGACACATAAAATTTCAACTTTTATTTTGGTAAAATAATTTATCCACAATATTTGTTCATTGCCATATATAATAATTAGCACTTATGAAAAGTTGAAAACATCAGATATTATAGATGAACGTTATTGACCGTATATGAGCGTTAAATAAGTAACTTACAAATAACTCATATGTGAAGTTCTTTGTTTAAATGCAAAAATTTTGTGTATTAGAGACAAAGCTGAGCTTCTTCAACATTCATATAAATTAATTCAGTTATGTTTTTTAGCAGAACTTGAATTCGAGTTTTGAAATTGATCAGTTTAAACTAGAGGGCTCTACTAAAACATCTCGATAGTAATGCCATCGTCCGAGCGTAATAGCAACCTTGTCATCCTTAGTCGCTTTTGATTTCGTCTGTCTACAGTGATACAGTGACTGATTCCAATTGGACTTATATCTCCAATAGTTGCTATAACGTAAGTATTTACGGCATGAAGGATATTTAAATAAAGGAAATGAGTTTATTGAACTTACAGTTACTAAAATTCAAACGCGTTCTGTTATATTCCATATATGTATCTCTACTTTTTAACGCGTTCGAATTTATGGACGATACATGTAGATCGGGTTATGATGTAACCAGTTGCAGTTATCGTTAATTCGCATAGTTTCATGAATAATTTTTTGTTACAGTATATTAACATGGCTACTATTGCACGTAACTTACGCCCTTATTTAACATATATTCGTAATCAGAGAAGAACTTATGCTGAAGCAGCAGCCGTTAGCAACGAAATGAAGTTTACATTTGCTGGAGCTAATCAGGTATAACATGTACATATTCCTTCAAACTTCAATTTTATGAATTTGTAATAAAATTATTATAGGTGTTCTATGACCAAAGTGTAATTAAACAAGTGGATGTGCCATCATTTTCTGGCTCTTTCGGTATTTTACCAAAACACGTCCCCACCTTGGCTGTATTGAAACCAGGTGTAGTTACAGTGTACGAAGAAGATGGATCAGTCAAAAAAATTTTTGTTTCCTCAGGAACAGTCACTATAAATGAAAACAATAGTGTACAGGTATATAAAGAAACTTTTAACTAGTTTTTCATATTATTCTTTTGTAAAATACTACAAAATAGAAAAAAAAATATTGACAGATCTTAGCAGAAGAAGCTCATCCTTTGGAAAATCTTGATGGATCTGCAGCTAAAGAAGCTCTTAGTAAAGCTCAGCAACAACTTTCATCTGCAACAACAGAACAAGATAAAGCTGCAGCAGCAATTGCAGTTGAAGTTGCAGAAGCTTTAGTACAAGCTTTACCATAAACATTGTGCAAGCATTATGTACATATTAAAATATCATTATGTGTATCATTAAATTCTTAGATCATGTATTTATTATGTCTATCATACTCCTACACAATAATACAGCTAATTCACTCTAGAAAGAGAAATAATAAAACATAATTTATGTAATAATTTATTACAGTAAAGTAAAATTTTATTTAATCTAACACAATTTTTTTATATAAAACATATTTAAAGGTACATCTTGATTTCTTGCATTATATTTAACAAGTACTTTTAATGCTGCAAAAACTAAAAAACGGGTAATTTAATATTTAAGTTCAAACATTAATGTCCATTTAATAACAACATAGCTTAATTTTAAATATAATTTTTAATATTATATTTTGTCACACTGTTTTATAATTGAATTGCGTAATTTAACGCGTTACATTTCTTCTAAGCGTTGTACATTGAAAAACAATTGCTAGGTAATAAATATTTTACTTTTTTTAACCATTAATATTTAGTACATCACACACGCGCATGGTCACAAATAATTGACTTTTTTGTAAATACCATGTAATTCATCAATATTATCTGAATTCAAGTATCCTACAACAATTATTATATATAAGAACGGTATGTACATAGTAATTGTACATTATGTTGTACCCATACATTTAATACACAAATTTGGCATTAGTTTCTTACAATGGCATTTTGTTATTTTTCAGTATGATACAATATACAATTTCCTTTTCTATAAACTATTCAAAATTATTCAACAGCGATGTACATTTAAAAACTTTTAAGTAAAAAATTTACAAATAAATTGATACAATAAAAATATATAACATTTACATATTGCATCTATATAACAAGATCTTGAGACAATGTACACACAATCCCAAATTTTCGATTGTCCTAGACAAAACTTTTAAACATTGACATTTATAAGGAAAAGTACATTTAAAACTAAACAAAGTAGCTTATACATTATGACAAATAACAAATTCTTATTCAATATTTATATAAAAATGTTTCTTTGAACATGACTAGTTACACACTAAAATATTTGCCTTATTGATACTTTGTTAATTGGCACTTCATTAAAGGGGGTAACAACGTTTCTGTACAACATGATACACTGTTAGTGCTTTTACAGCAATTACGACTGAATACTTTTTGCAACTGCTGTAATGTTTTCAAACAAATAACAACACAACAAGACCCATTGGATTCATTGTCACAAACACAAGATACATAATTGTCTACCATTTTCGGTGAAATGTGCTTTTTATTAACTTCAGGAATTATATTATTTGAGCAATTTTGACAATTTTTTAATTGATCACACTTACAATCAATACATTTGCATATATCTGCTTCGGCTGTAATTTCCTGTAGAATATTTCTATTCTTTTTTATTTTTGTACTATTTTCGCATTCTTTATTATTATTATTTTCTTTACGCGTAACTTCAATACATTCAGTATTAATATTTTCCACGTCTACTAAATTTACATTATCCACTTGCTGTAATGGTTGTAATTGGTTTTCTAATGGATATGGTTCTGGTTCAACTAAATCAACTAACGAGTGAACCGCTGTTGGAAAAGCATTCAACTCTGACCATGATTGTCTTCTTAAAGCAGACGGAGTTGCCATTGCCATAACATCTATCCAAGGAGAAGGTATTTCCTCCTCAGATGCTATAGCAAGTTCAACAGCTTCTGATTGCGTAGTTGCAATAACATTACAATTTAATGCTTGTTCAACGTCGTTAAGAGATCTAGTTTGTAAACTATCATTAATAAATGGTAAAGTTTCCATCTCACTATCAAACAGTTGAGTCTCATTAGAGGAACTAATTATATTTGATACGTGACTAGTAACAGAATTTGCATTGTACAAAGTCGTATTATTACTTTCAACAACCTCACTTACATTTGTTCTATTATAAACTTCCTCGTCGATAGTATTATCATATTGTTGCATATCACTTGTAAAATTCGTCCCTTCTGCGATATGAGCAATAGTATTTTGTAGGCCATCTCGTATAATTTTTTGTTCTAAATTTATTGCATTAGACTTATCTCTATTATCTGTTTTGCTATCTTGAACTTTCATTGAAGAATTAGAATTATATTGTTGACTTTGATCTTGTTGTAAATTCGAATCATTTACTTCACTAAACATTTTAAATTTATCATAACTCTCATTATTATTAAAATTATCAATTGCATGCTCAGTAAAGTTATTTAAGATAATATCTTCTGAACTAAGAAGAGTAACATTTGTTGATTTATTTAAATTTTCCGTATCTTTATTAGTGATGTTATAATCAAGTTCTTTGTTTAGTCTATTTTGATTTAAGATATCTATCATATCATTTGTAGAAGATGACTGATCATTTGGATTTTCTATAGATAAAAAAGTAATACTTTCCTTATTTTCTATATTATTAGAAGATAACGGTATAATGGCATAACATGGCACATTTGTATTTCTCGGCGTAACTTCATCAACGTCGATTTCTGTGTTCAATATCTTACTGTTTCTTTGGTTTTTATAATCATCTTTATTGACTTCATGTTTCTATGATAAAATAACACAATATGATAGAAGCATTTAAAAGTGTATAATAATGTTACAAAACTTTTTACATACCGTCTCATCGTTATCAGCCGTTTTTTTATGAGTTCTCAAGTGACTCTTTAAACTATGAGGTGTAGTGAAAGATCGTTTGCAATTATCTATAGTACATACATAGGGTCGTTCCCCTGTATGTGTTCTTTTATGAGTTTTTAAATGATGCGATGCTGTGAAGGCCTTACCACATCCTTTTTCTCTACATCTAAAAAGGAAATTTAAGTTTTTATATCTAATTTTATATCTAAATTTATATCTATACATAATTTTTATCTAATTTTACATCTAATTTACATACTATATATATATATATATATATATATATATATATATATATATATACTAACATACTATATAAATATATATAAAATTTCCTTTGCACAATTCATTTGATATAAGATGACAAAGATTATAAAAATTGGACAATGCAAGTTGAATAGTGCACATCTAGAGTATTAGTTTTAATGTTAATGCAATTGTACATTAAGATTTTAATAATGTGTAGATTTATTTTATTTTACATTAAGATTTTAATAATGTGTAGTTAATTTTATGCATTTTATGCATATTCTTTATGTTTATATATAAATAAAAAGAATCATTATTACAAGTTTATAGAATAGAAAAAAGATAACCAATACCAAACCATAGTTAAGCCCATTACTAAACATAAAATTCAGTTAATAAATATTAAAAAGACATACTTGTAAGGTCTTTCTTGAGTATGAGTACGAATATGTTTCTTGAGATCACTTAGAGTGGTGAAGAATTTAACACATCCAGTCTCTTCGCAATTAAATGTGTTGCCACTGTGAAGTCTTTGGTGAGCTCTCAGTCTGTACAGGGTATTGAATGCTTTTTCACAGCCTTTGTGATTGCATTCAAATGGTTTCACTTTTGTGTGTACCCTAGTATGAATCTTAAGGCTGTACGATGTAAGAAATGCCTTGCCACAACTTGGTTCTGCACATTTAAATCGATACTCGCCTGAAAGTTTTGAGAATTCCCTCCACATAAAAAGTTTGCTGGGAGTACCTATTGCTTGCAGTATCTGAAAGCCATGCAGGTCAAAGCGTTCCCTTTATATCAGCATTGATGATTTTATAACCAATAAAATGTGTACACAAGAAGTTTGTAAGACATAAACAAACTTTGTACTTTTTTATTCATTAATAACAAAAAATATAACATCAATCAATAACATTTCATAAGCTTACCTTATTTCCCTTAGGCTTAGCAAGCACAAAGAAGAAAAGATAAATTAACATAGTACATTATACTAGAAGCATAACATGCAAAGCATATAATAATTTTATTTTATTACATAAATAAAAGTTATAAAATATTGTCATTAATACTTCAAGTTATCGAAGAGCATAAAATAAAATTATTATAATATGTTGTTATATATAAAGCACATTAAATATTAGTCATATAAAAGATTTTTCACATTTATTTACATAAAATTGATAAAATTAACATTTTACAAAAATTAAAATTTATGAAAAATCTATATTTTTTATAATATAAATCTTTTACCTTTATGCGTTTTCATATGAGTACGTAGATTTCCAACTGTGCTGTATGTTCTATTACAACCTTTATATTCGCAAGTATATCGACCAATATGTTTCTGATTTGTATCTGGAATTATGTTCTCAATTGCAACATGTGAAGATTCATTTGTTGAAATATCATCTTGATCAGAATGAATTCGCATATAAATTTCATCACGGCCAATTGAATGATGTATTGATCTATATTAATATACATATACACATATATATATATTAATTTATTCATATATTTATTTATAATTTTACTTATACTAAAATATAAATCTAAATTTTCAATGCATAAAATATACTCTGATTCAGTGAAACTACATTATTTTATAACTCAAAATTTCATTTGAAAGTACGTTATATCCTTATAAGGATGTCACACAAAAGATTACTTGCTATCACAAACGAATAGATTAATAACTTATATCTCCGAACTGATTTCTAAATTTTTATATCTAGTTCATACAAGACAAATTTACATTACACACAAAGTAGCAAATATAAACAATTTATGTGATCTTACTCAGAGGCATTATCATTAGACAGTTTTTCATCAATAAGAGCATCGTCATCGGAATACTTTTCATAATCAAATACGTCGTTCTGATCGTACACTTTTCCAAAACTGGTTAAATCTAAACTATCATCCAGGCAATCCTGAAGATCATGCGTCACGAGAATGTTATTAAAATTTTCCTCAATATCATCGGCATTTCCGATTTCCTGAAATTTTTCACCTTCCCACGTCGCCATACTTTTCTTAGCTATACAAACAAATCATGAAATAACATTGAAATAGATGCGTCACTGGAAATGTATACAATTTTTTGAACTAGCTCGATTGTTATAATAAATTTTTTCTTTATCATCAGTCATATAACTAGTCTGTATCATTAATTAAAGAAAGAATAGATATGACACTAAATGTGATTTCGTCCATGTTCTGAAATATGTATCAGTTTCAGAAAAAATCGAAGTCTTTATGATATACGGACAGAGAAATTTTGTTCAAATCACTTGTCGAAATTAATAACAGATACAGACAAAGACAAATTAAACAACTTTAAATTCAATTTTTTTTAAATCTCCGTTTAAATTTGATTCATTTATGTGTCACATGCGACATTATCGGTTTCATAATTACTGATTATATCGCATTTCTAAGGTCAAATGGAATGAAGGAGGAAAGTTCAAACTTCAATTAGACGAATACAATTGCAAAAGATTATAAATTAATTTTATTAACCAGTTTCTTCGCAAATGAAAATTTGATTCATTAGTGGATAACGAGTGTAGCGACCTCCGCAGAATTAAAATCAACGCCATCTATGTTCTCTTAATCGTTCCGCTGAAAGGTGACGTTTCCGACAAACGGATGTCAACTTTATTAAACTCTTTAGACATTAGAAAATTTATAAATTGCTATTTCATTTAATTATGGAGATGTTTTGATAAATGCATATATAGTTGGCATCAGAAAAATTATTATTCATTAGTTATTCGTCATGTTACTCGTTATTAAATATATTAATTTATAAAAGATAATACGGAGTCGTTTATTTGTAGTACGTTGATTAAGATAAATTATCATCATCGTACCTACATGAGATACATAGTATAATCCATCTAGCGGTGACAGGTAGAACTAATTTCCTCGTATTGAAATTAAAAAATCAAATTTAATTTAATATTTGAATTGTTTGGGAAGTAAACTAAAATTTAAATTCTTAAATGCATGTTTTCTATAATATCATTTCGATTTGTCGCTTAATTAATTAATTAATGTAAAATACTGAGACGAGACATTAATTCAATCATATTAATTAATTAACTCATAGATCAATATTTAATATTAAAATTGCAGTCACTTTGTTAAACTATATTATTTAACTTTATTGTTTTATTTAAAAACCTATTATAGGAAAGGGAAGTTTTTACTTTCTATTCCAAATTACAAATAGTGTATTTTTGTACAAAATGCGCGCGCAATGATCTTAGCTTAGGTTAGGATGACAGGGCAACGGTGGAATTTTCCAACTATAATTTATTGTACTTCTCAGTTTCAAGCGGAAAACACGGCAAAAGGAAGTATCAAAAGAAATTCTCAGAAAAGAACTTTTAAAAGCTTTTAAAACATTTGGCATTTAACTTTGTTCATTATTTTATTCCAAATATTTTGTCATTTTTGTCTATTTTAAAGTTTCGATACAGATTGACAATTGATTGCAAAATTTTAAAATATTATAGGGACGAAATACATAATATTAAGTAGTATGAAACGATTAATTGAATTAGCGTCCAAAGGTATACGAAAATATTTATGTATATATTTATGTGTATATTTATATGATTGGGTCATTATTAGAAACCTTCTGATAGGACAATTCACTTTTCCAACAAATTATTCAAATCCTATTCGTGCATTTGTATGCCCCCGCTCCTACAAACTAATTTACGACGCGAACCTATTGCGCAGAGGATTAGTCCTATGTCTAAAATTGTGTCGTTAAGATGTATTTCTTTGTGTGATATTTAATTGCGTTCTTGTAATACTTTCATCGTTATCCTTCCATTGTTTATAGCTATACGTCAATTTCGCCTATTAACGTAAGTCTTTATACAATAATTTATTAAATATTATTATAATTTATCTTATAAATTATCTTATTTTCTTTGATTGCGTTCTAGATTTACCAATAGCTCATATTACGAGCTTTCGTAACATTTACATTGTTTCATTTCGAATAATTCGTATTTTTCGTACATTTATTTGTAAGTTTTGGTTTTTTTTGTACAGATTATTGGTTGACAGTGGAGAAAGATTCGAAGTATTAGAGAAACACTACGAAATTGTAACGGACGCCATCAGTATCGGAAAGTAAGTTACAATAAATCTAATAGATTCTTATAGGAATATTTTATAACAGTTTAAAGTACTGACAATTTTTCATCTAGTGTGAATATTTTGAATTTCTTATGAATTTTGTGTATTTGATTTAGACCAGAATTTTTTTTTTTTTTTTATTCCAAGTTCCAACATTTCGTGCGAAATGCGCGCGTATTGAGTTTAAATTAACGATTACAGCGCCACTACACGATGAAATACGGAACACACTTCCTACGATTCTCGAACGTAATCGATTATTTCTCATGAACGATTTTTAAGCGGGAGAACAGACTTTTAATGGCGGAAGGAAGCACACTTCGTCTATAAAAAAGGAAGTGTCATCCGAAAAAATCATCCAGAAAAAAATGTCATCCAGAAGTTCGCAGGTAAAAATCTCAAATTTCATCAATAAACTGTTAGATTTGCGTTCGTGTTGTGTATTTTTAAGATAAAACGTACGTTTTGGCTCCAACTGAAGATGAAATAGCACAAAAAAATAGCAGTATTTTCTAAATGAACGTATCCTTCGCCATACCCCTACTAATCAGAAACTTATTCTCAGAAAATTTTTATGACTGCGCGCAATGCAGTCGATAGAGTCAGTGTTTGTTGCGTAATATTTTAATATTTTTCTGAGCAAAATGACAATGGCTTTCATTAAACTAGATTATTAATTCATTTAAATTATAATTCGTGAAGTTAGAGTCAGTGAGTCCGCCGATTGTTACATCGACGCGTGTATTGATAGTCTTTTATTTTTTTTTTTTTCTTTTTTCAATATTCGTTTTTGGTATTAGAGTCAGTGTTCAAGAGGATAAGGCCTCTCCAGGAAATCAAGATCGTAAGCAGTTTTATATATACTTCAACCTATTCAATTTTTCAAATTCAGCAACAAAGTATAATGTTTGGCGTTTTGTTACAGACATCAGCAACAATTTTTTGTATTTTTTGGGGAGAAACCAACAGTGGCTCTAAAGCTAAGAATGTAAGAATCTCTCATTTTCTCCAACTTTGCTTTTAAACATAAATTCTAATGTTTAGTGTTTTGTTACAGATTTTCTACAATCTCCACTTGCCCTAATCTTTTAAGGATCTTATGATGCCTAAAAAGCTAAAAATGTAAGTACTGTAGCATGCTATATTTGAACTCTATTCTCTGCAGTACTCTTTCCATTGAATGTGAAATTATAATTATAAAATAAAAACACTTCAAATTATTAGTCCCAATTTTCATCATTATTTAAAATTTAAATTTCCACAAATAACACTGTGTTTTCAGAAACAAAATATTTCATGTTTTTCAGGAAATTTTTCACGCATTCACTTCCATCGTATCTACTTGGTGAGAATCTTGACGATAACTCTCCCTGATCCAGTGCAGTATCGCTGATAACGTTCTTCACATCAATCCCGTGAGTCGCATGCATTTATGTTCCTCCGGTCACTCAATCATGTCGTAGGATGAAAGGTCCGAATCGGCACGGGTGACTGGTTGTATACGTAGAACTTTTGATGAGCACAGTGACCGCGGGTATTTTTTGTACCCGTCAGTAGTAACATTATTTTCGAGTTTTTTATGTATTAGATCAGGATAGGGCTTCTTGCACATCGCGATTTTAACAATTACAATATATACATTTATAGTAATTACTTATAAAATCAAAATATATTCACTATAAATGTTTGCAAAAGAAAGATATCCTTACGGATAGATAAATTATAAATAATTATTGTTAAAACTTCATTTGAGCATTTCATAGTAGAGAAGACGGATACCCTCCGACTTCGTTGCCATGAAATATACAGCTATTACTTATTGATATTGGTGATATATTTTGTTATAATATTTTGTTTAATTAATAATTGTCATAATAATTAATAACTTGCAATTAATAACTTTTATAATAGTGCTGAATGATTTAATTAACTGAGTTTTATAATTACGAACTTCAGTAGAATTTGAAATATAACAGATTAGAATTTTTTCCGCAGAAAAATGTATGAAATTTTACGTGCAAGAAGATACTTCGCGACAGGTAGATTTTTTGAATCAAAGCAACAAGTTTGAACACTGTTTTCATATTTTCGAAAATGTGCTTTGATAAAGAAGTCTCCTGAGATTATTTCTATTAATATTTAATTGTTTGAGTCAATTTTTAACTTTTATAACATGTTTTTTAATAAATTCAATTCTTGTTCATTGTCTCTATTTTTTTGCAATTTCAATACTTTTTGAAAGAGTAGAGTCATTACAGTTTGAAATAAAATAATACAATAGTCCGTTTAGATATAATTATACTAATCTTTTCTTTAGTTCAGGATTTTCAGGTTTAACCCCTTCCGTGTTCATTGTCAGAATCTCACTCACGTGCCCAGGTGCTACTTGGGTGGGTGAAAGACATTGGGCACGACGACCATAGTTTGTAATTTTATAAAAAATTTCTCAGCGACTGACAATGTGTTAGCGTATCGTGCACGACGTATTTTCGGCATGTGTGTGTATGATTAGGATGTGGAATTGCGTCGTTTCTATTGTTCCATTCATTATAAGTTGAAATATTTAAAATATTTATGCACTAATTTAAAATATGAATTTATCACAATATACCTAATTATGTTATTAATTATATTATCAATTATAATAATGATTCCAAGTCAATTGGCACGTATAGTTTCTATAGAAATTATATGTATCTTTGTTCAGTTATTAGTATCGTACATATGACTGTAAATATAAACGTGTTTTAATCACGTTTTACGCAATGTTCGCTAGCCATTGTCAATCGATTTCAGGAAAATGGTACGTAAATTAGAGTGTGAATGTTGTGTGTTAAGCTCGGGTGTCGGAGGTATCCCGACGTCCTCTCTAGTTTAGGTCTGCGCCCGAGTGGTATGTGTGATGAAAACCGTAGAATGAATGTGTTGGTGTGCTTGTTTTGCCATTTTTTTTAAATATAGGGCGACTGTTAGGATAGGTAGCATACTTTCTGGTATGAATGTATTAGTTGTAAGTAGGTAGGGCCGGGCAGGTTGGCACAGTCTCTGGTCGCGTGTCTCCTTTTCGCGTGTCCAACCTGTTTCAGGAAATCTAATTTGAAAAATCGACAGTGAAATCGGTACAAACGGAGCATGTCACTTGTTTCTGGTTTTATTATTCGATTTTTCGAATTTAGTATCGCGGTCGCGGTCGCGGATAGGTCGCGAGTAGGTCCCGAAACGAACGTTTGCGTAGGTGTTGCTCGAGCACGCACATGCGAACGGACAATGATCGCTATGATCGATGGTCGTCCATGTGTATTGGGGTCAGTTTTCGCGATTTATCTTTTCATTTCACCTTTGTAAGTTATTTTTTAGTTTGCGATTAGAAAGACTCGAGCTAGATGTAAGTTTCAGCGGGCATTGCGCTCGAAGAAAAGAAGAGGCCCGGCAAACTGCCAAGAAGAGGGCTGCATCAAATGGCTTATCATCCTCTAGATGGGAAATCTATCTAGAGCAAGGAAAGTCATTCTTGTTACTACTTTGTCACTATGCTTTCTTTTAGTATCTGTAGTATGTAGTAGTATTTTTTTTTTTTTGCCGATATTGGACAATCATCATATTGGGCGAATCGCGGTTTTTTATTAGTGTTTCGAAAAATGAATTACAGGTTTCATTAGAGTTGTGAAGTTATTAAAGTTCCGCGTTATTAAGTTGTCCACGGATGTTAATTTCTTCTTGAATTAGTATTATTATAGAATGTCGCTTTACATTAGCGTTACGGTATGATGATCGCGGTTTGTAGTGTTGCGATTTATAATATATTGTAATTATATTTACGTATTTTTTATCATAGCTTGTTTTAAATTCTTAAAGAGCAAAATTTAACTAATTTTATAGTGTTGTTATTCGTATTTATCACAAATTGAAAGTTCTTTTTAAATTAACACAATAGTAATTTCTTTTTACAATTAGTGTTGCGTTTGTAAAATGCCCATTCTCTTTCCACTAAAATGGTGGAAATATTCCTGGACCATCTGATGCAGAGTGCAACGAAAAATGCTATTAATGCTTATCAGCAATTTTCAATAATTAGTATTATGAATATTTAAATTTGCGTATTTAAAAAATTTTTTTCAACATTAACTTAATGTTACTGAGCAATCGTCACGATTTATTTTAAGAATTTCATTAGTATTTAATTATATTGAATAATTTATATTAAATTTGATTAAATTTTTTCATTTGAAAATTATATCTTTCTTTTATAAATGAATATAGTTTTTAAATTTTCATTTATGTATTATAATATACATACAACTAAAATTTACTTAAGATATAGGGAAGTAGAGATCATGTAATTAACCAGCTGAAAAACAATTACGTTGCTACAGAAACATGTTAGAAATCTAAATAATAATTTTCAACAGTTTCCATAGCAACGTGTATAATAGCACAAACGTATTATGCAAATAATTTTGACTTAATGTTGGTAACATATATGAAACATAACCTCACATGATTTAACAGGTTTGATTTTTAGGTTTTGACAGAAGTATAAATAAACTTGATTGAAATAATGTCGATAGAACATAATGAAAAATATATCTTTGAAGCTGAATGGTACGACAAAATAGCTTGTATTTTGAAGAAGTTTTATCTCTATTACTATCCGTTTGATAATACTGTTGAATTGGTATGTTTAATACAAATTTTTAATTTGTAATATTTTAAAAAATGTAATTTCGATTATGTATATCTTTTCCATTTTTAGTTTGATATAAAAACTAGAAAAACATTTTTAAGAAGAACAAAATGCGAAGGAATTCAGGCAAAAGATTTTTATGTAGGTGCCACTGTAGCAATATTTTCAAGAAGTATAAGAATAACAGATTATGCAGATTCTACTACACGAACAAAATTACAAACAAAAATGCAAAAGTACATTATTATGTTTGATTGTATTATATTTGAGTATTATATTTTATTAAGATTTATCATAAATTTCTTTTTACTTTAGAACATTTGCCATAATTAAACCTACTGTTGTTGGAAAACTAGGAGAAATATTAAAGTACATAGTTGCCTCTCATTTCCACGTTGCCAATATTAAAATGGTTAAATTAACACAAGAACAGGCAACAGATTTATATAAAGATAAAGAGGAAGCCAACATAGCGTAAGATATGTCATTACATACCTTTTTAAATTTCAAGTATAAATATTATTTTTTATATTTCTGATTAGGTATATAGTAAATTATCTCACTTCGGGTCCAATTGTAGCTTTAGAACTACTGGGTGATCACGCAATTACACATTGGCAAGAATTAATGGGACCAGAAGATCCCAACGAAGCTATTGCAAAAGCTCCATCTTCCCTTAGGGCATGTTATGGTAAAGATAATATTCACAATGCAGTGTATGGTTCTGACAGCGAGGAAGTGGCAGAAAAAGTATGTTATTTTTTAATATATATTGTATAGAAAGCTGATACAAATATTTTGTTTTATTTCTTTTTTATGGCTTTTTTTAGGAACTACAATATTTCTTTCCTAATCCAAAAACTAGTAAAAAAGGACCAGCAAATACAGCAACATTAGAGAATTGTACTTGCTGTATTATTAAACCACATGCTGTTCAAGCTAAATTAACTGGTATAGAAAATTATATTTTCAAGTAATAAATCATTTTTTCAACAAGTACCATTTTATATTTTGGTTATTAACACAGGAAATATTATTGATGATGTGCAAAAAGCTGGTTATACTATCTCTGCTGTACAAAAATTTGTTGTCAATCCATTTGACGCAGAAGTATTTTTAGAAGTTTATAAGGGAGTTCTTCCTGATTATGCGGTAAATTTAGATTAGAATAACGTCTTTTAATTATAAAATATAAAATATATAATTAAAAATGTATAATTATAAAATATAAGCCTTTCTTTTAAAATATATTAATGATAATCTTATTTTTAGGCCATGGTAGGGGAACTACAATCAGGGCCATGTATTGTTATGGAAATAAAACATAAAGATGATAAATATGATGTTCAAGGAGAATTTAGAAAATTGTGTGGACCTATGGATCCAGTAAATATATATAAATAATATAACATTTTTTCCTTTTCTGCTTTTCTTTTTGTTGTTTTATTACTTTTTACATAATGCTATATATACTGCCATATAATAGGATATTGCACGGCAAATCAGGCCAGATACCCTTCGAGCAAAGTATGGGAAAACCAAAGTACAAAATGCTGTACATTGTTCTGACCTACCAGAAGATGGAATATTAGAGGTAAAATAGATCTTCAAATGTTATTTATTGTACTCTGTATTGTATTAAATATATAATTTATATATACATATATATATTCATTACAATTTTACACAGGTGGAATACTTTTTTAAAATTCTTTACAACAGCTAGGTATTTAAAAAAAAAAGTGGTATTACACAAAAAACTTAATTCATTTCTTATCTTATTTTTACCAAATATTTTATATATATTTAAAAAAATATTACTACTCGTTACCTCAAATAGACACCATCCAATTATGAGTCATTTAAATTTTATTAAGAAATGAAATCGAATAATACCAGTTGAAATAATATTTGTGATTAAGATGTGTCAGATGAATTTTATTCTACTTTTTTATAATAAAGAATGCTGTAACAAATTTCCCGTTTTAATTATTTATTAAGTAAGAAATAATCTAATCAGTCACGTGTTATTTATGTCTTACAAATCGTAATTACATTCTTAATTTTCTTCGAGCATGAAAAAAAAATAACGCCACTTTTCACAAGCGTTTTATTATCTTAAAATTTTCCCATATTCCTCTTGAATATTTACAAATACAAACCGTCAATATTTCCTAATCGTGCACAGTTTTTATTTTAAATATTAAATTATACACTACAATGAAGAAAAAAAAGCTTAATTTTTAATTTGTAGTAACGTAATTATTGCATAATTTGCACAATATAGTCAATTTTCCTATAATCACTATAGATTATACTACGCTTTTAGTGTGATTATATACACCAATTATTAAACACTTTTATCGATGGCCACATATGCAATATATTTTTGAAATAACTATTCTCTGACAAGAGTGTATATCAATCAATGTATCAGTAAAAACGCCTAGAGTGTCCCTAGAAGCAAATTTCACAATGTCCTAGTTTTACAAGTAAACGGTGCAACAAATCCATCACTCCACTGTTCTAGAAGATTCGAGAGAATGTCTGAACAAATGTCATGTTTATTTTTTTATAAATTAGCTGATACGATGAAAAAACGAAGGGCTTGTTTGATAAAGGAAATTAATTGTTGATACAAGTGTTAATCTCGCAAAGAAAAAATAAGTAACATTATCAATTATTTAATTTAAAACAATAATTCTCCAAAATTGTCCATGAGATTAGACAAATAATAACAGGGTTGAGTAATATTTATTTACTAAATATTTGAAAGATAATTAGTGATAACATGTGTATTATCTTATTTGACTTGTAGTTTTGAGATAATTGTTTAAGAGATGAAATATAAATATTTTTAATTTACTTTACTTTTGATTTAAATAAATATTTCCTGAAATGTTTCGTGATTTTATTTTGTTGACTGCATCAGAAACTTAGATTTCTCCATATTAGCTATTATTAGCTATTCAAGGATAATTGAAATAAAAACAATTCTGAGAACAATTGTTATTACGTCAAAAAATAATTTGGCTGTACTTTCCATCTCAATATACAGGAAAAATTTCAAATATTAAAATCTTAATTATGTTTTTATTTCTAGATTTTTTTTTTTTATAAACATAAATAATAGATAATAACTAATAAGACGATAGACTAATTCTTCTACTAATTTTCACTCGATCATGTATAGTTCAAATTACGATAGTATGATAAATAAATATAATAATAAGTAAATATTAGATATATTGGGAGGTTTTATCGATTCCTTAGTGCTTCAATATTATCGAAAATTCTCAGTTGAAGTGTAAAATGCGGTAACTTCACTTTTTTCAGAAATTAACGAAAGAACTAAGCAATATGTAAGCTTAAGGATATAAAAACAATTTAATTAAATAAGACAGAAATAAAACGTATAGTAAAACGTATAGTAAAACTTATAGATTAAAACTAGTTAAAAGGATAAAGGGAAAAAAAGCCATGAATGTATGTGATATGTTAATCTTCCGCGATTTATCGCCATTAATGGCGAATCCATCCGTTTCGAATCCGCTATACGTACTTATCCTGCCTTAATAACGGCATAATGATGTGTGTCAAGGATTCGCGGCACCCGTCGTGATGAAAAGTTGCAGAAATCTGCTACTTCTGCTCCAAGTAACCAAGATAAGGCACATAAATAATCTTATAACTTCGTAACGTCGGTGTCCGATTAGGATCGAGTGATTAATTTCAATTTTACCTCCGGTTTGAATTTTTAAGAGACGAATAAGGACGATATAGGATTACCAGAATATAAATTTTGTTGTTTTTCATGAATTCGTATTTATATGTGTAATTTCATTCCACATTTTAGAAAGTATTATTTATTGTATTATTATGTATTTATTTTTAGTAGAGAATTAAATATTTTTGAATTACAGTTTTTTCTGATAGTGTAACATGCCAAATTGCTTACTGTGAATTTCTAAATTTACATTGTTTTACTTTTAAAAATACCAGGTACAGATTATCTGTCCTAAAATTATACGATACGTTCACAAATTTCATTGTTTCGTATAAATTTCAAAATCTTGAATCTCAAAATTTCTCTTATAAAACTTCGGAATTATAAGATTTCCTATATAATGAATTTCTCTTTATAAATTTTCAAAATTACTTTTTTTAAAAGTGCTAACTCAGAAGTCACTCCATACGTCTCTAAAAATATCAAATTATCTCATAAAATATCAAATTATCTACTCAAAACTAGAAAAATATCCATTACAACACTGCAAAACCATGAAATATTTTACATTCTTCTGAAAACCAGCAATCCAATTCATTTGATTTATCAAACAATTTACATTACATATCGCAACAAGTTTATCTATTAATCATCAGTTCAGTGCTCAATCGACAAAATCAGGATGCGGATGAAATCCGATAAAACACTCTTTCGCATCTTGTAGAAATCGGATAAAATTTCACCAAAAAACGATTGCACCAATGGCTTATCACTCATGTTGGCTTTCAATGCGTTCCCGTGGCGGTCACGGTCTTAGATCCGATTGGCGTATTAGAATACACGTATTTTCGAGCCGGTACGTTGCCACCGATGCGATGATCGGGCCTGGCAGTAGTGCGCTCGACAGCGCGCAGAACGGACCCATCGGCGATCGTCACTTCTCCAGGGTCTGAGAGCCGCGATTTCCACCGTTCAAACTCATTTCGGCAATCGAACATGCACCCGAAGAATTTTTAACATTTTCATTCCACGTCAAATCTCTGTATCCGAGTGCTTTAAACCGTCAATCTTTGACTTTGATCGGATTTGAAGATTGGCGGTAATTTGGAAAATAGATATTAAAAAAAAAAATAGCGGTTTTTGGATTTAAAAATTGCATACATACAGTGTAAGAAATTGAATTTGGTGAAGAAGTCAGGAAATTTTTCTTTTTTTTTTTTTTTTTTTTAATTTAAAGTAGGCCGTCCTCGTGGCTGGCCGAGAATTTCTGGACGAGACGAATTGCTTGATGTCTTTTCTTCCTGGTATTGAATGGTGGACGAACGTAAGTTGTTCATTTTACTCTCAGGGTAATTGTTGTTGATATAGTTAGGTGAATGAAGAGTCAGAGTGTCATGTGTGCCGTGGGTTGAGTGGTATGAATTGGCATAGTCTGTTTATTGGCTGGTGATGTTGCTACTTCCTCTTTGACATTTTCTGTGCGTTGAGCTGCCGGGTTGTGGGTACAGCGTCGAGGTTTGCTAATCATATAGGAAATCAATCTGTGAAAATTGAGACTGACTCACAGAATCGTAATTTTTAGCTTCGTTTCATTGTAATATAATGTAGGTTCATTTTGAAATAATTTTTGGTACAAATTTTTGATACAAAGATTGAGACTGGCTTACAGAATCGTAATTTTTAACTTCATTTCGTTGTAATATAATGTAGGTTCATTTTTTTGAAATAATTTTTGGTACAAATTTAAGAACATAGTTTTATTAAATTAGAAGAATCGCTTTGTGAAAATTGAGACTGATTCAAAGAATTGTAATTGTTAGCTTTATTTCATGAAATAATTATTAATTAAAAAATTTATTCTAAAATAATTTTTAGTTTTTAAATCACATACTCTTTAATAACAGAATAATAGGTCAAAAATTACAAGTTATTGTCTGAATAAATCTATTCAAAACATATCCAGACTTCAAATATGGAGATTTGTATCACGTCATATTCAATGTAAATATATTTTAATCATTAACAGTTATTTTATTTTATTATTCAGGAGGTAATTAAAATTCAATTAAAATAATATCAAGTGAATATTTAGTGGAACAAACCAAGAAATTTTTTTTTAAATTCTATTTAACAGTAGTCGCATATCCAGAACAATTAAGAAACAGAATTTTCTTTTTAAGATTTGAAAACTAGGAGCAGCGATAATTCCATAAATGAGTTAATTGTGTAACATAAATTAATATAGAATTATGGAAATTATGCAGTATTTTTTCAATTTTGAAACTTGAAGTTGAACTGAATTCATCTTTGTCCATTTTTCCTCGGTGAACTTAGTCAGCTGCATGATGTTATCGTTGATCCGATGTTTGAACATTACGTGGCCAAATGTGGCAAAATTTTGTCCACGGGTAAAAGAAATGTCATAAAAGGTACAAAAGTGGCATTCATCGATGACGTACAAATTGTATGCTCGTCTCCAACGATGGTGACGCGTGTTCGAGGGTACTAATAATGTAATTTGTGAGTTCCTTTCAATGCTCTCGACAGACTCAACAGTCGTAGCGAAGCTAATAGACAAGAATTTTTAATAAAGCGACGGTTTTCAACGTGATCACCTCTGACACGACATTCGATGAATTTTAAGATCTTTTATTCTCTTTTGCCATAATGGTTGACGGTTAGAGTTTCGTGGATTGGAGTTTCCGGAAGTCTAATAAAGTGGAGCAGGGAAAGTTTGGAGCAACTTGCACTGCTATTTGAACGTTTAGGATTATTTTTAATGGTTTGCGCAAAAAGATATTAAAAGATTTCACCTTTTTCAGAGAATTTGAAGAAAAGATATAATTTATTGGTATGATTTTAAAACTTTTTATCAATTTAATGAAATAAAAATAATGTGGTTTATCTCTTTTTGTATGTATTATTTAGTGGATTTCTCTGTCTTCTATTTTTATAGCTTCTTTGTTTAATTCATACATCTCAGAAGATTGACTCTGAAAAAGCTATGAATCCATAAATTCGTAACTTGGAAAAAATTAAAAGAGTTCAATATTGGTTTATGAAATTCAAGGATAGTTTTTCAGGTAGAACATCAGAAAAGTTCCAAGGAAAGAAAATAGCGTTTTAAACAGAAATGGAGCATTCTTTGTCGAACTTAGTACAAAAAGGAAAGGCACAGAAAATGGACAAACGGATTTTACGCGAGTTAAATTATACACAGAAGTTTAGACGAAGTTTAGACGAATGAAAATGATCTCCGGTTACTTCAAAGAAATAAATAGATTCCATTTCTGAAACGTATCGTTACTTGTGATAAAAAGTTCTTATATAATGACTGAATACGTTTAAGATGACCGATGATTCGTGACAAAAATCGACATATAAAGTATGTGCCAATCATTTCATTCGAGAGAGATTTGATTGCCTGAATTCTGTGCAGAATTTGTTCATTGCAATTTTTTAAAACTTGAGATACACAAGTAAATGGAGCGCACGAGGAATAGTCAATGTTTCATTTAATCAATCCTGCTTTAAACTTATCCCCATTTAATTAAGACATACAGAAATTTAAGTATTAATTATTTCACACTTTCTCAGATTTTTTTAAATATCCTACCCTACTCTAACAATTATCCTAAGATTTTTGATCGCGTGTGTTCGTCGCAACAAATAATACCAGAGACTAATACATTCTAATAACATCAGTTGAATGATTCCCATGACAATTCGATTCATCCCCTGTATTTGTTTCACCCGGGTGCATTATCCAAAAACGTGATCCTTTAATTGTTTTGGGTGGCGCATCATTCGGAGCATTGATCAATGACGCAGATCGGACGATCGCAGCCACTCTGTGATCCACGGTGACGCGTGTCGCGGACTACTAACAACGTAATTTCTGAGTTCCTTTGTATGCACTCCGGAGGTACTTACGTTCGGAGCAACATAGAAGCTATAATAGTTGTTGAATACACTTGACCCGATTCGACGGCGTCGTGTTTGTAACAGTGAAAGCAAAATCGAAATCGATCCGATCCATCGATCATTTTTTTTTTCTTTTCCTCCTTCGAGCGATAGAACTATTGAACTTCGCAACTTTCAGATCGTTCTCTTGTCCTCAATTTCTGTAGATGCACGAATCCTTCCATTCGTGCATCTTAACTCGTTAAGGATCAACGCGACATTTTATTTGCAATTTCTTTCGATCGATTCGTATTATTCTATCTTTTGCCTATTGGAAGAGGATCTTTAATATTTTCTCATCTAGGAATTTCGAGAAACTATAGTATTCTTAATATTATAATAAATTAGTTTATTTGGGTGAAGACAACTCACAATTTAACGGATCTATTGTAATTTTACTTTATCGCGATTGTATTATTTGATAAGTATTGCAAAAAATGTAGAAAATTAATTGCTCAAAGTTTAAATACACATAAATTTCAGTTTGCGGAAATAAAAAGCTGCAGTTATTAACTAAAGTTGTAATGTGAAAATTACACAGCATTGAATGAATTTTTAAATCTTTTTAATTATTGTGCATGATTGATAGAAATGAGATAAAATATTCAATAATAGGATATTTCGTTGTCATGAGAAAAACTCGTAAATCTACATGGTATTTGGTAACGGTTGTCACTGTGTTTGCGTAACGATAGATTTTGCTTATTGTTAGAAATCTATGTCGGAAAGATTAGCAAACCGATACCACAGCGAGAGAAAGGAACGATGAAATAAAGTAACGAGATGTTACTCTTATGTGTCAGAGAAGGGTAAATTGCGATTCATTCTTATAAAAATTACAGTGTTCAAATAATAAATTTAAGAAAACTAAGATATAGTAGAAAAGATGTAAGAAAGAAAGAGAGAGATGAAACTAAATTTTTAATTTTTAATTTTTAATTCCTTCCAACAAAGAATAATATAAAATATAATAGATTAAACTGAGTCAAATATTCCTTTACTGTTTATCTTTTTTATCAGTAACATAAAATTTTTGTGATTTTGTTACATTCATTAAAGTTTCTGCTACAAATTAATCATCGTTAAGAACTTTTTCACATTCGTGTTATCTAAATAATGTTGTAATGAACGATCAATTATCTCATCATCGTGAATCATAGTTAGCTCAAGCGATAATGTCATTTTAATAGCTATTTCCAAAAGCATTATTCATCATCCTATACTTTTTGTATCTATTTAAATGTTTAAACAACCCTAAGTTACTCGTTGAATAATCGAGAATTAAATATTCTTTCTTGCAGATTTTAATTTTTACATTATATACATTCGGGAAACCACTGAATTAATAAATCTAATGAACGTTTACATGTTCGACATTCAGAATTTCCTCGATTTTTTCTCTCTTTTTTTTTAATTTAAGTGCATCAAATTGGAAATTTATTACTAAATAGGTTTTACGTTCAATTTCGTAATGACTTAACGAATCTTATTCGGTCGTAAATAATTGTACTTTCCTTTTTCTTTTTTAAATCTTCGTTAAAACACATTTACTCTCTAAAATAAATCAAAATGTAAATATCGAACTATGAAGTACATTCTTTGATAATGTTCAATTTCAAATTAAAGCGTTCGATTTTTATTTAGTCATATAGATCTATTTATTTTTATTATATCATATCAATTATAATCATTTACATGTACATATCACAGACCAATAGCTCCAAATTAAAGTTATTATAATTAATTACTTGAACTTTTAAAAATTATAGTTTAAAATTTAAAATTCAAAGATCAGATTGCAATGTTGCTTCACTTTAATCGATCTTGCCATGACAAACATCGGGTACGTCGATGCAATACGATCAATCACGCGAGCAAAAAGTCCAAGAATTAGAATTATGCAACGGGGAGTCATTTTACAGTACACTTGCCTGCGCCACGTTAAAAGAAAAATTTGGCAAGATCGTGTCTGAAACACTTGCGTTTCCCATTTACAGACTTAAATTTACACAGATGATAAAAATACGTGAATGAGAATTCGTCAAGAAAAATTCCCAATTGATTTTTAAACAGAAACAGATGTTTGATAAATTCACAGTAATGACGAACAAAGGAAAAAAAAGCGGTATCAAATTTGATTCTTGTTTCAATTGCTGGAAAGTGATAATAATCGATACTCGAATTACGGTATACGTGCACCGTCATCTTTTTTTACAGATGTCTTCATTATTCCATTTTCACGTGACAATAAGATAATACGTCGTAATGGGGATTGTTAAGGATCAGGTTAAATTGCTTCAAATTTGCGATACGTCGACCTACATGTCTTTTTGTTTTATTTTCTTTCTCACTCTTACCTTCTATTTTTATTTCTTGGATATTTTAAACTTGATAGGTCTGAGTGCTTTTAAATAATATAATTTGACTTATTATTAATGACATAAGTATTGAAGATTTGTTGCCTGATATTGTAGAATATCAAAAAAATAATCAAATTTGATGTAATAATGTTATTTTGGGGATATACTGAAGATGATAGAATTCAATTTTAGCAGTTTAAGATATTAATGTAAAATTTGGAATATTTTAACTCATGTTACCAATTAATAAATTATTATTATCGCGCAAAAAGTGAAAATTTATATAAAATAAGCTCGAAAATTCGTTCGTTTGAATTCCGGTCTGAATTCTATCTTTCTGACCGTGTCAAGGAGCTGAAATGAGTATGAGAACGCCATACTCGTCTTACGAGCCCCCATATGTAACGCGTGCCAAGCCTTGAATAGAAAACGTGTACCGGGTTGCTGAGCCACAACGCTTCCGTACTACTTGAGCTCTGTTCGTCTTTGCGAACCTCGATGTGTCACATTAGGGTCGTGAACGATTACAAAAACTCGTCCTTGCTTTGGCATCAATGTTCCTCCCGAGTTGGATCGCCATTGAAACTAACTATCAATCTTTTAATTGAACATTACCGACTTGTTACAGTGTCTAAATAGAAGGGATTATTTAGGACAGAGGCTTCTACCTATTGGTCTACCAATTTGAAAAATAAATATAATCAAGAAAATTAATATAACTTTTTCGTTTATACTGTTGATGCATATATAGCGTTTCAGAAGAAAAAAAACTTGCAGGACTGTCGCACCGATTACATGAATTTATTAGTGATAATTAACTTTTAATTAATTTTATTTAAAATAAAAAATTTTAGTTTAGTTAATTCCATTTCAATTTCTTCAAAATTTTTATTTACAATTTATCTAGCAAACTTGTTAGCAATACAAATTATATTTGTTAAGAGATTCACTTCAACGCTCTCTATGTCGAGTGTTATTTTCATTTTTATATCGTACTATTATATATAAATCATTCTTACTAAGATCAGATTACTCGATTCAACACGGAAATTTTTAAAAAATAATCAGGAACGTGTCTAATGTAACTAATGTCATGCATCTATCTACATTTTTCATCTTTCGTGTAAATTTTTCGCATTTCTTCCTGTTCTTTCGTCGATGGCGTTGAAAAATATTTAAAGGGACAGAGAAAAAGAAGAGAACTAGAATCTTTCAGGAAGAGGATACTTAGCACTCGGCTCGTCCACAAACTCCGACGTTGCACGAGTTATGCAATTACATTTGTAATGGGCCAACATTCAGCTCCGACAACGCTGACAATTCGCGGTAATTACTGTGCTCGTAATCCATTGCCAGATCACTTCGTCTACCAAGACACGTCTCCTGATGGAAAGGAGCGGAAGAGATAAACTACGCCCAAAAAATTATTTTTTGACCAAATAGCTTTAATATATTTTTTTCTGTTTCTCTCAGTTTATTTTTTTTTCAACGGAAACGATAAAATGACGATAAGATTGATTGTTGGCAGACTGTGAATTTTATTTTTATGCACTTATAGGAAATTCAAAAATAATAATGTAAAAAATATTCAGTACGATGTTATTATGATAACATTTAAAATATACTTCAGTTTTTTTTTTACCAAATTCAGCAGCAATTAGCAATTTAAGTTAGAAGCTAATTTTTACTCATTATTAAAAATCAAAAATGGCAAAAAGGTTACATAAAGATAGCAAAAGTGATGGAAATAATATATTCAAGTAACACGTAATTTGTTTGCTTTTAATTTTGAGCACATATTTTTACAAATCGTTGATATACAATTTGAGTAAGAAAAACTTAAAGTATATTCGATGTCTGTTAAGAATACAATATTAAGTTCTCGGAAAAACAAATTTTTAAAGACAAAAGTATCACACGTTTTGTATTACAAGAAACTTCTGAATTAGTTGAATTATGAAGGATGGTAGTGATATTAAATACCATTACATCATCGCCTTCGAGCATAATGGAATATCTTTTAAATCAATGTAGTAGCATGGTTAATTCAGTATCAGGGAGCTGCTCATAAATACAACAGTCGGAAGAGAATACGAGAAATGTAAGGAAATATTTCTAAGGAATGTGAGAAGGTGTATAAAAAAAGAAGAGAAAGGGAGAAAGAAAGAAACGTGTTTCAAGTTTCATAAATATTCATAGCTTTCAAAGAGATTATTTATTATTAGTAATTCAATTTAGTAAAGTCTGTTTTGCATTACTATAATAGATTGTACATATAGTCTATTTGTAAAACTATTATCAGTTTTATTAGAACCAAAAAGATTTCGCTTAGAATTAGTAGAATTTTTGCTAAAATTAAAATGAATAATGAGATAAATAATGGCAGAGAAGTTATGTAATGGAAAAATTTCGAAGAATCTATCTTCAAGTAAATACATTGTAAATGCAACGTTATTGAATTATTCTTCATTTGTACGAATACTTCAAATTCATCTAATACTATTTTCTAACAATGAATCTCACATCATTTTTATATATTAAAAATAAATTTCAAAAATGTTCACTGTATAATGCAATTTTATTGTACAATACAATTTGTATTGGTTTTTCACAAATTTTCTGGCCTTTCTTTCGATTTATATTTTAGCAAAAATTAATAATTTGGATAAGTATATCACATCTTTTCAAAATTTAAATTCATATCAAAATCACGCGAATTATTCTAAATTCATAATCAACTGAAAATGTTTTGAGTTCTTAGAGTAGATCTGAATTCCAATTACATGGAATTTCTGCAGGTGAAAGTTTCTGTTGATGTTACAATATTGCAACATTGGGAAGATAATCACTTGCTTGTTACTAACTATCTACTTCTATTGCTTTGTCTATCGATGCATAGTAATTACACTGAATTACTGATGTATAATGATTGCATTACATTGTATAGTGATTGTGTGTGAATCTTTTGTACCAGACATCGTTCGTTAGTTTATTCTATATATTGTAATCACAGAACTCAATATCGCTAGTTATAACCAATATATATATAATATTCATAATATTTGCGATATTCTAAAATCTGAGAAAACAGTTACTGTCAACAGACAATTTACGACAATTCAATCTACTATATTCTCAAATAGTGTACCATTAATTCCCTTTCACTTTAAACATCTATCTTATTCCAAATAAATAATATGATAGAAAGTATAACACTATAATAAAAGAAATTTCCTCTTTTATGTCTAAAAAACATCTAGAATAATTTGTAAAATCACAAGAGAAAATAAGGAATTCTCCAAGATAATCTTCTACACTTACGAAAAGAAGAGAAATAAAATAAATACACAGAAAAGAGATGAAGGAAATTACGAGCAAAATAAATAAACGAAAGAATATGCATGATGTCTAAGAGCTCCTTTGAACTTTTGTTTTTCTTTTCACGACGTTGAAATTAGCATTCTTGGAGCCTCCGGAAACGGGCGCCGTGTTGCACATAAATATCATCGCGGCCTTCAATTCGTTATGTCACCATTCCGCGGCATGATATGAAAGAGAAAAAAATGGAAAAATTTATAGAACCCGTGTATATCTCGACGCATATCTCGATTGGTGGTGTTTCAAAGAGAGTTGCCCAGAGTCGTTAGTCGTGGTCGTAATGGAGATACAGTATTGATTGCTGTAATTCCTCTTTGAAGAAGAGTCATGGATAGTGAAAATGTATGGAATTTGCTTGCCAGTTACGATTGTTTCGTAATCAAACAGAAGAAGTTTATGTCTCGCCAATGTTTCGTTCGATTGTAGCGATGCTTCATTTAAGACTGCATTGTTTTTTTGTTTTTTGATCGATATTGATCGATGACAAGTATGAGAAGATATGAGAATTCTCGTATATTTCAGAAAAATACAAGAATGCACAGAACTCGTGTAATATGCACAAAAAGCATAAAGCATTGAACAATAAGTATGGTACAATTTAAAGCTAATCTAAAATACAGTACAATCTTGAATAAATGAAAGAAATCTGTATTTCTATAATTGAATTTATAAAAATTTGAATATGCACAAATACTCATAGTTTACGTGAATTCTTGTTTTATATAGAAAATTGGAAATAAGATGGAATCTTTTTGTATTATAATTGATTAAGTAGTAGATTGCAACAGTTTATAAAATTCTATAAATTAGGTATACAAGTTAATATTATTATATATGTACACTTTTGTAAATTCTGGTGTATTTCATAAACTAATTAAAAGTTTCTTTATTTATTACATATATATTGTAATACAACACGAGATAATATACATAATAAAAATTATATTATAAAATAGACACTAAAATTTTTACGATTTTAATTGTAATCTGTAAAATTGACTTGAATCTTGCATTATGGATAAACTTATTCTTTTTATATAAGACAATTTATTATTAATTCAATGGAAGAATAATATTTGCAAAGATTTACAATTTTACAAAAAACAAAGGTGGATTTTAAATTTTGGAAAGTTTATAATAATAGGGTAGTTTTAGATAGTTTATAATTTAAAACGTCTTTCTTTAGAGTACGTCGTCAGTAGATTACATTCTATTAATCTGTTTAATCCTTTTTGAAAGGCAATAAATCAGGACGCAGAATCACGTCGATCGAAAAGATTATAGTCACGTTTCCTCTATCGTAATTTGCTACACCAGCTTCGATTATCTATCTCACATAAATTAGAAATAATCATGAATTAACGTACATGACTAATGCACTAACGTACATGATTAAATTAACATCGTGCAGCTATTCAATCTATCACACTTCCTGTG
The DNA here is from genome assembly GCA_032399605.1 of Melipona beecheii. Classification (NCBI taxonomy): domain Eukaryota; kingdom Metazoa; phylum Arthropoda; class Insecta; order Hymenoptera; family Apidae; genus Melipona; species Melipona beecheii. Next base: position 4,636,558 of record JAUCMO010000504.1, on the reverse strand, counting down.
ATCTAAGAGGCTATGTTTTTTTTTTCATAATTAAACAGGAATAAAAATTTTTGAACAAAACTGTGACAATTTCTTTCGATTTTTATTTCTGTTTTCCAATCTTTTTCTTACAAACATTTTATTACTCGATAATTCTGTTAATAGGCATTCTGTTTCAATCATTGGTGCAGGATTAAAAGCAATAAAAGCAAATTGAAAGCGAAATTAAGAGCAATAATTTTTTTTTATTTTACGTCCATAATAAAGCCACGCATTGCGAGTTTCTTTTTATTGTTAAAATGTAAACAGAAATTATATATTTGTAATGCTTTGAAACGCAATGCTTCTATCGTGGCAACGTCATTTGATTTGCAGGTGATTGGGCAAGTAGCAATACATGTCGTAAAATGAAAATACATCTATCGACCAGTTTGTAAAACAAACAGCGATATCCGAGACTCGGTTTACAGAATACTTCTTGAATTTCGCGAACAAGCGACACCGTTATCGAGAGCTTTGGAAACAATCAGCAATTCGATAAAGGAAACACAAAATTCAAGCGAACGATGCGACGCGAAGAATGGCATTTAATCGTACGATACCGTGAAATCTTTTAAATATACTCTATTTACGAAGTATTTCAACGTAATTGAATTCGAGTTGACTGCAATTTGAAAATCACGTTCAGGTGCATTTAAATAATTTTGCTGCATTCTTTAAGTATGGAAGAACTTCATTTGAGTCGATTTTAAGTTAAATTTAAAGATATTTGATTGACAATAACAATTAATGGCATAAAATTTTCATAAGAGACGTAAAATATATTTCATTAAAGAAACATTACGGAGTAAATATGCGGAACGTAAAAAATACACAGAACAATAAACTAGTTAGAGCAGGTTAATGCACAAATTTCAATGAATCACGAGCAAAACGTGAATAATAAAAAAAGGTTGAACCTATTGAATAGTCAGCCGTATCGCTTAAGTGCTGGCTTACGTAATCTTGTCATGCTTAATTATTATCTTACAACATTACGGTTTCCGTCACACGCGTCAATTTGAATTATTCATTTCCCAGTCTCACCGTTTCCAATCGATATTTTTCCGTGACATTCAACGTCTTAACGCTACAGATTCCGTTTCGATGAATTCCATCTCCTTTGACTGTTGCAGAGAGAAACGCGACCAGAGTAAAATCAAAAAATGAATTAAACATGAAGGAAACTTCACTCACAATACGTGTGATGCGGATTTCCTTGCGTTTTTATATTTTTATGATCATAACTGGTCGTACTGGAATTTAAGTAAAAAATTGTTCTATCTGCTAATTATTACAAGAAAGACTCTACTTTAAATATTTTACACATTTGTAGATCGCGTGTATTTTTGGCCTTTGAAAGATATGAAAATCTGCAGTCTTCTAATCAAAATTCTTATTAAAATTAAAAAAATATCTTATTGAAGATGTCTTTAATTTTCGAATAATTTTTTAAATTGTTTGTTTAATAACATTTTTAATCAAATTACGAACTCCACCTTAAATTTGGCACGTATATACTTGCTCGCCATTGATCTTTCAAAGCGGAAACTAACATACGACAGCGTAACACTCATAGTGTGTGGTGTGAATTGTAAAACCGTTATGTAAAAGTCATGACATTTGTATTAACACATCGTCCACTGTCATGGCTACCGTTTCTTGTTCACTGTCAATAACGAATCTTTTAGAGTCTCGTGTTTTAAACATCTTCGTTCCCAAAGTAGTACTATGTATATGACCAAAATTGTGTCAGTCAAAGAAGAAGAACTTGGGAATTTCTTTACGTCAAATTGTTACGTTCAACATTATATTATTTATTGAATTTCTTTGAATTCTTCCTGTGTCTGTAACAATTGTTTGTTACATTCTGCAATAAATACTCATGATAACAGAAGTTGAATATTCACGTAATAATATTACAAGAGAATATAAAATATTCACACAATAATATTACAAATTTCTTTCTAGAAGGAGTTGAAAACTTTTTAACAATTTCATAAATAAGATTGCACAGCGTAATGAACACTACTTTCCTTTTGCTTACTATCGTGTTCTTTCGTCTGGTATTAATTAATTTAATTTTTCTTTTAAATAAATCAGTCGGTAAGTAGGTTCATAGCACATAATGAGCAATTTTTCTTACATATATATATGTAGGTTCAAACGCTGAAAGGAATAGATAGTGTTTATCGTCTAATGATAAACTTCATCTAATATTATTTTTCACGAGTCATTCTCGATAAATCCACGCAACGAGACAAATCTCGAAGGTCATTTGAATATTTACATCTATTCGATAATCAGTTAATGATTATTGGATGTAGTACAGTATATTCGATCGCGTACGGAAAATCAGCTGACACATTGCATTGACGAGTGGAGGTGCAAAGTTGGTCGTCTGTGAGCAACGGTATTATGTATCACGAAATAAATATGTCACAATCGATTTGAGCCTGACATACTTTTTTGTGACGAAATTCATCAATGTTGCGAACTTTGATTATTCTCGTCCTCGTTAATGTTTCATAACGCTACTTGAGAGTAATGTGAAAAAATATTAAATCCTTAAAAAATATTTAATCCTTGAAACACCAGAATCAGTGGAATTTTATTTGAGATCAACCAAAATTAATTAATTCATTAGTTTTGCAAATAAATATAAATCTTTTCAATGAATCTGTATTTCTCAAAATAGTAAATCAATGAATTGTACCGAGAATTAGTTTTGCAAATAATCTAACGATAATCTATCAGTGGTTTAGTCAGATATTTGTTGCATGAATAATACGGTCGCTTTCTTTTCACCAGGAATAAGAAGCATGCAACGGTGACGCAGTATTGTTAAAAAATATGCGTGGTGCTTGATGCCATTCTTAATATTTGACTGGAAGCATACGCTGTTATTACTTACGAAACTTTTACGCACGACTGATCGTTCTTCCAAAACAACAGAATGATGCTGATCAAAAGTTTCTTCCGGAGGATCATCAAAGACTTCCGACACAAGGAGTTGTTACCTCTTAAAATGATATTCTTCGTTCAAGCATCGAGTAAGTATCTCTTTTACAATTATTTAATCGCCAATTAATCAATTAAGACATTAAACTCTAATAATTTTGTTACAATCGATTATTCCAAAGACATTTTACTTGAAACTTAACATATTACTTCTTTACAGTCAGCAAAAGTTTAAAAATAAGTCGTAAATGTCTCTTTAGTACAATTTTTTAAATCACCAGAGTCAACGTTAAAAATTTAATTCCATCTTCTTCGACGTTAACATATATGTTAAATAACATTTCTCGTTGACAATTTACTTCGATTACGTTTACTTCTTCATAAATAATTTGAATGAAGAAATTGCAATGCTAGCTTTAGCATTTCATAAAATCTTAAATTATGTTTCTAAAATAGATTCTGATATTTCCTTCTCTCGTTTTGTTTTCTTTATATTTGGTCATCTTTATTAATACTGATAATTTCTCATGTGTATAACAATTTATTTATATTTATTTATGTTCCATAATAATTCAAACGAATATTTTCTATTCTATAAAATCCTGTGTTCATTTATTAAAACAATTTATTACAATTACTTTCGGACATTGATATAAAGCAATCGTATTTATAAATCAAGCACATATTTAATGCGACATGAATAAGAAATAATTAAAATAATCGCTCTGTTGTATTTTAGTTCTCCCCTTTTAAGTTTTCAAAGGAAGTTCTTCTCCTGGAAGTATTATATTTTGCGTAATATAAAAACTAATATGATAAATTATTTTTCATGATACAATAAATTACTTTTCAATAATCGATTTCAGCGCTTTATGTACTTTATCCATATCTGACGATACACATGAGAGAGCTTGGCATAAACGTGGAAGAAACTGCCATAATGAGCGCTATAACGCCGGTGATCGCAATGGTGATGCCACCCTTGGCTGGAATGTTCGCCGATCGCGTGGGAAATTTCAAAGTAAAACTCCGTTAAACACTGCTTGAATAAGTTATAAATTGTTGTTATATAATAAATGTCGTTTTCGAGTTTAAAGGTGCTGTTAGTATAGGCCATTTTAAAATGAAAGTTTTAACCATCTATTACACTATAAATCGATATGTATTTTTGCTGTTTCATCGTTGTATAACTTTGTCGGCGTTACCTAAATCATTGCAAATTCCGAAAGATTAAAAGAGAATAAATGATTAAATGTGTTTTACGATTTTAAAATTAATAACTCGAAATAAGATCTCGTTAAAAAGACATTTACTATCTGATATTCTAAACGCACGGCGCTGTGGTATTATAAAATCTGAATTTTTATATAATACGAAGAAAGTCAAAGAAATTATTATTCTCTTTGTTTAATGATATTAGTTTAGTTTTTACTTTACACATTTTTAACTTTGTCGCTATCGTCAAAATTTTTTATATACCAGTAAAAAATTCCAAACACGAGTTTCGTTTCCCGAACACGGATGACCTTTCTTAAATCTTATCTTTAACTCGATTCGCGATGAAGTCAAGAAAAAGAAGAGGCGAGACTAATGTCGAAACGATATTTTCATTCAGATCCTGCTATCTCTGTTCTCGTCGTTCGGCGGAGTCGCGGCCCTTCTATTGCTGCTCGTACCGATTGGCAGGATAACCGTGGAATTTCCAGACAGAGTCGTTATGGACGTCGGCTGTACAGGGAATAATGGGCTGCTTTACACCATGAGCGAGAATCATCCTTGCGAGACGAGCTTGCAATCGAAGATCTCCACCAGGATAGAGAGTTGCGGGTAGGTAAGGACGCGTGTTCGAACGATTCTGCGTTTACACAAACCAGTTTTGCTTGTTGATCATTCGATGTTATTTGAAAGATTGAATCTAAGAATAATTTTCTTGGCGCGTCTTGATAAAAAATATTAGACTACAGTAACTGTAAGTTTATGATATATGGATGATGTTCTACCATGAGTTGATTCAAAATTGATATCATTGAAGTGAGAGTTTGAATTTGGATTGAGTTACCTTAATATTTATTGTATAAAATACAAAATGCAAAAGAAATATTTTAAAATCAAATTAATTGATTCAAACTATTATTTGGACTGTTTCAGATATAAATTATTCAAAATACGTTTCAAGTAATTATCACGATTAGAACGTCAGTTTGTTAATTTAATTCATTCATGACCAAACTAAAATTACTTATACAACAATAACTACCAAGGTTCATCATTATAGCTTCTAATTAAATTTAATCTATTCGTTTACAGTTACATGTGTCGTCTAGACGTTCATAATGACACCGAAGTGCAGTCAATTTTGTCATCAAGGATGTACACGATTAAACGATACAATATGGAGACAGGCGCGAATTCTTCATTCAAGTTTTCAATTTCTCAAGATGAGATGCCCCAGGTATCCTTCTAATTAAAAGAAAAATAGAGAAACAATGACAAAATAGCGAAACTACATCATTGTCTTCATTAGAGACAATAAAAGAGATGGTTTCAAATTTCAATAAATAACTTGGTTACTAAAGAATTAACTCGGCGGTCTTTATTATTTTTTAATTAATCAAATAATTTTTATTAATGAAATAATTTAGTTTTGATATAATATCATGTTGAAATATGTACAAATAAAAGAGAATTTGACTCTGACATAATGCAGTTTCACTAAAAAAAATTTATATATTTTATAATATTGTATAATTATCGTAAAACAATTTTATCAAGTAGAATTATAAATTACATTCAGTGTAAATTTTCAGGAAATAGAAGATGATTTAAGGGAGCACCGAAAACTGAAAAACAACGAGTATTTCAAGACGTCGATTCGTCAACTATCAGCAAACGAGTACTTTTTCCCATCGAACCAACTGTACGAGTTTTCATGCACCGTGTCGGGCTTTATCGAAGATTTCGAAACGTCAACCCTAAATCCTGCCATGTCGAACAGAATATATGAGAATCGCACACTTTGCGCTTTCAATCCAATTGTGTCTCGCAAGGTAAAGTGTATAAAATTAAAAAATACTGGATTGAAAAATATTTAATATCTGTTTCGAAGAAATAAGAATTGAGATAATTATAAAATAATTAAAGAAAATTATTACTTAACGCTTGTTTTGATTGTAAGAAAGACTCATTGTTATGTCTTATTTTATCGTATGTTTTATAATTGTTCTATATGTTATTTTTTATTATCATTACTGTTATTAAATGCTTTAAACGAAACTTTCTTAATTTCGAACAATGATTTATTATTCCCTATTAATTTCTATAAAAAATTAATCGTGTTTCTTTTTCAATTGAATTATTATTTTATTTTTTCTACGCTATATTATACATTATATTTTATAATTCCTTGTATATTAATTATTACATTATAATATTCAGGACAGTGTCAATGAAACGACGAATTATCATTCGTACAAATCGAAATTAAAAATTTTGGAAGCCACGGAGGAAGATCATGAGATGGAACGACGAAGATATTTGTCGGAAGAGATCGCATGGACAGGAAAGGAATTTCAGAAGATTACCTGCGGAAATCCTGACCTAGAATCCGACAGGATATCTTTGACTGTACCACTTTTTAATTACTCTTTAAGCTCAGAGCCTTTTAAGACTCTGAACGCAGAAGATTGTAGCAAAAGATGCGTCGTTACAGCACCTCGCAAGGAGATGTGCTCGAACACAAAAACATTGATCGAATATAACGTTGGACTGACTTTCTGGATGTATTTCGCCATTAGAGTGTTCATCGGTGAGTATTGAATTTGTATTTTTAATTAATTATTACTGTTTAAATTTTAGAAAAAGTTAAGTGAGAAATATTATGCAATATTCATGTATTAATATATAATGCCCTCATTTTAGCGATACAGAATTTGTAGTTCCGAGTGAAAACCAGTTTGCAGTCACATTGTTGGATTTGTATTTTTCACGATGAAATTAGCTGAAAAATACATGGAACCTGTTTTCAGCATAAAATAGGACTAGTTAGGTTACATTGCGATAGTAAAAAAGTTGACTGTCTTTCGTGTAGAATTACAGTTATTAAATCTGGCCGAACGAAAAATTATTTTATGCTAAAAATATAAAATACAACATAACATGCTAAGTTGTAGTATTTCTTTACAAGATTAATTTTTTGATATTATATAAAAAATATTTTACAAAATTTAAGTCAATTTTTATTTTAAAATAGAAAACTTAGCGTAATAAAATAATTATATTCTTATTAATACTCAAAGAAACTTAATGAATTTTAAAAAATCTTTTACTAAAATTAAAAAAAATCCTTTACATTAAATTATTATGTATGTATCAACGACTACAAAACTTTTTAAAATAATAATTTAATTTACAGGTGTTATTGGTGGTACTACATTTGCTATGTTCGAGGGTGCAGTGATTGCCATATTACGCGAACAAAAAGCCGATTACGGTCTTCAAAGGATTTACGGCAGTATCGGTGGTATGATATCATCACCACTTTCAGGACTTCTTATTGATTATGCAAGTAGTGGCAGGCGTTACACGGATTTTAGGTAAAGATTCATTTTTGGAAACATTTTTCATCTTATTTCTTATTTATAAATTTTTAATAGTATGAAGTTATTTTACCTCTGTCTTTTTTAATTTCCTTTCCTTTCCAATTCTTCAATTATCTTCTTTTTAATTGTCACATCATAATTAATAATTCATTATATGAACCGAACAAATGTAACACAATATTTGAATTCCATTTTATTCTAAAATAAAAACTGTTACACATGATGTATCAATTTTAAAAAATTCTACATTTTCCAGACCAGCATTTTACCTGTATGCAGGCTTGAAGCTAATTTCAGGATTGTTAATGCTCGCCATTAATTTGGAATTCAAATCACCAGCCACGAACGTAGTCCACGACGTTTTCACGGTGTTGAGGAACATCGAAGTTGCAGCTCTCTTCATCGCTTGTTTCATCCTCGGTAAGAATTTCCCTTATTTTATATTTTCTTGCTTTAATCCTCAGACAGAATAGCAAATTTTGATGTCAGATTTTTCTTTTACAATTATATTTTTACTAACGTATTTATTTTTTAATTCTGTAATTGTTTTTCTCTCTTTTATACTCAGATTAGTGAGATTAACAACTTAACATGAAGTCAAGAAACAAATCGTCGTTTGGTTTGTGAATTCTACGAATTCTCAACTCTTGATGAGTTTGCAAAAAATGTACGCTCGAATAAATTGTGCAATGTTCATCATTGCTCATTTCCGCCAATCTTTGGCACACACTGGTCAACTAACGAAATTGCAGTGACATTGACATTCCGCATCGATATCGCGCAATTACGCAATTAAATGCGCTTTTTAAGCGATTAGGCTTTAAATGTGATTGCATTATCTTCCTTTTATTATTTTTTCACTTTTTTTTTCTTTTATTAAACATTTCATGCGAAGTTTATCTTAAACATTAATAATTTGTTTATGAAGATACTGAATGATAATAAAAGAAATTAAAAATTCCAAGAACTGTAAGAAGACTCAAGACAATTTTTAGTCATTTATAAAGTAAAACCTGGAGAAGTTATAGTACCTAGTAATCAAGATGCACATCATTAAAAAGTCTCATCAGTTTTTCCTTTGGCAGTTTTTCCTTTGGCAGTTTTTCCTTTGGTATTAAATATTTAAAACGCAACAGTTTCTTAGAAGCGTAATCTTCTTTCAAAAGAATATCTTTGGTTAATAAGTTTTACGCATGTTGTAAGTCGATGACTTTTACGAGATAAATTTTTTTTTTGCAGGTACTGCTTGGGGATACATCGAATCGTTCCTCTTTTGGTTGATACAAGATTTAGGAGGATCAAGATCACTCATGGGTATCACCATAACCGTAGGCGGTATTGCCGGTATACCATTACTGGTACTATCTGGTCCAATCATATCAAAGATCGGCCATGCAAATGTACTTTTTATAGGCTTCGTTTTTTACGCCATAAGACTTTGCGGTAAGCGTTCGACTTTTTAATTCTTAACGCAAGTCTACATCATCTGCATGATACTGACGATAAACGTAGTACTCTTTCTTCTCAGTAAAACTAAAAAAAGAAAAAAAAACGACTGGCCATTAAGAAATTTTATTTAGGCGCACTTAACGTTTTGGAATGTATGATTCGACTTAATGATAACGCCGGAGCTTCACATACATATGTAAATAAAAGAAAGAGAAAACATAAAAACTGATGTTAGTATATTTAATCGGGAAGTTCTACTAAATTATGCGTTGCTACAAGATTGGACAAAATGACAACAAAAAAAAAAAAGAGAATGCAGTTTTGAAAAAGATGATAGACTGCAAAATTTGTTAAGTTGTTTTGTACTGCTTATAATTTTTATTTATTTTCATTTTACAGGATACTCGTTGATATACAATCCTTGGCATACTCTTATTTTCGAAGCGTTAGAATCAGTCACTTTGTCACTTAGTTTCACCGCCGCTGTTACTTATGCAGCGAAATTGTCTACTACTACCACTGACAGTTCGATACAGGGATTATTAGGTGGAGTTTATTACGGAGTTGGTAAGGAATTCTTTCTTTCCAATGATTTAGATTACGTAGTTATTTAGATTGGTAATCTCTTCGATGTAATAATTTCTTTATATTGTAATCTCGCAAATAATCATTCATTTTCTATTCTTACCAGACATCAGATATCAATTAAATCATTTAGAAGTAATTATCTCTGCTAAAACAATATTTGGAAATTTATTTCTGTTTTAATTTCATTCACAGAAGTAATCATTTATTAATGCTTCTAGGCAAAGGCTCAGGAAGCTTGATCGGTGGATATCTAATGAAAGCCTTCGGCACTCGACCAACCTATCGAATCTTCGCAGTGATAACTCTCATCACCGGTATAATGTACTACATCTTCAACGTAGCTTACCTCAAAAAACAGCCACAAGTCGAAGGTAACGATATCGTGAAGAAAAAACCCAAAAACTTGAAAGACCAAAATGGTCTTGAAAATGGTATCATCGAGATCGGTCTAGAAGAAAAGAAACAATCAAACAATGAAGATAAAAAGAACGAATCGAATAATGTAACTGGAGTCGACAATCAGGCTTTCATCAAAGAAAGTGATGATATAAAATCTTCGAAGAAAACAGAAAATGAAAAAACACGAAACATAGAAGCTATCAATAACGCGAAAAATCTTGATAAAATCGAGAGAATGCCATCTGAAGAAAGTAAGAAAAAATTTGGAGCGAAAAGATTGAAAAAAATGCAAACTGACGAATGTGACCAAGCGAAAGAGTGCTCGAAACAAAACGGAACGGCGAATCTAAGTTTTGAAAGCGACGAATTTAGGTGTAACGTTACTGTAGAGAGGCAACCAGAAGACAAAAAGTGACAAAGTTCCTCTAAAGATCTCGATACTCTTTCTTTTTTTCGTTCTTCACCATGAAACCACTTTTGTACCATTGAAAACGTATATAAATGAGATTGCAAGGAATGAAAATGTAATGTAATTCTGTGTGTACGTTTTCACACTATATACATATTTGATGGACGTCGAGATTTTCATACTGTTGATAATTATTCGAACATGTTTGATGTTGTAGAAAATGTGAGAATTTTTGTAGTAGTTGTTATTGATTTTTCAGATCTGGTTAGTATATTTAATTTAAATTTCAAGGCAGAAAATGATTTTGAAAAGTTTCATAAAGATGATTGATTACAAATGATATAAAAATATTTTATGTTACTTTATATTAAAGTATACTACGAATAAATTTGAAATAATGATTGAATTTATTGCTATTGGAATAATTGCAAGTAATATAATTTGAAGTGTTAGAAATTATTTACTCAGATCGATCTTGCTCGAAAAATTTCTTCAAGACTATTGCAGAACAAATAGCATCGTGCATGTACTTCACACAATATCAGATATCGAATTAATTTTATTCTACTCGGTAGAATAATGATAAAATGATGTAAAATCTCTATTTTATACATATTTTTTCCTAAGATCAAGTTGATATCAATATATTAATATATTTAGAAATGATTTATCATAATTTTTATACATGCAATAATTGGTAAAAATTTCATTAAATGCATACAGTTGCTATTATTATAGGAAATTATTGCATAAATTTATATAATTAATATTGTTAGAGACTTTTAAATGCAAACTGCATACTTTTAAAAAATGAATTTTAAATTTAATTCAAAATTGTAGTTTGAGATGCTATTACGGAAGATTATAGTGAACAATAATAGACATCATATTATCATTGACAGCACTTTATTTTAAGTACTAGTACAATTAATAAAAAAACACAAATAGCAGAAAGATATTTTTAATAATAAATTACCAAGCAAATATTATTATTAAAAGTATTATGCAAAATAAATTAATGACTTTAAAATATTCATAATATAATAACGGAAGATATAATATTCAGTATTATAAAAAAATATTAATAATAACAATACTATGAATCTTAAAAATATTTTTCAGGAATAATTAACATTTTATAACTAATCAGTTAAGATATGTTAATGAAACATTGTAATTGTTTTCCAACAAAATATGACATACTTAAACATCTCTAACAATATTAATTATAAAATCTTTTTCATAAAATCACATATCAAAATGTTTAATATATTCCCAAAAGTTATATACAATTTTGTACAAATATTATTCATACAAATTGATTATTTATAAATGTAATTAATTATATTTAATGACCAAGGAAACAAAATATTAATATATAAATGCAAATTGTATCAGAACAAATATGAATGTATTATAAAATTATTAAATGATAAGAAAATAATGACAGTTTTCCAAGGGAATCATGTGATATAATTATGCAGGAAATAGTGCGTAATTAGGAGTTTCCATAGTGTACAATAACTGATTTACATCGTTTATGAACAGGATAATTAGACAAATTATCCTGGTCCCTCGTAGTTCGAATAGATAAATAAACGAAAATAAAAATAAGCAGAATTATTTCTTATTTTACATCAAACTCTTCCACAATATAATGAAGAAGAAAATAGCACAATATGATTCAGTCGTCGAAATTAAAACAACTGTACAAGCTGTCTGTTTGAAAGAAAATTTTTGGAAAAAATTTTGAAGTACAGAATAATTTTTAATACTTTACTGTAAATGTTGAGAGCTAAAAATTTGGAAGAAATTTCTTTCCAAAAGAATGTATGCAACTCACATTCATAAGTTTTAATATCAAAATCTACGTGATATAAAGTCTCAAAGATTTCTTATCATAAATTCTATTGTCAATTTCCAAGTTTGAATAATCAATTTCTGATTAAGAATGGATCAAATATCCATTTTCTTGCTGTTTACATTTCATCAATTTCAATCATTTCGTAACGGTGTGTAATAATTTGCAAAAAAGATTAGGAGGATTTTGTCTCGTTTCGTCTGATTAACACCATCGCACGCCTGGAAAATATTTTGTCATTGAAGTAGTCTCGCTCGGTGAACCAAAATGTAGACGAAACACGCGATTCATCTACAAAAGGTAGAGAAAGAACGTCTAAACTTGAATTTCTGTTTCCAAATTAACATGAATGATTTCAGGCAAAAAGGGGAGAAAATTATAAGTGATGTTAAGTAACGACAGTAGGTGAAAATGGAGTTGGACAATAAATTAGCAACTTATCCCTGGACAGGTACAGTTACGAGTCTATATAGAAGACTTGAAACCAAGTTCCTCGATCATTCATCTTTGGATATCGTGGAAGATGAATTACGAAATACGTGCATTAATTTCGATGCTTTTAGCAAGTCTGTCGATTATTTCGGTCTTACCCCAAGTAATGTCATATGCGAAAGTGTCGAAAAATGGTCAAGAGGAACCGGAAACAAGGAACAATCAGTGGATCGTCAGGTTAGATTATTGATCAATAAATTGTGGTTTTTTAAATAAAAGTTCATACTTTGACGAACACTCTCTCTAAGTTTTATAACATGCACTCTGCTGTGGATATTTTATATTGTATTTTTATACATTACCTATGTACAGTGTGTTCATTTTTATGTAAATACACAAATATTCACAGTCTATTCCTGAGTTGGAAGATGAAAATTTAGGTTTATGTTAGTGCGATATGAGTGAAATGGCTGATAGATGTAATATGTAAAGTGACACAATAATTATGATACGCGAATCTTGAAATCATAATGATATAAAGAAAATGTTATCCTACATTTGTGATTTGTTCTTTCCTGCAAAATTATTTTCTTGCTGATCGTACCATGACTATTGAAACATCTTTCCATATGCTTCTCATTTTTCTTGAGTGTAATATTTACTTCTAACTGTCTTTGGTATTTTCATAATGTAAATTCAATATTTTATCAGCGATTTGACCTTATATCATTTAACAATTAAAATGTTTAATTTGACTTAGATTGACACTATATTTTTGTTTATTTTTACATAACAAAGTAATGGAACAGAAAACGAAGCTAGGAGTATCAAGAACATAGCGATCACTATGTCACCAGTGTATATTTCACCGAAAGTGCAGAACCTGAAGAATGGCGAAGCGATTAATTATTTCCCTGGTGGAAGGTATGAAAGAAAATCTAAAATTCGAACTAAGAAAGGAAAGGTATTGGAATTTTTAAATATTCCAATATTAAAATATAAATTTAATTCAAAAATTGTATTTAGAATAATTCGTAAATTTGAGTTCAAATTTAAAAAATGATTTGATATCAATAGAAAATTTGAATTCACATTCGAGATATTTTATAATTGGATAATAATATCGATTAAATTAAAATTGAATTAAATTTGGACGAATTCAAAGATTTAAAATCGAATATAAATCATTCCTCTTTTTATAAGGGATTTTTCCCAGATTATTCTATGATGTCTTGTAATATACTTTTTATGTTTTCTAATTTATAGATACTCGACATTAGATCATGAATTAATAGCGCGATTGAACTCAAAGAAACAGATTCAAGATAGATATCATCCAGCACCAATTAATAACTTCAAATCCAAAGATCCACCGAACAACGTGAAGGAAAACTCGAAACCTCCGAGTCGTCCGAGTGATCCACCGATCGGTGGACCGATCGGTCCATCGTCTTCGGATATGTTCGACTTTTCTAAGCCAACGTTTTCAGAGAGCTACGACTACAAACCACCGGATTACCTGAGCAGTAAGCCGATTTCAAAGCCGCCAGATTACCTTAGTGACAAACCGATCTCGAAGCCAATGTCAATGGACGATTACGCAAATTCTGAGATAAGTGACACGGTAAGCACAATATTATATTTGAATATTAAAACGTCCCAGTTGCTCTTTGAAATTCAATCTACATCTCCTTGAATCATTTTCAAAAGTCACACTTAATAAAAAGAGATTTAAAGTCAATTAAGTTATATTTGACCAATTAAGTGACTAATCGTGATATTTTTACTAATGCTAGAATTTTAATATCAATCAATTGAGATATACTTAAACTACCATTTTTATAATTTAGTTTTGTTTATAAATGCAATTTTGACTACGTTAAAATCATATGATGGTTGTATTAAAATAGAAATAATAATGGTTATATTAAATAAAGACATTTACTGTTTTTCAAATTCTGCTATCTAATATAAATTACAATTCATATTAAGCTTCCAGCTGTCAAATTCTAATTCAATTACATACCAGTGTTGAAACTTCTTAAAAATATACGTACCACATACTTCGATACTTCCAACGATGCAATCTCAGTACATCGCGAAAGGTCACCTAAATCATCGTTTTCAGCCACCAGATTCCAACAAACCGGATTCCTACTTCGCGTCCCACGATCACGAGTCCTCCGACTACACCGATTATTCGCCTGACACGTCTTACAACAATGACGCAGCACCGAAACCAATATATTCCGACCAGTATTCCGGTCATCTGGATCATCCTCCCTTCGACAGCGACGACGACCATTCTTACGGTCATCATCATCATCACGACTTCCATCACGAGGTGATCTACGATCACATTCCTGAACACCACGAGCACGTAGAGGAAGCAGAAATGAACGATCAGAGGCTGGACAAGAGACCATACTCGTATTATTACATAGGCAAAAAGCTTTGGTACATTCCACTGTACTTTAGCATTTATTTCATCATCTACATCGCGGCGCTGGTGTTGAAGAGTATCGCCAGGCACAAGATCACGTTCCCCGCACATTTGGCGGATGCTGTGGATCATCATGCGAGGACGTACAGCGATTTCAGTTGGTGGAATTTTGGAGAGGAAGTATTGCGAGGTATCGAAAGTTTCGCAGAGAAATACGGAAAGATTTCTTAGAGGTTTTTCTTTTTTTTTTTTTTTAATTAGTTTGTTAAGAGTGAAGTTGAATACAGATCGGTGAGTTTGTGAGACATGTAAGGAATATTTGAATCATTGATATTCTTAAATCAAGTCCATGGCCAATTTTTTGAAGAATTTTAAAGAAATTCACGTTTATTCGAGATCAATTAATCTATTCATTCCATCTTTGACCTATAGACTTTTTTGAAAAATGAAATCTAGCAATAATACTGCTCTCTGCATCGACACATCGATCGAAACGAAGTAACATGTAACATAGGAGGATTATACGGAAAAATTGATTTTGAACGAATGACAGTACCTACATATCTTTTATAAAATTTGCAAGATAATAATTAAGTTGTTCGTATTATGCCAATTAACAAGAACGTAATATAGATTTTATAAGGCTTAAGTTGTAAAACACTGAATATAATTTTACGGTACAAGCAACAATTTTGTACGTGTAAGTATTATTTTATAAGTAAGTCTTTTGTAAATATTAAAAATCCTTCCAATATACTATTTATTGGAAAATACAAATTTTACAGCACATTAAATTACAGTGTACTTCAACTTTGAATGAATGACCTGTAAATGTAATAAAAGTCTACAAAAAAAAATTTTTTGCTAACGATACATTTGATCAAATCCCTTGAAGGAAGAAAATACAAGAAAACAATACTTGATTATGTAAAAATTATCGTGGATCATCTTATAGTATATTAAATTAACTACTAATGAGCTATATTTTAATGTTAGTAGTAAATTGAAACATTCAAATTGAACATTAAAAAAATATTTAAAATATAGCAGTTACAATATTTATGAAGATCATAAAACTTTCCGCTTGGTTCCAATTAAGTTTCCTTCAGTTTCCTTCATAAGGATATTCCTAATCACCGCAGTACAAGCAATAATTTAACATAATAATACAAATACTTACTTAAGTTGCTTTAAATTTTATAATGTCATAGAATCTAGATGGAAGACATATTAAACTAATTCTTGGAATTTCGTTTCATAGTTTAATTAAATAAAATTTGATTGAAAAGAATTATTTATATTTGATTGAAATGAAGTATTACCTCTTTAATGGGTCAATCTAATTACGAACAATCAATCATAATAATACTAAATTATAATCAAATACTAAATAAGTACACAGCAAAAATAAGAATCAATACGTTGTTGGTTATTTGAATAAACTTTTAGATATTCGAATAACATCGAGCAAACATTGTTGGTTCCTAAATTCCCAAGAAACAGGCGTATTTGGTTATGGCTGTTTCTTACGATCGCACTACGAGCAGTGGCGCAAGTTTTTAGCGAGATAACGAGCCGGAATTTATCAGTATCGGTTAGATCGGTAAGAATTACTGGAAACGACACGAGAATTCTGATGGTCTCGCATTCCGATTAACCAATTACGCCATTTCGACCATCTCGTATCCCTGCTTTCTTTCCATGATGATTCCCTGATTTTGTCATGTACATAGAATACGAAATTTCGTTTCGTACCATGCTCTTACAAATTTCGTGTATCTACGTTATACGTGAGAATACTCGTTACACGTGAATTCCTTTTTTTTTTCGTGCTTGAGAGGAATGTATGCTTTACGCTTGTTTTACGGGAAATGAATATTTATTGATTTTATTTTGAGTTTCTGTTTTCTCGTCCTCCTGGATAATGATTTAACAGTTCGTAATATCTGTTAGCAAACTAACAAGTTACAATTTATAAATAATGTTAGAAAACTTTGCAATTCTATAGTATTAGGATTGTAATATTATGATACTAATATATATGTAATATTAACACGAATATTAATGTTCAGTTAATTTACAAAATTTATTTATTATGTAAGCTATATATTCTCTTTTAAATATTCGTTTGTAAATTAATCATGAACTAATTTTCATCGTCAAAGAATTCGATATACATATACTTACATTGACTGTAGAGTTATAAAAGTAGTTAATAATGATTAATAATTCAGTACACGTTGTCTTATTATTACATTAAATTCCATGGAAGTGTTATAGGTTTGCAAATATATAATCCAAAGTTCGTGTGTTTTGTTGTATTGCAAACATTTTTCCATTTCTTGCGTCTTAATTTTTCTTAACTTGCCAATTTTTGAATAGCCAAACAAATCCGATCGCGTGCTAATTGGAACGAATGAAAACGCGTTGGAAAAAGGCTCGACAAAGTTAAAAGCACCACGCCCAGTGTCTAACTGAACTGGCATTAAGTAAAAATATCTGTCGCAATTATCGCCGGTTTAGAGTATTGTTTCAACGGGACTTGCTTACGAAACTGCTAATCGTCTGGCCTAATATCCTAAGAGGATGTACTTCGACTAACTGACCCGAACTTTGTGTTTTCTTTAGCCTAGATACACTTACCACTGTTCTGTTCGATGGCATAAAAAATTCCATTCATTCCGAAGAAACTTTCCGTCAATTTGCCAGTCGCATCTCTCACTATTAAATTCTTATTACTAAAGAAAACAGTTAAAGGCTCAAATTGGCTGAAACAACGACATTACAAGTGTAGAGTTTAGGATTGATGCAAACAATTTTTTTTGACACAGGAGGGACGACATGAATGGAGAGCACCTGTGTCAAAAAAATACACATGTAGCGAAAAACAATACTCGTATTATATTTATTTATGTGTAGTATACCCTCCTATATTCGAACTTAATAGACAGACAGATGATTAATTGAGTTTTCGAATAATAGGATAACCACTTTATTAGTGGATAAGTGATAAAGATGTAATATTTAATTTTCACTTTTTTTCAATCAATTTTTTTAACATTGATCCAAGATAAATTCCAAGGATTTATTTAACATTTTTTTTATCATTACGTCTTCCACTTGAGTTCTATTAATTTCCAAAATTTCAAGTTTCTATTCAAGATATGATTGATCAGAATTTTCGGTAGAATATTTATTTAACTTAAAGAATAATTTTTTACAATTGTAATTTAATAATTAAACTTTTTAAAATATTTATTTAACTTGAAGAAATCGTTATCTCCTTCTAATAATATTACGAGAAGACCCGAAATAAGAACAGAGAATTATCAGACAATGGAAATCTTATTAGATGTAGATTTAGTCAGTTAAACATTAATACAAGAAACGTGCAAATACATCTTTCGCATCTCAATCGACAAACTTTTATCGAAATAATCACTGTTATACACTTGGATCAAAAGACAAATAGCGTGATTAAAAAGTCAAACACGACCGTTCAAAATGATCAATGATCTATAACCTAATTTTCGACTGAAATCTTCCTAGACGACGCGACGATACGTAAGAGTTGTAACAATTAGGGCTTTTAGCGCTGTACGTTGGATTTGCTTAACGTTTCTGGTGATACAGTTACCAGTAACCGAACAGTATGTTTGAACTGGACCCACGAATCGTTCAGTCGCCTCTTGGAATTTATCATTGACGGTTCCTCGGTCCTGCCGAAGTCCTTGTCGAGAAAGATTTTTTTTTGAAACGAATACACGTTCCATGTGCTACGATATCGATGAACTCGCGACTACGGGACCACGAGGAATGAAACGTTCGTATCGAGGAATCAGTCAACGGTGAATCGTTGTCGTTTCCATGAATCGGTGAGGCAGAATTGACTGAAAGTGTATACAGACACGTGTTCACGAATGAGAGGCAGAGGACGTGCCATTTGTCGAGCGACGAGGATCCCTTGAAGAGCTTGGTGCGACCGAACGAGTAAAATTATGGGTAGATATTGCTCGATGTATGGTCTCGATCTATTCTATGTAAATTATCAAGATGTGAGAAATTTGTTAATAATCAATTGCAGAACAGTTCATTTATAGAACAATAACAGAGAGAGTTCTATAATTTAATTAACGTGGATCGCGTGCAACATGAGAAATTTAGTAATGATTTATCGTTGTTTAATAGTGAAACAGTAACGACGAGAGCTTACTATACGCTAATGCATTTAATGTCATCAGTGTACGTGTAAATATTCCATGTAAATCGAAGTATTGCTGACAAGCCACACTGACCAATAAATTATAGAGAAATGAATAACTTTCTAAAATTCATCTTGAATTATTCGTACGATAGATAAACTCTAAATAATGCAAGTCATTTGGAAACTTTTTAATTTTTAGATTTAGAGAAAACGAAGTTGAAATATGATAATTAACATAGAAAGTGGTAATAATTCATTTTTGCTCAATTACAGTACAGTACAATAAGAATTGCTATATACTATATTTTATAGAATAAGTATGAAAAACATAGAACTGGCCAAGATCAGTTTAAATTTAGAATAGAAATAAAATATTATGTATGTCATAACCATTAATAGGTCTTATCTCTAATGAAAATCTTTTCTATTTCAGACAGAGTACAAACAAATTTAGTTTATCACTGTTTTCTGCTCCTTGTTTGCATTTCCCATGCTTCAGCAAGTGAATTGACTTTCGACGAAGTTGATGCACTTTCGAAAACCAATGAATATGAAGATGCTTCGACGATCAATACTGCTCTACAAGCATACAGGTTATTCTATTGAAAAATTATTTTTATGAAATTCAATATGATTAACCATTGATCTTGTACCCAGAAGAAAATAGATTTTCTCATTGTAGCAAATTTTCTTATGTTTCATTTTGTGTTCATTTTGTGACTTATTCTAATTGTGTTACTATTTTTATTATTTTCTTCTATACTCAAATAACTTTATCATTGTTATCCACAGGGTAATTTAATTACTTAAATTTTAAGTGTTCAAGTAAAATTATAAATATTTATTTCTACTTGACTTGACCGTAGACATCCACGAATATATCGACGCGGTTACCATGAGGACCACGGGTATCAGGATGACGACGATGATCATCACGATAATCATATGGAGGATGAAGAACACGCTATGAAAGCCATGGGGACCGCGAAAGTTGATTATTGGGGCGGTTACTACGATTTCTTGATAAACGAGGGTAGTTATAAATTCTGGGCCGTGTTTCAAGTAAGTGTTTCAATTACTTCTACGAATTATACACGCTATTTGCCGTAAATATTGAAACATCTGCTCGTTACGTTTATTAGAATACTTTTCCTTTTAATATCTTGTATCTGTAATTTAATATCTTGTAATCGTACGAAGGTACTACTAAATTTAATGTACTTGAATCTAATTTTATAATACACACAATTATCCAACAATCAACTAACGCTTGTTATAGATACATAACAAATACATAAAAGTAGAAACTATTGCATATCGAAGCAAGTTCTTGTCTAATCGCAGGATGTACGAACTTAGATCAGATTAACAGTAGCAAACTAAATAACGATAATTATGATTTCATTTTAATCGAATAGGAAGAATCATAGAAATTGTCAGCAAGTTAGACGTAACTACAAAAACGTTCTCAAGTCGACCATACGAAATTGATTATCATACAATAAACGCTTATGAAGTACGTGCGTTCTCCACGCGGTATTCCACTTCCGTGTTTGTGCGTGGTATCTCCCGCGTCACGATTCAAACCTAAGAGATTAACCACATTTCCGAGGAGAAACGTAATATTCTGCATTAACGAAATTTTTCAGAGCATTTAGACGCTCGGTAATTTTAATGCTCCATTTCCACCCGCAAAACTCTCGAACACCGTCACACTGCCACGAGTTAGATTGTTGGCTTTTCATTTAGTCGAAGCAATTTTTTTTTGCATTTCTAAAACTTCGTGCGAGATGATCATTTAATCTTTTTAACTGTAAGTGGAGTTTCCTTGGAAACGCTCTATTAATTAAAAGTACCGATGTTCCTCGATGATGTCAACCATGAAAGATATACCATTTCGTTTCGATTACTAAAATAGTTGCTAAATATTTTAATGTAATTTTATTATTGAAGATAATATTGTTATATGACATGTAGTAATTTTATTACTGATTACAAAACGGACGATTCTGTTAATTACATTGCTTTATTATTACTAGAAAAAATTAGAAAAAATTAAAACAGATAAATATGTCTCAATTTGTTTAATTGTTATACGCGAGAATAATTTGCTACCATACATTTTTCTTAAAATTAATTAATTTAAAAAAAATTGTTTCTAATTTGATATAACACCATCTGTTGCCCAAAGATTAATATAGAAAATAATAGAACTAAATGTTTATTCTTTAACAGCTTGCGACAGCGGCCCTTCTCATCTACAGCGGCTTCGCGGCGCTTTATTACGCCAAAGTGAATCCACCACCAATAGACGACGAGTTCGATATTTTACGTCGACGAAGACGTAGATCGTTGTCTATCTTCCCGCGAGATAGATCGTTCTGCGGTTTGGACAGTGCCACTTTTCAAAGGATAATCGACGCGGTTGCCAGGGAAATTCACTGACAATAAAGAACTACTCTGATCTACGAACTCTATTTTACCGAAAATAACATATAATAATTTTGAAACAATATCTTGTCGAAATTGAAATTTTTTGATTCATAGAAGTTATTGGAAAGAAAGATTAATCTCACGGAAAATTAATTCTATTCAAAAAAATTAATCAAAATTATTTATAATAACTGTGCGTTCCTCTTTTCGTTTATCGATGCAACAGAGGAGCATTGCCTCACATTTTTTATTCTGTTCGTAATTAATTTATAACAATTACTGTTAGATTGTATTGCAATTTGTATATGTATATATGTAATAATTATATATGTCTCGTATTATTAACGCACTTGTTTACATTCCATTTTTCGCAGATTTCTTTGTACATTCTATGAGAAAGAAATACTTGCTTTCTAACCCGTGTTTTATAGCGTTTGAAAAATGATAAAATAACTTTCTTAACTTTCATATTCATGTTCGTACGTTTGTGACTTTATTCTGAGACACAAGTGTCGTGGTTATAAAATTTGAAAATGTAACTACAAGATACAGAAATTGCATTCGTCAAGAAATTTCTACGTGTATGTCCGCAGTCGAATAGTAGAAAGAGACTGAACTTGCCGGTAGCAATTTGGCGAGATCCACCGTCAAAGACACGCAATACATTCTCCTTTTTAAATGAGACATTTCGCTCTTTGAAATTAAGCGATCCACCGATTAACATGGCCTTATTAAAAGATCTCGGAGCTCGTGGTGAATTATCAGCGCGGTAAGCACAGACGGGGCATACGGCTGAAAGCCGACGAAGCCGGATTTCTCGGAAAAATGCAAACAGATTATACGCAAGGGAGATTTTGCCAGGCGATTCGAGTGTCACGCGCTCGCTCGTTGAATCGTCCAGTGGGTAGCCGAGCATCAGCAAAATGTATGCGCGAAAAGATCAAAACGTAATAAAAATCTCCCGAAAAAATGTCGACCGATAAATCAACGACGGTTGTTGCGCCTGTGCGTCGTGCTCGGTGTACGTATGCATCCTTGATCGTCTGTACGAGTTTTATACGTGAACACGTACATACGCGCGGGATACGCGCGGTTCAAGCTCGCAGGCAAATTTTCTTGTCGAACAACGCAACGTAACGAGGAGCCCTCGAGCACCTTTCCGGAAGGACAGGAGCGTACTAACCGCGTTACTTGGATTTTTACGTCGTCCGATCGATTGCGAGGACGATACTCTCTTCCTAATCTATCTTCAGTCTCTTGATTGTATAATAGAAACACTTACAGTGCAGCTGCAAAAGACAGTGGTATCTAGTTTCATCTTTCGTCATAATTCCCAAGTCTCGAGTAGATTGCATTGGTATTTGTGCAAGTTCATATTTTTATGAATATATTCAATGGAAACTTTGTTCTATTTCGTATATTTTCTGGATTTTCGTAAATTATTTTGCACTTTCAAATAATTCCTATTGATGCACAAAACTCTACAGTTTCACAAAACTCCAACTCATCTTTGATCTTTCTATCAAAATTTTTATTTCTTTCGTCGTAAATGTTGGATTAGATAGAGTAAAACGAACAAAGCTGATAGCATCTGAGAGAATCCCAGGAAACTTTGATTCATTTTTTACACTGTTTACTGTCAGGGCATAAAGTGTTAAAGCAATAGGAACAAGCATAAAGTGTTAAAGCAATAGGAACGTTTTTATAACATTTTTTACTCGAAACTTTATTTTCCACTAACTTTAACAACTTTATAAATATCTCCGCGGCTACAATTATGTGGCGACTAAGACTATTAACGTCCCATTAAAATCGAAAACAGGAAACGCCGATCTGCTTTTCTTCTGTCCGTAATGAAACACTTGAAACGTTCTTAGATCCTTCAACCATGATCAAGGCAATGTCGTTTTGACTTTAACGATCCTTGTTCCTCTCCCTAAAGTAAGTCGATTATATGAGAAAATCAGTTAAGACACCATTCTTTGAGGATTCTCAGTTAAGTGGAGATTCTTGTATATCAGAGTTTTGAATATTTAAGTATGAAAGAAATCACCGAGGGTTCTAGCGAAGCATTAATATCAATATGAAGTATGACATAACGTTTCTGATATTTATGGAAGTCTGGGATTATAAGCAATTCTCCTGCTCTGTTATACATATGATGAAACGTGTATAAGATGAAACATTTAAAATTAATATCTGAAATATTATTGAAAGTATTAGTTAGGACACTTGTTAGTTAAGATATAAAAGGATTATTCAGTATAAATGGCTGAGTAGTTTTTATAGGAAAGATCTAGCTGTATTGAAATTGAAATTAAAAATATATGTACACACTAATTTGTAAAGGGCCTCATTTTTCGAAGTTATGTTTCCTTGAAACAATTTAATTTTCTGGTATAATTTCAATATTTTAAGTGACTTTATACATTCCATGTATAATATAAAATTATATGGATCCTAAGATAATCTTTATTATTTTAGTTAGTAAGTGTTAAATCGTTGTTTTCAAAGATTTGTCAAATTCTTAGAAAAAGTTATTTTTTTTATAATAATCATATGTAAATGCATCAATGCTATATACTAACAAATATTCATCAATTTTTATTAAAATACTTATAGTAATTTTGTTTTTTGACATTTACAGAACTAGAATTACAGGCAGACTTTTCCGCCATCTCTCTGAAAATGCAAATCTGTAAAACATACTAGGATCGTATACGCACAGGATCTAAAATATTTTCTACCTGTCAACCTTCTTCATTCTCTACACAAGTGTTTACTCGCTCATCTTGATCTTCCTGGAAGACTCGATAAATTCTTGAAAAGAATTATTTTTCCTATGTACGTAATTTACAAATGCTTAACGATTTCATAGATGGATGAAGAATAATGATAATAAACCCGCATGGGGTAGCTACTTATTGTTAGTAACTACACGGGCCTGGCAAACCCGCGGACCCTAGCTACACATCAAATTGGTGTGTTTTAATCTAAAATGAAAAGAATAATCTATTGAGAAAATCACAGGAAAGATGAAAATAATAAATAGACAAACAGAAACATAATAGATAGACAACTAAAGGAAGTCGAAAGGAAAAGACAATATATTGAACTAAAGAAATTAATGCATATATCATATCATAGAGATACGTTCCAGTTAAAAATAAAATTGATGACAATTATCAATGATAACACACAAATGGATAATAGTATTCAATGAACACACGGATTAACAATAGATTCCTCCTCCTCTAGGCAACATAAAATCGAATGGATTTTACCGACTCGTAGAACTGAAAATTCAAGAGAACGTTTTGCAACAAAGGACAAGAACAAAGGAACACCTGGATTTATCTTCATCTGCAAACGAAGAAAACGGAGCAAATATCGTACATTCATAATCCAACGTCGAATTGAAGCTTATCAAGTTCAAATCAACGAATAAGCTTTCTGCACACGAACGGAAACCCTTCTCGTGCACCACGGAGGACCACGTATTCGGGATAAGAAAGCCCTTCTTACGGACAAGAACGGAATGCATTAATCGCGACGGTCACCGAACCCTCTTCTGGTTCTTCGGTCCGCGCAAGCAATTAGAAATTGAGTTATATTTCTTGCGCTTGCCGGTGAATAAATTTCGACGATCGTCGTGGACGCGTTCGTCGTGCAGGAAATATATTAACCACGGCGAGTTGGTCGAGCGTGCCGCGATCGGCCGCGAATATTTTAGTCGGTAAGATAGAGAAGGAAGGAAGGGGTCCGGTACGGCCCTGCAAAAATCACCCACCCAAGCGTATTCACCAACGCATTCCGCCACGTAGCCGGCTGCAAGGGGTACCTACGGCAAAAGTACCAGCGCGATTATGCGTGCTTGTGTGTTGGGTCATATTCGAATAAAAGTTTATTCGTACAACGAGCAACGAACGAAACTTTGATCCCTGATTTTTTTTTTTTTTTACTTGCTCGTTTGTCGATTTCATTGGTCTTTCGTTCGTTTGTCGTTTTATTTAAAGATCTTTGAATTTCTTGAAGAAATTTCTACGCAAAAAGTTAAATTTTACTATAATTCAAATTAATCTTAATTAATTTTTGCTATGAAGGAGTAAAAAATGATATTTCATTTGTTTTATTTGTTATTCGTTCTTCGTTCATTAATTTTTTTAACGTCTAGGTATAAAAATGTAAAATTACTGATAACACTTTAAATATTAAAGAATAATTTTTGTTAATATTAATGTGATAAAACTTTCTTTAAATAAAGTTTCAAATGAGAATGATTAAATCAAATGAATCACGATTAAATCTACAATATTCTTCTGTAAATTCATGCTAAATTTTTAATACAAGAGGACAAAATTTATGAAACGATCTAGTAACTCATACAATAACACGAACCAGTCATCTTCGAGAGTACCAGCCGACGGGTAAAAGGGTTGAACCTCTCTTCTTCCTTTTTCATTTTCCGTCTTGCATCCGTTTATTTTAACCAACAAAAATTTTTCAAATAAATCTTCGACCGCGAGGGGAAACGGTAGAGGATAAAAACCGCATAAAAACTGTTATTTAGAACGAGGCGCATCAACAAGCATCGATAATAATTCTCGCGTGGACCGAAGTCTCGTCACGGTGAGAGATGATACGCGATGATAATGGCGTTGCACGTCGAAACGCGAAATCGAGCAGAGATCGCGAGCACCCTGAAGGCGATCGTGGGGTCCATTAACCGGGGTCCATTTTGTAGAAAAGATTCCTGATCCACAGAGGAAAAATTTCTTGCGAATACCAGAAACAAAATATACTATCGCTCCAACTGAACAGTATTCAAGAATTTTAATACTTGAAGTATTTACATGTTCATATTTTCTAACAGATAGCATAGATGGTTGAATAATACGTCACTTATGGCGCAATTGTGGTAAAATTTGCATTTGTGATTTTTATACACATGCAGATAGATTGATTGTAAAATTTGGACGAAGAATAAAATATTTATTGCTACTTCGACAAAATATCAGAAATATAGTAGTCAGAAGATCAATTTATTGTGATTATTACAGAAAAATAATCTATCATAATTTCTTGTACTGAGTTTTGTGCGGTTTAAATTATCTTAATTTTTACTCGTTTATTATGAGAATTTAAAAAATACAGATTTTTATCCATTAAATTATCTTTATACATTTAATAGTACAGCCATGATTGCAGGAACATTCTGTATAATGATCGAACAAAAGATATTCAATGCTCAAGATTAAATTTGTACAAAGTTGGGATGAAAACGCTTATGCGTTAATAAAGATGTGCGTCGATATCTTAAAGCGGAGGAGAAAATTAAAATTGCAGCATTGAACATGGTAGCAGGACGAAGGAGCGGCTTTTAATACTGCAGATAAATCTCTGACAGGTGAAAAAGGAAGAATAATCATTTCGGCTTTGAAACGTTCTGGATATTTACGACACGAATATTCTTGGTATTCAATGTTGAAACCCCCCGCCGGAAGAAAGGATGAAAAATTTTATACATTAATGGAATTGTAAATACAAAGTTGCAAGACCAGAAGTCAGAGTTTCCAACTGCTTGAGATTAATCTCGCAAGTCTGATAAACCGAAGGAAGTTTCACGTTTAAGCACCTTGTATTACAAATGTCGGGCAAGCATACGTTTAGCGACGTGATTTTTAAAATGTTAATACTAATAAATGGATCGGATAAGATCAAATTATCGAGGCAATAATTTTTGAATAAATCGTGTAATCAATCAATAAGGGAAAAGGACGAGTGTACTTTAACAATGTGTGTTAAATATTTGTAAATAAAATAATTGAAATTAATACAAAAAAATATAAAAATATGAATATTTTATATCGTATTATGTTATTTTATATTGTGTTATATTATCTCGAGTCAATGTTACAATATACTACAAGTTTCTCATCTTCAAAAAATCAAATCAATATTCTACCACGTATCAAAAATATTCTACAAGCACAAAAACCAAGTCTACAACTTGAAGATTTTCGTCCTAAAATCATCGAAACCTCTTACGAAGTCATCTGCAGCAATAACCGAGCGGAAGAAAATGGCGGAGTGGCACGAAATTCAGCAAGGCAGGAAGCAACGACTTTTAATATTCCAGATAAATCTCCGACGCGCGCGCGCAAGAGAGAGAGAGAGGAGGATGTTGAGAAGCAGAAGGGGTTGGACGGTTGTGGCAAGGGCCCCGAAATCGAGGCCCGCGGATAAAAACAGTAATTTATGATGCAATGCTCGGCGGCGATCGATAATTCTCGCGTTGCGAATGCAAGCAGAGCGAAATAACGCTCGCGCGGCTTCCCTCTGCCAACGCCGCCCCCTACGCTCTCGCTACCAAGCGAGGCGTCCTTCTTCTTCTCCTTCTTTTTTTTATAGCTAATGATAATAATAATAAGGACGATGACGGGAACCGAGGGAGAGTGGAACAGGGCGGAGACGTACCGAGAAGTCGTTGGAGCCAAGCCACCGCGCGCAAAAAGAATTCATTATGACACGCGGAATGGTTATCTATCGATGGGGAAGGAGAGGGCAGAGGCCTTTATCTCGATGCCTCGTTTAGCAGGAAAGAGTATTGGACCGATAAAAATGTTATTTACGACGCCCCCGTTCGAAAACTGAGTGAATAATCGCGAATGCGTGTGTTCGTGCAACGTGTTGCCTCGATTCGACGATTTTAAGAGACAGATTGAGGGGTGGTCCACGGGAGGGAAAGATCGCATAAATATGCATGCACGATGTATAGCGATCGAGGATAGCGAAATATTCTCGCGTGTAGAAACGCATAAACAATATTATATATCACTTGCACGCGTTCGTATTACAGCTAATATATTATTGGTCGTAAGTACCTTATAAGCAAGTTTCTTGAAATTTTGATAAACAATCCAAATGCACATTATCAGCTTTGGTCTCGTTAAATTTATAAGATTTTTCAGATATTTTAATTTCTACAAATTTCCAAAACGTTTTCAGATTGATTAGGTTATTAATGGCTCTGTTTATATATCGTAATGATTAGTATTATGGATCCTGGAAAGAATTCATACCTTCGAGTACAACCTCAGCAGTTGTTGAATTTTCGTTTCATTATAAATCTTCTCTGATTTGTTCCGCCTTATAGGTTTAAATTTAATAATTTTATTATTTAAAATTATCGAAAGAAGTAAAGCAATATTAAACAATTTTCGAAGAGTAGTTGTCTTTCATTATAATTTCGAATATTTATGGATGGTAATGTACATGAATATTATAAACCTGTAAGGAAAATTGTAAGGGCCATGGATGAATGGATGTAAGAGTGTAGAATTGCGATAAATTCAAGGATGCAAGCGCGAAGCTGAAGTTTATGGCTGCACTATGGATTGCAACGGAGGAGAAGTTATTAATTGGTGAGGTATCTTTTTTTCACTTTTGAGAAGCCACGGGTAATAAATTAAATATCTTTAATAAATTAAAGAAAATTGTGGTTGCAACATTAGACAGGTATTGAGACGAGATAGTTAATGAATTCCCTAATGAATTTTCGATTGCAATTAATTTGTTTTTGTCGTAGGTGCTTTGTAATCTCACGGTGAATGATCGTTCAATTTTATTACATGTAGGAAGCTGACAAATTTTTGCGAAATTAAGATTCTTGTGTGATTCTTTTATCTGAATGCACAGTTTTAATTTTCTTTTATAAAAAATTTGTAAAAAGTTTCCGTAGAGCTTCGTTCTATAGAAATTTCAAATTTTTATATGATTGTTAATTTGTTTCTTCGAATTATGAATTCAGAGAATTTCAATTTTTACGAAAGTACATTTTAACATTTAAATCCACATCATCATCCACATTCTTTATAATTTTATAAAAACTTTTGTAAAATTTAACGAATACTTATCTAAGTATTTTTTTAATTGTAGAAAATAGAAAAGGAATTTTAATTTTTTTTTTTTTTTTTTTTTTTTTTTTTTTTGAAATTGTTTCAATATTAAAATCCATATTTTCAACTTGCATTTTACAACAGTCGAAGTTTGCTCTTCATAAATGCTCCACATTTATTGCATTCATTTCCGTTTTGGTTCGTTCAATCTTAATCCTTAATCGCGAATAAACGACAAAAAGAATAAAGCAAAAGTCCGAAGGATGAGTTATCTTTGAGCGCATTCAATTTAAGAGATACAAATGTTCCTGTCTCTCCTCTGCTTCCTTAATGAAGAGCAAAATATCGAACAGCTGGCAGAAAATTCATTTGCCAGTGACGACGCAAGAAAAGGTCCACGCAAGACGTAAAAATTTATTATTAGTTGGACCTACGTGAGAGTCATTTATATGAAGTGTATGATTTATCAACGCGTTTCGATGCGTTCTGAATGAGTATCCGATACGCTGAACAACTTTTTGGCCTCTATCTAAAGGGGCTGCAAGACCCTGTGATTTGTGTGGCCATTTCGTGATTGTAATGCAGAATCCTCGATTAATTTCTTTCAGTTAGCCGTTCAAACATCCAGTCAAAAAAAACGAATCGCCAGCTTATAATACGAGCTTCTTCTTTTTTCCATCACTCGTTACAGATGTATCGCAGCGAGCGAAAGTGTATACCTACCATCCAGCATGTCCGAAGTGACATTTTCTAGAAACTTTTATGTTTTACAATTTTGGAAGTTCATATGTTCAAAAATTTTTTAATTATTATCTCGTAGTGACATTTGTGAAATTTATTAGAATTACTATGAAGATGTAGGAACAACATCAATATCAGTTCGCATAGTTACATAGAATGTCGTTTCATGTTTAAAGAAAAATTTCACGCTATTGTGAATGTTCTCTAAAAGAGAAATAATTTTGTATGAAACAAATATTCCTCGTTCATGCTACAATGAAGTTGATATATTTTGTCTTAATTGTTCTTTTTATTAAATATTTACACTGCGTAAAATAACGAAAACTTTAAAACCCTATTGAAAATTGGGTAGATTGCTTAAAAATGATTTATTAGTCTAAGATTTGCAAGAAATCTTTTAAAACCAAATAAGTGCCATTCCATAGTGCGTAAAGAAATGAAGCTAATCGTGTTGATTTATGCGATTAGCTTGAGCTTTATTATCCAGCTGCGGCATTTAAGCCTTTAATTGGAAAGAAAGGAAAATCACAATGTAGACGGCTGTTTACGGGGCTTACGGGGGCTTACAGGGGCTTACGGAACTTGGGGGCTCCGAATGGCGATCGCGATCGACTATAAACAGAGAGTCGCTGCGAGATCTTCGATCCAGAAGCTAAGAATCCAACGCACCGACGCAGACATATAACATGTTTACAACGATAAAAAAGAGCTTGTAATATTTCAGAAATTTTTTAATTGATTGAAATTTTTATCATCTTTGTTTCAAAAGTGAAATCGTTCACTGAAATTTCTGTTAATTGCTTTTTAAAGAAAAAACTCGCGGAACAAAACAGTAAATTGAACGGTAGATTGCGTTGAAAGTTTCAGTTCTAATTTTTTTAATATTGGTTAGGTTAGAACGGCAATTTAAAAACTTTCTTCTTTTTACGTTGCAATTCTTGCAAATCGAGAACAAAATATTAAAACATCGAGCCAAAAATAATTCGAATGATTCTTTGAATAAAAAACAAACCACCAACATGCCGCGAAACAATCGCTCACAACGTAATTACCCTCCAATGCAATTGTCGCAGATCAAAGACGAAATGTTCAGCGTCAAATTAGTTTTTAGTAAATTGTCTCAAATTAGCCGTATGTACCGAAAGAATTTTTGCATGCTAGAGAATTTAAAAAATGCGTAAAAGTTACTTTTTTAAAAATACTTTTTAGCTGCTCGGGGGTTGAAAATTTTACACGTAATAAATAACAACAGTTGCTTTCTTGCAACATGATAATGGGCTTCACCGTGTACCAAATTTGGCACACGTGGCACTGAACGTATTTCAAAGTATCCAAAAGTTTCAAACAAAAATTCCAAACGACAAATCACCTGCCGTCGCGAGACGAACTCTCGTAGCGCAATAGCATGAAATTACACGCAAAATTATATTAGTCGAAATTAATACCCCGTGCGCCAACAAGAAGACAGACCCGTTCAATTTACCAGTTCTCGGGACAAGAAGACAGCAATTTTAAACGTCCGATGGGACGCGAAATTATCGACGGCGAAAACGCGTGGCATTCCCGCGCGCCTTGGCAGAACTCTCCACCTTCTCCCCCTCCATTTCTCCGGCGTCGATATTTAATTTGCTTGTGTGTTTCGTCCGACATAAGCGAGAGAGGGCGGCCGACGTGCTCCAAACGTTGGCGTAATTACCGCCTCGCTCGTCTCCGTTTCACTCCGAAATCCTTTTTACCTGGCGCTCATTTTTCCCTTCTTTACCAGTCTTCGGTTTTTCTAGCGAAGCCTGTAACGCGAGCATCCACGAACGTCTGGCTCGCGTTCTTACGTCCATTCGCTCGGCTCTTTCCGTCTTCCTTTCCAATTATATACAGCGTGTTTCGCGTTTATTCACTAAGTTCTAAGCGTGCCGACTCTCGGTACCGGGGGAACGCGCCGCTTAAATTCCGGCTGGGCATTCTCACAGTTTTTCCCGTCATAATGCCCGCTGGCCACTCTCGTTCTCCCTCCTCTTTGATCCACTGCATGGGTCCAAGTATTTCGTTGTTATTTCTGCTTGTAACTAAGCCGAAGGATCAAGTGAGGATTCTAGTGACGTTTTCGTAGAATTTTTGGACCATTCGGACCATTCGAGTTCTTTCCAGTGAAACTTCCTTTTATCAAGGCTCTATATTTCGTATTATCAGAATCTTTATAGTATTTTATTTCTAATTCCAGGAATATTATCAGGCACATTATTGGAATTTTTTCAGTTTATTTTATTCCTGAGTGAAAGAGTTTTAGATAATTACATTGCAGAAGATTGTCCGTTATTGGAAGTATTATTAAAATTTTTGTTCCGAATATTCTAACAGTTTCCTTTATTTCTTTTAACTCGATGCATACGACGATTTCTTTCTTTCAAATTTTAGAATAGAATTTTAATTACACTCAGTTTCCTCGGAATATCAAACTAACTTTCACACGAGCGACTAATTTGTAAAAATTATCAGACCTAGACAATTGAAAAATTCTTGGAACGAAGCTGCCTACTATTTCATTTACCATTCTTTTTCTTTTCTTTTTTTTCATGGTAACGTAATGTTCGTTTCGGTTCTGTTTGTGCAAACGCGATTCAACGAAATAATTAAAATCCAAGTATATCGTGCGAATTCTTTTAGGATGTGGCAATAATTATTTCCTAACGACAACACGCACGCGCGTCATCAACTTAGGAGACTTCCTTTTTGCTAGCCTCGTCCTTTTTAGTGCAATATCTTGCCTCTTTTTTTTCCTCACCCCCTTGTCGGTGAACGCGACTAATAGCTAAGAACGATCACGGAGAATTTATGGAGAGGGATCGTTCGATGTCGTACCGTTAATCTTTGGGCTGAAGGTAAGATAAGAGGGGAATTTTGTGAAGAATCTTCCCACGAGAGATTGAAACGAATTGAAACTGCATCGGCTCATCACATAACCGGCGATAAAGTCGGTTCTTTAGATATTTAATTTTGGAAAAGATAATTTTCTGTTCGTTTGCGAACAATCGATTGAAATTAAGTGAAATTAAATGAATTCACAATTTAGTAAAAATTATTTGTTCATTGCCAGATATTTTTCTAACGATAAATTGCGAATGACGATTCAATTCGAAACTCGATATCAAAAAATTGAAATTTCAAAATTTTCTTGAATTCTGGAAAAAATTTTTTAAAGGAACGTAAGATAAAATAAAAATTCTAATTTTTAAAATCATCAACTTTTACTTAGCTCTTCGTACTCACCTATTTTTTAAACTTCATATACTTACTCGTTTATATTTTTTATATTTTTTACAACGAATTGTCTAACAAATGATGGCGCCGAAAACTGCATTTTTCTTTCCAGGTCACGTAACATTACGATCGTAACAGTGTGCGTCACGATATCGCGTGTTCGCGTAATCATTCAGTATCGAAAGTGCGAGTACCGATCATGTTACGCTTTTTCTACTTCTTTCTGTTTCTCTTTTTCTTTTTATTCCGGCTAAACGTGCATCGCGAGCATAACTTATGTATATGGAAAAGAAATTTCACAACGTTAGAAATCCAAGGTTACGCGACCAAGGTCTGGGAAAGGTTCTCGAAGCAATACATTCACATGCACGCGAAGTCTAATAGAACATGATGTATAAAACTATGCAAGAGTTTCGTTCCATCTACGAGAGGGATCTCTTAATGGGAATTAATCATATTTTTTGAAAATATCTCCACGTGGTATTTTATGAAGAGACCTTTAAATATGATTTTTATAAATAGTTCACAAATATTTCAATAAGCGTCGAAAATCTGCAGTTTATTTATCATTGTTTCAATATTCAAATCAATCGAATCTTTTGCAAATAACAGTCAAATTAGGACTTAGACTTAGAAAAGTATCATCAGTCCGTTAGATCCTTCTTTTAAATTAGACGAAAAAGACATAGGAATTTGACAAATATTGTAAGTAAAAACATGCTATAAGTAATTCCTAAAATATAACGTAAGATATCAAGAATATAAATGGGAAATTAGAAAAATAAATAATGATAATAAACAGTAATTTCTTGGATAAATGTACGAGGATAATAAAATATTAATTACAGTGTTGAAAAGCAAAACGAAGGAATATAAATATATGTATCTGCATTGATGTTGAATTAAATTACTTTGATATAAATACAATTACAAACGACTTCCTTAGATTTTAATAAAAAATAATTAAAGATAAAAAAAACTATGCATCTTGTTGATCTAAAATGCACTAGTGGAAACAAATTCATTTCATATTTTGTATTGCAAATCTAAATTCCTAGAAAGTAAAAGTAAGATACATTAAATACTTGATATTGGTTGAAATAAATAATAGGAAAAAGATAAATAATTTAAGAAAGCAAATTGAAATTTCATAAAGCAAAATTAAATAAATAATTAAAATATTTGGAAAGAAATATCTAATTTCTAACAATTCAATTGAAAAAGAGAAGAAACAAGAGTCTCATGTCTTTATTTTCTAAATTCTACACTATAAATTCTTTATAAATTCATATAGAACAATGTAAGTTCTCTGATGTGACAAGAAGAAGCGAGATAATATTATAAACAAGCAAAAGGTAAATTACCTTGATTCGAACGCTGGTTGAATTATAATCCAGACTTGCAGCCGATTAATGAATAAGATTTATGCAGATCTGTTGTAAAAAGCTTAGCAATGTTCTCGGTAATGATCTTAATCGCCACGTAAACGTTCTAAATTTAGCACACACCAGTATCGAAGAACGCGTGTACACGCCTAGTTCCCTTCTTCCCTGTGGGAAAATTAACTAGCGAATCGAGTTCTGATTCGAGCATCGATTTCGTTCTGCTCGTTAATAAAAAGAGAGCCCAACTTTGTTAAACTGTTTTTTAATTCTATCAAAATAATTTTGTTAATTCGTCCTTTACAGTCTTTGTACAGTCCTTGTCCTTGTAAGTTTTATATTTGAGAGAGACAGATTAAATAATTATAATACAGACGTATCTGAAAAACAAACTTTTGTATTAGAATTTTTTTCTATTAAATACTTCGGCTATTATTATGATATGTAACAATCAAAAGAAAAATATGTTTATAAATATTATAATACTAAATTTTTTTTATTGTAAATTTTAGCTTTTTAGATTATTCTGATCTATCTAAAAAAATAATGATAATCATGGAAATCTATCAAAAATGACAAGGTTTAAGAAAAATATTTTCCTACTAATATAAATGATATAACTTTATTCTAAGAAGACAACTATTTAATGATAAATAGATATACTTAGTAAATAGATATATTTTGTTTAGTCGTCCTTCTTCACTGAAATTTTATCCACTATCTATCTTGAATTTCAGTCGAAAATATCGGAAGCGGTACAGGGCTCGAGCAGTTTGACTCTAAAGTTCTTTAACGGTGCCGTAATGACCGTTCCGCCGAAAATTCTTGATAATAAATCATTATTTGTGGCAACTGATTTATTACATTACCGCAGCAGAGAAGTGACAAAGTATAAACGATTTGACAGTGATTACATGCATACGTTGATTGGATTTGGCTGTCGAGATCGATTCGATCGACGGAGATTTTTTCCAGCTATAGGAACAAATGCGCTTTAATTACTATAATACCGGTTCACCGACATTGCCATCTTGGCAATTTCGATTAAATCGTGCAGAGGCAACTATGTTGCACGGTGCATGTAACGCGATCATTAATTAAAATAAGCGTTCGAGCAAACATTGAATAATAATCGTAAGCCAATACCGTGAAAATGGCCGTGTAATTAAGCGAACGAGCCTCGGAGACACGAGAAACAAAGATGCTTCTCGTAATGAAAATTAATCATCGAGCCTCCTTGGTACATGCTATATAGATGATCGCCAATGCGATGTACTACGTCGATAATTTAAAGAAAAAATTAGAAGCTTGAGGAGTAAAATCGCTACATTTTTCATGGGCAAACCGTCGATCGTTTATTTTCGTATACAGCAATATTATTACTATTATAACTACTATCTAATATATGTCGTGGTTATACTAATATGATGCAGAATAATTAACCGTATTTAGGAACCAGGCACATAATTGTACATAGTCGTGCTTCTACCATCCACAAAAATCGCAATTTAGAGTAATGTAATAATAATTTAAGAATTTTGGAGATTACAGTAATCTCTAAGCAAGGAATTTTTACAAATATAATCTGTAAGATTTTGAATTTAATTTTACATCAAATCTGATAAATTTAATGTTCAAAATTCCAAATCAAATTCCAAATATAATACAACAAAAAGGATAATATATATTTGAAATATATAAAAAATATATATTTCACGATAATTTAACGACTAATGTAACAAAGTCGCGTAAGAATTTCACGTTGTGCCAATCTTATTCTACAAATTTTGTTCACGTTACACTCCCACTGTGCCCGTACCCTCGATGTCCAGCATGAGAAGTTTCGCGGGTGGAAACTTCTTTTTACCGTTAGAAAACCAGCGATATCACATGCGCGAAATGATAATACATTTCATTGAAGCTCGTACGTAACGAGTATCATTAACTTCTCTTAGGAATAGCGTTACTCGTCGTGGATAATACGAAGATGAGACTGAAGTAACCTACTGTTTTGATCAATGTTGAATACAATGAACGCGGTCCTGGACTCTGGTTCTGTTATTTCATTCTCTCCAATTTTATTAATCAACCATCAGCGCCGGCTATTATTACACCAGGTAATCAACGGATATCTCAACTTATTATATGCATATTACGTTCTAGTGCAGGTCTGGTATAGAACGATAATTACACATACGTACATGAACTGTACAACATTAAACCGTGACGTAATTAGAAGAATCGAGGTTGTTCATTCGAAATGCAGGACAAAAAGCACAATTGTTTGATTTAACAAGGCGGAAGTGAGCATCTTTCAAGAATATTGTAACCTAACGGTCATTAAACTACAAAATAACAACCTCGTAGTTGCTAATAACTCGTTAGCACGAAAATCACAATAACAATGTCAAAATGATAAAAATCATTATAATCACAATATATAATCAATTACTAAAGACAATCAACAAAAAATGATTTCAATGACTACCGCAAAAATTATGACAATGACACTGAAAATGACTGAAGATAACTACCGCGAGAAACGCAACAACGATAACAAAATAGTAAAAATAATCAAACGACAAAAATGAATAAAAATAAATCGAAAAATAACAAAGACTTAGGATTTTGTCGCGTAAAAGTCTTGAGTGTCTAACGCCCGAGAGACAACGTGTCATGTCCACGCATTGAAATCACCGCGTCTATGCACATCGCCTAACCGTGCATCGAAGTCTTCGCGCGAGCGCTAAAACCGAGCGCTATTTTTTCATTAAATGGAACGTCGAGCTAAACGCTATCACAGAATCTCTGCGAAACTTTTTCGTGGCTAATCGGTCGGTTCTCGTCGCGACATAAAAAAATCGGAACAAATCGCCACGCTACCCGTGAGGCACGAACCAACCACCAGCAGCCTGGAGCTGAAAGGAGAGGAACAAAGAAGAGAAAAAGAAAAACCATCTACCTTTCGCTTAACTATATGATCCAGAATAATGTAATAGTTTTACTATAAACATTAATAATTTAAATTAAATTGTAATTTAATATGAAATTGAATTAATAAATTACAGTTATAAATTTACTAATAAAATTACATGCACAATATTGCAATGCGCATAATATGTACTGTTTTATTGAAACCAGCGGGTATTCAAATTTAGTTTCTTTGTTTTTTATACACGTGTCACTTTAGATAGATCTTTTAAAAAAATTTAGAATATTACACTTGGGATATAAAATAAAAATAATACAGGATGTAAAAATAAAAATAACGGAAAATTATGAAAATTGAGCACTTGTACTTTGGATATAAGTAAGCAGGATTAGCATAAATGTCAGCAATATGGAACATTGATAAAGCCAAACAATTATAACAAAACCGAAAATCACGCGTGATCTCATGTTACAATTAGAATTAACACCAGTGTTTATCACTGTAATTAATATGTACCAACGTAAAGTCTTTATTAAGACTAGGTTAGAATCTGCAAGAACACGGTTTCAAGATGAAGAAGTAGAAGAAAGAAGGAACGAGAGGCGGAGAGGCGAAATAGCGATGAAAATTAAGGGAAGAAATAGTAGCGGCTGGCTCGATTCTCACGAGGAAGAGAACCGCGCCAAAAAGTAAAGTAGCGTGAAGCGATGCTCAGCCGACAAAGCTAACTCGTTCGGCTCGAGGAGAAGTCGAATGAAAGGGCGTACAGTGCCTGTTAGCAGAAGCCGATGAGAAGAATGAAGATGAAGAACGGCGGTGCGTGAGGATCTCCTGTTGTCAGTCGGTGGTCAACCGTCTCGGAGGAAGGACGTGCGGTGCCGCGTGCTTTCTCGCCTCGTCTCGATCCTCTGTCGTCGAGCTCTGCCGAGATCTAACGATCATTTTATCAGATATCTTCGTAAATCGAACAAAAAAAAAAAAAAGAATCTAATTCTTTCAGTTGATGAATGAATGTCATCGTTGAAAATATCGAATCGACTTGGCGATTCGAAAAACTGTGCAACCGAAATTCAAAACTTTTTCGAGCAAGAGCGTTTGATTAGTGTTGTCAGATCTAAAAGAAGAGTTTCTGTAAAGAAAGTGGTTGATAAAATTGGTATTCTGTGATTCTAAGTAGAGTGAAGGAATTGGTGGGAGGACAACGTGGTTGGAGAGAGGATTTAAAACAGGTCCGAAAAATGAACTTGGTCTTTTTATGAATCCGATTGAAAGGTAGAAAGGAGCGGGGAAGGAACGTCGGCCGCGTACGAATAAATCGGGAACTGTGCTTAACGGGACTCGTTCAGGATCGTGAAAAAAAATCGTGCTGCATCGTGACCTTGAATACTTGGAGCATCGTGGAAACATCGTCGGCCTGTAGGCTTCGTACAGGAGCGCGAATCTCCAGCTAGGAGGCGGAGGCGTTCGACTCGCGTCTCGCTCAAGTAAATCTGCGCTTCTATTTCTGTAACAGTCGGTGGTAATCGTTTAGTGGACGACTGTGTGGAAGGTTCAACAATGAACACGTCTCGGAAGGTTTGAGACAACGGGCGACGCGTTCCCATTGTCTCTGGGAGTCGAACGTGAGTGAAAAACAAAAGAGAAGCGAAAAACTGGTGCTGGCAGTGAGACGAAGAGGAGAGTCGGCGAAAGATGGCTTCGATGTGTGGCAGCAGCAAAAGTTACCCGGCGATAAACACTGGTAGCTACTACAGGCCGGGAGCTTATCCTTATCAGGTGAGTGACACTGAAATTCTGGTGTGGAATAGAAAATGGAAAAGGTTGAATGTAAAGTTCGAACTGGTCAGTGACGACTGTTGTCTTGACAAGTGTTAACATTGACAGGCGAAGATTCAAATTTAAGTACAAAAATGAAGTCAAATACGAACAATATTTTTGAAATAGGTAGCAAAATTTTGGAAATGCTACAATCAAACAGTTTCATAAGTAATTGTATAAAATAGATCGAACCAAACGTATAAGCAATTAAACCGTGAATGTGAGGTAGATTTTTAAAATGAAATTTTTACAAAATCACAGAAATATGATGCCAAATTCTCACAGAATATACTTATAAATTACTTATAAATTCCTATAGTACATTCAACAAATGTGCAGTGCGAAGAACGCAAATTACACAAATTAAAAATATTAATTAATTAATTTCCAACGTGCGGAATGCAGAAGGAAAGTTGTACGGGAAAAGAAACGAGATGCAAGAATTCAAAGTTAAAGATATAATAAAGTACAAACGCAAACTATGAAAAATACACAAGAACATTATCGCTAAAACCTTGTCTCCGGATATTCGGATGCTTACACTTCAGCTCCGTTATGATCCGTACCGGAAATCGTTCTGACGTGCATCGCATTGCAGCGAACGCATTAGGCTTACAAACACGCTCGCATCTATTAAGAGAAAACCCGTTTCATAGGCAGCGTGCGCGGCACAAGTAAAATTTCGATGAATAATGCAATAATCAATTGTTTAGATCATTACTTTGGGCAGTTGTGAAAGAAAAATTAAAATGTTTTAATAATCATTATGGTCATAATCATATAACAGTTGAACCGTGGAATAATTCTATTATCATTATGCATATTAAGTACACTACGTATGAGCATTTATACGTAATCTACGAAAATATGTGACATATTTAAGATATCATGTTCATTATGATATTTACAATTAGTGAGCCATTAGTTTTAGTTCGTTGACTTTCTATCCAATTTACAAGATTGCGAATTATCTTTGATTTCATTTATAAAAGTATGAATTTAGATAACTATCCACGCATAAATTAATGTAAAATGGTATGAAATAACACTATATATAATTATTCGTACATAACTATTCACTCTAACGTGGATGTATCACGTAGAAAATAATTAATTGTACCTCGATGAAAAATATGATAATTTCAAGAGTAACGTGACGATAAAAATGGAAGTGTTATTCAGTAACGTAATTCACAAAGGAATAATCCACAGGAAAAACAAATCAAAGGAATTCACAGAAAAATATGTTACCACACAGTTGTTATTTAAAATATGCAACTACGTAAAAAGATTGAAATTATTTCCATGGAAATGTTACGACATCGTTTGCTATTCATACTGGCATTACTTAATTTTGGAATTTTTAATTCGACTTGGCTTCATTACTAATGTCTATTGAATAACCTAAGCTACCCTCGAAAGGTCTCATTCTAGCCTAGTATTTCGCAAACGAGAGACTATCACGCGAGACTCGTGTTATTTTCTTTCACGCGCTACGAAGAATACCAGAGCTCGTCCTAAATTCTCAAGCGACAGGCACAAATACCGATTGACACTAAAAGTGACGAATAACGGGGCACGGAGTATTCTCGCTTGGCTTCCGACGAAGCTCGTTGAGAATTTTCCCGATGCCAGTTTCCCGTTATTCGATATAAGTCGACGAAACGAACAAAAGCTGCTCACAACTAAGAGGAGCAACGAAAGTGAAAAAACGAGAGAAAACCTTCTCCGGTGGATTCGGGATAAGAGACCGATAGCGGACCTAATGAGAAGAAGATATGCTTTCGCTCAATGTCATTCGCACGCCTCCAGGAAGCCGCGTTAAAGGAACAAAGAACAAAGAACTTAGTACCTACTGCGCGAAGTGTGAAGAGCTCGCGCGGTGAATTTTTCAACGCGCAAAGTCTGAAAATAAGGGTGCGCGATAATCACGGTTGAAGTTGCACTGTAATTTCCGTGGAAACGCGCAGTAATTATTTCTTCGAATATCGAAAGACGAATAAAACGCGAATAAAACACGATGTTGATCGTTCCGCAAGATCGTTGTTTGCAAAGTTTACACGTTTGCATGACCGTTGCTGTTGCCGCCTGTCAATTTTAGTTTGAAGATTATGGGAAGGAAACACGAGAAATCCATT
Source organism: Melipona beecheii (assembly GCA_032399605.1). Taxonomy (NCBI): domain Eukaryota; kingdom Metazoa; phylum Arthropoda; class Insecta; order Hymenoptera; family Apidae; genus Melipona; species Melipona beecheii. The sequence goes on along the minus strand of JAUCMO010000504.1, from coordinate 4,594,599 downwards.
TTCGTTAGGTTTTAAATCGAATGAAATTAAAGTGAATGCGATATTTTTATGTAACCGTAGTTCACGAAGTACCGAAGTACAGTTCTGAAATGTGGAGTTTTGTCTTGAAAAACCAGGACGGTTAACGTCGGTATTTTTTTTTAAACATTGAAGATAAAAGAACACGTTTCGTGATATAAAATGAATTAACAACACTTGATTGATTGAATTCTCTACAAAAGACAGGAATTCTTATCATTTCCAATTTTCCCAATTTCAGAAATGTCGCGAGCAGTTTTAAAAAAAAACATACTTGCACTTCAATTTCGTCTAATTAATCACCATGGTTTTTCGTTTTGTTAAACAAGAAAAGATAAATCAACGGTATTTACCAAAAGGAATCTGAAAATCATTTTCATTCAGTGTTTTAAAGCAGAAGGCACTCTAAGAGTCATTGAAGTCTCCAAACAACCAACCGGACGGAACCTTCGAGCCCACGTCAAACAATCCTCGCGCGAACAGCCTTTTTTATATTTCCAACGATCTCAGAAATAATTACACGACAAACGCGCGCGCACTGTGGTCGTTGTTTGTACTGAAAGGGAGTTTCCAGGAGGATCCGTCCCCACGGAGAACGCGTTGAAATTATACAATCGAGCATTGTCCTCCTGGCTCGAAATTCCACCATCTTGGTGGTCCGACGAACAAGATCCGCAACGTTTCTTTCGATAGACGTAATTAAATGCGTCGCCGACTGATGGCATAAAACAATATGAAACGAAGGGACCACACGTAGTACACGTAGTACGTACACCCCCGTTCATAAGTACGTGGAACGGGCAAAAACGTGTAGAACTCTTGAGGTTCTAAGATCTAAAAGTTTTTAACGCTGCTTCCCGAGTGATCTATTCAGTAATGTATTTTACTTTACATTCTATCCTTATGAATAGTAAATATTTCAGAATAATGAAACTGAATTGAATAACATCGACGATAAAAAAAATAATAATGAATATAAAAGTGTTTAACACTATGCTACGAGTGATTTTCTATTCCATAATATATTTTATTCTATTTATTTTACGTTCTCGTGGACACTTTAGAACAGTTAAACTGAAATGAATATCATCGACGATAAAAGAAATTCAAATTAACGATGAAACAATAAAAAATCTCCTCCTTTCCCATTTTTTGTTCATTGAACGTAGTAATGACGTTTTAAATTCTAATTTTCTCATACAAGTATCCTGATACTTATGAACGGGGATGTACTCCGAGTCGCGGAAACCTTGGCCTTGCCTTGCATGAAAGCAGTTACATAAGTTCGCCTCGCTTGGTATCGCGCGAAGATGACGATGATCCTTGGCTTTCTTCTTTCCTCTTCTCTTCGACTGTCTCGACACGCCTTTCCTTCGCCACTTCGATATCTTCGTCTGTCTCTCCACAATGATCATCCTCTTCTGCCTCTTTTGACGTAGATTTAAAATATAAATGCATTCGAAGTTAGATGCGAAACAGCATACGCCAGCACGCTGTTCACTGAAAGACGTAGTTCTTAGCATGTACAACTCTTGGTCTTTTTATGATAGAAGATTTATTGTTCGCAGCGTTTATCCACCAGCTAGCTACGATGTTGTCTGCTAAATTAATCTTGGTCAGCGGGTTCGACCATGATGAGTGAATCCACGTCCGACTGGCGAATAGAAATGTCGTCCATTCACTGGCGGATGTGACTAGCAAATGGAAGTATAACTCGAATGTATCGACGAATAATCAACGATCGACTAGCGAATGACACGATGAATAACTGACGTCTCGCTCGAAGAATATTCGTCTTCGCAGCAAGACAAGTTATATACATAAATTAAATGATTTTTAATATTTTATACTTGGATTTAAAAAGTATTCGCCACGATTTCTAATCTCACAGTTTGCCCATAATTTTTCCTGCAATTTGCTTCAAAATGTAATAATTATCCCAACATAATTAATTTTGTGAGACAAATACTTCTAAAATTTGTTGTTTGATATTTATTCTATTGTAGGATCGGTGTGCTTTATCAACAATTCATCATCTGCTTCGAAATCTATATTGAAACTAGGAAACGTTCTAACAAAGTTGCAACACTTTTGAATGAGGGTACATCTCGAAAAATATTTGTTTGACGTACGCGTCGTTTCTAAAAATTGTTGATAAATTCAACAAACATACCCAGTCAGACGATATAGGTTGTTCGTCCCCATTAGTACCGTTCTTGAATCAATTACAAGTGATAAACGTCACGATAAGCGTGTATTTATTCATGGTAAGTCGCGAACCAGCCGATAAAGATCCGCGGTCGCAACCGTTTCTACATGTAAAATTAATGCAACACGGATTGAATGCGAGTTGCAACGTGCACGACACCCGAGAAGGAACAGTTGCCGGGGTAGAATTAGCAACTGTACACAAACACGGTCTTTCCACGATCACGTCAATTTGGATTCATGCATTATTCCACCCGTTCGGTAGCTTATCTTTACGATGTTCCGTTAAAATCACAGGTTGCAAGCGAGTTAACATCGTGCAATTAAAATCTGCAATGCAATTATGGTTTTTCCATGTATCAGGATGTATCATGGTGCATATCCTGCTTCTGCCTGTCATCCTGATCAAAGACGTGCCCGTTGACCCTCCAACAACAAATATACTATTGTTTCAGTCTTGTGTATTTCTTTTTGCGTTCATTTAAAGTCCTCTGTAAACATTGACAATTTTTCTCTCCTTTACACTAGCTTAAAATATTTACAATTATTTCCTTCTATGGATTACTACTTCGTGTATTGCTATTTCTCACTCAATTAGATCTAGCTACATCACTTTAATTCTAAAATTAAGCAATCTGTTGTGATTGGCAATTAAGAGATTATCAGTTACGATTTCAAGCTTAATCTTGAATAACTGTAATAATATTATATGTAATAAGTTTCATTAATAATATCGCAGATCAAGTTATTTAATTTTAGAATACCTAATTTTAAAGTTTCTATTATGCAAAATGTAGATATCAATCGTTACAGCTGTTACAACTGCTGTCGCTGCAAGCCCTTCAGGTTACAAACTCATCGTTCGCTCCGAATAATCACCGTCCTTATGGATTGGAATCGATTCTCGTGTCGATCGAGCGACGCGTCGATGCATCTGATTGTTCACACGACAAATGTCAGTAACCTTGGCCGGCAAACGATTGTCCTCGAGCTATCATGCTCTGACAGCCAAAGTAATTACAGTCTACGGCACGCCCGGCGTGCAATACCTACGACCGACAATTTACGAATCGACAATGCAACGCGAAATGGGCTCGGCTATGATTTACCGATATATTCGATGTATGTATGTAGGAATACCGGTTTGGTCATAGAACGATGAGCGTGTTCCTTACCATAAGAATCATACTGTTGCAAAAATGCAAGAAGGGCCTCAGAGAAAAAAAAAGAAACAAAACGTATATTAATAATAATAGCCTGATCCGTACTAGAGTGTAATCATTAATAAAATAATTGGTTTACCCATTGGAAGTTCAAATCAGGATAACTATATAAAAGACGCGTTTTTAATTTGTTTCCCCGTTCGTTTCAAACTTTTAGATTTATTTAGACTGCTGATTTTCATACAAATTTATATTTTGGCGAATTAAATAGAGATTTGAATATTTTATATGCACCCTGCATATTGTATATCATTGGATTATTATACTGTACAAATGCAAAAAAGTCCGCAGTCCACTAATATATTAATACAGAATATTCAATTTCTTGCAGTAATTTTACTAGCATTTTTTCAATTTCTAACTAACAAAGAATATTTTACTTTTAAATAGCGACTGACTTTTCAGTCACTGAGGAAGCCCTTCCTGCGTCCAACAAACGCAGAATTTACAAACAGAACGGCATTCGAGAGAATTCACGATCGTACACAAAAGATTCACGCGTCGAAGGGAGGCACCAAGTCCTTTTGTCGACGCCGGGAGGCCATAGGAATGCGAGTCCCAGACAAATCGCTATCAGTCGCGGCAATGCAACGAGAATAATGACTATAATCTTCGGGTAGATTTTTCATCTTTGTCAACCGGCACGTTACACAATGTAAACGTGCTGGGAAACGGTTCCCGAAAGATACGACGTGCGAGCACATCAATAACCACTCTGCAAACGCAACATACACGGTGTTTCAGAAACTTACCTGATTGAACCTCGGCCGCGGATATTTTATATATTTTTACTAAACAATTTAGAGCACGTTAGCACGTTACTTTCTTTACTTCTGGTTTATAACAACGTTTTATATGATACAGATATTTTAAAGTATTGAAACTAGTTGCAAATGGAGCATTTGAAAGTCATATGTGTTATATATAGAAAAAAAAGAAAACAGGAACGTGCTTCTTTGCTGGTTTGCAATTGAGATCGAGATTTCTTTGCTTCTGGCAGTTGTCGAGAATACACGTACTCCCACTCGTTTTTTACTTTTAATAGTTCAGTATTTATTGTAGGTAATGAAATCTGTTAATACATTAATACTTTAAAACGTCATTCAATGTTTGAAACGAATATAGAATTTAGAGCGAGGATATATATATTTAACACACGCAATAGTAGAATTCGGATTTGTTTAGTACACGTGAGATAAGGTCTTACAAGTTTAGTGTCACTCGAGCTCGATTACCGAAGCGTGGAACCGACAAAAAAGAAGGAAACGCGCGGAATTGTCGGATACACGAAGAGGTGACCGAGGAAGCGTTCAACGACGATAATGGAGGAACTTGATTGTTGCGTTGCACGGAGAACAACGACGACGTTTCCGAATGAATGTAGCGGAGGAGAGTAGATATATAACACGGGGAAAGACTGAGAAGAAGATGAACGACAGCATTGTTATCATCGCTTTAATCACGGTCTTTGTTGCCTTTCGTTCCCTTCCTCGAGAATCCTTCAGGGCAGACGTTCTAACCAGCGTTATTAAAATAACGCTAGGATGAAATAATATTTATCCTACTGTTGAGACATCGTTGATGGATTTTACAGAATGTTTAGAATTACTTATGACGAAATTGGAAATTATTTTAATTTATTTTATTATTTTTCGTGGATAACGAGTAGAATCTTTTGTACGAAGTAGATAGATCGCGTAAGTTCGTGAGGATAGATCTTTTGAACGAGCGAAAACAGTTACTCAAAAGATGAAACTGAGATAAAGAAAACTATAACTTGTCTATAAAGCGTGTGTTGCGTTCGAGTGAAGAAAATTACACGACGTCCGAGATTTATACTTGTACCAAAAGACGTGTATGATATGTAAAAAACACGTGTGCGTGGAACACGGATCCTTAATTCCTTGATACACGCGAATTTCAGTACGCGTTCAGAGTTTAGCGTATCTCTACGCTAAATCGTCGAGGTGGCACTGACCTAGCTGGCAGCCAGCTAGGTCCACCAAGAGGTGGACCGTTTCACGTCTCTCTGCCATCGTTCTTGGGGTACTGTTATTTCGCTGGCATACTTCGCTTCGAATACCAAATGAATCCACTCGATGGAGGATCCGAACGAAGTAAGAAAGGAGGGACAATGATGCATCGAGAACGTCATCCAGAGAAGGAGAGTACGCTCTCCTTTAGATCGGTAAAGATCAGTCAAGGTTGAGTAACTCGGTTCATCGGCCGGATTCTTTCGGGATTTTTTGGAGAAATTCTCCGACAGGTTTCTTCTGGGTGTCGTAATAGCTTGTGTAATGGGTGATTCATGCAACTGTAACAAGTTACGTCTTTTCTTTGTGATAGGTAGAACACACGTAGAATATTAATTTGATTATATAGAATAGCGAGGGGAAAAAAGGAAAGTTTCCATTTGAGAGAATAGTGCAAAGCACTAGTACAGTATTTATTCTTCTTAGAAATCATAAATTAACCAGTGTTGATAAATCTCCTTAAATTCTCAACAAATCTTTAGACAGAGTTTTGCAAAATAATCTAATTTTGTTGATCAAATTTATCAGCGACGAAATCAATACGGAACAAGACCAAACGTCTTTCTTTCTTTCATTTTTATATTATGAATTTTTCTGAATAGTAATAGCTCAAAGAACAAAGAGAAACATTTTCATAAAACACGATAAACTTTATGGTAAACTTCGTTGTTGGAAATTCTTTTGAAAATACGTTACCCCGACGTTCAATGGCCACGTATAACAACAGTTTTCTCAGGAAAAGAGAAGATAACAATCTTTACGTGGCCTTAGTATATTTATCGCTAATTAATGTCTAAAGAGATTAATGAATAATTTCAGAATACCTGTGATTAGAATCTAGAATCCAAAAAACAACAAGTATTGATAAAAATAATAAAGCGAGCTACGTATGTACACGGTGCAACTTTATCCGATCTGTTTCTTTGAAAGATTTTTTTAAAATTCTTCGCTCTCCTGTTTTAATTGCTTAACGCTTTGAACTTTCGTAGAAATTTGATTTTTATGAAAATCACAGGTAATTATTTTTGGATGGAGTTTATAGTACCGCGTTTTGAGATTTGAACAATTTCTCATTGAATTAAATGCAATGAACTTGAATTCTTTTCTTTCGTATTACAATGAAAACTCTCCCTTTTATGAATGGTAGCAAATGATCTAATTACAGACGAGTGACAGTCTAATAATAAAATATTGGAGAAAGAAAGATAAATAATCGCATAAGAGAGACTTTACCTCTCATATTTTGATTCTTCTGACTTTTGCGCTTCGCTGGTCGTAGTGTTAAACAACGTCTTTATCAAACGAAAATATCGTACGCAATTGTGTCAAGCGCAACAGCTATTCCAGAATGTCCCGCGGACTCTTCGTAATCGTAAATGCATAAATCAGTGACTCGAACGTAATTTCATTCGCCATCAGCAAAGAGGTAATTAGAATTCTACTGGACGTCATCGTAGATGACATGTTTCTGTGCAATCTCTCTTCTTCTCTGACGCGTGCTTATTACACATACAAGTACAATTATCCAGACGCGTTCTTTGTGAATGTGAAAAAAAATGGGAACACCTACGTTACGATATCGAAGGGTGTGCACGACGAACGTTTGCCGATTTTCCACGCGAGTCCAAGCGAAACGCGCATGAACAGCCTCGACCACAGAAATCGGCATTGATAGTTACGCAGCTATGCGGTCACGATCTTGATCTTCGTGCACACGCGATCTCCCATTCACGCGCGAGTTTGAGCGAGAGCCTTCATCCTTCGAGCCTTCGCTTGTGCAGCGAGAAAGATAATGAAAATACGCATTACGAACAAGTTTCATTGAATTTTTATGCTTTTGGTTTTTTAGTTTGATTAGTATTTTTTCTTTTATTTCGAGAAAAATACAAGCTGAAAGTTGAAAGTTTCATGTCCTAGTTTATCAGTTGTTTTAGCTTTCCAATTCTTTTATTAACAAATTACAACGTTAATATAATATTAACTGATATTGACAAATATTGATATGAGTTTTCATAACAATATAAAGAACAATTCAGAACGAATTATTTCAACTATCCGTTGGAATCCTTTCGTCCGTTGCACATTCCCACGTCATTTTTATATTCTTTAGAACTTTAGAATTTCAAAACTAATCGGGTAATAAAGTTGGTTCACTCAATTATATAACAAGAAAACGAGTGAGTGTAATTTTAATAGCTCGTAATTACAGCATCCGCGATAATTATTACTTGCTCAAACGGAAGCTAAAATCATTAGCTCCTATAAAAGAAAAAAAAAAGAAGAATAAAAAAAAAAGAGGAACGCGAGAAGATTATTTCTAAATTCAAATGATATTTCAATTACGTAAATTATCCTTGATTATCCGCTTTTAAATCTTGGTCGATACCTCGATGATATTGTGTCACAGACTAATTAAGCCAACGTATAATTGGATCTCTTCGTTAAAGAGCTGACAGGAGGATGGAAAAAGAGATACGAAGGCAACGAGTGACCTTCCTTTTTGTCTAACCGCGATCACCATAATGGTGGACAGTTAGGTTCAATGGACCCGGATCATGAGACTCTAACTTGATATATGTTTATTGATTCATCGAAGTATTTGAATATTTAGCATAAAATTTTTATGACTGTGCCATGTACGTTATATACAATTTTTTTTTAATTAACGTCATATTGAGTCACGATTATCATGATTACATTGAAAGCAAATGTGGAAATGCCAAGGAGTTACAAGGCAACAGACACATTAAAAGATTAAAAAGATATATATTAAATCTATATAAAATTATTTTAATAATTAATATATTAAATCATTTTAATGAGATGAATATGAAAAATAGTCTTTAAAAAGATATTTGATACACACTTTTCTCTGATCTCTGAGATCAGAATTTTGCACATTGAAGAAATCAAAATAGCTTCCAAAATATACATATTTTTGAAATATCTCAAAAGATATAGAAACAATTCCAAATTCTGTTAAGCCTACCTTTTCGTGCAATTACAAAGTTTACTCGTAATAACGTGTCTGTGATAATTGAAAAATAATCAAAAACGTAATCGTCAATATTTTTTTTTAATATATATAGATTTTAATATTACTTAAACTACAAATTGTATTTTCAGTTCGAAAAGTTCCTATGCACCACAGTAAATTTAACGTTTAACAATACTAGTGTTATTCGAATAAAAAGAATCACAAGTGATATGTCTTTAGTTCTAATTCTAGCCTAAAAGAAAAAATGTTGATTTGCTTTTTTACCGTAACAACGCGGCTAAATATAGGAATGTAAAATTTAACCTCCGCAAATTGACGTGATATTACTTCTATTCCTGAGTAACAGATAAACGGGAATAAAACGAGAGAAAAACAATATAATCGTACACCGATAATATCAGCAATTTTTCAACGGTGCCAACATTGGCATCAATTGTAATGTATCTACCTCTAAGAATGAAAAAATACTCAAAAGCGTAGCTATACACGTGTGTACGCGCGAACGAATCCTAGATACTCGAAGGTCCATTATAAACTCATCGCTAATATAATTATACTGCCAACCATAATCGTAGATCATCGCAATCTTGGCTCGATTTCTAATATTGCACATGTAATTAGATTTTTATCAATATATACAGTAACCGTGAGTCGAACTCATGACTTTGATACGTGTAGTTGTGATATTTACAGTGGCTGTAAAAAATATTGGAATATAATCAAATTTTTTTAATCGAATGAAAATAAATATATACAATTAATTGACGTGTCACACCAAGTGCATATAATGACGTGTCAAGGTAATTTTTTAATATCTCATGAAAATATTTAAGTCCCTATTTATTATTAAAAATTTTTATTTTTTCTACGATTGACTTATAAAATCAATTCTTACATCTTTCAAAAAATAACTATAATATTTGAGAAACCGAACTTTGAATAGAAACTTGCTACATCTTCCAGACACTAGAAGAGAATAAATACTTCTACTTTGGATATTTTACTTTGTCTACCAAATGTAATAATAAATAAATACTTTAGCTTGAACATTGCACGTGCAGTTTTGCAACTTTAAATTTCGTGATTTGATTGTAACAAATCACTGTATTCCTAAAAGTGAAACTATAGCAAAACAGAGATGATGTACGACGTAGAAATTTCCGGGTGACCTGCGTCGCCGGTTGGAAATCCTGAATCTGTGCAGTGGGGTCCTGAGAGACCCAAGGAGAAGGTCAACTCAACATGATGCATCACGACCCTGCGAGTCTCAGTATCTTCCGGTTCGTGGTAAATTAAGAGGAGGCATACCGCCTCAAGATCCAGTACCGCCTTTCTGCTTTACTTAGGAGCTAATAACTCGAATCAAAACGATTACGAGCGTTCCTTCACGGTTCTGTCACGGTCAACATGATTTCATTTTATCTATATTCTTCTACGTTCACGTTAGACTTAAACCGTTTAGGTTCATAAAAAGAGCCAGGTATTCGATGGCTTAGTTAACATAAAGGAGCAAACAAGAATCTATTACAATGCTCTTCGAAACCTGCTACGATCCATGAATATTTATTTTTCAATTTCATTCTTGTTTCAACGAAACGAAAAGAAAATTTTAAGATAAAATTACGAGATGAAATACAAACATATTTGAGAAATAGATATTATTGAAAATAGAGGCTCTATCGAGTTCTATTTTTCTTAAATTGTGATTATTATACAATTCCAAAGATTAATCTGGATTTTATAACTAGATTTTAATCCTATTACGTTCTTTCTATTTATTTTATTTTCGACCCAGTAATATTTTTCTAACAGAAATAAGTATCTTCCATTTAAGAAAAATATAGCACACGTCAAATTATTTATCATTTAAATGAAAATTCCACGAAACGTTTAAGGTCACAATAGAGTGAAAACACACATTATGTTGTCGTTACGTCAAAACCAAGTTAACGGTTCAAGACCTGTGAAAATAGCAGGCTCGTTGATTGACTTACGAAGGATATCGTTCGAGAAGCTGTAATTTATTTTTCTCCTTGAATGAACACTGTAATTTCAGGAATACACATTTTTCTTTCTTTTTGCTCGGTCGGTGATTGATGTTTTTAACTTCTGATTCGAAACGTTGAGAAATGGCATCAAAACGTTAAAAAAATTTGACAATTAACAAAACTGATACAAATTTAATTTTTAATACGAATTTTATACAAATTTGGGAATTTTTTGAAGGAAAATATTAATCTATAAAAGCTTCCTGTAAATTTTTTAGAGAAAGATGTTAAATTGATAAAAATTTAGATCATTTCCATTAGGATGATATATTAAAGTACAAAAAGAGTTTGATTATTTAAGTCAAAAGGTAGAAAATTGAAAATTAGAATGTCACTTAAATTATTATATAATTAATAACAATAAAAACAAATATTTTATGTATTTTATAGCAGATTTCTCTTGAAACGTACATTTTTACTTTACAAAATATAAGAAAAGCACATTGAAATTGCCAATTTACGTATAAAAGAAAAGGAAACAAAATAATAAAAGTAAATTCAGAAATGTCATCTTTACACTTAAAAAGAAAGAATGTGTACCTGTGTAGAAAAAAAAATTACGCAACGTTCCGATGAATAAAAACCGTTCGCGGCCGAAAACGAGAAAGGTTTAGGTTAGGTTTGTCCGACCGGAAACTGGTCTGGCCGAAACAGGAGACCGGAAGTACGCGTGTGATCCTCGAACACTGAGAACGATTGAGAATTTGCATCTACGTGCTCTCGTCGAGCATCACGTAGAATACTCGGCGTTTAATGTGTGCAATGACGAAGGATTTTTACGAAGGTTTTACCATCCAGACGAGGGCGAACTCGAATAAATAATACAGGGGAACGTGTTTCGTGATTTCAGAAACAAAAAGCTGCACCTTGGCACAGGCTGTATGAAAAAGAAATCCACGCACTACTTGTTTTTACAGCCGCTTCATTCTGTTTCAGAATGTCGTAAGTCTTGATTTCATTGAAGAAGAAAGTGAACTGTTTGTACGCGTGTCTTTCTCAGTTCACAGTGTTCCGTTTTGTCAGCTCTCAGAGTAATTACTGAAATCCTCTTATTAACGTGAGCACACGTCACGTATAACATCTTTCGTTCTTCAATTAGATTCCATCTGGCATCGAAGAAAATTTAGATACTTGACATTAGACGATAAATCATGAACTAATTGTTATTTCGTATTTCGTCAAATTTTCTTGGAACATTCTTAACTCCCATCATACGATTCTCAATAAGTATACATTCGTATAGAAGCACTAATAATCAAGAGATTAAGTATACTTCATGTATATTTCATACTTGATGTCACATTGATATTTAATATTTCGTTACAGTGGGCTAAAATATTTAGGCAAATAAATCACTATTGATGAGTACTCTTGTTTATTTGTAAAATTCATATGTATTTCATACACTCACACAATATAGTAATAGTTAATAATACTTTTTACTTTTTCGCAAAATTTTCTTATTCAAAGTCTACAAATTTATCGTGAATAAATTATATCGGTAGATGAACGATAAAATTTAATATATTGATATTAAAAATAATTATCATCAGAAATATTTTCCAGCTATGTTATCATATGCTAAAAGTACTTTAAGCATTAAAAGTATAATTTTCACGTTGATATTATCAACTGTTTGAACACGCTCATGTTCTTCAACACAAGATGAAAATATTAGATACTGCAGGTATTAATTAGCGTTAATTTATAACCGAATAACGAACTAATTTATATTCGACGAATTTACGCTTCCTTCCACGAATCTTAATCTCAAAGTAGGAAGATACTCGATCGCATACTAACTGCTGTTTTAACCATTCGCGTTGATTTCATAATGAATCTCTAACTATTTAATTCTAGAGCGTGACTGGTAGTCGTAATTAATTTATTTGCCATCGTAAGAAGTCTCTTCTTGTCTAAAATTTTCATTTAGCGAGATGCAAGAACTTGAAATCTTTTTTTACATTTCATCTTTACGCGGAATCATTCAGAATGGTTCTAAATTAATAATTAATAATTTGAAAGTTAAGTAATTTAACTTTAAATTATAACGATTTCGAATGATCTGATGATGTTTTATTGAAAACTGAATTTAATATAGCTTTAATCGATTTTTTAAAAATCTGTTTTATTCTTTCCATGTTTTCCAATTCCGTTTACAAAGATATGCAATTGACTAAGGATTCACGATCTGTTAATCAAACTTTCTTCAAAAGAAGAATCGATCAATCGAAACCTTACATTATATAAATTTTCAAACAAATGGATGTAATATCTCTGGATAGAAGCAAAATAAAATTATCGTCGAAGAAAGGGAATCTGCTATTTTTAACAGCTGTTCGCTAACTTACTGAATCTATATTTATCCAGTGTCTGTAATGGGACTTGGAGCCAGTACCTTCTTCAGAAAAATACGAGGTCTCGATCGGTCTACTTTTTGCCGGTTGTTCTCTTTGCTTTTCCTCTTTGTTGGGGATTCAACTCACTGCTGGATCAAGGGAGAACACTCGGTTACATGTACCAATGCGAAACATTTATCACTGTAGGCTCCACTCGATACATTGTTTAAAAATTCACCCATAATACGTTTAATTTTTTACTTTAGGAGTTGCAACAATTTACAAGCTTAATTACTTCAACATCTTACTCCTTCTTCTTTTTTATAAACATTTTTTTAATATTCAGGCATTTTCTAGACCATTTTTTTCAGATTTTCCGCATTCGAGATTGTTATAAATATTACGATACAATATATTTCTTAAAATTTTCTGGCGAACGTCACAGAAATATTCGTACTCTTCTAAAATTATCTTAAGATTTTTCGTCGAAATGATCGAGCTTAATTAATCAGCATTCTCGTTGATATGAATTTTGGAACGTTCATTGCAAAAAGATACGGATCGTTCAAAATTGATAGTGATTGATACCAGTAAGTAATTCAAGGCTCGACAGAATGAATTTACATAATTAGTAAAGAAGAGAATCAATACTGACGAAAAGAAGAGAAAGGTTCCCTTTAGACTTTCTTTCCTTGAATCTGACTCTGAAGAGTAGTACACCCTTTTCTAAGGGCGTCGAACGATCTAACCTCGGCACTGGGCAACTCGTTACAACCTGTAAATCCACCTGCGAAACGTACGTACACGTTTCTAAGGAGATCTCATTAAGCAAGACAAGGACGAGAGGTACGATGCCGGCCTTGAGAGATCTTTGCACTCGCGGTCGCATCTTCTCTCGTCGCGTTTCCTCCGTACCGCCCATTCGAAGGCCGCGAAATGATTCTGCCCAGGTCATGGTCCACACACCTGCATGTACATTGCACCTGTACCAATCCTTTCCCCCTTCGTTTCTTTTTCTCTTTCTTCTTCGCCGTTTTTTTTTTATCGCACATGTACACATATCTGACTGAAAAATAACGGGATTCGCATTCGTATTTTTAAATTGCCCCTGAGCGCTGCATGACCGTTTCTGAGAAACGAAGGCGATCAACTTTTTATTAATCTCTCAATTTTTAATTTATTTTTAATTCTTAAAAATTCAACTTAATTTCTAATTTTATTAATTTAACATTTCGAGCAACGATTAATGAAATAAAGTTCAGTATTGTACGATATTAGTATATGTACGTGAGGACATTTAGCTTTTATACTAGATATTTCTTTATCAACAGTCTACTTGTTCTGAGATGTGTTGTATGTCATATTTACTCGTTGCTCTTCTTACAATGTATATTATTCGCGCCATTTGCTTTTTAAGCTTATCAACTTTGTAATGCTTTGAACAAGTATATGAACGTAATATGATACATCTGTACAACATTACAATATACTTATACGACACAATCCTTTTTTTTACACAGAAACTTTACAAAATTTAATAATAGAAATCACACACCGACAATCGACACTTGCTCGACACTATTGTAACATCACTCACATGTCATAAACCTTCTCTTGAATACCGAAACCAAAAAAAAAAAAAAAAAAAAGAAGAGAAGTTTGTAGTATTATTAATCCCGTTACTGTTAAATGCTACTTCTATAAAGCCACCAGGACGAGGTCCGGTCGATTTATCAGCTTTCATCGGTTCCGTGATTTATGATGTTCGTGAAACGATGAGTTAAAGGTGCCGGCGTTGATCCGATGATAAGCAGAATGATGTATGAGATCGTCTTTCGGTTGGTTCATCTTCCTGATCCTCTGTATTTCACGCACGACCGTTGTAAGTGAAGCAATAACGATCAATGCCACGAGATTCGTTTTGCTCCTTTACTTTTTGTGGCCAGAAATCGTCTGTACGTTTTGGTTCACTAAATAAATTCTTCGATTCACCCGGCAATGTTCGATGGTGGAACGATGTCATTAATCTTCTCGAGTGAGGACGTACGAAGACAGAAACGTTGAAGAGTAATTGAGGAACGTACCCTTGGAAATTGTTAGATTTTACTGTAATGAATGTTGTTTTTCCTTTTGAGTCTCTTCGCTATTATTTTGTAAGAAAAACAGTCCTTCTGTAATTGAACCAAGAGTGTTAAAATAAATTTTAGGCTTATTTTGATTATATGACTAAAGATCGATGACTTATCAACAAAATTCCGCGTTCTTTGTAGGATTTTGGTTAGCACGTAATAGTCAATCATTTTAATTTTTTCGCAATTAAAAACAATAGCAAAATAAATACAAGTTTGCATAAAAATATAGACATTAACATCATAATATATTTAATTTGTTTAATCTGCACAAAATGCACGAACAGATAATGGATTAAAATTTCTTTTTGTCAATCATTATTACTAAACAGGTCTCACATATTTTTACCAAAATTAATATTAATTTTCATTTAAATAATTATTGTATAATTCGATTAATTTCGTTTGAGCTATATTTCGGTTTGCAAACAGAGTAGTTCAAGTAGTTCGAGATCTCATCGAAAAATGAAATTTGTTATGCAACAGTCTAATAGTTCCGGAAATTCAGCGAGTTGCATCGCGCGTGAAAGGTTCTGGTCTACGGAGTGACGCTTTAATTGCACACTGTTCGCCAGGATTTTTTTTTTTTTTTTTGCAAAATTTATAGACAGAAACGCGGGTGACTCGCGTCTAGCTTCCGGGCAACGGATTATTACATCTTAGTGATGGTAACGCACTTTCGCGGTGGCTCGGCTCCTAATATACCTTTTCAAGAATTATCTAGCTGTTACCACGGTTTGTGATCCACATAGTTGGATATGCTCGGTAACATGGCTTAAGTACAGCCCACTAATTTAACTTGCAGCTCGCGCGTTCACGTATCGAGAAATATTGTAACGCGTGTAATGAATGACCGAGTCGATGAAAGAAAAAAAAATACCTCTGACGTTCTCCATTACGAGGAGCGGCGATCTGCAACGACAAACAAGCAAACGTGATTTCAGTCGACTGCAGCCAGTCGATCCTTCTCGATAAAAGAATGAATTATTAACGCGTCTGGCCATCTGCTTTTGTGGCAATTAACTCGTAGTTTCGTTCCGTTTTTGTAAATATTTTCGTTAAATTATCGTGTTGATAGACTGTGGATTTTTATGCGTATTCGTATTTTATATATTAAATATATTACTGAATATATATTATACATATAGATGTTGTATGAATATACTATTGACTATTACATAAATATATCATATAAATGTCATACGAATTTATATTTGAATATTGATTCATATGTTCAAATAATTCGATTTTTGTGCATTTCTTTTCGTCTTTAAATTTTCTATAAACATACAAAAATTCGTGGCTTAAGTTTAGAATTAAGTTCTAGAAAATTTACCAGCTTCTAATTAATCCATTGAGAAGTATAGGATACTTTATCATCAAACTTTTGTGTACTTTTATGCATTCTAGAATCTACGTGATAAAAACAGTGATAAAAAGATGTTTAATAGACTTGCAAACGTTCATACATTTTAATATAACTGTGGAATTTTGCGCTTCAAAATTGATAAAAAATACATTTCTTCGAATCGAAATATTAAAAAAAAAAAATATTCGTGACCTGAATAATTTTACCTTTTAAAATTCCACAAAATTCCAAAAATCCGTACGGAAATAATAACAACAGAATATTAAACGAATCCTTACTATTCCCTTTCGTAGCCTTTCGCGTAATATCGATTTATAAATTGTCCATAAGTTTCAACGTTGGTACTTGTACGACTGTTTGCTTAAAGAATTCTGTTTCTTCGTGAAAAAAAAAAATAAATAAAAATTCGCAGAGTCAAACGATAATATTTATATTCCGATGAAGGGATGAAGATCTTGAAACTAGCCGGACGTCCATCGGATCCAAGCGAATGATATTCTATCGACGTTCGTTAGCATTTAACGTCGAGTAAGACTCCTAAGGAAGGCGCAAAAGTCCCTGAAGGCGACGACGTATTTCTTTGTAACAAGGCAAACATTCAGGTTTCTCTTTGCAGAAGCCTTTTCAGGGCTGTGCCAAACGGACGTCGATACTGGCGGACGGTAATGGCGATTCTAACGGCGGGCTCTATGCCTTGTGCGAGTCAAGCCGACAAACCCACCTCGCGTCCTTCGACGGAAATTGCATAGCTCTCCTGGACGGCTCTTTTGTCGCTGCAACAGGTAACGACCTGCGCGCACCGGCCGATCGGACCCATGAGAAAATTCTCTGAATGCTCAATTTAAAATATCTCGTCGAGAGGATTGATATTCGTTGAAAGGAGAATCAACGTAAATTGCTTCTTTAATTATTTCATTTTATTTTGTTCTATTTGTTATGCTCATTTGTGCAAATCCCTCGCTACTTTCTCGCTACATGACGTAAAAACATCTTAGGAAAAAATAAACTCAGAATTGTCAAAGAAGAAACTTTGCGCTTTAAAACAAAACCAAGTAGACTGTCATATGATTTCTTGTTACCAACTCGTATCGACAATTTTATCACTGAGATCGACAAATTTCTCACGAGTGATTTTAGAGGGGGTAACCCAGAAAATCGAGCCTCTTCAGGTGCAACGCTAATGCAACAAAAATTAGCGATTGGTTGATTTGGATCACGTGATTCGCGAGGGGGCGTGAGGTAGACCTCGAGTAGAAGTGGCGTTGTGTTGCTCTGAGTGATCGCGCTTCATCTTCGTTTTCTAGTCAAAACAGTTGCTTCTGGGCCTTTCAATGAGACGAATCATCACTAGGACACAAGTCGTACAGTTTTTTCCTCATTGATTCATTCATTTATGCTCTTCATTGTGTACTTTTTAGCTGTAACAGTCGTTAAACAAATCTCATCTCGTCAAACGAGTTTAGTCTCTTGTATTAAAAGACTAAAAAATCGATTCTTTAATTTTTAAACTAAAGACTTTCATCCACCCAATACAACGAAAGACTAAGCCAAACACTCTTTCTAACACCACCGACGAAATCCGTTCGAACGAGTTGCTGTTCACTGTCGTATTACGTAGTCAAACTCGTTTCAACGAAACGTTACGATCGTCTGTCGACGAGGGAGCGAACAATCTAATCGCGAACACCATCATCTGTTCGATCGCTGGAGGCAACCTGCGTTGACTAAAATCGCGTGTATCGAGGATATCGCCGGATCGAACGCGAAACGGCGCGCGTGCGATTAGATTGCCAGTTTGTCAGGTGAGTCGAATTGAAAATCCCGCGGTGAGGAATTCCGCGTTGCCAAAGATGCACCGTTAAGGGTTTATCGATGTTTATCGGTCATGCGATGTTCGGTGGGAAGTATCGTGCACCGTTTCTCCCTGCTCTTTTTTCTGGCACAATGGCCGCGCTAACTGCGCCAACGCGTTAACGTTACACGAGCCATCGAGATGGTCACGCGCACAACACCACGCATGTACCACGCTGTGGGGCATTAATTTCCAGTAAGTCGCGGCGCGGAAACCCTCTCTGGGTAAAAGCGTGAGATTTTCGATTTTAGTGACGTTGATTTTGGTCTTGCCAAAGTTGTACGATTACGATGGTAAAAGTTAAAATTATTCGAATTTTATCACACTACGAGAAAACGATATTATTTATTTCAATTTAACATCCAACTGATGAAATGAAATTAAATCTAATCAAGAGTGAACGTGTAGATAAACTAAAAATTGAAACGAAGGAGATTCATAACATTAGGAAGAGACACAAACGAGCGTGCTGCGAAAATTTACGAGACAAACCGTCGTAGACATTGTATGGTAAATTGAATTTCACGCGGTCAGGATAAATAAATAAAACCACGCTTCCGAACTTTGTCTTTTTGTCTCCAGAATTTTTCTCATTTCTCTCTCTCTCTCTCTCTCTCTCTGTTCTGTAATGCTAATGAGAAAAGATAGCCGACAATAAATCACGGGGAACGTCGTAAAGAATGGACCTTATGAACTCGCAACCCTCCCAACAGCGCAATCCTCCGGTTCTTTACCGCTAACTCTTTGTCTTGTAGATGCAGCGTGCGTCGTTTAACACATAATAGAAGCGTCGTTGTAATTTCAAATATACCACCCGTGAAATGACGAAGTTAGAAACGCTACCTTATCGCTAGGCCGCCAATGTTTATTCAACATTTATATTTATATATAAATATACGTTATGTAAATTATATAAATATTTAATAATAGTAAAAATAATATAAATATTTATTGTATAGATGTACATACGGTATCTTCCATTAATATTCGAACACTATAATTGTTATAATTTTGCAGAAAGAAATCGTACGATGATGAACTTAGAATTTCAAAGCTTGAGGCCTTTACTATTAAAATACGTTCACTTTAATCGAAGATTTTACTATTATCTTCTATAATGCTTAAATTTTAATTACAATCGCAACTTTTAAGCGAAAATGTACGTAATTCAATCGAAATGATCGAGATACGTAATCTCAACCGTAAACCTATTAATAATTAATTAATCAATTAATTAAATGACGTACGTGCGATTCTCATCTGATCAACGACGAGTTCGCGATGTCGAAGGTCGTGCCGATGGAAATGGTCTTTAACATCTGTCACGATCTCGCGTTGATTCAACGCAGCTTGACGTTGATGCGAAGTTAACGACTTGATCGAGGGTGAAAAATAATTTCACGCTCGTGATGTACGATAGAAACCGCACGGCCTCACGCGAGATGGAGAAGTCAATGTGTATATGTACGTCTGAGGTCGTTGCCTTTTTAAAAACGGAGGATCGAATTCTCGAAGAGCACGCTCTGACGCAATCTGAATATCATTATCCCGTAGAGGTATATAATTCTTTGTTTTTCTTGTAATATCAGTTGCACAGGACATGTACAGATTAGCCGGCGGAATCTAATTCTCGATCTTGACTTGTAATTTCATAGAACGATTTATTTGATGTATTTACAAAATTTATCACGATTATTGTAGATCAAATATCATTTTTCGAAGATTGGAGTTGTAGTCATTGGTTTATCGTGACTATTCGTTCATTTATTTTTCGTATCAGTTTGAGAATCTCGAACCAGTTCTCGAACCGGAAACGTCCGAACTGAATTCTCGAAATTATGAGGTCGAAAATGTAAAATGGTTCTTTTCACAAAAGAAAGTTTAGAGATTTAGGGATTTATAGAACGAAATAACAATGCATGTGCACAAGAATTTTCTATTATCGACCACGTTAGAAAAATAATCCATTTCTTTATTTCTTTATTCCTTTGTAAATTATTTATTTTTTGACCTATTTTATACTTTCTTATTCGATAAAATAGTAAAATAGTAATCATTGGTAGTGTATATATAGTAATCTAGTTACCAACAGTATAGTAAAATACTAATCATCCATAACATTTGCTTAAAAGTAGCAACAATTTCAAAATTTCAAAATTTCTTGAAGAATAGTTGTATATATATTATCATATTCGTAGTCGAACTTCTTTGTAGTTTTATCATATTGAAAGAACAACGTGTTCTTCGAAACTTTTTCCTTGCAAGTATGTATCGATTCCACGCATGGTTTCTGCGATAAATCCCACGATCTCAACGAACCATGACAAACCATTACAGCATATACCATTCCAGCAACTGCGGTTTTCCCATTTTTCAGGCTTTGGTAGAATAACGCCAAACTGGTCCACTGACCGAGCCTTGAAGCAAACTGTTTTTTTACCTTGACACCGGTCATGTGTGCCATCGTACGCATAAATTTCATTTCCTCAGGATTGGAATGCACGTTCGTAATCTGAGCATATTTTTAACATTTCTTGTACATACGTAGCGAGTTGTGTAAAGCGTTATACCGAATGAGTTTTTTCAAATAGATTTTTGTTTAAAACGTAGCGATACGTGATTCCTTCTCGTCAACTTGTAACAGTTTAAACTATCGACGAATTATTTTTCGTCGTTACCTAGTTCAATTGTGCCTTTTCAGTGTATATCGTAAAATTATATAATTATTACAATTATTAAATTGCATTGAAAGAAATATTATACGAGAAGTTAAATATTTAATTAATTAAACGTTGATAATACTATAAGAGAAAAAAATCATACATCTGTAATTGCACATAAAGGATCCCAGAATCCTTTGATTGTTTTGTTTATTTCGATTGTGTTCATTCCAACGATTACATTCCACGAATGTAACTGAACGAAGTGATACAGTAAATCGTGCTCTCACCTGCTCACGTACTTAATTTTAGAAACACACTCCTTCTTTCTTTTCCTTTTTTTTTTTAAGCATTCCTCCTCAGCGCCAGTACCGTTACTGGTATTACTGTACACCTGACTAAATTTATTGCGCGTTCCGATTATTGAATCGTTGAATAGCGGCAGTTAGTTGGTCAGCGAATACATGCTGTATTCAATACAAATATATTTCGAAAGATCACGCTCTCGTCATAATTTTTTACGTAGAACATGCGAGAAATGGAAATACTGAGAATAGTTTTCTAGGAAAATAGAACAAAGTCTACAAGCCCCCCATTTAAGGATTTTATTTGAATTCTCGAGTTAATGAAATGTTTAGAATAATAAATAATGGAGGATAATAATAATAAACGAAAATGGAATAAATTCACAAGATTTTAGAATTCTTAAATTAACTAGGTAATTATTATTATTATTAATATTAAATCATTAAATCAATAAATTAAAAATATTATTATTAAATTAATAATAAGGTAATTATCATTAATATCGAACAAAATGAAAATACAAATTATCACGCAAAATTATATATGTATATTAAATATTGAGAAACTGACAACCTTCTCCTTGGTTTCCCATTCGTAAAATATGTTTTTGTCAGAAAGTAAAAGTTTCTTAACTGTATTTTTCTTTAATTTCTTTCATTTCTAATTATATCTTTTTCTTTGATTGCAGAACGATTATTATTTGCCACCAAGATCAACATGGTCCAGAGTTTCGCCGGAACACACGAAAAAACAAAGAGGCAACACTACGTGGAAAATCGGCAGCGCAATGTTAATCGTCTCCGCTATGTTGGTATTAATTGCAGTCTTCGCGATTGCAGGGCTCGCATTGTGGATGGGAGGTTCGTTCATGTTCTTTTTCTAGAAAATTACATTAAATATCAAACAAACTGAAAGAACACGTTTATGAAAGAACGAATCTTGTTTCAGCTCTTCGAACAGATTCAAAAAATGGTAAGTATTAATCTAGCGCAAAGTAAAATAAATCGATGCAAATTCTTTACTTTCATTTCATATTCGTACAAAATGTAAACAAAATGTATTACAGAACGTTTGTTGAAATGTCAAATTTATATTAAAATATGTAAAATTAATCCTAGTTCTCTTTTGACGCTAACATTTTTGATAGAAGAAATTAATATTCGACTTTTAATGGTGTTCATTACGATATTTATAGCGATCATTGGATTCTCCTGCATATTCAGGGTGTCCAAGGGTGAGAAATATAATCCAATGTTGAAGCTGAATACTAGCATGGTGTTCCGTGAAAAAGAACGGAAATACAAAAATATAGTAAGAATGACAGTCACTCTAAATCGTAATTTACGGAGCTCCATTTTGTACAAATTAATATAAATTCAATAAATTCGTACAAATGGAGTAAAAATGTGATTTATCTCGCACGACATATGACAAATTGTAAACTTTCAGTTCGAGGTTCTATTTAGAAGAAGCGTTTTAGGAGTCGCTTACAAACAGACGATCATAGACAAATTCGAAAGTGGCGTTCTGAAGGTGTTCTTCAGGATATACCTTGATAGAAGAAAGATACCACGATCGATCACGAGCGTCGAGGACACGATCGAGGACATTATCGCGAAGGAGACGTACTCATCGTCCTCCTTGTTCAAGGATATGGAACTGGACCTCACTGCTATATCAGTAAAAAGTGAGCATCCGCTAGAAATCCACCGATCGATCATGATAAAACACTTTAACTTAATGGTTTGAGTGATATTCGCGAAATATCAAGATACTTTTTAATTGAATTTAAACTTTAAACTTACACAGAATTATTTGATTTAATTTTAGGAATTTGACGTTATATTTATATACATAATATCTGGATATTATTTGATTAAATTCAGTCTTTATTTATTTTTCTCCTTATCTCGAATAAATCTGTTTCTTTTTTAAAAAATAATTAAAAAATTATGGTGCGTAACGTATAGTGAATGTTACTTGATTAAATTTAATTTTTATTACTTCTTTGTAGAATAAATCTTATTTTCTTATTTACGCGCAGTCAGAGCGAAAAGCAAATACCTTTATGCGAATAAATTCACAAAACATTCGTCTCTCACTTGTTCAGGAATAAATCAAGAAATACTAGGGAGTCAGAAGCAAAAGAACGCGATGATCACAAAGAACGGTCTCCTCCGGCCGAACAAGAACAGCTCTTTAATCACCAGTTCGAAACCGAAGTCGAAACCGAGCAAGATCGAGTCCACGGAGCTAGACATCGACTTCAGCAACATACCAACGATCCAAGGAACCTACAGAGCCACAAAAGTGAATGTCACCTCTTCGAACAAAATGAACTCCACTCAAGAACCAACGAGAAGTCAATCAAACACGAGAAATAATACCAAAGTATCTTTACCTCAGGAACAAACCACAATCTCTGCCGAAGAAGACACCAGCGAAATAAATCAGAGCACCGTTCAAACGACCAAGAAAATAAATGAGAAGGTGAATTACACGGTGCACGACGAATCATCTTCCAAAAACCCATCCACGACACCCATCTCTTCCACCAAAGACGACGATCTCTTCAAGGATTTCCGCAATCCAAATTTCGAAACTTCACCGTGGAAACCTATCATACCCGGTTACATCAACACGGAACTGAAACTGCTGCCGGACAACGTCCAAAAGACGAACTACAAAGTGAATTACAGCAACAGTAATCTCGGAGAGGTTGTTCCCGATACAACGACGAGAAAGTCTCAGCAGAACGTTCAAGCAAAGGTTCCACAGTCTTCGACGACTAGCGCGAAACCTCCCGAGCCACCGATGATATTTAACTCGTACGTAGATGTCCCGGGCATGAGCTCTTTCGACATCAGAGACACGGACTTCCCGCGAGATCGAATCGTCCCTCAGGAAATGGTGAATTTCAGAGTGAACGGGAAGTTCAAGAACAAGATTCCGGGGTTGTCGGAAGACGGTGAGACGTTCACGGAAGCCTCTCCGTCTCGTTTAGACGACAAAAGGCCGGACATAGAAGTCTCTGGCCAATTGCCATCCGAGACTTACGACGTTAAGCTTCGAACATCTTCCCAACCTTTCGGACTCTCTTCGTCTCAGCCTTTGGAGTTCTCTTCCGCGAAACCTTATCGATCGACGAGCGAGAATGAGACAGGCTGGAGGGTTCCTGGCTCACAGGTGACAAACGCTGGATCCGAAGACTCTGTCGGCGACGTTAAGAATCCCGATGATTCGACGAAGACGAACAGAAAAAGACTGGGTGAAACTACTGTGAAGGAGAGTTCCGACAATTTTCTACCTTCGATGGCTTCCAGTACGCCGAAGTGGCACGCACAAAGGCCGATCGAGTCGGATGTCAACGAGGAGTCGACGACGAAAGTGCCCGGGGTTGGAGTGGCTGAGCCGGTGGCCGACGTGGACGTAGAACTGGAACCTAGAAATCGGTACTCGGACGTTCAAGCGATAGCGAAGCACAAGAACAACGCTTTGCAGGACAGAAAGGTCGATAAGAACGTCCAACAGCCAGTGTACACCAGTTACAAGACTCCCGATTTGAACGGAGCTGGCGTCAGGCCGAGTTTGATCGAGAGTTCCGGGACTTTGAAGCCGTTTCGACACACGATCCCCGTGGACAAGATCACGTCCGTTGTTGACTATAGCAAGGATGACTCTTTGAGAGGCTCCTTGAAGCAGGAAATTAATACTGTGACGGATAGTATAACGAATCAAGGGGAGAGATTCACCGAAACTGGTAAACTGGGCACGGATCTTGATAGTAAAGAGAGTAAAGAGGATGTAATTAAAGTGTCACCGGCTGAAGAGAGCAAAGAAGAGGTGATTGAAGTACCATTGGTCGAAGAAGAAACAGTCAAAGAAAATTTCGAGCCGGAAACTTTCACGAGGAATAGCGGTAACTCCGAAGGAAATATTCCCATTTCCCACGCAAAAATCGAGGAACATGCAGGATCGACTGAATCCAACACCGAGAGCGTAATAGATGACGATAAGCTTTTGAGATTGGGAACGACGGAAGTTTATTCCGAGGTGATACATCCGTCGTACAACAACATAGATAAATTAGTCGTGAAGAACGAAGAGGAAAAGAAGATCCCAGGAAGGTTAACACTTAGTATCTCAAGGAACTCGACGTTCATCGAGATCGACACGTTGAAACACACTCCAGGAGAGGTGGAGGAAGAAGCCTCGTCGGAGAACAAATCGGCTACGAAAGGCGAGAACAATTGGCTGTTCAACGGCACTCTGAATCGACCGTACAACTCCTTGGAAACGAGAAAGAAGATTTACAACGACACGCTGAAAGCTTACGTGGTGGAGAACTTGGTCACTCTGGCTCCTGCCAAGAGCAACACAGGCATTGGACGACCCGTGAGGCCAAGACCTAAAATAGACAGAGAAAAAACGATGAGAATCGACGAGAAATCCAGCAACAGAAGTTCTATGGACGACACTCTGCTCTTGGAGCAACTGTTCGGCGTGCAGAACCGGAACAGAAACACGACGAAACGTAACTCGCTCGATCATGGAGATACTGCTGAAGAAAATCTCGACAACGAACGTCCTAGAGTCGAACAAATCGTGGAAGTGGTGACGTCGATTAGCACCAAAGTATCTACGAATTTCAAAGGGAACCCTGTCGTGTTGAAATTCGTCGTTACCAATTCGACTTCGCTACCAGTGATTCATAGGGTCGGAGAGGAAGTCACCACTTTGGGAACACCATTGGTTCCAGAAGAATTTTCTGTTCCCAGCAAAGAGGAGAATAGATCGTTTGGAGATCAAACTTCGAATAACACGCCGTCTTTGGCATCCAGCCAAGACGTGCAAACCTCGGACAGAAAGATCTCCACGATGGAGGAGAACAAATCTCTTTTGGAGAAATTGAAACAGTTCGCGGAAATCGGAACTGAGAACGAGCCCGTGAAGAGCAAGAACAGTTCCAGGCCGAATGTGGGACCGTTACAGTCGCACATTTCGAACGTGAAGTTGAACACGAAGCAGGAGAGCCAAAGACCGCTGCCTGACTTCGAGAAGTTGAAGCAGATCGCCGACATTGCGACTGGTAACGAGACCTTGATGAATTCCAGCGCCGCGTTCACGATGACTCGCGACGGCGTCGAGATATTGACGAAGATATTGAACAAAATGGAGGATCGTACCGATAAGATGATTTCTAGTACCGAAGGGAATTTGGAAGTTGGTAATTATCTTTTTGTTAATTATCAGTTTCAGTAAGATTATTTGTTTAATTTATTCAGCGTTATTTGTAATTGTATATTTGTATTTTTGTTTATTGATTTACATTGAGTTTCATTTTTTAATATTGTAGAGAATTTTGAGAAAGAAGATTCTTAAGAGGACTTAAGATTTTTTAAAGAAACTTTAAAAAAGAAGAGTTTAAGAATTTTCTTTGTCGCCATTTCTTTTTAACGATTTCATGAAGTTTAAAAAAATTGAAATATTCACCATGTAATGTACTATTCCTTTTCTTATAGAAATAGAAATATTTTTATATATTTTTAAAATTTGTATCGTATAATTAGTTAAATTCTGTAATTTTACAAAACTTAAAAACATTGACTTTTTAAATTATAGAATTTTTGTTAGTATGATAATAGACTATTTTGAAGAGTGTTATATTAAAACAATATAAAAGTTAATCTATTATATTTACGCTTTTTCAGTAACGTTGCATTTGCACAACTTTTATGCGTTACTTCGATTCTTTGTTGAGTTAAGAAAATATTTTCTGAATGAATTTATTGACTCAGTCGTAACTTGATATTTCTAACATTTTTATCATTTCTTACAGATCATTGTTTCGGTTTCCTATGCAGAGATGGAAAGTGCTTGCCTTCCACCGGCAGATGCAACATGTTAGGCGAATGTCCAAATTCGGAAGACGAGGCGAACTGTACGTGCGCCGACTTCCTAAAGGCGCAACTCTTACACGAAAAGATTTGCGACGGAGTGGCGGACTGTTTCGATTACTCGGACGAAACAGACTGTGGTATTCGCATTTTACGAATTACTATTTTTTTTCTATCGTTGAAAAATTTTACAAACTCGAGGAAGACATAAGAGAAAATCGAAAAGTATCGAAAAAGAGATTCTAAGATTCAGAGATTCCTACAAACTTAAAAATATAACAATTTTTATACTCGTTTTTAAAGTATGCATAAAAAATGTTGTGGCAGACCTTAAATTAATTTGTAATGTTCTGATTTCCTAGACTGGTGCCAGGAAGGTCAATTCGTCTGCGGCAACAGTCGAACCTGCATAAACCAAGACAGAGTTTGCAATGGCTACAGCGATTGTCCAGGTGGAGAAGACGAGAAGAAATGTGCAGCGTTGATAGAAGACGATTCGGCGTTAAATTACGAGGAAACGAATATCTTCGCTAAGGACGAGAATAAATCAGAGAGCAGTGTGACCAATGATGAACATCCATCATCTCAAGGACACTTTTCAGAGATAGAATCCGCCACCAACAAGGACGTTCTTTATGATCAAGAAGCAATGGAATCGTCCATTTTCGAATCGACCACTCTACACCCGTTTAAAGACGACGTTCGATTAGAGAAAATTATGAGCGCCAAGGACGAATCCGCGACTAAGGAGGAAACTCGATTTTTTGAAAATCGTGAACGTAGCAACGCCACGACTCTCGTTTCTGGAAGGGAGATATCGTCGAACGCGAAAGACGTTTTAACGCGTGGCAATTCGATTCATCTAAATACGGAAAATAGTGATAGGACGCATACATCGGCGACTCATTTGAAGAAAGAGATCAATAGTTACAACGAAAAGGGTTTTTTGAATATTAGGAAAAATGGGAGATGGGGGAAATTGTGCTTGAGTGGAATGGATGATCTTTTAGAAGAGAGACAATCTGTCTGGACTATTGAGGATCTTGGTAGAGCTGTTTGCAAGGCTATCACATATCAGTAAGTATATTATAAAAATTCCAGATTCTATCGGATGTAATATCTCGTCCTTTATAATTAAAACATTTTATCACACGATACGTGGGAAAATAAAAATTTATTTGGAAATAAACACGAGCCTACAACTCTATGAACGAATTTCATGAATGTCGTGACTGATATTACGATAATAATATTTCATTGGATTAATTTTCATCAAGATTAATGTTAACGTGTAATTCTGTCTAAATTTCGCGTAAGTTATAAATTTTCTCAAAGACAATTTCACACATTATTGAGTACAATAAGATGCAATAAGGATTTTTATTAAATCAACGGCAACATCTTTTAGAGATTACGAAACCGTGGAGAAGGTGTTGGACGAAAATCCAACATCCATGAGATCGTACTACACTCTGTCATACAACGAGAAACCTCTGGATAAAACGATCTTGACTTTCAAGTCTTCGGAGTGTCCGAGTGGCGAGATCCTCAGGGTCAAGTGCAAGAACCTTGAGTGTGGAATAAGAACGCAGGTCCCATCTCAGGCCAGGTACACTCTCTGAACCAGTTTCACATAATTATACGCTGACCGGATCATATGCAAAACTATTTACACGCGAGGATAACGACTTCTATAATAACAATATATCAAAATGGTGTTAAAAAAAAGTTTGCGTAAAATTAGAATTATTGTGATTATATCTTGTTCCAGAGATAAGCAATTATATCTCGATATATTACGCTTGTAAATTTTGATCAAAACTCGCAAGAATAGTCAGCTTCGCAGCTTCATTCATTTCTTTTATAAAAGATAATGATTACATACTGGGAAAAATTATTCACGCGTAATTGACAATGATTGGATTTTAATGACGGTTGAAATTAAGTGGCTTTGTATTATTTTACATAGTTTGTATATTATTATAGTTTCTTTTTATTTTTTTAATGAAATTTCAAGGAAAATTGTTAATGCGGTGTTTCATTTAATTTAAGAGCTATTAGTTTAAATCCAAGGATCAATATATTTCAATCTTTATTTTAGAAATGAAATATTTTACAGGAAAATGTTATTAATTATTTCAATAAAAAATACTAATTTTTTAATATAAAATTAATATACATGTATAAGAAACTATATGAATTTCACTGCATTCAAACCAGAGAATACAAAAGCAAAAATTAATAATGATCAATAAATAATTTAATATTATCCAATTTTAAAATTTTCACAGTCGATGAAAATTGTGAACATGACGAATGTAAAATAAAACAATTATTTAAGATGTACATACATTGAAACAGATCGAATGTTTCACGTCGTTGCAGGATAGTCGGGGGTGGAAGTTCATTAGCTGGAAGTTGGCCGTGGCAAGTAGCTCTCTATAAAGAAGGCGATTATCAATGCGGAGGAGCTCTTATTAACGAACGATGGATTTTATCAGCAGGACATTGTTTTTATCAGTAAGTTAAACAATACAAATGGAATAATAATATATGGAGTATATTAAAATGAAATATACTGTCGAAGAACAATTCAAATTCTATCACCAAAATCATATATAGATACTTCGTAAAATTACATTAGAAGATTAGACTCGAAAAATTTAATTATCTACTTGTACGTGTTATGCCACGACAAATTCATAATTTTTTCTTTCTATTTGTCATTTTTCATGTAAGTATTTGAAATTCCTTGTTATTAAAAACTCTTGCTAATAAAAATTACTGAAAACCAAAATGAGATTGAGAATGATTCGAGAATTTATCTCGAGAGATCGGAACGAGTTA
This sequence comes from Melipona beecheii, assembly GCA_032399605.1. Taxonomy (NCBI): domain Eukaryota; kingdom Metazoa; phylum Arthropoda; class Insecta; order Hymenoptera; family Apidae; genus Melipona; species Melipona beecheii. The sequence goes on along the minus strand of JAUCMO010000504.1, from coordinate 4,564,672 downwards.
AATTCCCAAAAGTTTTAATATTCTAATATGTTGCAGTGCTCAAGATGAATATTGGGTGGCAAGAATCGGAGCGACTCGCAGAGGGAGCTTCCCAAGCCCGTACGAACAAGTACTACGCTTAGATCACATATCGTTGCATCCTGATTACATCGATAACGGCTTCATAAACGATATTGCTATGCTGAGACTCGAAGAACCAGTAACATTCAGCGACTACGTTCGACCAGTTTGTCTACCGGACTTAGAACCAAAGAGTGGCACCATGTGTACTGTTACCGGATGGGGACAGTTATTCGAGATCGGGAGAATATTTCGTAAATTACAATTGTTTATCTGTTATTTGTCACAAAATGCTACTTGTGAAAACATTTACCTTGATCTATAAAACTGTATTTCCTTTGAACAGCGGACACCTTGCAAGAGGTCCAACTTCCGGTAATTTCCACGGAGGAATGTCGAAGGAAGACTTTATTCCTTCCATTGTACAGGATAACGTCAGGAATGCTCTGCGCTGGATTAAAAGATGGTGGAAGAGACGCTTGTTTGGGGGACAGTGGTGGACCATTGGTTTGTTCAGAATCAAATAACAAGTACACTCTTCAAGGTAAGTTACAGTTAACGATTACTGTAATTTATCATTATTAAACATTGACCTGTATCTATTCTGTTTAAAATAATAATCTGTTTTGTTATAAGTATAAATATTCTGTTTAATTAAATAATCTTGTAAATTAAAAATAGCCGTGACAGTTAGTTAATAAATCTTGTCACACCGTTCGGTTACTATACTTCTATGTTTTATTTTAACTTTTTTATGAAAAATAAAATTGTAAAATTATAATTGGAAAAGAAACATCAATTTTACTATTTAATTTAGACAATAGAATAATTAATATAAGTGTATAGTTTTATAATTAATTAAGAGTCACAAGAAAGAAACAAAACATCCAAGTTATTTAAAATTGATAAATTAATTCATAAATTTATGAACAAAATTAAAAATTAACCCCTTAACCTATGGATACGTGTGAGACTCGTACTCTTGTATTCGGGCCCAAACGTATTACTACGGGCCTGTCCCATAGTACATCGTTCGGGCCAAATGTAAATATCACGGGTCGTGCAACGGTCGCGGCTCGTGATAGATTCTTATTATCTCTTTGTATCGTAATCAGTTACATGTTATTCTCGGTCACGGTCGCACGTTGAACGTGTGTACTAGTATATTTCGAACGATATCATACCATTGAAGATTATTAATTTTTTGTTATTGATTTTTTTATGCTAATTACGTGAACTGCTAATTTATTCAGGAATTGCAGATAAATGTTGTTGTTTTATGTTACATTTCAGTGATTGATAATAAACCTTTAGTGGTATATCTACAACAATTATTACATCAGGTTGTAATTACTTATTAAATATTCCACAAAATTAAACTAGTTGTATCCTATTTACATTCTGTAAGTCATGCGCGTTTAGTGCAACTTAGGACCGACTTGCCGAGCCGTCGAGTGGCCCGAAGGCTGCGCGATCCTGTTTACGTTTTGGGCCCAGACTGTTGGAACGTAGCTTGTAGGTTAAGGGGTTAAATAAAACTGTAACTTTTATTTTTCTATTAATTTTTTAGTTTATTTTTTATTTTTTAATTTTTACTTTTACTTTGAACTTAACAAAGAATCTAAAATTGTTTTAAATTTAAAAACAAAATGCTTGTAAGTTATTTAAATATTTAGCAATTATTTATGTGTGCAACAATAAATTACATTATATATAATCACACGGTTTTCAGGTATCACTTCAAATGGATATGGTTGCGCCAGGCCTGGAAGACCTGGAGTCTACACGAAAGTGCATCATTATCTTCCATGGATCGAGTACGTGATTTCCAAAAAAGATATTCGATCGTCGATAGCTTCTTGCAAAGGTCATCGATGTCCCCTAGGCGAATGTCTGCCAAAATCTCGAATATGCAACGGGTTCTTAGAATGTTCGGATGGTAGCGACGAACGTAATTGCCCTGTTAGTTTGTAAAGAAACGAAGACTGATGCTATTCATATTTTTATTTGTTCGATCAGACACATTGAACGAACGAATTTAATCAATGAAAGAATTTATAAATTTGTACATTTATAATATAATATTAAAATTTGTATTTCCAACAATGTAATGCGATTATAATATTATATTAAAACTTTATAAATTTGTAAATGACAAATTTAATTCTAGACGTAAATAACAAAAAGCAATTCGTTCGTCGCTAAACGAACAACGAAAAGAACACCGTCAATTGCAACGGAAAAGTAAAACATAGAAAATAAAAAAAAATGAATGTTCAAGTAAATTAATAATTAATAGAAACGTAAGTATTAAGAGAACGTCTCGTGATTAGTGAAGAGTGAAATTTTCCACCGTTGGAAGCATTGCTGTGAAATATTAAATATTCGTTGATTTATATAGATGTGCAATACATAGCTAGAAATCAAAAGTTGAAGATAAATGTTAGAGAGTGTATCCGAACATCGATGTGTAAAATATTTTTAACGAGTTTCGGTTATTAGTGGTAATTAACGACGCTGTTAGCACTGATCTGTACTCTTCTACACAATTATCTTTGCGTTTGATAGTTAGCATTAATTTGAATTGCATTAGTTTGAATTATACATGAATAAATCTACTTAATGACTATGCATTTGAAGATTCTTCATGACTCGATTCGTGGCACGAACATGGCACGGATAGCGGAAGAAAGAATAGTATCTTTGAGTCATTCGTGATCGATTCAGGGATACTTGCTAGCATAGAAATATATAATCGAACCTGGCATTTTGATTCTTTTGCAAAAGAAGGAAGGAAGTACAAAACGAATCTCAAGGCCATGTTACGTTGTGCTCATTACTTCGGTCTCTTCGTAAGTTTAAAGATTTTTACATAACGTGTGTGTATATACATCGTATCTAATTATGTAAAAAGATCCTTTTAATGCTAATAAACGAGAATTTTTAGAAAATGAAGGAGAAGCATCATTCAGACGTAATTCGTTATCTGAAACATAATGATTGAACGCCAATTATTTTTGAAAAGTGGAAACAATCACGAACACAAGGTTTAAATGGTATATTAATTTGTTTTATTAGGACAATTAGAAATAGCACTGAAAATCATATTCAGAAATAAATATTAATTATTCTCAATATAATACTCTATCGATATTAAAACGAAGGCTGTTAGAAATTACGGCATTACAGGCAGTACGATCCTTAACGATAAATAATCGTTCAGTTTAAATGATCAGCGTTCTAGATTCAAACAGGTTTAATATTGTATATTTGATATAAATGAAAAAGTCGAGTATCTTTTGAATTTTCTCTCCCTCTCTTTCTGTTTCTCTGATAAAAGAAAAAAGGATCGAACTGCTGGATTTATTGTTATTCTATTATGATCATGTCATTCTAGATCGTGCCCTTTAAGTAGTTCTAATATTAGATTATACCTACGATTAGCACAATATACCAAGTGGTAAAAATCACAATGTAATTTACGTCACGTTCAAACAGCACGCTTTTAAAATTCAGTATCGAGTTTATAATTGATTTATCGTTTCGTGAAGTGTTCTTCCTTGCGGCTTGACCATTAAGACTTTTGCACAACCGTTATTTTTGATCATTTTCGTCTCGCTTCGTCTCGAAGGATGCCACCATCCCCTTATGAGTGCGAAAGTTCTCCAACGCACGCGCGTAAACGATCGATTTGTTTTCTCATAAAATAAATTCAGCATCCCATTCTATTTACACATCACGAACATTTATGAACACGGAAGACTCGCAAAACTGAAAGCACAAACTTGAAAATTCAATGAAAATATATATATAATATTATACTGGCATGAAATCATTTCTTTCCAATCAACGCGGTTCTATCATTGAATTAATACATAATGTACGATATGTAAAGTAAGAATGTTGCAAAAGTCTCAAGTTAATATTGGGTACCTCGTTAAATGTGAGAAGTGCAGTAGAGATGAATTCAGCATATTAAAACAAAAAAAAGAAAGTAGTTTAGACAAATAATATCGTTCAATATGACTTTGTTTTCGAGTTACAGCTTACTTTATGTTGCAATAATGTTGCAACAATGTTGTTAAAGAAATATTTCACACAGACTGCGTTTTTCAATTGCTCTCCAGACTTAAATTTGCTCGTGTATTATCATAGAGATATATTTAAAATCTACAATTTACAAAATATCAATTAACAATGTTGAAACAGTTCCTCAAGCGTCGAATCCAAATCTAGCAACGTCTGCTTTGTTTGGAATAGCTCAATAATGACGTCATAAAACAAAATGTAAAACATAACATACAACAAAAAGTAACCCGAGGACAACATCATATTGGACCTACATTTACAATAAATCTTTTTCTTACTTCTGCGTGCTGAATCTATCGCTTGCTGTACTTTGTACACACAACCAGATACTCTGTACAATTAAGCTATATTGATATGACATTACTAATGCTTTGTAAATGACTCGTGAATACTTTCTGATTCTATTTCCTCGGAAATTGTTCGCATGTGCGGGGCGCTCGCGCTTTTCCCACCGAGAAACGTCGAATGGCAATTCCATAGCGAATCGGACTGAGAAATCTCGAGAAGCGGTTCTCGTCGGTGTGGACAAAAGTTTGATCACGATAAAAAATGGTGTAAATGTATAAAAGGTCGAAGATTCGAAGATTAGAAAAACTTTTGCCCATACCTATACAATTTTAATCCAATCTACAGTCTTCTCCTTACATCAGCACCATGGTGCGTTAATAACACACTCGTGAAGAATGTCGACTCCATTTTCATCCGTTATCACCTATCAGACGAATCACAATTACTAGGGATATAATTAAGACTATATTACAAAATATCACGCCGCAAACGATAAAAACGTTCGCGTGTTTTATACATAAATATAATAAGACTCGTTCAATTGAGCATTGAGTTTCAACGTGATTCCATAATTTTGTCTAAAACAAGGGATCGATGATCTCCACGAAATGCGTAAATACGTTCGAAACAAGGAGATAGGGTTGCGAATATTTCAAATAGTTCAATCGATTTATCTAATTCAATTCTATACTTCCGAAAAGTATAGAAAGTACATATGCTCCCGTTTCCTGTTCCTCGCTCTTCTTCTAAATTTTTAAATTAGTTATAAAGAAGCAATAAATTATAAATCGACGAATTCTCTGAAGATATCTCTAACGAGCTATACTCTTAACAAACATTTAGTTAGGCTATGGGTAATCGAGCCGTCGAGACTTTAGCCCAGCGAATCCACCGCAATGGTATTGAGACCTTTGGGACTGATGGTCGTTTTGAATTGCTCCGGTATAGGATACTCCGTCTGTAAAAATTATAAATAAAGTTTATTTAATGACAAAACTGGCAAAACACAATATAATATTCAATATTATCCGCATATATAGATATTAAATTTGAAGGAGATACATATATTTTATTATTCTTCTGTTAAGTTTTCTATTCCAATTTTATAGAATTCTCATAATAACAATATTATTGCTTAAGATTGCTCATAGAATGACTCGATATTCTGGCTGATAAAATTTAATTGAAATAATCTTACATAATCTCCATTTTCTCGAGGTATCATAACGTTCATCTCGCTAGACTTGCTGCTAATGAATTCCACGTTTAGTGATTCTGGGCTCAAATACATCTGACAACCATCCGTTTTGTCAATTGAGATTGTGGGAACTTTTCCTAGTACCTGCAATCAGAAACGAAAGAAAATTAATTGACTACTATAATCCATTAACTGGAAAATTTAGTACTTATGTATACAATATTTTATATAAATTACACAATACCTGTGTAACCTGTATAATATAATAATAGTCACAATTTTAAACGTGTTCTTTGTTATAATATTAAAATATTTAATATTTTTATTTTACATTCTTATAACAATCTGTTACTATTGTATTTTTATTTTTAAATATTTTGCATTAAAACAATGCTTTTTAATCACAAAGTAAATCGAAGAATTAAAATAATATATATTCAGTTAAAATTTAATGAATTAATAGATTTAATTATGTACACACTTTAAATATAAACTATCGATATTTACACGTCAAGAAGCAACAACTGACGATCGCGGTTTCTTTCGATATTTCGCATTTCACGTAGCGTAGGTAGAAATGATAATAGGTAGAACGAATCGATGACATTTCGAAGCGTGTAGTTGGATTTTCACCTCACACCTAAACACAGCTTACTCTCCCCTCGTCAAAATGCATTGGCAATTCGGTAATGTTCTTCTCTTAGATTTTCCTATCTGACCGATCGTCGCAATTGAAAGTTTTAATTAACATTCCAATCGAACGAAGCTGTTTCGTTGATGAAACGCAAGATATGCAAATCGTCGAACCTAATCCTAATCAATGTACACAGGTGGAAATCTCGAACCTGTGCAAATGATCTGCGAAGTCAACTGGAAGGAATGTCCGAAAGCAATAGCAAATTACATTTGGAAAGAGATCGTGACCGACGTGCTCGACAGCTTGAGGAACGAAAGCATAATTTGGCGGGTACAGAGAGTTATTATTTTTGACTTGCAACGAATAACGAGTTAGAAGTGTATGAACATAGCGGTCAGGTAAGTTCTTGAAACTGACAAATAGACTGCGGACTTTTATACATTTATGAAAGATAAAGAACGATATATGAAGTACAGTAATTTCGTGGAAAATAATTTTTTATTTTAAGCTTCCACTTTTTTTTAGTTACCATACTCTTAACAAATATGAATTAAATATAAAAATCTGCAAGCTACTAATAAAACATTTTATACCTGAACGCTATGTTCAAAAGGAATTTAAAACAAAAAAAAATAAAAAAAGAATTTAACTAATAAACACAGTTTGTTAATAGTGTTAATAATATTTGAAGGTACTGGCTGTAATATCTGTATGCGTCATACTACTGCGTGTAATATATTTGAAAGCGAAACGTAGCAACGATACGAATATTGATAAAGAGATCCTTAATAAAGTCGGGTACAAAGTGGAAGATCTTGAACTGAAAGTTAATATATTAACGTATAAACTACAATATGGTGCTTGGCCTTTGCCCCATCAAGTTCAGAAGTCAAATTTTAGGAAGAATCTGAGGAACCTCAGGCTAACTCTGTCGAATCCAAATGATCGCCATAATTGGATAAAACATGTATTGCTAAGGTATCAAAGTGACTATAATATTGAAATAATTCCCATTAAAATTGAATTGTATCAAATTAATGTTACATTAATAATGAATCGACATTAAATTAACATTATGTCAGTATTAAATTAATATCAAATCAAATTTAAATTAGTTCATTTGAATGAAAATCATATGAATAAGTTATTTATATTTGGAAAAATTAAACAATTTTCTCTATCTTCAGGTTTTCCTTTTAATTATTTGCCTCTAGATAAAAGATTTTCGATTTCAGTGAATATTTATTTTAACAATCTGTGAAGTTTTCTTATTAAAATCCATTATTTATTTCAGTCCTAGGCACAAGGAATCGTACTTTTCATATTCAAAGTATTATCCTTCGGAACATCACCTAACCGAATTGTTCGATGCAAAGAAAAAAAGCATGTATCCTTATCTCCGTCAAGAAAGCTTGCCAGTCGAATACAGCAGTAAATCTTCAAAAAGTAGCAGCGACATATCTCTAAAGTACAGTCATATGTCCAAATTATTATTCCAAACATATTGATGTACATTAGTATTCAATCAAATTGAGAATTTATCCATTTACCAATCCGCTGGCATGAATTTTCCATTTAAATCTAATTAAGCTGATTCAGTAATATTCTAATCTAAATCTAGGAATAACTAAAATATATTCAATCAAATAAATTTTATTTTTAGACTAAATTCCATGTTCAAAAATGTGATCAATCGAAAGCATCACGAAGCATTCAGAAATAAAAATTTCCAAATGCAACATCGAAACGCGATATCGGTTCCACTATTTTCAAAAAGAGGCTACGTCAAGTCTGGGAAAAGATCAAGGAGAAACACGAAGAACACTGAAACTGTAAAAATGACCGCAGCCTGTAAGAAATTCACTAAAACTATGGACGATTGTAAAATGTATTTGAAACAATTGCACGATAGCAATAAAAATCTTGGACTGGTCTACAGCACATCTGAGATTAGCAATGAATCCTCGACTAAAAATTTTTGGTCAGATACACAAGTAAGCGAACAAGAAATGAAGTTGAAAAAATTGTATGACATTACGAATAATCTGTAAATATGATAATATGATATTTAAATAATCTAAAAATCATTTTAGAATTAAGATTTAATGATTCGATTACGTTATATTACAAATTACAGCAACAGAAATGTGTTCCAGTAAAAGATTCAATTGGTCTAAGTAAAAGTCTGGAAAAAAGTAAAGCGAACGAATGTGAAAAAGAGGAAAATAAAGAGGAAGAGAAGCTTGAAAAAATTGATGAAAAGCAACACAACGGCGAACAATGTTTGGAATTATCGAATGTGATTTATCCAGTTCTACAATTGATTGACAAAAGTTTACTGCCGCCAAAAATGAATATATCGTTTTGCACTGATATGTTTCCTCAGCAATTGGCCCCAGCAAAGATGTTGGTTCCAAGATCGTGTGAACGAAAGAGAAACATGAAAACGTCTCAGGAGGCCTTGTACCAAGTGAAAAAAAAATTAGAAAGCTTGCATAATGTTCTGCGTATGTACGAATTGCAAAACGTTAAAATAAAAGCGTCGGAAAAACAACGAGAAAATAGTAGCAAGACAAACAGCGTTTGCCAAAATGTGACAGGCACGCTTGTCCCAGTTACAAAGGCCACTGATAATTGGAACAGTAACAAAAATATCAAAATAGAATCTAACAGCAACACTGGAAACAACGGCAAGGAAATTCAACGAACAACCTCCAACAGCTCTGAACAGCATGAAAGCGATGAAACAGCCAGAAGTTCCATAGTGTCCATTCAAAATTATTCAAATATGTTTAATGCATATCATGTAAATAATATAAATGATCCTTATCGTTTGCTTGCAGAGAACCCTGAGCCAAAGATATCACCTACAAATGACCAGCAATTACAGATAATTCCAAATAATCAGATGCATTATTCTTCTAGTATTAAGTGTGAGAAAATACCTGAAAGAGTATATTACGCTATATCATCTGACTCATCCGAGGGGAAGGAAGTTGTAAAGGAAACAGTGGTAGCAAAAAATCTCACAATGTTACCAGATATATACATCAACAGTAATCAAGCAAAGCCATTCAATCTCTTCGATCAATATCCAGTTCCAATGGAAACCGATGAGGATGCAATAATATCACTAAACTCCAGTCGTACAGAAATATCAAAGGACAGTGAACTGGATGACAAGTCGACAGCATTATTGCTTCAAGAAGCATTGCAATTCAAAAGAGCGTTGTTAACACGAGTTGAATTAGAAAAGATATGCTATATTGATGACAAAAAGGAAGAAACAAATAACGAATCCGTGTCATGTCAGGATAAATATCCTTACGTGAACAATAATCTGCAATCAAAGTTTTTGGACATTATATCAGAGGAACAATCTGTTAGTAGTTCCACTGAAAATAATTGTAGAACTTATATGTTTCTCAATTTGAAACAAGACAAACAATTCAACGATGATGTATTAAAACTCGCTCAAAGAAATGAAATTATAAACTTGGATAGGCACAAAAAATATTTAGACTCGAAAGACAATCTTGGTGCGCCTTTTGAGTATTTTAGCTTTAACAATGTAGTTCAAGAAGGAAGTGAAATTAAAAATAACCGGCTATTTTTGTCAAAGCATTTTCAGGAAAACGAGGGAAAAATAGTTTCAAATAATTCGCAGATAAAATATTTAAATAAGTTAGATGAGTCTGACGAAAAATTTGTGAATATTTTAAATACAACAGAAGTAAATGTGAACAAACAAGAAACATGTTATGACTACATACATGGAAAGGAAAGCTTCAAGAAGCATTTCACACGTATGAATAATATAAATAAATTTATAGATAGCGTAGAATTGTTTTCGCAGGACTTGGACGAAGTTTCCTCAGAGAAGAAAGTTGAAAATTCCAACGAGGATATTGAATTTTCAGAACAATGTACCAACGTTACTAAAAATACAGAAACTGATATGTCAAATGTAAAACTGAATATACAAAATAATGGAAAATTCGATGAAAGATATGAAAATCAAGAAACTTTATCGTGCAATTCAAATTTAACTTTGAAAAGAAATCCTGGTGCGTGCTCGCTAATCGAACAGACGTTGTTACACGAAAACATAAATAAAACACTAGAAATACATGGTATAATTGAAAATGGGGATCCGATATACGAATTAACACCCAGTGAGAGCAAAGAGACTTCAGTTGGGACGAATTTAATACAGGATTCATTAACATCCAGCATAAATCAATCCAATGATTCAAACATCCCGGAACCACCATCTATGACAGTACTAATCAATAAGCCATTAGATGAAGAAAAATTAGAATTAGATTGGCTGAACGTCAATAATGATTTCAGCGACAATGAAGAATTTAATGGAAAAGATGTAAAAACCTGTTCAACAAACACAATTACTCTTCAAAAATATAATACTGCAAATGCGGTTAACTATAATAAAACTGAAATTAATTACAATGAACATGATCAATTTCAGGATAAGGAGATCGATTTGATTACGCAAAATTCATTTACAAACATGAATAAAAGGGAATTGGTAAACGAGATGGACTTTTATAAATCTTATTCCAATCTCGTTTCTCCACATAGCAGTATGTATTTTACAGATGAAGCTTCAAGTTTTACTACAAAAATAAATAATACATATTCAAAAAATCTTAAAGACCACGCACACTCTAATTTTCATACACAAAACAAAGAAAATAAATTACACAGCAAGCATGAAAATTTGAAAGATACTAACAAATTGAAAGTTATGACCACTAATAAATCTTTTGTCAAAATTTCAAATGAAAATTCGTCAGAACCCAAAGATAAAATGTACAACAAAAGTCATTCATTTTCTTCTAAAACCTACGCAGAAAATATTGATACAATTAAAGAAACGAAAGCTTTAAAAGAAGAGAAGGATTCGATTGATGAAACATTGTCCAATTTGACTACAAACGATATGCAAACGTTACAACTAGAAGAAACTATTATCTCGTCGAATTTATCTCCACGTCAAATTTCTCCAGGGAAAACGAAAGAAGCTAAAACGATGAAAACAACAAACGCGACAACAAAATCGAGAAGCCACGAAAACTACACTTCAAAATCCGAAAAATTGAAGAGAACTGGAGCTTCAGAAAATTTAAAAGATTTAAGATCCGATTTGTCGAACACTGCTCAAACCACAGCAGAAGATAATGCAAGTATAAAATATCGAAAATTAAGAGATTTATCTGCAGAACCTAGACGCAACACAGGAAATAGTATTAAGTTAGATAGAAAACGATCCCGATCGCAAATAAGTTTTCGAACGAACAAGTCGCCGAGAGAAATTACACCGCGATCACATGAATGCCCAAGCAATATAAATTCTATAAATTATACTCAATCGTTGGAAACTAAGTCAAAATCAAAAGGTCCCCTGAAATCTTTATCGCCAACGCCAAAAACGTCTTCAAGATCTTGCATACCGATTTTGAAAAGTAGATTAGAAGCAGCTCGGAAGACTGAAAATGAATCACGACCTAAGAGTCCGATGAGAGGGCCGCTAACGATGACTATGTTCTGGAGGGATAATCTGTGTGACAAAAGTCAAAATGAGATGGACGAAATTCAGGTAGAAGGTAAATCGAGAAATAAAGACCTATGTGCAGAAGAAATAGATTCCTGTATAGAAAAGGCAAACGGTGCTGATAATTATAAACAAGATTCAACAAAAGTATCGCACATTGCACAAAGTATAAGTGAAAATGCCGACAGTAACATTACTCCTCAAGAGCAAATGGTAATATATGTTAACATATTGACGAAACACGACAACAATATGACAAAAATAGTGGATCCAAATAAATTTCTGGAATATATTAAAAATAGGAAATTAAGTGTGCAACAGCTAGAAGAAAATCAAACTAACAAAAAACATAATGAATTTCGAGGATTCTGTTCAAAGAATGAGAAGGATACAGTGCATAAAATTGTTACGGTCATTTCTTCCATTATAAATTGTAATGAATTAGATCAAACTATGTCAACTAATTTCTCAGCATCAAAAACACAAAAGGACTCGTTGTCGAGTATCTTATTAAATGGTAAATTAAAAAATTTATGTTTTTTATCCGTCGAACAAAAAGAGGTCGATGTAACTGCTAAACCTTCTGTTATCGATACAAGCACGTCTATATCAGATCTAAATAATGTTTCAAAAGCGAAAAATGCAATAAACAAATTGCAAATATGTGGAACGCCTAAAGAATTAAATAACGAAGAATACATAATGTTATTAGAAATTCTTCAGCAAGAACCGAATTTTATACATCTACGAGAATTGCAAAATGTTTGTAAGAAGCTTGTATCGAAACATTAAAAAATCTAAATAAAATTAAATCACAAATAATATTGTTTATCTATATTTATAAAATTCATCATTGATAATGACAATTATATTTTTGTAATATTACGCTTTTATATCTTAATATCAAACATGAATGTCATGTAATTATATATATATATATATATATACACACACACACATATACATATATACCCATTTGGAAATAAATGTATTTTTTACATGAAGTGAGAAAGCAAGATGCTATTGCAATTTTAATTTATAATGAGAATAAATAACATACCTGCATTTGTACACTCTGACAATTAACAAATTCGATACTTGATACAACAGAGTCGAAGACAACGGATGATTTGCGACATGAGTCCATAACGATGGAGTTAACTTTGCCTTTGATAACTAAAGTACTGTCTTGACATCGGAACATGTAGATTACGTTGTTCATCTCCACGTTATCAATAACTAAATCTCTATTACCTTTATGATATTCCTATAACAAAAGGTGTTTTGTGAATACAGAATGAATTTCTAACAATATCATGTACTTACCACGAGCCATTTCTTCCCATCTCTAGTGAATACAGGAGGTTTATCAATTGGCGCATTTGCAGGCGGCACTGTTTTCGTTGGTACAGCATTACCAACAACAGGTGCTTTAAATGGTGCTGGCCCAGTTCTCAACGAAGGATTTTTGTGTGTTTGCATTTCTGATGTAACTTTCTTTAGGTCTGTAAAATATCAATTAATTTTTAAAATTTTATTATTTGATAATCTCACTATTTGATAACTACGTTATATTTACTCTTTGTAATAGCTTCTCCTTGATTAATTTCGGCGAAAAGAGCACTTCTGTCATCGCTAATATTTGCCGGTGTTACGTCTCCCATAGGAGGCATGCATGGTGGTGGAGGTGGTGGTATGCCTGCCGGCGCAGAGCCAGTTTTTGCCCATACAAGTCCTGTTGTATGATGCTGACGCACATACTGCTGCAAATCACTTAGTGTCTGTACCCAAGCCTTGCACCACTCAGCATGTACTTTATCTCTGTAAATATAAAAAACTAAATGAATTCTGCATTAATTTCTGCATGACTTCTGCAGTAATTAATTTCTAGAAAACAAATTATTATATCTGTTAAAAAGGAACAATAGGAAAACATCTATAAAGCATCAATCAACAAAACCTACTTCTCTTTCCATTCCTTTAATACACGATTTGTATAGAATTGTCCAGCATCATTCATTTCTTTTACATAAGGTGCTGGAGTAGGTGACACTGCAACCCATCCTAAAGCTGGAATACTTTCACTAATTGCTGATAAATGATTGAAAAATTGAGATCCTCTATTTTTCTCACGAAACTCTTGAATTTGTTGAATTTGTGTGGATGTAGGTGCAAGAAGAGAAATTTGTTCTGATTGATTCGCCGGGACTGGGCGACTTGCTGTAGTCCGAATAAATTCCAGTTGGATCCTATTAAAAAAGCTTAATTTAATACTTAATTAACATACGTGAAATTTAAAATACAGAAATTATTAATATAATACTTACCTGAACGCCTTTTCTACAAGCTTGCTGTGAGTAGCTACATCACCGCCAATTTTTTCACTCAGTTGTAAATATTCTTTCACAGGACCAGCCAAAAGATCTTCATATCCTGCGACTGACATGCTGATAAATTTATCTTCTACTTTTTTCTCTGTTGAATGAGAAGATGAGGCAGAGAATACTGAGTCACTGTCTTTCACTGCTTGAGATCTCTTTGGCGATGGTGTGTTTGTTTGAACAGCAGAATCTTGAGTTTCAGTTACAGACTGAGTTCTTACTTTTTCCAATCTTCTTGTAACGTTTTCCAATCTATTTACCAACTCTTCCAAATGTTCCTCCTTATCATTAGCTTCACAACCTTTAATTATAATACATTTTTATGTGTGTAAAACGGAAATGCTCTGATGTTAATAAAAGAAAATCATAAAACATTTTTTTCGTTCTGCGTAAGAACAACTTTAAAAAGATGCAAAAAACAAACAAAAAACTCAAATTTCGCCAAAATTTAATAACAAAATAAATATTTTTCATTATACATTGTTAAATCCAATATTTGAAAATGAAATTGAAATGAAGCAAAATTTTCAGTAATTGTAGAATATATATTCCAGAATGTTCGCACTTATACCGACTAAATTAAATATAGAATGAATATATAAATAGTTGCATTAACATCCACAGCCACTAGATTATTATGTTGCAAGCAACATGTAATGTCAGATATAAATCTATGGGTACTTGAAAATGTTTATATAAAACAAATTTACGATAACTATAATGTTACACCTGATAATTAGGTTTGAAGAATCTATCGCAATAAATTATATCAAAGGAAGAAAGGTAATCACATTGTAAATTTTAGTTTGAAGTAAATTCGTATCATTTCAATTGCTATGAAAATTCGTAAACTGTATAAATTTGAGATTAAGCAACTTGCTTTGGATTACACAATTTTTAAATTTATATAGTAAAACATGACATAATGAGGAGATGAATCAATTCGTTATCGTTGTTTCCGTGACTCTATACCACTCTAAATTATTTATTAATCAAGACGTACTTGGCTTAATTATTCCTTTGCTTGATTAAAAATTATTACGAAGAGAAATTTTCACGGACGAGATCCTCTAGCCTTTTCAGAAACGCTTGAAGAACTAAACCACAGTCTTAATGATATTCAACGCGGGTGTGTTCGCCGCGACCTATTCTTAGGAAATCTGCGAAAATTGAATCACGCGTGGGTAGATACCGTTCTATATGGAATCTCACGAATTTACAACTTTTTTTAAACTTATTTAACAATTAAAAATACTCTGCATATCTATATACACATCGTATAAACACGCTTAAGTGCAAAAATAATTTACAGCTTATTTATTAATTAATGAAATTAAGAAATATACATTTTATGTTTGCAATTAGAAGAAAATAAACTTTTCACGAGTGTCGTTCTAATTGTTTCGTATAATTCTTTTTCTTTTCTTTTCATAATGAAAACAATTCGTCAAATAATACACCAAAAGTTGAAAGGTAAACAGGTCAGAATGTAAAAATAGAGCGAGTAATGACGAAACGCTGCACTATACAGTAAGAAAGAGAATAAAGTTCTGAGGCTGTCGCGTTCTTTGCCACAACTCGAAAACAAATGAAATTTTATTGTAAAATATTTTTCGAGATAACACACTTGATAAATTACTACCTATTCTAATTTTGACAGAAATATAAAACATTTCGTTGATTCAATATTCAGAAAAATTCATTCTATGAAATATATTACTCCAATAAATAGATTTCCAATAAATAGAAGCATAAGAAATGTCACAATATTTAAAAAAAAAAATGTGGATTTTAGATTACTAAACTTTGGCAAATTAAGGTTAAAAAGATCTATGTTCACGTGAAATATTTTTCCACTATCTCAGACATATTTTGCAAAATATTTGCCACTCATACATTCATTCATACAACAAAGTTAACTCATACAACGAAATTAATTGATCAAGTAAAATAAATCGTTTCAATCATACGTGGTATTCTTAAATCAATAAATGAAACTGAACAGAAGATTTTTAGAATTGTAAAGGTAAGAAATGAATTTAGGGTGAGCCCTAACCGGTATGCACCATCGGTCCTAGGGGGTCGAATCTCACTCTGTGTTCCGTCGCGTTTTGCGCGGCGTGTAATAAATCGGAGAAGAATCTGTGACGTCTTAAAGCTAGTTCATCGCGAGCAACCGGCGTCGCCGGTGGTTCCTGCATTCCGCTACACTCTTCTGAATCGTGCTCGCCATCTTCTTCCTCCGAAAGCCACCGAGGAATTGACGGAACTGCGCATCGTACATCCCAATATAGACATACATCTCATCTATCTATAGTGGCTCACGAAAGTATATGAACATTCAAAGAAACTTTTTACGAATATAACACGTGTGTTATATGAGACATATTGAAATTTCATTAACAGCATAATGGAACACTTTGATAAAATTTGAAATGAATTAAAAATATCATCTCTGGCATTAAGTATATGTTTAAGCGTATGTCGCTATTCATACTGTGTGTATTAATTTTTGAAATAGTATATGTTTGTATTAAATGTTTTGTAACATATACATCCATATACATCCCCGGATTAGTTTTAAGTTTTAAATCAATGAATGTTTCATATAACACAGATGATATACTCATAATGATTTCGTGAGTCACTGTAATCTATCATTCAATATATGCAATTTCCTCGTTCATAATTCAGAACAACTTAATGCTTTTCAAGATAATGACATTCATAAATGTCTTCATAAAGTCACCTAATATGAAGGAAATTATAACATGGAATACTCGTTTTGCGCAAATTTATATTCTTCTGATGTACACGGTGAACAATGAATTCAATGCACGTAGATTTCTGAAGGGGCTGAGATGAGATAGATTTCGTATGCCCAATGTGCAAAAAAGAAAAGAATTGAAAAAAATAGTGCAGTCATATTAAAAGTTATCATAAATTTTCCTTATCTATGAATTTGCATAATTTTTGTATGAATATACTGACTTTTTTTACTCTGTTTTCCGGTAGATCGTAAAAGAAGAGATATTGTAGTTTTAAAACGTGTACAAAAATTTTTAAAAAGTGCTTCTAATCAAGATATTTTAACAATAAATCCCATATTAAGCGACTTTATCCTAATTAATGAAAAATTGCTTCTAATGAATTTGGTATTTGATGCTGTTATTAATAATGTAAATTATATTTCAAAAATCGACAACGAAATGAATCATAAAATGAGCAAATCGCATATTTGAAGATATTGGTAAAAATTTTTAGCTTCGCTTTCAACGAAACTTCGTACTTGAAATTTCGTCTTTGTTTCAAGTTTCGATTAATTTATCATTAAACAAATCATCGATTCATCTATTAGCTAATTTTCTATCAATGACGAAATATGAGATACAATTACTCTTTTCAATTTCTCTTTTCAAAGAAAAAGAATTTTGGCAATTTTTGTCTCATTGAAGTGAATTCGATCATCATCACATTTCTTGCAATTGCTTTCTACATTTTTCATATTTCAAGTAAATCTTTATAACATTTCGTTATTATTATTAAACGAAATATTAATATTATTAAATTCGCTATTATTCTTAAACGAAACTAAAAATGTCCGGTTTTTTTTCTTTTTTACCATTCTCCTTTGCCAAAGAAAGAAAAACTCCGCAATAAAGATATACCTGGCGGCTTTTCGTTCGCGTTGGTATCGTTCGGACAGGCTTCGAAAACGGAATCGTCGCCTTCCTCCTCGGGTCCGTCATCGATCGTTCTCTCGATATACGCGGAAGAGTCGTAAAGATTAGTTTTAACGGTGCTGGGAACCCCGGAATTCAACATTGCCTCCACCACTCCTCCTCCACCTTTGTCGCCCCCGTCATCGTTTCCGCTTACATTGTCACTTTCCTCCGCCTTCCTGTTCCCATTAGCATCCTCACTTCCGTTCACCTCGCCGTTGCTCTTCTCCAGTTTCGCTCGATCGCTCCCACTTCCGATATCGTTCTCACTGTCATCCCCCTTGCCGTCGTTCGATCTCGCTGTCAATTCGGCAGCCCGCGATCGAGAATTGTCGCTCACCTCGTCGCGCTTTCCAGCAGGCAACGGACTCTTAACGGTCAGGTCGTCGACCACTTCCGTACCACCGCCGTCTTTCTCCATCGACGGGGAAGAAACTTTCTCAAATCTCTGCACGTCGCCGTTCAACTTCTCCTCCCGTCCGATCGGGCCGTTCTCCTCGAGCTTCGTGCAATCGATGCCAACTAACTGCGAGTCGGCAGCCTTCTGATTCTGCTGCTTTGGCGTCAATTTCGCCACCTCGCCGTTCGGCTTCTCCTTCTTTGAGCTTTTGTTGCACACACAGCATTTAAACATCGTCGATATCGATTATGGATTTCCGCTGTGTCAGCAATAAACACTTTCGGCGGCTTTCAACCGAACTTTCAAACGCTTTCAAAACTGATAAGCCTCCCCGGTGTGTGTGTGTGTGTGTATCACGCGGCCTTTATCGCCAAGCCGATATCGTCTTGCATCGATACTATTGCTCCAATAGTATGTTCGGAACCAACTGATTCGAAAGGCTCGATAAAATTGATCGATACGTGTCAACGAGACGAAGAGAATATACAAGAAGGACAACTTTGTAACAATGTAAAATATTGACTGTTAATTCGAAATTTCGTGTTTTTCTTTTTTTTTTTAGAATATGTAACAATTATAGATAGAATACAGCGTAAACGCTTCTTAAAATGTAACGATTATCGATTATCTGGAATAGTATCGAAGATAATAACAGCGAATAGAAGAATATTTTAATATTTAGGCGCTCAAGTTCGACGCTGACCCCTCACAGCCGTACAATATAAACTGGTGCTTGAATATTTTAGTTCTGCTGGCTCTTTCAAACCAGGCAACCGAATATTTCGTTTCAACCGGATTTCCCACGGGAATCATACACTGCAAATTGTTCGGCGTGTATAACCCGAAACTATAAATTACATATCTTCACAGCCGGTTTATGCATTTACGGAATGTAGATCCGTTAATAACGTACGCAATTAAGTACCGAGATCTTCAAGTACGAAACGTGTAATAAGATCAATAATTAACACATTATTTCCTCTCTTTACAGAAATTACTAGGCAATAGATAGTCTGATTAACAATCAACGTATATCGTCAATATAACAAAGATAATATATTTGTGTAAGTTTTATCAAACCTAATCTAACGTTTCAACGACTCAAAAATCTCCATTTTATCGTTTGCAAACAACAGCTTCTAGGAACACTTTCGTAACGCTTTTGCAAGAAGTATATAAAGACACTTGCAACGAAATTGCAACACTTGAGGATTCGTAAGTAAATGAGATCTATAGCGTATATTTTCCCCGCGAATTTCCCTTGATGGCGCGATGATCGATCCCAACAACGCCCAGGTTTACGTTTTCGAGATCAGTGTAACAGATGTAAAAATGGACGTTGCACATCCAGCTAATGTAAGTATATAAAAAGACGATCGTAAAATTTTCAGATATTTTGGAAGACTAAATGGTACTTTAGATGCGATTTTCGGTCGCGAGAAATACGAAAGAAAGAAATTTCCTTTTAGAACAAGAATATATGATTTATCTGGCAGTAATCATTTTTCTAAGTGTGACCTGTATTTGTGTTCTTCGTAATGAAAGAGGATGAAAAAGACAAAAATCCGATAAGCAGGTAAAAATCCGGTAAAAAGATGAACACACACGTATCGTCACATGCACATGTCTTTTCAATGCACGCTCGGTCGCCCGAAGAAATTTGCATACATTTATCTGCAATGAATCACGTTTACAAATTGAACTATATAGAATGTAATTAAAGATGTAAATTAATGTATGCACGAGATTATGGCATTAATATACACCGATACAGGACGAATCTTCACTTAAAAATTTGTGCAGCGCGTCTTTTAGACTACTCTTTTAACCCATTCAGTTAATATTACATGCGTTTATTAACAATAAAAGAAAAAAATTGCTTCAGCCTTTGGAACACCGCCCAGGTATTTAAAAAATGATGACTGCTCTAAATCACTTCCAGATATTCCAGAGTTATTGACACTTGAACAAAAGATGAGCCCGAGGTGTACATTGCGAGTGAAAATGTTGAATTAATTCACGAGATCTGTAAGGGTGGAGTGTCTACCCTCTCGAAAAACAGTCTACTTTGGTAGCAGCCGGCGCAATGCTCCACTGCTTTAGGTTTCGACCGGCACTCTGCGGTGCTGCCGCAGGGTGGACGAGACCCGAAATTGTTACAAGTTCCTTAGATAAAGAGCCACGTGCAGTGCAGGACTTTCGAAATTCAATTTCTAACAGGACCAGAGTAAAACTTTAACTGTTCTTCGTAGCAGCTAAAAAGGCAACGGATTACCAATTCGATTCAAAAGTATGACACAACATAAAAATGCAACATACAATTCATATATAAAATTTTACTAATAATATAAAAATGTATTGAAAGCATACGTGTGCCACATATAATAACTCGTAGAATGTTTCTCACGAACAAGTCGGAAAAGATGATCAAATAGACCGTAAGCAAATAATTGAGAATGAATCACAATCACATACATTATATTTCCGGTAGATCTACGAACGTTTATCGTACTTTATTTTGTATAAATAACTCGCGCTGATAGTGATAAATCTTATCTAAATAAAAGCTAAAATATTATTATTTTATAAATTATGTTCTACGTGATTCATGTGAATTCGACTATCATATCATTGTGTATCATCACACGTTTGCGAGAAATATTATGTGATAATCAATGTAAGAATAAATGATAAAATATTAATCATTACTCTCTATAAGTGGATACATACTTAAAATTTCTGCAATATTCAATTGTATTATAATTGTAACAACAGCTTTATAATCATCTTTTGCATCTACGTACGATTTACTTGCAACAAGCTACAAAATTATATAATTAGTTAATATTGATTATTATAATATAAAACAATATAACGTTGATAATTTATTAAATTTTCGTAAAATCAGATATTAAGTATTAGATAAATATAATGAATACAATTTGTCACAATTTATGAAAGAATTTTAACTTGTACTCACGATTTTGCCACATATTTAAAACTTTTTTATAAGCGCCTGGAACCATTCGGGAATTATCTTCTACTTCGTCAAGATTGGACATTTCGAAATAAATCGTTTTCAATAAACACGCAAATGATTGTTTAAAAGAAAGAGATATTAATAGACAAAGCGTAAAAACCTCATGCGTTCGATGACTAAATGATGAATGACGATAACGGACTCAGTTCGTCAGCTTTCACGATGGAATTTTAATCTTGCGTTAGAATCACAGGACCGTATAGTGTAACCAACCTAATAATACAAAATCTTGATAATGAAACATTTTAATAATTATCAAATGTCCCAAAAAATAGTACCTTTAAATAAATATAATCAAAAACATTTTTTATATAAATTTACATACTTCTGTCTAGCAATAAACTGAATAATTTCATACCTTAAATACAACAAATAAATCCTTATTTGGGCATCAAGTTTCAAATATTATTGGCAATTTTTAAATTGCACGTCTCAATTTCTGCAGCGAAACAATTGAATTAAAGCGTACCATTTAATAAGATTATAGGTAGCTTTCCAATATTGTGTAGCTTTAAAATACGTTACCAGGTGTTAAGTGTCAGGTGCAGCATAGTATGACTCACAATCGAAACACAGCAGGGGAAATATACACACATCTAACCATGTTCATAACCAAACCAGACGTACTTTCGTTTCTTTCATCGAAGAAATAATTCCAATTATTTGACGACTCATTAGACGTACGATGTATCGCGCTTTTCAAGTACACATATATATTTACATTTATATGTAAATTGAATCAGAGTATGAATAACGTAAACTGCAGAGCTTCTCGTAAATAGTGAAATGTTTTCGGCGCAGTTAATACATATCTAGCGGCAGTGAGATGTTCCAGAATAAATATAAATAAAATAATGCCAATTCACTTACCAATACAGAGTCTCAGTGAAATCCAGCAATACGCATACTATACTTTTGACAATTGACTTGATAACAACACAACAAACACGATACACAAGTAGCGAGAATTCAATCTGACAACATTACTACATACACTGGGGCGTTTGCCGGATACCGGAAGTGCTACACTTACTATTGCGCGAGCTTTGGAATCACACATGCGCCCACGTTCAAATATTATCTGCAAAGAAAATTTATTCTAATGTTGCATTATTAATTTGAAACTATAACTATTGTACTAACAAAACAAAGAAACAGAAATTTCGTTACGCATTACACGTTCGATAAATTTAGCACATTGTCGAAGTAATTTTAAATTTATTTTTGCACGTCCTAACTCATCGAAATTAAAATTGTAACAAAATGCTTCCTATGATGTAAATTTTAAAACTTGCGCATCAAATAATTGTTTTAAAATAATATTCCGCATTAGCATGTATGTATGTGTGCATATATCGGTGCTGCCACCTGGTTTTTACTTATTTCTTCGAAAAAAAAAAAGTAACTGCGGTTATTGCTATTCAGTCGTAATTAGTTTTATCTAATATTTTATTACTAGTATTTATTATTATGAAATTAAAGATTTTGTGATACTTTGCAATACCACAATTGACTTTCAAAATACAATTATTGATATTATTCTTTCTTGTAATTGTTTAATGAAAGTGATAAGGATTTTGGAGTTTACGTTTTATTACAATCATTTTGCATAAATATTTTAATGAAAAGTGATATAAAGTATCATTTATTAAAGTGATTGAGTCGCGTTAAAAGTTAGTACACAGGAAATAAAAACAGGGTATACAAAAATATCATACAACCAAAAACATGAGCACAAAATTTCTATTTATTGAACCAATAAATATTTTAAGTATAATACCTCAATATCATATATTGCTAGAAGCATTCTTAATAATGTGGCTCACCTGGTTTATTAGTAAAAGGTATTACAGCCGAGACAGAATGCTAACTGAAGATGAAGTAGAAAAAAAACTTGCTGAGTGGAATCCTGAACCTTTGATAAATAATCCGCAAATGAATCATATATCTTTAAATCCAAGACGGATAATGTCCAGAGCTGGTAAAAAAATAGTGGTAGATGGAAAAGATTGTTTGAATTTAGGCACGCACAATTATCTAGGATTAACTGAAAATAATGAAATAGAAAAAAATGCAATAGCAACAATAAGAAAATATGGAGTAGGCTCTTGTGGGCCACGTGGATTTTACGGTACTGTTGATGTTCATCTTGAATTGGAAGAACGTTTAGCAAATTACACAGATACA
Source organism: Melipona beecheii (assembly GCA_032399605.1). Lineage (NCBI taxonomy): Eukaryota > Metazoa > Arthropoda > Insecta > Hymenoptera > Apidae > Melipona > Melipona beecheii. The sequence continues at coordinate 4,541,095 of JAUCMO010000504.1, read as the reverse complement.
GAAGAAGCAGTTGTATATTCATATGGATTTAGTACAATTTCCTCTGCAATCGCAGCTTATTGCAAACGCAGGGATCTTGTATTTGTCGATGAACAAGTAAATTTTGCTATACAAAAAGGATTAGATGCATCTAAAACTAATATTATTTATTTTAAACATAATGATGCAAACGATCTTCGGAATTTATTAGTGAAACAGGCAAAAATTGATGAACAGAATCCTAAAAAAGCAACTAAAATCAAACGCTTCCTAATAATTGAAGGTATTTATATGAATACTGGAAATATCTGTCCATTACCAGAATTGGTTGCACTTTGTAGGCAATATAAATTAAGAATATTTATTGATGAGTCAATATCATTTGGAACTCTTGGTAAACATGGAAAAGGCATCACTGAACACTTTGGCGTTCCTAAACAGGAAATTGATATGATTATGGGTAAATAATGTTATTGAATTGTGATTAATGAATCTTAATCTTTGACGTTTGTATTGTATTTGCGTTATTTTTAGGTTCTCTGGATTGGGCAATGGGATCTATCGGAGGTTTCTGCGTAGGTACATCATTTATTATTGAACACCAACGCTTATCTGGGCTTGGATATTGCTTCTCTGCATCTTTACCACCTCTTTTAACAACTGCAGCTATTACTTCTTTAGACATTATGAAAAATAATCCGCAAATATTTAAATCATTAAGAGATAATTGCATAGCTGTAAATGAGGGACTTCAAAACATTCATTGCCTGGAATGTTCAAGTTTTCCAGAATCCCCAGTAAAGCATGTATATTTAAAAAATAAAAAAGATCGTGCTGCAGAAGAACAATTGCTTTCTAAGATTTCTAATAGATGTATTGAAAACAATTTAGCAATTATAACTCCTGTCTATTTAGAAGCGGAGAAAAATTTACCTAGGCCTAGTCTTAGGCTTTGTATTTCTACACTTCTCAACAAAAGTGATATCGATTTTGCACTAAATGTATTGAAAAAATGCGCTGAAGAAGTCCTATCAGTATAAATTAGAGTGAAATAAATTCCAAATCAGTGTTTTAAAAATTAATATCTTATATTTTTATCTATATATATTTTAATCTATAGTTATTTATATAGTATGCAATTAAAACAGTTTTCTTATTAATTATATTGCAAAGTACTTTCCTTTCCTACAAATTTTATTTCATGTTTTACTTAATATTGTGCCATTTTCATATTGTGATAAACATTTTATAAGGTTAATTAAATATATTGTAAAGATTAATTTTGGATTAAGTAGAGATTATATTTGTAATTTCAAATAAATAAATAAATAAATAAATATGAAATACAATATGATCTTTTTATTATTTATTTCATACCATAATAATTATATATTGAAATAAGTAATTAAAATATTGAGACAGTTAGTTATACTTAAGATTAAAATGTTTAATTGAAAATTAAAAATTTTAATTAAATTAATAACTTATGTTTCAAGTTTAAATAATAATGGTTTTCAATTTTATTCGTATCCCTATGTAATAAATTTTAATGCAGTATGTATGACAAATGTTAATGTATTTTTATCTAGTTTTAACTACTTTCACATAAATCTCGAAAACAACGTTAAATTTATTTTTGTATAATTTTGTTTCTTTGGGCATTTTCAAATTTTTTAAATTTTCGCGCTAAATGAGAAGACATATCCGGTAAGATATACTTTATGTCAGAGAACTTCCTCTTTCTTCTATGTAACATCTGTAAACTTTGCCAAGGTAAGAGAAATTATTTTTTGCTATTTTTGTAAGAAAATAACTGCTCACTTGTTTTTTATTTATAGAAATCACTTTATAATATTAATTACCTCGTATTACACTAATAAAATGCAAAAAATATAAAATATTTATGATTATTTAAGTTAAAATATGTACATACCATGTGGTCACATAACCACAATTTTCTTTAACAATATATGATTAATTATGTTGAGTTTTTACACAAGTAATATTCATCTTTTATAAATATTTATGAAATAAATAAAATATATAAAACATATGAAGAAATAAAAAAAATAATATGATGATAAAACAAAACGTCTGATAATCCGAGAACTACACAGAAGCTAGAAATAGCAGAACCCATCTGTGTACGAATTAGAAGATTATACATTACACGAATGTGTCGTCTGATTTTAATCTTTACGAAAATATCTTGCAACAATAATAGTAAAGTGTATTTAAGTAAATTCTTTTCTTTTATTTTTAGTCCTTAAACGTTCCCTATACACACTTCAAGATGGGTAGGGAGGACAAGGCAACATGGAAATCTAATTATTTTACAAAACTTGTTGTAAGTATTCCAGATATTTTATTGAGGTGTTTTAATTAAAATATTTAGATCATTTCTATACTCTATATCTTTATGTAGCAACTATTGGATGATTATCCAAAATGTTTTATTGTGGGTGCTGACAATGTTGGTTCTAAACAAATGCAACAAATCCGTATGTCTCTTCGTGGAAATGCTGTTGTATTAATGGGAAAAAACACTATGATGAGGAAAGCTATTCGCGGTCATATTGAACGTAATGCTGCCCTCGAAAAACTTCTTCCACATATTCGTGGAAACGTTGGTTTTGTTTTTACACGTGGGGACTTGATCGAAGTAAGAGACAAATTGTTGGAAAACAAAGTCAGAGCACCAGCTAGAGCAGGTGCTATTGCACCATTAAGTGTAATTATTCCTGCACAAAACACTGGTCTTGGTCCTGAAAAAACATCATTCTTCCAAGCTTTGAGCATTCCTACCAAGATTTCTAAGGGTACTATTGAAATTATTGTAAGCATATAATTCAATTTAAATCAATATCTTTTCGTCTGAGGAAAAGATTAATATTTATCCTATTATATTTTAGAATGATGTACATATTTTAAAACCAGGGGATAAAGTAGGTGCATCTGAAGCCACTCTTTTAAATATGTTGAACATCTCTCCATTTTCATATGGTTTACTTGTTGAACAAGTCTATGATTCAGGTACTATTTTTGCACCTGAAATTTTAGATATCAAACCAGAAGATCTACGTGAAAAATTTATGGCTGGAGTGGCAAATTTGGCTGCAGTATGTTTAGCTATTGGCTATCCTACAATAGCTAGTGCACCTCATAGTGTTGCTAATGGATTCAAAAATCTGTTGGCAATTGCTGCTGTGACGGATGTTGAATTCGCAGAAGCAGCTACAATTAAGGAATATATCAAAGTATGTTGTATTCATATGTTTCTTTATTCCTCATTGACACAAAACATTTGTAAATATTGATACAATGAAGGATTTTTCTAAGAATTTTGTGTAATTGGTGTCAGAGCCAAAAATAATTTAACTCGCTTACACTTGATGATTTTTATTAAAAACTGTTAATATTTGACAACATACTCTAATTTTTAATATATATATATATAAAATTATTAAAACTTATTTGATATTATATTTAATATTTTTTATAGGATCCAAGTAAATTTGCCGCTGCTGTTACTGTTTCTGCACCAGCTGCTACTGCTGCTGCTGCAGAAGCACCAGCTGCAGAGAAGAAAGAAGAAAAGAAACAAGAATCTGAATCAGAAGATGAAGATATGGGATTCGGTTTATTCGATTAAAATACAGATGTACATACATGTATATGTATGTATTACTATACATAACTAATCGTGTATTTTAATAAATGAAAACTTCAAGAAAGGTTCATACAAACATAGCATATCAATTTAATCAATCCTTTTATTTGCTTATCTTCATATTTATGTCGACAATAAAAATGAATATGTATCATTTAAATAGATCTCTCGATAATTAGATAAATACATATCATTTAAAAAATGAATCAATTAAAGTAGCATGATGTACATCTTATTAAAAAAATATATTTAATATTTATATATCGTTTGCATTTAATCAAAATTAATAAAATGGTTAAAATTGTATAAATTTATATACAAAGAAATTCTTTATCAAACTATGAAATGTGACATATGAGTAGTTGTTTCATAATTCAAATAATCAATGTCTATCGGATTTTTTATCTACATATATATAGTTTTATCTACGTATATATGTAAAAGCAATTAATAATTAACCTTGACATACCCATGGGTAGGTCACTAAGCTCGCAAGTTTTGTTGCGATAACAAAGCTATATATAGTAAAAATATCAGTCTTACCGGCATATTCAGGAAAAAAGTATAACGTTGAAAACGTAAGAAACAAATGCAAATTATATTTAAATTCAAGTTCATTTTTATTTATACCATACATAAAAATAGCAATAAATAAATAATATTTCATGTAATGTTTATTTAACGTAGAGTATCGTTTATCTACAGTTATTTTATTCCGCATTAGTGTGGTAATCCGTGTTTATAGAGAAAAGTTACATGATATAACAAAAGGTATAAAATACATACGGAACTATAATCTATCTATAAGTATGACACATAGAGTGTATATTATTAAATTCTTTGTAAGTACATACGAAGTACAATTGACCCGGCTACCGGGGTATTCCATATTCCATGTTCTGCATTTCAAGGGTTAATCTGTTTTAATTATGTACTGAGTCATCTAGACTAACCAGGGAAATGTTATATTATATCTGTCAAGTGTATGATATATTGTTGCATGAAGAAAACAATTATTACACTACGATTACCTAAGTTTTATCAACACAAAGATGAATTGACAATATTTTAAACTGATATCTCCAAGTGTTTCTGGTCGCAACGTTGTGGTAGGAGGATATGATCACCTTAGTAGTTATATATCATTAAAGTGACGGGATAGTCGTAAAAGACTGTAGTTAATTCTCAAAGCGTCAGCGTGGTATATATTATTTCATAGTAAAACCTCTGCGATTTCCTGAACGTGGAAGTTAAAGATTATATCTCGATACAAGTCGGGAGAAGTCAGGTTCACTCGGTTTTGTGCAAAATTTTGTTTCAAGTGTCAAATTTAAATAGAAAAAAAGCCTACATTAATTAACCTGCACAATTATGGGATTATTGTCCGAAGGAAGCCCTTTAAGCTGGGAAGAAACGAAAAATCTCGCTGATCATGTACGAAAGCATGGGATTATTCAATTTATTAACCTATACAAAAGGCTCAGAGATCGCCAGGGTGATATACTCAAATGGGGTGATGAGGTAATATTTATTTTTTAACTTTTCTAAATTATATGATATTCATCGACTTGTATCGCAATGTCATGCAATAATATACATGTTAAAAAATTAGAAAATATATTGCCTTCTTTTCACATATTTCATGTTTCAATGAAGATGTTTAATAGAAAGAAATTTTGTAACATTTCCTATTATGAACACACATTAATTTCCAAAAAAAAAAAAAAAAAATTTCAGTTTTGCTGATAAATTATTACTTTCAATTTTTAATATAGTGATAATTATAATCATTTCATGTGCAATTATAAAACTGTAATTTAATAAAAAAATTGTATTGAAATCTTAATTTATTATCCAATTGTTACTTGTGTATTATTTTTATTTATTCGAATTTTTTATAACTTTCTTATAAAATTAATTATTGGGAAAATAATGAATAAATGTCATAGCAGTTGTAGTTATTGAACTATTGCAAGGTATGACCTTGAGTTTTCTCCAACTGTATTCCAGTTAGTTTGCAAGATTCCAAATTGCAAATCTATGAGTCAACACTTTTTGCGCTAACATTTTATTGATATACCACTCAACTATGTATTACAAAACTAACATATTTTATCACTGGCTATTTTTATATATAAATAATATTAATGTTCTAAATAGGTTGAATATATGCTTGTTAAATTTGATGATGAAGCAAAAACTGCAAAACTTAGTTTAAGAGCTGCAGAAATATTAAAAACTTTAAATGAAAAAGAATATAATGATCCAGAGTAAGTATCTTATTTTTTTGTTTTAATTTATGTTTATACAAATTACACATACCAAAGAAATATATTTGAAGTTGACTATATTGAAATAATATGATGACTAATATTTTAGTAATAATTTAATTATATTTTTAATGAAACAGTATGATACATTCAAATACTTTGTTTCACAGCAATATTAAATCATTATGGAGACCTGAATATGGTGCTTATATGTTAGAAGGAACACCAGGAAAACCATATGGTGGCTTATTAGTTCATTTTAATGTTGTTGAGGCTAATATGAAGTACAGGAGACAAGAAGCTTCAAAATTACTGGAACCCAATGAGGTTTTAATGTCTTTAACTAATTTTCCTAGGTATGTAAGTTAGTTCTTTTATCATAATTTTTTTACACTCGATATGTGTGACGAATATTATTAACTTAAATATTTTCTAACAGAACAGGAGCGCATGATTTCACAGATCCTCCTACATATCCCACTCCAAACTCTGAGTCCTCGAAAAGTTTATTTTTCCCAGATGAAGCTATATATCCAGGGCATCCACGATTTAAAACATTGACAAGAAATATAAGACAACGACGGGGAGAAAAGGTTGCTATAAACATTCCTAGTATGTATTTATTGCATTTGTTAGTTACATATGTATATTTTTTTTATAAAAAAAGGATTCAGTTAGATCTTAACATAAAGTATTTCTTTGCAGTTTACAAAGATAAAAATGTGCGAAGTCCTTTTAAGGAGGATTTTGGTCCTTTAATTGAAAATGAATCTAGTTGTGCAGCAAAAGAAGATCACATTTACATGGATGCTATGGGTTTTGGAATGGGTTGTTGTTGTTTACAACTTACTTTTCAAGCTTGTAACATAGAAGAAGCAAGGACATTATATGACCAATTAACGCCTTTATGTCCAATAATGGTCAGTAATATGTAAAAATGTAATTGTATTTTCATAAGTTCTGAAGGCATGGAGTTGTTAGCATATTCTTTCGCGCATACGTTACAGAACATTTGTTTAACATTCGACAGTTGGCTCTAACTGCTGCTAGTCCATTTTACCGAGGATATATAAGTGACGTTGATTGTCGATGGAACGTGATTTCTTGTTCTGTAGACTGCAGAACGCAAGAGGAACGCGGCTTAAAGCCTCTGAATGAAAACAAATTCAGAATTAGTAAATCTAGATACGATTCTATTGATTCATATCTTAGTGAGCAAGGAGAAAAATACAACGATGTCCCATTAACATATGATGACGAAGTATATAAACAACTTACAGACAATGGAATTGATAAATTACTTGCACAGCATATAGCTCACTTATTTATTAGAGATACTGTTTCTTTATTTTCTGAAAAAGTACATCAGAATGATTTGGAGGATACTGATCACTTTGAAGTAATTAACGTTATTATTATTAATTGAATTTAACTATAAAATATAAGTCTATATGATAAAAATATAAATATAAATATTTTATGATTATAAAATTTCAGAACATACAATCAACTAATTGGCAAACTATGCGATTTAAACCACCACCACCAAATTCATCTATAGGATGGCGCGTTGAATTTCGTCCATGTGAAGTTCAAATAACAGATTTTGAAAATGCTGCAATAGTTTGCTTTATTGTTCTTCTTACAAGAGTTATTTTAAGCTATAAACTAAATCTTCTGATACCAATTAGTAAAGTTGATAAAAATATGGCTCGAGCACAAAGGAGAAATGCAGTTATAGCAGAAACATTTTGGTTTCGTCGAGATATTACATCAGACGTAAAAAAACAAGATGATGGACAACCAGAGTGTACAGAATTTACTGTTAATGAAATTATCAATGGGAAGGTATTGATTTTATTTTTGAATGAAATTGATTAACAAATTTCAGATATGTTCTATGATATATTATTTTGTATTAGGATGGTGTCTTTCCGGGTTTAATACCCTTAGTAAATTCGTACTTAGCTAGCATGGATGTAGATGCGGATACACATTGTACTGTACAAGCATATATGAAACTAATACAAAAGAGAGCTTCTGGAGAATTATTAACTACTGCTGCATGGTTAAGGAAGGAAGTTGTTTCACACCCAGAGTACAAGTATGTATCGTTTATATGTACAAAATGTATGAAAGTGTTTATTATATTTTTAATTCTATATTATATTAATATAGAAACGATTCTGTAATAACACAACGTATCAACTATGACTTACTAAAAAAAGTACAAAAGATTGTATCTAATGAAATATCATGTCCAGAATTACTTGGAACGTGTATATCATCCAAAACTAATGAAACTATACCTGCAGCAGTTGCAAAAGCAGAAAAGGTTCCCATGTGAATTATTGTTGTTAATGGCAATGACTTAATATGCTTAAATAGACATAGATATAATATAGATACACAATGACTTAAGTAGATCACAATTAATTTAGATTTAATGTTTGTTTATTTTAATACTTCAGATCTTGTACATATTTAAAATTTAGAATCTTATGTGTTCATATGCCCAATAATTACATTTTTTAAAAATAATAACATTCCATAAAATGATATTGTTCTCTGGCATATTAAAAATATGCGCATTTGTAAAAATTTTTGCAATAGCAGTTTGATTATAAGAGGAACAATTTTAATATAAATATACAGTGTAAATTATGATGTTCATACGGTTAAATATAAATAACAACTACTAAATTACAATAAAACGCGTGCTATGTACATCAATTTTAGAAAATATACAAATAAGAAAGTTTCCTTTGAGGTCAAATGTACTTTATAATATTGTAAAAATGTCTGATAACTTATAACAAAAAATTTTTGGGATCTACATTATCTATGATACTATTGTTGTTTTATGTTACAATATTATATTGTTTATTTAATGATAAATACTATGTAGCTCTTTCCAAAAATCAAATTTTATTATTGAACAATACTTAAAGCATAAAATTGAATAGTATTAACATTTGTATTTAAAAAAATATATGTTTATAAATTTTTATTTATTTTATATACCTATTTTTATTTTCCTAAACTTGTCCTATAGGAAATATAAGTATTCCATAATAGGGCTACCAACTGTACTATTAAAACTTGATATTGTAAAGGTACAAAATAAAAATTAAATAGTTGCACCATAGGCCATAGCTGAAAAAATTTTGAAATGAAGAAGTTTCTTACGAAAATTTATTTTTTAATATTTTCAAATGTGTCATCAGTGTTATTGTTTTACCTTGTAATTATTCTTTAAAATATCGGGATATTCGTCGTACAATTTCTTTTTTAACTGTTCTAAATCATTTCCTTGTAAAATACCAATTGCTGATAGTAAAACTATTAGAAATGCAGGTGCAAAAAGCAATTGATCACAAGACACTTTCTTTAGTACTACAATTCCTCCTTTTGAGCCGATATGTTTATCTAATATTCCATACCAAGTTCGTGTGACAGGTCCCTATCACATAAATTTAATGGAATATATCATACAAAAACTTATTATTTCAACAAGCAACAGATTATTTCAATTAATTATATTACATAGATAAGCTTTGACAAACCAATTGTTATAAATTAACGTTGAATTCTTCAGTATGTTTGTATTAAATTTACTTACAGTAAGAAAAAATCCTATGCATCCAAATTGAGCTGTTCTTACAAAATCTAAATCCTTAATTTTCCTTCGTTCGATTAAATTTTGTGCAATTTGATCTCCGAGTGCCATTAACGTGCCTGTTCGTTTAACAATATAAATAATTATATGTATATAAGAAATATAATGTATATAAGAAATATAATGTAATAGATAAAAAAATTTCAAATATTTTAAAAATGTTACGCATGTTTTTTACCCGCTTGCGTCGCTTGTGTAAGTAATGGATATTTCATTAATAATCTTCGGTATATTTTGATAACATTCAGCATACTTATAGAATGTGCCATTATCGTATAATAATTATTGCAATTTTATTGGTTATTTTTTAACTTCATATACACATCGTGTATTTTCAATCTATATATATGTGTATATATACATGTATATATACATATATATATATATATATATATATGCACAACTACAACTGTATGATCGTCACATTATTTTATTGAGAATGCGTTTGATTAATACGTTTCAATTAAGTTATATGACGTTTAATAACTATACAACACGCTTAGCAATGCGCAGCACGTGGGTAGTTGAACTTGCAATAGATTTTAATCTATTAAATCATACGACGCAATACATCATACATACATACATATATATGTGCATATATATTTATGTATATATAAATGTTGCATCTTTATTTGTTAATTGTTAATCATACAGTTTTTGTATTATACTCAAAAAACCATACTCAAACATTTTAATATACCTGTAGATAAATATATAGATTTTATCAAAATTTATTTGGTATTCCTTTAACGAATATTTAACATATTGTACAGTTGGTCATACTGCTAAACTGACAAGTATTATTAGGAAACGGTCGCAAAGTAAAGATGGCAGTGAGAGGTGATGCACGAATTTTCCTTCTCGTAATTTTATGTATTTTCTTGTTAAAATCGTGTAATGGAGCCGCGACAGATATTGAATTAGACGCGAAGGCACAGCTATTGCACAGGCTCGATAGTTTAAACCTTTTACTATATACATTTTTATTGATATTAACTGTTTTAACAATATGGACATTTAAGCATCGTCGACTTAGGTTCCTCCATGAAACTGGGCTAGCTGTCATTTATGGTAAGTCGTCTGCTGTTGTTAACGTTCACGTATTAAAAACGTAAATGTAACGCGCACATTTTCTAAGTTTAATTAAAGGAATTCTCGTTATTGCATTATTGAACCTATGTAATATGTATTAAATACTTTGCTATTTGAAATGTATATATATATATATTTTTTTATGTACAAGGTGAATAGAAAGAAAGGTTCGTAATTTCTAGGATAGACAGTACTCACCAAAACATGAAAAGAAAAGTCCTAATAAACATAGGTCGAAAAATTAATAGTTTCAAAGGTATAAACGATTTTTTGTTTCGAAAAACGAAATTCCTTGGTTCGAGAGTTATCGTATCTGTATGTAGTGGTTTACCATTTTAATTTCTTCTTTTCCTGATTACAGAAGATTTCCTACATGTCTTCCATTTCTATGCATGCTTGACACTTTCGTATTAAAGAATTACGTACTCTTTCAAAGATTCCTGGATGTGTTCTAACTTTTTCACAAGTCGGAACAAAAAATCGTTTATAATTTTGAAACTATTAATTTTTTGGACCCATATTTCTTAAGACTTTTTTTAATGTTTCGTGGAGTATTATCTATCCTAAAAGTAAACCCTTTTTTTTATTCACCCTGTATATGTATAATGTAATGTTTTTCTTGTGCCTTTAAATTCTGATTCAATTATATCTGTGAACTAGAAGTGCAGGACTAATCTTATGATTATAGAAATAAGATACTATATATACACGATTTGTTTGTGACCATATAAAAATAATATTTCTTTGATAAAAGATATGAGTTCCATTGTTAAAATATTTACCTTGTCATTACCTTATATTATATTTATCAATATGAAAAATATATTGTAAAAAACAGTTATTCATGATTTTAAGTTAAATTGTACATAAAACGTAATTATTTTATAAAAATTATAAAATATAATAAACATCCCAGTTACACAAAAGAAAATTTCATAAAAAGAAAATTTATTGTCAAGTATTAAATCATTTTTTTAATGATGTCAAAAATTGGAAATTATTGTTAATGCATGTATTTTTTCAGGATTAATTATAGGAGCAATAATTCGTTATGGCTTTACAACAAGTAGTACCATTCTTCATATGCCCGTTGTGCCAGATGCCAGCAGTAAATATAATCAATCAGTTCCTCCAGATACGTTATGGTTGCGTTTTCCAGAAGACAAAGGAGGTGGTGTTATTAAAAATAAGACATTTGCCTATTCATTTAGAGGAGAAATTTATAAGCAAGATAATGAGATAGATTTGAAGGTAACAAAGTAACAATGAAAGCTTTTTTAGTTCCAAATTAAATTAAGTAAAATGTAATTAATATAAAAATATATAATTTTAACAGGCAACCTTTGATCCAGAAATATTTTTTAATATTATTTTACCACCGATCATTTTCCATGCTGGATATAGTTTAAAACGTGTAAGTAACAATAGATTAATTATCTTTTATATTATACTATTACTTTCATGATTTTTTTTATTTCAGAAATACTTTTTTAGAAACTTAGGAGCAATTCTTATGTATGCTTTAATTGGAACATCTATATCAGCTTTTGTTATTGGGTATGTCTACATTAATGAGGAATATCAAAGATTAATAAGTAGGCAGTAACTTTCATGTTACAATAACAAATTTATTTAGAGATTTGTATGGAATGTTTCTTGTGATAATTTTGTGTCCATAGGTCATTTAGATTAAATATATCTGTTGTTCCTCCTATAGACTATAAATAAAAGCAAAAATTCTTTGTAAAATAATTTCTTTTTTTTAATTACACGTTTCTCTGATATGTACATTATTTGTTTTCTTTTCAGAGCTTTGATGTATGTCTTTGTACAGTTAATACCACATCTTTCTGCTTCATTTACATTTTTGGATACTTTGTATTTTGGTGCATTAATATCTCCTACGGATCCACTGACAATAATTTCTATTTTTAATGATTTACATGTAGATGTAAATTTATATGCTTTAGTATTTGGAGAAAGTGTGTTAAATGATGCAGTTGCAATTGTACTTAGTGGGTATGTACATAAAAACATTGAAAACAAAGAGTTTCAATCAAATATATATATAAATTATACGTTTTGTTGCAGTTCTATACAAAATTATGGAGAACGTTATCAATCAGGTTCAGGTGGATTTGAAACTGTAGCATTTTTCCAAGCATTTGGTGATTTTGTTGGAATATTTAGTTTATCTTTGTTTATTGGTGCTACTATGGGGTGTATCACTGCTTTGTTAACTAAATTTACTAGAGTTCGAGATTTTCCCCTTTTGGAATCAGCATTGTTTGTTTTAATGTCTTATAGTACATTTTTAATTGCTGAAGCATCTGATCTTACAGGTAATATTCATGAAAAACTTACATTACTTTACTCACATTTTTTTTTAAATAAATAGTTAATATTTTAAATAATTATTTACATATAGGTGTAGTCGCTGTTTTATTCTGTGGTATTTGTCAAGCACATTACACATATAATAATTTAAGTCCGGATTCGCGTCAACGAACAAAACAACTGTTTGAACTTTTAAATTTTTTAGCTGAAAATTTCATATTCAGTTATATTGGTGTTTCAATGTTTACTTTTCCGAAGCACCATTTTGATCCAGGATTTATTTTTGCAGGATTTGTATCCTTATTGTATAATAATTTTCAACTTTAGAACATATAACTTTGGTTAACTGTTAAATCCTTAACTACTTTATTATAGCTCTGTGCATTATTAGGTCGCGCAGCCAATGTATATCCATTATCTTTTATATTGAATTTAGCACGAAAACCAAAGATATCGTTAAATTATCAGCACATGTTATTTTTTGCTGGGTTACGCGGAGCTATGAGTTTTGCTCTAGCTATCAGAAATACCGTATCTGATGCTCGGCAGGCTATGTTAACAACGACGAGTTTAATTGTAATTCTGACAGTCATTTTCCAGGGTGGTGCAACAACTCAGTTTTTAAGCTGGTTTAATATACCGTGAGTGTAAAAGATCTGTTTTTTTTTATGATTCATTTATTCAAATGAATTATTTTTTTTCAGAGTTGGAGTAGATGAAGAAATAGAAGGACTATCACACAATGGAATGCGTAGTGTAAGTATTATATTTTCATTTTTAATTATTTAAAGTCACTAGTTTTCATTTTACAGAAATTAATATAAGTAATATGAAACGGAATTTGCACTAACATATATAGTGTATGGTAGATTTTTTTTTGTATATTTTTGGTATAAAGAATATAATAATATGTAGTTTAACTTCCAATATTTGTTTTATTATATTTTGCAATCTTCAGACTTTCTTTGTTATTTTTTAATTCTGTTGCTTGTTAACTTGCATTTATTATTTTTATTTTTTGTAAGTAATAGGTTTATGTATATATATTACAAATAACAAAGCTGTGATATCTAATTATTTAATACATATTCACATAAAAGGTATAAATTTTTGTTAAATACATTAAAAGTTGTCAAAAGCAAAATTTTAATAAGATTAGATTTTATTAGATGTTGATCTTAAGATCTTAATAGGTATTTTTAATATTCAGAAAGCATCTCTCTATATACGAAAATATGACGATTTTTAGTGAATAATCAATTTTATTAATAATCTGTATTATTTATAAATTAAAGAATATGTCGGTTCATCAAGTCAATCTTTAAAATTAAAATTTGAAGTATTTTAAATGTTAAAAGACGATAAGATTCTGAAAATGATCAATTTATTTATGAAAAATGATATTTATTCATTAAATTTACTTATTTTAACACATGTTTATTTGCACATTTTTAACTTATTCGAATTTTAATTAAAGACTATCTAATATAAGTAAATAGAAAATAGAAACAAAAGTTTTTTTAATTGTTGACTTTTTGGACCATTCATTTATAATATACATAAAATCATTAAATAATTTAAATTGTTCAGCAGTATAGTGTTTCTTTAGAAAAGTTAAAGTACAAATATATATTTGCGCATGAATGCTGCAAGATTGTACTTATAATGTTACATTTTCTATCTTTTGCCCCAATTCTAAATTTTGTGATGCGTATTTTTAATATTACATATTATTATTAAAAGATCTAAAAACTTTTGTTTCTGTTCTTTAAAAATGTACGAGAAGATCGTATTTGCAAATGTTTGTTTTCTAATTCCACTTAAGTAACCTTGGACAAGACTATTGCACAAGAATTATTAAAATCATAAATAGCTTGCACTAGAACTTAACTTTTTAAAAAATCCAGCATGTTTAATTACATTATAACAAATTTGGTAAAAATGCTTGGTTAATTCTAAGTAATTTCGCTTAATAATTATCATAAAAGGATTAGAATTTAACGTACTAATGTTAATAGTCTGGTGGCGAAGGTGGCTTTGGAGATCTGGACATACGTAGGGAGCGAAGTCCGCCGGTATGTTTTCACATTAATTCAAAAATTGAGTTATGTTGTTTATGTGGTCACAAATAATTCATGCATTTAAATTATATACAAATTCCTATGTTTATTACATTGAGATTAATTTAATCCTATAATCTTTTCTAGTTTATATGTAATCTTTCCTTACACAATTATGCAACATATGAATTATTAGTTTTATATACTGTAAGTAGTATCATATGAGTTGCTTTCTGTCATTAGTACAGATGTACAAAATAATCAAATTATAATACTTAGTAAGGGATTGAATAAAAATTATCTTATTAAAATATTTGCAAAGACCACTAATTGTTATATTTTATTAATTAAATATATATCAAAATATTGTTATTTAAATACTTTAAATATTGAATTATAAATATGAATTATAAATTATAATATCTTTTAATATATACTATTTTTAAAGATAGGTTTTAGTTTCATATAAAAATTATTATTTTATTTTAAAAATTTATAATAATTTATTTAGGATTTAAAATTTTGAAAATGATTTTACTAACAAATTTATAGATGCTTATGATTTATATCCTGTAAATTAGCTTTTATAGTTTAATTACCTAATTTTTTATTTATTTACATGTATGTAAGAAAAATTAATTCTAATATTGCTATAATGTTTGGCTTTATATATAAAATTATAATTTTATTTTCATTAAACATCAGTTTGATTGTTGCATGTGCTTAAATATTTCTTTTTGTATCATTTTTTTATCCATTCTGTATGTTGATGATTAGTAGTGTACAAAATTATATATATATATATCCATTTATATTTATTAACAAAACATAATTAACAATGTATACCAATATAAAGATAAACAATTAAGCATGTTTTTTAATACTTAATAATAATATTAAATGTTTTATAATATAAAAAATTAGTTAACTTTGATATAAAACATCTGTATATGTGCTCCATTCAATTATTTATATAATTATATAATTTAAAGTTATTTATTTAAGATTTATTTATTTATTAAATTATGTAAATTATCATCTTTTAAATATGTTTAATAAATATAATTTTTTACTTAATTACGTTTGAAATAAAATCATTATCATACAGGATGGATAATCAAAATATCCTTCACATTTCACAGTATAATTCTATGCAGGATGGATCATTACCAGGCAGTGGCATAAAACCTAATGAAAAAGCATTACTTGCTAGAATCTGGGGTGATTTTGATACTCGCTACATGAAACCACTCTTAACTCACTCCAGGCCTACATTACTGGAAACATTACCGGTTTGTTGCACACCTCTAGCCAGGATCCTTACAACAACACAACAAATGACACAGGTACAATATATGATTGTAGAAATTTCTATTTCATGAAAACTGTTAATAAAATAGTTAAAAATAGATATTTTATTCTAAATCCTTTCTTTTTTAGGATGAAGCTGTTAGAAAAGCAGATTCAGATTCAGACTTTTGTCTCGAAGATCGCGAACTGGAGCGACGAAGGACTAGTATTCAACCGGTGAGTTTTCATCAACCTAATCTCAATTACACTATTAATCCGTGCTATCAGCCTAACAGCACAGATGCCTCTAATCCAGATGAACCTTATGTAATTCTTAATTTACACAGAAGGTAGAAATACTGGATTTGAATTAAAACATTCAAATTTTGTATAAAAAAATTATGTGTGAAAATATTTCTTACATCGGTATGAATGATTATATCATTTATGCCTAATTTTCGTATAATCATATTTTAAATATTGTTCCAAATTATCTCTTCGTTATATCATTTACATAAAAACACTTGTACAATATAACCTTTCCATTTTATATGAAAGTAATATTTTAGTATTACCTGTAATACATGTTCCTATTTAATGTTTAAAGTTTTCTGTGAGTATTAACAATTGTATAAATTTCACTTATTAATTATATATTTAACTTAGTAATGGCTTGTATCAAAATCTTTCATATAAAATGTATAGAATATGCATGAAAAACTTATTTTTCTTCACTGTAGATATACAATGATACACATCTGAATCATTAAATAACATATGTACTAAATTTATTTATGAAATGTACAGCAAGTGTACATATTAATTACTCAATTATTAATATCTTATTAATATAAGAAAAAGATATTGTGTATCACTGTTATATTTAGGTTTGTGGGTTATTAACAATACTAACAATGTTTTTACAATAACAAAAAGTCATAAAATATATTGAAGTTGAAATGCTACTATATAGGCATGAATCTATATATAGCCTTCTTACTAAAGGTATTTTACAGATGCAGTAAATGTATGCAACTATTTTAGTCATTAATTGTAAGACACACGTGAAGAATTAATTGAAGAATTAGTTCATTTGAAAAAATTTATTCAAAATCAAAATGTATGTAATGCTATAATTTGACACTTCCTTATCCACATATCAAATTAAATATCAAAAGAATCATTTCATTTCTTCTTTTTATGAATTTTTTTTCTTCGAAAATTATGTTTAATGTCTATTGTTAAAATAATATTTCTAAATATTCAAAATATTTTTGTTACTTTAACTTAACTGTGAAGAACCTGTACTATATATGTTATATAGCATATATTAGTACACACACACATATATATATATATATACACACACACACATATATATGTATGTGTGTGTGTGTGTGTGTATATATATATATATTTTTTTTTCTTTCATCAATTTAGAGCAATTTCTTTAGTTTACATTTGATCGCGCTCTTACCGATTTTTTTAGAGAAAAAGAAATGATGATGATGATGATGAAGACCTAAGAATCATTGGAATGGAAGGATTTATTCCATTAAGAACATTGTAACGAGACAGAAGCCATTGAAAATAAATGTTTTGGGAAGATTATTTTTAAATGCTTTGTATTATACTCGAGGGTAGGGTTTATATATATTAAAATGATATTTTTAATGATACTTTTAATTTTTTGCATTGATGTTTTACATTACTAGTTAACATTTCTGAGTCTTTGCAAATCTAAAAAGAATTATTTTTCTGTTTAAAAAATCTGATGCATACTATCTATTTATTTATTATCTAAAGATCAGTCATCACATATATTTATATTTTCTATATTTATGTTATTAATTATGAAATGTTATTTAAAATTGTTATGTTTAATATGTACTTTTTTTTAAGTACCAAAATTTTAGATCAAAATAATATTATACAACAAAATATCTGTGCTACATTTTTAATTTTCTTGACTTATTAAAATGTAATGTATTTTAATGTAAATGCAATTCATAAAAATCAAAAGACACATAGCACACAAACAACAAATTTTGAAAATGTACATATTGTGATTTTTTTGAAAGTATTAACATAAGTAAAATAATTATAGTAAAAAGTGCGATATAACTTTGACCTATATTAAAAGATCATATAGAGTTACTAAAGTTTTTAAATATATTGTAATTGAACATTAAACATAATTTTCAAGTGTTCAATTAATTATTCTAAAATTCTTAAATCTTTCTAAATCTCATTATACTTCAGTAACACTAAATCATTAATATTGTTACAAGATTTACGAGGTAAATATTATATCCTATCAATTTTTCAATTTATTTTTTTTTTAATATTGGCTATATTTTATTTATTCATAACTATGTTGGAAAAGGATCTGATTTATATCTATCACTTAATGAATGTTATTGCATGTAGCCTGAGAAACCAAATTACTTTTCAGGCATCAATTTTTATATCAGAAATGCTATCTAAAAGTTGCCGCTTGCACACTACTTATGCTATTAGTAACAAATAATTTCTGCAGGAAAGATAATCTTTTACATCTGCTTCCTATATATTGTTTACCAATATTTCTCACTATATAATCACACTATATTTTTTCTACAATTATCGATGTAAGTTTTAAATAGCACTGCATATAATCTAGTGCACATGTACTTAATTTTATTGATGTGGTCAAGAAAAGATAATTGTATAAGTGTTTTGAAATTTAACAAGAGGTTTTAATAAATTATGATAAAGTATTATTAATATTTTGTTCAAAATTTTTTGAGAAGATTATATTAAATGTGCAATCGGCAAGTAACATATTCTGATAATGATAAGTGTCCTGCAATTATGTTTTTATCTTCCTAGGAAGATTTTCAGTTCTGTGTAAATTACTTTTTCCTTTTACATTTATTTTTACTTTTTTCAGTTTATTACAGCATATATTGCTTATTTATATTTGGTTTCTCCACAGACACATGTAAGGAGCTCTCCAAACAGAACACATTTATAAGAATAGATCTAATATGATTTATTAAGTTGTATACATTTTTGGGGGCATTTGGCTGCAATTGATTTAAGTAATATTTTTTTTCTTGTCGAATATGCCAGAAATATTTATAGTATTTAACATTAATATGTTATTTCATACAGATTCTAATTCAGTATGTTTAATTTTTGACATTCTCTAATTTTGTTACCAGATAAATTTTAATTTCTTCAAATGATACAAAACATGTATATGCTTTCTGATACATTGTAATCAACATCTCAAATAGTATTTAGTGAGGAAAGTATGACATAGGTATGTGCGTATGCAATGTTGGTGTCAAGTATTACATATTATTGTTGTACTATAGTTTCTATAAATGTTGATTATATTTTCCTGATATTTATTTTCTTTGGAAAGTATTATCCAATATTTCGGATAACAAAAGACATTGACAACAAAAGATTAAATGTAAGTATTATACAAAGAATAAATAATAAGGAGAAGGTAAAAAATTACATTAAATTTGTTAAAAATATTGAATTTTACAAAAATTATTTGCTATAATTCTAAATTATAAAAAGACATCATCAATAAACAATAAACCTTCTCCTTATTTAATAATCTATTTATTCTAATTATGGTACTTGCATAAAAATAGACTCTATTTTAAATATTGACTTAATCCTGTACTAATTTTGTTATGATTTTTATGAACAATTTTTACACATGAATAATAATTTTAATGCAAAATTAATAATAATTTTATTTAGTATATTAAATAATGTATAAGAATCTAAAGATGGGTTCTTGATTTATTTAATACTTTGTGGGGCAGCTGGGAACTGTGATGGGAGAAGTTAGTCCGGGACCACTACCATTGCACACACGCGTCGCCTTGCCAGGTTTGGTCGGCAAACATTTATAGAGACTAATTGATATTGGTAAATAAATTTATCTTTTTATGTGTAATATTAAATGTGCAACTGATAAATGTATTTATTCGAAAAGCTTAAAAAATCTGTGTAAACTATTTGTATTATATCTAATACTATCCATTATAAATAGAATTTGGAAGATGTTTCTATTACTTG
The DNA here is from genome assembly GCA_032399605.1 of Melipona beecheii. Lineage (NCBI taxonomy): Eukaryota > Metazoa > Arthropoda > Insecta > Hymenoptera > Apidae > Melipona > Melipona beecheii. Next base: position 4,520,629 of record JAUCMO010000504.1, on the reverse strand, counting down.
TTTTTATTTAAATATAAAATTAAATTGTATAAGTTGTCAAGTAAATACAAATGTATGTATTTGTAATAAACGTAATTTATATTATTTCCACTTTATAATACTGTCTTTTAATTATCATAGATAAAACTTTTTCAATAATTTATACGCATGTGTATATGAATTATATATATTATAGCAACATGTATATTACATTTATTGGTTGTACTAAATTTAACAAGGTTTTGTTATATGCAATACCAATCAATTGGTTATATGAAAATTAATAAACATAACTAACTTTCATATGGTATATGATTTACTACAGTTTAGTGCAAGTCCTGGTTTGTAATATTATCACAGAAAAATTTATCTTGCAACGTTATTGAATTAAATATAGTAATGTTACACCAACTGATATTTGCATCATGCATTCAAATATGATAATTTATAATACAATATTTGTAATACAATATAATAAAATTAATACATTTCATCGAAGATTTTAAATTTGTAAAGTTAAATTAAATAGAGAAATAATATATATAACTAAAAATATATTAGTATAATAATAAATAAATATCTAATTAATTTTTAATATTCTTATGTTAAAAATTAAATAGGAATATTTGTTACATAAATTATTATATTTGGATGTATCTTGTAATAAGATAATTTTGTTTGAACGAAGAACTTAATTTTTTTGTTCAGCAAATTGATTTTGCTGTCATGTACAATTATATTTACATTCAAGGTGCAGGACACTTAACACGCGATAAAAATATATGAATACATTACATTTATATTATAATTTGTAATTATATGTGAATTTAAAAGAAACGAAGGCAAAAATTAAATTAATGAAGATAAAACAATTTATTGAAAAAAGATTATTACATACAGAAACTATAACCTGTGCCAAAGTTCACAAAAACTACAAGATAAATTAGGAAAATCTTCTGTGAAAATGATCATAAGTAAAAATTTTAACATATTTTAAATGACAAGTGATATAGTACTGTTCTCAGAAAAATAAAAAGTACATATTACAAATTATAGAAATACAAGAATTAAATAAAATATTATTTATAAAATGTACTTTAATCATTTTTTAGAATGTTATAATACTAGTAATAATTGCATATTTGATACGTATATTTTATTCTTAAGTATCTATTTATAATTTCTTATGTATTAATATTAAATTGTACATAATGTATTCAATTATAGTTTATTATCAGTAATTTGAATTCATAAAACATGAAATACAAAAGTGATAGATAAAAATATACGAAGTCTTACTTTAGATGTTGGCTGTGAACATAACAAAAACATTTGGATATGTAGTTTACATATTAGAAATGAATATTCAGAAGCATATTAAGAAATATCTACAACATATATATGTTATTCCTTTTACAATTACCTGTATTTAAATTAGTAAATTATTTTAATCATACATAATACTAATTAACTTACTATAATATTGCATAACAAGCAGGATTTTAGCCTATAGTTGTTAAAATGCTCTTTTTCTATACATTTGTGAATTGAATAATATGTAATAATCATTGCAATGTATACATATATATATATTCTATATATACATATATAGAATAATAATGTTGTGATACTATGTACTACACTTTACAGTGTTTAATAAAGTATTTGTAAAAACAAAATGAAAATATTTAAAGTTTAATTGAATATTATAAATAAATAAAATTCCTCTACAGAATGTACAGACCTATAAAAATAAAAAAATACTTTTATACATATATATAGTATATTACAATATTATACAATTATTTGATTTTTAATAGTTTTTCTCATGTCATCAGTGACAGTAAACATGGGCCCATGTCCAGGTATTATGAAATTTGCCATGTCTATTACATGAGATCTCATGCATGATTGAGTTTTTTGTAATTCTATAGTTCCTAATTCTTGCCAAATTGTTGGATCTAATATGTCTTCTTCTTTTTCAAATAAATCTCCTATAAAATGTATAACAATATAGAAATTTCTAAACTATTTATTAATTATATTCATTTATTATTATATTTATTTCAAAAAATGAAACCTGTAATAGCAAAACATGTAGATTTTCCAGAAACTGTAGTTTCAACTAAAACTGTAATATCATCTGGTGTATGACCAGGGGTTGCTATAATTTTAACTTCTGGACAAATTTGATATCCTGCATAATATATTTAATAATTATCATTTTTTTTATTAATTTTACATGTTTGTATAATTTTATTATTAAATTATGTAAAAAAGCTTTACCATCTTTTAAATTTTTATTGAAAAATAATTCACCACGGTGGACACAAGTTCCAATTATATGTTCTGCATTTACAAAAAGATTGTTATTTCCTATATGATCGGCATGACTATGAGTACATACGACATAATCAATCTTTTCAGGTGTAATATTATGTTTAATAAGTGCTGAAATGAAATTCTTATAAGTATTTATTTAAGTACGATCATCGTATGAACAATAATACCTTGTATTATTTTCTCTCGGTCCCAAGCTGTCATAGTATCAACGATAATATTTTTTGATGCCTTTATTAATGTACAAGTACAATTTGCTTTCATTGTTTCATCGTCAAATTTCGTAGAATAACCATTAAATAATACAATAACTTCACACATTTTTAAAATCAAATTTAGAAGAGGTTTTCAGATTGTAGAAGTTATTTGCCTCTAATTCTGTGTTATAATATATATTGTATATTTTATATGAATAAATACGATTTATTTCATTACTATTTAAAGAAAATTATACTTAAAATATTTGCTTGTATCAACAACATTACATTACAGAGGTTATGTTTTTATTGTAATGCATGCCGGATCAAAACATCCATTATATTTCTCTTAAATGAGAGATTAATGAAAAGATAACATTTAAAATGAAGCTGGTAATTATAATTATTGTAATATTTTAATATAGTAATATACGTAAATTTAATTTATTTTTAATAATTACTTTTAGTGTAATTTTTTTTGAGTGTTTGAATTCAGATATTTACATTAATAAGTGTGATATTACCTGATAATTGTCTAATGTATTAATTATTTATAATAAATGCATTTTAAATATATTATATTTATAGTATTGTTTATCAAGTGAACCAACAAAACCATGTTTGGTTTTAAGTTTCAAAGGAATTACTTTGATGTTAGATTGCGGTTTAAATATGCAATCTGTATTACATTTTATGCCAATGCCTATGGTTCCCAGCGCTAAATTTAATTCTTTGCCTTCTTGGCTTCCACGTGATAATCACCAAGACTGGCAAATAGAAGGGGTTTGCATATTCATATACTTTTTAGAATACAATTACGTATACAAACTTACATTCATGTTAGACATCTAATTTTTCAGGAACTGAAAGAATGTTGTGGCAGAGTGTTTGTAGACTCAACCCCTGAATTTTCTCCACCTTTGGAAAAAATAATAGATTTTTCAGAAATTGATGCCATTTTAATATCAAATTACACTTGTATGTTGGCTTTGCCATTTATAACAGAAGACACTGGCTTTAAAGGCATTATTTATGCTACAGAACCAACATTACAAATTGGACGATTTTTTATGGAAGAACTAGTAGAATTCATTGAACAAACTCCTAGAGCTACCTTAGCTAAACATTGGAAGGAAATGTTACATGTATTACCTCCTCCATTAGCTGATGCTCTTAAGCCAAAATCTTGGAAGCATATATATTCACTGTCAGCAGTTAATACTGCCTTATCATATATTCAAACAGTTGGATATGATCAAAAATTGGTAAGTTAATATAATGTTATTTTATATTGTCTATCTCTCTTTGAAATGCTTCTTATTTCTCATAGGATATATATGGTGCATTAACAGTCACTCCTATAAGTTCTGGATATTGTTTGGGTAGCAGTAATTGGTTAATTTCATGTGATCATGAGAAGGTTGCATTTGTAAGTGGATCTTCAACATTGACGACACATCCTAGGCCTATGGAACAGGCCACTTTGAAACATGCTAATATGTTAATATTAACGGGTTTAACTCAAACTCCTACTGCAAATCCAGATACTATGCTTGGAGAACTCTGTATGACCGTTGGTAAGTAAACTTAAAATATTTTTTTCTAACCTTTAATCTCTACAATTCAGTGTGTACAATAGAGTTTAATATTATAGCGATAACACTCAGAAGTGGAGGATGTGTCTTAATACCATGTTATCCATCTGGAGTTGTATATGATTTATTTGAATGTCTCAGTACTCACTTGGATAAATCTGGTTTTTCACAAGTTCCTTTATTTTTTATATCACCAGTAGCTGAAACTTCTTTAGCATATTCAAATATTTTAGCTGAATGGTATGTAATATTATTGGATAGTAAAATTATTTAAATTATTCATTTTAAGTTTATTACAGGTTATCAACAAATAAACAAAATAAAGTTTATCTCCCTGAAGAACCATTTCCACATGCTTTTCTTGTTAAAAATGCTAGATTAAAACATTTTACATCTACATACGCTGAAGGTTTCAGTTCTGATTACAGACAACCTTGTGTTGTGTTTTGTGGTCATCCAAGCCTCAGATTTGGAGATGCAGTTCATTTTGTTCAACTATGGGGTAACAATCCACAACACACTATAATTTTCACAGGTATATTTATTATTATATATTATATTAAATATAATTTATAGTATATGATGTATGTTGTTACATGATGATGTATCTATGATAGAATGTTATGATGTAATTTATAATAAATTTTACATGTAATAATCATTATTTCAGAACCAGATTTTCCATATTTAGATGCTTTAGCACCATTTCAACCATTAGCTATGAAAGCAGTGCATTGTCCAATTGATACATCTCTTAATTTTACTCAAGCTAATAAATTAATTAGAGATTTAAAACCTGAACATTTAGTTATACCTGAATGTTATACACAACCACCAATAACTGCACCACATAGAACAGATCTTGTTATAGAACCTGTAGGAGTAAGTATATTCTCTTAACTAGACATGCGTAACGATTGACTTCTTAACTTATTTCACATATAAGGAAAAACCGTTAATCACTTTCAAAAGAGGTGAAGTTATCAAACTGCCTTTAAAAAGAAAGAAAGGACGAGTATTTATTGAACCAGAATTGGCTGGAAATATAATTCCTAATGAAATTCGACCTGGTTTAAGTCTTGCGTCTGTTACTGGTGAATTGGAAGTTAAAGATAACGTATATACAATAAAAGTAAGTATGAATCAAATAAAACTCAATAAGTGTATAATTTTAAAGATATGTTTTGTTAACTAAGAACTGTATATTTAGAATATTGAAGATAGACCTAGCGGAAAACGCAAAGCATCTTCCAGTTCACCTGCACCAATCAAGGAAGAAGTTCTTAAAGAACGAAAACACGAATATGGTAATTTGGATCCACAAGAACTTCTTCAGAAACTTAATCAAGAGGGCATTCAAGGAGCTAAGTTACAACACAGTCCAACTGCAACCAGTATTCATTTAGTAAGAATTTATTAAATGTTTTCATCTTAAAACATAAAATCTTTTTTTTCAGTTGTGTTTATTTTATTGTTTGTATTTACAGCAAGATGAAGATACTTTGATTCAAATAGGAGATAATTCGACACACATATTCTGTAATGGTGACCAAAAGATTAGAAGACGATTAAGAACTATTATTATGCAGTGCCTTAAAAGATTTTAGGATAAAATATGAATAATATTATATTATGATTAAGAGACAATTGTATTATAAGTTTTGTTTATATAGCACAAAGAATAATATTCATCGTAAGTACTTTCAGTTAAACATAAGCAATATATTCTGTTGCCTTTATTTTGCATATATAGGATGTGAGACTTAATATATTACAAGACAATATTTTAAAAGTTAGAAAAAATACGTAGTTTTCTTATTTTTTGCAATCATATAATGATCAGTTTTAATATTTATGTTTATAATTCATTTACTAACGATATCAAAATAATTATATATATAGTCATAATAATAAATAGAATGAAAGTAGAAAGTACTCTCATATGATTTTAGTATTTTCTTTTACAAAATGACGAAATTATAATTAAATTCTCGATAAATAAAACAGTTTCTAGCAAAATTTTATACTTATTGTTGTAACTTATTTTGTAAGAAAGCAAGCATTACATTTTATATATACGTATATACATACATATCGATCTATATATAATATTTACAAATATAATTGTTTAAATGGCAGTATAATATAATCTATTTCATTTATATTTTCTCATGCCAAAAATACTTAAGTAAATTCATTAAAAATCTTGCGCAAAATGGAAAAATTATAAAATATTGTATATTTTTAGTATAACTTAACTATAGGTAGAATTTGACGAAAAACTTTTTCATGGTATTCTATTTTAACATTGTCTTTTATTTTACATTATTGTGTCCATTTTATATTTTTGGAGAGTTCTTAATTAAACAATATTATTTATGTAATAAATTAAATAACAATATTTTTCCAAAAAAATTTTGTTGCAGTCTGAAATTATTGTAAGTTTGATATAAAGAGTATATTAAGTCCTATATTTTATAAATATACTTTCTAAAATCACTGCATTATTTTTACTGTAATCTGAATGCAAAATATATTTTCATATTTATTTTAACACATTTTATATCAATATTATTATTTAATTAATGAAAAATTAATCAACACATTACACAATAGTAAATATAATATTAATAAAAAAAATAAATAAATATATATATATATATATATATATATAATTGTATATTTATATGTCATTCATATTAAATTATTATATTATTAATTATGTAATTAGAAATCCATAAACTCATCTACAAAATAATAATCGAATTATAAATAGAAAAAAGTAAAATTTCATTTGTTTTATACATACTGTTAGGTATGTTTAAATATCAGCATTTTCAAAACATAAGTTCTGTTTTTATGTTTTATCATGCATTCGTGAAATTATTGTTCTTAAGATATATAAACACTTAATTTATGCATTCAGAATACAGCATATTTAAATCTAATTGCCAGTTGCGAAACCAAGTGCTAAACCAGCTACAAAAGATGCAAGGAAAAAGTGAAATTCTGTAGGTTTAAAGGAGGTATCACCAGTTATAGAGTGGTACCAACGGCGCGTACGAGATTCACCATTTTTCAATAATTGTTCAGCCTTATCTAGCTTTTTATCAACGTATCTCTCGACCTGAAACAATAGAATTTGTTACTAACATAAATGACTTAATTATAAACAATTGAAAATATATTTTATAAATGTACTATTTCAGTTTTCGAAGCAGGAAACTCGATATAATGTACAAAAAGAAAGTAAAATTCCAACTAATCAAATTATATGTTTATTGCTCGATGTGAGTAATTTTTTACAATATTTTTGTTATGATTTATTCATTGTTCTTTTTTCACAAGATTTAATGAATTTGTATGTATAATTGAATAATCGATGGTTGCAAGATATATAAAAACTTCTTAATGCATTTGCATATTTTCAGAAGTGTCAGATTTTAATTACATGAACTATTGTGTTACAAAGATTCATGCTATACATTAAAAAGTTGAAATGAAAATAGGTTCTTAATATTTAGATGATCTTACTAATTTAAATGACATCTTTAGTTTTTATGATGAAATAATGAAAATAATACCTAACATACAATGTTAACATTAAAAGTAATAAGTAACATTCGCTCATATTTTTATATAAGACTAATAGCTTCTCACTCAGGATGCTAAACCAATAATGAAACCACCAATGAAACTTGTTGCCACAAGTGTATTGTGTCGACACCATAATCCTACCTATAAATAATATTAACATTATATTTATATACAGCGATATCATTACATACACCGACATTACATATATCGAATCTATAAAAACTCGAGAATTATATTAAGAATTTTACCTTATCCAGAAGTTTTGGTGCTTCACCTGTTACCTTCTCCTCTACTTTATCTGTAATTTTTTCAGCTTTCTTTTGAATTTTATCCCAATTAATTTTGATGTATCCTTGATGTGCTGCAATTTGTAATATTATAATTCCACCACCAACAGCGCACGCAGCAACTTTTCCAACTTTCATTGTTACAAAACCGGTCAACCTACATATAGTATTCAAATAAAATTAAATATCTTTTTATTAGGATCCTGTTGGATATATATACACAATTATGAATGAAAAATATTTTCAGCTATATATTTTTGATAGAAATTAAAACGATTTAAAGTTATCTTTCTTTAATTACATCATTTAATTCAAAATAATTCAAATAATATGCAATGAAATTGAAAAGTTGTATAAATTAAATTGAAAAGTACGTATAACACCTACCATCCTGATGTTGTACCAATAATAATTTGTTTGGTGGCAGATTTTTTGCTCACGTCTCCTAAGATTTTGTCTATCATACTTTTTGCTTCCTTGGAAATGTCTAAGCTAGATTCTCCTTTGTTTGCATCGTCTTTACTTTTCTTTGTTACTGGAAGATTCATTCTGACACTGGAAAAAATTCATCAGTCTTAATTCCTCATTCTTCAAAAATAGCAATTTTAAAATACATCAATTATCGAAAGTTACTAAATATACATTCATTTCTTTTATTCTCAAGTATATGGTAAGTTTTTTGCCAATTGTTATATTATTTTTTATACCACTTGATACCCTTCGTATCACTTAATTTTGAGTTAATTCGCAAATGACTAACAGTGAATGCTATTCTCACGTCTTTAAATAACATTGTCAGGAAGTCTTTCTTCGGCTATTTGTCAGAACAAAAATATATCGATGATTGCATTGTCAAGAAATTGCAATAATGAAGGCTTCTGATTGCGACAAATTATTACGAATTTCGAATCAATCTGTCATGCCATAAAGGATATGGGTGGAGTATCAAAAATAGCCACGAAGTATAATCTGAAATAAAGTGAAAAACGAAAAGTGTCTACCGTTTAAACAACTTTGTTGCTCTCGACTTGATCTTATCCTTGTGTATTTTGGGCATGATACAATTCAAGCTTGCTCTTAAATTATTTAATATTTCATAGTGGTTAGTATTTATATGTGCAAGGCTCACCTAATTTCTTCGATTATCGAAGTATTTAATAAAACTAACGTCTTTGCGCTTATAGATCAATGTGAGAAAATATCCGGTCCTCAGCAACGATCGTTTCAGTTCAAAAAACTAGCAAAGACGTCACAACAGCAAAATCGCAAATTAGCCGTCTGTAATATTTGACAGTGCGTTAGTAACGCATTAAGAATTTAGGAATTGATTTGCCATCTTGTGGAATGAAAGATTGAAAATGAGTGTTTGTACATTTGTTCCATCGATTCATTGTCAATTACGTCTGATTTAAATTTATTTGTATTCTGAAATTTTATATATTTGTTGTAACAAGTTACAATTAAATTACGTATAATCGTACTTTTCCAGACTATTTTGTGTCGATTCAATGACTTAGGTTCTTATCTCACGCGTAACTTTATATTTCAGTAATTAAAAATATGTCCATACGCGTCGAAACGTGCACGTCAAATTGTTTAAATTTTCGCGCGATTTCGCGACGTCATGAAGACCAATGTTCTCTGATACCGGAATTACAAATCGACGTGAGCCACGATAATGGTCTTCCGTCGCGTGATCCGCCTCATACTGATTTAACCTGATCGCCGATTTTAAAAACTTTATCATCCCGATGAGGTGACGAGGTGTTGAGTGTATAAATCGTGAAAACTGTCGAATTCTCATAGAAAACGGCCGATTCTAAGTGCAAACATGCGTCCTCTCTGTTGGTAAATGAGTATATTTACCGAGTGCGAAAATGGCCCAGGATACTGACGATATCAACTTGACTCCTCAGGAATTACAAATACTATCTGAATTAGACAGGTAATTTTGAGATGGACGAAATCCACTGCAACGAAGTTCGTTCTGGTCTCTTGCTCTTCCTCGTATCAGTCGTAGTTTTCGTGTTTATCTACCAAAATATAACCTAAAAGTTTGTTTGACAGAATAGGCGCGCAATTTGATTGGTATATTCAGAAGTGTTTGCTACCTATTGATATCATTTTTATACGTTTAGATGCAAAGAATATGATTAAAATGTCATTATGCTTTTGTAATTCACACTGCGATTGTTCGTAATCATTAAGATATTAGCCATCCAAAAATATATTTTTGAAACATATAAAAACAGAAGTATATGAAACATTCATTTATGTGTTTTTAAAAATTGATTACAATGCAATAATATACAACGAATGATGTTATTTTTTGTTTGTATTCAATGAGGTTATTATCGAGATTCCGTTATTAATCAACGTATTTTTTCTATGTGTATGCAGTCGACAGTTTGGATTTTTAAAATTAAATTCACCGGAGCAAACAAAGAAGAAGGCCTTAGTTGTTCGTGCAATTAAATATTTAGAAAGAATGCTAGTCCAAGCGCAAGCTGAGAAGCAACGCAGAAAAGCAGATAGTACAAAAATGAATCCTGATGAACTAAAGGACGATGACGAAGATAAAGGAATTAGCATCGATCCTAAAACGTATTGTAAACTGGGGCATTTTCACTTACTTTTAGAAGATTACAGTAAAGGTAACTAATTGTTTCTGTAAAGTTTTCCTGAATTTTGTTTACAATACTTTTATGCTTCTTTTAATTTCAACAGCCATGTCAGCGTATCAAAAATTTTATTCCTTAAAAGGAGATTATTGGAAAGATGCTTCATTTTTGTATGGTCAAGGGCTTGTCTACTATCACTTCAATGCTTTTCAATGGTGAGTGACAGTGATATAACTTTTATTCAGTGGTCTAGTATCTTGTAATTGCTTAATTTTGCACGTTTGTTTTCTTACGTATAATAACTCATTCTGTTTCTTCTTTGCTATAACTGAAATACAGTAAACAAAGGATATTTTCATTTTCAATATAATTTGAAATTTGTTAGGAGTAACAAATACTTTGGAATACTTTGAAAATATATATATGAAATTTATATTTATATTCATATTACGTTGTATTATATTATCGTTCTTTACAATGATTGACATAATCAAAATTTTAGTAACCTGCTATCAAAAAAGAGCAACAAAAAATTTAAACAGTGCTTCAGTGAAACAGTGCTTTGAAAAAGAAGAATAAAATATGAATAAAAATGCCTGCAGAAAAATGTTGTAATCTCTCATGAGAGTTGTTCACCTTGAAAAGAGGGCGTCGGCCCCTTAGACGATGTACACATAGAGTTCATCGTTCTCATCTTGAATTCTCTACTTTTTTTAATTTCGCGCAAAATTCTGTTGGTAATGTAGCTTCCTTTCCGGATGTCGATAAAGTAGAACAGCGAAATTCGATAAAGCAGTTTGCTTATAGAAGTTATCGAATGAGTTATTAACAATCGAATTCAACGACAGATGTCGCTAATTTTGTTGCGATAGAGCGAAATGTGCCTACGTGTCGAGCTGTTTCATGAGTATGGCGACTAGGAAGGTGCGTGGGGGAAATAATAGGCCAAGTCCGTATTCGTTTCAGTAATCAAAATGATAATTTTCGCTATTAACGCATCACGTTTATAATTACTCACGTTTATATTTGCTATTTCTTAGCAGAGATAGCAAAATTGTTACAAAATTGTCTCTTAAAGACAATTTATACGTACTATGAATCTAATATATTCTGTAGATATTTAATTTGGAGATTTGGGAAAATTATTCGAAGAACTTATTCACGAATTTTTTATATTCAAAATAGTACTGAGATCTATCGATTGTAATACGTATCTATTAACCACTACGATAGAAACTATTCAGAGAATGCAATTTAGCTTCAATCGATATCAATTATTCAAATTTCGTTGCGAATTATTGCATGCGAACTCGTATGACATTTTAGCGTCTCCAAATTCAGAAATTGAAACGTTCTCGTTAATTCGTTATTAGCTGCTTCGAAATAGCTCGTACGGTTACAGCACCGTCAAATATCACTTAATGCGGTTACGTTCATCATTCTTGATTAACATTCGTGTCAGTGACCAGGTCAGAAGTTCGACTGTCACATGTACTAATGAGATCTCGTACAGTTATAAGGATCGCGAACACGTCAAAAATGTGAAATTTCGCTTTATGCAAAACGTTCGTATTTCAACGTATTTTCAATCGACCTTGATGCCCGAATGAATTATTTTCAACAATTTTCGAATTAACTTAAATTACTCTGGTATAATGGAAATTTTATTAGTTTACTTTTATACTTTTTCTCTTTTCTATTGTTACATATATCTATATATACGAGAGTTCTCTTTGTAAAATATTCTCTTTGTTTCAAACATTCCTGCGCTATTCTATTTGCAATTAATGTTGCAAATTCGGCGTAAATAACGTGACGATAGATATTGTTAGTGTTAACTTGACATTTTCTGTCAAGCAATCGGCTTTGTAGACGGTTAGGGGTGGGAATATCGATTTCCTGTTCAACCCTCCTTAACCGGGATGGTGCAAGATTCCCGTGGAACGAGACTCACGGTGGACTCCCTTCCGATCTTTCAACATTCCGCTCGACCACCGTACCATGTAATCATCATCAGTTTCTGTTAATTAATCTTTCTTCAACATTATTATTACCGTGATAATGTGGAGTGATACTGTTACACTCGTTACGCGCGACTGCGAAACACTCTGTGTGGATCAAACAGGGTGGATCACCCGATCAGAATTGTCAATTCTGCGTTGCACGAAAAATCTTGTCGAAATCAGAACGAAAATAATTTATTTCGTTGCGTGCAATCGATGCACGTGTAACGATGGGAAGATATTTTTCTCAATGTCGTCATGTTTTTACAAAATATCCGGATCATTGGGATTTTTTTTTTAAAATAAGAACTCTACATTTTTTTTCTTTTTACGTTAATCAATGCTTTTTTTTTTTTTTTTTTTTTTTATTATTCTCTGCATTAAATCGTCTGAAAATTCTTATTTTCATTTTCAATTTTTTAGGTTAGGAAACGGTCTCTTATTTTTTAAAATTTAAATTTTAAATAGAATGATTCCAATTTAATAAATCAGTGGGTTAAACGAAATAAATGAAGAGAAAACATTCTTTGTTAACATTTAAAATATGAATCCAATTAGATTTCTTATTTTTTTCGAAAAATTTAAATCGGACGCTAAAGACAAAAGTTTTGCGTTAATTTAATCCATTAAACTCACGTTCGTGTTCACTTCTTGTTAGGAATGGACTGTGACAGTAAAAGTACAACTCGTTAAAAAATTACTCGGTCGAGTAGCGCTTTTCCATTTATCCTCTGATTAACGGTGAACTGCTGCGGATTTCACGCTGTCCATTTTCAATATATTTGTCATCATAAGTCACGCACCCGGAGTAATCTGTATATACGCGTCGAACGGATATATTTCTTTTCATTCCCACATTTATGCGTACACGTTCCTACAATTCCTCGTTACTTTTATCCGATACAGTATAATCAATTTTAAAATGCAATTTCTTTTCGTTCCTGTTGTACGAATCGTCTGCTTTATAAAGGGAGGCATGTTAACTAAATTCTCTATAAATTAGAATAACGTTTGCAAGCATTTCTTTCCTTTTTCAGTACAGATTAACAGATAGTCAGCTACAAGCTACTTATCAACAATTTTTTGTTGCAAGTTACATAACGTGCAATTACGTGTAATTTGTCGTGCAGGTGTTACGATATATTTGAACTTTAGATTCGGAATTTACATTTTAGACAGAAAAGAAAAAAATTATATAGAAAAAGTATAGAAAATATTTGTACGAAAAAAACTAAAGGAGCACGTATGTTATCAGTATGTGCAGAATGCTGTAGAAAAATCTAGTCTACTTCGGTAGTTTTGTGTCTTATGTTGCGTGCAGACCCTCAATTGGTAATCCCTCAAAACGTCAAGGTATGTGCGTAATCGTCACGCAGAGTATAGTGATTTTAATCTCCCTGCAACTTCAGTACCATCGTTGTGTTACACGTTGTGTTCTGACTGTATGTTTGATAAGAAAATTATTGTATAATTTTTCGATGTCTGGAAGTACCAACCACGATGACGTAGGGGGTAATATCTTCCGTCTTTATCCTATTCGATAAACCGCATACTTATTCAGTGGGTGAAATTGAATGGAAAATCCTCTCTCTCTTCGCGGATGCGTGAGATGGTTTTCCTTGAATATATTGGGTTTCAAAGCGTCCGTTCAGGTGTGCAAAGTACGTAATGGCAATTATTTGTATACTCTGCGAACAAAAAAAACGGACTTTGCGCAATTGCTGTGTTCATCGTTATCGTAATGTGAAAAAAGGTTTGGTATACATTTGCTGTACATGTATATTGCAGTCTCTAGCGTGATAAATTATTATGTTGGTAATTATTTGTGATAGATGGCATTTCACGATTTTTACGAGCTTGGAATATGTTGTCGCGGTAATAATTTTTCCCTGTATGCACTGTAAAATAGTCGCTCGGTTTTAATTTTATGCAATAGTGTGTTCAATTATATGCATTCGATAGATTCAGCTTAGATCTGTTAATAAAAAGAGCAGAGTTCTGAAGATTTTGTAATCCTACAATTTCACATGTGGATTTTCTCAAGTAAATTCTCGCTAATAATGTTAGTAATGATTGAGACTTTGGAATAAAAATATTTGACTTTTTTCCTCTTTCGTATTACATTTTTTATTCACCACGTAAATGTGTAACTGCAAACTAGAGTGTTCTTAAGAAAGTAACTAAAGAAACTGGAACGGGTCGCTCGATACTGTTGCGCTGTTGGCAATTTTCTGTTTTGTTTGGAATAGGAAAAATTAAATTGTACGTCTCATTGGACAAACACTTGGTTTTTACGCGCGAGCAACGCGTAATTATTGGATTTATCATTTCGTCTCGCTATATCGTAAGTGGCGCGAAAATTTCGTAAGATAAAAAAATTTCAATTCTTTAATGGTTTTTCTTTTTTTATCGTACAAAGCAGTTATTCATATTTATTTACTACAAAAACTTGTATTTTTTATATCAGAAACACGAGAATTTTTGCACGAGGAGACAATTGCTTTTGAATTTTTCGTTATTTTATTATCCCGCCAAACGTACAACATCAAACAAAAGCTTCAGCCAGTGTACCGATTTGTACAACGTACGATTTTTCTCATTTTCATAATCAAAAATTGAATGAAATTGGATGTGTTAATCACATTCGCGTGATAGGTTAGTTTCATCGCAGCGTATGGCACCACGTTGCGATCGCGATAATTAGACGAATAGAGCCACGGTTCGTCGATAACAGAAATTACAAAGAGAGAATGGCTTGGCGCACGCTACTGACTGAAGTATCGACGGTGAAATGAATATTATCGTTTCTGTACCGTGAAGTTGCTTCTTTTTGTTACCGCGCATCACGTGACTGCACAAGCGGGATCCTCACTATATATTTCATAAGTCGAAACGAGTGATTGGAATCTTTTATCGCGATTCAAAGATTCTTCGAAAGTAACTTTATTTGCCACAAGTGAATAAATAGAATAATGGATAAATAAATTGTAACATTATCAGCGACGTGAACCGAAGATAGTCAAATTTAATAGGTGAGTCCTCTTCAACAATAATTTAGCGTCTATTAAATAAGAGCGTTCGTTATTTCTTTATTCTTATTGGTTAGGATGCAACAGTGTCGATGTAGTAATTCGTTTTCTTGTTAAATTAACAAACAAGGTTTAACAAAAATTCAAGCTTCTATTAGATATTTGCGTATATGTGAAAAATTCGTTTCACTTTCAAAATTACACGTACACGCTGAATTCGGCCATATTGCGTGTGAAATTTCGATCGAGGCGTAGTGTAAATTTTCAATCGTCTGGTGTACTCGACTGTCCTTGGACACAGCGAAGGGAAGCTGTAGCAACCCCTTCGTTCGATCGGCGAGCCTTTTTTTCGTCAACTTTTCTTCCTCTGCCCATTGAATGGGACCAAATCTCCCTAAGGGTGATTCATATGACGCGTGTCTCGTCAGTTCGTTCTCTCTCTCTCTCTCTCTCTCTCTCTCTCTCTCTCTCTCTCTCTCTGTCTCGTGCGTACGTAGCTCGCGTTTATTATGCATTGTATCGTTGCTTGCAATATTTATAGTAGCCGGTTATGTTATACAGTCGTCAGGTTCTATGCACGCTCTGTTTTGTCACACATTGTAACAGAGTGGATCAGACAAATGCAAACGGCAACATTCTTGGTATCGTATGAATAAACTATTCGTATGCATTTCACTTTCTCCGGCCGAGATTTGTTGCGATTTAACGTCATGTCGCAGTCATGAGTGATAGTTGTACTGCATAGTTGATGGGATTGTTGAAATAGGAGTATTTAATTGTTTCGTTTAAAAAAATTTTAGAACGCGACAATTGTACTCTAAATTTAAAAGCTTATATTGTTTTTTGGTTATGAGCACATATCCTCATTATTGGCGATGAGAATATTTTTATATCGATTTATTTACTAAAAAATAACTTTTTACTTGCTATATTATTTAAGTTTCCTTTTTTATCAAATTTTTATTGATTTTATTTCAAACTAAAATATCATTAACAAATAGCGATATGGGGGGAACAGTATAAACGACAATGATGTAATGGAAGAGACACAAAATTGTAAATAATGTTTTAACGCACTCAGATATAAAATAACATACAAATAAATGTGAAAAATAATATTTCGAACATAGTTTCGTGCATTAAAAAAATACACACATACAATATATATAATATATCATATATAAATACTTTATATATATTTTTACTTTATTTATATTATTATTATTTTATATATATATTAATATTTATTTATACATATATATATATATTATTACTTTATATATATATTTTTTTATTAAAAAAGTAGGGTCCACTGTGCTCTTTCTTTTTCCATTACAGCACGGTGAGACTTTTACATAACTATTTCGTTATTAGATAACTATTTTAAGCGTAGTTGAAACAGCAGCCGGACCGTTTGTCCGCCATGGCAGAGTGCCGTTGAGTCACGTGCAACGCATAGAGATGCGTTGCAGACGATCGATTTTACTGCCTCTCCTTCTACGCACGTGTTCAGCCATGTATAGTCACACATCGAATTGCTTTGATCGTAACAGTCTTTATCTCACGGACTGTTTCCCGTGGAAGCACGATTCCCTCGTTCCTTTCATTTTTAGAAAGTTAAGCCCGCGGAAAGCCCAATTCAATTTGGCAAAGAATTTCCAATTTTCTTTTTTTCCAATTTCATTACCTTTTTGTAAATATTCGGAAAATTTTTACGAATCAACTGCACGGGTATCGTGGATTTTATTTTTATCGAGATATTACCGACTTGTTTGTGAAGTTCAATTGTACCTTGAAAGGATTGACATCGATGTTGTGTCCCTTGTAAGTTATTAAATTTTGTAAAAAGAACCTCTCAGGGATGATAAGGTCGGTCAAAATTTGAATCAAAATCTGCAACCAAATAGCAATAAATACAATAAAACAAATAATAATAATTTTAACTCATTACGCATAATGAAAAATAAAACTTTTATTATAGCATTGAATGTAGGTTTTTTTTCATTTAATTAAGATTCCAGAATCTTCTCAGAATTTTAGATGTAAATTTTCATTTCAAATTTTAGTTTTTAGAAATGTTGGATTTAACAATTCGTTATATTAATTCAACGTGAATACGTAGCGTTTCTTCGATCGTTATATCATATTCGAGCAGTAGACAGAACATTGGTTAGCAATTTTTTATCGTTCATTGTTTGGTCGTTTCATCTGCAACATTTTTAGAACGTTAGAATAGAGTGGTAATTAAGTTTCTCGTCACTGTCAATTATCTTAGACATTGTCATAGTTAATCTCGTCAGACATCCGTGCAATTATATATTTATCTTCAATCTCCTTATTGTGTAATTCTGTCCGAGTTATTTTGTACTCTTCGTGTCTGACAGTGGAGAAATAAAATATGGCAGTGTCATATTAGCATTATGATAAAATTATTATTTCACTTTAAATTTGATATATTCGTTGTATAATTTTAAAGTTAT
The DNA here is from genome assembly GCA_032399605.1 of Melipona beecheii. Taxonomy (NCBI): domain Eukaryota; kingdom Metazoa; phylum Arthropoda; class Insecta; order Hymenoptera; family Apidae; genus Melipona; species Melipona beecheii. Next base: position 4,502,501 of record JAUCMO010000504.1, on the reverse strand, counting down.
TCCACGATCATTCATTTTCTGTGATCTATGAGATAGAATGAAGAGCATGACGATGAAAAATCGTCGACATTTTAAGCTGTCATAACTTCGTTAAAAAAAAGTTACACGACAATCTAGTTAGTCTCGTTTTAAAGCGTAAAATCTCTATATTTTGAAAGTCCCGAGTTCGTTTTCTTTTTAAGTGTTGTTGCATTACGTAGCGGGTGGCACAACAAGTATTCTTTTGTTCTCAAAAATTCACAATTCAAACATTTCTAAAGACATTGAAAAATTTTTTTCGCAACCACAGTCTTGAATATCGAAATTTCTTCTTTACGACATCTCGAAACTTGCTGTACGATCTTTCTTCGTCGTTTTATCGAATCGAACGTGTCGGAGTTGAGTGACGAAATATAAAGTAAAATTTAGCAAATAATGTGCAAGCTCTCGAAAAAGAAAAAAGAAAAAAGAAAAAAGAAAAAGGAAAAAGTGTCGAACATCGAGCAGAGTACGTATGTAGAAAATTCAGAGACGACAAGTGGCAATTAATTTGAATACTTATCTACCGGTTGGCCACGTGTTTCCAGCACGGGGAATTAAACTAAGGAAGCAGTCCCTTAGCAGTCGGCGGTTCGCATTTATTCGCTCTTATCGCGCTGGCTGTAAGTTTCGAGAGGTAGAAGAGGCACCTTGCACGTGAGACTTTTCACGAGGGCTTGCACACGTGTACGTCGTTGCTCGAACGACATGGCCGCTGCACCCTGCCGCGTACGCGTGCAGTAAGGTGCATGCGAGCTCTGACCCAGATCGCACGATCGATATTCCCTGGCCCAGATACGCTTACGGAGATTAATATTTTTTCCACGCAAGCCTGACGATGATTGATCCCTCTCCCTTTTCACGAACTTCGTACTTAACTGCCGTTGCGAGATCGAGGTCCTTTCGATCGTGTTTCAGGATTAACGCCATGCGTCGTGTAATCGTGCATGAAGTTGTTGAACTTGTTGGCTTGGATGTATTTTAAGCAGTAAACAAGTGCTATGTTTTTTTTTTTTTTTTTTTTGTATAATCCTTCGTTATGCAATGAAGCAACGAGGAAATTATTTCGTGTATAACGTTATAGAATTTGTTAATCCGGATCTTTTTAAGTTGCAAATTGCCGATTATGTCTTATAATTCTAGTATATTCAAATCTTCTAAATGTTATTCGTGTCTAAAAGATATTTCCAGTACAAAAACTAATATTTTTGTTAACATATTTTTTTTCTTTTTTGGTCTTAAATGAAACTACGATCATTTTGATATTATCTTAGTACATTGTACAAAATTGAATTGCTTGTTTTAACGAGGTGCGCTTTCAATAATTTGTATGTGTAATTTCACTGCTTGTGAAATCAGCCATATAAATTGATGCCTACAATCTCTCGAACTGCGCACGCGAGTTTGATTTAGCCGCTTAATTTGGTGTCATTGATCTAGATTGATCTCTGAAATTTATTTCTCACTACTAATTCATTTATAAATTACTCGCCATGATTGACCACGCGATTGGACACACGACATGGGTTTGTTCGAATAATTCTCCGTACAAAGATTTATATTCACAAGTAGTTTGCATTGAAAATTATTCTGAAAATTTTTTTTTTTTTTTTTAATAGCATTTTGATCCAATTTTCGCGACAAAATTTTTTAGGGATTCGTACGTGACCTTATAATACTGTTGAATCAGTATAAAAATACCTTGAGAATTTGCATCAGCTTCAAAAGAGTTATGAATAATTACATAAATATAGCGTGTTGTTTAACGGCATGCTATTAAAAATAAAAGGAATATTCATAAATGTTGAGGATCTTTGAAAGCACGCGAAATTAGAATATTTCTCATTTCTTTACAAAGAAGATTTTTTTCATTTCTATATTTCCAACAGTTTCACAAATCAAAGTCAAATATCATAAGTCTGTTGTAACAAACTTTCGCAGAAGTCGTTTTAAAACTGAAAATATAAACATAAAAGCCTTCATTCACAACTACTAAATCTCCTTCTGTGTTGGAGACGATTATCAATTCTGCACACGCGTAACCTTACAATTACCCGCGTTACCCTCTCAACAATTACGCAGATATTCCACGATGCATCGAATCGAATCGCCACCAACGCGACCAAATCGACACGTAAGCTGTTACTCCATCCACGCGAACTTCCATCTTCGATGCAAGCGCCGATGCTAGTAATCGGATGGCAATGACCGGTACGTCGTTCGTTTTCGTCGAAATTCCGATATCGCGGCTGTCGGCAGTCGACAACGTGCGGCTCCTAAGCACCGAGCGGAGTCAGGTGGATCGGTAGATAGAACTCGAACTCGTGCGTCCCTCCTTCTTCGGTAAATGTGCATCGGCTGCTTCGTTAGCGGGTTGTATGCAAGCGTTACCGTATAGGAGGGAGACAACGAGGACAACGACGTCGACAGCGGGGCGGCAGGGAGTCGGGAGTCGTCTTGGTATTGCTTCGCGGATCGTTCGGCGAGGTCATGGTCAGCCGGCGTGCTGAAACCGAGAGTCAACAAACTCAGTAAACGAAGAGAGAAGAGACGCCAGAAGCGGCGAACCAAAAGTACCACCAGTCGGACCGAAAGTACACCCAACCGGGCAGTTAACCAGCCTACCAAACGTATAACCTTCCGAGTGTCCGTTCAGCCGTGAGTTCCTCGAGGAAAGCCGCCCACTGCTAGCGGATTCTCTCTCGCCCTCTTTCTCCCACCACTTTTCCCTTCTCTCTACTTTCTCCTTTCTCCTCGTTGTTCCCTTCGCGTTGTGTACCTTGTCTCTTTCATCCTCCTTCCTCGCTCTCTGTGAGCGAGAGACTTCCGTTGCTAAAAATAATTCGCAATCATTATTTATAGCCCCGTTGCTTGAAGTTATGATGATGCACCTGCAGGTACAGGAAGAGGTACTGTGATTCTTGGTGATTTAACTCCCGGCGAGATCTGTGACCTCTCCGCCATCCGTTCGATTCGATGGTCGTCGAGCATTTTGTTTATGATGCGTTTGGTTCGAATACTAGCTATGGAAGGATGTATGTTATATTGTAATACTGGAAATATTATGGAACGAGGAAGTCTTTCCGTTGAGGAAGATAATGCCAAGAATGTGATACGTTTGTGCATTTCTCTTGTGTTTCGCAAAACTGTGCTGTGCTCACGCGAGCACCGTTTCGTGAACTATTTTCTTCTTACGTGTGATGCATTAAGATATATATATATATATATATACAGAATGTCAAAGAACAATCGACGTGACTTTTTTGAAATACATGACATTCTGACAACTCATTTTTTCAGCAAAATTTAGTAGTTTTAATACTCATCAATGTAATTGACAATCCTACGTGATTTTCTACTCTAAAAAGAAATCCTAGCAATGTCACGTTAATCTCTTGCGTTGGAATGACGAAATAATGACAATACTACGGAAATAATAAATTTATTACTTCTTAGTAATTTCTATCCAGTAATGTCATACAGACGAGGTCAAAAAGAAAGCGACGAATTATTGTATACGATCACTCGTTACGGTCCGTGAACCAATTGTCAGCGCAAGGAGTTAATCCAGTTTTCGAAACCTAACCTTATCTCGCTTCAAAAAATGCTGTATGATCTACTGTTAAAAAAAAAAAATACAAAATGATATCTACATGTCATTTGTGCTGTCCAATCTCTGAGGCTACGCGTGTTTATGTATGTATGTAGCCTGGAGCACGGCAAGTTTATCGACATTGGTACTTGTGACGTCGCGATTTGCGGTGGCAGCGCCCCGGACAGGTCCGCGCCTCCGCGAGCTGTGACGTCATTGGGTAGCGGGTGAACGTTGGGCCAATGAGCGAGTGCCACGTCATCGCCTGCCTCCGCTCTTCGGCAACGGCGGAGACGGTGAGTCACGTGACGTCACCAGAGACGACACGACCGTCTCCACGAGTTGAATGACCCCTACAAACCAAGTTCAATACACCGACAAGGAAAGACTCGACCCGCGGACCTGCGGAGTCCACATGACCATAGTTCCTTCGTTGCACGCCGTTTCGTCCGTGCTTAACCACGGAGGAGTTAGCCCGAGTTCCTTCTACTGCGTTCCGCGTGTTCAGTCACGTTCGGCCGCGCTCGGGTCGTGTCGGCTCGGCTCGGCTTTCTCGAATCGCAGAGTCGTTTGGCCCGTCGATTCTCGGTCAGGTCGCATTCGATCCGGAGGCAACGCTCGCATTCGATGACTGCGATTCTGCGGCTTCGACGAAGATTCGAATAGCTAATCCAAAATTGCCCGAATTTTATCGAGGAATGTCGATCATCGGGAATTCGTTTTCATCGATTTGCATACGACATCGTATCGTGCAATTTTGCTATAGGATGTCGTATCGTCAACTACGATTTATCGTCGATTGTATTTTGTCGAGGGTACTTGAGTTTTTTGAATAATTTAACACGTTTGCGAGGTATTCGGGCTGTTGCGTGTGTGTTGCGTGCCTTTTGAGTCATTGAACGGGAGATAATATGGGACGAAAGATGCACGCAACATTTAATATAACAGTACACTTGCAATTTTGTACACGACTTTAGTCGCTTTAGCCATATCGATATGTTCGATATGCTGGTCGAAGATTTGAATAACCGAAAAAAGGAATTCTTTAAATAATTTTTTAGCGAACTGTTAATAAAGTCTACGAGTATATTGGAATAGGGACAAACGAAATGTTAAAAGTAATATAATTATTTTACAAAAAAAGAGTTCCGTTTTTAAATATCTTTTTTCATTGACTTAATAATAAAATTTTAGGGAAATAATTAATAAATTCATATGCAGAATTAGAGGAACATAGATTATTAATGAAATAGTATTATATTTCCGATAACAAATGAACTCGAGAGACAGAGGAAGAAAGGTCACGCAGCGCATTGATTGCGTGAAGTCATTCTAGAGAATTAGATTGTGCGTCGTGAGATCTTTATTACTTAATACGTTGTTGCGTTATAAGCGAATCTAGGTAATTAAATTGCAGGATATTCTGTATTAAGTGTAAACATAATAAATTTACTTTTTTCCTGAACAAATACGCATACTGCGTCCCATTGCGACATTTGTTCGATGGAAACGCACGATAAGACTACGAGGTAGTTAAATTAAACCACTTTTGCACAATATTTCATATTTCTATTAGAAAGCTTGAACTTCAATCAGTGAACATGGAATCATGTTATTAAATTCGCTTTATATAGTACTTTATACAGCAAAACCAATTGCTCAAAAATTTATTTTCAAATTATCGAGATACGAAAATTTAAGATTGAAAATAAATCTCAAAGCGTAAAATTTGAAGGCTCGAGCCATTGAACGTTTAGATATCGTTCGCGCGAGATACCGTTATTTAGGTCGAGAGATCAGAATTTGCTATTCCAAGAAAATATCTCCGTGTTGCCGTGTGAATTTCAAAAGGTACGGGTGAAACAGGAATGCAGCAACATGTTGAAAACAAATCGAGTGGCGGTTTCTCGCCTGGTTTCATCGGGATTCTCTTTTCTGTGCCTGGAGAAAAATTGCTTTTATTTCGAGTCTTCAAACGCGTCTCGATCGGTCTGTTTTTATTCATATAGCCGGTGAGGAAGTTAAAATTAGTCGTCGCGACGTTACATCTGGGAGTCAGTGACTCCTGTGTGCGAAACGTTATTCGCATTGCACCAAAGAAATCAGTTTATGCGTCGCAGTTGGACAAGCATTTTCCTCCTGCTATTATCACTCGCAATAAATTTCCGAACTTACGTTATAATATGCAATGCCAACTCACGTTGAAACAACTTTACGGTTTTTGAGATGTAAAGTGTTATTCGCAGTTTGCTTGTTACGAAAGCTAATTTCACACGTGTGATGTTTCATCGGCGATGTTAAATCGAATTCCGAGATGAGAATTATTCGATATCAATAAACTGATTGAATTATGCCGTCCCTAAGGATCGATTATTCCTGGCGACCGTGTGAAAGGGCACCATTAAGCATTGTTAAAACGAGACCGTTGAGCATCGGCGAGAAATATTTCTTAAGCAAATACAGGGTTGATTGGTGGAAACCGACCGCCATTGCGTCTTCAGCTGCGCTCACGTGGGCAAAGGAAGTGTGTTAATAAAAGGCAGGTGGTTTCAAAGAGTAAACCGTGCAACGGAGAATTTTTCCTTTCCCCTTGGAGTTTTTCTTCTTGCGAAAGTATTTTCATAGCGAGGCGCTTGTAAAGGAATTACAGAAGATTCTTTAGGAATTTAATTCGTACGTTTCAGACTGCTGATGAAAAGATAATGAATCTGGGGAGTAAGAAGTTTGTTTTACTTTCTTCTTACTGGACGACAGTTTTTCTAGTTTAATTAAATTACGGCTGTTGATTTTGGGAGCATATTTTTCATTCGAAGCATAGTTAGCTTACGTTATTTTATTCTGAATATTTTTTTAAACAGATAGTCAATTTAATTACTGTGTCGTTGTTACGTAAGAGTGTTATGTGACAGAACGAGTTTTGTATTCGTTTAAAAAGTCGCTGATGCATTTTTTTTTTATATTGCATTCGTTTATCTTTTGAAAAAAAAAAAGAATACATATGGCTGTGGATGTGACTGTTTGAAAAATATAAAGGCTGTCGTCATCAATGTTTCGATCTGTTAGTTATTTTATTTCGAGTTTTTTTTTTTCGCGTCACAAGTGTAACATAAAATAATGGAGCGTTCATCTTTTTTGATTAATGAATAAAAAGGTTTTCAATCACAATTGAAAATTGATTTAGAAAAACGTATCCAGTTTCACTAGACTTGAATGTTAGATTACATCTTCGCTGTTTAACTCCTTTATAAATAATTCACAGATATAGAGATCACTTTTAACATTTTTTACACTTGTATCCTTGATCGCTAGCGTGAATTAATCGAATAAAACATGACGTCTGTGTTTAAGAAATTTTTTTATCATACGCAGAGACGGAAAGATGAAAAAAATGGTACGTACAACACGTAACGCGGAGACGTACAAGCTGAATAAAACGTTCAGATGGTGTTACCTTTCAAAGATCATTCGCATTTACATAAGCTGAAAAGGCGATAGCCAAGGCGAAAGATAACCATCTAGACTCGTTTTTAACGAATCACCACAGCACGCCATAGTCCCGATTAAAATTCATTTGTCGCATAAACGGGGTAATATTAGTCCGTGTGTTAACTGTCCGAGCCGAGATCCCGCGCGTTTCTCGCTTGAGGTATGACACCATGCTGTGCAATTTATATGCATCCATTTGTAATAGATGTCGTGAAAGTAAGTTGGCACAAGCACCGGTTTCCGTGGGGGGAAAACGACAACCACCTCACGAACACGTGGTTAAAACGAAGTGCGTGTTACAGCCACGTGGCTCGCCATCTGATAAGACCGGTCTAACGTGAACGTACTCGCCACTTAACCCAGCTAACTGGCCATTTTTTTACTCGGGTCATTGTTAAAAAGTTCAGGTCATTGTTAAAGCCAATTGTGTCGTATACGTACAACGGTTACAAAAAAGTAATTTGCAGAGACGCGTTCTTATTTTTTTTTTTTCCTTTTTTTCTGTCAGATTCTACGTTTCACTTTCACAGTGTCAAGTATTATTATTATTTTTATAGTGTTGAATTAAGAAGTTAATAAATAAATAAAATGGTGTTTGAACATGTATCGTTGTACTGTTATTCACACAGTGAAACAGGCGAAAGCATTTGTACGTTTGTGGAAAAAACAGGCGTCAAAGGTAATACGAAAAATATTAGTATTTAAACATTAGTATTTACGTGAAATAAAATTAAAGAAAAATTGTACAACCTCCGCGACGAAGCTACGTTCCATGAAATATCGTTCCTAATGCAGAATTTTTCAAGTACAGGTGGAAATACAATGATAACGAAACGAAAATTATTTATTTAAATGTATGTACACGTGCCAAGAGAAAAACCGTGCAACCGCGAAGCTCGCTCGATTCGCGAACACGCTCGTAATCGCTTTAACACGCCGCTAATCGAGCGCTTTAAGCCTCGCGTGCATCGATATTTGTCCGCGGCCTCGTGTCCCCGAGCACGTGGCAACTTGCATACGTTTTCACCGGTGATCGATTGCTTTTTGCCGTACAACACAGAAGCGGCGCCTCGCCTCTGAACGAAACCGATCCATTCCAGTTGACTTATCGATTTCACTGAAAGTAACAGTGTTTCCGAGGAAAGGGGAATTAGGCTAGATAAACGGTCTGAATATTCGTACATCTCGTCCGGAATGTTATCGGCCGGAAGCAATTATTTCCCGTCGATTTATGACGTCGCAATTCTTTTCGTTTCGGTAACGATCGCTGCGGATAAAACTACGTGTACGTACGTTTCGCGTTATCCTTCTCAAATATCGAGTTTCCGAAATAACTCAGAGCAACATATATAAACCTTTATTAATACTATGAGGATAGGTTATGTTCCGCGAGTAACTTTTATTAAGAATTTGCAAATCACTTGGAGATCACCGGTTAAACATTTTATCACTGAAAGTGATTTTAGCGGGGGTAACCCAAAAAATCGGGCCCCTTCAGATGCAACGTTAATGCAACGAAAATTAGCGATTGGTTAATTTGGGTCATGTGATTCGTGAGGAGGCGTGGGGGTAGACTTTGAGTAGGAATGGGGTTGTCTGGTACTGAGCGCTTGCGCCTCTAATTCAAATGTTTGCATATCGGTAAAATTTTACGGCAAAAAAGTCGTCTTCATTTCCTAGTCAGAACAGTTGCTTCTGGGCCTTTCAGTGGGACGAATCGTACTGGGGTACAAGTCGTGCAGTTTTTTATCCTCTTCTTCTTTTTCTTTTTTTGCGTTCGATTTTAAAAAATTTAAATGAACGATTGAATTTATTATTTTACTTGTACGTGTAATCTCGTGTTGAAGGTAAAATTGGAATTATCAGCGTGAGTTCTTGAAATTGAAGAACATAAATAAATTTCGAGTATTTCTCCTTACTTTATCTACGTTCTCAGAGTGATCTTAACTGTAGTGAGTGTAGTCATTGAACATAGTCGTGATGTTGATTACATTTGCACACATAAGTTAGCGAGCTTCGACTGTTTCTGAGATTTTTTCTTTTTTTTTTTTTTTTTTTTGTTAGTATATTTTTATTTGTATTTCACGAAATATTTAGTTGTCACGTTTTGCATGTCTCGCCTTGTTAAACATTCTCACTCGTACGTTTGTTTTTTCGTATTTTGCGAAATATTTCGTTGTCGTGCTTTACGTGCCTCGCTTTATGCATGTATGTTAAACATATCAGGCAAATTGAACTTGATACGGGTCCGCATAAATGCAAATCACGTGAGACATTATTATTCGCAGAACCAGTTTGCCACAGGCTGAACAGTCCGCGATTCTTATAGTGTATAAAATTCCTGATTATTTAATCGAGCGACTTTAACGCCTTTTGCATCTGCGGACAAGATATCTCGCGGTTCGAAGCTGTTTGACGTTCTCTGCGGCCAGATATCTCGCGTTTCCTGATATCAGCTCTGCTGTATTTCTCGTTCGATGAAGAAAATAAAAAATTGATTGCATTATAGGTTAGATTGTGTAGGGTGAATGTAGGTTGGATTGTATTTCTGTTACAAGTCCGGTTAGACTTATATATAATCGGAGAAGATTTTATATCATTCACATTGTCACGTGATTTTCTCTTTTCTAAGTGTACTTTTCTTTCGAACTATAGGTATCGTTTACACAAAATTGGATTATTTTGCAAAAAAAAAACAGAAGATATTAGTATTAATAGATGTAAGATTCTTACTTACTCTTAATTTTTGATGTTGATTATTAATTAATTATTTGTACGTCAGTTGTCAGGGTCAGATTAAACTTTAGGAAGACGAAATTTAGAATTTGTTTCATATTTATCTTTATTTGTTTGTAAGAAAATGAAAAATATAACGAGTAGTAAATGTCGTGTTAGAAATGATAACTAAATGTTAACACGGTAATAGAATACCACAAGACTGAAATTCAAGACTATGAACACAAGACGAAAGACGAAATTACAAAATAGTATTTATTATTGTCTACAAATTTATTATTGTGTACTTAAAATGACATAATCTCAAATATATGAAACTCATTTGCCAGTCGACGTGTCAAATGTTAGATTTTTATGGTGATTTTATGTATATATTTCGCTTCATCCCGCGTATTAAGGTATTATCCTGTCGAAAAATCAACTTTTGCCCGGCTGTTCGAATCAGGACCAGGGAACGATTTCCTGTTCGCGGCGGGCTCGCCGGCGTGTTCGTTAAAAATAATTAAATCCGAGCTTAAAGTCGCGCACCCTCACGACCGTTTCGAAAGAAAGAGTCGAGGAAACGAGATTGCACACCGCGCGTGTGTATTTTGGTAACGAACCTCTCCGCTGGAATTTTCGCCCCTTTTCCATTCCATTCCATTCCAACGGGCCGGGCACTCATCTCGCTCTAATTCATCCGACTGGCTGCGTGAAATAACCTGGAAAATGCATATTTATTTCGCCTTTCAGACGGAATCGTTGACAATATTAACCGTCTTGTAACTGGTAGTTTTCCTTCTACGCGAGACTTTGGGAATCAGCTAGATTCCTTTGATCTTTCAGAAACAAACGGAGAACGATACAGACAGTGATTAACCAGAACTCTGTACAATATTTAAGGATCCACTCATAAATATTGTGTATAAATTGATTTTCACAAATTCGTTATTTATCGTTTGTATTGAACTTTTAAAATGCAGGTATCACTGAAAAGTGAGAGAAGAAATTTAGATTTATTTATTTTTTATAATAATAATATGAATATAATTTTATAATGTATAAATATATATGATAATTTAGAATATTTACAATCTATATTGTCGACGGTAAGGGTAGCATTTTATAATTTTTTCAATATTTTAAACAGGACTTTTTTGCACTTGTAACCACACGTGCGGCAGATTATTTTTTACGTAGATTATTTTAAAGAAGAATGTTCAGCAGCATGCTAAAAGAGCGACTGATACATTCGCATTGCTGCGCGAATATTCAGATTTCTACCGCACAAATTAAAATTTATTTCCTGCGGCGGATGCTTTTACTGAAAATTCGTCCCGCAAGGAAATATGTAATACATGTAACGAGCGAAAATATATATAATTTAATATAGTTAAAAATTCCGCATTATCGCTTTCTACTAAAAAAATCGATTTTCAACACACGGTCCGTAAATTACGAATTGCGCAAGAGCGGAATATTCGAAAATTTTTTTTCTTCTTTTTAAATTTAAATTCAAATTTTGTTTCTCTTCTTAACTTTTTCTTCTATTCTTACTCTGCCCTGTAAGATTCGAATTAATCTTTCTTAGTGACTTTTAATAGGAATCTCTTCACAAATAATTTGATTCTAGATATTAGATCATTAGACCTTTTTTAATCATCACGTATGAATTATTTACAGTAATTTATAAAATAAAGAAAATAAAGAAAATAAAAAAAGACATTTAAAATAGATAATGGATACGAATAAATAATAGAATAGAATACACACGCGTAGTTACACTGTTAGAGTTGCGAATCAACGTGTTGATTTATACTTTTTTTAACTCAATTCTAAATCTCGTCGAAAAATTACAATAACAATAATTCCACGCGGGTACCTAAAAGGTTACGTATCTCGTGCAAGATTTTCCTTTCCATACTAATTATCCGGTCATGTAATGCCGATATTTATGGAATCACGTCACGGCCAGAGCGTAACTTTAAAGAGTGAAGTAGTCGCACTCTCTGTTTTTATGTAACTAACCTTCGCCTCGTGTTATCTATTCCCATTCAGTGTGCACAACAAGTAGAAACTAATTCCTCTCTCGGCTTTTTGCTTTCTCGGACCATCAGATAGACCCTCCTTCATAAATATCTCTGGATATCGCTATTATCAATCTTGATGTGATATGAGTGTATGAATGTTACTACAGTGTTGCTGCGTTAGACTGTGGATGTTCATGCACGTTCAAATTTTTATAAACATTACCGCAAACTGCTAAATATCGGCTAAATTATAGTTTTAGATATTATTTTGCTACTAAATATCATACGCTTTCTTTTATAAATTTACGTAGTTTAAAAATATCAAAATTTGTTACAAACATTAGACATTAAGAGACAGAAAGATTTTTAATTAAATTGAAACACTGGACACGACTATCTGATGAAAAGATTTTTGGAAGAATTGAAAAATTATTAAGTAAGAAGCTACATAACAAGAAAAGAGATTTATTAATATTTCTCGAAAAAAGAGAGAAATCTATCAAAACTTTAAATTAAATTATAATAAATTATTTAAATTAAAAATTAAATAATCGATAAAGTGAGTAAATCAGATGTTCCTAATTTTCGCTCATGAATCAGGGCATTTTTCCTCGTTTTTACATTGACAGCGTTCGAACGAGAAAATGAAAAATCTACGGCAGGGGATTTCAAATCTATAGAATCTTAGTCCTTAATGGACATCACCGATAAAAGATCTTATTTGCTCGTGGCCGTGTTAACATGTTGCTTTCTCGCGGTCCGTGCCGAGTTCTGAGATGGACAGCAGCAGAGAAGGAAGAAAAAACGTGGATGAGGATCACTGATGAAGTTTCTTTGCCCAGCGACGAGAAGTCGAAAGAAGAACACGAAACGAGAGAAAAACGAAAACCAGAACGTGGTGCGCGTATTTTAGTAACGGACGTTCTAAGGGAAAAGCCTCGTTGTGCATCCGAACAAAGGCGACATACAATTTTTGGTAACCTAACAGAGCTTCGGTGTCGCGCACTCCTTGTAGGTATCTCGTCAGTCTATAAATAATGCTGTTTTTCGAAAAGTTTTCTCGAACTTAAAAACGACGAAACCGATGCGTTAGCACTAATGTTAGTTTATTCGTGTATTAATTAAGATCACTTAATATTTGTGTTTGTTTTTTATTTTTGGTTTATTTTTGTAACTGACTAAATGTCTGAAATTAATTTCCTATTTATAATCGGGGACTATTTATAACTAGAGAAGTGAGATTTTAGGGTCTTTACGGGCCCAATTGACGGCCAGAAACTGTAAACGTAGAAAACTCTCTGTCAACCGTCTGCCTCGATGAAATTCTAAGCCACGGTGGAAACGTTTTCACCCGCATTTATATTTACTTTACGCATTAAACGCATTGTGACCGGGCTTCCTTTCTCGTTTTACCTATATATAATGAATTGTATCCGTTTCCGTCTCCTCCCTTGTTTGAAATGCTAATAGAGCCACTAAATAGAGTTTTTCGAGTTTGCGACCAGGCAGTATCCATGCGCAAACGTTTTATGTTAAATTGAACGATTTATTGTTTTTATCAACGCGCAATTTGGAATTTAAATCGAACCGAGAGAGTTATATTATTTGTGACGAGATATCGTGGAAGAAAGATTCAAGGGAATCCAAGTTGATTATGATTTTACAATCTATATAGTGTTTATTAACGCGTATTAATTTAGTATTTGAATTGTGCAGAGTGATTTATATTATTTACAAAGATGTCATGGGAGAAAATTCAAAAAATCAGAGTTAATTATGTTAAAATTTTCAAGATGATAGATTGTACGTGATGGTAAAAAAAAATGGCAATTGTTTGCTCTATTTAAGAATTTATAACATTAAATATGTCTACGAACAAACAATATAATGTATCATTTATTCAAAGTAACATGAGTGCGGGTATGGAAATGTGATAGTTGCATTATCTGCGTCTTGGTCTTATGCTCATGGCATACACATTTTTCAAAGAAGTTAGTCGACATTCGATCAAAGCAATATTAAAGATTGCTATTTCCTATTTCTTTGCTATAAAATCAGAACAGTTTATAATTTTTGGTCATCCGATATTTTAAATTAGCGACAATTGTGGCAGAAATGGATATTTATATTCTTCTAGATTTAGGACATTTAGAAAGTCATTCTGAAATTGAATGAAATTAATTCTATAGTTATAAAATAAATAACTATAATATAATATAACATCACACGTGAAGTAAATAATTTTTAGGAAAATCTTCTACTAAAAATTAGTTTTTAAAAAAATGAAATGTTGATAAAAATGATAAAAATGTATAAGATCGATACTTTTATAAAGGTATCAAACAACCATCAACATTGTCATAGAAACTTGAAACAAACAAGTATCGATACTTTCGTAGAAACAACAATTTCTTATTCAACGCAGTATCGTAATTTGTGGACTGGTATCGATTCTCGACATCTATGTTTATCCGAAATTCAGCGGAACGACGAAAAGAGTCCCACTTGGAACCACATTGTACATGGAATTCGATGAGCCTTTGTAGAATGGCGCGGCCTTAACGTTGTAGAACCGTGCCAGATCACAGACGTATAATCAGACAATTATGCTCATAATAATAGGCTGGGATTCTCAGTAACCGGGCGGTGTAGAGATTCGCCGGCCAAGTCCTATTTACCTAGGTGCCTTATGGGAAAGTTCGCAGTCGCCAGGCTGCAAAAACCGACGGCGACGTGCAATTTCGCGACGTCGAAAACGTCTCTTTGTTATTGTAACCCGATGGGCTTCTCCTCTCGTTCGCTTAAACGCACACGTGAGAATAATTTCGACCGGTTCCCTCGAATATGTGCTCGACTACCCAGCCCGCCGTTGCTGCGAAATAAGTAACGACACATAATTTGATAACGTTGAATCTTTTTAATCGTCGTGCATATTGCAATCATTGCAAGGTGCTTGTTTGGTCGAAGAAGTTCATTTTAGTGGTTTACATTCGGTAGTTATAGAACGTTATAGCGTTAATAGAACTACTAGCTAGGTTGATACATTGTTATCGTGTTTTTGTGTATAATTGATTTCCATATGACCATAAGGATACGAATTACGTTTAGAAGGGAATATGTTCATGCAGAGCAGATAATCTTGCTTCAGAAGGAAGAATGTTAATATAAAGTGACTGAAAATGGAAAAAGCCTGCTAAGTTTAGAGAAAGTTTAGGTTTATAACACTTGTGGATTTATAAAAATATATATTTATAATATCGTGATTTTTTTGAAATTGACAGAATCAAATAATTTTTAGTAACGTTAGTAAGATTAATTGAAAATATATTGTTAGTAAGATTAATTGAAAGTATATTGAAATTTATGTATTTGTTCTTTATCTATTAATAAGATGCATATTGTTTAGATATAAAGATATCTGAAACAGATAGAGTAATCCAATAGAGTATTTTTTCTTTTTTTTTATTCATTAACGTCGTGTCATCTAATCTCAGATACGGAAACATTTTGTATAAAAACCAATAGTAACAAACACGTGTTATTTATCATTACATGTTTGTTTATTTAAAGATCATTTAACGAGCAATAAATGGGGAAAGCATACAGGACAGCATATTTGACTACGTTGCATTATATTATTGCTTTAACAAATTTTTTGAACAACATTAAAATTACATATTATGATATAATTTATTTCAACAATACTAAATTAGTAAAATAATACAGCAGTATTTCTAAAGCAGTATTTCTACCCTAAAACGTGTTATATCGTTAATTTCGAAAGTGTTCAGTAAGCAACAACTCTAAAAATAAAATATATGTATACACAAATGAGTTAAAAATACTGCGCGTGTAAGGTGCAATGATGTTATTTCGCGATATGTTATAATAACAGTTCACGTTGGTTGTGTCCATAATCTGTATTCAAAGTGCCCGAGTATTTTTTTTTATCACTGAAAATGATTTTAGCGGGGGTAACCCAGAAAATCGGGCCTCTTCAGGTGCAACACTAATGCAACGAAAATTAACGATTGGTTGATTTGAGTCACGTGATTCGTGAGGGGGTGTGAGGTAGACCTCGAGTAGGAGTGGCGTTGTCTGGTACTGAGCGTGATCTGGTATTGTGCCTGTAATTTGTTTTCTATCGATTCAAATGTTTGCATGTCAATAAAATTTTATGGCAAAAAAGTCATCTTCATTTCCTAGTCAGAACAGTTGCTTCTGGGCCTTTCAGTGAAACGAATTGTACTAGGGTACAAGTGCAGTTTTTTTTATTTTTTGCAACGAAGAGGTTAGGTTGTCATGGTCACTTCTCTAGCGTCGCGCGGTTTCCATGGGAACGTTGACACGCCGCGCGAGAATAACGAGTTTGAAGGGACGCAAGCGCGTGAAGGACACTGGTCAACGTTAGCTACTATGAACAAGTTCACGTGTGACGTAATTCTTTGTGGGAAAAAAATCATCGCGAGCTAGGATGTGAACGTGACCCTACCGCGTGACGTCTTTAGCCCTCACAGTACTGAATTATGGAAATTGAGCTGTTCTTAATTCATTGCGACGTTTATTTCATTATGTTTCTTTTTTTTACACGTAGAAACATCTGTATGTAGAGAAAGAATGAAATTGCAAAATTTGTTTAAATCAACTGATTCAATGCATGCGAAAAGTGTTTTTTACATAATAAATAAAATTACAAATTTTCCGCATTTAAGATTGTTCACGGCTAGTGCATTTTGTTATCTTTTTTTTTTTAATGTAGATAGGCATAATTTTTTTTTTTTGCAGTAATTGGAGCAATTTTTACTCATTAAGTTTTAAAGTATAATACTCGTAATATTCTTGATACGACAATATTTATGCGACTTGTTAATGATCCAGTTATTCGTTCAACGTCAATGGTATGCAATTTTTAACAACGTACGTTAATTTGATCAAGAAATTCGATCTACGAAATGCCGTTTCTAAATTGCATCCGCTCCTTAGTTTGGTAAACTGAGTTATTATATCTGATTCCACGTTTAAATACACCGCGAATGTACCAAACAAGGTTGCAAACGTATCGAACGCGCGCGATCGATAGTCGGATGTTTATAAGCTTGCATTAAAACGGAAGATGGTTGTTTTGTGCATTCGATAAGCGAATATAAGCAAATGCAAACTGAAAAACACTTGCAATTCAGAGACGTATCAGAAGTCTGCCCGTTCACATGAATTTATTTCAATTTCTTTAAACGTTACGTTAATCCAAAAAGAAAAGAAGAAAGCGTACGATGATTCAATAGGATGTACGACCTCCGGATTTCTTTCTAACCGCGTAACACGAAAGGTATTTTAGAGATTAACTTGCAAACATTCCCGAGGAATTTAATTCTGTTTGTGAAAGAAAATCGCGTTGATTTAAAAATTAATTTAGAAATATTGGAGTTCGTATAAATATTGTAACAATTTAAAATAAAAAAGAGAGGGAAAAATGGAATACTCAACGTGATTCAATTTTTTCATGAAATCTATATATTTATCTGTATATACAAAGTATTCGTTATAATATTTGATATGAAATTACATACTCAATTATTGACATAATAGATGTAATAAAAAAAAATTATTGTATTTTATCCACGTTATTTAACATAATGTTATTTAACTAATAAACAGCTTTAGTATAGATATAGGTTTAATTTACAGTCAAGTACACCTATATCGGTCCGCTTCGCAAATCACGTCGAAACTGTCGACAAAATTGGCCTTTATGTGAGGTTAACAGAAATAAAAAAAAAGTGAACAAAGAAATAACTACATTGCTAGAGGCAACGAGCGTTTCACGGAAAGCGACCGTTAACCATTTTTTAACACCGGATCTCTCTCGATCCACGTGAACATTATCGATCCCCAATGGTTTTTAAAAGAATAGAATATTACACGGAATCGGTATCGTGTATTATTACAGGAAAATGTATTATCGCGTATTATTAGAATATTATTCAAGATGTTTCATGATACAATTGAAATCGACGCTTTTAATTACAGCGTGCATTGCGTGTACTGCATATCGAGATTGACTTTGCTTATTGTATATATAGAATAATCGTGCGCTACGTGATTATTCTGGCAAGCTTTGTGCTTCTCTTATGTAGGTCTTGGTCTTTTGTATGACGTTCTCTTTCGCGCGGAGTAACGAAGCAGTGAAGAACATGCGAGAAACAGATTAGCAAACGCAAACCTACATCGCGGTAATTCGTTATAATTTGTTAACCTTTCTGAGAATGGAATTTCCATTTTAGATTGCATGCGCGCGTGTATCTTCTTCTTTCGCGAGTTTCCTCGGTTAAGTAACCTTTAAAAACTATGTACATAATTACTTGTTAATTTTATAATTGTAATTTAACACACGCGTTAAATCACAATCGTGATGCAACGACCTGGATTCGTTAATGCAGCGATAAACGTAGTAATGCAGTCGCTTCGGTGGAGTTAAAGAAATATAGGCGATAAGATTGCTCTCTCTCTCTCGAGAAAGAGCGTTAGGACAGCTGTAGTGATGTGACACGGACAGGGTGGATGCGTCGGGCGGTGGCTTGTCGACGAGTGTCACGGTACTGTTCTAAAACAGGGCCACTACGCATGCGCGGTTCCCCTATCGGTTCGCCGTTGTCTCTCTGCGTCCCTCTACCGTGGCATTACTGTCGTTTCCCCCTCCATCTATCGTCGAGCATCCCCTCTTTCGTCCTCTCCTAATCCCCGTTTGCCCTTCGCGCCAGTCGCGTCAGTTGCGTGAGAGCCTTTAACGGGGGAGGTGCTTTTTAGCACTTACCGTGCGTGGCACCCTCTCCTCTTCTAATCACTGCCATTAGTAGTATATGTATATACATATATATATATATACATATATACACACACACACACACATATATATATAATAATAAATATAAATATATGTACAATTGAAAAAATAAAGTAGAATATATATGTATACCCGTGGCAATACGCGAGGACATCCGATCTGTGAATTAATTTAACAAACGTGAGATGATTCGTGAACTGTGACACGAGAGTAGCGAGAGTACAGTTCCCGAAGATCAGCGTGTCGACAATTGTACTACAGATCGGTGGAGATAAAACGTGCCACGGAAAGGGAAAACCATAAGTGTTCTCGTTTTCACGCCAAGGAAGAAGTGAGGTGAAGCATCGGCGTGGACCTATCCGTTCTGTCCGTTGTTACTAGTGTTCTGCTTCGTGTGGCGGAGCGCACGGTCGCGTTTCTTCGTGTCGGATACACCGTAGTGTATTCATCGCATCTTTCTCTCTCTCCCCCTCCCCCTCTCTCTTCCTTTTCTTTCCCTCTTCTTCTTCTTCTTCTTCTTCTTCTTCTTTTCTCTCTCTCGTTCGTCACATTCGTTTTCTTTGCATCGACACATTTACTGGCTGACGCGCATCTGACGACGACCTTGTGTTCTCCCTTGTGTTCTTCTCGCCTTTGCTCGCCTTCGTTCGGTGCTAAGAAAGATAACAATATGTCGCGCATGACGTTGCCGTGACCGAAACTGACCGCTTGAATTCTGTGCACGAGCGAAATGAGGAAGTGAACTCGTGAACTTGTGCGTCGGTGTGCCTGAATGTGATATATATCCCCAGTTCGATTCTCGTTTCCTACCGTTGAAGATCATCCTCCCGCGAAAATCAGACGACCTTCCAGAGCTTACGTACGGCGTCTTCCTGGCGCTGATTGAGATTTAAATTCCACGGACCTTGGGCGATTTAAATGGTGAGTGAACCGCTTGCTGATTCGCTGCGTGCTCGGCGTCGTGGTTGGCACGCTTGCACATATAAGCGTGTATGTATATATATGTATGTAAATAGGAAGCGTGTTTTTCTTGATGATGCCGACCACCATGCACACGGCGTTTGCTCCAAGATTAATCGTCGTGTATATATATATATATGCGCGCTTGTTATTTAACGGTGAATAACGCAGGACTCACCTTGCTAGGTTGACTAGAGTCAACAACAGACGACATATCGGCCCGCGGTTTATACACGAATTAGGGGGCTGAAACACGAAATTTTTGTCCAGTGGTGTACGATCGATGCCTCGAGAACGGTTTCGTATACGCCCTCGACTCGTCCTTTGACCCTTAAACGAGCAAGCGCCGTGTGCATCGAATATAGAACACTTTCCTTTCCCTAATCTTTTTTCTTTAATTATTTACCTCTACAATATCGATTTCGTTCAAATGTAACGAATACATAGAGAATACATATCGATGTATAATTGTGGTCATTGTGTAATAATATTCATTAAAGTTTTTAGTGGCAGAACTATTAACAGTCAGACAGATTGATTTGATTAAAATGTAATTGAAATATGGAAAAACAGGTTCATGTAAAATTGCGAATATCAAATTTACAAAATTCA
This sequence comes from Melipona beecheii, assembly GCA_032399605.1. Classification (NCBI taxonomy): domain Eukaryota; kingdom Metazoa; phylum Arthropoda; class Insecta; order Hymenoptera; family Apidae; genus Melipona; species Melipona beecheii. The sequence continues at coordinate 4,482,247 of JAUCMO010000504.1, read as the reverse complement.
ATTTTCCAAAAATGTATTTTTGTAATATTTATAAAAAAATTTATGAATTTTAACCATTGAATTTCTTACCGTTATAAATTAATGTACAAACACTATACAGTTCTTGTAGCTCGTAGATACATGTACTGTTCAGAGTTGGTTAGGCTTCTTCCTCGTCACCTTGACCTGCATAACTCTTTCTCACGATCGTCAAGTTACTTACCGATTGCCGGTATATTGCATCGAAAAATTCCGATAAATTCCGAATTAAAACTGGTGAGAGAAATAAAAAAGAAACAGTCTGTGGCTCGGATCATATGTTTGAAAGTCATATTGGCAGTTAGTCGCGTTTTCAGCTGGTTCCAGCGACCTTGACGGAATCTTGATTCCCGTTGAAAGTAAATTTCCATTTTGCTTGTCTCTTGGTTTGAAAATCGGAACCGATAAAATCCGTAGAATGACGTGCGTTCTTGTCGTGGGAAGCTAGCGAACGTGGAAACAATAACGGCGCGTATTAATCGGCCATAGTCTGAGTAGGTCAATGCAACAAGTCGCGTAAATGCCAAGCTCGATGATGATAATGCGTGAAAGGTTGAAGAACACCGGTGCGCTGGTAATTGCTGTTCGATGTGTGAATCGTTAAGTGAAAAACTAGGTCGCTCTGTGCGTCTACATGCGCGCCATTCACGTGTGTACACGCGAACGCACACCAATAGGAGAAACCATACCAAGTTCGACTTGCGTAGACTAATTGTAAAAAATTATTCGATTACGATAACAGGATCTAATTAGCTTTGCTTTTGGTCTTCGGTTTTCTTTGCATTTCTTCAAGTACAAAATATTTAGTTTAGTTTACTTTTGCAAATGGTTGTTAACCTTTTGCTCTGGAATGACGTGCCACGCACGTCGAGAATATTTGGCCCAAAATTGCAATATTTCCTCAGTTTCAAGTATATTGAAATATAACCCAAGCAAAACAAATAATAAATTTATTACTTCTCGATAATTTTTATCCAGTCATATACCGACGAGTTCAAAAAGAAAGCGACGAATTATTAATTATATACGGTTTGGTCACTCGTTATGGTCCGCAATCAGTTGCCAGTGCAAGAGATTAAGAAGACACAGAAGTGGGAATGTTTTTAGACATAATTGTTACACAGGGGTTATTATTAGTTAATTAGAAGACATAACGCATAAAATAATATTTGTTTGCATTTTAAAATATTAGACTGAAGATATTTCTCAATAATTCAAAACTATTTCAAAAATCATTTCTTTACGAATATCTTTATAAATAATAATTTTAAAAAGTTTTTTAAAAAGTTTGAACATTATATTCAAGATGGATTATATATTTACATATATTTACATTTATATTTTCAAATATACTAACACGCATTCAACATTTAAATTGTTAAGACACATTATACTGTCTTCATTTTATTTACTATCTTGTTTATAGTTATCTTTTTTGTACGTGATAAGTTTGATGTAAGCAACGATTCAATCTACTTGATTATATGCATCAGCGGGGAAGCGGAACGCAATGAACTTTACACTCGGAATAGCATGACACTCTTTCCATCGCGTTTGAATTACCCGCGTTTACGACTCAGGGCGGCGAGCATTTACGGTTATTACCGCGCTCTTAAAATTGTTCCAGGTGCTTCCCAATCGCAGCCGCGACCGAGCCTACCGTACATAAAATTCCAAGATTAATTCCCGTAAGATTGCGTTTCAACTGCTTTTTTGACCCCGGACTGATTTTTATCTCGAACTGGTTCCTTTTCTCGCTGTAAATTTTTCTCGCGCATGAAATCTTGCCTCGAATCGTGTTCCACCTTTTCAAAATGTTCTGCGTTCTTGAAATTTTATCGTATATAAGGACTTTCTACATAGAAAAAAAAACCCTAAAAAAGTAGCGCAGCCAAATCCAAATAACAAATAATAAAATAAAATAATCGTTGAAAAAAGGCTCTATCTATATTGGAGCGCAGCTAAATCCAAAATGTCAAACGAGGTTGCGCAACATTCATTTGAGTTTGAAATTCGTGGAACGAACTACGCTGTTAACGAAAATTATTTTCACTGAAAAAACAAACCTAGAAAAACAAATGAAATTGTGCAATTTATCAGGAACGTTGCTGTCAAATATTTCGAGGAACACCGCTTGTGTCCCTCTGGTGTTGATACGCATATCTGCATGCATTTCATGTACATTTGCCTGCATACGTCTCTCTTGTGTTTACGTTGCCCACGTACGGTCTCGTCCCTGGTGTTTAGCGAAAGAGGTGTCGAGTTTCAAAGCAGAGCAAGTCACCGCGACTAACATCGAACAAAACGCGTATATACATACCCACGTGCATTGTATGCGCGTAGAGCATACTATACGTACTGAGCGAAACGAACAGAAGGGCGGAGTTGCTACCCGTGTATACCGGATGGATGAAAAATGCTTGAAATGTAGTAACGTGACGCAGGAAATGGAGGAAGTGGAACGTGTCTTCTCAGGATTAAAAAATACTATCTTCAAAGGCACGGTTAGACATAGAAATGCACCCTGAAAAAGGAAACTAACGACAGCGAGCTGGGATTTGTTGCAGCATTGTGGTAACACGGTTCAGAAACCGCGGTTTAATTGGAATACGGAACAAGCGAGTTTATAGAGTACGATTTGTGAGAAGCGTGAATACGTTTGCCTATGGTAACGTCGTACTTCGAAAAGATTTTTAACGTAACGCGTTTTACAATTATTTAGAAAAAACAAAATATTTAAAGTTATTTAGAAAAAGATTAGGTTCGTAGAAGTCAGTAGAACATATTAAAATATGTGTAATGTTAGATTTAAAATAATGTGCTTTAGAAATATTCAACTGTTTTTGCACGATAATTCAATATTCTTCAACGAAAACTAGTATTATGTATTATTATGTTACATAAAGAAGATAACAGTTTTAAAGGTTTTTAAGTAGTAATTTAAAAGTGTAGATAACAAAATCAAAAGATAATAGTTCAAATAATATTTAAAATTCAAAATACGGGAATAATATTTAAAATACGTTTCAGTAATAAATGTAGAAGAGGTTACATTTTCACAAGGTACATCTTAAAGTATTATACAAAAAAAAAAAAAACGATAATAATAATTTCAAAAAAGTTCGGTTAGAATCAGAGTTATAATATTTAAAGTATTTCAAATGATTTAAGAACTTGGTCTAGTAAAAATAATTTAAAATTCCTTTAGAGGAAGGAGGATAAAATTTCAAAGGAAGGAGATAACAATGTATCTAATTTTTGCGAGCGACGGGTACCGTCAACGTTTCACGAAAATGTAGATTGACGTTCTTTCAAAAATGCAGCTTCAGCGTCGAAGCAGTGGGCGAGAGAGAGATTGAATTTTTCTTTTTGTAACGCCGCTATGGTCAAGAAATTCTGGACAATAAGACACAAAAGGAAGAGTAGGCGAGTCAGCGTAGAATTTAAATTCTTGATCTCACGGTCACTGACCATGGCATTCAGGCAATGCCACAGTGTTGTTGAACGAGTTGAAGATCAGTGCCCCCTGCTTTCCGGGCCGAGTTCGATGAAAGATCCGATGATCAATGAGTCACTTATGTGTTCATATTTAAAAAAAAAAAGTTGTCGTGGAATTTAATTAATGTGACGCGTCACATCGCCATCACCATGATGAGCTTTATTCGCGAGCAAAATTTCATTCCCAAGAATATGTTAATTGTTATTACACAATGATGACTCGTGATTAGAGTGAAGTTTAAACGATGTTTTCAATCATTTTTAACGATAATGATGTATTGTTTTTCAGAATTACTTTTTGTCTTTAATTTTTTTAAAGTTCAATATTCTTCTAATCTCTTTACTCTTTAGATTATATTATGATATTGCATTAGATTTGTATTATATAATGTTATATAGTATTACTACATGCAAATCGTATAGTCGAAACAAAAAATGAAAAATATGATGTAAAATCATTATCTTAAAAAATTGACAATTTTTATTATAGTTCAGTGTATTTAGATAGAATTTAGATGGAACATTCTATATAGCTATGCGAAACGTTCTGTATTTAGTATAGTTAGACATAATATTGATTATTTCATTAGATTCAAGCACGTCCCATAAATCTTTCGCATTATGTACGCTATTGCAGTTCTGAAATAACCAACACTAGCACGGAGCATTAATGCAGAGTTTATGATTTCCCAGACTCGCGTATAATTCGCTGCATAATGTAAAATAACTGTATCTGGAAAACAAGTGACTTTGAAATGCACATTAATTAGAATTATTCCTTTATTATCAAAATATCTTTCTAGAAAAGAAAAAATCACTGCTTCGAAGATAACAGATTTGAAAGGCAAAAAAGAAAGGAAGAATACATAAAAAAAAAATTTTGGCAAGGTAAAACATTAATTTTGGCAATTGAATTTGTATAATTAGTTTGATCGAATTGTTGAATTTTTATCAATTTAAAAACAAGTTTCAATTAAAACTTCTTAAATTATATTAATTTTAAAAAGTACAACAAATGAAATAAAAATAAATGTATAATAATATAAATTATACTATTACTTATATATATGTTGTAATAGGATCATTGAGCATTTATTAGCTCCCCAACAACTATGAAAGTTTCTAATGACCTATTACAATGCCTTAATACAATTGTAAGTAATAAATTAGAAAAGGGGAATTAATTATTATTTCAGTGTTTAAATGGATTTATTAACACGATATCAGTATAAACTGCAATACAATGCGAGACATTATTTATGCTTATTGTTTGAAAAAGGAAAATTGCACGAATGCTAATCGTTGCCTCGCAAGTGATTAACTTGAATTTCAGATAAGATACTTGTAATACACCATAATCTCGCTGTTAATTCTCAGTAGAATCGTTATTTCGTATAATCGCACTGTTGATAATCTGATTATACCGTTATCACATCGGGCAATTATCATGTCGGTAATGTATGACTCTCTGTCAGAGAAATAATTAAAGTTAATCGGTTTATTAATATAGGGGATAACGGACATTTTTAATCAATTCTGATAAATTTATAGTGTTTCTTGTCTTCGGATTATAAATTATATTAGGTGGTTAAATTCTACAGTAGATGTTTGATTTGTATTAATTTTTTTTTATAATTTTTTAAAAATTGTAGAATTGAGTTTGGAAAGTGTCTGTATATTCTTTTAAATTACTTGAAGCGTTAGATAAAATTTTGCGTTCCTTTCTTTTCAATTAATTTTTAGCTTTAGAGTAAATTAAAATCGCATTAAAGTTTGATAGAGTTTATATTTAATGTAGCAAAATTTTATATAGGTAACAATAAAGTAATTTGAAAAATTTTGCTTAAAATATAATTATGAAGTAAGCGAGGAAAATAATTATAAAGTTTGTGACTTAAAAAGCTTACTTTGTAGTAAGTAAAAAGTTACTCTGTAGAAACAATTATATAGGCTTCTAGTTAAAAAAGAAAGTGGCTGGAATAATTCAATGAATCGATGATTAAAGCGGATGATGAACAGTTTCGACGAATTGTTAATTCATTTTAAAAGTCTGCTATGGTCATGCAAATTCTGCGTTATCACGAAATAAAATTGACTTTTGTATAATAATTTGCTAAGGTTGACTCGTCATAGACTTGCAATATCCTTTTTTCGTAATGCTTCATGCTTGAAAGATTTCCATGCAAATAGTGTAATATACAATTTCATAATAACACATAATACGCATGCATCAATATTTTATGAAAAATGTTTCTATACTTTTATAAATTATAATATAAATATAATTATAAAATAAAATGTAACATAGAATATATATAGCATAGAATATTTAATAATTTTACACATGGAACTAGTTTCGTATATATAATATATTCAGAAAAATTTTCTATGATAGTGTTCAAATATTGAAATCAAATCAAAAAAAAGAAAATCATAATATATAGAAAAATAAAAAATGTACAAGATAAGCAGTTCGTTTGTGTAAAGGGATAAGGGACATTTTGGTCGTTTTGCAAGGTAAACACCTCGCGACAATTCGACGCGAGTAATTTGCACGTGAAACTAGTTTTCCAGCGCATATTGGAGTACGTGTCCGCGGTTCACAGAAAGAGATGCAAGGTATCGTGTGTTCGTACGCACAGTTAGGCACAAGTACGCGTCTCTCTGTCGGAGAGGAGCCAGCCTGATGATACAGGTACTAGAGAGCAGGTCGTTGAACTTAGGTTCCTCTTGTGTACACTGCACACCACTGTCTTCCGGCCGTTTTCGTTTCAGTTTCTTATATGTAGTAGGAAGCTTCACTAGAATCTAAATGCGACGAACGGACAGCCCGAGAGTAGGAAGCTGAACAGCGGATTGGAGCTACGCAGGAATAGATTGCCTAGACGATTAATAATTTAACGGAATTAATGGCAAAGGAAGGAATTCGATGGCTACGTTCAATCACGTTATTAGCGATTAACGGTGCTGCATGATATTTTATTCCATTATTTTCTACCAGTGCAGTTTGAAAGGAGCTGTAAAAAAAATTAATATTTCTTACGTCGTGTTCTATAAATTTCAAATTATTTTATTAATGAAAAATGTAACGTTTAATACAATTCAAACTTTCAAGTATTTAACATGGCCCTAAACTTGAATTTTCATGATTACTCCAAGTTAATATTTTTCTGATTTTTAATTTGCATGTTATTTTTTTTATTTTTATTTTATACTTCTTTTTTTACCATTTTTGTGATTATAAAAGAATATAAAATTTTACGTTACATTAAAAAACATATCTACAAAGTATAAAATTCTATAAACGTTTTGACAATGTATTAAATATATATTATATTTAATTTGTATAATGTATAATATTATTATATAATTTTGTCTAATTTTAGATACCTATGTATTAAAGATAATTAGTTGTAGCTTTAATTAAGTATAGAATAATAATGAGAACATAAATATTATGCACGTACACTGTAAAATTAACGTTCAGAATACGGATCATAAAATCCCCAAGTTATCAAACATTTTCCTAATCAAACGTTTTCATACGTACACGTATAGTTCACGAGTTAACAATTTCCGGCATGTTCGTGGAATCCTGTTTGAAGTTAGTCACCAACTACAGTTAGTTTCCTGCCCTGCCATCCTGCTTGATCAAGGCGGTGCACACCTTGTCGGCTCGGATGCGTCTCTTGTTTGTGCATCTTCTTTTTTACTTATATTCCGTCCCTTCTTCTATCCAGCGCAGCGTCTAGCCACGGTCTATAGTCTATACTTTTAGCGAGCGACTGGAATAGGGAAAAAGATGATAGGATCGCAGGAAACTTGTATCCTCTTATCCGTTCCCGTAGTAGATGAATTTATTGAAATTGTTTCTGAGTATTTTCCTGAAATACAATTAGGTTATTATTATGTAAATACATTTATTAATTCTAATAATTTTTTAAAATTTTGAATGTATAAAATTATAGAAGTTAAGAAAACAACAATTAGTTTCACAGTGGATAATGTTTTTTAGAGATTTGTTCATTTTAATGTGGATTATTTGTTCGAAAGAACTTTTTGAGAAGATATTAGTCAATGCTTCAAGATTACGAACCAAAATGTTAAAGTAAATTAAAATCTTACAGGATATTATTACAGGAAGTCGATGAAAATGTCTGCTTAAAACCAGTATTACTTGAGCCGTGTGACTATAAATACCGATATCATTAAGTTATCACTTTACATTAGACGCTTCACATTACATAGATTACAAACTCTATTTTTAACCTACTTAAGCCATAAATCTCCTACGTAAAAGTCATTGGTCCAAGAACACTCGTTTCTTCCGTGACTCCCTTCTGTTGAGTTATTAGTCTAATAATCTATCTCATGCGTTTCCAATAAAAGAAACGTGCCGGGAGCACTTGTCAGCTACGTATCAAGCTATCCATTCGAAAAATTAAAATCCACGACAATCCACAGGGGCTATTTTTACTGGCGTCTCGTGTAGGTTGCGCTTGTCAGCCGCAACTCTGACCGTTCAGATTTCAATTAGACACACAGATGGACATCTCGTTTTACTCTGGTTCCAGTGAAACGGAGGAGCAACCGACGCGCAGCAGCATTGGCGCAGGCTCGCGCGCGCGCAACCCCCTCCCCTCCTTCTCCTTCAGTTTGATATAACCGTACCAAAACGGCCGAGAGAAGGACAGAGAGAGGATGAACGCTCGTTTGAAACGCACACACAGGGTTCTGCATTACGGGGTGGTGGCAGCGGAGGCATCGCCGTAAAATCACGATACGAAACGAAAACAATATTTCGTGGAGAGAGAGAGAGAGAGAGAGAGAGTGAGACCGAACGGTGCGGCCCTCGCGTTTGTGTGTGTGTGTGTGTGTGTGTGTGTGTGTGTGTCGCGGCAAAGCCACGGAACGTCCCTGAGAGTTCACTAGCTTCCTCGGATCGTTGTGAACCGTCGATTACTTTTCTCTTTCTCTTCCTTGATACCTGTTCCTTTCTCTCTCTTTTGCCACGGTGAAGAGACGTGGCCGGGTGACCGTGCGCGCGTGTGCGTTGCATGTCAGGGCTGGTGAGCCCCGGAGGAACGGTCCTTTCTCAGCTCCGAAAACTGGTTCCGTATGCTTTCGTGTACTATATCGAAGCTCCCACCGTGTATACAGATGCCTGTGGCCCGGGACTCTATCTGTCCCAGAGAGGAGAGCAATAGAGGCCCGGGGAAGACGAATTGCCCGGACGGGTCAGTCGTCGAATCGCGGCCCAGAGGGCGCGTCGTTAGAGACGGTTTTAGGAGTGAGTTCTCGTGTTGGGGAGGCTCGTCCTCCCCTTCCCTCGCGTTCTTCCTTTTCCTCGTCTTCCTGCACCTTTTCGTACCTCTAGTTTCGACCTGCGTCCGTCTATTCTTCTCTCTCTGTCTCCCTTTCTTTCTTTCTATCCATCTGTCTCTCTCGGTTTCTCTCGCTTTCTCTGCCCGGTACCGTACTCTCTCCCTTTCTCTCGCGTCCTTTCTCTTTCTCTGTCGGTTCAACTAGCGGGGGCCCGCGGGAGTGACCCTGAAAGTTCAACAGCCCTCCCTCGAATGGCGCCCCTAACCGCCTCCCCCTCCACCCTCGTACCTCTTCCCGTGTCCCTTCCCTTTGTGTTGTGCACTGAAACCTAACTTCGCTTAGGCGGCCGCGGTTGCCGCCGCAGCCACCGACACGTTTCTGTGCTGCACGGACTTACATTTCTTTCTTTCTTTCTTTCTTCCTTTCCGTTCGTTCTTCCTTCCTGCGTGCACGTAGTAGTTTCGTCTTTCTTTTTCTCTTTCGGTTCTCTTTCCGGACCGTCTATTTCTCTTTCTAACCACTTGCCACCTTGTGTCTACGGTATATATACGTTTCTGGCCTTTACCAGTCGCCAGCCACGACCGTGTTCCTAAGGCTAAGGACCTTCTCGCGCGGATCTGATTGATCGTACATCACTGGCACAGCCTTCATCGGCGCGTTTCCAAGATTTCGGTCGCTTTGAGCTGCGGTTGCTGATTTGATTGACATGACGGATTAAATTAGGAGCTAGTGTGACGGAATTTCGGAGTTTTTTTTTTTTTTTTTTTTGATGGACAGGATTGGATTAGGAGCTTCTTTCGGTTTAACTAAGAAAAGTTTGGTTATTTTGATAGAACTTGGTTGATTTTGGAGTAATATATATCTAATACTGTTTGATTTATAATTGAACTATTGAAGGATACGTACATTCCATGTGTATATTCAATTATTTACGTATTACATTATACAAAATAATACATTTTCCAATTAATTTACGTTATGTAATAATTTTTAAGTCTACCATGTATGAGAGCTGTCTTGTACTTAGATCTTTCTTTTACAATAAAATTCAAGTATTCACCTTAATTAATTAATCGAAACGAAAAAAAGGAAACGTGCACAAAAGTGCAACACTAATGCAGGTTCTTATTCGTAACATCAATTTTCTGTTTCCTCTGCATTCATTAATTTATATAACTTCCTTTTTTACATTTCCCTTGAACTGAAAGGGACGGAAGTCGATACATTCTTCTTTTCCCGTATTGTGATATCTTTCAATGCTACAAACGTTTATATACTATATAATTCGACTTTGTAACTTCGGAAATGTAAATTGCAGTGTGGAGGACTTTTTCCCGGATACGTTGCATAAGTTGGGTTTAAAGCCTTAAAACCTTGACCGTAAGACTGTCATTGTGTAACAGTACTTTGTTCGCTCGATACTGTAGTAGTTTATTGCTTTTCCCTCTTCCCGCTGCATTTCGAATACAGTTTTGTTTCCACGTGTATCGATGTAAGAACCGTCACAATCGGTCATGTTATTTCCAAGTACAAAGCAACATATTATTATGCAGATACGTGTGTATTATTATGTAGATAGACGATGAATTGAAATTATTTTTCATGTTTCACAATAGCAACGAAACGGAAGATAAGGAAATATTGATTATTTATTCTAATTGAAATTGTGATATTTCACTTTATATTCGCATTAAAAATTATGAATTAATAAATAGTAAGTTTATATTATTATAATTAAAACAGATGAAATTATGAGATTACAATTTTTGCGTAATATAAAATTTAAGTTACCCAAAATTAATGCGACTTAATTATTGAAATGAAGATATGTTACCGATGAAATCTATATCAATGTTTTTTTAATTTAGAGAACAGATACGCAATTTCATCAAATTTGCAACGAGTAAATATTTTTTTACTTATTTCATTATTTTTAATTATTTAATAAATTTTTAACCGAATAAAGTTTATCATAAATATCAAATATTTTCATACTGTAAATAGTTTGAAATTGAATAAATATTGTAACAACTAAATGGATGGTACTGTCAAATTAATGATAATTTAATAAAACACTTAGTCATAGTCATTATAAATTTGTCAAATTGTGAAACAAATTTCCACTCGTTTACACGTGCCTTATTTTAAATGACGCTTTATGTGACAGCTCTTGACCATTTAGATTAATCAGCTGTAGGTTTCAACATTTATCAGTTTCTATTATTAACTCATTAGCTGTTACACAGTTTGTTTTATCCTTGTAGTTGACAGCTTGTTTTATCCTTGTAGTTGACAGCTTGTTTACTATGGAAATAAATTTTCTACTTTTTTTTTTATTTCTAATACAAATAATGAAACTTGATCTCTATAAATATCTTACGTAGAATAAGATTTAAAATCATGTTACTATTTTTTGACAAAATTTTGATTTACAAAAATACAATTTAATTACAAAAGTATTATATGTATTATAAAATACATGCGATTAAAAAGTTTTATCTATAAGAAGTACTGAATATTGGAATGTTCTGAGAGTGTATATAATAAATAATGAACGTACATAATAAATAATTTTGTCATATCAAATTTATCGAATCTAAAAATTAATTTCATATTAATTTCATAAAAATAAAAGTTGCATTAAATTTTACTGATAATTGTTTTCGATAACTCTTAGCAAAAACAAAAAAAAGATTTCAAAGCGTCATTATGAAACAAGGCAGAAAGGGGGAAAAAAAGAGGGTAGTCCGGAAGTGAAACTGGCGATACGGTTCTTTATGTTGCCAGATAGCCTATTGAGTAAGGTCAAGGCGGCAGCTGTCGAGCTCTGCCATTTTTCCCGTCCGTTTAAAATTGTTCTTCGTACGTGAAAGATGCGCACGCCATTGCAGGAAGTCGAATCAGCCGCAGGAAACCAGTGTTTGCTGTCGGCATTAAATCGGACTTGTTCGTGATCGTGGGAAATGCCGCGAGGTGTAGTCGGAATAAAAGGATCAACCACCTGGAGAAAAGTGGAGTAATTCGTATCCGGAAGCGAAACGAAAGCCTTTCGTTCGAGTGACAATGTCAATTTCACCAGTATCGTTACTGGAATATTCCAGCACATCTAAAATGCAAATACAACGTAAATAGAACGTATTACAAAGTAATGTAATGTTCATTCTTAGAAATACGCAAACGAATAGAATAATAAAAATGTACTGAAAGGAATGAAACAATTTAAGGAAATGTACGTGTTATAACAAAGGACAATCGTTGTCGTTGCAAATTGCTCACAGGTTATTTAAAAGAGGTGTGCAAGGTGTTAATACAAATTACGTCGTAGTTGTCGGACATCTTAATCACAGTGATTCGGTTCCCGTTCTATCTTTAATATCTCGGTGAGGTACATTTACGCGACTATGTTTTGCACCCCTCTTTGTATTCCGTTCAGAATAATAAGCAGTCGTTCCCTTTTCCTTGTAATTTTCTTTTAGCGCCCGCACATTTTCGACGTTTATCAATGACCGAGTTCGAAATTACAGGCGTATGTTAAATTTTGTTTCTTTCTCGACTTCATTTTCTTGCCCCTCGTCTTTTTACTCGGACTTCTTCTCGTCTTAGTGCTTTTCTCTTCAATTTGCGAGTACTCCTCACAGTATTTTGTCAATTTGTACAGTTTAGCTTGATGATTTTCATCTGGGATCAGATTTTAAATATTATAATTAATATAATTGTTATAATAACTGTTAAATGTACGAATTATTATTATCTCGTAAGAGAATTAATATTTCTTGGTCGTTTTTATATTTTTGACGAAGTCTCGAAGTTTCATTCGACTTCTTTTGTCAGTTCACTTCGATTAATATTATTTGTAGGTTTATGTCAAGTTCTTGTACTCTTAGGTTTTTATGTATTCGTCCGTTTATCGATTTTCTAAACTTTCTGAAACTCACACAGAAGTCTCTTGAATTCGAGTTGCGTTTTGTGAAACGGAAAATAAACTCCCGTTAATTATATTTGGAAATAATTAGAAAATTGTATTGTAGATATTTTCTTTTTCTTTCGAATCAATGATTCAACTTGTTCCTTTTATGAACTATTACAAACAACGTATTTTCCTGCCTAGAATGAATGAGACCAGATTTAATATTTTACAATACCATGAAATTTTTCTGTTTAACTTAGTTCGCGAAACATTTAGGTTTACTCATAAAATAGGTTACTTTGTATTTATAACAGCAATCAATACAATCTATACATTTCAAATATCAAGGTACAAGTGTGAATAATATATAAAATAAATAATGTATAATATATATATAATTCTTTAGAATTATTAATATCTAAAATATCTAAAATCGAAACAATCAATACGATTTAAAAAAAAAAACACTGCGGATTAATAATCCAACCATTGATATTGTTAATTACATTGTTTGGCCAAACATACATAACTTTCAATTATTTCGCGATAATTGTTCGCTTTGGTAAATTCCCTTCGTTCTCCACGAGGAATCAAGGAGCACGCTTCCTGTTTCAGTTGGCTTCTGTTGTCAGCTGATGATCTCCACTAACGCGCGCGTTACTCGTGCTCATACGTACCGTATGTACGTACTTGAAGGCCTCGTCCTTCATACACAGTCGCACAATATGCGTTTGCACGTGTACTAATACATGTCACCGAACGGTAGCAGCGGACGTTGGAGGGGCGAGGTAGGTGAGGTATCTCGGTTAAGAGAGGGAAGGGACGAGGTTCTAGTGAGGTTATGGCCGGGACGAGAGGTTGGGAAGGGGGATGGGGGGATACATTGCCGCATTCTGCGAACGTTATACATGCAACGCGAGTTGCAGCCTCGGCGTGCGTGCTCGTTGCAGCGTCGCGTAATCAGCGCTTACGTCACCTCGGTGTGTGCCGTTGGTGAGCGCGTGCGTGTAACCGTGTGTGTCATTGCTCTTCGCTTTCGTTTTGTTTCTCTCTTTACCGGTGTCTTTTCCTCGCCAGCGGTTCTTCCTCGTTTCGCTCGTGTGTATGTGTGTATGTGTGTGTTGCGCGCATGCGTCCCGCGACACGCGCTCAAATCTTCGCGCACATGCGCACACGCACGCGCACATCTCAATGAGTTTAGAAAACAGTGGCTCGTCGAGGTATTTGAATATTTATTGAAATTTTTTGTATGTTGCGCGTGTTATGTGAATATTTTTTGAAATTTTATCGATACTGTAATATGTGAAACATCATTGCAGAGAAAAAGATTTATGTAAGATTCTATGATAAGTAGATTATCCGAATATTTTCATGAGCCATTGTTAGAATCGGTTAGAATGAATGCAGTGTACCGTTAACGAACAATTTTTCGAAATATTTCTTTTTTGTACGTTGCTTTTACGTGATTTTTGTGAATGTCGTCGTTTTTGACGGTGTTTCGTAATGTCATCGAGTAGTTTACTGGCTGAGATCGATATCAGGTAATTTTTGTTATCGAGTAGTGTAGATTGACCCGAGGCATGAAATGTATGTACGTTTGCACGTAACTTTACGATGTTTAGATATATTGATAAGAATATTGTGTTATTACGTTTCTCTTTTAGATCAGATTAAGAATATACATATTCGTACGTTTCATGCTTGTCGTTGAAAGTAGTTAGAATTTGTTCAACTTGCTTATTATTCCTGGATATAGTATCCGGTTATTATATTTGAGGTTATGAAAAAATTCAACGGCCTCTATTCATGTCTCGTATTTATTATACTTTTTCCTTTCAATTTCCATCGCCTATCATGGTTTCTTTTATATAAACGTTTCAAAAGCGATAGAAATGATTAAGATGCTATGGAAGTATTCCCCTTTACGATTCGTAGAATCTGGGACAGGAGAGTCTTCTACACATAGAATTCAAAGCGTTTTAACGGTTGGCACACGTGCCATTATTCAAACGATGCACGATGACTAATGAAATTAGTCGACATAATTCTGCTAGTAAATGAATATTTTGTACCGATTAGTATGCATTAGAGCAGTTACAAAGAAAAAATATTTTCAGTATTTAAGCGTATTTTTGTCAGGTTTTACATTTATTATAGTACCAAATTTTTGTACTATATGGCAATACTACTAAATTTTTGTCATATGACAGTACTATTGATTTAAAAATGTTATGTTAAAGTAAATTTAACTATTATTTTAATAATTATTACATTAAAAATTTAATACAGTTGAATTAATCAATTAATATTTAAATATTATGATAAATAATAAAATATATAATGTAGATTACTTAAATTAAATATAGTTACAATGATTGTAATTAGAAAAGTTATGTATTGAGCATAATTTTAAAAGAATTTGTTTCAAAGTTCTTCACGATTCATTTGAGAATTTATATTACCTATAAATCCTTAGTTATAGTCCTTAGTTTTTTTAATGCTTTGTACATTTATATATTGTTTCATGATCAAGAGTGAATTATTGAATGTTACATATATATTTGTCTTTAACCACGAATATTCCTTGATATCAAATATATAAGTTCAATATCAATTTTCAACAATTTTTACGTTAAATATTTTTCAATTTGTAGTGAATTTGATAAATACAGCACCAAAAAACGCATGAAAGATACATAAATATGTATAAAATATTATAAAATTATATATAAAAATAACATAGATTTGCAACGATGAATTTTTAAAAATTCAGAGGATCTTTCTTAAAATATATATTATGTTCTTTATTATAAAACATTATAAATCTTTTTATATCCTTAGCATTTTTCCTCTTCTGATCAAGGACAGACACAAGTTTGCTAGCTCTAACGTTGAAACGAAATATGTAATAAATAAACTTTCTACCGCACTGTTTCAAAAATCGAGTGCAATCTAAAGTGCAAATTCAATGAAATATTCAAATACAAATACATAAATTTGTAAAAGAATGTCTAAAACTATCAAACCAGGAAACATTCTGTGACACATCGAACCAAATGCACGTATAACGCATATACGTGTATATGTATGCGTTATTAATAGCCGTGATAATTCCGCGTTACGTAACGTAATGTATGTATCACGCACACGGAAGTCTACGGATAATAATTAATCGTTATAAGATAGTATAAATTGATGATGTTTACGTCGTAGGTAACATGTTGCATGGATGTGTGGATCTTTATCTGATTCATTGCTCCTATACATTTTAATGCATTCGCAGCGTGAAAGAAAAACGTTGAATAACGATAATCTATGGACCAGATGAGCTGTTGATCAGAAAGACGTTGAATAACGATAAGCTATGGTCAAACATGTCGCGATAACCGGTCAACTAGTGATGGGATCTGAGACACTTCGAATCGCCTCGGATTACAATAGTGTATAGACAAATTTAAGCCTCATGAAAGTCCTGACAAATTACGATGATTCAAGCTATAATATAAAATATAATGATACAAAATAGATATAGATATTAAAAAAAGAAATTTAGAAAGCCTCAAACACTCAGCCTCATCAATATGATTTTTGTAAATACTCTCTAAAAACTTAACTATGTGTACTAACTTGTTATTTCCCTATGAAGTTTCAGTTTATTTAATATTTTCTCAATATTAAATTAATATTCCTACGGTAACATAATAAAATAAGCCAGAGACTTCTAACTGTTATTTAAAAAGAAGGGGAGGGGAGGGGGGAAATATTACTGAGAAAATTATAAGGAGTCATAAAGTTTCGCATTATTGCAAGAATTTCCCTTCGAGGAAGTTATAGTATTATATATGTATTATATATTATATATGTATTATAGTACAATCGTTGAATCAGAAGCGTTGTTCAAGGATTAACTGTATCTCGAGTTCCATCACTAACGGCAACTATTCTTAGACAACTTTCTACTCACTCGTGTAAGTAGTTACACGATCTCGCGTTGCATCCTTGCCAGCGAGAACACCTTGCCACTTCCGGTCACCATGTAGAAACGACACTGTTAATCCGATGTGTCGTGGCTATTACCGACGTCGTCATCCTGTTTTTAATAAACAGGCTGTCGTTGTTGGCAAAACGATAACGGAGAAGTTCACGCGAGATGTCTCCTCCGAGTTTTTCGCGAAACCGGTTTATGGCTTCTGAAGTTGGAAAGTCAGCTTTTCTTTTTTAATCCTTGGTTGCAAAGCATGGCGGTGTTGCAATTGCAGGGTTAGCTCAACGTTAAAAGTTATCAAGTCGGACGAAATGACCTAACTCGTTGAATTTTCTTAGTTTTACAGTTACTAGGGACATTGCACGAAGTTTATAAATGTTTAGTTTTGTTGAGATAGATGTACAATTGTTTGACTTTCGAAAAATGAAACATGGACGGGAAATCGTTCTACGTATTAAACATTATACAGAATACATAGTTTTGCGTTTTAAATGTTCTAATAGTTAGTCTTAACGAACTATAATATTTTGAAGTATGTTACATGAAAGTTGTTAGCTGAAATTTCTGATTTACTTAAGAAACGACCTCAACTTTTAATACTATTGTCGATGAACAAAATCTTTGTAACATGATTAAACTGTTGGTTCAAAAATTCAACTAATACTAACTTAATCTTCTTAACTCGTGACCTCTAACTTGATTCTTCTGCAACAAAAGGATTCTTACTCAACTATACCATTCAATCACAATAGTTCAACACGTAACATATACATAAATATATATAAATATAAAAACTGCACGACTTGTACCCCAGTACGATTCGTCTCACTGAAAGGCCCAGAAGCAAAACTGTTCTGACTAGGAAATGAAGACGACTTTTTTGCCATAAAATTTTATTGATACGCAAACATTTGAATCGATAGAAAACAAATTACAGGCGCGATCGCTCAGTACCAGACAACGCCACTCCTACTCGAGGTCTACCCCACGTCCCCTCACGAATCATGTGACCCAAATCGACCAATCGCTAATTTTCGTTGCATTAGCGTTGCACCTGAAGAGGCCCGATTTTCTGGGTGATGATATATACAATAATATATGTTTATAATATAATTTTCCATTAACAGGTGTTTGAATATTTTCGTAATTCACTATGTCTACATACATTTTTTTACATACTTTCTTCTTAAATCACCTATATTTTTAACCAAAAGAAATATGGACTCAGAAGTCGTACAAATCGTGACGTGCATTCACGCCGTGAACGAAACGAGGTGTTTTCCATTCGTGCTGGTCCTTAATCGTCCGGACACAGAAGCGCGATCGGGGGTTATATAGCCGCTAAAGTCGTTAAACGTTAATTGGCAATCAGGAGCTGGAGATTGCCACCTGCGCCGCTCTGTCCGTGTATGAATGTAAATTCGTAGATCGTTGAAACCGCGCTGTGTCGATCGCGCGTGTCTCTTTTTAAATGCAACCAGTTCGAGTTCTTGCCTCCTGGTTTGTTTCTTCCATTCTCTTTCTTCTTCCAGTTAAACGATTCGTTCGAATGACAGAATGGAGAATTACACCGATTGAACAGCAGTAATTATTGAACAAGCCAGTTTGAAACAAGTCTCTCTCTTTCTCTCTCTCTCGCGGTGTTATTGATTTAAATTCGAATTGAAGTTATAATTTATCGACTTACTTGTGCATGTGTCAACTATTTAATCTTCAGAATATTTGCACTACCATCTGCAAATTCTTTATTTTTGAATTTATTTACTTTATTATATTAATTTGTTAGTTGATCTTATTTCTCGAAGAGAATCGTCTATTGAACTAAAACGTTCAATGAAATTATTGTTCCATTTGATGATTTTGAACTTGTTTCGACGCTTTATTGATATTATACTAGATAATTTTGTTCAATATTTCACGAATGTTTAAATTGTTTCATCACTTAAATATATGTAAAATGATGATCTTTCTGACTCACCAATGGCTGTTGAGCAGCGTAGAGAGCTGCGTCGAGAATAAGAGGAAAACGTGAGAGAGGAATGAAAGAAAAAAAAAATGACGCGACCTTTCGCGGTTCTTTACAGCCGGTCCGCGAAAATATAATAATTGTCATTCATTAACACCGAGACGAGATTACGAGCGTTTGGTTACGTCGTTCGCGTAAAAATGGCGCGCACGTGTTAACGCGAGAAGCACGTGACATTAAACTCGTTTCGCTCGGAACTATTAATAATACCGGCTGGTTGTATAATAGAACGTATTATTACGGTACATACATACGTTGGTCGTCGACATCGACGCGACGGCATGGTTGAACTTGCAGTTACGGTGCCCGCGAGGATGTCACGGATTTTGCATAATTATCCACCACCGTGTCCATTATTCGCTTGTTCTTCGCCCGGTTGGATGTTTCGAGTAATACGATAATTACTATTCTGATGTATTCGACAAATTAGATTTAGAATATTTTTGAACATACGCAGGGATAGCATAATGTCCACAAATGTTTACTGCGATTATATTTTTGTATAGTATCTGATAAGATCTGTTCTCTGGATTCTATCTGATCCGATAACAGAAGAAAGAAAAATTAATCATTTGCGACGAAATTTGGCCTATAACAAATTCGATGTTAACAAAACTTTGGAAAAATACATATAGCTTTGCTCTTTAAATGAAGCATTTTTTGGAGATTCTTTTTCACACTCTAATTTTAATTTTACCTGTAGAATGATATTATTGCAATATTTAATATAATGCTACTATAGTATAATATTTATTCACAGTCACAAATATATTTGGACATTCGTTACGGAACAACAAAACATTGATGAATTTCATCACATTCATTAATCTTCTTAATACATGCAGCAAATTTAAAGTCTCATCAAATTCATTATAATGAAACATAACACGCTGTATCATAATTTTTCTTGCAGTTTTGCACTTTTTCATATCACTAATTTGCTCCTAGTAATATCTAATTGTATATTCACGTAATCTGTACAAGATAATTTTCTTTATCAGTGCATGAAAATGTTTGCAAGAAAAAAACGGACAGTTACCCCATTAATGTTCTTCGTAGATCCTAATGAGAATTTCAGTTAGAAACTTGAATAATAATCGATTTCAAAATGAGGTGAATTGTCTATTGAATAATGTAAACGATATATTAGGTTGTACCATAAATTTCTTCCCTTTTTTTGATGCGAAATGAATACACGATATTTTTTGTTTAAGATGGATTTATTATGTTATATATGAATGTTATATATGAACCGTTCTATAACCTTCTTCCATCTCTCAGGAAGCCTCATTATGCCCTCTTTCCAAAATTGTTTAAGTTTACTTGTAAAATATTCATCTAGGTGCGTTTTTATTTCGCTTATGGATTTGAAAGATTTACCGCGGAGAGAATTCTTTAAGGAGAGGAACAAGTAGTAATCGGATGGAGCAAGGTCTGGGGAGTGGTCTGGAGGATGAGGTAGAACGTTCCAATCAAACTATAATAATTTTTGCCTTACGGCTAACGCAACATGCGGTCTTGCGTTGTCGTGATGGAAAACGACGCCTCGTTGGTTCGCCAATTCTGGCCGTTTTTCTGCTATGACTGCTTTCAATTGATCCAGTTGATTGCAATATTTGTCAGCATTGATCGTATCATCTTGAGGAAGGAGCTCGTAGTACACTACACCTTTCCAGTCCCACCAAATGCACAGAAGAACCTTCTTCGGATGAAATCCAGGCTTCGCAACAGTTGAAGGTCTATTTTCCTTGGACCAAGTGCGTTTCGATGCACATTTTGGTACAAAATCCAAGTCTCGTCTCCAGTGACAAGCCTCTTTAAGAAAGGGTCCCTGGAGAAGCAAATTCCGTCACTTCATGTCGATTCGCATATCCTATCTTGATTAAATGCTTATGTACCGTTGTCTTGGGAATATTAGTGGCATCCACTATCTCACGCACACTATATCGTGGATTTTCAGTGAGCACAGTCTTGATAATGTCCGTATCAGTCGTTGCCGGGCGGCCGCTGCTCTAAATTTCTTAAACCAATTGCGGACGGTCCTAATAGTGGTAGTACCACTCCCGTAAACGGTGAAAATCTCGTCTGCAGTGTTCTTTGCACTATTGCCTCTTTTAAAGCAATGAAGCATAACATGCCGCAAATGCATCTTTTGGCTCTCCATATTGAACGGTGCAGAAAAAATTTTAAAAGAGACTTTGTCACCAACGAAACGTACTTTGAAAGAGCTCTGGGACGAATTGAAACCGATGCCATAAACGGCTAAGAGATAAGCCTGCATGTTTAATTAACACAGCCACTTAGAGTCACTCATAGCGTGGCGCGGAAGAAACTTATGGTACAACCTAATATTATACTATGTGATATTAGTCAAAAATATATCTCAACTCTCGTATTTGATCCGATCGTAAATGTAATGAATAAAAATTGATCTAGCTTTCAGAAATTCAGTTAGCAATGTCAAATATTTATTCAAAAGTATGAACATATATGTACATACATACGTAACGTATTCATAACCATCGTGTCTTCCTACAGTTTTACTTTTTCCTGCACGTGATTGACAGAGGATGTAATTAACAGTTATATATATATATATATATATATATATGTATCAAGGCAGAATAAACCTGAATTAAATAGGTTCACAACGTATGTGTAACCGGCAGTTAAACGCACTTCCGACGGCGCACGCGTACCACCGGAAGTCGATTTATTGTTACATTTTGCTGCGCCCGGTTCTTCGTTTCCGACCACCTTTCATCGGGCACACTTGTGAAAAAGAAAATCGATACCATCTCCCCTCCCCTCCTTTTCTACGCGCTCGTGTTTGAAAACTGTTCAACCCTCTAAATCTCATAAAACAAATTTGCGAATGATAGAGAAACGATGGCAAAATTAAGATTTTTCAATCCTTTGAGCAAATGTGCTAAAAGTTTTTCTTCTGTTCTTTTTTTTTTGTACTTTTGTAAATGTAATTAAAAAAGATGAAGGCTAGATAGAGGTTTTAATTAATAAATATTGCAACCAGTATCGTACTTTGTACGTACTGATAAATCTGTAAGTTTAGTAACTATGAAGAATGAGATCATCGATGATACTAAGTAAAGAGAAAACAAAATTTTTTTTCTAGTTTCACCTTTGATTTTTGAATCACTATCTCCGCAGAAATACGAGGATTTCCATCAATCCCATAATGTAGATTCCAGATTTAAATCAGGATTCGTAGACGTTTCAGTTTTATATTTGTATCATCTGATGGTTTAGTATCATCATGTGAAACATAATTGCAATGACGTGCAATTTTTATTAACATTACGTGAAACGAAGCTGAAAAAAGAAAACGTAAAAATAAATTTGAATGGCAAAATTTATTAATATCGATGAACTAATAATTACTAGCGTTAGAAATCTTACAGATTTTACGATACACGGATAATTACGTGAAGCAGTTCTACGTAGTAAAACTATTCCCTTTCTAACGATTGTCGACGTGTGCGTGTCGTCCGAAAGCGCGTTGCAAGTGTCGCAACTGGCATACGACGAAATCCTCGTGCGCCATCGGGTAGCGGGAATACACACTCACACACACTCACACAGACACACACGGCCGCAGGAGCGAGACAATAAATGAGTAATGCTCTGTTTCGATTGAATAACGAGGGTCGACGAGCATCGCGGGACTTGTGTCATGGGAGGGTTCGTAACGCGTTCTCTTCACTCCCCAAACCTCCCTCCTCCCCCTCCCCCTCCCTCTTTCGATGCTTCGCAACCCCTCGTCGCGTTTGACCGCGGCACGACAGTACGTGCAGTACGTGCGCACGATCGTCGATGATTTTTCGGGGAAACAATCTCTCCTTTCCTTTTCCGGTTCGATTCCTACGAGCACGTGTCATTATGCATGCGACGACTGCCTATCGATTGCACGCCACCAGTTGGTAGCCATCCTGTTCTACAGGGTGTTGGAGAAGTATTTAGAGGTCAGTGTACTTCGCGACGAGTAGATTTTTCCTTTTTTTCTTTTTTCCTTCTTGGGTAACTCTCGGAAAATTTATGGGTTTGACAGGACGATACAAAATGTTTTGTATCATTTTACATTTTGTTACACTTTTTTATTTGATGCATTTATTTAATTATAGTGATGTACGTAGTAGAACTGTGTTACATGTATTTATAATATTATTATATGTATGTTATATTAATATTATGATTGTGTTGCTTGTGTACAGCATATCTGATACATCATTTTACGTGCGTATTAATTTAAAGTTGGTGACGCGGAAAATTTTTCTGAATTAATCATAGTCTTGTCCTTGTTCTGGGATACGAGGCGATCGATCGACACGAGACGGTCGCAAATATTGTGGGCGTTAATCGCGGTGAAACGCTTCAAGACCCACGCATACTTGTTTTGACAGTTGTAACGTGATCTTTATTGGCGTGCGTGTATCGAGAACGTTGCTGCGGCATAGCAGAAATTATACGTGGTGTTTTAGAATTAAGGGTCAGGCGGGCAAAGAATGCTAGGGGATATGGCGTATACATACCATGCTATGATTGACATGCTATGTTCCAATGTCGTCAAATTATTTACAAACCTAGAAACCTCAATTGTCCTCAAAAAATCGTCGAATATTTTATTCCCAGTTAAATCATTTAATAATACTCAACATTCGCTGCAATCAAAATAATTCTCTTCACATTTTGTTTAACGAAGAACCTCCGAAGCGAATTATCAATTGAAAGAATAAAAAAAGAAAACTCTTCAGTGACCAAAAAAACTGCACGACTTGTACCCCAGTACGATTCGTCTCACTGAAGCAACTGTTCCGACTAGGAAATGAAGACGACTCTTTTGCCATAAAATTTTATTGATACGCAAACATTCGAATCGATACAAAACAAATTACAGGCGCGATCGCTCAGTACCAGACAACGCCACTCCTATTCGAGGTCTACCCCACGCCTCTTCGCGAATCACGTGACCCAAATCAACCAATCGCTAATTTTCGTTGCATCAGCGTTGCACCTGAAGGGGCCCGATTTTCTGGGTTACCGCTAAAATCACTTTCAGTGATTAAAAAAAAAACGTCAATTTTCAACAAGCAATTTTCGTCGGTTTCGTTAAAAAAAAAAAAAGAAAATCACCCCTCCCATACGAAAGAAATGGGGAACAATGGTTCGGTCGGTTTAATTTCTACTCCTAAAAATTTGGATTCCTCGTTGTCTCTCCCTCTCTTGAAAAAGAGGATTCCTGAATGCCACGTTTCCCTGTGTTATCGAAGGTGTGTGGCGGTTCCATCGATTTTCGCGATCGTGGCCTCTCCGTTCGCTGGCGCGAACGAGTATGAGCGAAAAGAAACGGGGGAAAAAAAAAATCCATAGACGGTCGGTTGTCATCCACGTATATGTATGCATGTACTTCGACCCAACGAACAATAGATCCTCGTACGTGCGTACACGCGCGTGCCTCCACACGAGAGCCTTTTTCGGCGTGTACATTCATGCGCGCGCATCTACGCGTTTGTGTATCGAGAGATTCTTTTGTAATCGGCGAACAAGTGTACGGTTCCATACGGTGCGAGCCATCGTTGTTTCAAATGGCAGTAAAAATCGCTGAAAAATCTTGGAACAGGTACTGTATTCGTTGTTGAATTATTAATTTATCAGTAGATAAATTCTGTGAGGTGTTAATTCAAACATTTCTATTACAAAATACACGCGCTTTGCTCTCTAAATTTTATTATTCACCGATAAATTTAACAATACCGACGAGTGGCTCCTCTTTCAAGAAGAAGACTACACTTTTGTTGCTGGATGGATCGATCATACAAAGATGTTGTACGAATTGTAAATTGGATTTTGCATGGTAATATACTATATAGTAGGAGGGAAAGCAATATTATATATTGATAAATATAATTACACAACGTAAATAACGTAATGTGTAACTTCTGACTTTGATATATTTTGTTGACTGCGTCAGAAATACTACATTTTGAAATGATTAAAATTAACGCTCGATTTGACTAAATTGGCTCAAGTATCGGAATAATTATCGAACACCAGTGTGTATTGTCTGTGCTGAAGGGTGAGTCGTTAATCGGCCGGAGGGGGGTTGGGAGAGGGGCTTCGATCCTCAGAGTCGTACTCTGGCATCTGGCAACTTCGAATATCCACCGGCAACCCTTCTGCGCCTTTTTTTTCAGACTATCAGAGCTATCGAAGGAAGGAAGGGTTGCAGAGTGGTCTGAGCACACACACACGCACGTGTGCACGTATTGGAAGGAAGGAAGGGCGAGTTACCCTTCTTTCTCCCTACCCCTGTCTGTGCACGTACGTGTGCAAAACTGCCGCACTGCGCGCCTCTTCTTTCTCCACGATCGAGCGCGCGTACACTAAGGCGAGCACACAGGGGATTATCTACATATCTAGCCGCTTCGATTCTCTTGGATCGTTTCTATGCGTGCGCCCAGATCCCGTAGGAAAAATCTTGCGCCTTTCACGGTAGAACTCCGATCGAACGAAATGTATGTACTGAAAACAGCATACCACCTCTACTTTAACTCGAACTCTTTTTTTTTTTTTTTTGTGAGTTTGTGTAACGATGAATTCGTAATTTTTAAAAATTTTTCGTTGCAAGAGAAAACGTTTTGACGTGTAAGATAAAAGTTCGCAGTAAATGTTCTTCTCGGTTGTAAAAAAAGAGGCAACAGAATAAAAAATGAAAGTAAAATTGGACTTAACGGAAAGATGGAAGTAAAATTGGGTTAAAGTTGCACCAAGGGCAAGATATTAAAGGTTACAGATGTTCGGCTGTTTTTAGAAATAAAATGTAGGTTCTAGGTTTTTCTTCAGGTACATATCCTCTAAATTTCATTATATTTGTTGTATCTACGAAATTGACAGAGTCACAGCAAATTTTGAGAGTGAACATTTGACCAACTCTGCCCCTTCTAAAGATAAGACAAATATTAGTTATTCTGAATATAGTTATAAATTTATTTGTTTCTTGAGAAACTTACGTTTAACCGTTTCCATAAATAATAAAGAATACGTACATGTGCGTGTAACAAACGTTCTCGACATTTAAGTTTGAACAAACACATTGAGGCAGTAACTACACGTTGTTTATTTTAATTGATCTCGAGACATCTTTCAACTGGCTACTCGACCACGTGGGAACAACTTCTTCGACCAGTTCGTTTTTATATACGATGTCGAAGGAGAGTGTAACATGGTCGAGGATGTGCTTGAATCCTTTGAGCTACCGCGAAACTTTCTTTGTTACCTATGAGGGTTGAAGTGTATCGGTTCAGATTGCTTCTAGCGCAGGGGATGATACGTCGGAGCAGTTCAAGCCGTCTGTAACGTTCTGTAATTTAACGCCAGAGCGAAAACTGAAAAAATTCGTAATTTTGTCATAGAAATTTTCTAGACCTGCAACGATGCATCTTTACAGATTTTTGCATTTCAATTTTATTTAATTTCCAGCGTTAGAGGTTCTATTTCTAGTTTTTCCATTTACGTTAGAATCGGAAAATTCTGTTCTTTGTTAAATCAAAATATTCCTTCGAACGTTCTAATGAATCAGAAAGTAGGACTTGTCGCAAGAATAGCTTGGTGCGAGTAATTCTTTCGGAAATGTGCCACATTTTAATTTTATAAACCGGGTGTTGCGTAAAAATAGAATTATTTGAAATTGAACTATTTAAATAAGGAACGTGGACTGGAAAATAGACCAGATATCAATCAAAGTCGAGTATTTCTTCTTTCTTTTCGAAATAGCCCGCGACTGATTTTTATTTACTCGAATTCGTAA
Source organism: Melipona beecheii (assembly GCA_032399605.1). Taxonomy (NCBI): domain Eukaryota; kingdom Metazoa; phylum Arthropoda; class Insecta; order Hymenoptera; family Apidae; genus Melipona; species Melipona beecheii. Next base: position 4,455,666 of record JAUCMO010000504.1, on the reverse strand, counting down.
TCGAATTGGATTCCAACTAATTGGTTGGGGCAGGTCAGGTAATTTAGATCTGGAACAAAAGTATTGAAATCGTGGTATTATTACTAGGCAGGTTTCTTATTTTTACAAGTACTTCTTACATTTCATTTTACAGTTGGTTTATTTTTGCTAAAGAGTTTCAAGAATTTTTCATCGTTCATTTTATAATATTTGAAGAATTTTTATCGAGTGTATCAAACATTATTATTCATGGATGTTGTGGCAAATCGTTATCGATTATTATTCATAGATATTGTAACTATCATCCCCACGTAATTATACGTGATTAATTTCACGCATAAAGCGTACAGTTACAATATTACACTTAAGCTTCATTTGAATTGTATGATTGCATGTCGTAACAGCGTGCGATCATGTACCATGTAGAATGAGTCATGATCAGAACCATTTGGTAATCCCATAAATATTTATTTCGACAAAAATTGATTGACTGTAATATTGTAACGTATCGAATAGGATACGTTACATCAAAAGAGAATCCTTCCCGTTACATTATTCATACGTTCCTTTCAACCCTAGATTACACTCTGGTAATCTGGCAATCCTAGAAATTTTAAAATTAATTTCAATTCTTTCTTTTTTCATGAAGATCAATTTTATTCGAAATTTTTCAAACGATTTAACGATCGTTGGTAAGTCTATGCGAAACGAAAACGTTATATTCAGATATCAATAAATTTTAGATTCTGTTATATAATAAAGTTGCAAGGTTGTAGATTATAAACTGCTCTTTTAGAAATTTACAATTTTACAAACGTTGAGTAGAATAATCGGATGGTCCGTGTAATTTGTTATTTGTTCTGCTAGCGAATCTATAAAGTACTGAAAATATCTAAAATATAACATCTTTCGTAATATTTAACAAACAAGTTGCAATCCACTGGTAACTTATGTAATTTCGCTAAACTGCAAATGCGTGTTTACGAAAAATTGAAAAAAAATATAATTGAGAAAATGTAGGAAACACTCAGAATAATAATAATTATTGAGCAGGTCTGTTAAGAAATTTCACTAATAAAATTAATCCACGTTTGTGTAAATTTGCAAGTTCGCTAAAACAGAAATATTTAAAAATATTGCATAAACATTGAGTCTATTTATTTATTTATCTAGTGATTTAACGAGTATTTTAATGTTTAGGTAATACGTACGTACTAGATAACTAGATAAATAAATAAATAGACTCAATGTTTATGCAATTTTTCAAATGTTTTGGCGAACTTGCAAATTTAGACTAATTTTATTAGAAATTGTTACATATGATATATTACTAAGTCAGATGGTCATCGTAGAAAGTTAATTAATGTTTCTAATGTCAGACACGTGAACATCTTCAATTCTGCCTGTCGGTTGCGCAATGAAGAAAGTAACAAATAACAGAAGAGTTTATGGAAGCCAATAAATTACAAACTATCTTCAACTTCTAGTTGTAATAAATCAGATGATGTAAATTGCCGGCTGGACTACCTATTTGTCGTTTAAATTCATTTTCCCATGGAGACAAGGAGAATTCCTTATTACGTAAGGAATAGAATTGGGAAAATCACGAAATAAACAGCTGAACGGAAATTGTACAATGGAAATTAGAATTTATATATTCGAAATTGAGAAACTCGCTGTGATTTATCTGTGAAATTATTCGTTTTTACAATTGTACGGATATTTCATATTCCGCGAAATATTTCATACGAAATTTAAATTTAATTTGTTTGAAATCGAATGATTTATTTGTCGCTTCGCGAAAGAAATTATTCGCTATTTACTCGTACATTTAATTTTCATTTGATTTTTCACGGAAATAACATGTTCGCACATCGTTCGCGTGAGAAAATTTCATGCTACCAACGTTATGTCTCTATCGAGTGGTGAATATAATTCATCGCGTTTTTGAAAATGTCATTTCAAAAGTGAATTTTTTTCAATTAACAAGTAAACTAACTTTCAATTCGTTGCTCTCAATGATTAATCCTCTAGTGAAATAAATAAAAAACAGGTAACTACGATTGAAACGTATTATTTGTTTTATGTACGTAGTAGTAACCAATGTTACGTGAAATATCAGAAATTAATATTTGAAATAAATTTTCGTGTTTGTTCTGTGAATGCATTTTCCTCAAAAAACTTTTCATATATATATATATATATACATATATATATAGATATAAAATTGTAGAATCGTTGGAACTGTCCCATTCATTCGGTATCACCCAGTATATTTCTCGCGTATCGGCTAATGAAAGCCTCGAATAACAGGAACTCGGCTAATTGAAAAACTCAAACTCCGGTTAATCAAGGTCTCGGCGTGCTTCCGTTTGAATAGGTTCTCGCTCGTTTTGCAACCAAATGGTAATTACACGTTTCGCGTGCAAATTACAGGAAAAATGATAAACGACTCTCAGTCAACGGGCTATTCACAGTGGTCGTCATTGAAAAAGGGGAACGATGATAAAATGTAAAAGGCGCAAAAAAAAAAAAAAAAAAAAAAAAAAAAAAAAAAAAAAATCGGACTGTTTTCACCATCGTAGTCGCTTGAACCTTGTTTTTTTTTTTTTTTTTTTTTTTTTTTTTTGTTGAAATGGCAAAAGGAAGAATCATTAGTAGATAGTCAAATGATCGAATTACAGATCGAATTTTATGAAAAATTACAGTAGATAGGAAAATTAGAAAGTAATATTTAGATATTAAAAATATTAATGAAATATGATAGTATGAAAAAATTATTTTATTAGCTCAGTTAGTCGTATTTTTGTGAGAGGTAGAAACAACAAGTAGTTCGTTTTAGATACGAAGAATTCAGTAATATAAATTAATTAAAGGAAACTATGACTCCTTAATTAAATTAGTTTCTTTGATACAATTTTTACACTGCAATTATCCATAATTCTAATATTATGTCCATAAAAATATAAATTTGCACAAATACACGTAGTTGGTCAATAATAATCAAAGGAATGAAAAATCAATCAGTGTGGTTGATCGTACGACCGCGTTCCTTCTATTTCATGAATGATCAAGCTTAGGTTTGAATCAAGTACACCACCGTGACCTTGTCAGCACCTCTCACATCAGTGTTAGTAAGATTATATCGTTGACCAGTTATATTATACGTACATCTAATCACGTAACCAAGTCGTGGATCTACCTGGATGGACAGCTTGCAATTAAAATAATTATCACGCTGCTCCATGAAATGTACGCGTGCAAATTGTGTACATTCCCGTTCATAAGTCAACGGGAAAATTTCCTCATTTTGAACAAAATAATTATCGAGGTATTAATACAATTCCGTCACATGATTGTGCTGTTCAATTTTATTATATTTATATACTTTACGGCAATGATATACGTATATATAATGAAAAATGTTAAAAATTAAAAAGTCGATATTTTAAATTGTACATTATTAAAATAAAACTGCACGACTTGTACCTCAGTACGGTTCGTCTCACTGAAAGGCCCAGAAGCAACTGTTCTGACTAGAAAATGAAGACGACTTTTTATAAAGTAGCCATAAAATTTTATTGATATGCAAACATTTGCATCGATACAAAACAAATTACAGGCGCGATCGCTCAGTACCAGACAACGCTACTCCTACTCGGTGGTCTACCCCACGCCCCCTCGCGAATCACGTGACCCAAATCAACCAATCGCTAATTTTCGTTGCATCAGCGTTGCACCTGAAGAGGCCCGATTTTTTGGGTTACCCTCGCTAAAATCACTTTCAGTGATTTAAAAAAAAAAAAATCTATTTAGTCTCATTTTAAAGCGTAAAACCTATATTTTGACCACTCTGAGTTCGTTCTTTTTCGAAGATGTTTTTACAAAGATGCCACGTAACAAGTAAGAATACTTTTATTCTCGGAAATTGTAAAAGTTCAAACGTTCCAAGAAACACTGAAAAATGTTCTTTGCGACTAGATTTCACCGTGGTATTAAAGATTTACGTCTCCTCTTTATAATGACCGCTTGAAAATTGATTTTTCCCCCGCCATTTTATTGAGCTTCGAAGACCGGGGTTGTAAAAATTTGAGAAATCCTAGTATCTCATCGTTAAGTTTTTTAATCGTGAAAGACATTTCTCGGCGTTTTTGAATTCTTACATTTTTATTAAGTGTCCCGTGATTTATGGACGGTGTTGTATAATATCCTCAATTGCATGCGTAAGCAGCAAAAGGACCCTCGAGAGTTCCGACGTATGATCTTCGAGCATGACGGTCTTTAAGTGACATGAAAACGCTTTTTGCGTGTACTTTGAGCAGCACTTTTGTCGAATTGCTTCCAATAACCGGGACTGCTCGAGTTGGAAGAAGTGGTGCGTTTGTTATATGGAATAAGAAGAGAGAAAGAGAGAAAGAGTGAAAGAGGGACATTCTTTTGGACTACCCTTTCGAGCACTTTTTAACCGAGCCTTTCGACGAAAGACAAATATTACGTCGGCTTAATGGCACTCCACCTAATGTTTACCAGTCCCACTAATATCGGTAATTTCATTACTCGTCTTGCGAGAGTTTTAATTCTTCAAAGAGGTTACTCACCACGAGACAGTTAAAAATAGGTAGATACAATTTTGTAAATTTTTTTTGGTAGGTAAATAGGTTTTCCATGCAAATTAATATTTTTCACAAAGGTGATTAAAAAAAAGGGGGGTGAAAGTTTGAATAGAAATTCATTTTATTTATCAAGTATTGCAATAAATACTCCAGTTTAGTTATTTTATGTATTATTATACGTAATTCTAAATCTTTACGTGTTTACGAAATTTTCTATGAACGCATGGAATATTAATTATTTATAAACATTAAAAATTGATTTCTGATTGACGTAAGGTTTCTCAATTCACAAACGGTATATTTCTATTTGTAAAGTATTTTCATTTTCTTGTTAATTTATCACTTGCTGCAAAAGAATTATTCATCTCGCGTATAGACAATCGTTTCCAGAGGAAAATTCATAAAACTTACCTCGGAGTTTCGACTCCACGTTCATTTATAATGCCGCGAAACGTATCATCGCCGTATATACATACATACGTGCGTGTAATCGCTTCTAGAGTTCATAAAAATTACAAACGCGTTCTCTGTCGATACACGCGTTTCAACTCCAGCTTCTTTTTTTTCCACCCCTGCAAATTTCAAGATATCGAAAGGTGGGTGGGAGAGAAAACCACCGTCAGGCTGAAAACGTTCCCGGTGAAAAATCGCCGCGTTCGAAAGGGGGAGCAGAAATAAAGAAAACTGATATCGCGGCTGAGGGAGAGCGAGCGCGAGTTTCGACGGAAATCGCTCTCACAAAAGAATTATTCAACCTGAGTTTACATTCTATATGCGCGCCGAGTACAATGCTCCTGGAACATGTGCGTTTATCGAACGACCGTTCCACGCCGAGTTATTTTTGTGTGCGCGGCCAGCTTCGGCCAGCTTTCAAAGTTCGATCGGAATTGTTATCGGGCTCTTTTAGCGCGCGTATTCCGTAGGCGCCTGCCTTTTTTTTCTGTTTCGCAGAGATTTTTCGTTTTCATCGTTCGATCACACAGCCCCTCTATCTGTATACACCGTGAAATTCGTCGAGATTTTCTTTGCCTTCCGAACCAATTTCCTTCCGGGAGTTTCGCGGACTAAGAAAAAAGACGATTCGAAATTAGAATTTTCAGCTCGTTAGAGTTTAGTTTAGTTTATTTTCAGGTTGGGTTAAATTTAGGTTAAAGTGCGGAAATTTTGTTTCGGAGGTTTGAATTTCAGTTTGGAGTTTGGTTTAGGTTCGAGCAAGAACGCGGAAGTTTTGTTTCGGAAATTAGACTGTCGATCTTTTCTATTTTTTTTTTCCCCGATTTCGATGAATGTTTAAAATATCGCAAAAGGAGGATCCTCATTTTCGTTGTAAATTGGAATATCTGAAAGGAAGATGGAAGTATTTTTACTGAATTAGTTTAAACGTTCTTTTTTTTGCGTTCCAGGTAAGTGACTTACGACACGAAGTATTGGTGCATGATTTGAGCTGAATCAAGCCAGGTTAGAGTGAGTAGATAAAGCTTATCGAACATTTATTTTTAGCTTCGCATTGTTGCTTATTAGTTCAAAAATTTGTTTTAACCTTCTGACGATTTATTCACAATACCGATCTACCGAATTAAATTTAAATTCCTCGGCAAATTTAAATTCGAACATTTTTCAACGACTTATTCAGAATATATATATATATATATCGATCCACTGAATTAAATTTAAATTCCTCTCCAATTTGAATCTATACATATATTAACAACTCATTCATAATACAAATCTACTAAATTGAATTTAAATTCATCCAGTCTAAATTTATACGGGTTAGTCTGACAACTGGTACAAAATATTGATCCGCCGAATTAAATTTAAATTCCTCGCCGATCTACGCGAATCATTAACAATTCATTTCGAAATATTTTAAAAAGTTGAACAATCAATTTTCCACCTAACCTAAATCCTAGATGGGGATTGTTTATATTCGACGCGTTTTTCAAAGGTATTCTTTAAGTCTTCCAAATTGATGTTAGAATAAAAGATTTATTATTACTTTGGCAAGTATTTTGTATTTGAAAACGAAGAACAAAGTAAGGATTAATACTGTTGTTGACTGCTACGATCATAATGACCAATATCGGCATACTAATTGAAGTAAAAATAAATATCATTGCGCAAGAAATTTCTTTGCACGTTTATTGCATTAATAATATTTTACAAAAATTAAGTACTCCATCTAATGGAGTTCAAAACGTAAAATTAATTTGTTATTATATTTATATTTATATATAAATATAAATATAAATTGTTTAATATTTAATATGTTAGTAATTATTAATTTTATTAAATTTATATTATATATATTATACATATATAAATATAATAGTCAGAGTTATTTATATTATTAATTATTTAAAGATTTAAATGTTTTAAAAATTTAACAAACCTCGCGTGAGTAAGAGATCACGCGTGTCGTCGCGCCGCTCATTAGTCAGACGAGAAAGAGCGCGAAAATTGAAATGGCGCCGGACGCCTCGATCTGGGGCACCCTGTATACGGATCAATAAAGAGAGCGCGCAATTTCCGTCGCGCGAGCGAATTGCCCAACTCTCTCACCATTGGCCGTGCCACGATCTCTTGCAATTAACAATACGGGGACGCACACTTGTACACGCGTAGCGGTACAGAACGTAGCGTTACATCGATGTATATGGCCGAGGAATAAAAATATCGGGCACCGCGCAATCTCGGCACGTCCGTTTGCGAAGTAGCAACACGACGAAACACACGGCGGAGAGGCTAGCTGGCTGGCTTGGCTGTGCAATGCAAGCAAACCTTTTGGCTAGCTTTTATCACCGGTATACGACTCTCCTCTCCTTTTGCTACTCGATACGTTACCCGGTTTGCAAGAAGGAAACGCTCTGACAGTTACATAATCAAGATTCAGCGTGGCGTTGAGAAAGATTGGCGGCGGGGGGAGGGACGGATTTCCCTGCAAAGTCAATTCGCTATTCCATTCAGAGTGTTCTGTTGTCTCTCTCTCTCTCTCTCTCTCTCTCTCTCTCTCTCTCTTTGTTACTCGCGTCGAGCCTGTTCTCTTCCTTGTCGCGACGTTTCTCCTCCTCCTCTGCCATTGTTTCCTTTGCGTTTGTAGTTACAGTCTCTCAGAGAAGCATCATACGTGGGATACCTCCTATGAATGTATTACAATGTTTTATGTAAAACATTTTTGATGTTTCATTATCATTTAGATAATACGATCGTCGTGATGATCCTGTGTGAGACAAATGTACGGAAAGATATAAAATTCGACGCATGTTTTACAATACTGAAACTACCAAAATGGTCAAAATGACCAATTTGAATATCTTTGTTAGGTGTTTCATAGATACAGCGTATCTTTGAAGGCTCGAATGATTCTTTGTAAAATACGTAAATAGACGCTCGTACACTCCACACTGTATTACAAAGATTTTCTGTTTCTTTTACTTCAACATCTCTGATGGAGAATTTTATGTTTTGGTATTATCGGCAGTTTTATGAATGCGCGATTTAGATCAAAATTATTTCTAGCGTAGAAATAAAGTGAAGGGCAGAGAACAACATGGGGATTCTGTAGATAAGCGTATGCACTTTCGTTCTGTAATCTTCTTACTCGAGACGAAATGGTTCAAAAGCGAAATATCTGTCGTAATGTCGCCATTCGTGCGAGAACAAGCAGAGTTAAATTTTCCAAAGTGCGTTTACCCGCGTTCGCAACGCGGGTTTATCTATATGTGTGCGTACGTCGCGATTTAATGAATGAGAAGGCGCGTGCGCGAACGGAGACTTCGCCGAAGCGCGCTTTCAGCCGAGTGTTATTCAGGACTATGCGATACGCGAGCGATAATTATATCGTCTTGGCCGACGCGGTTTCGTCGCCTTCCTTTTTGCTTCGGTTTGCTCTGGTTTGCTTTGGCTGCGTTACCAGCCGTAAATATGTATACAACAGCGTATATGGAGGAGGGGAGGATTTCAAATCCACAGAATTGAGATAGAATGTGAAATAGAGATTGAAGGGTAAAAATGTGTAGGATTTTTATTTTGTTGGTTTGAAATCAATTTGAAAATCACGCGCGAGTCATTTCTTGTGCAAATAATGTGCCTCGTGACATACAATTACTGCCAAAGATAGACTCGCTAAATATTATAGCTTACTATTCATATATATATATATATATACTGTAAGCAGTGCATGCTTGCAACAAACATCTTGCAACACCTGCATACCTATATTTTATCAAGACAGTCATCTCTCATCGGATGAAGTTTCAAAATACCTTTAGAATAATTTCTACGTGCGTCAACACGTCTCATTTTCAGAAACGTGTATTATATATTTAAGTTTTTTTTTTATCACTGAAAGTGATTTTAGCGGGGATAACCCAGAAAATCGGGCCTCTTCAGGTGCAACGCTAATGCAACGAAAATTAGCGATTGGTTGATTTGGGTCACGTGATTCGTGAGGGGGCGTAGGGTAAACCTCGAGTAGGAGTGGCGTTGTCTGGTACCGAGCAATTGCGCCTGTAATTTATTTTGTATCGATTCAAATATTTACATATCAATAAGATTTTATGGCAAAAAAGTTATCTTCATTTCCTAGTCAGAACAGTTGCTTCTGGGCCTTTCAGTGAGGCGAATCGTGCTGGGGTACTGGGAAGTCGTGCAGTTTTTTCATTTTCCATCGATCGAGAAGGGAACGCAATAGCGGGAGCAGTCGTAAAATTCACGACAGACCGCAAAGGTTAGGGCTTCATTGTCACGTATGCATGACAGAGCGCATATGGTGGCGAGACAATGCGAACGGTGGAAGCTTATTGCGCTCGCGGTATCAGATGGCATCGCGGGAACTTATTCTTCGCGCGGCGTAATGTTCCCCCGCACTCTGTGCGGTTTACAAGCGCGAAATTACAATCCGACGCAGAAATCGCAGCCTCGCTCAATGCCTCGACTCTGCTTGGCAAGGAACTTTTCAATGGAAATTGCATCGGTCGTGAACCCCGCGAACCTCCATAACAGGGAGAAAAGCACCGGCCAGAAGGAAACCAGCCACTTAATTTTCATTTACCTCTCCAATCCCTTCCTCTTCTTCTTTTCCCCTCCCCTTTTTGCTTTTAAACAGCAGTTCGACGAGTTTTCGAGCAGTTCGACCACGCAAAGTTATTCGGTGAGATTAATTTGTTTTTCCTTTTTAGCACGTATTAATTAACCCTTTGCATTCAATTATCCTTTCTCAGAAGACATCATATTTTTCGTAATCTAGCCAACAGTTTGGAGTTCCTCTTTTTATAATTTGCTGATAATTATAATGAACGTGTACAGTTGGTGTTATGTGATAGTATGATATCTGAACAGACGCCTAGAGTGAAATAACGACGTGAGAAGAACAAAAGAATTTCGGAAGAAGAAATTTCTCAAGACAGTCCTGAATCAATTCACATAATTCGGAATAATTTGCACAAACTAGATTTCTTATTGCTTCTCACGAAAGTTTAAAAAATGATGGAGGATATTATTATTTTTCCAGGGATTGAAACTATGTACATAAATTCTCAATACACATTGATGATTGCTTTAAACTTGAACGATATGTTAGGAAGATATAATCAACAAAATTTCGTGTTAAATACGGTCGTTTGAATGATTATTTCCAATGCTACGTCATTTTATTTAAAGTGATGCTTCGTAAATAAATTGATACAAAAAAACGTTCGTCGAGGGTAAAAGGTTAATTATAATTATAAATGTGCATTCAAATTTACGAATTGAAAAAAAATTGCACGACTTGTATCCCAGTACGACTTATTGATACGCAAACATTTGCATCGATAGAAAACAAATTACAGGCGCGATCGCTCAGTACCAGACAACGCCACTCCTACTCGAGGTCTACCCCACGTCCCCTCGTGAATCACGTGACCCAAATCAACCAATCGCTAATTTTCGTTGCATTAGCGTTGCATCTGAAGAGGTTGCATCCGATTTTGTGTGTTACCCTCGCTAAAATCGTTTTCAGTGATAAAAAGGATACATGTTATGAGGGTTAATTGACGAATCAAGTTTATCAAGGATATTTATTTTATAAAATACCGTCGAATATCTCGCTTCGAATTTCCGTATTGTCGTTGTTCGAAGAGGGGGTTGATATATTCTACGAAGCGGAAGACGATGCGTTTTTTCCGTATCTGTGGCCACGATCGAGCGAACATCCTCCCTCGTTTAGCGTCGAGCCTATGCAGAGCTTGCTCAGCCTCTTCGCATCCCTTAACGCTCCATTCCTTAAAGCGGATAGGGCATTCCAAGTATTGACCCGTTTACCCTTCGGCCCTCCAGGCATCGGAGCAATGGAGCAGCTCGAAATTTCGACGATTAATCGGTCGATTCTCGTCGATTAATCACAAAGTTAACTTCGTTCCCGTGTTTTAAAATCTGCGATCAGAGTGATTACCAATAGATGGACATTGATCAGTCGAATACGCGAAGGGTGTTTCCATAATGAAATTATGGTACAACCGGAGTAAGTACGATGAAAAACCGAATTGAGAAGAAGAAATATTTCTTTCGTTTAAGGCCATCGAATATCGTGGACACTTTTTGCTAAAAGTTTGACCTTTACTTTCCTGAATTGAGAGGCGAACGAATTTAATTTCGTTCGTCGAAATTATCTAAGATAAATCAATGCGAAATTAAAAATAACAAATTTAAAATCCTCTAAAACAAATTTCAACGAAAATTTACATATCGAGATGAGACGAGAGAGAGAGAGAGAGAGAGAGACGATCAATTCACCAAAATAACCAAGGGAATCTCGCATTTAATACCAGTCTTAAATTTTCCAAAAATTGCTCGAGCAAATACTTATCACGTCAGCACGCTTCCGGAGAGCCATCATCATCCTCCTCCCAACGGCAGGCGAACGAAGAACGCAAATTACCCGTAATCTGTCGGGGCTCGGCTTACACCCACGAAGATTCACGAGTTAGACACGAAGGGCAAAGGTCATCCTCTCGAGGGTTTCCTCCTCACGCCCGGAGAGAGAGATTTTGCAAGGCAAATCCGAAGGCCTGGGCCAGGCTCGCAGTTTGCGCCCACACGATGCACGAAAATCGATGAGGGGGATTCCTCTTTGGACCGTCACCTGCGAATTTTCTATCACCCCCGCCTCTTGTCATGCGAGCCAATCGTTCTCCCCTATGGTTTTGTTGGGCTAGGTTAGGCTATGTTCGCGTCTCACCGCGACTTGGGCTTCTAACACGCAAGAATGCGTGCCCGAGTGTCGTGGTTAATGAGAATGTTAACGACGCTCTAGTTTAGAGCTTGTATGCTGTTGTTTCGACGAGTTTCAGATAGTAGAGGGTGTATTTTATACGGGGGTAGATTTCTTTTTATTGTTGCGATAACTTTGAAATTGGGAAATTTCTGTTGGATTAGATTCTAGAACGTGAAATTCAGTTTACTGAAATTAAGTTTGCGAACGTTGATGCAAATTTATTCCAGTACTCTTTTGGAGAAAATATTCTTGCCGTCATTTACCAGGGAATTTGAAACAGTATTTTGAAAAGTTGCCACCTGGGGCACGTTCATTCGACTACGCCGCGAAGAGCCAAGGTGACGAAACTGCGAATCTTTAAAACTAATTCCGCCGTAATGGCCAGGAGGGAAGCTAATTGTCGTCAATTTCTTCGTTCCACATTTCTTCGAATTGCAAGAATACAGTTGGTTTCATCACTGGCTGGCTATAATGCCACGGCCTCTTTCCCGTTCTTCTCTTGCCTTCCACCGTGTTCCCGTTCCCTTTTTCTGTTTTCTTCATTACTCTAGGCCGAGCTCTCAGTGTTTCTCAACCATTTTCGAACCACCGTTCCTCGTACAAAACTGTTTGTCAAAAACGTTGCTCAACTTTACAATTGAAAAGAGAAAGAAAGATATTACTAGGGTAGTGAAATTTTTTGATAATTCGTAGAGAGAGGAATTTTTTTATTACTTTGCAGTGTATTCTATATTTTCGCATATTGTATGAATTTTCTGCATTTTTAAGTTACATAAAAATCCGCGATCTGTTAAACAGTCACTGTACGTACAGGTTGGGAATTCATCCCCGTCGTTCGTTCATCTACCCCCTCTTTTCCTCTTTCTATTATTCTCCTCCCTTTCTTTCTTTTTTGTTCCTCCTTCCTTTTCTCTATCGCGAGTTTTCATTTTCCCTTATTTTTTTCATTCAGTCCATAACCAAGATCAGTCTTCTTCGATCTATAATTTTTATACCACAGTGATGTCCGATAAATGACGAGAAGTACTACTTGCTGAAATTTGTACAAAGATTCCAGCTTCCCCTTTGTTTCACGGGGATTCACTTGGTTTTGAGGATCGGTCGAATAATTTCGTTGCAACACGTACACCGTTCCCTCTGTCCATGAAATTTGCTTACATGGTGTAACTGTCTAGGAATGCCGTTCTTTTTCGCGAAACAATGCAATCGCAGAATGCATCGTAGTCTATTTAGTAAGAGAAAGTGACGAGTGGGATAATGGCGAGACGATTAATTGGCTATTGAACAAATTTTTGATCCGAAGCGTTTAAATCAAAGAAATTGTGAACGTTCCTAAAAAAAAAAAAAAAAAAATTGATGAAATAAATGAAATAGATGCCAGAAGAATTAAACTATTTTTGCAGTGAGAACGAATGGTAAATAATTGAATTGAGAAAAAGAAATCTAATCAAAGTTATTTCATCTTCTTGATAACTTGTTTTTCCTACAAATAAATTCCAAGTCTTTTTTTCTGGTGAAATTGACTCTTTAAGTTTCTCGTTTCTAGAAATCTAATCTCAATTTTTTGACCGTGTGTGAATGGTCGTAGTGATGAGTCACGCGAAAATCGATTTCCGTTTTCCAACGCATACGCACGTTCATTGATCATGATTATCATGCACGGTCTGTGATAATTTAAATTCCGTGCAAAGGGAATCTAGGTTAAGCAGGCGCAGAAATGTGAGCGATGCTCGTATAAAAGAACTCGTAATATTGGTTGAAATTGATGGAATTGTTGCAATTACGATATTCAATACTCGGGATATTATAATGAGACAATTATCCGAGATATTAAATTCCCCGATATTGGCTCCTCTATTTTTGTCCTCTTTCTTAACTCAATCAGAACATAGACCTTACAAAGCAAATAAAGTTTAATAGCAAATCTTGGATTTCTAAAGGGTATCGCGTCGCGTTTAATTTGCATTAATTATTACACAAATTAGAAATTAGCAATATTTGAAAAAGAATCCCAAATTAATAAAATGAATCAATAAAAATAAGTATTTTTGCAAATAGATTATTTTAATAAATTTTAATAAATTAGATTCTAACAAAAGTGTTTTTCACAATTTTTATTTTTGCACGTGTGAAAAATTACTAATTAGATTAGTCGTTTCGACTGTACTACGACGCGTCCAGCGTTAGTTTCCTCAATGTCACAATTGATTCTCAACTGTTTCTCAACGGATCATAAACGAGTGAAGAGAAAAGAGGACACGTTCGCCTATTACCACCCCACCTGCGTATTACGCCGTGTACATTTTCGTGGACGCGTGACCGGTTGAACGGTGATTAATTCGCGCGTGGAATGCCACCCCTCCGCCTGGCAGCGGTCCAATTTATCACACGCTTTGGATTTGCGCCGACGAGGCGAGGGCGGGGTGATAGTCGGCAGAGAGGGATGAAAAAGTCCGCGCCACCTCTCCGATACGCACAGGAGGCAAGAGAAAACAACAAAACGGAACTCGCTTGCTAATATAACTATATGAAGGAAACAAAAGGACTGGCAAAGGGGAAGGGATATGGTGTAAGCTCGCGAGTAAACTGTGGATGTTTATGCGGGTCTAGTGTCTGGGAATATTACGTGAAATATGCAAAATGCAGGGCGCGCGCCTGCTACACAGCGTAATACAATATTAGCGGCTAGGGAGTGATTCCGCGTGGAAAAATAAATTGAATGTGTAGAGTGTATTCTCTCGTGTATATACGCGTCACTTTTTTTTTTTTTTTTTTTGGAGAGAATTGTTTTTGGAGATTAGCCCAGAGCATGGTCATGTGTTTGAAAATGTATCAAGATTATGTGTTGTGGCTTTTATTTTATTTTATCGGGTCGTTCAATTCAGTTTTTCATCGCTGGATTACGCGCAGAAAATTTAATTTAATTTAACGTTGTGTAAATATTTAATAAAATTGAAAGATTATATTATATTTAGATCGTATTTTGTTCATTTTACGAAACAAATTTTCGAGCATTATGATTGCATTAAAGCAATTAATTAACGTAATTTTTCTCGACCGTGACGTAAAATGATAAACATTCGTGAAAAACTTGGACCAAGCGTTAGACGAAGGCACTGTCGAAGGGGGTTGGTTCGGTCGATTCCGCTGTACTCGGATTAAATTCGATCCAATCAGAAGATATTCTTTATGCCATTGAAATCCAATCGCATATTGTGACGAGGGGAAGCCCGCCACGCAGACGCGTAGTAGCACATTTCGCACGGCACTTTCAATTCAACCATCCATGGGAGGATTCAATTTCTCGTCTCCCCTGGAGGAGCGAGCAAGAAGGAGACGAGGGACATTAACGGATCTGCTGCCGAATCTGTTCTTTTGTCTTACGCGGCATCGTGGATTCGATGGGACAGGAGGAGGCTATTTCGAGGGCAAAGTCCCAATTTTATTCGGAAGATGCCTCTTGGCTCTTCGTTCTTTCCTTTCTGCTTCTCGTTCTGTCTTTTTTTATCTGTTTAAATCGATCGCAATTTTATATCACGACACGTACTACGGAGGATGATGGAAAATAATTTAAATTGATTTTCAAAATAAAGGGTGATGATTATTGAAAGTGATTTAAATTTAAGAAAAAGAAAACAATTGAAGATTGAATTATTTCAGTTATGAATGCGCGTTTTTAAAAATCTCATTGTAATCTCTTCTTGTATCAAGAAGAGTTTTATGATTATAGCAAAGGCTTCGACGGTAACCTAAAATTTCTTGAAATCCTAGAAACGGTGACAAAATTTGGCGTGAACATGAACGATTCAGGTTTCTTATGAACAACGCGATGATGCGCTTGTCCAAGAGTTAAAGTCAGAATTTTTCAAAATCATTTGAACGTCGAAATTTTGATCGCACTTAGGACAAATAATAATAATTCTTCACCATCATTCGTTAATAGTCTCCTCAGTTCTTCTCATGTACTATTTTGTTTCTTTTTTTTTTTTTTACCTGTTCTTTTTTTCCCTCCCTGTTTGTGCAAGTTCTTCCCTATTTTTTGCTTACGACCCCTCCCTCTCTCTCTCTCTCTTTCTATTCCTTTCTTGTTTCTCGTGTGCCGGTCAGTTTGGAGAAAAACTCTCGGATATGCGTTCCGTTCGTGCTTCGGTGATTAAACGGTCGCGAGACCGCGTTGCAGCTTTCTGGACGTCTTGTGCGAGTTATGGGATCGTTAGCGCAGAATCTTTCTTTTGAAGCTGTCGACGAGAATCGTTTGGGTTTCGTGCATCTCTCCCTTCTTTTCCTCCTCTCTAGCTTCTTTTCTTATTCATTTTATTTATTTATTTATTTATTTATTTATTTATTTATTTATTTATTTATTTACAGAGTTATTGATAAGGATATACTACAGCGATAACATGAAGCAAATGTTTTATTATAGAAGAAATTTGCAAAAAGATTATTCACTAAAACGCATAATATTGGCAATAAAATAAATAAAATAAATAAATTTTACACGTTAACTAATAATACTGATAAATAATCCGAGAGACTGCATGAAAACACGCAGACAGTCTCTCAGATAAAACTTAAAAATGTCTTTCTCTCTCCATACGTCTCGAATTTCTTTTCAACATTTCCACTATACCAAAAAATCACGGCGATTCGCCTATTATCAAGCTCCGTCCTGCAGGCTGTACGTTCAGCTGAACGTACAAAAACAGCATAGACAACCTTTCTTCCCGTACAAAGACCTCCCGAGTTTCCCATCTTTCGTTCGCCAGCCAGCCATCAGCTTGGTAAAAGAAGACAAGGGATAAAAAATAACAAAAAGAGAGAAAGAAAGAAAGAAAGAAAGAAAGAAAGAAAGAAAGGAAAAAAGAAGCTGCGTGAACGATGTGCATTCAATGTCAAAGGCCATCACGCCGATAATTCATCCAAGAGCCGGTGGTTTAGACAGGATAGAAAACACCGGCCAACGAAATTTTCTTTTCCGCTCCGAAAGATTCGTTTTGCTTTTTCCCCGTAAAACAGCAGGATCACGTATATACTCGAGCGTTTGAACTCTTCCAAATTATTCTATAAAATATTGCAAAAAGTACTATACTATATCGTGAAATTATATATAAGGAACAAAATAATCAACGTTATAAAATTATTATTGCAGTATAATCTTTACTGTACGTGACACTTGTGAGAAGCAGTTGTACATCATTGCGTTTATTGTAGGATTTTTTTTATTATTAGTATTTATGTTAATAATAAAGTAATTTTTTATTATTAGTCACTTTCTTCGTTAGTTACAAATTACTAAATAGAATTTTTATTATTAGTTACTTTATTGGTTAGTTACTAGTTACTAAATAGAATATTTAATTACCTTATTGGTTAGTTACTAGTTACTAAATAGAATATTTAATTACCTTATTGGTTAATTACTAGTTACTAAACAGAATTTTTATTATTAGTTTCTTTATTGGTTAGTTACTAGTTACTAAATAGAATTTTTATCACCATTAGTTAGTTTTATCATTACTAGTTACTAAATAGAATTTTTATTATTTCAGTTTCTTTATTGGTTAGTTGCTAGTTACTGAATAGAATTTTTATTATTTTAGTTTCTTTATTGGTTAGTTCCAAGTTACTAAATAGAATTAGAATTAAAATTAAAATTATGCATTTTTCCCAATAATTCCCTGATGGTCTTTCTTTCCTGTTTTACTTTCGACTCGTCGCAAGCCTTGTCGAAATACCTATGAACAAGGGCGGTATGTCCACATATTTTCCATCGGTCTAGCTTGCACAATGGCCGGTGTGTTCCATCGATGCCTTTCACACAGCGAAAACCGGCTGCGCACCGGCACACCGGCATTTACCGTAGGATTTTAGAGGAGAGGAGGTTCTCTCCTCTCTCACAAAGTAGAGCTCTAGTTAAGTTTTTGTTGGCTTCCAAGCGTCGCCTTAGTTCACCAGTGCTGCCTGGGCCCCTCCGCGCCCCTCCTCGCCCCTCCGCGTCCCTCCGCGCCCCTTTAGGTTTTAGGGACTCCCTTTTGCTGCTGCCCGCGTTCCATTCGCTTCCGCCGATCAGAATCCATCTAACCGATTTTGGGATGGTCCTCGGATAGCGAGACGATCGGCTCCTCTCTTTTATATGCCTCCGTCCTAGCCGCAACCTGATGAAGAAAATGGTAGTTGAGGGGGTGGGGATTTCGGAGACTTACCTGAATCCGGTATGTGCCTGCAGTATAATCAGAGATGAAACCGGCTAGAGAGAGGCCGCCGAGTAATAGTTTACCAAATCGTGCGCTTGCATCTTTCTTTGTCTACTTATTTTTATTTTGACACACGAGAAATTAAGAGAGCGTGCAATAGTTGATTTTTCATTTATTTATACAAGTGTATCCTTTCACGCCGAGGAGTGCAAAAAGTGGTAGAGATTGCGGAAAAAGATTAAAAAGGTACAAAGGAACTCTTAAATATTTTGTCATGTTAGCGTCATCATTTGAATTGAATTATTAATAGTTATTAACGACAAGACTATACATTTTTATTTTTGTGGGAAATTTAAAGGTGCAATGCATAAAATATGTAAAGATAATATGAAACATCGTAAACAAAGTAGAGAAAATAAAAGAAAAATTTCTATATTAGGCTCCATTTTTTTAATTGTATTCATAAATGTGTAATAAATTTGTAACGAATAAGATTACACAAATACTAGTTATAAAAACTGTACATAATGTGAATAATAATTAGTGTAAAAGGACGTAAAAATACTCATTTCATTTCCTACATGAAAGAGCAAGATACAACGAGTGACATAAAACAAATTGAATTTTGAAAAAACTCAATATCAACGCGCGCGCGCTCCTTGAAATTCCCCATCGAACAATACACGTTCGAAACATATCAAAGTCAAAGTTTATCGTCATTCGGCATCGACGTGTTCCAACATTCGCACACACAACCAGTTTAAATTGAGCTCCAGACGATCCTCCAGCTAGATTTCCCTCCGTTTCTTTTCCTTAACCGAATCTTCCACGTTGCAGACCTCAACCACGGTTGTACGCAATTTTCCATTTTCCTTTGAAGCTGCTCACCTTCCCGGAGAATCCTCGTTTAGGAAAGAATTCGATTCAATGCTGCCAACCTCCATCTTCTTCTTTGATCTTTTTTTTAGTTTTCT
Organism: Melipona beecheii; assembly: GCA_032399605.1. Taxonomy (NCBI): domain Eukaryota; kingdom Metazoa; phylum Arthropoda; class Insecta; order Hymenoptera; family Apidae; genus Melipona; species Melipona beecheii. Next base: position 4,436,651 of record JAUCMO010000504.1, on the reverse strand, counting down.
CCTCCCCTCGCTTCCTTTTTTTTTCCCTCCCTTTTTTCTTCTCAAATCTATTCACGTATTTAGGTTGGAACAAGTCGCAGCGTGGAAGGATAATCACATCTCGCGTCCGTGGCTGGTATTTCACGTGGTATTCGTGATCCAGTTTTTAAAGTATCCACTGCGTTACGATGCTTTCTTCGAGGCATCACGCGTCGAAGGCACGGTGCGTGCGGTTGAATAGAAAATAACCGAACAACGTTTGTCTGACACGGGTGGAGAAAATGCCAGAACGTTCTTCTTCGTTGCTTCGCAACGTGTTTTCCGTTGTCCGCATAAGTATGCACAGTGTTGTTTGTTGGAGAAACGAAATTGGCGTTTCTTCATTTTTAAAGTTTCTTCTCTTATTTTTAGAGGGATTTTCAAATTCCTTTCCTTGAAATTTAGAGTGATTAAAATATTGCACATTTAAATTATATAATGAATGATTTAAATATTACTTATTATTATAAATAATTATTAAACATTATATATTATTTGTTATAAATAAGTAAGAGTGATTTAAATATCGCATATTTAGGTTTTAAAGAAATTATTTCGTATAATTTCTTTTTAGTCACAAAGAAATCTTTTTTTTTCGTTTTTAAGAGGATTCGAAAAATATTTAAAACAATTTCTTCTCTATCTATTACGTGTCAGCTTGTATCAGTCTTTAGGAAAGTTTTGTTCCTTTTTTGTTTCGATCTTTCTCATTTTAAAGAGGCTATGTATTTCTACATTAGAACAATATTAGAAATAGATTGGATAAGTTTGTAAAGTGGAGATAAACAAATTTTTAATCGCAATGAATTTGAATCGAAACACACGCGATTATTTATTTTTCTTCTGCTGATGGAAGCACATCACCGGAAGAGCAGTTGTTTTTTATATACACATGCAAGGTGCTATCCCTTTCACTGTTACGAAGCAAAATGCGAAACATATCGTGTTAAATATAATAACAACAATGCCGAAATAAACGTTCAATATACGCAAACTTGCCAAACAAAATGAATAAACAAGAATAAATTGCTTTCCGAAACCGTAGTATAATTATTCTTTATACAGAGAATAAGTTTGTGATCTTTTCAAATTCTTCCTTTTTCAATCTTCCTAGTCTATATCTATAAAATAAATAGATCGTATGATGTTTCGTGAAAAATTCTATCTTCTGAGAAAGAAAAGGTCGATGCAAATTTGTTCTAAATTTCAAATTTATTTCTTCTTCAAGAGTTCCTTCCGTATTGTATCGCGTATTGTATGCACATACTTCAATATGCCTCGTTCATCGCTTAAACAGTGATTGTATAATGGCTCCAATAGAGAATTAAATATTAACGAGAACGAAAGGCAAATATTTGTATGCTAAATACTAATTTGCCAAATCAAATCGAAGAGGAGGTTATAGGCAATCGAGCAAACATAACGCGAACACCAATTTTTTTTTCAGTATAAGGGCAACAAAATAAGTAAATAAAATATTAATATAATTTTGAAATTTATAAAGTTAAGAGGGAAAAATCGAGGAAATTTGAAATGAAAAATTGCATAAATTTATATTCACATTATAAATTATATGTATAATATATCATATTATATTATATTATATTACATTATTATGTTATATTATATTATATTGTTATTTATTTTGAAATTTTGTCGATACTCCTCTCCAAAGTCTAGAGAATACTCCTTTTCACCGTAATTAAATTATCAGAAGTTCGAAAATTCACATGGACTTTTTAAAAGCGGGTTTTTTTTTTTTTTTGTTTACGTTTCTCTGTTTTTTCTGCCGATCCAGACACATTATGTCGCGCAGTCTGATAATACAATATTTTATCGCTGTTTGCAACACCGGACTACGTCTGTTTCGAACGAGTAACACGTCACTTTTGATATCTGCGGGAATAAACGTCATTGCGAAGCGAATTCGTTCGTTCGTTCGTTTGGTTGCGGGGAACAATAGTTGGTGAACGTGTTTTCGACTGCGATAAGCTAAAATGATTATTACACGTTGCGCGGTAGGGAAATCTCATTGCATCGCTGGTTAATCGAATCTATCGATCTTTCTTTTGTCAGCGATAAAAGTGTTTTGACCGTTGTGTTTTCTTTTTTAATATCTTTAATATCAATTTACTAGATATTTGAATAGAATTTTCTAACCTCTAAATTCCATTTATCGCGTATCGTTCATTCTCGTGCTCTGTGTTTTACACACAATAGATTGTAAATGGTATATTATTCTATTGTCTAGCATTTGTTGCAAATCTAGCGCAAGTTTAATGGCACCGAGCGAGTACACAGCGGGTGGACAAAAGTTCCAATCGTAGTGCAGTTTATCGACGAATTTTTAAAAATGCAGGATAATTTCATTCAAACGAAATCTGAGATTGACACGTGATATAATAAGTATTTTGAATCGTGTGCTTAATGCAACTTGTATTAAAATATTTTAAACATATTTTTAGATATATGACCAATGTAACCGTGCTAGCCGATCTTCATTATAGCGTTCACAAAATGTCCAACGATTAGTATTTATAAAACTTTCTACAAGCTTTCGAGCGGAAACTTCCGTGTGAGCAGCTGTACATACACGTAACATCCATCAATTCCTTCGAGAAATTCTTTCCGCTAAAACTCTTATCCCGATTCAGATTGTGAAGCACGCGTACCTGAAAACTCTACTCCCCTTTTGCCTGTTGATCCTCGAGGAAGACTCGTTTTGTAAGGGAACACCGCGTGGTATCATCCTCCAGCTGGTAAACAGCTGCCCACATCCTGTCTCACGTACGCTATGCGCCTCTTCTCTTCGTCCTTCTTCCCTTCCCGTCCCTCTCGAGACACCCAATTCTCTTTTCTTTTCTTCGTTCTTTTTTTCTTTTTACTTTCTCTTGTTCTTCTTTGTCCGATCAAGCTGAAACAGAGGAAAGAAAGCGAGAAAGAGAAGAAATAAAAAAGAAAAGGGGGACGTGCACATACACAGGGTGTCCCGCATATCGATCGAGGAATAATTCAACGTATGCAAAAATGAGAGAGCGCAACTTTTCAAGGTTTTTCGTTTTATCGAGGAAATCGTGTAGAAGAGGCGAAGGCAGTACGATAAAATTCACGTTGAAAGAAAGAAACATAAAACAGACCTTTTAGGACCTGCTAAATCCCCAGAAGGGATAAGGGCGCTACCTGAAGACTATAAATGACACTCGCAACTAAAGACGAAGGTTCAGTCGGATTCTATGCGAGCTGTCGAACTGCAGTTCTTTTGAATAAACGCATTGTTAAATTGTACAAGTGTATAAATTGTATAATTGTACATACTCGTTACAATCACTCATTTGAAAATTTATCAGGTACACTTGAATACTTGGTTAATTCTGAACTGGTGTCGTAAAAAGTTATAAAAAATTATGAAATGAATAAAACTATATTCATCGATGTAGTATACTATTTATGGTGGATTGAATTTCATGACAATTTTTGGTCTAACTTCTTCACGCTGTTCTATCTTTGATTCTTGTAATCAATTCGTTTGGTGTAAATACTTCTGCGTAAATTGTAAATTTTCGCTGTTGTAATTAAAAATCTAAAAATAAGGTTTGGGAGAGCCAAGGCCAGTATCTCTTTTTATCATTGAAAGTGATTTTGCAACGCTGATGCAACTAAAATTAGCGATTGGTTGATTTGGGTCACGTGATTCGTGAGGGGAGTGGGGTAGACCTCGTGGCGTTGTACTGAGCGATCGCGCCTGTAACTTGTTTTCTATCGATTCGAATGTTTGCACATCAATAAAATTTTATGGCAAAAAAATCGTTGCTTCTGGGCCAATCGTACTGGGATACAAGTCGTGCAGTTTTTTTTTATCACGAAGCATTTACAGACTCCTCGTTGCAAAATATTTTATTTTCTTTTAACTGTAGAGCACACTGAATTGAAAATTTGATCTTCTGGACACCCTGTATACATGGAAGAAGGACACTCTGTGTAGACTGTAAAGCGGTACCAAAATGGTGGACAGGTGCATCATGGACACTGAGTTGGACGGCACGCGACTGCACACACACAGTCTGTTTACCCATTAAAAATTGCGCTGGCTATTACGCGCGTGCTTTTTCACGCGTGCAAGCGTTCGCAAGACGTAGGGAAAGGGAGAAAGGTGTGTTTGTGTGTGTGTGTGTGTGTGTGTGCATGCAATGCCAGAGTACGAACACGCTGTTATCGCGGTGATCCAAGGCGATGGATCGCCGCACTGCTAAACTGTTTAAACGGTTACCCGGACAGATAGGCATCGCGCCCACGAGAACCGACTACACATAGCCGCACCGTTAATTACCATGGGAATTGTTAACCCTTTTCGCTGGTGCATTTCATTCGGAGATATTTCACGTGCGCAGTATTTGTGGATTTTGATTTAAGATGGAGGAAATTTCGCATACAGACACGTAGAGAATCATGTTATTTTTCATTCTTCAAAAAGTGATTTTTTTCTCAATTCGCGGATTTCTCCAAATTCTTTGAAAATCAAGTCTCAAGTTAATCTTCGAATATTAACCAAGATCATAGAATTTTCAAGTACTCGAATCTTGCAATTTTTTAATTTCTCTTTTAAAACAAGTTTCCATACATGTAATTCAAAAAAAAGAAAATACTTTGCGTCGATCGTATCATTTTAAATACAAATTCTCGCAGTCTCTCGTCGATGAAAAAAATAAACGTCTTATAGCGATTTTCGTGCGTCATCGTGACATTGATAGCCTTGAGAATCTGATAACGATGCACCTTCACGCCATCGCTGTCCCTCGACAGTCGTCTGACTACGAAATGGCACGAGTAAATAACTCGTGTCTCGATAAAACAGGTGATCACACAACCTATCCCATGTACGTTCGGAAAAAGTTGTTAAGAGGAATTGCATCGAAGTATTATATACGGATAGCATATGCACGACTCGAGACTCGTGCGTCTCTCTGTAATTTGTGTGACTCGCCAACAGCTGCTTGCCAATAAGCCTGTCCAACGAAATTTTGCCCATTGAAAATTTTCTGTACGGCAAGAAGTCAAATGAATTTAAATTGCTCGAATTGTTGAATATTACATACGGGGTGTCCTAACAAGAAGCAAACCGAAAGTGAAGAACAAAGAGCAAACGAACTAATAAAAATTAAAAAGAAAATAAGGAATTTTGTACACTTTGAACACTCGCTTAATTACCGATCTTTTATATTTTATGCATTCCGTGCATATTTGTGCCTTCGAACTTTGCGTGGACGTGTAAAAATCCGCAGTCCAAGTGTAATAAATGGACAGGTGGTTGCAGACACCTTTCCGTGATGCGTAGAGTGCGAGAGTATATATAGTACGATTGCTCGGGAGAAATCGTTGGCTCGCAATTTACTTGCATTCAGGGTCACTCGTATTTCACGTACAACACGGCGTATATACGCGATCGTTAAGACGTTGTCTTGGCCGGGATAGGAGTTTCAACGAAGGCAGATCATATCTTTCGATGCACCCTGGTAAGATGCAAGATAAGAGAGTGTCTCGTCTAGTTTTACATTTTCCACTCTCCTGACATTTTTACGTCGATACTTTCTCGCATCCGCTGAAACGCTTCAATCGTTTTCATGGGTGATGTCTTTAACTTTAACTCTTTGGAGATACGAATATTTTAGCATTCCTTTCATCGAGGCATGAATATGAAAAAAACTACACGACTTGTAGTACGATTTGTTTCATTGAAAGGCCCAGAAGCCTGACTGTTCTGACTAGGAAATGAAGACGATTTTTTTTCAATAAAATTTTATCGATATGCAAACATTTGAATCTACACAAAAGAAATTACAAGCGCGATCGTTCAGTACCAGACAACGCCACTCCTACTCGAGGTCTACCCCACGCCTCCTCGCGAATCACGTGACCCAAATCAACCAATCGCTAATTTTCGTTGCATCAGCGTTGCACCTGAAGAGGTCCGATTTTCTGTGTTACCCCCGCTAAAATCGCTTTCAGCGATAATAATAAAATTCAGATATAACAAACTTCCCAAATTTATTTATCAGAGATTTACTTCACGCAAAAGTCTGTAAGCACAGACAGAGCATTGAAAATTCTAATTTCTTATTTGATAAAATTCAATTGCACGAACTTGATCGTCCAGAACAGGAAGATGTTCATTTACTCGACACGCTCGCGAACTCTGTTGCTTTCGTGTCCGGCACAATGGCCGAATCCCATAATCAGATCCGTAAAAAGGCGCAAATTCAAGCGTGCCAACCTAATGCACATTCGCGCACGATCGTCCTCAACCGGTTTGAAAGGATCTGTAAAACTTAAGTGGGGTAAGAACAGAAGCGAGGTCCCTACAGACACCTTGTCCAACAAGATTTAGTTCAACTGCACTCGCAGCTGCACCTGCGTGGCGCGTGCTACAGAGAGATGCATCTGTCGTATTCTCGCTCGCGGCCACGTGCCTCTATACGCTTACGTGCGCGCCTGCACGCTTCGCCCTTGCGCTCCTCGACGATCCGTGGCGAAAATAAATGAGAAACAAGCGGCAATTAATTTCTTTCGCGATTATTATGCTTGCACATTGTTATTGAAGAAATGTATACATTGTAACTCTTCATTCAACTTGCAAGTTTAAGACCCAGCAAAATAAATGGAGGAATAACAATTTTTATCATTAAATGGTAATTAATCTTTAGAGATTTAGTATTATTAGCATATTGTATCTAGAATTGTGGACTTTTGTACACTTGTTGAGAAATTGTGAGAATATCCAAATACGATAGTTGTATCTTACATACAATTTTCCAATAATTTTAATCACATTCGTAAAAATACGAATTTTCAGTAATACTTGCAGTTTCATCATAAACGCTTGAATGTGGAAAATAATGTGTATATTAATTGGTAATGTGTATTTTATTTCGTTCTTTAACATCTTTTAACATCAAAACTACTAAACTAAATTACGAACTTTTGTATCAAGAGTAGAAAAAAGTTACATGATAAACGATATAAGAGTAATTGTAAAAAATAGTAGAAAAAGTAATGTAACATAAAACGCAAGCTCTTGTTTAGACATTGTTTAGACAAAAAAAAAAAAATATTTTGACTTTTAAAAAAATACTGCTGTAGATCTATCAAATCTATTTCTATGAAAAATTACTGGTTTGATTGATCGTTAATTATTCTGTTAGTTCTATTATTGAAGTTCTTCATAATTATCTTGAAGCACGAAGAGCACACATTTTCGAACACGAAATGGTCGTTCTCGTTGAAGTCGTACAATTGAAACGAAGCAAAACGAAACGTACAATTGTCAAGATGATAGCGTCTGCGAGGTCTCGTGTATGAAAATTTGGCAAATTACAGGGGAGTGGAAAGAGTCGATGGGCTCCTGGCTCGTTAACATAATTTCAAAATAATTAGCTGCGCGTGAGCTGGATCGTCGCACCTCTCAATCTTCTCGAGCTTTATCTTTCTTTCAATTAAAATTCTTGCTTGTAATTCTTAATTCTTCCCTTTATTTTCACTTCTTTTGCGATTCTTCTTTTTCGTAAAGTGATTTGATCTTTTGATTTGAGATTAGGTTAAATAATGAGACACTGAGCGATCTGATTGTCGATCGTAATTTGTGAATAATTGAGGGTTTGTAAATTAGATCAGATACCACGAGAAGTTGATTCTACTTGCTCCTACTTTTGTCTAATTTTAGGGAACACCAAGTCTCACTGTATTCTTCATTACGTAAAAGAGTTTCAATCATTTCGAAGATTGACGTTGGTATTTCGAATGAATTTGAATATTTCAATGTTCTGTTTAAAATTCACATTTTTCATCTTATTTTAATTCTTCTTAATTATTTTACGAATATCGTAAAACGAAAGTTCAGTCATATTATTTATAAAATTACATATATACTTTCTACAAATTAAATATTTCAACCTAGAATTGTTATTGTCGCGAATAATTTATCTTCGTATCTCGTCGTTATGTTTAATGATGACATGTGTATGTAGTTCATGAGTACTAGCATTTACCGTTGACAACAATAATTTTAACAACTTCAAAGAATATAGACAAACGCAAAGTGAAGTATTAAATTTGTTGATTCTTGGAAAATATTAAAATAAACAATCTCGGTGAAAGATACCCTTGCAGCGAGATTAATTGTATCTCTGGCAATACCCGTTAGCCGAGTACAGTTGTTCGGATTTATCGAAAAAAGATAAAGTCGAAAGTAAAGTGGAGTGTGTATACTTGATACATTTCTCTTATCTAACCTGTCTAGAGGGCTATCGGCAGAAGTAGCACTTATTTCTTCAAATTCGACAGAGCTTTGCCTTTCTTCTTTGAGATCTACTTTAAATAGAACAACAACGACAAATCCAACTGATGTGAAATTTTCTTAATGACAGAATATCAAAAATTTCATTGAGCATTTTAAGACGAATAAGGTTCGGTTTTATTAATATTTTCTTGATATGTAATTATTACATTTGATTAAGTTTAATGTTGTGCTGTATTAACGCAGTTGTTTATTAAATATTTAACAAAACCTAACCTTATCGAAGAGATTAAAAATTCTTTTCCCAATAAAATTCTAAATATTCTGTTTTCTTTAATTATCACCGAGGCAAGTTAAGGTTACGATTAAAACAAATGTGAGGTTAGGTTAGATCAATTATCTAGAAATGATCAAACTCTTTCTCCTTTATTTAGACCGCGAATTTTGTACATTTGAAGGTGTGCAAACATCCACAGAGCACACGAAATACCCAAAAATATAACGATACTCGTTGCAATATTTAATAAATAAAACAATTCGTCCGTCGAGGTTCCGTCACTCGAGTTACATTCGCAGAATGTCCTCCGCAGTCTAATTGCAAGGCAAGTACGTTGAACCCAGCTACCGTTACTAAAAACTTTATTCAGTAAAAAAGCATCATCGTCGGAGCCATCTTCGATCGATCCGCTCGATCGGTCTACCGTAGCACAGCTCGTAACTGTACATTACCGCACAATGACGTTTTATCATCGTCGCCGCGGAGGCGAATTAATTCACGATACACCCGGTATGCCGGCGTGACGCTTGTGTCGCGTCGAACACAGGCACACAGGGAAGGCACGCGTTGGTGGTAGTAGGAGTACCGTTGCGCACGTTGCATCGCACCGGCGAAAGAACCGGCAATTTCCAGCTGCACAACAATGCAGCATTACGCCGTGTTGCGAAAGCAACGTCGGACCCTGGTCTGTCGCAATTTACAATCTAGTCCGGTGGTCTTAGACGTGCCCTACGATCGGAATCGGCGATACTCCCTGCATACCTCGTGTCCTCCGCGACACGTAAGAGTGTTTGGGACATTTAGCGCAATTCGAGCGAAGGATCGGTAGTTTGCAAAGTAAAAAAGTTTGTGACCCTTTACTCTTTTTTTCTGTAATAATCGGAATCAAATCGAGTCTGCGTCGAAACTTTTAGAATTTTGTGATTGGAAACAGAGCTAACTGAATAAGTAAAAGTCTTTCATCACTTTTTCTTTATTTGTATTAATCAGTATTATCTATTGTTTTCATGGGTATTGTGGTAGGATCCATGAAGTACGTTTCAGTTGTCATTACTATTTAAAATGTACACAGCTGGTGATCAAAAAATTATAATAATTTCCTCATTTAAAGGAAAGTCGAGAGAAATCTTCAGATGAGAGGCTAAGACAGCCTCGATCTGAAATAAATTAACCTTGATCATAAAATCAAACGAAAAGAAAATGAAGCAAAAAATGGAAAATGTTGAAACAATTGAGAGTCGAAAAGAAGCAGGGTAAATATGAGACCAACCGCTGTCGAAGGTCGTACGTCCGCAACCGTTGCAATTTTGAAAGTATCGAAAGTCGAAAGGAATATAGAAGGAGAAGAAGAGAAGGAGAGACAGATCGTCGATGCAGCTGGATGCTCGATGCAGGTGCAAATGCACGAGCTATCTTGCCGCAAATACGCATGGGCGCGTTATAGATCGTCGATGTCATCGGCGATCTATATCCCTGCGCACTGCTGAATATTAATCGATCCACGATCCCTTTCGATTTATAAACTCAATTAAATTAAACGTTGCGAACGGGATACTTGGCGGATAAACGCGTGAAAGTGGCGCGGGTGTAATATTAACCATTAACCAAGCAGCGCATGGATCGGATAACACTCGTACATCCAAGTACTTTTTAATTTTTTAATTTCTTTTTTTTAAGTGGCTCTTTTTCCGATGACTCTTCAATCTTGTGTATTAATCGAACGTGCTTGGTATTTTTATTCTTGCGCGAGATGAAATATTCTTAAATTCCATGGATATCGATCGCGTTATTTTGTCGAATAATTTTTTCTTTTCTTTTTGAAATGTTGAAATGTTGAGATATATAGATCTACACACGCTTTCAAAGATGTAAAAATTCTTGTGACCAAAGGAGCGAAGGATTTCTTGTCACGGTGATTCAAACGGATAGGACATTCACGATCGCGTGACCATGTACAGGAAGCGATAGAAACTCGAGTTACAAAGACAATGCGAATTGCACGAGAGATCGTTTTTTCCTTTTTTTAACGTATTCCCTTTGTAGTTTATTACGAGCCTGAAATGAGGCAGAGATAGTAACAAGTTTTCACGAGAAGTTCGAAAGTTAACCAATGCACCGGCTTCGTTCACTTCCTGTTATTAATCATTGATACCGATTATACAGCGAGTGTTTAGTGGAGGAGAGTGGAACATCAAGCAAAGGGATTCGTAATAAAACATAGGACCAAAAAGAATTAAAATTTGATAAAATAATGATATTGCTAGCAGAATTTTATTGCATTTTATTTATTGATTAACAGAAAATTTACCGAGAAATTTTCATTGGTTCATGATTTGACAGCATTAAACGCAAGAGAAATATATTTACGGGGCTGTAAAATAGATTTCAATATTGCAAAGATAATTTTTTCTTAAATGATACAACAGTGAAGAGCATAGCTGTGCTACCAACGACAAATATTGTCAATACTTTAAACTTTAAACTTATGTTTCGATTGGTCGCATTTTAAGACATAAAAACTTCTGTTTTTATAGTTCCGAGCTTTGTTTCTTTCAAAAATGTTTTCACGTCATGTAGCGAAGTACTTCACTTCTCAAGAATTGTAAAAGTTTAAACGTGGGTCTGAAAGTATCGAAAAATTTTCGTTGCGACTGGAATCACCACGTTTTGAGTCTTGAAAGCGAGACGAAATGTTCGGATTTCTCGAATTTTCGTTAATTTTGGCAATTTGCGTTTCAGCGACGAAATCGGAATTTTCAAATTTTTTCCCGGCGCCCATCTCGGGTCTCGTACACGTTTCTGTCGTGGGATCGTAGACAATGGCGCCCACAACGCGCGAGCACTGGGACAGGAAGGCTGTCAGAACGACAGACGACTAACAATTTCCTAGTGACCCACATCGCACGCTGCTCGTCGCCCCACGTTGCACTCCCACGCACTCGTCACGCCGCATCGCAAGTCGCTCTCTGTGTCTCTGCCTGCGTTTCTGCACAATTCCGCTTTACGCTTACTACTATTGGTGACTAACCATTGCACCATTGCTCTCTAGCAGTGGCTCCTAATTTCTCACGAGTTAATCGTCTTCGTATTTTCGTTGAACAAGGTTAGAACGAGGAATCGACATTTGTTTGTTATTTTTTTACGTTTCTTTCGTCAACTTCGCTTTTAATCAATTTCTTAATTTCACTTAATTACCCGAGCTTAGGATTGATAATTGTAATTCTCAAAACAACGAATGACTCACTTCTACAATTGTTATGAGACAATGCCTTTCAATTTATCGGAATTAATCGGAGGACAGTTTCTAATAAAAAACTGCACGACTTGTACCCCAGTACGATTCGTCTCACCGAAAGGCCCAGAAGCAACTGTTCTGACTAGGAAATAAAGACGACTTTTTTGCCATAAAATTTTATTGATGTGCAAACATTCGAATCGATACAAAATAAATTACAGGCGCGATCGCTAAGTATTAGACAACGCCACTCCTACTCGAGGTCTACCCCACGCCCCCTCGCGAACCACGTGACCCAAATCAACCAATCGCTAATTTTCGTTGCATTAGCGTTGCACCTGAAAAGGCACGATTTTCTGTGTTACCTCCGCTAAAATCACTTTCAGTGATAATACCAAATAAAGTGTCGAACTAAAACGAAAGAACGAGCAGAGACGAAACAACAAATACGCAAACGTTTTAGACACGAAAGCGCAATCTTGATCTTAATTAATAGTCACCTGTTTGAAATCGCTTATTTACGCGCGAAGATCGGCCCATTTGTGATATTTCACTCTCCCGAGCGTGCCGGCTCGGTTTCAATGGGATTAAAAACAGTTGCATAACCGAATGAAGAGAATGAAAGAGAAATAGAAAGAGGGACAGAAAGGGAAAGGAGAAAGAAGGGACAGACGGTATACATATAAATCCTTGGTACGGGTTCATTCTACCTCGTGAGCTCTCTCTGAATGATGCACATTTATTATTTCTTTTTATTCGTTTTTCTCTTCTTTTTCCAGAGCGCGGCATAACGCACGACTGCTTTTATATCCGGTGCATCCACGCCCACGCTCTCTCTCTCCAACGTGATATCGCGTGTGGCCCTCTTGAAAAAAAAAGTGTTATTTTTGCAATTAAACGTTCGCTGATAAATTCCACGCGCGCGCACACGACGAAAAAGGTCAGAGTTTTGATTTTTTAGGTCAGCGAGTTATTACTTTATTCGACGTGGCCGGGGCAAGTCTTATTTACTTGTTTCTCTTCTTTCTCGCTTTTGACAATTGTGTGTTTTAAATTACTCTTAAGATCACGTTAGTTACTTTAAAGTATTATAATGTTATAGCTTCTTTAGATTTTTTTTTAATTGATTAAAATTTATTTACCAATTGCTACACTATTTTTACTATAAAAATTTTATTATAAAGTTCCCAAATAGGTAATTTTGATATCTTTTGAAAATGAACCTTTTTAAAAATTGTAATTATAATATTAATTATAATTTATAAACTATAATTATAATTACAAACTAATTATAATATTAATTGTCATAAAAATCTCAAAGTTCATGGATCAATAAGTAACCTCCTATCTTGAAATCTTCTACATTGAGCTTGTGTAACACTACGCATATCATAGTTTGAATAGAAACAACACCACGGTACTACTAGATTCTTTGGTAATAAAATCGTTCAAACGTTTCTAATTTTCTGCATAGGGGGAGCTAATAAATCGCCGTTTCGTTCGACCGGTCCGCCAGTTTGGTCCTTCGGTGCACGCGTGGGCGGGCAGAATTCCGTGACACCATAAAGCTCTCCGTATCGCTAAGAATCGCCGGAGTACTATTATAACGAGCGTGAACCAGGCGCGATACGAAACGCTGACAAGGGTACAAACCAGGTAAACAAGAACTTGCGCGAATCGTCGGACGAGATTTAACGCGATACGTGTTAACACGGCCGGAGGCGCTTAGCTTTGCAACTTAGTTGAGTTGCAGTTTAGGTCGTCCCTTTTTTTTATTTCGCCGTGGCGTTTCTCAAGATAGAAACGGCCAGGATAAATTGTACCAGATTCTTGTAGATGAAATCGCTAAACTCTCAGTACAAATTTCAAAGTTTATAGCTTCTCTGGACAATTTTATAGCACGTGCGAGGCGATAGCTGGATCTCGATGGTACACACGCACACACACACACACGTATCTCGCTTTTCACGTACAAGGAATTTTTATTAAATATATTTTTCTTCTATCGAATACCGTAGCTTTCTACGATCTTGTATTTTTACTAAATATTTATTCACACTTTTTTTATTAGTAAATATTTTTATTTATTATTTTATTTTATAAAGTATATTGAAGCGATAACGTGTGAAAATAATTAAAAAGTAACAGAAAAAAATACAAGAAAGGAAATAAGAATACAGAATGTAAGGGGACAATGGAATAGTAATAAATAATAAAAACCTTTTAATCTACGTAACGTAACATGCGTGATAATGATCTAATTAACGTTGAGAACTGCACTGGTAGAAATGTGAATTTGCACATTATCCAAGATAGATGGATAAAAGCTTCATTTTTACGAAATTTCTCTATTGCGTCGAACGTTAGGAAAATTGCAATTTTCGCGTGGGTGTCGAAACGGTATCTTAGAAGGACATTCGTGCGATTCTCTTCGGTATCTTGGAAGGAGAATGGCGCTATTATTGCGTAAGAATGGTCGAGCAATACAAACGACTGACGACTATACCTAATATATTATACCGTATGAACGCGAACGTCCATATATTATACAGTGAACGAGAATGTAACGTGTTTTTGCGTTTCATTGTTCACGTTTGTGCAAGATAATTGTGTGTGTGTGTGTGTGTGTAATTATTAAACTCATTATTTACAAACTATACGCATCGTATTATCTACGTCGCGATTAATCTGCAATTTGTATTTTAAAATTGTCTGTTGATTCTTAAAAATTGGTTCCTCTTAGAAAGATTTATTACATTTCAATCAATAAATTATCCAAGTGGTAAAACGAGCGGAAGTATGAAATATTTTTTAATAACAATTCACAGGTGCAAAAAGATGTAAAGGTTCAAATTGATACTAATTAGACACTTATCTTCCCGGTCTATCCTCCTCCAACTATCCGATACAATCTCAGTAAATTATATCAATCAAAATAAAAGATATATTGTGACAAAGGAATACTCCAACAATGATAATAGTTGAACTATCTTCCTCCTAAAGAGAAATGATAGAAAAAAAACTGCACGACTTGTACCCCAGTACGATTCGCCTCACTGAAAGGCTCAGAAGCAACTGCCCTGACTAGGAAATAAAGACGACTTTTTTGCCATAAAATTTTATTGATATGCAAACATTCGAATCGATACAAAATAAATTACAGGCGCGATCGCTCAGTATTAGACAACGCCACTCCTACTCGAGGTTCACTCCACGCCTCCTCACGAACCACGTGACCCAAATCAGCCAATCGCTGATTTTCGTTGCATTAATGTTGCACCTGAAGAGGCCCGATTTTCTCTCTTACTCTCGCTAAAATCACTTTCAGTGATTAAAAAAAAAAAAAAAAAATAAAACGGAAGAAATATCATCTCGTCTCGGACGAGCAACGGCCATCGAGCGTTGTCGACAAAACGGCCATTAATAGGTCATACCGGCGTTAATTAATTTATGAGGTGTTAAAGCGGCCTGCAGAATCGAGGGTGCATTAAAATGCACCCTTCGAGGCTGCTGCACCGCGACTCGACGCGACGCGACGCGACGCAACGCAGAGAACTGGCCTTTGCCTTTACACACGCGTTCAACGCACGAAACAGCCGGGAGCAGGAAATCCGAAATGCACCGGCTTAGTACGCACGATAACTAAAGAGAAGGTACTCACGATTCACGAGAAGATATCAACGAGGCGGTGCCTCGTCGTCGCTTTAATGACTTCATTTACATTCCATTTCGATAGTTTACGCTTGACGATTGAAAGTGCCATCCTTTCTTTGTTCACGGACAACGGGCGTTGGCCAGTTCAAACTGCTTTCAGTGTCGATTATTAATTGTGAAAATTTATTTGAAAATGTAACTGAAACTGTTCTTTATGAATTGATATGCTTCCTTTACACGAATTTGTCGAATGACTAAATTATATTAACGTATAACTGGACTGTTTGTGTAATAGATCGCTCGTTCTGGCCATCATCTATGATCCTTCGTTCACGCGATAGAAACTCGTTGTTCAAATAAATGGGCTTAACTTACAAAGGTTCAGTTAATCTTTAGCATATTAAACGGTAATTGTTAAAAATCTTCATACGCTAAGGGTTAATTGAGTATTATTTAAACAAATGATTAATCCCAATTAATCAACCTGTGAGAATCTAATTTGGACTTTATCATCATCATTCTTCTTTCGTTTAAAATATTTGAAATTTTATAGATGTATGTAGACTTCTATCTAAGTAGAATATCTACTCTACGCATGGTCCGATACTGACATGGCTGTTACCTTACACGTAAACGTTAAAGCTTTTAACCATCAATACATCTACTTTTGATATATTTAAAATAAAATATCATTCTATCTAGAGATAAATATACATTTTGTATATTTTTGAATTACGATTAAAAATACCATTAAATACTACTATTTGCAACCTTGTTTTCCCAAAACATTACTTGGCTAACCATATTGCTTAACAACTTCCTCGTTCTAAATTGAAAAAACTTTCCAGATAATGATAAATTGTAAAAACGCAAAGAACGCAAAAAAAATCGAAGTAGGTACTCTAATGTCGTAGCGATTAGATACATGTATCTACTTGTTTATAGAAAGAATTTAGAACTTCAGTCACCACTTTATCTGCAGTCTTGTATTATCAGTCTTAACTTTACACTTGACTTATTACATTATTTTTAACAAAATAGTAATACATATTGATTCACAGAATTATTTATTTACAACTTGTTACAATTAATCTAACTTACAATCAGTATTTTCAGTTTCAGTACAGTAATTTGAAGAAAGTAATTAAATAAATAACAATAACAACAACGTTAAAATAAATTAAACCAATAATAATGAATAAATTTAAAGATTAATAATTGTCAAGTAGTAATTCAGTAAACTTGAAGTAAATTAACAGAAAAGAAAAAGAATGATCGTTATAGTAATTTTATTCTCATTTACATAGGTATCCGAATGAATAATGTTTCTTCGGCGTGGCTTCGTTGACATAAACCAGCGTTGCGAGTCGTAGAAAAAACCAAACGTACGTATTGTGGTATATTTGTCAAAAAACGAACGAAACATCGAGAACGAAAAAATTTTTATTCCAGTAAAATTGTTTTCACTACATTATGAAACATGTCTGTATTTAATCCAAAAGCAGTCGATCGATACTTATCTAACAATTTCAAACGTTAGATTCACGATGATTATTATTGGAAAACCGGTGTCTTATCTTTTGATAAGTATTTTTCTTTCCTGCATCAAATTTTTAACGATAAAGAGTTGCTATTTATAATTTTATTCAAATACAGTTCTTGATAAATCTAGAATTAATGAATCTAGAAATTAAATTGAAAGATAAAATAAAAATTTATAAGGTGTAATCGTGTAAGTAAAAAGTAAAAATTAACAGTTTAAAAAAATTATACATTTCACGAACAAAAAGTTACATATAAGTATGGTTAACACTTGGTTCAGTATATTTTAGAATACTAAAGATCAAAATAAGAAATATATAGTAGCAAATTAGAACATTAGAACCATAATGAAGTTGATCAATTAGATTTCTAGCAGACTCGCTAATCAGTAATAATTTTTCACTTGTGTCACTCGATAGTTGCAACACGTATTGTAATACCTAACCGAATATTTCATCTTTTCACGATGCATTTATGTTATGTTTCTCATCAAAACTACAAAAATATTGAGAAACAAGTAACGTGTCAGCAAACGATCTACGAAGGCGATCTAAATAAATTTGTCCGTTTAGTTTTGTTTAAGTTGTACTACGTAACCGTGTCGAATACGCTAAAATTTATCTCCAACTGCGCTTATGTACGTGTTAAAACACAGTGTCGTCTGTAAAACATGAAAAACTATGACACGATTGTTACGGTTATCGCTCGATTTATCGATCTCTTTTTTTTTTCTTTTTTTCTTTTTTCCTTTTTTAATCCGAATGATGAATATCAACGTTGCTCGTTGGACCTAGCTAGCCGGGTACAAGTTGTTCTACACTGTGTGAATCGATGTTTCAACCTATAAATACCCAGGTCAATGGCAGCGACCAACAAACAGGCGACATCAACCGTCAGAATCAGTATCGGTTTTCATTTCTCTTTCGTCATGGTTGAGGTAGATCAGTCACAGATCCACTCCGTTTTTTTTCCTCCCCCCAATTGCTCAGACCCTTTAACATCATCGATTGTGAGTTGATGAATCTGTAAATTGTGCGTTTCTATCCGAGTTAATTAATCTCTAAACTGTGCGTTTCTAGATTGGTGTTCTTTTCATTTGAGATGAAAATAACAATTTTAGAATACTTTCGTGGGAAAATTACCTTGCATCTTTAAATATTTCTTTCAGTATTTTGGCTAATCTAATCTGTTTGTATCTTTAGTAACTTTGTAATATATATATATATAAAATTACACCTTTGTAACATACTGAAACAATGAATTGTATCCACACACGCGTAAATCAGCGTTCGTTCAAATTCATCTAACGTCGATTCACGAACGCGCGCGAAGTTCAAAATTCTGGCTGGCGGCGGTACGCTGCGAAGTTTCGTTTCCGATGCGAATCGAACAGTTTCTCGCAAAGCATATTTCGCAACACTCGAGTCAGTGACATTTCTGCCTCTCCCACACGAGCAGCCGACCGCGTGTAACAGTGACTCATTCCCGAAGACAACGAACCCCGAAAGGAAACGAGGAGTGAATGAAACGATGAATGAATAGCCTTCTCATGAATGAATTTACTACCATCTTCGCGCCAAGACCAACCGACCAATTTCTTTCTCTTCTCCGTCTACTCCTCGTATTTCTCCTTTCCTCTTTTTATTTTACCTCCGTTTTACTCCTATATTTTTTTCTTTATCTCGGTCGTTCTACTTCTCATCGCGGCCGAGCACGCCAGCCGAGCTTCAATTAATTTGTCGTCGAGCTCGCCGCGGAATTAATCTTCTCGTTACTTCCGTTCTCCGTCGGCCTTCTTGTTAGGAACGAAACAATGATGCGTTCTCTGCTTCACTTTTACATCTTTTAGGAGTGGACGAGGTAATAATTTGTTGGGCAACTCTCGGAAAGTCGAGTTCGGTTCTCGAATCAAAATTCTAATTACCTACTATTAATATTTGGAAATTTGTTAGACTTAGTTACTGGATTGTCGGTTGTATTAGAATTTTTTTAACGTCGGTATGAAATAAATTAAATTGCGGATTTTTGTGCAAATTCAATTGTGCAATAGTTTCAAGTAGAATCTCTCTATAAAAAATTCACTTCTAACATATACATCATTCGTTGTATCTAGATTTTTGTGCAAATTATAGTTTCAAGAGTATGATTAAAAAAAAAAGTAGAATCTCCGTATAAAATTATTTCTAATACATACGTCATTCGTTGTATCTGGATGCTTCATAAATTCCGACACATTCTAGAAAAAAAAATCATTCCTCGAATGCTTTGCACGAGGTTGCGATTCTCTGTGGCACAGTGGTTCGAAAAAGTACAACTTCGGTTCGAATCCATTCGAAAGTCTGATTCACCAACACGTTCGATATATATATATATATATACGTTACTTCGTCTCGTACGTGAGACCGAGTAGAGTATTACTCAATCTGTGTACGTTGATTTAACGTTGGCTTCCGTCCAGCAGCCAACTCCAAAAGCTGAAATAAAATGACGCCCGGCATTGCCGTACTTGGAATTCACGCTTGACACTTGCCAGATTCGGTTCGTTAAAGCCGATGATTCGTTGCTCGCTGGCGAGAGCATATTGCGATTCTGTGCGTTTATGAAAAATCTGATAAACAAGCTCGTATACGTAATACTCCAAATAGTTCCTTTGTTTTTTCTCACTTCAAATTCTTCGTTGGACTTTTATTTAAAACATTATTTTAACTATTGTAATTGTTGTTAAAAATTTGGACGAGCATCCATATTTCAAAATCCTCGTTACACATTGGAAAAATAATATTCCACTAGTCTAAGCTCGTCGATGCGCAAAATATCGTCAGGAAGCATTGATTTCCGGTTTTCTTCGGTGGCTGCGAATCAAGTCGGTATTCGTTTTAGCTTCGAACGTGCCTCGACCGAGCGAACACGTGCGAACCGTGTTATTTGCAACTGTACAATCGTTATTGTTGCTTGTCCATCGATTGTCCCTATGATTTTCGTCCACCTCCCCTTCATCCTAGACACGGTTGTCGCGTGACAAGCCGCAACACCAACCCGCTTCCTGTCCATCCTCGTGCACGCGATAGAATTCGCCACGTGAACCTGTTTCTTAACCGTGAATTTACAACGAACCGTGATTTTCGTCGACGAGCTTCTTCAATCGCGCCAGTGGAGAGATTCTCGACAGAATAATCGAAGCCTCTTACAAATAGATTCTGAACATATTTTCTAAATAAGCTTCGGACAATTTTCAACAACGTGTGTATCTCCTTTTGTACGTAAAAGCACCCTGAAAGCAAATTTTTCATTAGCATTAGATTCTTATTGGTCCTTTCTTTCCTGAATTTTTCGTTTTACGTATTTTAACTGGTTGTACAGAGTGGCTACTGAGAGACTGAAGGGTTTGAAAAAGTCATAACTTGTTTTCACATTTTCAAAATGGTGGTCATTTGAGAGATGTTTTTTCACACATAATACTGAAAAAAATCCATTAATTATATTTCCAAACAAAATAATAAAAAATTTAAAAAACACGTGTTTGTAAAAGTTATTTTTGTTTTGTATCATTCAGTCTTGTACTAGTCCCTTTCTATATTTAAATGACATTTTCATCACTGTCATCACTGTCGCACAAATAACAAATGGAACGTCGATTTAAATAAAAATAGTAACTTTCATTTGCTTTTCAGGGCCGTGAAAGCATTCCAGCAGGTGCTATGGGTGGAACCAGGATTTCCACGAGCCTGCGAGGTTCACCTACGGCTCGGCTTAATGCTGAAGGTCCACGCTGACTTCGACGCCGCCCTGAAGCATCTGACACTCGCTCTGATCGATGCCACAACACCTGCCTCCTTTTCCAAGCTAGAAAGTGAGTTCTTGCTTCTCTTCTTGTCCCTTTGATCGCCTACGCGCATCTTCCATCTTCGTGAAACGTGAAATTCAACGTGAAACAGCTGCCGACCGTGTACCGTGCGTTTTTACTCCCGAAATCTTACACTCCAATACCGTATGTTCGCTTCCTCGCGTGCCTTTCTTTCTTCTTCTTTTCTTTTTCGATGGTAATCGAAAGATCTCTCGAAGTATAAGTAAATCAGGTTTTTGCAGAAACAAAAGTCGATTCGAAGTCGGAAAATGTTCAGTTGAAACGTATATATATCCTGGAATATCGATAATACGAGAAATTCGTTCTTTGATTTTTTATTATCACTGAAAATGATTTTAACGGTGGTAACTCAGAAAATCGGAGGGCCTCTTCAGGTGTAACGCTGAGGCAACGAAAATTAGCGATTGGTTGATTTGGGTCACGTGATTCGTCAGGGAGCGTAGGGTAGACCTCGAGCAAGAGTGGCGTTATCTAATACTGAGCAATCGCGCATGTAATTTGTTTTGCATATCAATAAAATTTTATGGCAAAAAAGTCGTCTTCGTTTCCTAGTCAGAACAGTTGGTTCTGGGTCTTTCAATGAGACGAATCGTACCGGAGTACAAGTCGTGCAGTTTTTTTTAAATATTTCCTAATTAACTGCTTGAAAAGTTGAGAAACTGGTTGGAAATTATTGGTAATAACATTGGATAATAAAATATTTCAAACGAATTTAATTTAATTCGTTAGGCAAACCTTGTTCTCAAAGTATTCGTGAGCGAAGGAAGATTTTGTGGAAATGTGAATGGGAACTTTCACTTTCTACGGGACTCTCGCTTTTGCACAGACATCTCATCGGAGAGGACGAGCTTTGCGTCAAATTAAAAGCCGTCGATCTCGTTCTCTCGGATATCGAATCGTGCGAATTCACTTTCACCGAAACTTTGGCGGATTGATTCTAGATTCGCGTTTCCTTTGTTCTCTCAAAGAGAGATCTCCTGCTATTTTAATTTTCACTTAATTTACCTAGTACTCGACGAAACAAATTTCTAATCCGCACAAGTCCGCAAAATTATAAGAATGGGAAACGTAATTTCAATCGAGGGGTATAAATCAAATAAATTTCTTGGAATTAAAAATACTCAAATTGAAAGATCACGCTAAGCTCTTCTCTCCAACAAATCCGATAAATCCGTCAAATATGCGAGCATTAACCTACAAATCAAAGAGTGAAAGGCGAGCGAATGGAAGAGAAAAACGAATCCTGTACGAAAGGGGTTGAAATAATCCCGATACGGTTTCGCGTGCGCACTTTTAACATATTATTTAACGAGCCGCGATGAAATCGATATTTCCCGCCGCGTGAAAACCGGCTGTTATATACCTGCGAGCCCGCGTCTTGACAACATCTCGACCCCCAGACCTTTTGCTGCTTGCCTATCGCCTCGAACTTGACCCTCTTTTTTTCTCTTTTTAACGTGATACAGCGATTCCTGTGTCACGTGTGACCTGCGATAACACATATCACGCAGTGGACGATGTTTAAGGGCGCATTAAGCGCAACCTTAACGATTTTTCTTGAACTCACACGTACAACGTTGCGTACGTTGCGAAGTCTCGGGGGTGTTTTCATACTTTTGCTTTCCTTCGCCGTCCCTTGGGAACGGTTACGATGTCAGTAGGTAATTTTTTAACCCTCGCATAACGGGATAATGGGATTAGAAGAATAATTGGTTATGAAATAAATATCGTTTTATCTTTTGTAGATCTTTTCTCTGCCATATTGTTATTCCCTTATGTGTCTTTACGTTATACGCTTACTTGAGCTAATACTAACTAACTTAACTCTTAATACCGTATAAATATACTGTATGAACAATATGTGAATAAATTTGCAAAGGAATTTGGAACTGACCATTTGGATGATAAATTTAAGGTGCAAGGAAATTTACCAACTTTGTCTGAAGATAGATCTAGGAATAAATTCTGAATCAAGGTAATAAATGTTAAATATCACCGGCTCGTATAGATAGATACACATACGACGATTCCACGTGACAATTTATCAAGCGGTACGAAGTGGAATAGAACGTTAAATCTCGAGCAACAAGAAGGAATTTCGTTCGATCCTTCCTGTCGGAATTTCGTTTTGTTGCACAGCTTCGTTCGCGTCACTTTGAATTACCAAGAAACACGAATGAATCGACCGGAACTCGACTTGTTCTGTTGGATTGATTCAAGTTTAAATTTAGTGTACCCGCAGTTCGCGAACAACTGGCTACACAATGACGCTCAATGATGTTCTCCAAATTAAATCATACGGAAGAACTGATTCATCGTTCGGAGGAATTCCCATCATTCAGCTTAGACAGGAATCATTTTTGTTTACCGAGAAATTGGTTTTCCTCCCCCCTCGACGGAAGTTGTTATTAAAACGAAGCGAATCTAAAGGCACGACCCACCGAGATTTTAAGTCAGTCTTTTGCCAACAATCCCAGAGAACTATTTACGTGTTCCACAGTTGAGTCGAGGTGGAAATGTGAGTTTAAGTTTAAAAATATAGAAAACAAATGACAGACACTAACTAAACTAGAAATAACCAAATTATTATTTTATATTGTTTCATAATTGAATTATAATTGATACGATATTATTTTAATTCATTTAATCAAATGGAATTTGTATAAAATTATTAGAAAACGTTTGTTCATCTTCTTTCTTACCAATTTTACTCAAAAATAAATTCTTACCGGAAACGTTAATTAGAATATTGAACTTTTTTAATGAAAATCACAATTATTCAATTTAATACATGTATATCTGTTAATTATATATGTAATTGTGACGTGTTTTAAATATTATAATTAATAATATACCCACGCGATGCGCATGATATCAAAGTACATGTATTGTTTGAGATATTCAAATTTACACCTCAACATTATAAATTCAAATGTGCTATATAGTTGGTAAATACAGCTGTACAAAGAATTAATTAATTCATGGTTCTCGTACTCGGCCATAATTGCAAAGTGTATCGACATTGTTATTCGTGCGTGATTAAATTACAAATATGTGATATATATTCTCGCTAAATCGATTTTTAAATTAACAAATTGTTAAATTAATTTTTCATATTCATATTTAGAATTCGTGACGTAATTTAATTTTAACGCAGCTGCAGTGCATGCGGTACTCTACGATCTCGATATTGAATTGGTTTTTTTTTTTTTCTATTGTTGCAGTAAAATTTCACATAGCCCATTTGTACGAGGTCCAAGGGAAATATCGTCTTGCTAAGGAGCATTACGAGGCATTGCTTAAGGAGAAAACTTTACCTTCCCACCTGAAGGCCGACATTTGTCGTCAATTAGGTGAGTCGGAACAACAATTCACACAAACGCTTTACCTTTGTATTTATACCTAATCTTATCACAATTACAACATCTAATAAACCTAAATCTAATTTAAACGTTTAACTATAGAAACGTAACTTGCTAAATTGCCAGTAAATTAATCAAAATAACACTAATTAACTAGTAGTTTGAACTACTAACGAAAAAATAACTAAACTGATTTCATTCCTCCGCAACGGTTATTTGCAAACCAGTCTATTTGTTGCGGCATTTCCATAGTAATTAATTAGATAATAATCCAATGAAATCCATTAATTAAATTTCGTATCAGTGAATAGTAATTTCGCACGACGACAAAAATTTAACAATATAAAAACGAAACGAAATAATGAAACGATTTATTTAAATCGAATTTCACCCATGATCAAGCGATCGACAGTTTAACTCCGTTGTAGCCGAAGCTCTTGCATTCGCATTCTCTGTTATATATCACCGTGTAACACCGTGCAACAAAAAATACCATTCTTCGCGCAGCTAATTAACCCTTCAACCCTTTCGCCTCCGCGCGAAATCACAGGCCGGGGCGAATCGTTTTTCTCGTCTCGCGAAGAGCTGTCAGCTGCTCGCGACGATTCGGCTTAAGGCCCGAGCCAAGTGTACGTGCAAGTAGCAGACACGTGTATTGATTTATTCCGGGTTGGGGTGGCCTAGCGATGAGATAGGGCGGTGAACGCTGCCAGCAGGGAGGGAGGACAAGGGAGAGAGTGTGCGTATTCGAGAGTGAGAGGAGAAAGCAGAAAGCAAGAGAGAAAGAGATAGAAGAGAGAGAGAGAGAGAGAATCGAATTCGATAAGGAGACGAGATTGTGAGAACCATTCTATCCCGTCACCCTTTCTGCGTTTGTCTTTTTCTCTTCTATTCTTATCCCTCTTTTTGTTTGGATTTCAAACTTTTGATTGGATTTCTCGAGGCTTATTTTTTCGCGTTTATTTTCGTGTGTGTTTTTTTTTTTTTTTATACATAAGCTTTTGTTTATTGCATTGATTTTTGTTTAGGGGATGGAATTTAACGAAAAGTAAATTGAAGTAACAAGAATTAAAACAGCCGCCTCTTCAATTTTCAAACTTCTCTCAGTACCGTAGCCGACAAATAATCTTGGTCGATCAATCGTTTCGATGATTTCAATCAATTATTATCGTTTTGTTTCAATATTTATTAACGATAGTGTTGCTAATGTAATTCTTCCAGCGACATAAATTTTCGCATCTGTCATTCACGTTTTGACATTCAAATAATATATACGCATTTCGTAAATGATGAATTGACATAAAAAATTATTTCATTCTAGACACTAATTATCAAATATATTATGTAACGAGTATATAATAGATATCCTTCGTTCTTCAATTTTTACTCTTTGTTCTCTTGAAATTTTTCACCCTCTCTTCTTTACCAATTCCCTTTACTTTCTCTGCTTCTCTTTCTCTCTGTATATCTCTCACTCTTATTAGCTCGTCGTTTTACCTCTTTTATAGCAACTCTCACTCTCTCTCTCTCTCTCTTTCTGGTTTCTCCATCATTCTCTTTCACTCATTAACTTTCATCATACTCTGTTCCGTTATTTCTCATCCTCTGCATTACTACCCTCTCTCTCTTTTTCCCCTTTCACCCTCTCAATATTCACCTCGCTTCTTTCCTCGCCCTTCAGTTCCTCGATTCGCTATGCCAACGTCTCGCGGCTGGCAGATGGCACACGGTGATACCTTCAACCCTTTCGTTACGGAAGCTATTTACCTTGGAGTTAAACGCGTTTTTTTTTTTGGTACATGAGTTAAGGGAAGAAAATTTTTGCTCGAATATTTGAATAATTTGTATTACTCGTATGAATAATTGCAAAAATTATATAATGTAATATATTTATTATTTGTCAAATATTAAGAGACCAATTCATCCTATACAAAACATACGATCTAGATTAAATTAGTAATTCTTAACTATTTATGTATTATATAGAAAGATGATTGTTAAAATTAGACAATGAACTTAAATTTGAAATTACTAACTGGTACTAGCGTCAATACAAATAATATCAATTTTACTTCTATCGTTTCTTACAATGCAGAAGAAGATAAATTATATTTTAACGTAAGAAAATGATAAATTATATTTTAACATAATTGAAACATTTATCGACATATTAAAGTGCTTAATTATTTTAATTCTTTGTATATCCGAGTTGTGAAATAAGTTTTAAATCTGATTCGTTGTATCAGTTTGCGAAGAAGATTCAAAGATTCTTTGACGAGAATCCGAGGGCAAAGCGTCGTCGTGCACAGACGCAATTTTCACGTGTGTACGAGCACATCCGCCACCCATATCTTTCGTCGCCGCGTTATTAACTCGCTACCTCACGGATTAAAGCGGTAGTTAAGCTGGTGAAGATTGCCGGTTCGAGTTATGGAATTATAATTGAACTCCGTTACTAGGCGAGCATTTAACCGGCAAATCTGTTTCGAGCACCGATGAATTTCAGTTTCAGTTATGCCGTTTGTTGATTTTAACATTTCCAAGTTAACGAGTCAGTACAAGCCTAACATACATTGTATTTTATTACTGTCTTTTTCCAACGTGTTTTACTTCTGAATAACACAGCCTTAAGAAACTGTTCTACAGTTCTTTGAAAATTCGAAGATTTTAGGAGAGAGAATAACTTAAATAAATTGAACAAAAATTTCCTTCGGAATTCCAAGAGTTAGACAGAGAAGCAACAACTTTCTAAATTATTTCTCATTTATAATGTTGTACTAAAATACTAAAACTGAAAGTTTTTTAACCACTTGCGCTGGCAACTGATTGCGGACCATAACGAGTGACCAAACCGTACACGATAATTCATCGCTTTCTTTTTGAACTCGTCGGTATGATGTTGAATGGGTAGAAATTATTGAGAAGTAATAAATTTGTTATGTGTTTCCCTGTGTTATGCTTAAACATACTTAAAACTGAGAAAATATTGCAATTCTGGGACAAAAAATTCTCAACGTGCGTGGCACGTCATTGGCAGCGCAAGAGGTTAAATTAAAAACCTGACTACGCAGTTCTACGTCTCTAGATGCCTGATAATATCTTTGCTTCTCAAAATAATGTACGAAAAATTTTTATCGATCAAGAAACGAAGACTACTCTAAAACTTCTAAAGTTTAATGTATATCTGCATATCAAATGTCGACTAGCTTGATGTATATTCTATGTACATTTGAAAAAAAAAAATAAATAAATAAATAAATCGTGAGAAGAAGACGAAGGAAGGAAGGATGAAATATTCAAAGTGTCGATGCATTAAGGCCGAAGAACGCTCTCTGCAGCCGGATCGTGAAATGTGTGTTGCGAGCGTACTCGACTGCCGTTTAATGAGGTAGTGTGCACTACGTGACACGGCAGGTAGAACCGAAAGATTATACAGGTCAAGCTGCACGTCGTGCTGACCCACTTGCGCGTTGCAAATCCCTCGGCAAAGCGGAAGGCCGTGCAGAGGAGCCGCGCGGACAGCTCTGAATAGAGAAATGCCTGAAAGGAAACGGCGAGGATCCTTGTACCTCGATCGAGGGGAGAACACGAGACTCTTACTTTCGTTGCTCGGATGACCAACCTTCGAATTTATGTATTTTGTGTTTCGTTGCTTGCCAGCAGGGCGAGCGATTGAAAAATATTTTGGCCGTGAGAACATGGAAACAGGGTGGATCGAGGAAGTATTGGAAACATTTTCTGATGTACACGTTACGTATTCTTTTAGAACAATGATGACATGGTCATAGCATAAAAATATTGTGAAAATTTCATGGTCAAAGAGAAGTATTGTAGCGTACTTGTGACTTAATTGGAAAACACATGGTTGTTTCATTTATATTAAAGTATTTTCTAATTAAGTCAAACAAGTTTTTCCGATATTCTTTTTATTTACGAAATTTTCATTCTTCTCTCGTAACCTTTTTACCGTATTTTACCGTTGTATGTTAAAAAGATACATTCTACTATTTGGTATGTAAAAATATTTCAAAGAAAGGAGGAGGTGCCAGTATATTATTTGAATAATTCCTAGATAATAATACAACATTAAATTCATCGTCGTAAAAATCCAAAAGAAAAAAGAACAGGGTTCGACATCATCAGCCAGTTGGTGAAAATTTTGCTAAAATCTTCAACCACCATACTATATCATCCTAAATCACGAATTCTCACGTGAGTCATTGACCTGTTCGCCGTGCAGGGAGAAAGCGCAGAAAATGATCGGAATCCCGACTTTCCTTGAGATTTCGTGTATTTCGTCCATTTCTCTTCTGTTTGATGGTGTTTCCGGATTCTTCTCGTTTCTTTTGTTTTCCACTCCGTTCTCGTTTCACCGGCACATAATAATAAACTGCACACTCGCCTGAGCAACGAGGAAGGAAGGCATTTTAAATGATCGAGATATGATATCGACTCGATCTTCCGACGTAATTCCCAAATGATGAGGGACGCGTGCCGATGTTTTGACGTTTTATCGCGCTCTTCATAACTCGCGCTTGCCTTTTTTTCGTCACTCGATTTTTCGAGACCGCAATCTTACGTAAAAGCCCCGCGTTTTTCCCTGACATGACAATTTAATTCTACTCCGATGGTACAGGATGAAATTTAAAATTCTAACATCCGTTTCATTTTAATTGCACAATTGTGTAATTACGATGCGATATTATCCTCGTCCATTTCTCACTTTTTTTCTAACTTAATGGCATTTTAAAAATGCTACATATCAAAAAAGTGGATATTGCAGAAGTTTCAGAAGTTTACTTACGTGCAGCAGAATAATACAACTTTTGATAAAAGAAAAGAAGGTCACTTGCAGCATTAATTGACACAAAACGTACGGCTAATGGAACCTGAACTCAAAAAATTTATACGTTTATATCGCCATTATTCGGTCACGCCTCTCAAACTTTGCGCCCAACTTTTAGCTCTGAGAACACCTACCACTTTGAACATAGTTTCTGCAACGTATTATAACACCCCCTTCCCCCGATAATTTCAAACCTATCGTATTAGAGCAATAATCTCGCAAACGATCAAACGCAAACTTATTACGCAACTTGAACGCAACGAGCGGCCGCTGCCTTTTCGATTACCCTTCCCATCCTCCACGGTGGAGGAGCTCGAGGAGTTAATTGCTCCGAAACTTTTGCGCTGCCCTGTACAGCTCGTTCTTATTGGTCCCGAACGGTACGGGACTCTTTTACAACCTGTTCGCGGCTTCTCACGTGTCGACGTTGGGACCGGTTCGACACGACGTACCTTTTCTTCTCCTCGTTTCTTTTTTCCTCTCCTTTTCTGCGCGATTTTTCCCCTGTGTTTGTTTCCGTGCGGACGCAGCTTAAACTTGACAGATTAACGATATTATGGAAGACACTTTGTTTTGTTTTTAGCTCGATTGTTTTAAACGATATTGTTCAAAATTTGGACCTTTAGCGTTTCTTGTCGTGTTTACCTTCGTTTCAATTCGAATATTATTTTCATGATGATCTATGATTTTTAAATTTCTAAATTGAAGAAAAACTTAAACATTCTAATTATTTTGTCATCCTCATTCGTTTTGCCAGTTGAATTTTCTCTGTTTTAATTTTTTAACGCGCACTTTGAAGAACGATAAACCAGTAGATAAGATATTTTATTTATAAAAGAAGACTAGAAATATTACTATTTTTGTACATTTCTGTTCGGAGAGATATTCGTCAAGTAAAATACAACTGAAAGGTTGAAAGTTTTCACGAAGACGTGCGATTTTATTGTCGCAGTAGCAGTGTTATATCGGTGTAATTACATTGTACGACAGATTTGTAAAGTACATTGGGTCTGTTTTACGACTGTTTACCTTTGGTTCATAATTTTACGCATAATTATACTGTTACGTGTAATAAGGCCGTCCCTCAAGGCAATTCCAGCCAATCCCTCCTTCCAGGAAAAGGAGAAATCTGTTTCTTAAATTGATCTTTTAAAGCTTTTTTAAGATCATAAATTCCCTGAAAGTTAGAAATTCTACAAGCTAATAAATTTTCTTAAAGCTCAAGTTGATTTTCTTTGCGCTTGAACGATTGTGGAAGAAATTTTGAGGTTGCGCGTGATGATTCAAGTTAATTTGTACATATACGTATTTCAATTCCGAAGAAATTCGAATTTTGAGGATCTAAAGAATTGTAAAAGCTCGTTTGACAAGACTCGCACTGTAAATATAAGATCATTGAAGAAAATCTGAATTTTCATCATTATATAAAGGTACGAAAATTAATTGTTGAATGACTGAACGAATGAACGAATCGAGAACGATAATTATGGCCACTTGGATTTAGCTCACCTCTGTTCGAAATAAATTTAGGCCACAAATCACAATACTGTTATTAATGCCACTTTAATGAACACAAAATATATATAAGAATAAATATACAAAATATACAATCAAATCAAAAAGGTAAATTTATTTATCCTTAATCTTAATTACAAATTTTTATATTACAGCATCAAAGAAGGACTATTGGCAGTTTAATTAAAATTATTTTTAATTTTAAATTTAAATTAAACTCCCGAAGAACGTTCAACTAATAATAATTAGTCTTTCCTTTCCAAAGAGATTAATGTTCATAATCAAAAGAAACAAAATGTATTTTTATTCATCTTTCAACGAAAGAATACACGAGAAAGTTCCGATGAAATTCCGATAAAACCAGGAGAAACGCAGGTATGCATACATAAACCACGAAAGGTGTAAGGTTTATCTACCCAATGAAAGAACAAAGTTTTTTCCTGGATAGAGGATAATAAATTTACCTTTAATTTAAAATTAATTTAAAGTAAATTTATCTATCAATGAAAGAATCGCGCGAGATGTATCCCCATCTCGTAATGATACCGCGTTGAAGAGTCGAAGTAATGACGAAAACGAATGAAGGACGAGGTGAAAATGAATAGAAACGATGAAAATAAAATATCGCGATCCATTGTGTAATAACGGATGGAAGAAACGAAAACACACGAGGGATGAATGGATGAATGAACGGCGAACGACAATTAGAGCACAGTAGACGCTTTAATTTCGCCGGATGGTTTATGAACCGACCGACTTAATTCCATTTAGAATCGCCGTGCGTTTAGCATCGCATTCTACGATTGTGTAACAACTTGTTGCGAAACTCTCGTTTTCCCACGGCACGTATTTAATTTACAGGGTGTAATACGTTGTCACGTGAATTGCCATAATTAAAATTGGACGTTCAGAAAGTTTGTCCGTTGCGAAAAACGTGGAAGAAGAGTTTCAAGAAGGAAGCGGAAAACTGCGGATTTTTATTAACATAAATTAAAAAATATCTACGATCTTCAAATTTTCTCATTTTTATCTTGATCTTGAACTGAGTTCATTAATAGCGAAAAATTCGTAACAGTTGAGTATTAATAAGTAAAAGTTCCGAATACCTCTGGAAACTCATTGAAAATGTACCTCTTTTTTGTAATTTACATTCGAACATTTTTGTAATTGAATGTAATTGCACGAATGTCTGTTTTCCTGAAACAATCCATTTCTTAATTCGAATTAATTATTTAACCAATTTTTCTCCAAATAATTGTCCAAATAATTATTTGAAAAATTGTATCCCGACAGATTCGAGATTCTACATCTCTCCTCGCACGTTCGAAACGAAAGATCTCGTTTCGAGAATTCCGAGTAATATTTCTTTCTGCTCGCAGAGGGAACGAGGAGTCCATCTCGAGGAACGTTTCGATTATTTTCCCAAGACAGAGAGACCGCGTGCAAACGCTTCTACGCCTATGTTTATAGAGGGTTGTAATTCGAGACTGCTACGAAGGGAGAGTGGGGTAAAAGTGGCTACCCTAGGTTATACCTGCGAAAATCTATTCAGTTCGGTACTCGTCTAGCGTTCAGGCAACAACACGTCCCGCAATTCGTAGCAATCCACTAGGGAACGTTGGTCCCGGCTCCGACTTCATTTTGGATTCGCGCGCGCCGAATCACGATTTCCTCTCGCTTCACGCGTTCCTTCTATTTGTCGTCGTAAGATTGGATCTTCGATTCGCGACGATACGTTTGTGACGTGAAACGATTGCATCGATTTTCCTACAATTTTGTTGAGTTTGTTGCCGACGAGGGAGGACAATCTCGGTAGAGAAGAGAGAGTATATTCTAGATCCCTAGAAGGGATTCAATTTTGATCTAATACTGGAGTAAAATTATCTGTCAGTCACACGGACTGTCTAACGATATTGCCCAGTTTAGAAGTTTAAAAACGAAGATTATTATATACAGAGAAAGTACGATTAGATCATTTTTGTCGTTGACTCTTTGCCTGTGAATAGGAATATTTGAAAGAGAGGATTTGTCAAGTAAAATGTAATTGAAACATCCACATAGGGAAAGGATTCATAAAATTTACCAAGTAATTAGACCTGTGCGTTTTTTTTTTTTTTTTTAATTTTAAAATGTAAAATTGCACAGTATGCACGTGATATGTAATACCTGCAATATTCAAAGGAGGATCAATCTCAATTCCATTCCTTTGATTGTAAAAATTTTAATGAATTTCCATTTTACTTCGAGTATGAAAAAGATCAAATTTCGTACAATCCTTACTGGAGATTTCAAGTCCTTGCATCTTTCTGTCAATTTACTTCTCCCGACACCCAAGAGATGATCAGCTTATAAATATTAAGTAAAATACTCGTAAATCATTCAATATGCTTAATATTACACAGTACTTAAAATGCACATAATATGAATATTGATTTTAAATTAAGATTATTAATGAAATTAACAAAGTTAAATATTAATTAATTTATATTAAATTAAATTCGTATAATATTAAACATCATGTCACAATCATACTAATTAATCTTTGGGTAACCGTGAATTTGCAGCACGTTTGAAAAAAGAGAAATGATTCAGATTTGAATTCGTTTCGTTTCTCTGTCATGTCTCATTATATTATATCGTGCGTCAATTTGTCGTTGCAGGATGGATGTACCACGTGGTTGATTGTACGGTGCTCGGTATAACGAGACAGCAGAAGCAAGCAATCGCCATCCACTGTCTACAAAAGTCTATCGAGGCGGAACCGAAGAGCGGGCAAAGCCTCTACCTGCTGGGACGTTGCCTTGCCGCCTCTGGAAAAGTTCATGATGCATTTATTGCTTACAGGTAATCTGTGACGTGCTTGAAATCCGCAAGGAGAGCGTTAATCTCGAAATTATTGCGCCGATATATCAAGCCAGACCCCTTAAGCCTCTTAGCTTCTTAAGGCAAGACACTAATTCCCGCCTGTTTGGTAGCTTCATTCTTCTCAAACGCTCAAGTTAATATTAAGTTTAACGCAAGAAAACAAAAAAAAAAAAAGAAAAAAAGAAAAAAACAAACGCAAGAAATTCTTCGAAAAAATTTCTCTATGCTTGAAACTTTACGTATAGCCATATAATAGGATTGTAAGAGATATTGAAAACAAAAGACTTAATCGTGCCAAAATCATTTCTTTCTTCAATGATAATTAAAAATTATCATTCTGCTGAAGCTATCGAATATTTTGAAGTGATTTCCTTTTTTTGCAATTAGTACCATATCCTATACAGTTAATACAAGCTGTCATTTATATTTTATATGTAAATAATTTTTATTATATTATATATATGTATATTTCTTAAATGTTGGTTGGTCTGTTGTTAAATCAATTGTCGCGTATCATAGATGATCCATGCGACACAGAAGTGTCTTCCACCTGCTTCAATGCTTTAATCCAGATCACTTACAAATCATCGTCAATTGCAGAAATTCCGTGGAAAAGTCCGAAGGAAACGCTGACACGTGGTGCAGCATAGGCGTCCTATATCAACAGCAGAATCAGCCTATGGACGCATTACAAGCCTATATATGCGCTGTACAGTTAGACAAATCACATTCGGCTGCTTGGACTAATCTAGGCATTTTATACGAAAGCGTTAGTCAGCCAAAAGACGCTTTAGCTTGTTACGTCAACGCATCCAGGTAAAATGAATTAGTCAACCCAACGCGGTTAATGTAATATCAACGACTATACATTAACCGTTGAGAACTTTTATATTTATAAAGAAAATTACGTTTATGCGTGAAATTCCAGTGCAAAAATTTTTGTTACTTTGAATTAAATTTTTTTTTTCATTATTAGAAATTTTTGTTATTAGTATCTTATCATTATTTAGTGTTGTTTAGTATTAAAAAATAATAAAAGTATTAAAAAGTATTTGTAATATTGGCTCATTGTTTAATCTTATTATCTCTTTATTTATATTATTTGTATTATTTAATATTATTTAATATCATTTAATGTCAAATTTTTAATAGAAAAGTAATAATAATTATTATTATAAGTAATATGAGAGAGGTTTGTTGTATTGACAGGCCAATAAATAATATTAAAATAAAATTTACGTGAAGTGAAATTTCACCCATGAGAGCGTCTGATAGTTAATTATATCATTGTTTGTGATATTATCTGGGAATAATACTGTTTATGAAGCAAAATTTAAAATATAAATACATTTAAAAATTTTTACAATCGACATTATATATTTATCCCAAAACTAGATTTTAGTATATATTTTTGGTATATATCTTAATTATGATATAATTATCAGTCATTTAATATGACTGTACGAAATTTTTTCCATAATTAGATTTTTTGAAGAGAGAAAATATATATATATATATATATATTTATTGTGTGAGAAAAATTCGTCCAGATTCACTTGCACTTTTACATATTCATTGTGTGTACCTCTTGTATAGTTTTGCGCTGCATAATGAACTACCTCCTCAATGATGTTTCAAGAAAAATGAGTAAGTCGAGGATAGGTCAGCATTTCAGAAAAAAAGGAAGAAAAAGAAAGAAAAGAAAAGAAAAGAAAAAAGCAAAGAAAGAGATAAAAAGAAAGAAGTGAAAAAAGAGAGGAAAATACTGAAATGAAGACCTACCATAGAAATGAAAGCATCATTTAATGACACGACAATTGTTTTCTTCTGTAGGGGTAACAACAACACACCGAATTGTACGGGCTCACTGGCTGGCCTGGGTGGCGCTAAGTCAGGCGGTAACACTCCGATGAACCCATCGCTTCAACAGCGAATCAACTTTCTGCAAAGTCACCTAAGCCAAGCACCAATGCCTTCCGTCGCCACCAAGTAAGTTGCTTCTATCATGTTTTCTTCCTTTTAACTAATTTTAATTAATCACATTCACTGTAGAACCTTGATTCAATCCATTGAAGAGCAAGCAACATTGTACCATATATTGGAATAAAAGATACTTTACAGAAGTCCACTAAATTAAAAATGTAATAAAAATCTTTATGACTTCATAAAAGCATAGCCCACCATATTGTAATAAACATTAATAGAAGTAAAAATTCATTTCTCAAACAAAATAAATTATTTGTGAAATAGTTATAAAAATTGTACGGTATAGCAGTAGAAAAGAATGAAACAAATCTTGGAATTTCGTTTCATCATTTATATGTCAAAAAATATAGTATTTATACTATATCACTCAGATACAATCTTAAGCCTTCAATGTGTTAATTTGATTTGGACAATTTTTCTAAGAAAGATTGGAAAATGAGAAAAACAGAACACGTTTAATTTCAAAAACAATTTTAGTAACATGGAAACATATTGAAAATTGCTTCCTTAATAAAAAGAAAAAAAATTGTATGACTTGTTATGTATTTGAACAAAATGTATCGTGATTAGTCCAAATAAACAAGGTTCTGCTATACTTTAATAAATCAGTTAACTGTAATGCTATTATTTTCTGATTTTTTTGATATCTCATCTTAGGTATGAAGAAATTGGGAAGATACTTAGAAGATGATTGAAGTTATTTTAATCCTGACAAGTATAAAGCTCAAGGTTGTTATGTATATATATGTATATATATACATTTTCACATACACGCACAAAACAATTTTTGAAGAAAGTAAATCATTTCTTAACTACAAATATTTTAACGAGAATGACTAAAGTATGACGCAATTGGTGTTTAGCAAATATATATGAAATATGTATCTGTATGAAACAAGCAGTGATGACCTTCAAAATGCCTCAACTTTCTTTTTTTCTACTTTACACCGTTTGGTTTGGTCTAAAGCTTGTTCACTCCAATAAATAAGACAAAAATAAGTTCTTGACGTTCAAGAATTTAGAATCTATAAGATTCTAATCAACTCTGGTCAAAAATCCATTTGTAAAGATAAGAATTTGAAAATTATGAAAAATAATAGTTCTCTTTCTTAGAGAACTGTTCACGTACGTACGTGTTGCAGATAAAATGATATTTTGTTTTGCCCACGCGAGTTAATCATTGAGAAATAAAAGGAACGGAACGCGAAAGATTTCTTTTTTAGAAGGTTCGTTCACACCACCGAACGATTATCAAAAAGAAGCATGTATATTTGAGCGTTAATCTCCTTAACGTGTAATGTTTTTGTTTTCATCAAGGAGGCGGCAACTGCCGTCTATAGAAGAGGCTTGGAACTTACCTATTAGCGCTGAGATGTCCAGCAGGCAGCAACAACAGCAACAACCACCCTCTGGTCCAGGTTATAAGTATGGTACGACACCTTCTGGACCACCGCCTCCTTATCCTCAAGGACAGGGACAGGGGCAAAATCTTAATACAAAAAGATTTAAGGTAAATTTTTTAGTCAATGCTCTCAGTAACAGAGACTTTTCATTTATAAAGCTGTAGTAAACTGGGGCTTGATTTAGAAATAAATCTTAAATTTAGGCTTAAGATTTAATAGAATGTTTTGATCTACGATACCTGGGTCGATCGACTTCTTAAAAAAAAAAAAAAAAAAAAAAAACACCTATGAAACGTTTATTATTTGCCCGCACGAACATAACTGCTCGATCGAGCCTCTATAAAAACGCCACTAACCGCCACTAAGATGTCACGACTCTAGCGTTTTTTGTTCGTGCTCGTAAACTTAACGTCTTTATTCGAACAATACCTAGGCAATGAGAGCCCGTTACACAACGCGAATCGCGAATAAAAAAAGTGTTTCGACGTCGCGATCAGCGAACTCCGTCGAATTTAAATAACTAACGTCTTTCGTGTTCGCGGCAATAAAAGGACGGGATATTCGTTTGCCAAACAATTCATAACTTACGTCCTTCGCGAGTTCTTCGTGCATATTTTTTAAATTAGTTTTGTACAGTGTGTCGCGTAAATAGCTCGGAGATGTAAGTAAAATCTTTCCGTGAGCGCGTTTTCTTTTGTAAAAATTGTAAATTATTCTTCTTCCTTGACAAATCAGGAAAAATTAAAGTTAGAATTAAATAAAACAAATAAGTAAAACATGTAGTGAACATTTATGATTCGTTTCTTGTATTTATTTCATCTTTATATTATATATATATTTTATCTATAAAAGTATAAAAGTAGTGTGTTAGATATTTGATATATTCTTGTTTTGATTGATGAAATGAATTGTATTTTCAGCCAGGAGAAGAACCAATCTCTTCAGGCGGTCAGCAAAGACCGGCACCGTTTTATCTTACGTCTCAACAACTGCAAATGCTACAGTTTCTTCAACAAAATCATGGAAGCTTGACAGCGCAGCAGCAAGGTCTACTTGTTCAATTACAGCAGCAATACAGGTGTATGCAGCAACACCAACAACAGATTAGATTACAACAACAGCAAGCTGCTCAGAGAGGATTGCGGCCGGGACAACCGGGTTATCCTACAGGCTATAATCATACGCAATTAGGACAACCTGGTGTGATCAAAAATTATGGAATACCTCAGCAACCGGTACTATATTTTCTGTTTTATATATGTATAGAAGATTTTATTCTTGTCAAAATCTGTTCAAAAAAATATGAGTCTGTATAAAATATTCATAGTTTAATCATGATAAAATGACAAATTTTTCTATTCTAAATAACTGTTCTTTGTTATAGCTGCAGCAAGGTGGAACTGTCG
This sequence comes from Melipona beecheii, assembly GCA_032399605.1. NCBI lineage: Eukaryota > Metazoa > Arthropoda > Insecta > Hymenoptera > Apidae > Melipona > Melipona beecheii. The sequence continues at coordinate 4,398,390 of JAUCMO010000504.1, read as the reverse complement.
CACTGCAAACAGGATTCTCAGATTCAAATGTCGGTTACAACACAGTAGCGACTGGTAACAGCCAGACGCCTGGTATGCCTTATAAGTCAGCCTCTGATCCAAATTATCCTCAGAGACAATTGACATCCAGCCAATATAACCAATACCAGTACACTGCCCAAGGTTATACTCAAATATCGTCCACGACGAGCAATTACCCAGAAGGTTCCGCAGGAAATAAAGACTTGGGTGTAACGGATCAAGAGCTACAAGCTCTGTTGTCCCAGAAAGATATCGCGACATCGTTAGCGGAGGATCTCTTAAAGCATTTCGGCTCGGAAGATTTAGACGTGAAGGAAGAGGCACCGAGTATTATTAATAACGGCACTTTAAGTTCGGGTCCGTTTTCTCCGTCAAATCTTGAAGAAAGTACAGAAAAAAGCAAAGAGGTGAAATTGGAGAAGGTGGACGACACCCAGCCGTCATCCAAACTCGAGAAGAGCAAAACAAAGGCACCGACTCCGGCTGTCGAGACGGTGAAGTGCGAGGCGACGTCAAGTACAAATAAAAGTGAATCGGTCGCCCGGATAGAACCAGTGCTCAAATTAGAAAGTTTGTGCGAATCGCAGCCGGAACAGGAGCTTAGCATAGATATGGATTCGAAAGCCATTGTAGAGTCGTGCAAACGTCGGCGATTGAACAGTGTACCGAATTGCTCCATATTAAGTGATCGTTCACCTCCGCCGGCGCCGCCTGATCCTCCAAATCAGAAGCTAACTAAAGAGCAACTTCTACCTCCAACACCTAGTGTTTATTTAGAGAATAAGAAGGATGCATTCAGTCCGCAGCTTCAAGAGTTTTGTCTAAAACACCCGATAGCTGTGATTCGTGGCTTGGCAGCCGCTTTGAAGCTGGATCTCGGCCTCTTTTCCACTAAGACTTTAGTGGAGGCGAATCCGGATCATGGCATCGAGGTGAGAACGCAAATGCAGCAAACCAGCGATGAAAACTGGGATCCTGTGTTGGGGAGGAAGGTTTGGGGTTGTATCAGTCATAGAAGTCACACGACAATCGCGAAGTACGCGCAATATCAGGCCTCGAGTTTTCAAGAAAGCTTGAAAGAGGAAAGGGAGAAGGCTCAAGGTATACATACCTCGAATCTGTCCGACTCGGACTCAAAGGATAGTACGGGTGCTGTCAGAAGGAAGAAAAATGCTTTTGGATTGGCGGGTCGACCAGGTTCTAAAATGTTACGATTTGGGACCAATGTAGATTTATCAGACGAGAGAAAGTGGAAACCGCAGCTTCAAGAACTAATGAAATTACCGGCGTTCGCTAGAGTCGTCTCGGCTGGAAATATGCTCAGTCATGTGGGACACGTTATTTTAGGCATGAATACTGTTCAGTTGTACATGAAGGTATGTCTAATTGCTTAATTCTGCTTTTAATAATGATAATCATTTTAACTATTAACTATTATCATTCAGTATTTTTATAACATTACAAGTTAGATGTAAAGAAATTCGAGAAGAATAATATTGGAATATTTTCTGAAGCAGCATTTTTATTTTCTCGTGCAGGTGCCTGGTAGTAGAACACCTGGTCATCAGGAAAACAATAATTTTTGTTCTATTAACATCAATATTGGGCCAGGAGATTGCGAGTGGTTTGCAGTTCCTGATGCATACTGGGGTGTGATTTGCTCCCTTTGTGAGCGAAACAATATCAATTACCTTCATGGTAGTTGGTGGCCTTCTTTAGAGGACCTTTACGAGGAGAACATTCCGGTATATAGGTTTTTACAAAGACCAGGCGATCTTGTATGGGTTAATGCAGGTAAGTAAACTCCTAAAATAATTATAAATTGCATAACATTAATTAAATTTGAAAGAAGCCTAAATAAAAATAAATTATTTTTATTATTCTATCAACATGAAATCTAGTTCAAAGTTTCCATACGTCAATGCCGTGTTATTATCTCTCTAGGTTGTGTGCACTGGGTTCAAGCTGTTGGATGGTGTAACAACATCGCATGGAACGTTGGTCCTTTGACTGCTCGGCAATATCAACTGGCAATTGAACGATATGAATGGAATAAACTGCAATCATTTAAATCTATCGTACCAATGGTACATTTATCTTGGAACTTAGCAAGAAATATCAAAGTGTCGGATCCCAGATTGTTTGAATTAATTAAAAATTGCCTATTAAGGACAATGAGACATTGTTGCTTAATATTAGAGTTTGTGAAAAATAAAGGTGTAGAAGTTCGGTTTCATGGACGAGGAAAAAACGAAGCGTCACATTACTGCGGCCAATGCGAGGTAAGATAATTTTAAATTTAAAAATTAGCTCATAATTTTCTATTCTAGAAATATAATTGTTATTCTCTATATATTGAAATTAATCGATTTTGTAAAATTTTGGTGTGGTATATATATTTTTTTTTAATAAAAGTAAACGTAATGCAATTCAATACCAGTTTAAATTCCAAAGCCAATTTAAATATTGTATAGCCTTGATACATCTAATAATTATGAATTTTGTTCTTTCAGATTGAGGTGTTTAACATCTTGTTCATAAGAGAGCAAGAAAAACGACATGTTGTTCACTGCATGGATTGTGCACGAAAACAGTCCCCATTTCTGGAAGGTTTCGTTTGTCTAGAAGAGTACAGAATGCGCGATTTAATGGAGGTTTATGACGGATTTACTTTACACTCTTCTCTGACAACTCCCTCATCAGTTCAGTCTAACCAATCCTCCTGAGAATACATGCAACACAGATATTTGGACTTCTTAGGCACTCTGCAGTGACTTAAGAAGTACAATATCTGTGTTTAAGAAAAATCATTACAATAAGCATTATTCAAGTACCTGAGAGCTCATCATAAAGGAAGAAAAAATGTAGAAAATCAAAAACTTCTATATATTTGCAAAAGTCAAACGTCTGTCCCCATGCTAATTTTGATGTACGCACAATACATGTACGAAGCTATTATAAATTTCAAATTTGGAAATTAGCAAAAATAATTAAAAATTATTTAGCATTATTCATATAATGCTATTAACTGAAAAGTATAATATTCGAAGAATTTTATATTAAATTGATGTAGAAACATTGTTTCAGCTCTCGGGTATAGAAAATCGAAATTAAGTAAACGAAAAAAGACTGCGTTTTACTAATTACTCGACCATCATTTGTAATCCTTTGATGACGTCGCCGTGATATTGGTGCAAAACTTTTGTAATAAGACATGCTCTGAATATTAGTTATTAAACTTGACCGCGTTTCCTATTGATTTTATATCGTGGTAAGTGTCTGCAAAGCATTTAGTATTTATTTTTATCAGGAACGACAGAAATTTATTATATTTTGTTCATAAATTTCACACATTTTAAAAATTTTTACGAATAACAAATGTTCACTGCCAATCGTGAATATATATATATTAAAGGATTACACTTGTCTAAAGTGATGAGGGATAAGCTGTCGTTAATTATTGTTATGAATTAAGATACGATTGTTAAGTATTGCAAAGCTGCTCAAGATGAACTTGTACATTTTTGTATACAAGCGAATTGAAATGATTATTGATTTATATGAAATTCATGGAAATTATTGTAGCACAGTTTTGAATCTCCTACTGCCAATAACAATTCGAGTCTTAATATTGTAGCAATGATTAAGTTTTCATATCAGTCCTGGAAACAATGAAATCAGTATCGGATTGAAATTTATTAAGAAAACAATTACCGAGCTTTTCTTGTAAATTCAAGCGCCAGAAAAACACAAACTGGCATCCGCGACGAATATCGTGCTTCAAATAAATTAATTATTGTGTCATAGCGGCTCTAAAATATTTGTACATTTTGTAACAATGATTTCTAAGATATACCGACCTCCGTGTTTAAAACGAAAAGATAATAATGGCGTTTCTCAATTTCATAGACGGAACAAAAACAGAACCGTCAGTGATTAGAGATCGGGATCATGTGCTGAAATCTCAATTTCATCTGTCGATCATGTTATAAAACAGTATCGTAATTATAAATAAATTTATTTACATTGATTTTTAATTATACAAAATGTTTCATTAGTCTATGCAATTCATTTCAATAAATGAAAACTGTATAGACTAGTGATTTATTTAGAGTATTATTTAAAGTAATATAATTTTAACGAGTCTAAGGACGATGCGTGAAAACAAATCAACGTTAAGAAAACAGTTGAGAAACGCTGGTATAGAGTGTGTCCAACAGCAAGTAAATTGAATCTTCGTACAGGAGAAACGTACCTTCAACTCAGTCTCGTCAATTCACATTGGTGTATAGCTACGCCAAATGTACGTGCCAGAAAACAAAAAACAAAAAAAAAAGGGAAAAGAAATTCTTAACTACCACAAGTGTATAAATAATGCAATTCTCGTTCCGCCGAAAAAATGTATTTTCACAAATGCGTGAGAGAGAGGGAGAGAAAGGGAGAGAAAATGAAAAAGAAAGAGCAAAAGAAAAAAAAATGATAGATAGTACAGGTCGTAATAAGATCATCGAAGAACGATGTATTTTTGAAAATTCTAGGAAATGCTAGTTTCGCCGAGTTAATTAATCACGAACGACATTCGCATTTCTTTTATAACCGCGCAACCAATTTCAATGTTGCATCATTGCAATATATATGTATGTTGCACGATTGCAATATCTGTGTGTGTGTATATATATATATATAATATACATATACATATGTACATGTATATATATGTATATTTCTACATTATATACAATAATGGCCCGAATATAAATGCTAGTTTCTGGATATGTTAATACTCTATCATTGAATCTTAACAAAAATTGTACGGGTTCGGAAACTCGTATCGAAGAGTATTTTAATCCATGCACTCAAATGATCTCATTGCATGTAATATTGGCAGTAAATAACAATGAGCTCTCTGCCAGTATTTCGAACTGACTTGACAACTTTGTTTAACAATTAATAAATTATGTATAAATATATTTAATGTAAAAACTAAGATTAGGTAATGAATCGAAAACAGGAACAGCTCAAGAGCTTCGGTGGTTAATAACGAACAAACTGAAACCAGTGCGTTGTGCCTGTTTTGCATTATGACCTATGGTTGATCTAAGCCAATTTGTATTTGAAATTGAGACTATGATATCTCCAATCGTTTGCTACATTATGTTTACAAAAATTTTTTAACGTTATACTATTTAATTCAATTCACTGTATATCTGTAATTTGGATTCAATTATTTCTTCCCTCTTTTTAATAAATTATTTCATTCATTATATGTCTATATTAATTGGCAATATGGAGCAAATGCACACAATACATTGTGTATGCTGATATATAATATAATATTAAAAATATTCAATAATTTGCTACATTGCAAAATTTGGAAATTAGAAATAATTTGTTCAGAATATATTATACACTTTGTAACAATGAAACGTACATGACAATTAGATATGTATATGTTAAAATTTTATGAACGACAAAGTGATTGAAATTGCATTGTTCAATAATGGTTTAATTGCAAAAAATCCACAGCACTGGCAGTTCAAGTTTGTTTGCAGTTTAATATTTTAGAAAATTTTAGAAAATCCTTTGAATCGCGTGTAAAGTTTTAGTGGACAAATTGAACACAACATGATTTAAGATAAGGAAAAATATGCTTTTCATTTTAATCACACGTGTTACCCATAAATGAAATACTTGCGATTAAATGGAAAATAATTTTACAGGATTCTAACGAAATAATTTGGTTACATTGGTAAAAACTTGCGACTGAATATTCTGAAACGAGAAAATTTCTTTGAACGTATAAGGCACGTATTCGAAATAAGAAGAAATGTTTTTCTTTAGAGTTTCTTTTTTTTTAATTTTTCTTTTAGCATATTTAAAATATGCTGCAATTATTGCATATATTATGCAGGATCTAGAAATCTAGTATAATAACTTTGGACAATTGGCAATATTATTGCTGATAACATTTTTATAATTCATTAGAATTGTGATAATTTAAAATGTATCACTACTTTAAACATCACATGATGAAAGAAGTTAAACGTGTTATTTATCTGAAGAAGAAAATCAATTTTTCTAAGTACTGTACTAGATTTTTTTAACAACCTGCAAAAGTATCATATCTTAAGTTAGGAGAAGGAAATACAAAGAAACATTAGGCTTGAAAATGTATTATTTGAAATAGCAGACCAGTTGATGTAAGCTTTCAAATACCATTTGTGTTGTAGTTATAATTTAATTGGTTTTTAGAGAGTTTACATTCACTAGTCAATTATATATATATATATATATATATATATATATATATATTTATATATATATATATATATATATATATATATATATATATATATATATATATATATATATATATATATATATATATATATATATATATATATATATATATATATATATATATATGAATATATATGACAAGTATATATGTACACTCATCTAAAGTTCTAATATTTTTTCTTTCATTTAATCAAATTTATCATTGCATCTTTCTAATGAATTATGTATTAAATTCGAGTAAGAAAGCAAGAGGGAACTAGAAAGAACCCGAGCAGTAGTTATATTAACTTATCGTTTAACAAAATTGTAAGTAATTGTAAATATTTGATTTTTTAAAAACCGAAGAATGAGCAGCAGGAGAGCAGAATTGTATAATAAGTACATTTATGTAATAATCACTCAATTGTTTATCCTGCATGTACGCAGATTTCTCAAAGTCTTATATTTTGATACCGACTACACGAGGAATAATAATAATAATAATAATAATAATAATAAATAATAATAATAATAATAATAATAATAATCGTGACATTGGTGATTTTTAGAAAAAAAAAATTATGCAATTTAGTATTGCGCACAATATGCCAGATAATTACTAAAAGCAGAGGAAATCGAGGGAGATCCCATTGAATTCGTTATCTTGAACAGTTTCTTGAAATTCAGAAAAAACGGCGCACATACGAATTGCGTATCTTCATACGAAAAGCAAAGAAACACACATAAAGCATATTTTCGCTAAATAATCTACGTAAAGAGTTTAAGTTCTAATACTTACCGAGTGGCATAAAAAGAAAAAAAGAAAAAGATTTATTTTTTCTGAACAATAGCGGAAAAAAAAGTAATATTTTCGAATTCGTCTGTAATGTCTGTAAAATGAAATGTAGCAAACCATAAGAGAGAAAAAGAAAAAAAAAGAAAAAAAGAATGATGATGATGATGATGATGATAATGATGATGATTCACGTAGCTTAAAACTTGTAAAACTGTATTTTAAACGTGAGAACGTTCACTGCCAAATTGTGATAAACAAATCCCACCTTTAAACCGGAGCGTTTTCTTAACTTCTGATCGCATTGACCAATTAATTTCCTCCTAAATACATAGTTACCGTGAGTTCTGCACATTCTGATATAATATAATAGTCATCTATATTTTTCCTTAATGTTTAAGATATTATATAGCGTCGAAGAAGATAAAATAGCGTTGACCAATGCAGCTAGAATCGAAGGAAACCGCTCCCTATTTTAAGTGCGTAGCATTGTAACAATGAAGGAAAAACATAAAAGAAAAGAAAAGAAAAGAAACAAATAAGAAAGGAAAGAAAGAAGATCGTATCGATATTTTTAAACGGGCACACTTTACTGTTTAAAAAAAAAAAAATGTACCATCTGGACCGTTTATAGCGCTCTTCTATATATTGTATGTTTACGTGTACAGTGCCTTTATACCTGAAAAAGAGATAAAATGAAAAAAAAAGAAGAAAGAACAAAAAGGAACTTTTTAAAAGAAAAAAAAAATGATACCTTCGCTTTCGAGAAATCAATGTACACACACACACACACACACCCACACCCACACACACACACACACCCACACACACACACACACACAGAGGATTTCCCATTTTAGGTAGCATGACAAGATCTCCGGAAAAAAATAAAAGAAAACATACGGGGAATCTGGTCAATTTCAGTCTCTTGCATTGATTTCTCGAAAAGTCAAGGCGCGCGGTCCCTCCTACGTGTCGCAAACATTCTTCTAATTAGGTTCAGATTGTAATGATTACCTAATTATAATTAATGTAATTAGATTATTATTATGAGGTACGTTGTAAAAGTGTACAGTTGGATTGGGTGATCTCTTCACGCGGGAGATCATGCCTGTAGCTAGCCTTATTATTATCATTACGACTATTATTATCATGGATTATTATTACGGTTAATTAAAATATATTGTGTTTACCATAATAATGTAATATACAGTTACACAGAACTCGACTGTGCTGTACATTATAATTATCAACGCGAACGCTGATGCCCTGCAATTATTATTAAATTGACTTTTCCCCCTAAAAAAAAAAATATTGCCTACTACACGAAACTTTTATTTCCTACATATGAAACTCAAAACGAAAGAAATTGTAGATCCTTCGTCATGTTCATTATAAAGCAGACATATATATATATATATATATATATATATATATATATATATATATACATACATATGCATATACAAAAGTATATAATATGTATAATATGCTTCAATCGATTATTTTAACCTTTTTAGTTATTAATTTATTTATTACTATATCAACAATGTCGTTCTATAATTTAACTTGTTGCATATATTCTCGAGTTTATCATTTATTTCACATATTGAATTAATATTTACAGATATCGGAATTTGTTTAATTATATTAAATATAGAACGGAAGTGTAATTAGAAGCAGAGAAAATTGAGAATGTATTGAATATGTATGAGTTCATTAATTACGTGAAATTAATTGATAGTAAAATTCCTATAGTGTCATATAAAATTTTAAACTTAATGCTTAGATAGGTACTATTTTTGGCATCGACTGATTTAACAGCCAAGTCTGTCTTTCATCCGTGCAAAAGTTGCATCAGAATTTTCCATTCATTGGAAACGATTTATGTGATTTTATTTGTAGCTAAGAAAAATAAATTAATCGTCTACAAAATGATCCATTTTTACCTTTGCATAAATAGATACGTAATAAAAAGTACAGTGAATTAAAAACATAATCATTGTACATTGAAAAAGATCGTGTTAAAATTTTAAGACGGCAATAAATTTCAATTTCAAAGATGTTTCAGTGACATCCGTGTTCCTTTTATTGACTAAAAATACTACTGAAACGAATTTATTAACTTTACTTAAAAAATTAAAAATGTAAATTTTAGGTGAATTTCACTATGAATAAAGAATAAACGATTTATTCTTAATATTAATGTTCTTACTCGTATATTTAATTCAAAATACTTTTTGAAATATATCCATTTATAAAATGAAATGGATCATGCTACTTTCTAATTGTTTGTAAATGATATTTTTACATTCATTATAAAGTATTCTTAAATAATGCAACATCAGAATGAAAGTAAAAACTCCTATAGAGTTGCCAGAAGAAGTTAATAATTATAATAATTATCAATACAAAACGAAATTATCACTAGTCAATAATAATAACGAGTAACTAGTCAAAACACGTCAATTAATATGTTACCCAACACTCCAGTAAAAAGAAAGTGTATTGGGTAATATGTTAACTACAAGTGCTCGACGTCATTTGAACTTCAACAGTAGACGAATTACTTAAAATGGATTATCTAATAACTCTTATATTTATAATAAGAAAAAATATTTTAGCTGATAATTTTTAATTAAATTCGACTGAAATACTGCATTGAATTTTTTTCGAACAAGCTTTTTGTTCTATCTTAATAACTCTATAATTAGAAAATTTTACACATTTAAATTAATTACCAAATATAATAATATATGAATTTGACGAAAATAAGTGATTTGATTTTAAATTAATCGCAGTCTCGATAATAAAACTGTCACCCCAAGAAATATGCGTAACATAATCATCAATAATGATATGATAAAACAGTCAACGACGTTATCAATGATATGAAACGGCAAAGAAATAAGAAAATATAAATTTACTGAAATCTTTTTCCTCTAAACCAAATGATTTCTAAAAAAAAATGTTCTTTTATCTTCAAAAATAAAAGAGTTACTGGGATCATTCATTTTAAGTCTTACCTTATAATTTAAGTTACTGCTAATTTAAAGGTGAATCGTTTGTACATAACTAGGCACCAATGAACCAAAAAGAAAAACTGATGTGAATACGATACTTATGTCCTTCTAAGTGCTCGCATTTGCTTACGACGTGCTTGAACAACACCATAAACAACTGCTGCAAGACTTCGGCATCTTGTTCTATGCTTGGTCGTGCCTTCTTGTTGTAGCGTTCCCTTGCCCAATACGAAATAAGTCTCCATTGCTCCTTTCCCTTTAACTTCGATAAGTCCCCGTTTCTGAGTTTGATATCCTCTTGATTCCAAGAACTGTCGAAACATTTGAAATTAGATAGACAATTACAACATGCGTAACGAACAGCTACTTTCTTTTTCGCATGCTTTGCAGTTACCCTAGCAATATCCTGCGGAACTTGTATCTTTCCCATAACGCCTGTAGAATCCATACGTGAAGCCAAATTCACTGTGTTACCCCAAATATCGAATACAGGCTTACGAGCACCGATCACACCGCCTACCAGCGGACCACAACTAATGCCTACCCTTAAGTCAAAATTATTAAACGAATGTATGTTCACGTCCTCAAGACGAAGTCTCATTGCCACCGCATAATCCACCAGTCTACACACGTGCTCCATGTCATCCTTATTTTTGTCCTGAAAAAAAGAAAAGAAGAAGAAGATTCAAAAAGTCAATGAAGTCAAACAACTCTCAAAATCTAGAGATAATAATTAAAGCAGTTCGTCGTTGTATTGTTAAAGAAATATGATACGAAGCATTTGAACGAAGTATGTATATACAATTACATTTTGACAAGGATTGAGACCAGAAGCTGCCATGTACGTCGCTCCGACTGTCTTTATCTTTTCAATGCAATGAAACCGATTTTCGTCCAAAAGTTCGTCGAAATCAGCTGGAAAGAAACATCTCGAATATAGAGATTTGTGCGTGAATTGAAGCGTGAATAACGCTAAAGCTGACACATTCTTCGTTTCAAGTGCATTACCAATAATTTCGTTCAGCAAACGTATACACTCCATTCCTTTGTTAACGTCTTCCGAGTAAAACTCCGTGAAATTTGGCACACTGGCGAACATCACTCCAACTTTGTCACGCGACTGAGAATACAACTCCTGCGAAACATTAAAAAAAAAAAAATTGTAATATTTATAAAATTAACCAATCGTAAGAAGCCAGTGGCACAAGTCGTATTACCTCTGGTGCTCTCTCCTGTGTTAAAAAGTGATGAGCTACGTGATCCGGTAAAATGTTCTTCAACAACTGCATGTTATTGTGCCGTGATTCAATCATGTCGCTTAGCTCCCTTTCAGCCTGCTGTTTCCAAAGGAAATCTAATCTGGACGTCACTTCTACCAATCTGCCGTGATACGTGACCATCACTAAGAATACTAACATAAATGTGAGCATCTGTGCCGAGAGAGGTATCGTCACTCTAAAACCACGAAAGCCGTAATTACCGCCATTGTGTTTCTACGAATATAAAACTGACGAAACTGATGAAATCTCGAACGTGACTTACGAATTCTTCTCCTCGTCGGGAATCGAGAAAAAGTCCTTGCAGACCACCAGAATCAATACCGCGTAAACGGCAACGATGATCGTGGCAAGAGCCGTCTTCACTAAATAATACAATTTCAGCGCAGAGGCCAACGCAATCAGGCATAAGATCCACGTGAACACGATGTATTCCGGTCGTACGCAGGTGGTCTCTAAACCTACGTCGTCCCCCACGTAGTCCAACGTGTACATAGATTCTGCGCGAGGTTCTGTTTCCGGCGTTGATGGTATTTTCCTCAAGACCATGTCTTCGTCCCTACGATTACGAGTAAATCTTTATATAACGTCTTCCAAACACGAATTTGAATATCGTTTGTTTGTGTCTACAAAACCTGAAGAACTCTCTTCTTCTTCGACCTTTCTCCGGATCAGCCTTGTCGGCGAGGATCTTCGTCAGTTCCGCGTCAACCATGTCAGAGCCACGCGGTGCTGTTTGATTCTCTTTGGAAGAAACGTCTTTCTGTTCATCTGAGGAGGGCTCGTCGCGAAGAGCCGCTTCCAGAAACGTCAAAATAAATTGATCGAGACCAACGTCGGTCGGTGCCACCAGCCGTTCTGGCTGCAACGTTGGATTCACTAACGGCTGCTGCTGCTGTAGCTCCAGTGCTTCAGGGTATCGTCGAATCGACGTTGGACACGCCAGAACACCGACTATCGACGTCAAAGCCATCAAACTGATCACGCTGCATATGAAGATCGTTCGATGCTGCTTGTTGTGAACCAACATCGAGGAAGCATGTTGCAAATATGTTGGCAAGGTTTTGAACTCTTCCGCCATAACCAGGATTGACGACAATACCAAAATGAGCGTCGTTGCCAACAACGAGCCCAAAAGAATGATGCAACTATAAAAAGGAATAATGTCGATTCAAATTAACATATTGCTAATCATCTAAAATGCGTTTCATCTCGGTTGTTTGCTTTCATTTTATAATTTTTGTCTCGTTGTTTGTTCTACATACGGCTAAATGAAATAACGATTTAATTAATAAACATGATCACTTACTCTGGCAATATCACTGCTTGACAAATTGCAATAAATATCCACACGACAAAGCAACAAATCATGTTGGACTTAAACATATCTTCTCGCAATTGGCCAAACTATGAACAAACAAAAAGACGTCTCTGTCGTCAAAATCGCTATATAACAAAATTTAATTTAATTTATTTAGAAACAAGCACGCATATTCGTCCGCAAATACGTGAATATCAATCTCACTTTTGATTCTAGGCTTTCGTCATTGTAACGTAAGGTCCAAGCGTTTATGTTCGCCAATCTCATACGCTTGTTACTTGCAGTCTCAAGACCTGCGGCCTTCAGTTTCTCAGCAGATGCAGCGGATGCAACCTTATTACTTTTCGCGGAACCATTCTCTTCCTCGAGATATTCCGACTCCAAATTGCTGACCGAGGTCGCGGTATTCAACTGTGCAAATAGCGTAGCATTAAATTCTCGAGGTTCCCTTCAGGTCGAAGATGGAAGTTCAAATTTTCCAAATATTAAAAATACAATGTTAAAAATACGAACGTTTTCGAATGGTATTTCCGGTGTCCAATCCACGCCAATGTCGTCGTCAGTGGACGAATTCGGAGCACTGCTGTTCGCGGCCAATGGATTGTTCAATTTAAAGCTCTTTTTACTTTTATTCGCGTCGTCCTCGGACCATATCTTAGGTCGTGAGGAATACCGACGTCTCGATCTCAGAGGTTCTACCTGTTTGATTAAATAAGTCACCACGTTTCTCTCCTTCAAGTAATTGTCCCTTTCGGTTCCGTTTCCTGGCTCTACTTCGTACACGTCGTTCAAACAGTTCAACGTATCTTCTGAAATATGTACTCTCCTGAAAATATCAAATTTTTCTCTCATCACATATGTAATTTTAATAAGGCTTTTACAATTTTACATTTGCCATAGAACAACACATTGTGCAATACGTTAGGTAGTCTATATTTCATTAAATCCAATGCATGAAGAAATGATAACTTTTACCCTGGTATGCCCCCGCTCTCGAGATGATTAGCCAACGTTACGTCGTAAGACCAGACATCGAATTGCCATTTTCGAAGCCCAAGCACACCACACAATACCGAGCCACTGTGAATTCCTATTCTCATGTTCAGATCGACCTAAATGAAATCAAGTTCAAGTATAGAGGAAGACAGAAGGAAGGATATTTTATACTTTATTTTATATTATTCTGAATTAAGGTGCACGAATAAAAAAGGTAGCTTTTTATATTATTAAATATATCCAAATTTATATATAGACATTTACAATAATAAATTAATTTTCTTAATAAACCTGTGTTACGTACATTTGTATATTTACTATAAATGTCTGAACACAATAGACATCAATATGTATATTTAATTTTTTTTTTATGAACACACTCTATTTTTTTGCAAAATTGGAATTAATATTGAATCGTATGCTGTGAAGGTTTCTTATTAATAAATTGTAACCTATAATCGATTTTAAAGGGAACATACTTATTCTACATATGTATTATAGTAATTAAAGTTATGTCCTTTGAATTTTAATAGCTAACAATTATATTTATAGTGATACAACTCTTTTCATTACTGTCTATAAAGTAAAAGGCACAGACACAAAATTTAAAATATACAAGTACTAGATTTATAAATACTTGGAGAATTATATAAAATTTAGTTACATACCTTTGTTGTGTACCGCACATCTCTTATTGCTTTAATCATGTGCAAACCCATCTCGACGCAACAATGAGCATGATCGCTTCTGGGAGTCGGTAGTCCACACACGCAATAGTAACAATCTCCAAGTAATTTAATACGTAAACAATGATTTTCTGCAGAGAGCTTGTCGAAACGAGCAAACAAGTCGTTTAACACTTTAACGAGCTCTTGAGCGCTACATTGGCTGGCCAAAGCTTTGTAATAAAAACGAATACCATAGGTTAAATGGTTAAATAACAGAATATTTTATAGGAATACACATCTCAAAATTATTATATTATTATATCTTGTGCGTGCTAATAAAAATTAAATGTAAAGTATAAAATAAAAATTATAGTTAATACTCTTAAATAATTCATATGTATAAATTATGTCTTTTAAGAACAAAATTTATGTTACATAATGTATTATTTTAAATTTTTACCATTTTGATATCTTCGTGGCAATAATAGAGATAAAAGTTTAATTTGAAAAATGTTGATATGTATGAATTATAGAAACAAGGGAATTATATAAACCAGGGAATGAATGAAATAGAGAAAGAAATATGGACAATTTTATAATATATATATATTTTTTTTAATATATATATATATATATACCTAAAAATAAAAATAGTTACTCGTTATTAATGTTCCTTTTCCGTCGTGTAAACGGTAAACATTGTACAAAAGCAACAGTTTAAATGAAGATATAAATTAGTGCAGTCCGCTATCGTAAATAAATAATTACATACCGGTGAAGCCTTTGATGTCAGCAAAAAGTATGCTAACATTCTCATAGCGATGGATATATATTCTATGAAATTGATTAGGTGTAAAGGAGATTGTTCCACCTCGTGCAGTTTCACGGGCGATATCACGGATCATTTCCTTAGCCACGAAATCTGGTAAAACTACAATAAAATTCGTCAATTATGAGACCTGATTGACACGTTGAAGACCATATCCTTACTCTACAAAGATAAATCGCCGTGATCGCATTGAGATATTCGTTAATTAATTGCCCGTTAAAGAAGAAAGCAAGAACTGTTAGGACTCTGTCCGTTTTGTTTTATTTGATTGTATTTTACCTATACTTCCTAAACAAATAATCGTCGGAAAATCGATAATACGTAAAAGCAAAGTACTGCTAGGCTATCGGTAAAACATATCTGGCGCAATCGGGTGAAAGTGTCTAGTGACCCTTTTTGACACTCGGCTGAGCAAGTTACACGCGCTGACGAGCCCCATGCTTGCGGCGCAACCCCATGCGTTTTTATAGACTACGTTCGACATGTTCGACATATATATAAATATACTTGAATACGTGCCGGGCGTATTTACATCAATACGTAATTACACAGTCCATATACATTTATATATGATGCACACGTGTGTCTGTAGCCTTTTAACATCTGTTCAATTAATTGTGCCAACTCAATGGCAAAATTAAAAGAGTTTAATTTAATACCGATCGTCCGACAAAATCTCAATCTAATCTCTACTTTGTTAGCTAGTTCGATAGAGTGTTCACTCTTGTAAACGTGTAAACTAACTCACTAGTTGAAAATGATTTTTTGACCATTTCAAACTACTAGTGACATAATTGGCAGAGAGTTAAGCAAAATTCGAAAATGAAACGAAATTTCGAGCAAAGCTGAAAAGTAGATCGATCGTGAACAACAAAGTAAAGCGCTAAAGATCGTCATTAAATTCAAACAAGAAGAATAAAGCATGTCTCACCAGAGAGGAGCAATTTCTCTTGTCGGTTGTTCTCGTTTTGCGTTCGTTGCCGGGTCTCCATGGATCTATGCGTCTCCAGGAAAGCCTGTCTCTGTCCTCTGTCTGTCAAATACTTAGTATACATGCCAGCTAGATTCATTGCAAGATAAAGAAGGACGTTGGTTGTTAGCATTCGAACTATGCACGTGACATCATGCAGCTGCAATTGCAAAATTAAACGTACTTTAACGAAAAGAAAGCTGCGAGTCGCAAAACATACTTGGGATGTTGCTAAAGAAGAGAGTGTTGTTATATCGTGGTAAGAGTGAACAAGAAGCGTTAATTTTGTAAAAAAAAAAAGAAGATAGTATAGGCCAAAGTGTAGACCAAGGATTCTTACATATGTGGGATCTCGTAATAAAGTTATTCCCGCCATCACCATGTGAGTTAAAGCAGTCCCGTAACCGGCAAGGACACACCATCTTAAAGGCAACGGCAGCATGGCGTATGGCGCATACACGACAAACAAAATATACCACATGAGACGTTGTTGACTAGAGAAATCTAGACCAGCTCCTATAAAACCTGCAATTGGACAGGGAGATGTGCAGATAAAACATAGGGATACACTCTTAATTGTAAGCACCGTTTATCGAGACATTAATCATCGTTTTTTGTTAATCTTAAATAAACCGCAGAGGATCGCCAATCAATAGTAACCCATGCCTAGGTATAAGTTTGTTCTACCACATCTCTCTTTCTCTCTCTCTCTCTCTCTCTCTCTCTCTCTCTCTCTCTCTCTCTCTCTGTCTCTCTCTACGGTTCGCTGAACATTCAAGCAATTCGCTGGACCGCCAACGCACGAGCCAGTGGAGCAAAACTCTGTTCGGTAAACGAAGATACAATCTTCCCAAGAGTACGTACGTACTCATCTATATATCTCGTATGTGTATATTAGAAAATTGCAATGAAACAACAGTATAGACGTGTCGACTTTTATATTCAACTATGAAAAGAACTCTGTCTATTCAGAAACAGAAAGAAAGAAAAAAAGGAAGAAGAAGCTAGAGACGGTAGTAGTTGCATGTAGTACACATCTGTTTGCGTATGTGTCATCACCTTGCGAATTGATCAGTAACCAAGTGAATATGGAAGCCCAATATAAATAATTGTTGGAGAAACACCGCCACCAGCCAAGAACGCAAACCACCAAGTTCGCTGCCATACAGCAAATCGCCCAAGACAACGACTCGATCAAACCGCCGCTGTTCTCGTCTCTCTTCCACAGCCATATCACCATCAGAATGATCTGGTGTCGCCAGTGAGTATTTTATGAAACGAGAAATTGAGAAACAAAATACAGAGTATACTTACTCCGTGGAATTCGAATGACTAAGCCTTCAAGGGATCCAGTTTACCTTTAAGCTAAGATCGACGATATTCAGCATGATCAACGATTTCTGCCGTTGACGATTCGAGTAATGGAGATACGACGTCTCAAGCTGGTTGCTGTGGAAGCTGTTCGAGAGCGATGGACAAAATATTCCCTTATAGAGCACACCTTTCTTGAAAACATCTGAAAATACGCGGTCGTATTTATAGCCGAAGGCTGTGTTGCACATGGAATAAATTAATAACACATGTTTAACTAGTGGAATGTTAAATAATTGGCCAAACGAGCGAAACACAAGCTGAATGTAATTGAAAGGCTTGTAACAAAAATGAATTTTTTTTGTTAAATGTTTGAATACTTGTATGTACATCATCTTTCATAATATTAAATTCCATGATGTTGCAAATGTAACTTTCGATGACTAAAGTGAATTATTATCCGATGTTGCTATGTTCAGCCATTCAGTTGTATTAATATTATTATTAATATGTAATTGAACCTCGCTGCGCTTGAGATTCAGCATCGACAGGCTGATCGGCAAGAACCACGTCCGCGTCGGTAGAAATGTCTGCATCCTCGGCTGGATCGGTTATTTCATTGATGTCTGGAACTTCCGGATCGTTGTTGGACGTCCGGTCCATCCCCCATGCCGCCAATCCTTCCCTCCCCAGCCTCTCGGAAGTTAGTTTCTTCACAGCCTTGATCCATAATTGTTTCCTCGGGGAAATACTCAACCTATCGACGTCAAAAAAGTACAATGAGTTAATTTTTTTCGATATCGCAACACCTGCGAAAACATCTAGGACACCCAGGAAATTGATACATGAATACATACTGAATGCACATTGCATATTATACATTTTTGTTCATTGCTCAAAATAATTGGAAGATCGTGTACATTTACCGTTTAATAATTTTTGAACAAAAATAAATTATTGTTCAGAGTCTTAGAAATAAAGAAAATATTATTAAAATATATAAAACTTAATATAAATTAACTAATAATCAATTAACAGTTAATAAATGCGACCATATATAATAAAAACATAATTTTACAAATGTACATCTGACATAGTTTAACATTAATCGTACAACAAATTCTATTTACATGTTTCGAAAATTTTACTGTGAAACAAATGATAGATGAACTTACGAATAGTTTTTGTGAAAAATTAATTAAAACTGTATCTATGAAAAACGTTGAACAATTTGCCAAGTGTACACGATCTCTTAATTCTTAGTTTGAACAGTGTATAAACAAAAAAGTAGTTGCAAAACATTTATGCAAATCATGATAAATAGATAAACAAATTTTGTTGTTAGCAAATTTTTTATATGAACATTTACGGTAACATATTGATATATATGATTCAATATTCATATGTGACTGTGTCGTATTTTCGAAATTTCAATAACATCAGAAATTCATCGTAATGTTCAACGTGAATTGAAATTATAAGTGTGTAAAACAAAAATTAAGAAACTTTAAAAAAAAAAAATGGAATTTTTTCCTTTCGTCAAAAAAATTCTTCGATACGATCCTTGTGCAAACATCATTTAGGCTAACATTCACATATCGTAGACGTGTGTCTTACGATTCGAGGAACAGTGTTCGCGCAAATTACGTATAAACGATACATCATAATAAGTGCACATATATTTTTAAATGCGCAGCATTATCGATCCAGACGCAATCCTTGCACGTATACCGTGATCCATCATCGCAGGTATCATTAAAACCATTTACCACCGGATACAAACGATCAGAACAAACAAAAAAAAAAAAGAAAAAAACTAAGGAACATCGTGTCCTTGTGAAAAAAAATAGTATCAAGTGTATACACGTGGAAACACATCGAGAGGTGTGTCACACTGTTGGAAAAAAACACAAAAAATCTCGTCGATACACCTGCAAAACGTGAGACTTACCGAACAGTGTTATTGTGTTAATGATGTGTCGCATTAAACAAAGAAATAATTGAAAGTCTTTCTTGCACGAGATACATTTTTCTTTCTTTCTACATGTTTCTCTTTTTACTTTTTCTTTTTCTTAGTCGCGTGTAAGAAAAACAAAAAAAAATGGAAATTAACATAGGTGAATACTTACTCATTGATGCCCGCGACATCACTGTCCAGCATCATGCTCCAGGTCTGTTCTGTAATCATTATCCCCCGGATGATCCGCGAAACGAACAACCGCTCACGATGTGATTGTCAGCTGTGCAATTGCCTTAGTATCCGGCATTTTCACACACCTTAAACCAGAACTTGTTAAGAAAGGAAGCCAATTTTTCGAATGTCCCGCCCAACGTTGGTTCAAAGAATTCTCTTTTTTTTCACCAGAGACCAAGAGAACAATCTTATCGAACCGCGACTACTTATCATGGCGATTTTCTCATCGTTTCCTTAACGTCGTCGGTCTTCGCTCATTACATCAAAATGCGCCGCGCCGCACTGATACGGAATTATTTTACCACTGCGACTTTTTCTCCCTCGTATTAATTACTCGTTCAAATTACCCAGAAAACATAGCCAGAAGCAGAGGATACTCTTCGACGCGAACGCACGATCGAAATTTTTCGTTTTTTCTACCAGTTCAGTTTCATTCTCACTGCGTGTAATCCTAACTGAGTATTATCGTGTATAGTGTGTAACAGAGTCAACTGTTCTCCCTTCTATCTCATTATTAGTCTTAAAACACGTTGCCATTTCAATTTATAAATCGAATGATCGTAGTCAAAGATTGCATATACCGTAGATATATACTATTAGTATTGGTAAGTATTTGGACACCTGATTTGGAATATCGATCAAAAGGTTCGATATTTGTATTCTACGTTACGGTAGCAGAATGTTTCTTTGCTTTTTGTTGCAACTGGTATCAAACATGGCTCTTCTAAATTTAAACTGAAACAAGAAATATATCTATGTCATTCAAAATCCATGCTGCAATGAATAACATTGACGTTTCATCGAATCTTTAAAAATATAAACTCTTTTAGAGTGCAATTAGAAACACATATTCGCACTAAAATCTCAACATTAAAGAGAAACGTCACTTGATTCAGGTATTTTTCTGCAGGACCAATTTTCATCCACTTATTCTACTGGTGCTTTTTTATTATACATAACAACTGTTTACGGTTGCCTGAGATAAAATCAAAAATGAAAATTAGATGCATGAGTTTCATCTGAAATATATTTTGTAATATGAAAGTGTCCAAATACTTATGCATAATAGCGTACGGATAAACACCATACAATGGTGTAGGATCTACCTCGGTTTCCGTGAAAGATGCACCACTGTAACGTCAGAACGTGATCGAGCTTATATTTACACTTCTAAATATCAACGAACAGATATCCCAGAATTACTAAAAAGCATCACTAAATAACATTAATTTGTTACGAGTAAACATATACTCAAACTGAAACAAATTAACGGTCGACGCATTCTCGTAAGTGTACGATTCTCTTCGATGAACGTACGAGATTTAAAAACGTCCGTTACAGGTGGAAGGATTCACGAATACCGATAAGATTCGCATTTCAAAAAAAGTTAAGAAGTTAAGAAGAGAGAACGCTGAAATGATTAAAAAAAAAAAAAAGAAGAAATGATATAAATTCCAATGAGCGAAATGTTCGAGCTTTGTTTTTACGTTACCTATCGGCTCCAGTCTATGGTTGAGAAGAACAAGCAAGCAGTTCTGTGCGATTGCTTCGTCCCAGCATTAAGACCGCCGTCTGCGAACAAAACTGGTGACGAGTGTCGAAAATTGCGAGAGGGCATCCGCCAACGATAAAACCCGCGCTTCTACGAGCGAAATCGGTTACCGGGTCGGTACCTGATCTTCAAACGAGTGACTGTAACGTGAGCTTGTCACCGCGCGATGGCTCTCTTGACGTCAGATACTTTCATCGCATCCCCTCTAATTTGCAACGAAAAAGAAGGGATGCTTCAGGTACACGGATATATGAAAAAATGCACGAAGTTCATGGAAAACATTTTTTTATGGAAGATTGGTAACAGAATGTTGATTTTCAGTTGGAAATTTGTTTCTGATTCCATCAAGGAGGATCTTGTATCACATATTTCGTATATATGTGTACATTACATATATTATATTATTTCTCTCCAAGGTATGTAAGAAAATATACTCTGTACATTTATGCAAATTTTTATTAAAAAATCTGATATAATCGCAGGAACTTTATTAAGAATAACCGTATTTATGTAAAAATCATGTATATCATTCGATCACATGTATAAAAATTATATATTTTGCAAATTATATAATTATATAAAGCTATCTGTCTGGTGAAGGCAGTTCTATTTCATTTTAAAAATGAAATTTGTTTTCTACTATTTCTATATAAATAACGAATACTTGTACTCGTTAACAAAGTTCGTTCAAATTTTTCATTAAATAAAAAAATCTGGGTAAAGCAGCATATATATGCTTTTATAACATTAAAAAATACAACCATTAGTTATTTAAAATTCATTATAACATAGTAGTTTCATTGATAGAGATAATATTTGTTGAAATGAATAAATGAAACAATACTGGTTAAGGATTAATGTGACTCTTATCACGTCGTGAGCTTACGAAAGTTGATTTTTGTAAATCATTGATACGTGACAAGCGTAATAATCGATGATTATTGGCATAACGCGTGCGCTTTCTAATACACACGGTTCATAATACGAATATAAATGCGCGCGTTATTCGTACCGTTCAATAAAAACTAAATGTAATTATATGTAGGAAAATACATCGAATGTTTTGCCTATTTGCATATATATGTTCGAGAGTTTTTAAGCACATTTTAAATATTCATAAATGGAAGTACTTGTTTTATACTTAAAATATTTTTTCTTCATAATGATACTAATATTTAACTGTTTAATCTGTTTTGAAATCAATTTATAAAGATCAATACAAAACATATTAATACAATGAATGTACATGCTTGTATCTTTTATTTTAATACGCAAAATTACTTTCTTTTCAATGAGTAAATTTTTCCTCAAATATACTTGTCATTTAGTATTAACATGATTTTAAAACAGGTTTTCTTGAAATAATTCTTACACTTGTGGAAACGTTAGTATTTATTGGCACCTTTCATCAAGTTATTCTATATCAAAAATAATATTTTATCGCAACTTAATATTAAGTTACAATATTGCGTTTTACTGTTTAAAAAAAAACAAAAATATTCCTCATAAAAAGCAATATCATTCGCAAATATATATATGTATATAAATATATAATATCATATTTTACTAGCATATTATATATGTGCTTAATCTAATTGAATACTGAAGGAAAGAAAATGTTATCTAAGGTAAAATAAATTCACAGTATAAACTATATAGAATAAATGTTATAATATTTCTTGTGTTAACCAAAAACGACTAAAACATATAGAGCATGTTCAAACATTTTTAAACTATTATTAAATTTTAACAAGTCAATAATAAAACTAAAAGCATGTTACAAATAAAAAAAATGTAATATAAACCGATAAAATAAGTATCACATATAAAACGCAAACAACCTATTATCACTCAAAGATAGTATGTTATCATTTTAATATCTTTACACAAATTATAAAGTACGCAAAGGAAAAGAAGTTCACCAATGTATTAAAATTAAAAACTGGAATGCTGTTAATTCTTGCCAAAATATCTTTGATGTCTTTCATATGACACAGCCAGGTTTTATGTAATTATACTGTTAATATAGGATGAAAATTAAATAAGAAGCTTTAAAATAAAAAGAATTTTTTAAAAATAGAATATCTAACAAAAATATATGAAAAAATATGTGGGCAATTACTATTTGCAACATATAAAAAAGTTATTCTCAAATTATATATATAATCTTATATTCATGAGTAAGAATATATACATAATTTTTAATAAATCAATAAATTATTTTGTTGAAAAAATAAAAAAACTATAACTTTTAAGAAATATAATTATATAAGTATAGACATAAATGATATGTATGCACATATACATATTTGTGTATATATATATATATATATATATGCATTCATATAGTTTCCATTATATTTTCATAATTTTTGTTTTCGAACAATTATCGATATCTAATATTAGTAAATATTATTAAATAGAAATATGATTTTTATATACAAACAGCTAAGTTCTCGAGCATAAAACAGTAAAACTGTACAAAGTTCGTTTTGTACATATGTAGGAAACAATTGTCTAATTATAGATACATATATTTCATACCGAAATTGGAAAACTGAATTATTAGTTTCGCTATGACAATCTTAGTTTTTTCATCAACCGTATCCAAGCATGTATTATACATATTACTTTAATCAATGAATGTAGCTCGACCTTCCTCTACTAATAGTCGATCAATGTAAATATCTTCAGCTGTATTAACATCTATTAATTTTAAACCCAATACAGTATCAGCCGGAGAAAATCCATCAGGTTTAGATTCAACAACTATTGATACAAAATTTTTATCCACAACCAATTCTTGAAACCTTAAACTATCTTCAACAGACCAGTCGACGTTAATCGGTCGTATGCCTGTTTAAATTATTAATAAAATTTACGAAATAAGACTTTTTTGCATTTTAAAAACAAATTAAAACAGGAAAATAAAACAATTACATACCAACAAGTCTTGCTTTAATAGCTTGATATGGTAGTTCTAAGAATTCACTTTTCAAAGGTTGTAATTTATTTAATGGCAGTACTGATACATCTCCGAAATCGCAAAAGTAAACACTAACCATATTTTCTTTAATTATACTTGAAATGCATACCCTTAAAAGTGATTCGGAATAAATAGAAATTATTGATTAACATCAGTAACTCCATATGTAAAGTTCAGACTTAAAATATACATTTATAAATCACTTTTTATTTATACCTATACCAATGACTGTCGATATGTTGAGCCGCATACAGTTTGCCTTCTTTTACTGATTCTACAGTTGGACTTGGACCTTTATGTGCTTGACAAGCTTCTTGTAATAGAATCATCATTGACTAAAATTATAAAATATATTATCTGTATTATCGTAACATATATTTTACATTAAACAAAATAAATGAAAAATAACCTTTACCTCTAACGAACTTTTATCATTAAATGGTTGAATAGTAAAATTTCCGGGATGAGCAGCCATTGTTACATGGACATCAAAATATTCACCAATATCCGAAATTTTCGGTGGTTTTAAAGATTTTACATCACCACTTTCATTTCCTAGGAATTTAGAATTCATACGTTCGACTCTTGGTTTTCTTGGTTTTATATTATTATTACCATCCCCATGTGTTCTACAAATATAATAAAAATAATAATTATTTATTATTTATTAAAACTTTTAAACAGTATATCATACTTTGTAAGTTCTTCTTCAAGAGCCAAAGTATTATTAATAGAAACAAGCATGTTGCTTGGTTGAATTCTTTTAAATAATTCCACAATTGGCGTCTTACTTTCGATTGATACAACTTTTATAAGAAGTGATTCATTTTTTGGCGCAAGCTCTGCAAGTTTTGCAACCATCTTTCCATTAAACATTGACTTATCAATGTTATGAAGATGTACCTTCAATGCCTATTGTTATAAATGTACCATTAATATTTATACATCATTAAAGTTAATATATATTACAAATATAATCTTTAAATTTTTAACAAATATCAAAATTATAGTTTTACCTGAGCAGGATAATTCGCTAAAACATGAGATAATGTTTCCAAAGAAAGGAGATTGCTTTTCGTTATAGTGACAGTTTTACCAAAATCAATTAAAAATGCTCTTAGTTGATTGTGCGAACTATCATTTACAATTTTTCCCCTGTACCAATTATTATTTACCGATACAAAATATGTTTTACTAGGATCAACTGTGGTTACGATGCAATTTTCTAAATCTTCCGTATTTAATCCAGTACAGACTAATCGATTTAATAAATTAACCAAAAGTTTTATACTTTCAGACTGTACTTGTACATAAACATCACCATTTTGTTCTATATGAGAAATAAGTACCTCTGATACTTGCCCCTCCTGTGAATAATAAAAAAGCATTATTTTTTTTATCGAAAAAGGAATCTCACATGTTATTTAATCACATTTTATATTAATAGAATATGAACAAACACTCACCACATCTAATTTAGGAGCAGTTAATACACTTTGTGAAATTTGTTTAAACAATTCTAAATTTATATTAATATCATCTGGTCCGTGCGTATCATAAAATACAACTGTTGCAGAGGATCCATTTTGATCTTTCTTGCGATTTCGTACTTCAACATATAATGCACGATCAAGCAAAAGTTTTTCAATTTCGCTCGTAATGCTATCACAGTCATTGAAATCTTCCAAACCAGAAAGACACAGCCTTATCGCCTAATATATAATTTAATACAATTTTTTTTATAAATATTTTTAATAATACAATAAAATTTGTATTTTAATAAAAGAAGCATTATCATACTTGAGCTGGAAGCGCACAAAATTTTTTATCCAATATTTGCAATCTACTAAAATGGAAAGTATCCTCATCACCATGATCAATAAACGAAACCGTAACCATTCCATTTTTTATATTAAAATCTATACAACGAACTCTATGCCATGATTCGTCTTCAAACACAACATAATAATTTCCAATTTCAATATGTGGTGCTTTTCCAGATTGAATTTTATTGTAATGTTGACTCATTTTGGTAGTCATAATATCAAATTGTTCCTATACAAAAATCATACAAGTAAATATAAATAATAATTATAAAAATAAAAGTTGTATAAAAAATTCTTTCAGCTTACACTATATGCATCTCCTATAATTCTTGCCCATATTTCAACAGTACTTAAAACACATGTAACAGATACAATCCAGAAATCTTCTTCTGGAAATTCCAATTGTCCAGGTGCAACAGGGCCAATTGGTTTTAGTTGTATTTTATCTGTTTTTAGTGATGTTGGAGTTCGCATCTAAAAAATGTATATTAAATAATAATTGCATTCCTTTCATGAATATAATAAAACAATTTATAATGTATAATTTGTCATGGCATTATGATATAATAATCTATAATCTATAATATAATTTATAAAACATGTATTATTATTTCACCTTTTCATTATACGAAGTAAACCGACGTAGAATTATCGAATTATCAACGCCTTTTTCTAGAACAATTGCTGGACTCGTCTCAATAGTTCTTTCCCAATTTCCTGGTAAAATTTCCTCGTACTGTTGTTTATAATATATAGGTACCTGATGCATGAAGATACCATTTGGATGAGCATCTATTATGGACAAAACTCGTTCTTTTATTATATTTTTGTCTTTAGTTTCATTGAAGCAAGAAGATGAGCCATATTTCTCAGTAAGATCGACCAAGGCAAATTTTGCTGCAATTTTTTGTGCCTCATCTTCAGTACGTGCCTCTTCTGGATAACTTGAATATCCATGAGGACCAATCTAAAAATATATATTTATTGCTTTATATCTGCTATAAATTACTACTTATTTCTTATTGCATTTATTTTTAAAACAAAATCGAAATATTTTCACAAACCTTGACTTGTGCAAATATAGCTGGTTCTTTAGTATTTTTAATTGTTGCGGGACAAATTTGATACACAGGTTCTAGAAGATTTAGTGTTTTAGCCCTCCTTTTCAATTCTTCTCTTGGATCAGCAGATTGCAATTTTGGCACAATTTTTCTACTATTACCTAATGGTATCTACAAACATATTTTATTAATTATGGTATTATATTATATACTATATAATTTAGTATAAGGAATAGTAATGAATACTCACAGTTTTTATTGGTGATTGTTGAAATTTCATATTACTATCTGCTAAAACTTGACCAGGTGAAAGAGGTGACAATACTTCAGATTGATGAGAAGGTGTAAAATTAATGGGTATATCCAGTAATGAAGGTATATTACGAGTTTCTTTAAGTTTATCACCTTTAAGTTTGTCATTTAGATTTGAAATTTTTTTAGGAAGCATTTCAACGTTGATAGTAACAGTCTTTGGTTTTTGACTTATCACAGGCGTTACTGCCCTTAGATTGTTCTTTATTTGTGTCTCATCCTTAGATTTATTAATACTTTGGTTTACTGATAAAACAGAATTCATTTGTTTATCTTTCAGTCTCTGAAAATTAAAATAAACTAAATTAAAATAAATTTTATTCTTTCTGTATCAAAATATGTAATGCTACCAAATACATTACTTACTTTACTTGGAGAGTTTGGTGGTACTCCAAAATTAGAATGTATGTATCTGGGTTTATCACTATTTTGATGGATAGTAATTTTTGTCGATGATGTAGGAGAAAACATATTTTGTCTAAAATAATAAATATTCAAACATATGTATGTGCACAAGAACTTTGTGTAATGCAATTGCACTTAAACATACAAAGTAAATAAACAAGAACAGAATTTCTAAGCTGAGCTTGTGTTCTGTGCTTTGTGGAAAATCATAATTATACATTTGTACGATAAGGACGATTTTATGTAACCTGTGACAGTTATTTCAGTACAGAAAATTAAAAAATTTATATTATTTTAAAGAAGATTTAATTTTAATTTATGCACGGGATAAAAAATCTTGGTAATTACATATTTAGAGCTAACGTCTGCTTTTTTCATTTCGATGATTTTTAGATATATTATCAGATACATGATTCTCAGCAATTTTTTCCTATATGTATATATATAACTGCTGCTCGGTCTTATTCATAAAAATCTTTTGATACTTTTCACATAAATATTGTGTCAGCGCAACGGATGTAGGAATGCTGCCCGCTTTGCTGAGATTCTCTCTGCCTTTTACAGCCGTCGGAGAGATGTTTTAATGAATGGATGGTTGTATATTTTTAATACTTATATAATACTTATATTTCACTAAGTATGTACAAAGATTGCTTGTATGATGCGAGTCTGGGAGATGTCTGTGTACTGTGTCTCTCCTCGTGTTAGACTAACTGACATATAAGAGAGAATGATGCTACGTGACTGTCTGACTGAGGCTACAAAATACTGTTGCTATTGTTGTCACTTTTTGATGCCAGCCAAGGACAATCCTTTTGTCTAAGCTTGACTTTGTTTTTACCCTTACCGAGCCTTTTCACATCCTGTTCCTGCCTCTAAGGCAAGAGAGAGTGCCCTTAGATGGGAGAATGCCAAGACATCTGGAAATTCTCGGCAGGGTAGAGTTTTTCCTAGAAACTGACCATCTGGGGGTGTTCTATTCTGCTCCAGAACAGATATGGATTAGTTCTATCTACGAAAATAATCATATTCTTATGTGTATATACTCCTCATATCTCAATTTACGAACGGAAATAGATGAGACAGGGGAACTCAACTTTTTTCATTTATTTCTGTCAGTTATTTCAAAGTATTTCCAGCTTTATCTAGCGTAATATTTTTTTTTTAAAAAGAACTCATTATTTTTTTCGTTTATTGATTTGAGTTAGATAAATTTCCGGCTGGCGGAACTCAACTGTTAACACTGTTAGTGAATTCGTTGATTTCTACAGGATCTTTTTTCTTTGATATTTTCTTTTTTCTTAATTTAATTTTGAATTAAGTTTATTCTTGAACATACTCTTGAACAACTAAATTAATTGGCAATTGAGTTCCCCTTTTTCATTTCTCTATGTTCACAAATTGTGAAATGTGAAATGTATAAACATGTTGCGACACGATATATAATGTCAATAGGTGAATCTTATCCACCAAATATTACATTAAAGTAAAAAATATCAAAAAATTTATATAAATATCTTAGAAACTAGATATAGGAAAAAGCTTAGAATCATGTTTCTAACAACATATTCAAAAATCATCGAAATCAGTCATCGAAGAAGGATTTTATTCTATATGATTATTAAAATATTTAGACCAGTGTTCTCCTTCATGTCAAACAATTTTTATAAAATATTTTTTTTAATAACTTCAATCCCTTAGATAAGATATTCCTTATCAGATATATATTCCATATATGTAATTTTAAATATTTCTTAAATTTTGATACATACTAACATGATTTTAGAAACAAAGCTTAATTATTTAAAGAGATCTTTACATAACATTCACAATATGAGTAATTCATATTCTACACTTTACCTTCCACTCATTTGTGAATGTAGATTATTATTACCACTTCTG
This sequence comes from Melipona beecheii, assembly GCA_032399605.1. Taxonomy (NCBI): domain Eukaryota; kingdom Metazoa; phylum Arthropoda; class Insecta; order Hymenoptera; family Apidae; genus Melipona; species Melipona beecheii. Next base: position 4,368,664 of record JAUCMO010000504.1, on the reverse strand, counting down.
CCAACATTCTTTTTCGTTACAGGCTGACGAAATGGTGTTGGTTTTCGAGTATTTATCTAAAATAATATAATATCAAAAATAATATAATATACTATAATGAAATGACATAAAATAATAAGATATATATAAGAATAAGATACTTACTAATTTATTAAATTTTCTACCTGTTGTCTTTTGACGTGCAATTAACTTTGTAATATGTGCAGATTCTTCAGTAGGTATAGCCTCTACAAAACAATCATTTCCTTTCTCAATAAGTCTAATACTAGATACAGTACGTAAAAAGGCAATCAAAGACTGATATCCTAATTTTCGAAATGGTATATTTTCATCAATAAGCATTTTATAATCTCCTGTAAAAGGTATCAACATAAATATAAATATTACTTTACAGCTTTCAATTTAAATTTGCTAATTTTAGCTATAAAATAGTATGTTTATTTATTTAATTTATGAATACAGTATGCATTTTATAGTAACATAAATACATATTTTATACATAGTAATATAAATTTAAACAAATAATAATAATAATTTTAAATATTAATAACGGAAAGTTTGTAAAAGAAAAAACTTACTATTTAAATCATCCACCCTGACACCACCTTTTGAAGATATGAGACATGCACGTAAATTTTTGATCACTTCTTCTTTCTCCATTATTGCTTTTTTGTACATTTAAATATGTTAATAAACGTATATTTATAAATTATATTTACAAGATAAGACTCTGAAAATATTGAAACATCAAATGTGTAACATGACATACACATACAATATTCTAACAATATTCTAAACAATACATTTTTAATAATTAAATACCTATTATTAACGAATAAAAAAATTTACTAAAATGACATTTAGACAAATATAAACCTAATTGTGAGAAATACAAATACAAATATTATTTTTATAAAATATTTTCCAAAATGCTTTATGTTCGATTATTCATTCCGTTATTAATCGAAAAATGCTCCGACAAAAAATACTATAATGAATTATAAAAATTGTATCTTGGGAATTTTTAATCAAAATAAAATTATACTACTTTCTATTATTTTGATTGTCTCTTCCTGGAAATTCAGTTTCGTTATGCATTTATTTTAAAATTATAATATGTGTATATCACATATAAATATATAAGAGTGAGACAAAATATAAACGAAACAAAAAAAAAAGATACAATGCAATAATTCAATTTATAATTGGAAATTCTGATGATGCCGGCAAATGGCGATCAAAGCAGTATTGTAAAACATGAAACGCACGAAATGTTCGCACAGGACACACGTTCACTAATTGTTTCAACCGTCGAATCTTGACTCGATACATTTAATATAATTATTAAAAGAAAAGAAAAGAAAAGAAAAGAAAAGAAAAGAAAAGAAAAGAAAAGAAAAAAAAGAAAAAGAAAAAAGAAAAAAGAAAAAAGAAAAAAGAAAAGAAAAGAAAAGAAAAGATAAAACATTTTTATATTCAAATATTTAACGCAACTCGCAAGAATCAATTTTTATATATGTTATAAAATTTCACTGCAAAGTATTATACATATATTAACATACATGTATATATATAGAGTACTTAATGTTAATTTTAATTTTTCTGATTGAAATAACATACGCTTTTCATATATATTCGTCAATGCCACACTACAAAAACAAACACAATATGTAGTTCGAACTATATAATTGTACGATAGCAGTATCACATAATTATAAATTTGCAACTGAAATCAATTTCATAAATGATATAAATATTACGAGGACTTATTTTACAAAACTACATATATCGTTAACTTGACGTCATATGAACTGATAAAACCAATCATAGTTCCTGATGACATGTAATGAATACACAAAATCAAACACAAAAAGAAAAAAAAAACAGTGGCAACAGCTGTATACCAATTGACATATTTTCAACGAATACCATCATTTTCGTATTAATAAAAATATAAATTATCGATACATTTTTAATCTATTACAGTACATATTTTGAATATTGGCAAGATGTCATAAAAAAAAAAATTAGGCCATCGTTATATATATGCATATATCTGTATGTAAAAATCGAACGTACCTTATTTTTCTTTAAATCTCGCACATATAACGTGTAATAAACTTCTCTTGTAATTCTACTGAACTTCACCACCTCTCATACAAATATATCACTTTTTGGCAACAACTCAGATGATCTTAACATTCCCTCCTCTTTATGAAAACTGACTTCCAAACTTCATTATATCTTCGCAGAGAACTGCCTAGCGGCCTAGCATATCATTTGTTGAAGTAAAACGAAATACTTCAGCTATCCAATCAAACTCTTTCTCTACCCCCTCCACTTCTAGGTAATGAACCAATCATCGGCCGGGTTTACGAAGGCGGTATATTTAAGAAATTTTAATTATTTATATACTATACTTTTAATTGTTTTTAAAATCTTCTAATTTTCTAAAACCTTATAAAATTATAAACGATAAATTATTAAAAATAATCGTACAATGCTAATTATGATAATATCAACGCAATAATTAACAAATTTTTAATTACCTTCAAATTAATAGTTCTAAAAGAATTTAAAAGAACTGTTCGATCAGTAACTACGCATTTTTTATTAATCATAATCATTTTTAAACATTTGTACGTTGGAAATTATTATATAAATATATAAAATTCAACGTTCGAAACTTAAAACAATTCTAAGTAATCGTTTAATAACAGAACTCTCATATACAGAAATATAATATTACAAAAAAAATATTTTAAAAAATTTGTAATTTTTATGATTTTATTGCATTTATTACTCTTTTTTAAGATTTTCGTATAATGCTAGGAATTCTTATTCTACTTTTCTTTAGTATCGCAGCTGATCTGGTAATAATTATCAACTATCATTTCCTTCTTGAAAAAGTTAATTATAATATTAACGTTGAAATAAAATTCCTAGCGAACACGGAATCAGATATTTTATATCTGAAAATCTCAAATAGATATGTAATAATAATATATTGAGGTTTCAATACCTCAGGCTGCAATACCTGGAAAAAATTTCAGATCTTTTCACAGGAAGATTGTAAATCAGATGTTACTTTACAATACGTTCGAGATTTATGAGAAACGTATTACGCGAAGTACCTCACGGATTTCAATAAAAACAGACAAACTTTAAAGCAAAACAGACGTCCTTTACTTTTTGTGACGCTGACCTGAAATTGGAGAAAGGATACTTTCTCTGTTGTCTGTTCTTTATAGTAAACCGTAAAAGTCAACAGATGCAAAGCTATTCAAAACTTTTAATTTTCTTCCTGTGAAAAAACAGACAATTAACTTGAGGATGCCTGGAATCTCTTATATATATATACATACAATAATATTCGGACACTTCTCATTAATATTCGGACACTAAATATTTAAACTGTTACAATTTTATAAAAAAAAATTCGTACGACAATGAACCTGAATTTATTTTAAAGCTTGAAGCCTCTACTTTGAAAGTAGAAGCTTCAAGCTTTAAAATGAGCTGAAATTTATTTATGTGCAATTTCTTTTTTTTACAAAACTTTTTTACAAAACAGTTTCAATACTTAGTGTCCGAATACGTAAGTGTTCAAATATTAATGAGAGTCACTGTATATAAACACCGTTGCAATTACTTGAAGTACTTTAACAGTGTTAGAATAAATATTTGTGGAAGAAAGAACACATTTCTTCTACGTTCAATTTACTGTAAAAGAAATATTATACATACATAATACAAATATTCAAACATTTATGTAAATTTTTATAATAGATGAGTATTACTGTAGCTTATGCAATATATCGTAATTACAAAAAATATATATTACGATGGTTTACAATAATCGTTGATATTATTTAAATAAAATATTTGAAAAATAATTATTTAAATGTTATTTTATTTAACTTAAATTTTATATTAATTATCCATTAATTTATTTAAATGTTGATAATTGCAAATGATCTTTTTCTAGTTTATTATATTTGCTACTTTATTACTTTATTATACTATAACTATTTTTTATGTTTTATTTTATTTTTTTTAATTTTCTCCTGAAGTAATATCTCAAATAATCTTCTATTTTAAAACAATGTTTGAAACTGCATTAAAAATATTGATATCTTCGCAACATCAAAATTACGTATACTATTTAAAAATAATTAATGAAATATTGAAATTAACATTATATATATTGTAGTATCAAAAGCAAATGTTGCTCTGTTATAAAATAATTCCACTACATTATGTATAAGTTAAATATAAAATACAATATTTAAATTAATGTAATTAAAATCTGAACTATTTTATTTCATTTTGTTTGAAAAAATCAACTAAAATAGAAAATTATTAGAAAATGATTTATTTAATCTCAATATAAAACAAAATTACTTTCCTCATATTAATCCTGAAATAAAAATAATAAAACAGTAGAAACAATTTATTTCATTATTTATTAATATATACTGTAGATATTTACATATTCTATATTTTGAATATTTCAAGAACATTTTTTCAAATTGAATCATAAATTTTTGTATATATTAGTCGATAAATTTTTTATTTTGGAAAAAAATATTAAAGCACTTACAATTAGATCGATAATCAACGAGTTTAATACATGTCTAATTTTTATTTTGTAAAACTTATACGAAACAAGAAAAATGCAAGGCAACTATATAGTCTTGTATTACTATTTATGTTTATTATTTTTATTTACATTTTAATAATAAATATGATTTTTTTTGTTACAAATACAAATTTTCGTCTTTTTTGCGAGTTTCTGTAATTTACATTATTCTTACTTTTCTATTACATTTGATCAACAAAATCGTTTTTATAACAATAATTAATATTTATAAATATATAATTGAAAAATACATGTCTGTTATTTGATTAATATCAAAATATAATCAAGATATAAAACTAATTTTCATATTTATATATTTTACTCATTCTTATTTATATATTTTAATTTATATACAATTTGCTTACACATAGATTAATTAAAAGAAATATATCAGGTGATATAAGTTTATTATGAAAAAATAGGGAAACAAATATTAATATACAGTTCTAGTGTAATAAATAAAAGCCAAATTGCAGTTCAAACACTTCAAATAATTTATTCTCTATACTTTCATTACATGTGTATTACATGAAAGTAATAATACAAATATCTTAATAATTAAAAAAAGAAAAAAAAGAAAAAAAATACTTAAAACAAAGGAAGGATCAGGGAAAGAATAAACTCATTTGATACTTTTAAAGGAAAATTTATTTATCATAAAACTCGAGGAAGAAAAAACTGAACATCGTTACGAACAATTAAGGAAGAATAAAATAATACCTTAATTAAGATGTTTACTCTTTTTTAGAAGCCACAGCCTGTTTGGCCTGATGAGCTTGCAATACAGCTACGGCCTCTTCAACCTTGGCTTTCAGCGATTCATTATGCTCCAACATGTGCAGGAGCTCCGAGTTGTCAATCTCCAGCAACATTCCTGTAATCTTTCCAGTAAGTTGCGGATACATACATTGAATCAGTGGGAAGAGACGTTCTCCCAACATTTGTTTTTGTTCTTGAGGTGGAGCAGCTGCCAGCATTGAGGCAGTTAGTGGTTCTTGGCCTTGAATATGAACAGCTTGCTGTACAGGCGTTGGGGCAGGGAGTGCCATTGCTTGTGGTGGATTACGCATGTTTGAAGTGTATTTGTAATTTGATGGACGGTTTTGAGTTGACACTCCCACTGCTGGACCAGCCATTGAACGATTTTGCATATTTGCACCGCCAACTGCTTGTTGACCTTAAAGAACGAATAAAATTAATCGAAGTTTTTACAAACAAAATGTTAAAAATTCAATATTTATTACCTGTGATAGGTCGAGCAGACAAAGTACTTCGCATCGTACCAGTTTGTGCAGTGGGAGCTCGTGGTGCAGCTCTAAATGGACCTTGCATTGTAGCAAAACCTGAACTTCCAGTTTGTGCATTGGGTCGCACCTGATTTGGTTGCGCTGGCCAACGTGGTGTTGTACGAATTTGGGCCATCTGTGCAGGTCCATAGAATCTTTGTGGTTGTGGAATAGTGGGAACAAAATAATTTCCGGCACCACCAGGTTGAAAAATTTGACCCATTTGCTGCATTCGCATATTTGCCAAACGTTGCATATATTGAGAAGCAAGATGCGCTTTACGATCTTCTTTACGCTGAGCCAGAGCAACATACAATGGTTTCGTTACTATTATACGACCATTCATTTCCGTTACAGCTTTGGTAGCTTCCTCAGGAGCAGAAAAACAGACAAATCCAAAGCCTTTACTGCGTCCTTCTTCCATCATAACCTTAGCAGACGTAATTGTTCCAAAAGGTGCAAATTCTTTGCGTAACCGCTCGTCATCTATACTATCGTCCAAATTCTTTACATATAGATTTACTCCTTGATAACGATTTAAACGTTCTAATTTTAATTGTTCAAACTTTCGTTTTAGTTCTTGCTGACGCTCTGCCTTCTTTTGCGCCCGTCCAACATACATACACTTTCCTTCAGCAACTTCTTTTCCATTTAATTCCATTACTGCTTGTTCAGCAGCGTCAGGATCTTCAAACGCAACAAAACCGAATCCTCGAGATTTCCCGTCATCTTTGATCATAACTTTGTGACTGGTGATGGTCCCATATTTTTCAAACATTTCTTTAAGTTTATCATCTGTCATATCTTCCCCAAAATTCTTTACATAAACGTTGGTGAACAGTTTAGCTTTTTCTCCTAATTCCTTCTCACGTTCTTTGCGGGGTATAAATTTACCAACATATACCTGTGTATTAAAAAAAAAAAATTAAGATTAAAGAATTAAATGAGTAAAAGAGAATAAGGAAAATATTACCTTTTTTCCATTTAGCAACATGCCATTAACTCTATCAATAGATTTATTTGCTGCCTCTTCAGTTTCAAAATGGACAAAACCATAACCTTTAGAAACGCCGGATTCATCTTGAGCTACTTTGCAACTAAGTATGTTACCGAAAGCGGAGAACGTATCATACATTGCTTTATTGTCTATATTTTTATCTAAATTTTTTATAAATACATTTCCAACACCAGATTTCCGAAGAGATGGATCACGTTGAGACCACATAATACGAATTGGCCGTCCCTTTATCATATCAAAATTCATTGTATCAAGTGCTCGTTCCGCTGAAATATACAAAAACAACTTATTTAGTTCCTCATTATTTTTATCAAATATCTACATCAAATCTCTAAGTTCATATACATTATACAATATATGTTATTAAAAAAAAAAGAAAAAAAAATTGTAGTGGTCAAAAAAATTTGAAAAAAAATTCAAATTAAACCATGTGTTACGTATACCAATAATTTAAGAAGTACGTATTAACGGAAGTATTAACGAAAAACACATATTAAAAAACTAAAATATATAATTCTTTTAATCTTTGTTTAAATCGTGTTCTTGTATATATACATATATATGTATGCACGTAATAAATACATCGCATATTGAAAATTATTCTTAGGACTAACACGTTTCTATCAAAATATTCGACATATTTCTTGAAAATAGGAAGAGAAGCATCGAAAATACAAAGCATGACTCAATACAATCATCAACCGCTATCTACTTTGTCCGAAGTAGGTTTCAATATGGTGGCATCGTATGATCCGAAACACGTGTCAAGCATGGACAAATGATGTAACAAAGAACGATCACCACGGACAATGGACGTGAAGTATCTTAACAAAAAAGAAATGCATTGCAGAGAAAAATACAATCATACTCACCGTCAGCAGGTTGCTGGAAGTTAACATAAGCATATCCAAGCGAGCGTCGGGTAATCATATCGCGACAGACGCGTATCGAGAGTACGGGCCCAGCCGATGAAAACTTCTCGAAAAGCATCGCTTCGGTGATATCACCGTGCAAATCGCCGACGTAGAGTGACGCCATAGGATAATTAGGTGCCCCTGGGTTCATATTCGTAATATTCCCTCGTCTTGCAGCTGCTTAAGTTGAAAAAATTCTCTGGTTTTTGGTTTATCTCGTTCCTTCAATATGGCTTGCGCTCTTCCGACCACGTTGCTCTTTGTAACACAATGATTACTATTTTTTTCCACACTTTACTTACGTTTCGCGGTTTTCAGCTACGATTTTTCGATTTTTTTGTTTGTATTTTTATAATTTTTATATTTTTTTTGGGTTTTTTTTTTATAGAAGAGTTATTTCACGAATGGAAGTGGGTTGTGTGACCTATTTTGTAGAAAAAGGAGACACAACCACACGTGAACACAACTCTACTCTTACTGCGGAAGAGGCGCTGAAAGTAGTTCCGTTTGTGCTTATATAGTGATCACAATACGCATTGCACGCCAAAGAAATAGTCCCTTTTATAGGCAATTGTACCACCACCTATATTCGAATTTACCTATTTCCAAATATCCTTACGATAAAATACCGCCACCTATATTCCAATTTAACTATTTCCAAATATCCCTACAATAAAATATACTTCTTACTTTTATAATAAATAATTATTACAGTCCATGTGATATTTCTAATACGGAAATATCAATTTTTTTAATATTCTTTTAAAACGTTAAAAATGTACTGAACATTTTAATTGAAATATAGTTTTCGAACAATGATGAATAAACTTGATGTTTTTGATAACCCACAGCTATGTATTTTTGTGTAATTTCTCCAAAATATGATAATTTACATAATTGTCACGAGCATAGACTAATTCGTACAGTGTACTGAAAGCGGGTATCATTATATCGAATATAACAAGCTAGGGATTCGTTGATTCGACATATTGAATCTGAGTGCGTATTGCTATTGTTGATACTGATTGTTTTAGTAGTAAAATAAATCCAAACGATAGCAGTTGGAAGCAGCAAGTATCTGCGATTTAGCCTTGAAGATCTAAAGTATTTAATATGGCAGTGGAAGCTGCAGCTAAATATTTAAAACGTGCATTTCGTAAGTAAATTTACAAAATTTTGCACATTAAAGCATTTGTAAATTCTTATGTAATTATATATCTATATATGTATATCTACATATTGTATTTTATAGCATCACTTCGAAAATGGGGATTTGATGCTGCTGGGTGGAATCAGTACGGTATGAAATATTTATACATTACGTATATTCATAATAGTTATTATACGAATATATCTAAATGCAAAATTATATTATTTGTAGTATGTTGTATAATGTGTAGAAAAAAAGTCACTTCAAACAATCTAATAAAATATATGATTTGAATATTTCACTTCAATTAGGTTTACATAAGGATGATCTTTTATTCGAGGATGAAGATGTAACAGAAGCATTAAGACGTTTACCTCCACATTTAGTAGAAGAACGTAATTTTCGACTTATCAGAGCTTCGCAATTGGATTGCCAAAAGAAAGTTTTGCCAAAAGAACAATGGACTAAATTTGAAGAGGTAATTTGATATTAATGACATATATTTATACTTTATGTACTTATATAATTATTTAGTATTTGAAATAATAAAATAACAAATAAAATTTTCATTACTGAATAGGATATTGAATATCTGTCGCCTTATGTGGATGAAGTGAAAAGGGAACGGGCAGAGAGAGAACAATGGGATTTAGAGTAAAGTATAATAATGTAGTAAAGAATATATTCATCTTATACATAAATTGTAATTTCCAGATATTGGATTGTATATACATTAAATAAAATATCTTTAGTCATTCTATTGTTTCAAATATAGTGATTTTTCATAGATTATGCATGCCACATTGTTGATTGTTCAGTTTTAATAAATTATTCCATATTTTTGATTTACATTTCTTTTATCTATATTACCATGTTATACAAAATCAATCATTTAAATCATAATGCATTTTTTAAATCAAAAAATTACCAGCTAAAAAAAATTAATACGTTGCAATTAACGCTTAAAATTTAAATGAATGAATTTTTTGTTCAGTAATATTTAAAAGGAAATAATTGTAAATTGCATTGTAAATCACATCAATTGGAACTCATTTAACACCCTTTATACAATGACTTATTCATCATTCCCCCACGAAGACCCACCGCGTAGTTAATACGTAATACATTGTTAATAAGCGCGATGATATCAAAAAGAAATCTTAGAATGTAAAGGCAGGATCAATTGTTTCATAAATATAAAACGTGATTTGTGATGCAGCAAGAAATTTTTGCATTATACTTGTAAGAGTTTCGCGGGCAAATGGCGGATCAATATTTCACCCCCACGCGAATCTGAGCGGCATTCCCAATTACCAAAGATTTATACGAAGTAATTTGAGTTTCGTGAGTAAAAACACCTATTTTCGTTTTTTCTTTTTTTTTTTCTTAACGAATTTTCGAACATTATTTTATGTTTTTATAGCATACAATACATATGCTCTACGTGATTCTTAAAAGGAAAGCTTTAAAGTGAAAATTGCAGAACATCACATAAAAAATAGTAATTAGAAATTACAAATTAAAAAATTGTTATATAAAAATTTAATAACAGACGGCTGAAAGCTTTGCTTATTCTAATTATTTATCCTCTTTTTCTTTTACGAACTTATTAGTGTTCGTACTAGTATTCGTAAAAGTAGTGCGTAGTCTCCCAAATTTTCATTGCATTTCGTACACGTTTCTTTTTGTAACGGGTTGAATTTGTGCATTTTCTATTATATACGCAAGAAAAAAAAAAAATATCTATTTAAGTCAGTTTTATTAGGGTTGTAAACCTTATCGAAATATCAAGTGATGCTACGTGAAAAGTGAAACGATAATACCACCCCTTCAAAGTCGAGCGTGAGGAAATTGACAAAACGTTTCATTATAATTACATTCCTTTCGTGGATGTGAAATATCTTTTATTCAAAATTCGTTTTAGTACGATTATAATGTGTGGACGAAGGTAATTAAACAAAATAATAGCATTATTTTTAAGAACCTTTATATTTTAATACAAAAAATTTGAGGTATATATGCATATTATATCAAATGTATATTTCGATTCATTGCAGATGCTGAAAAAACAGCAATCAGCGTATTTTTCAAAGAAGAAAAACGCTGATGATGAATCCTTACAAAATTGTTTACACAACATTTTATACCTAATACAAAGTAAAAAAATTAGGAAGTTTACACAATAACTCTTTTAATGCTGTTAAAAGCATTCTAATACATGTATGAGAAAAAAAAACAATGCTACATATATCAGGTGCTGCGCCAAAATACTACCTCTGCTATGTGTACAAAGTTATAAAATTGATTGTTTTAGAAGTAAAATAAAATTATTAAATAAATAAATATATATATATACACACACTACACACATATAGGAATATAAATATAAATGGAGAAATATATTCTGAATTATAAGTATTTATATGTAAATGCATAAGAGAAAACTGGAAGCTCTTCCTTAATCTACGTTCTCTTGTTTAACAATGTATTATCAACAAATAATATGACAAGAGGACATTTTAACACAATGATCTACTGACAAATGTAAAAATATCTATATAGCTCAAAAGAAATAGTTAATGAGTAAATAAAAATGAGCATACCATATGATGAAAACTTGGTATGGATAGTAGTGGTTGGATTTTTAGTGGCCTTTATTTTGGCATTTGGAATCGGAGCAAATGATGTTGCAAATAGTTTTGGAACAAGTGTTGGTGCAGGAGTGCTTACAATATTTCAGGCTTGTATTTTGGCAACTGTTTTTGAAATTGCAGGGGCTGTACTTATTGGCTATAAGGTACCTTGAAAATTGATGTACTTCATACGTTGTTTGAATTATATTAACCGATGATATTTTAGGTTTCTGATACTATGCGAAAAGGTATATTAGATGTAACATTATACGAAGGTCATGAAAAAGAATTAATGGTGGGAGCATTGTCTAGTTTAGCTGGATCCGGTATCTGGCTATTACTAGCAACAGCATTACGATTACCTATTTCTGGAACACATTCCATTGTTGGTGCTACAGTTGGTTTTTCACTTGTCTGTAAGGGTACTGCAGGGGTTAGTAAAATCATTGCATTAATTTGAAAATAAATAAGCCACATTTTAAGATAAAATAAGCATATTTATAGGTCAAGTGGATAGCTCTTGCAAACATAGCAGCGTCTTGGTTTGCAAGTCCTATACTTAGCGGAATTGTATCAGGTGCTATATTTTGGGTTCTAAGAAAATCAATACTTCAATCTAGTAAACCTTTAGAACAAGGTCTTCATATTCTCCCAGTAGCGTATGGACTCACTGTTGCTATTAATGTTATATCAGTTGCACATGATGGACCTAAACGTAATTGAATATATTTTAATTAAGTCAAAATTAATGTTGTGTTTATATGTTATATTATTAATTTTCTATTCATTTGTTTCAGTTTTAATGTTAGATCAAGTGCCATGGTGGGGTAGTACTTTAGCTGCATTAGGTTTTGGTTTATTTTCAGCTGTCATTGTTTATTTATTTGTTGTGCCATGGCAAAGAAAAAGGATATTACTTTCATTGAGTAGCAATGAAAAAACAACTAATTTCGGTACCTGTGATAAAAAAGAAACAACAGCACTATCTGTTATTTCTGAAGCCCCATGTAGTAGTAATAGTAATGGCAATGCAAAAGAAGCAGCACCAAAATTACGCGGTAATAGCAGCGCAAGCCCCCTTTTAATGGTAGCAGGATCAGATGTTGAAGGTGCTCAAACTGAAATTGAAAGGAAAAATGAAGAACCACCAGAAATATCTAGACTCTTTGCTTTTTTGCAAGTACTAACTGCAGCATTTGGCAGTTTTGCTCATGGTGGCAATGACGTCAGTAATGCAATTGGTCCACTCATTGCACTTTGGGCTGTGTATGCAGAAGGATCAGCTAGGCAAGAGGCAGAAACTCCATTACTTATATTACTTTATGGTGGTTTAGGAATATCAACTGGTCTATGGGTATGGGGACGTAAAGTAATACAAACTCTAGGACAAGATTTAGCACGTATTACACCAACTACAGGATTTACTATAGAGGTACACATTTTATAAATAAAAAATTATAATGCTTCGAAAGGGATAACATTTATTTTAATATATAAATTATAGGTAGGAGCAGCGGTAACTGTTTTGTTGGCAAGTAAGGCTGGTTTACCTGTGTCAACAACTCATTGCAAAGTGGGATCTGTTGTTTGTGTGGGATGGGCTTCGCGTGGCGGTGAGGGTGTTTCATGGAAATTATTTCGTAATATTGCATTTGCATGGTTAATTACTGTGCCAGTGGCTGGCTGCTTATCTGCAGGATGTATGGCTATCTTTAAGGAAATAATTAGTTTGTGACTTAACTGTTGGGTCAACTAATCCATTTTAGTGAAAACCATCCAATGCTACTGTTGTCAATAATTTATGCGAAAATAAATGATCAAATATAAATTGACTTAGTTATTTTTTATTCATAAATACATTACGTATTTAATTATATAATGTTATAGTTGAAGTATTGTTATATCAATACAAGATAGCGTTGTTATAGAAACCAATTCAAACAAATGTGTTTTAGCAATCACAGGTTTGATACTCTATAGAAATGTCTTTTAAAAGTATTTTTTATTAAATGATTTAAAATTTGATATGGAAAAACTACCGCTTATACCGGGCTATACATTTCAAGATCCAAATGTAAGTCAGAAAAACTATTTAACTTAATTGTTATAACTATTATATTTAAATTAATAAAATTAAGGAAGAACGTTTTTTTTTTTAAAGGTCAACGACTACAAGTTATTACAAAAATTTCATTTTTTAAATGGTTATCGTGTATTACGTGATAGTCACAGTGGTATTGGAGGACGACCAGTAGATCTAGCATCTAGTGCATATGTAAAAGAAGAGACTTCTGTATAGTAAGTCAACGTCATATAATAAATTGACTTGATTCTTCTAATTCTATTTGATTTTTTGTTTTTTTTTTATTTTATGTCAGTTTGTTTGATAATATGTTAATTAATATTTAGTTATCATCCATCATTAACATATGGACGTGTAAAGAAGTATGCATATCCACAATTTATTCCACATTATGTGCTATTTGCACAAAAATGTCTTTGTTTTAAAGCATTTTTTCGTCAAGGAGTTTTTAACTCTCCGGATGAACATTTTCGTATACGTTACGTTAATATAATGTATTATTTGGAGGATGATACTATATGTGTAATTGAGCCTACAATTGATAATGCCGGCTTTCAGCAAGGAAAACTTGTTAGACGTAATAAAATTGTAAAAAATATAAATGGCGATACATTTCATTGGAAAGATTTTAATATTGGAATTGACATATGTAAGTTTAATAAATACCTTTACTATGATTGTAGTATTTGCAAATATTTATTAATAAAAAATGGCTTTAATTTTTATTGAAAATACATCAGCATATTACTTTATTATGAATTTGCAGGTATTTACGGTGTAGTTTATCATATTATTGATTGTGATTTATTTACCAGAGAATATTTAAATAGCCAGGGTATAGATGTTGGAGATAAAGAAGAACCTCCTATAGATCCTTATACAGAATTAAGAAAAAACAAGCAAAAAACATCAACTTGTGTTACAAAAATTCCAGACGATGTTAGACGACGGTTTTTAGAATATGATAAAATGGTATTATTGTTCACTGCAACTTGGAACAACGACATTTATCGGATTATGTATTTCTTGACGGACGATACAATAGCCATTCGTGAAGTACAAAAACCTAATAGCGGGAAAGATCCAGTGCCAATGCTACTAAAAAGAATGAAAGTGCCAAAGGACTGGAAAAATTTACCATCAACTTATCCTGCTGCATATATGGAATATGGTGATGCAGAGATTGTTGAATACTATACGCCAAAAGATTTTTTAGTTAGTTTATAAGTAATTTATAAGTATACATTATATATCCATATGTTACAACTACTTCTATTCGTGTATTTTTGTTTTCATTTTTAATTGCAGATAGGTGGTACAATTTTTATATTCGGTCGACAATTCTTTTTGCACGATAGTGATTCTTTCACGCGAAAATATTATTCAGACATGTTAGGAATAATGCAACCGGAAAGAATTCCTTTTCCAACAAAAGATATTGTAACGGCACCGGAATATAAACCACCGCCGCATATAATTTTCGGTACACCTGAAGATACTTACGTTTCCTGTCTGTCATTTATGCCGAAACGACCTAAGAAAGATGTCGTTCGACAACTTCTTAATTTCCCTAAAAAATTACGTTATTCTATGAAAATGGATGTGGTACATCCAGAGGATGAAAACCGCGATTTCATTTTGGAATATAGTTTAAGCGATGGTACGATAGTCGTACAAGAACTTGAAAAACGTAATTCAGGACGCCGCGAAGGTTGCTTCCTAAAGGCAACACTGGTTGCGAAACCAAAAACTGGAAGAGATAATCCAGAATATTATATTCCTCAAGATTTCTATATCGGTGCAAAAATTAATATTTTTAATCATTATTTCATCATAACTGGCGCTGATCTCTTTGTACATCGTTACATTGAGGCAAATCCTAAAAAGTTCCCACAAGAAGTGCGGAATAATATTCGCAATTATCTAGTTAAACAGAATTTGCTTTTCGATGATATAATGGTAGAAACCAAAAAAATACAAGATAAAGAAGAGACAAAATTACAGTCATTAGAACCTGATGAAGCAACTGTTGAAAAAGATATTAATAAACAATATTAATGAAACAATGTGTAAGAGATTTTGAAGCTCAAACTAAATGTAGATATGAAGGAGAACACGGTGAATTGCGACCACGTACACCACCACCAGAAGAGCTTTGTCCAGATTTAATAAAAGATCCTACACAATTGTCTCATTAATACCAAGATTCAAGGATATTTACTGAAAATAAAGAAGCAAATAAAATGGAATAATTGGGTAGAATTATGATAAAGGAACATTATTTTTGATCAATAATTGCGTTCAACACAATATTTTCAACAAATTTACAAATATACATTAATTTATCACAATTGAAAATTTCTTTATATAGTTTAATAATATTTATCAATACATAATTATAAAATATCGGCATATTACGTTGAACGCAATGACCAATCTTTCTTTTAAGTTACAGAAATTACTATCAAAACTAAATTGAATCCTCATTGCCAGCACGATATTTTGTAATAGTTCAATTTGCATGTTAAATTCATGGTTCAATTCAACATTTAATCAAGTATGATGATACAATATAATTACTAAACAATGTAGTACATTACAAGTATACTATTTGTATGTCTGCACATTATAATATAATATACAGATATACAGTGTATACATTAGCATGTGCTATATTAATTATAAAATAAAGGTTTAGGTAAACTTTGGAATTCAAACATTCCAAGCACATTTAAAAAAGCTCTAGGATGATTTAAAAAAGCAACTATTTTTTCAATGATAAATTTACTAATAATAGTAAATAGTTTAGTGCTGTTGAAATTTAATAGAATTTAATTTTTATTCAATTGTTTTTAATTATTTGGACATTATTACGACGTCCATTTTCTGAGCAACTTATTCTATTTTAAATCATAAATAAACTGAAGTAATTCAGAAACATTAGCTACAAATTTTTAATACTTTAATAAAATGAGTTATGATATATAGTACTTTAATAAAATTAATTTTTTTTTAAACATTTACAATATAGAAACAAGAAAAGAGATTTATATTTATATGATTTATATTCTCTTTCATTTTTAATTGTGTATTCAAAAGTAATTACGATAATCTCTGCATTAGATAAAAAAAATCTGCATTGATTAATTTTGTACAAAATTTTTTAATAAACTAAAAATTTCATATCATTATTCCATGATTGAATTATACGAAATTTGATCATGTAGTAAAATGATATTAATTTGCAATAAAATAGTAATTTTGTTTCTATAAAAATTAAAGAACAAGATTTTATCATTTTACTGCTTCTTTTACAATTTTCTACAAATTAATTTCTACATGTAACTATATGTATGTAAATGTGTGTATATATAACTACCAGCAAAGTAATCAAATCTAAGGTAAAATCTATCATTTTATATATTTTAGTTTACTAAATCCACATTAGTTAAGCAATTTTTGTTATATTAATGTTCAATTTTCTACATATAATTTGTGAAAAATTGTTTAAATTTACTGATATTACTGCTAAAGGATCTTTTTTTCTTAATGGGCATGAAAAAGTATACATATTCCTTTTTTTAACTATACAAAAACACAAAATTTCTATTTCAATAAAAACAACTGGAATTTATAAAATAATGAAATCATGACAAAAATGTATCAAACACTAAAATGAAATAAAGTAACAGTCAATTTTAACAATAAGACTCGTATCTTATGAAATTTTCATAAAATAGTACAATAATCATTACCATATATGTTACTATAGAGCAACTATAATATTATTCTTTTGCCATATATTTTAGAACATTTTTGCAGTCCATGAATAATATAATATAATAATAGATAATATATATATACACACATACATATATATATATATGATTATGTTATATATATTATATATAGTAATCATACATAGTATATATAATATATATATTAGAATTATATATATACATATATATATAATATATATAATTTGCAATAGATATAGAATATGCATAAAATAATCAGTTGATAATAATTTCTATTATTATCCAATGATCAAGCATAATTGTTACACGTAAACTTAAAACGTTGTAATAAGCCCTTGCACCTTTATAACAAAGAAAGGTGAGTCCTTTCAGCCACAGGCACCAGGTTATATGTCCATCAAAATTTAAAATAGTAATTGATTTAAATGACACTTGCTTACAATATTGTTCTCGCATAGATTTTTTCATTATCAACAAAAGTTTAAGCATTTTACAAGGGTTCGTCCATATATTACAGTTTTTTCTTCTGTTCCATATTTTATTTTTTATTTCATTTTTAATTTGTACGTTTAAGAAACACCTTTCGATGAATAGCACGCAACACCACACTATATGCTTACAACTGTCAGCAAGGTTACCCAATATCCCTTGAAATTGTATTACGTTCCTCTTCATAGTAGTTATGATTAGATAATATTTATGATGCCGACGCAACGCTAATTATCATACAATGTTGATTATTTAACAGAAGGAAATAGTCTCAATGATGACAAGTTTTGTCACAGGAATTAGAAGCCTTGTGTATCCAAGAAAGCAAAGATAAGTAGTAAGACGATAATTAGTCGTAGCGTGCTTTCTTTACGATGATTACTATTATGAACAGTATTATATTCTTGTATCCATCGCTACTGGCGTGAACCTCCTCTGCCTCTACCACGACCACCATCTCGATCCTATACAAACAAATACATTACTATTTAAAAAATGTTATCTCACATAATTTTGAAGTTTTCTTATAATATTTATATAGCAATTATAATATTGTAATGCTATTATTTACTTTGCGTTGATGATGTAAATGCGATTGATGAGGATGATGATCCCTTGTCAAGTCCGAATGTCCTCTATTTCTATGATTGGAAGAATGATGATGTTGTATAGCATTTGATGGGGCCTTACGTTGATCTTCTTCCGCTTGTTTACGCTCATAATGTCCAAAGTCATCAAAAATACTAGTTGAATGCCGATAAGTATGTAATATACGTAGCACTGTTACGCCTTTTGCATGAGGGACTTCCTGTGCATCTCTTGAATTAGTCACTGGTTTATTTTCATTGTTTTCTAATCTAATGTGACGAAGTTGCACATTAGGAACATCTTTAACATAAATCCAACGTACGCGAAATTGACCTTTCCATTTATCTTGCGACCATACAGAGCTATTGCTCTTATAATCAACAGGTGACACCATTTGTGCCATACCACAAAAGTGACCAGATCCATTGACAGAAAAGAACAAATATAAAGGTGCTCCTTCACGGCTGGCTTCTTTATATGCTTGATCCAATCTTTTATTACCATGTTCAGTACTACACCAAATTTCATATTTAATGGATCTATGAATGTCATCCTCAGAGTAAGACTTGATTACGAAAAACCTAGCTCCAGGAGCAGTTTCATCAAATTCTACAGGGTTATAATCATTTTTCACTTTCAGCTCATCTAAAACAGGATGTGATTGTGATTGTGTAATTTGCTGTTGTTGTGGCTGCAGTTGCTGCGGCTGCTGTTGCTGCGGTTGCTGCTGTTGTTGCTGTTGCTGTTGCTGGTGTTGATGCTGTGGTTGTGGGGGCATATGAATCTGTGATTGCGGAGGCGATGGAGGTGTTGTAGGTTGTCTATTCCAACATGGTGGTGGAGGGGGAGGTCTTTGTCTCTGAGCCAATGGTGGAGGAGGTGGAACAGGAGGTTGTACCTGTGGTGGCGGTGGTGCTGTTGGAGGTGGTGCAGAAGATTTACCTTCACCCCATGTTCCAATGTCCATATTATGTTTTCCTGGCACAATAGGTGGTGGTGGCATTCCAGCCTTTTTCTTCATTCCTTGTGAAGATGAAAGTGGTGGGACTGGCTTTGCAGGTTGACTTGCAACACTGGCCCATGTTATCTTTCTGGGTTCCTTCGTTTCTGGTTTTATTGATTGATTAGATGATGTTTGCTGATCTTGTCGTGGTACTTCTCCACTTCCTAATGACAAGCCTTGTACACTTTGTTCAATAGTCTTAATTTCTGCATTGCTAGGTGTTGGATAATTTTCATTTCCACGTGGTGCCTGGTAATAATCTTCATAGCGCGTTTTTCTTGGAGTGCCCCAAGCACTAAAATCACCATTTCCATGAAAATAATTAAAAGCAGGCTGACTAAATGTACTAAAACCACCTCCTGCACTAGCAGAAAACATTCCATCCATGCCGTATGCATCATGACCTATTTGACCTCCATAGCCAGAAAGAAATGCAACGGGATCTGTTCCATTTGACCAAGTACCATCCCCGGCACCAAATGTTTGATAAGGGAATGAAGTACCTGCATAATAAGGGCTATATGGATCACCAGTTCCAATTGGATAACTAGAATGATGGGTACTATTGCCTCCTCTCCATGAGTCAAATCCAGTATCTTCTCCACCAGCATGTTCTGTCTGTGGTTGCTGCTGGTGTTCTTTAGGACCATTGCTCACTACCAAGATGAAATTTTACTTCATTAATATATACATAATTAATAATAGTTCATTAATATATTAATATATAGAAATAACTTTTTCGATAGTACAATTTACAACTAATTCTCTAATTTAGTTTAAACAAATATCTTTCATTGAAATTAAATATCCCAGTATATTATTAGAATTATTTGTATTTAACAATTAAATTCCATAAAGAAACCGTAAGTTATAAAAGAAAATACTTTCATGACTCAGAATTTAAAATTATATGATCATATGGTATAATTATACATTCCTATTAAAAAATTGAGAAATTCTTTTTTATTCAAAATTTTCAAAATCTCATAATTAGTAGAAATTCTTTTCAAACAATTAAAAACAATTATGTATTAAAAATTTTAATACATCGAAGTTGATCAGAATTACATACAAAGTACATAAAAAAAAATTCTTTCATCCTCCAATAGAAAAATTTTATTATCCAATTGAAGGTGATGTGGTGTTTCAAAAAATGTGGTGTTTTTAATATTACAGGGAAATATTAATTAAGTAAGTAATTAAGTAAGTAATTAAGTAAGTTATTAATTATACAATAATTATAGCTAGTACACGATGTTTGGACAAATTTCACTTGTCGTACGTTGCCGAAATAATACGAAAGAATGTATTACTTCTTAGGATTTCTACAAATACTTCAAATTACATAAGAAAAAAAAAGAAAAAAAGAAAAGAAAAAAGAAGAAGAAAACGTAATTCTAAATTTATTGAGGGAAAATAGCATGAAATAATTTTTTGATAACCTAACATACTCGGAATATATCGAAATATACAAATAGGTTAACGCACTATGTATATATACCTATATAGAGATCGGCTAAAAATATAGATAACAACATTTAGTATTAGTTTAAAAAACTACGCACGCACGTTAACTTACCGTGGCACCAACGAGCGTCGATAAAATTATACACAACAGACATAAATCCCGGAGTAGGTGTACTTTAACGGATAAAAAAAAACCTATGCGCTCGCTCGAGTAATTTTTTTTACAAGAAATGGCTCGTGCTTAGAAGACGTATTCAGCAATTAAGAAACATTTAAAAAATCGCCAAAGAATACAAAAATCTCACCTTGATTATTGGTTTGTCCTTTCATCCGCTGCATTCCGTTGCATGGAAAAATATACAAAATTTAGAATGGCTGTCTTCAGTGAAAGGTATCTGCAGTATAGCGGTGTGGTAGCAAGTCAACACACTGACCTGATTTGAAACAGCACCTGCCAATCCAGTTGACATAACCTGTCACACACTCGGTCTGCTCTTCACAGACGCCGAACCGACGGCTGTGCCTTAATAAAATAAAGTTTTTAAACGCAATACCACAATTACATACGACCACCGTTATACCATTCGAAGTACGCGCACACTTCTCTGGAAAGGAGTCCTTCAACTTTAATATTCGCTAAACCTGAGACCTCCGCGTAATGTCTATCTTCCCGTAATGTCTTGCCGCGAGAGAGTCTCAGGGATCAGGAATCCTTTCTCGTTGCACTTTTAGACAGATAAATTTCCACAAAATTCTCAACTCCGAATAATAACTACGTGACGTACACTGACCTCTCGTATGTATTAACAGATTGTCTAACATTCGCGACAATAAGGTCCCTATATGATTATTTCGGTGAACCTGTTCTTTCTACAGTCTCGTACGATCAGATTAGATTTAATATTAAAAAGAAATATTCCCTTTCTAATATTATTTCTTATCTGTGTCTTATAGACTCACTAACATTGATATTCTTTTCTGCTGCAAAATATAAACGATGTTCTTTCATCTCGATATTTACTAGCTTCTGCTATGATGATTAGACCTAGAGAATCAATGTTGAGTATGGTCGTGTCTGATAAATGTTCGTATGACATGAGGAATTAATTCTCGCAATACACAATAAAATATAATATAATGTTTATATTTATATGAATTATATAAGAGAAACTTTACATACGACACTAATATTTTGACAGAAATTTCATTTAATATTTCTACCATTATGATAAAAACTAGGGTACAATTTAGTAATTTTTTTCTTAATAATTATATTTGACTCATTAATATAGAATTGAAAATATTTTATTGACTATTGTTGATGATAAATGATATTAATGCCAATAAGTTTTATTTTTTAATATCTAATAAAAAATAAAAAATCATTAATTTGTTATAAAGCTAATACTATAACTATAATGTTTTTAATTATATAAATATATATATTTATGTAATTTTATATATATATAACTTTATATATATATAAAAAAATATTTTAATATAGTTATTAAAATATTGATTAATTTTTTAAATCTTTCGATTTAAATTTGATGTAAATTATATTCACTTCAATAGAACATATTTGAACATACAAACATAAAATATTTTACATAATAAGATATCAGATTGCATTATGATAAATAATAATTATAATAATATTTCAACAGTAATAATAATTAATATTTAATTAAAACAGTAATTTGTTTTTTAATTGTAATTTGTAATATAATAATGCAATATTTTAACTAGTTAATGATATCTTGTAGTAAGTAATATGTAATATAAGAAATAATATATTATTGTCATTTTATTCATGCTTATAATATATATATATATATATTCTTTGTGATCTAAATAAAAAAAAGTTGATATATCAAACTTTAATATATTTCTATATTTTTTAGTCCTTAGTAAAATCTTTAAAATACATGCTTTATAAAAATCTTTAAATATATAAACTGTGATAGTTTCAAGACATTTATTGCACAAAGAAAAAAGAATATATTTATTATTTATTTATTTTCAGTATACTTATAACATATAAATATACAATATCATGGCAACAAAAATTATGTCAAACATAGAATTACTTTAAATACATATTTATGATAGTCGATTTGAACAATTTTATCAGTATATCATTACAATGTAATATTCTTAATCATACATAATTTAAAAAAGTAAAGAAAAAAATAGAAATTAAAATTGATTTCAATTTCAATATGTAGAATCTCACAACATCATTTTCCTTACTTTTACAAATATACAATTATCTATTATATACTGTAATTATATCTAATACTTCTGTTTTCAGTTTATTATCATTAAACAATTACAATCGTGTAAAATGGATTCTTTAATAGATCATTAACTAATGCTCTGCTTATTTGATCATGCAAATTACTTTTTACAAACATACTTATTAAACATTCAAATTCAACTACTTTAAGGAAAACAGTATCGTATATATTCAATTTTCTTACATTAAGGAAGAGTTTCAACTCATTGTAAATAATAAAAAAAATACAAATATAATAAATGTTAAATTTTATCAGTTAGATATTTAAAAATTTATTATAATACTTTCATGCAATGTCAGAATTTAATTTCGAATATATACGATACAGACATTTACTTTGAACATGTTACAATTTCACATTCAAGATAAAGTCTTTGGTTATAAACTTTCTCTTGCAGTAAGGGAGAATCTTGCAGAATATCTTGTATTTGTATAGACGAACAGCACCATTTGTCACACAAGATGCAAATCTTATTGTATTTTCTTTCTTTCTATAACACAGATTCAGTTTCTTGTTAACCATGAGAAAGCTTTAAGAATTAAATACGTCAATGTTAACGCATATATGATTTTTTCTCTTTGTTGACGTTGCAACATTTCGAGTTCGATAGCCATTACTCGACGATTTAATTTCCCTACTTGTCGACGTAAATGTTGTATCTCTTCACTAGGTGGTAGAGAAACATTAAGTGCACTATATGAGGGTGTTTGTTCTCTAGAAAAAAAATTATACATTGTCAAAAAGAAAGTAAGATATGCAAAAAGTACCAATAGCTTTGATTATTTCATGTCTTATAAAATGACAAATTTCCAGATTTTAGCAAATTAGTGATTACAAGATTACATTAATACAAATGTAATATTTATTATGATGTATTTTAGTCTTTTCTTAAATACTAAATTATTAATTAGATAGATGAAATTATTGAAACATATGTTATTTCAAAAGATAGAAAAGTATAATATATAAAAAGTAAGAATATCCTTGAAGAATTTGAAAACATTACATAAAAAAAAGTATACATTATGACTTTCCTCATATTAAACAAGTCTTTTCATATTTCTAAAAATAACAGAAATAATTAAAACCAGTTATTGGTCCACTAGTGTGTATAATTTTATATATATGGATTGAAAAGTATTAATTATTATTAATTATTATTACTAGTTATTACCTAGCATGCCTAACTATTTGTGTTTCTGTAGAATATTGTGGTTTAGATGCTACTGATTCCTTAGTTTCTGTTGAGTATGAATTTAGTTCTTCATCAGCTGTCGGAAAATAATGGTTATCCAATGTCAAAATCCTTGGTGGAGTCTACCAATATAATTAAAAAATTGCAAAATATTTCATACATATTGTTTCAGAATAAAATTAAATCCAGGAATGATTTTTTAAAATATTTACACACACATTTAAGTTCATTCAAAACTTGCAAATATTTACCTGCACCCTAACCATGCCTGGTTCAGGTGGCAAAACAGCATTTTCTAATGTAATTTCTCTTGGTGGTGCTTTAGTTCCAACATGTTGTTCTTGTCCTAAATTCATTTAATTACATCACTTTTATTCTTATATATAAGCAATGACTTTACAAAATATATTTTTAATGAAGAATCCAATTAGTTATGTAACAATTAATGAATGTATACATTAATATGTGGTAAAAAATTATATATTTACCAACAACCAAAATTCTATCTGGAACATGCATTTCGAATTTCTCTGCTGCAACTACCTGGTTCCAGCTGGAACCATTTGTATCTATTTCTTCATCTGTGTAGTCGCCACTTACACGAATGCTTTTTGGTACACGCATCCTTTTGTTAATGTCCAAAGTAAAATTTGGGTCATAAAAATTGTCAGCCTCTCCATTAAAAACAGTAGGACTATGTGCTTTTGACATTATAACTAAAATAATTAAAAACAAAATTCAGACCAATACTTTCTCATGTTTTTTCTTTTACTAAATTTGTTAACTTACAAAATATAATATAAATAATTTGTATGGCTTATTTTGTATTCTTACTACAGAAAATTAAAAATAAAACGTAATAAATGAAAAAAAAAGATTATGGGAATTTACACTTCACTGTAAAGAACGAAAGTTTGAGAACTTCTTATCTTTATTAATTAACGATAAATAGTCTAGTGATTGTAGCAATAAACTGCATGTGCTTGATAATTTTAAAATACTGTACAATGACGACACAAAAGACGTATGACTTAAACGTCGTGTAATAACGAATTAAAAGTAATTATGCACCATAAGTTATATTTATTAATAGTAACTATTGCAATGAACTGTTCTGCGTGCGAAAAGAAAAGGAACACCTCTTCTAATGCTCGAATAATTACCTTCTTGCAACTTTTCGATCGTTGAACACAAAACTCGTCACGTGAAGTTGGCAATAGATGTTCTGTACGAAAATTACAATTGTGCCAATCAAAAGTAATTGTAACTAGAATTTATCGATTTCAACGAAATTCCCGCCAAAAGTGACTATCTGCCATTAAATTCTCGTTCAGGCGTTTTCATTTTCTTCCATGTTCTTTGACTTTGTTGTCTAGAATTTAAACAGAACTGTATTACGGCTCTTTCTGATATTTCACATCAAGAATTTATTTTCAAAAAATATGAGTGACACACAATGTAAGCGTCTCCAATTATATTTTAACTTTATTTCTACGATTTTAAAATTGGACTTGTATTTGATTACATCTATCGTTTAATTATCAATTAAATTTAAATTTGTTCTGTTCTCAAATGTCTATTAAATATATTAAATATGGCTTCGTTGCTCAAAAATATTTTTATAAAAAAACTAACAAAATTTCAATGTAAAGTTGGATTTATAAAATTATTTATTATGAATATTATTAATATTTATTATTAATATTATTTATATTAATAATAAATAATTATAAATTATTTATTATTAATATTATTATGAATAATACAATTTATTAAATTGTATTATTCATAAATTTAACAGGTAGAACTAAACGCCAGAAGATTGATAAAACTGGAAGATTGTCAGCTTTGGAAAAATTGAAGCAATTAAAAGGTAGTAAACATAAGTATGAAATAGATGAATTGGAAAATGTTTATGAAGAAGTCGATGAGAAAGAGTATACCAAAACTGTAATAGAAAGGCAAAATGATGATTGGATTGTTGATGATGGTAATAACTTTAAAACTCTTATTGCAGTAGTAACAAACATAATAGTAAATTAATTTCTTTGTTTTCTTTGGATAATTATTACAAAACAATTCTTTGTTGCAAAAGGAGAAAGTGGTTATATTGAAGATGGTAGAGAAATTTTTGACGACGACTTGGATGATAAAAGTATACAAGAAGCAAGAAAACATAAAATTGCAGGTCCTAGAAAAAATAAAAAAGATGATACTAAGAAGAAAGGAAACATTCAAAATATGTTGATAAATATGTCTTCCAAAAAAAAAACTGGTACTAAATTGAATGATGATAGTATTTTGGGAGATTTAATGTCTGAATTGAAAAAAGATGATACACCAAAGCAATCGAAATCAAGATCTATTAAAAATAAATTTTGTACTATGCCAAAATTAAGTGAAAAGTAATTAATTTTTCTGTATATATAGATATTCGTGTTTTAATATATCTAAGTCATGTTTTTATATAATAATTTTTATGTAATAATTATAATTTTCAGAACTGTAGAAAAAAAGATGGAATCGATTTCTGAATGTGAAAAAATACAATATGATGATGATCATGATACTTTGACAATATTTGATAAACCAGAAAAGGTAAACATGCACAAACAAACGGATTCAATATCCCAAGTAGAGAACATTACTTCAAATGAAAATAGTAGCCAAATAATTATAGATGATACTAGTAATTCAGAAATTACAACACTGAATTTGCAGTCAGAAGAGAATGTTAAAGAAACAAGCAGCAGTCAAATAATTGAAACAGAAACTGAAGATCTTAGTCAATTTGTTGGAGATGTAAGTTCTATTACTTAATAATATTTTGAAATGGTATTTAGACTATTATATTATATTTATTACAGTTCTCTGTAGATTTTGAAAATGACAATGTTGATCAGAATGAAAAGCCAATGTTACCTATCAATAAAGAAAATAAGGAAAACAAATCAAGCACTCGAATGAAAATGAAAGATGTTGAGAAAAAAAACTTTGATTTGGAAAATTTTAATGCAACATTGGACATTGGATTTGAAACACAAATGTCAAATATTGAAGTATCTACTGATACTACAGAAATGCCTTTACCACTTGTAACTAATGCAAATAACGAAGAAGTATTCAGATTTTATTGGTGGGATGCATATGAAGATCCCTATAAACAACCTGGAGTTGTATATTTATTTGGAAAAGTTTTTGTACCCTCGATAAAAGAATATCGTTCTTGCTGTTTAACAGTAAAAAATATTCCACGGAGAATTTATCTTCTTCCTAGAGTATACGTATGTCTATTAGGATTTATTTCAATTATTACTATTATTAGCAATTTTTACATATCATCTATCATCTATTAATTTTTCTTTTTCGACATTAATAAAATAATTATATTAATGTAAATTTTAGATAAAGTCATCGTCGACAGAAAATGATGAGAAAGAACGGCTAAATACGATAGAAGATGTATATAAAGAATTTAATCAATTTGCAAACAAGTTTGGAATAAAAGAATTCCGTAGCAGCAAAGTTTCCAAAAATTATGCTTTTGAACAAGAAGGTACTCCAGCAAAATCGGATTACTTGGAAGTAAGATATTCTACAAGTTATCCACCTATACCTTCTAATTATTCTGGATCGTCAATAGAACGTGTTTTTGGAACAACAATAAATTCTTTAGAGTTACTTCTAATTGAAAGAAATATTAGGGGACCATGTTGGTTAGATGTTAAGTGTCCATTACCTACTGGTATACAAACTAGTTGGTGCAAAATAAAGGTATAACAGTTATATTTATTATTATAAATAAATGTATTATGTAATTAATCATTTATAATATAATTGAATAGGTAAATTGTATGAAGATGGAAAATATATCTGTTTTCTGTGACTCTCAAACATTGCCACCGTTAGTACTGACAACATTAAATATACGAACCTCTTTCAATACAAAATTACAACAAAATGAAATAGTTATGATTGCAATTCTTATACATCATGAATACCATATTGATAAAGAACCACCAAAACCACCATTTCAACAACATTTTTGTCGTATGTTTACTTATCAAATCATTATTTGAAATATGTATTTTTAATATTTGAGCATTATATTTTAACATTATTTCACATAGTAATTACACATCCACGCGATATGCCTTGGCCAAGACAAGCACGAGAAATGCTCTCAAACATTTCATACACTACATTAATGAAATTTGAAACAGAAACGGATTTACTTGAAGAACTATTAAAAATAATAAATACTGCAGATCCAGATTTGTTGATTGGATACGATTGTGGCTTTCAATTTGATATTTTAATGCAAAGAATGATTACATTGAAGATTTCAAATTGGAGCAGATTTGGAAAACTAAGACGTTCTGCACCACCTTTAATAAGGGTATAGATAATGTATATTTATAATGAGTACAATATTAAAGATATAAAAATACAAAAAATATGTATTTTAGGGAAAAATAAACTTAAATCAAGCAGCAGCTGGTCGACCTATTTGTGACATACAAATTTCAGCTAAAGAATTAAATCTCAAAGTTAGAAGTTATGATTTGCAATCTCTGTGCATAACGGTAAATATTTAAAAGTTATTTCTGCGATATTTATAATTTAAAAAAAATTAAATTCTAGTTGTTTTAACAGGTATTAAAGAAAAAAGAAAATGAATGTAAAGAAATAAAATCTAATGAATGTGTATTATTTTATAGTAATCTGAATAAAATAGATAACTTAATTAAAATAACATTGACAGAAGCATTATATATTTTATCTATTATTTTTGAACTTAATGTTCTTCCACTTGCATTACAAATTACATGTATTGCTGGTAAGTATATATTGATCTTTTGAATAATATAGATCTTTCAGTTAATATGTATTTATTTTATTTGTATAGGAAATGTTATATCAAGAACATTAACAGCAGGACGCGCAGAAAGAAACGAATATTTATTATTGCATGCATTTCATTTGAAAAATTACATAACACCTGATAAACGTATTATAAAAAAGGGAAAAGATAATGAAGGTAACTGCATATATTTTAAACACATAAACGATTATTACTTCATAATACATTTGTCATTGATATTATTTCATCTATAGAAAACACTAGTAAAAAGAAAGCGGCTTATGCTGGTGGCTTAGTTCTTGATCCAAAAAAGGGATTTTATGATAAACTCATTTTATTAATGGACTTTAATTCTTTATATCCTAGTATAATTCAAGAATACAATTTATGTTTTATTACTGTACCTGGAGCTGCATATGCTGAGTATGAGGTAAATTTATTTATTATTTTAGATTAAACAACTAATTTTATTTATAAATATGTATGTAGAATTTTTCAGTTTTATATATAATCATATTTTTAACTATATTTTATTTATATAAATGTAGGATTTATCAATACCTGAATCAAATTTAGAATTTGGAATAATTCCAACCGAAATTTGCAAATTAGTTGAAAGTAGAGTAGAAGTGAAAAAACTAATGAAAACACCAAATATTTCACCTGAATTGAAGATGCAGTATAACATTCGACAGCTAGCTTTAAAACTTACAGCAAATTCTATGTACGGTTGTTTGGGTGCAACTCATTGTAGATTTTATGCTAAAGGACTTGCTGCCTTGGTTACAGGTAAAGTATAGAAGTAGAAGGAAAAATACAAATTTATTTGTAAATATATTTATATTAAATACTACTATAGCAAAAGGTCGAGAAATTTTGCAACATACAAAAAGCCTTGTTGAAAAATTGAATTATGAAGTTATATATGGAGACACTGATTCCATAATGATAAATACAAGTTTATTAGATTATGATGAAGTTTTTTCTGTTGGAAAAAAGGTAAATGCATAATTCACACTATATTCAAATCAATACTATATTTTTATTTATTTTATATTTTGAAAATAATACTGATAAAATTTATGTATAGATAAAACAAGAAGTTAATAAATTATATAAACGAGTAGAATTAGATATTGATGGCGTATTCCGTTATTTGTTGCTTTTACAAAAAAAGAAGTATGCTGCAGTTACAATGACAAAATTACCTAATGGGCAAATAGAATTAACACAGGAACATAAAGGTTTAGACATTGTGCGAAGAGATTGGTGTCAATTAGCTTGTGATATTGGAAAGTAAGTAAAATATAAATAGATTATATTTTAAGCAGAATTTTAAATTTTAATAATACAACAATGGTTATTTTTAGAAAAATTTTGGACCATCTTCTTTCTGATAAATTGTGTGATGATAGAATAGAACAAATTTTCAGTATGTTGCATGATGTTGCACAAAATGTTCGCGAAAATCAAGTTCCTTTATCTTCTTTGATTATTACGAAACAATTATCAAAAAATCCAAATGAATATCCAGATACTAAGCAAGCTCATGTCCAAGTAGCTTTGAGATTAAATAAAGAAGGTGGTAGAATGTGGAAAGCTGGAGACACTATCCCTTATATTATATGCGATGTTCGTATTTGCCGATTTCACTATTATTTAATATTTGTGTATTGTTTTTATAAACATCAATTGTATAGTTATTTTTTTATATGTTAGGACGGAACAGAAAAATCTGCAACTGAAAGAGCATATCATATTGATGAATATAAAAAGAGTGACTCTTTAAAAATAGATATTAATTACTATTTGCTAAGTCAAGTTTTTCCTATTGTTTTACGAATTTGCGAACCAATTGAAGGAATTGATGATGTTTTGTTAGCTAAATGCTTAGGTAAAATTTTAATCAACATAAATTTTATTATAGAATTTTATAATATGTATGAATAATATGTAAAATAAATAAATATGTATTATAAATAAAATATATTTTGATAGGTTTGGAAAATATTTATAAATCTAGAAGAATAATACATCAAGAACATGGTGATATACCACTATTAATGGAAGAGGATAGATTTAGATATTGCCTTCCTTTGAAATTTAATTGTAAAAACGAGAAATGTCAGTCAGAAATTATAATTAAAGATATTGTAAACGAAGAGGTAAGAGAAATTCATGATGAAAAAATAGCTTTTTTTTATTATATATATATAATTATATATTCATCTTATATTTTTTATATTTATTTATTTATCTATTTGTTTACTATATATCGAAATATTTTATAGTTTGGAAATCAATTGTCACTTGCTTCCTGTTCAAATCCAGACTGCAAAGTACAACCATGGACATATATTAATACAATACAAAATGCGGTGACACTTGCCATACGAGAATTAGTTAACGAATATTATAATGGATGGTTAGAATGTGAAAATCCAACATGTGGTGAGCAAACACAAGAGATACCATTAGATTTTGAACCAATATATCCAACTTGCAGAAAATGCAATGATGGTGAACTACACAGAGTTGTAAGTTAAAAAGCTTATCACTGTTTCTAAATATTTTGAATATATTAAAGATTAAAATTGTTTAAAGTTCACAGATACAAAACTTTATAATCAAATGTGTTTTTATCTTCATCTTTTTGATGTAACTCAGTTAAAGTATAAAAGTAAGTATCTAAATCTTTTTTCTAGAAAGATAACCAACTGACTATAAAATAATTTATTGTTAGATTTGTTATCTCAATGTCCGCAAGGCATGAGAGAAGCATATGATACATTAAAAGAAGCAATAGAAAAAATTTTAAGACGAAATGCATTTTCTGTTGTGTGTTTGGATACAATCTTTTCAAATAATGATGAACAAGATAAAAAATCAAGTTTATATACAGGTACTTTAGAAATATCAGATGGGCTGGATGATGAAGAAGTGGTAAATAATTTATATTTAAAAAATATTATATAATTTTTTACAATAATATAATTGTAATTTTAATTTTTCTGTTTTAGTAAATATGTAGTGAGCAAACAAAAAATATACCATACTACAAATAACTATAGGCTATAGATAATAGAATAAATGTTTTTATGTAAGTATGTATTAAATTTAATATTTTTTATACTTTAATTTTATTTGTTATTCAAAAATTACGACGTAAATATTAAAAGCATTTAAAAAGTGCCTTAAGAATATTTTTTAAATATTTTATTTTAAGGTAGCTAAAATTATTATATAATATTTACAATTTACAATTTGTGCATAAAAACAAAATATGTACTTAACAATAACTTATTCTTGTATATATTAAAAATACATTGTCAGGATAAATCAACAATTTATAATGTTTTAAACGAATATATAATTTATTATTTTTTGTTTTCTTTTACATTCATTACTATTATGACATTGACTTAACTATTAGAACATTAAGTCATTATTTTTTTCTTCCTTAAATTTTCATTAAAATTATAAATCAATAAAATAATAATTGAAATAATTTAATTTTTGTTAAAACTGAGACTAATAATATAGAAAATAGAGACTGATAATATAGAAAATAGAGACTATATTATTTATAAACATCTATAAGAAAAAAAATTAAAACTATAACTTAAAAAAATCGAAATGAAAATTAATTAATTTTTTCTGTACATTATTACAAATAATAAAAATTGATCTATGGAGTGTGTTGGTAAGTATATGTTTGCCA
Source organism: Melipona beecheii (assembly GCA_032399605.1). Taxonomy (NCBI): domain Eukaryota; kingdom Metazoa; phylum Arthropoda; class Insecta; order Hymenoptera; family Apidae; genus Melipona; species Melipona beecheii. Next base: position 4,335,553 of record JAUCMO010000504.1, on the reverse strand, counting down.
CTATATATTCAAATTATATGCATGAATACATTTTATACACATTATGTGCTATATGGTGGCAAACCAAATAACTCAGGTTGAAATTCTTCAAGACTGTTTACTATCAATGTTGGATTTTCAATATAATTTTTTGGTAACATTGGATCTGGAACCATAATAACTTGCATTCCAGCAGTAATTGCAGCTTTTACACCATTTGGAGCATCCTCAAACACAAGGCACTAAAAGTATAATATTCAATTTTTTAATAATTATAAAGCAAATCTAAAAAGTCGAAACAAATGCTAACAAACCTTTGAGGGATCAGGATTATCAGTAAAACGCTTTGCGGCAATTAAAAAAATATCAGGTGCTGGTTTACCATTTGTGACTTCAGGATCAGAACCACCAAGAACTTTGTGGTTGAACAAATCAAATATATGTTTCCATTTTTGGGTTTTTAATTCAAAATTTTCTTTATTAGAACTTGTAGCTAATGCTATTGGAATATTATTTTGTTTCAAATGTCTCAACAACTGTTCAACACCTGTTTTCAAATAAGACTACTGTATTTATTTAACAAAATTTCTTTTATTTACATACTGTCTAAAATTTATACATTTAAAAAAAATATATTTAAAAATAATGTATTCCAACAATTGAAAATAAAACAAAATTAAAAATATTTTGAACATTTACGTTAAATCCTTCAAAATGTTTTGTCTTCTATTTTTTAAGATTTTAGATCCTGATTTTTTAAAATCCTTATAAATTACCTGGCATAAGATCTGCAGAAGGAAATAATTCTTGATATAGTTTAACTACCTCATTTTCGAATTCATCTGCTGTTATTGGTAAAGATAACATCTCAACTACAGCTTGTGCAACGTCCTTTGTTTTAAAACCCATAGTTTTTGCTTTATGTTCCCACGTGAATTCTCTTCCATAACGATTTGTAATATGATTAAAGGCTTTGGTGTAAATTAGTTCTGTATCTATTGAAATTTTAATACAGGATTACTTATGTAATTGATATATTATGTAAGTACTTATTTAACTTACTGATTTGAGCTATGATTCATAATTTAAATGTTAATATTGTAGAAACTGTGTTGAGAAAATAGTTTCTCAATTAATGACAAATGAAAGACTTTTAACAGAAATTTATGTACATGCCCGCAAGTATGTATGTACGAGATTCTAACACAGCTTCTTAAAAATTAGAAGTAAAGCACATACAAACTCACGCATGATAAGCCTATTTTAACCCTTTCTTTGACAGTAAAATCCGCTCATACAGATGCATGGTGTATTTTAATTTATATCCCTCATATTTCTTAATAATTGCCACTGAGATTTTATTCATTACTACACGTGCATAGACAAAACAAAATTACTGTATTCATATAATTAAATATTCACTTATCTACAGTTTAATTATTCATATAGAGCTTGAAGTTATGAAGTAAATAAACATTCAATGTTAAACATCTAATTATCATATTAAGTAGAGGTACTTTTTAATCGAATCTTTATAATTAATTCATAACATAGAAATACTTCATAGATGTGTAATATAATGAGAATGCAAATCACTTACTTAGCAATAACCCATCCATATCAAAAATACAATGTGTAACATTTTTATACTGATTTCGCGACATTTTTCAATGAATATCTAAACTCTTGTAATAAATAGCACCTTGTGTAATTGAACTATTGAATTTTTAACTCTATATATTAATTCATTTTCTTTTTAAAGAATATTTTATGTATGGAACTTGTGTGCCCTTGACTGATAGTACTAAGAATTAACACCACTACCATTACGACATTATGGCGCCAATTACGTAAGGTATCTGTATAAAAATAAACCAATCATTTAATTGGTTTTTATATTTATTTTTATATCACGCGTATTCACTTTTCTATGAAACAGCGCGAAATCTTTTGGAACTTAAAATTAAGCAGTCAATACACAATAATTATACTTTAATAATATAAAATTTTCAAAGAAAGATAGTGTTGAATATTCAGGCACATTTTTTGAACTTTTTAATGAGTCAGTAAAACAAATTTAGGATCAATAGAATATTAAATTAAAACTACAATTTTTAATTATTTGAAACAAAAAATTATCTGTTTTGCTAGTAACTTCTTATATTGTACATTATATAAAAATTATCAACAAAAATTCGAAGAATAAAACTCAAGATCGAAAAATTTAATTTTAACATTATTGCGCATTGCATGTAAAAATTTAATTTGTACTGATTCGTTTTATTATTATTTCATAAAGTAATTACACATATATCGATCATATGTGATTATTAATAGACATTATTTTTACATTAATACACATAATATACATAATAGCTTAAAGTCAAATAGACCCAATTTTGATAATTTAAATTACACATATATTATAGCATTTGTTTAAATGCCGCCCACATACATTCATAACCCGTATCATTGTACATTCAAATGTGATTTGCTGAAATACTTTCAAATGAAATTTATACAGATTTATATAGCAATATTTTTAAAATGAAATATAATCATTTTCTTATTGTTCTAGTTGAAACGGATTGTTTCAAAACGAATTTTCTTACACCTGTGAATTTTCATTGTAGCATGTGCTTGAACAACCAATCAGCACAATCCACGAAAAGTTATATCTGGTTATAAAGAGTGGGGAAACGGAGTGTACGATTGAATATTAGAAGAAAAGATTGTATACGTTTCAATCTTATATTTGAAAGATCCCCTCGGTGAATGATTTTCTAAAAATAGTTACAAACAAGTCTGTTAATTTGCTAAGCAAAATGCAAGAATTTCTAGGTGAGCTTTACAAACTGATGTATATGTTATATACCTCACGATTTATTTACTATTAAATCTTACCGGCAGATGTATCTATCCTTATAACGTATTTTCATTTTTTCACTGAACATTTGCTTTTATTTTTCTAATTTCATGAATGTTTTAAGATCCGTTTTTACATTATTTATGCGCGATTTAATATCATTCCATATTTGCCTTATTTAGGTATTTTGCTGCTAATTACTGGAGCTCGCTGTTTGTACTCTAACTCAGATGTTATTGAACTGAAACCAAATAATTTTGATAGTTTGGTGTTAAATAGCGATAATATATGGGTTGTAGAATTCTTTGCACCATGGTGTGGACATTGTCAACAATTAACACCTGAATATGACAAAGCTGCAACTGCCTTGAAAGTAATTTTTTAAAATTCTATATTTCAAATATCATTTATTTCAATATGCTTTAAATATTAAATAATGTTCATTGTATATTTTTACAGGGTATTATAAAAGTTGGTGCAGTAAATGCAGACGAACATAAATCCCTTGGATCAAGATATGGAATTCAAGGTTTTCCAACAATTAAGATCTTTGGTCTTGATAGTAAACCAGAAGATTATAATGGACCAAGAACTGCAGCAGGAATTGTTGATGCTGCTTTAAATGCAGCTAGTCAAAAAGCACGTAGAGCTTTAGGGGGTAAAAAGAGCGGTGGAGATTCTAAGGTAAATATAATGAAATATAATACAATAAAAATAAAAAAAAAGCAATTAATCTTCTATCGCTATTACAGTCCAAAGATTCCAAAGATGTAATTGAATTAACAGATGATAATTTTGATAAAATAGTAATGAACTCGGAGGATATGTGGTTAGTTGAGTTTTATGCACCATGGTGTGGTCATTGTAAAAATTTAGCCCCCATTTGGGCATCTGCAGCAACAGAGCTTAAAGGCAAGGTGAAGTTGGGAGCTATTGATGCTACTGTAAATAGAGTTAAGGTAATTAATTTTTTTTAAATAATATGTTTTATAATATGTATTTAATAATATGATTTATAAGTTAATATAACTACAATCAAATTATGATGTTGTTAGGCTGTCCAATATGAAATAAAAGGATATCCGACTATCAAATATTTTGCACCTGGAAAAAAATCTTTTGACTCTGTGCAAGAATATGATGGTGGTCGCACAAGTAGCGATATTGTGAATTGGGCACTGGAAAAATTGGCAGAGAATGTTCCAGCACCAGAAGTAGTTCAAATTATAAATGAAAAGAGCTTAAGGGAAGTTTGCGAGGACAAACCATTATGCGTTGTGTCCGTTTTACCGCACATTTTAGATTGTCAATCTGATTGTAGAAATGCATATTTAAAAACCTTAAATGAGCTTGGGGAAAAATATAAACAAAAAATATGGGGGTGAGTTTTATATAGTATTTAATACAAAAGTCAATAAATTCATATCTTAAATTATAAATATATATAAATCTCTTTTATAAACAGCTGGGTTTGGGCTGAAGCTGGTGCTCAACCTCATATTGAAGAGGCATTAGAAATTGGAGGATTTGGATATCCAGCATTAGCTGCTGTAAATATAAAGAAAATGAAATATTCTTTATTAAAAGGTAGTTTTTCGTATGACGGTATAAATGAATTTTTGCGAGATTTGAGTTACGGGCGAGGAGGTACAGCTCCTTTGAAAGGAGCTCAGCTACCTGTTATTCTCGCCACGAAACCATGGGACGGCAAAGATGCAGAACTTCCGCAAGAGGAAGAAATCGATCTTAGTGATATAGATCTCGATGAGAAAGATGAATTGTAATTATAAAACTTAGTGTTTCTCAGGAACATATGCACCTTCATATTCATCTTCATGTTAGTAAAACAATTTGATACTTATTTTTATGTAACGTTATTCTCAGTTGATATCATCATATGATAACAGCATTACTATCATAGTGTCAAGAATATTCTTTTTTTTTTAATTGAAATAAACTTCGTAGGAAGTTTAAATAACATTATATGTATATGTTAAATTACAAGTGCATAGACAACAACTCTTCCACTAAGTTTACGAAATTTAATTATTTAATTTCAATCAGAATCATGTGTAAATTTTTAAACTAATAGTCAGATAAACATCATAGTGAAAATAAAATATATACTCGACTGTATGCAAACGAAAACTTTTTTATGGAAATGTTGTGAACTTAAAATAATTACTGATCATGCATAACATATTAATGTACATTCCATAACATAACTTTGGTTTTCCCTAATTTGGGACCAAAACATGCAATCATAAATTTACATTTACAAAATGTATTACAATCCTTATATTTATTAAGATCTCACTGTTTGACTGATTTGTATCAGGTCTTCCATCATGATTACAGAAATGAATTTTATACAATTACGTGAAACATGATATAAAATATGTTTATATGTATATGTAAATGTAAAACTTCATCTCATCTACATTTAACTAACTGTAATCTTAGTTTACATTTTTATTAAATAAATGCGCTATAAAATTACGTATATTATATATTGCTTATTTGCCTACAATTATTTAACTGTTTCAAATTTCTTATTTGAAAGTTTTATTTTCGAGTTTTATTCAGATATATAAAACCTACTCCCTGCCGTATTTTTTGCTTATTATATCACAATGTTCGGAGTAAACGTTCAAATCGTATATGCTACAGAGATTAGATAATTACGACAGTTATTCGGCATATTATTTTTACTTCTTTTTGTAAATAAAAAAGTATGAAAAGCTTATTTTCAAATTATTTAAATAATGATAATGAATACAAGAAATGACTTTATATCTTTGTATCATATATTTTGCGTTACAAATTACAAATGAGATAATTTCGGTGGCGTTTAAAAATGGAGTTTGATGTTTGGACATTGCCATACGTATATTGTTTAATCGTAATTTATTTTGCTTCGAAAGAAACTAAAGATTGATGTTTAATAAAACGAATATTCCAGTATAATTGCTATGGAATTTAAATCATACATAAAAAAGTTTTAAGATCACATAATTTTTTCGTTTATGTGAGAAATTAAATGGAGTAATTTGAAGGGTTAGATTCTTAGTTATTTTCTTTTGGAAATATCTGTTCATCTGCATTTTACTTTTACCTCCATATCTTCTGAATTTCCAGTACAAAATTGACCTCTTCTTAATTTTCTATTATTTATGCCTTAGACAAGAATGGGTACAAAAATATTAAATGATATTCACAATGACATGAAACAGTTAATAACAGCAATTACATCTTTTGAGGTAATATTTATCAATTGATATATTTTACATTAGAATAAAGATGCATTTAATAAATATGTATGTACCATTTTTGGTATAATTTTTAGGAAAATGAAGAAGGGTTTCGAATTTGTGAACGATTTTGTATGACAAACATCAAACATCATCGGTATTTGTCCGTTAATAGTAATAGCACAAAACAAGCTATTAAAGCTCTAATTACAAAATTTTCAATTCATGGGAAATATGATGTAGCAAAAAAATTCGAAGAACTTGTAGATGCATTTCTATTAAGTTTTAATTTTGAACAGCATCCACAATATGATTTGCAATGGTATCTGCTAACACTGTTATTCGAATTAGCTAAAGAAACTTGTAAATCTGATTTGGAATCTTTAAAACTAACACGTGGAGAATATACTTTCAATGTATCAGGTGAAGATGAAAATGAAGTTACAGAGGAAATTGATTGGGCTGAATATTTAAAAGAAGGCCAGGAAAACTTTTTCAATGATTATAAAAGTGATTCAGAGAGTGTAAATACTTTTTTAATTGCCTATTCATATTTGTTATAATATTCTAATATTTTATATTTTAATTATTTTGTAAGAAATGCTTAAAGATGTGTTTCTATTTAATTTATGCAAATATTAAATTTTTAATAGGAATGGTCAAATGATATAGAAGATGATGTGGATCTAGATTCAAATTTTGATGCATGTACAAATATTACAAATTCAAATAAAGCAGTATGCATACCTTTTGTTGAAAAAGAATTAAATAATTTATCTTTAGCTTTAAATGAAGAACTCAAATCTAAAAATTGGTTATTTTCAAATGTTCAAAATACTTGGTGGAATGAGTTAAGATGGAGAAAGTATCCAGTTAAGAGCAGATTTTGTGACGCTCATCTTTGTGAAATTTGGTAATTATTTTTATAAAAATTGTACTCTTTCTATTTTATCCAAATATTTTCAATATGTTAAATAGGCATAAAGCAAATGGAGGAGATTTTTACACACTTGGAACACTTAGCGAATATCTTGTATGTAGAGAATTGTTATGGATGTTTTATGCTCCGACGCAAATGGTAGTTTTTCAACAAAATAAAAAAACAGAATTTTTTGTTCGTTCTGACATATCAATACCTAGTTTAACTACTGTAAGTATATAATAGATACTTTCACATTAACATATGCGACATTAATATTTAATATACATATGAGTTTTAATTATTTAAGAATATTAATAATAATATATTTCAGGTTGCATTTAATAGTATTCTTTCACCCTTTTGTAAATATTTTTCAATGATACGTGATATAGAACAATTTGGAATTAGATTATATTCAAAGCAAGATAATTTTTGTAAAAAACCACCTTTAACATATGAAACTTATAATGCAATACTAAAACAACATTTGATGAAATTTAAAGAGAAAATAATTGATGTAGAAAAAATTCTTGTAAAGCAAGGTAAAAACTTTTTTATAGTTAATAAATTTATAAATATTTTCATTAATTTATTATTTTATATTTACATTGGATTTTAGATAGTAATTTAACATTTCTATCTTTATCATCAATTTTGAAAAAGAATTTGTATAGTATACAAATTTTACATGAAATTCATAAAAAGTCAATATGTAATTGGAAGCTTCATCCAAATTGGAAATGTGCATCTAAATTGTTATCGTCTTTATATTTTGAAATACAAAACTCACACAATAGAGAAAGAACAAATATTTGTACCAGTTTGTACTTATCTAGTCTTACTGTTTATTTAAATATAATTGACACGTGGTTAAGTGAGGGTCGACTTGAAGATTGGAGAGAGGAATTTATAATTGCAAGGTAAAAGTATTTGAACATATAGTAAAATGATTGCAAATAATAAATAATTTATTTATATTAGGTTATCAGGTAGTGGTAGTGCAGTTTCAGAAAGTAGTATACAGTATGAAACATTTTTTTTGAGACCTTTGGATAGTATATGTTTAGCAGATCCAGTCTTGCAGTTCCTGATAAAAAAGATACAGCATATAGGACAAAGTATTGAATTGTTAGTATCTTTAGATCGAATTACAGATATATGGAAGATTAGTATTGGAAGAAATGGTATGTAATGATTTTCCTACTGTTATAATTTTATTTTGAATATTACTTTGAATTTTATATAATTCTTCCAGAATTGAAAAAATCTTTAATTGAAGAATTTTATACCAAATTAGAAGTAGAAATTTCTAAATATAGTATAAATAAACAAAAAGAAGAAGAAAGTGTATCTTCATTTCAAGAAAAAGAAGAAGTTATTAAAAATGAATATGATGAAGATATGGAAAAAAATATTATAAAACAGTTATCTGAGTTCAATAATCCATTTTTATTAAAAGCTCTAGAAGATTATCTTCCTTCTGAATTATTAAAAAGAGATAATGTAAATGGCGTTGGGATTTCTGAAATTCAAAATATTCAGATAGAAACTAATATTTTTAAAAGGTATTTTTATTATATACTTCAAACATATTTTCTAGCAAAAGCATACAAGTATACAATGTATACAATAATAAGTATACAATGTATTTTAGGCTTGAAAAAATATCAAATTATATATTACCACTCAGGAAAATATTAGAAAATATTTTAACAGAAATTTTAATTTCACGATATAATGGTGTCAGCAAATTAGTCAAGAATATTATGTGTGAAGAATATAAATTAGAATCACATTTAACGTTAATGAGATCTGTTTATATGATGGAAGCAGGTCATATTATGAATAAATTTTACCAAAGATTATTTTATGAGGTACACTTTACAATATTAGTAATTATTTTAATTATCAAATTTTTATTATATACATTTTGTTTAGATTGAAACTAATCAAATGTGGAACAATTCATATTTTTTATCATGTATACTTGAAGAAATCCTTTCTCAATGGTGGACAGATTCAAGTTCACGTTGGTCTATTACAGTTTCTAATACTCACACAAATCAAGTATTAATGGCTGTTGATAATATAACATTGCATTATACGATAGGCTGGCCTATAAATATTGTATTAAGTGAAAAGACTTTCATAAAATATAATGAAATATTTAGATTTCAGTTGAAATTAAAGTGGGCCTTATGGACATTAAATAATTTAAGATTCAATGGTAAAAAAAAACATATTACAAGACTCTTCTTTTCATTTTTAATAGAATATTGTGTATTAAACAAAGATATTTTTTATAGATTTAGAAGGTTCAAAATCAGTATGTAAAAGGAATAAATTAGAACAGTTTCATATCAGACGTATTGAAAGCTTAAGATTTTGTTTGTTACATGCAATTACTTCAGTACATACTTACTTATCGGGTCAAGTATTACAAAATTTAAGTCTTATGTTAGAAAAATCTTTGACACAAGCTGAGAGTTTGGACACAATTATATCAGGTACAGTAATGAATTTATATACTAATAAAATTGTACAATATATAATTCTTTTATTTTTTAATTACAGTTCATAATGAGTATTTAAAAAAAGTTCATGAACATTGTTTATTAACTTCAGAGTATGAAGATTTAATGGCAACAATAAATAATGTATGTATATATCATACTTTTTTATACATAATATATATCTTGTACAAATACATAATACATCTGAATTTCTTTTAGCTAATTGAGATGTGTAATCATATCCGTGCTCGATGGAATTATAAAAAATTAACATTTGCTAGTGAAGAATTAGATGTGCTAGAAAACAGTTATAATAAATATCACACGTACCTTGCTTTAGCCTTACATAATGCAGTTCAGAATAAGGATGCAAATTACTGTAAGTCTGAAATTTTATTAACACAGTTAGAATTTACTTCAAACTGGTATTCCTAAAATTAATACAATAAATATGAAGGTTTTTAATAATTACAACTAATAACTTTAAAAGAATACAGTAGCATATTAATTTACATCATCATTTAACGTATCTTTTTTTTTAATTGCTTTGTTTGCAGTGACTGGCTTAAGTTCTGCATTTAACTGCAGTATGTCATATGTCCAACAATAAAATATTTTTGAATTTTTTTACATATCCAATAATGATTCTATAAAAAAAACAACATTATTACGAATTATTTTTTTATTTTTATTAGTAACTAAGTTTTATGTCATATCAAAAATACAAACCTTTCATTAATAAGAATACTACCAATATGTTGGTCTTACTAACGCTTTGTAACTAATTATGCTATAATATACCTTCCATATAACCAATTCAATTTCCAATTGAAATATTTATGAGAATATAATATTGTATATTTTGTTAAATAATTTGTAAATATATTAATTTATATTGTAGAATAAAAAATTTATTTTATTTGTTTTAAAAATCAACTTCTTCCATTCTAAAATCCTAGCCAATCCCTAAATTCCTTTCAGATGAATTAATGCTACAATATCAAATTAATACAAAAGATATTTATATAGAAAATAATATCACTACGTGTCCGTTTAACAATCTCAGTCGTAGTTTGCTAATTGAAATCGCTTATCAATATTTACCACCATCAGGCTTGCCTATTCCAATTCCAAAAATTATACATAAAATGGATTGGTATAACAGCAGGTAAGAAATATATTATTTATACAGAGAAAACTAGTCTTTAAATACTATGAAATTATGATGAAACATTAAAGTTTAAACATAAAAAGTTTAAAATTGTTTAAAATTTGTTTTTTTAGTTTGAATTCTGAAAATTCTTTACCAAGTGATATTATTCTAAATGAATATGAACAAACATTTTCATACATACGTTGGTATCAGTTAGAAGAAAGTATTATTACAGTTAATTTATCTCCATATGCCTTACGTCGTGAAATGCAAGATTTTATTAACAATGATAAATTAGAAACAAATTATTAATTAATATAAATTATAATAAAATTTAGTTAAGTATAAGCTATAAAAAATATAATGTTAAGTATAAGATTTAAGAGATGTCAATTAAAAGTTAATATTTTTGTTACTTCATAGTAAGGAATTGAAAAATAATATAAGTTTTTATGATAATAAATCGTTCATGAATATGTGAATTACTATCTTAATAGATGATAATAATTTATTTTAACATACAGTTTTGTGTGTGTGTGTACACACACACACACACACACACACACACACACACACACACACACACACACACACACAACTTGCACATGTAATTTATTTCCATTAAAAAAATTGCAGAGAAGTAATAAAATAAATACATCTTGCATATTAAGTAAATATTTATAAAATTAAATTATGAATAACATGATTGAAATATATTACTGCAATAGTATTTAAAGTAAAAGTGAATAATTTTTTTTATTTAATTTAAAGAAAAATTCTACTCTGGCCAAAACTCTGTGCAATTACAACGGTACCATTTTGTCCCATTGTTCCACTTTGTGATACTGTAGGTGCATTTGTAGTTTCATTCAAATTAATAGGTGGTGTTGAATGATTATTAATATTTGTAGTAGTTAAAGCTTTATTACGTAATTCAAAAACCTGTTGTATAGCTTTACGAAAGCAAAGAAAGTTATAATCAATTACACCTGTAATTTGAAAAGAAAAATTATGAAGATAGTTGTTGTGCAGTATTAGTATCAATTTTTTAAATAAATTTATTGAAATGTTTTATGTTACCTTGTCTGTCAAAATTATCTTCACGCAAAATACAGACTAAAGCCAAGAATTTATTAACTTCTCGCAAATATAAAATTGTTCCATTATTTAATTTGATTAAACTAGAACTTTGATTATCAAATGCTGCAGCCTCTAAATCCTCTCTCAAACTAAGATAGATATATGACTGTAGTTATTTTTATTATGTAGGTAAAAGTTTTTACGTAGAAATTTTTATAAGACATACCCATATATGCAAGATACATCAATAACAACATCAATCATGTCACAACACAATTCATAACTTTGCATGTCTACAGGAGAACTATCAGTTGCAATATAAATTTTAGACACTACATCAAATAAAAATGCCTTTTCAATTGCAGAATTCTGAAAAACAAATTACAATTTATCTTGTGATGAATTGTAAATATCTTACGAAAGTTTTTATATTCATATTTTTTTCTTACTGATATGAGTATATTTAATAAATTTTCTAGAGTTGGTAATTGCGGTATCAATTTTTGTACAACTTTACTAAATGCTTCAAATATACTATGATCATATATGGATGTTAAATGAAAACTCAGATGTATTTGATCACATCCTGAAATATATACATATTTCTAGATTATATCGTTAAAAAATAATTCTTAATTACTTGTCGTTTATTTACCAGAATCTGCAAGATCATCATTTGCTCTAGTATGTATATCTCTTTGTGTTTCCATTTTACAATCATCAGATAAGCCATCAACCTTATGTATAAACACCTCAAATTTTATTGCTTGATTAACTTTGTATGCTTTTGTAACTGTCAAATGAAGTTTATTAAGCGCTTCCATGTAATCATCTTGAGCATCGATAACAAAAACTAGTGCTCCACAACCACCAAATATCATATCACTATCAAAAGTAGGATCGAAGAAATCAATTTGTCCCGGGAAATCCCAAATTTGGAATTGAACAAAACTAGAATTGCTTATATCATCTTTGATAATTTTGTTTGTGCTTTCCAAAAACAGCGTTTCGTTTGGTGACATTTTATGAAAAACTACTTTTTGTATTGATGACTTTCCACTCCTAAAGTATAATGTTCATTTCATACAATCAATAACAATATTAGCAACGAAATAATTGATATTATCAAAATAAAAATATACTAAAATTGATAGCTACCTACGAAGGCCCATTAATAATATTCTAGGTTTTTGTTCTCCTGCTAAAGGATCTATAGATCCCTCTGTTTCTCCATCAAATGGGGCATACCCGAAATCTTTAGGAAAGGAACCTACATCGTAACCAGCTTGATACTGATCATCATCATCCTATGATTAACAATGCCTTTAGTAAGCTAAATATTGCAAACGATATGTATTTAAAATTATTTAGAAGGTCACTGGGTTTCTAAATACTTTGACAATGATAAAATTTAGGCACAAAATAAAAGATAAAATATGAAGATTTGAAATAAAAATGTTCATTCAATAAAAAATGAAAATGGTAATTGGATGAATTATCACAAATCTAAATTTAATCATTTCATTATTAATTCACAATATCGTTATTAGACAAGTATCAATATATATATCAAATACAGTATTACTTTGTTCTGAATAATTTATCTGCAAATGAGATAATATAAATTATCAGCACAGCAAGTTGAATTATTAGTGATACTTACCATATTCGTGCTTTGTATCTTTTATTTATTTAATGCTTCCCTTACGTTTAAACTTTGAATTCACAAAATTTACAATGTTATCGTACGATTGCACATTTATGAAATTAATTTAATATCAAAAGTACAAATTGTATATATTCATGTGTACAACTACGTAAAACCGTAATAAATTATACAGAGTGGTTTGATAAAATATCAACACAAATGACGATACGACTAATATACGACCAAGTTGATACACAAAAATAAATATTCATTTTCAATTATTTAAATCTTCGAAACAAAGGATTATGCATAAAGTCCACACAACAAGACAGAATAACATTCGTATATATTTCCATGTACTATCTCTTTTAACTTCATTACAATTTTTTCTTCGTATTAAACTTATACTGTTGCAACAAAATACAGAAAAAAAATATACTGCAACGAGATTTATAATTTTATGATATACAGAACACTAAATAACTATTTAACACTGACACTCGTACAACATCGAATGCACGACCAATGAGAACAGACATAATTACGAATTACCAACTGTCCAACTATGTATATCTTATCGATGCTGCCGCCATTTTCTTCATTACGTCTGTGACAGTCTTCAGGTATCTCATATGTTTCTGTTTGCGCGAAAAACGTGTACAGCGAAATGCGATAAGCACGAATCATACAGACACTTCCTAGAGAAAAAATCATATAAAATATCATTCTAAAACATGAAAGTGATCGCCACTGTCATATAATTATCTTTTATGAATTGAACGGTTGGAAAATCTGGGATATGGCGAAAATTTCGAATTCTACTGTGTTTACAAACGATGCATCCTCTACTGGTGCTTCCGATCTCCTACAACAAGCGTTCCAACAAGTTGTTGACGATGACGACCATGATAATGAATTTGTTGCATTTTTGCAAAATGATGATAACGATTCCCAAACAATTCACTTGACTCCAGAACAAGCGGCCGCCTTGGGGCTAACCTTCGAGGTAAACTCGAATGAAGAGGTTATCTATCAACAGGAACAAGATAATGCCACTACAGACATACCAGAAAATATTCCCGCAAAAGACAACGTCAACGTACAGGACCAAAATTCATTACCTCCTCAGGAATCTATAACAATCGGCCAGTTAAATTATCAACCCGAAGAAGTACAAAAGTCCAATAATACTAGATTGATTAAAACAGAGTGTATTGATTTTCAAGAATGGCACATGCAAAAGGTTTCCCAAACAGAACAATTTCAAGATCAAATGGTCGAGAATGACATAACAATGGAAGAAATTGATTTGAATAATCAGAACCATGAATCTGAACAAATAATTGAACATCAGACTAATATAATTCAACAAAATTCAGACACGGAGACAATGGTTTTAGAACAACCCAAAGTACACACAATAAAAACAGATGTAAAAAGCATTCATGAAAATGATTTGCAATATACTATTGAAGATAATATAGCACAAAACCAGCTTAATACAATACCTAATACTCAGGCGCAAATCTTACAAAAGTTACCAATGATCTTACCATCCTCGCAATTTATTATAAAGCCTGCACAAACTATATTGAAACCGGCTAAGAACATTAGATTATTTCAGAGTTTGAACAAGTTGACCAACGCAACTGTCAATTCCATTAACAATGTACCTTCACTGAATACAAACTCAAATTCTAATTCCGTGTTACTTTCAAAAGCTACAATATTGAATAATTTGTCACCACAGATAATAAAAGCTACACCTATAACAGCTCAGTTGTTAAATACCAGTGGTATATCTGCACAATTATTAAATACATCTCAGCTGTTGACTAGTGCTTGTGAAATACAGAATCAATCTATTGGTACACCACATGTGTCAAATACTATTGTAAATACCACATCTGGAGCAACACAAAATATTGTTACTTCACAAATACGTTTGTCTCCAATTGTAAAGACATCCCAACCTCTCCAAAGAGGGAATGTTCAACAATTTTTAACTCCAGTCCTAAAAAGTACATCAACTGTGCTTCCAAAAACAAATCATATTCTTAACAATACCAATGTGGCTACAGCTATTCCAGCACAATTCTTGAAATCAGTACAAATCCCTTCCCAATTACTTAAAACAAGAAGCACAATTGCTAAAAAAACTACAAGCACAACTGGAACACCAAAAACTACAACTAATTCCGATACACCAGTTGTACTCCGAACCGCATCAATTGTTAAAGCTCAAGATTTGAAAACAACAACAACAAATTCTATTTTGAAACCAACTCAAATCTATTCAACACCTATATCTATATTAAAACCTCAAGCAAAAATTGCATTTAACAACACGACTAAACAAAATATATCTATTGCAACCCAAAATGTAAATAGCTTGCAAAATAATTCACAAAAGACATCTCCAACACAACAGAATAGTACATTTGAATCTGCTAAATTAGTTCAAAGCGAAATTCCTAGACAAAAACTTAATCTTGTGATAAATGGCACAAGTCTTAAAGTAAATAAAAAAGTTAAAAATGCTCCTGTTAAGTCTACAATGGTAAATGAATCTACAGATACATTTAAATCATTAGGTTCCAGTGAAAATCCCATACAAATAGTTCAGCAAGGTCAATCATTTCACAGGTATATGAAAAATCTATACATGAATAATATATTTATTATATTTATCTATAACAACTATATTTATTCTAGTATACAACGCTTCACATCAGCACAACTGAAACAAATTGTACATTCTTTGCAACAACGTAGTCAAGAAGCAGCTACATCAAATGAAAAAGTAGTATATAGGTTGGTATATAAACTTATTTATTTATTATTATTTATTATTAGACATGATAAAATCTTATATCTCTATGACTTAAATGTTTGTTTAGAGTTGTATTTCCTGAAGAACTGGATTTACAAATTAGAAATCCAGGAAATTTATTAAAAAGTCGTGGTCGGGGTCGAGGAAGGCCAAAGAAAAATGCTGTGAGACCTTCCTTACTTCCATCTAAACCAGCACCAATTCCTGATGAAGAACAGGAAGAATTGAAGGTAGATTTTATTTATTTTTTTGTATTTCGAGGTTGTTCTATGGCTAATATTTATGTTAATATTATTATTTTTCTTTTTTTTAGGATGAAAGAAAGAAAGTTGTAGCCAGAACACGATCTGGTAGACTTTCTCGACCTCCTAGACATATGGTGCGAGATTATAAACATTTGCACCATTCAGATTTTTTACAACCTGATCTGGATGATTCAGATGGTGGTTATAGCGATTACAATACTAACAATGATAAACTTGAGGAAGAAGAATCACCTAAGGAATTATTAACAGGACTAGAAGTACCAAAAAGAAAAATATCAGATCATTTTAGGTGTCCTACATGTAATAAAATATATTTAGGACGTACTCGCATGGCAAGACATTTTGAAATGCATCCTGACCATGGAAGTCCTGAACAACTACCTCCCTCTACGCCTGAACCTGAATTAAAACAAAGTGGAGGTCAAGATCCTTTAAAACGTAAAGGAAAAAAGCGAGGTCCTTGGGCTTATGTTACGCCAGAGGCTAAGTCAGAAAGACGTCAAATAAAATTGCGCGAAGCAATTTCTGTATGTGAAGATTTCGAAATAATAAAAATAGCTGCAAAACCTGTATTGAACGCACAATCATTATTTGATTTATTAGTGCTAAAGTCTGAGAATAATGTAAGAAATTTTTTGGACGAATTAAAACAATTAATGGATAAAATACGAGAAAAGGCTGGAGCAATGTTAACACTCGTAAACAACGACGAAGAATCAAGCAAAGATTTGATTGACATCAATGAAGAATCCCTTTGTGATGCTTTAGGTCTTAATCCAGGTTTATATAGAATTAATAATGAAGCTTTGAAAAAAGTTGATACTTCTATTTGTACTAGTTATGAAAATGGAGGACCACCTCTTAAGCTTCAGAAAATAGATAATTCTGAAGATGGCAAAGAAAATATAGAAGAACGAATGTCAAGTGGTTTTTCCGAAAGCTCGGACCTTAGTGTTTCTGATTTTTTAAGCGATAGAAGAAATGACTCTGTAACAAATCCTACTTGTCCAGAGGTACTATCAGCTTTAACATTAATGAGAAGAAATCCTAGTCCAGTGAATAATTCAGAGAGTAATAAATCTAATAATGTCTCGAAATTGTTAATTTCAAATCCAGAGATTCAGAATCAGATTTCAGACAATCCTGGATTCCAAAAAATTGATATTACTTTACCGAAAGTTTCTAATTTTCAAAAAACAGAGTCTCATAAAGAGAACTTCACAAAATTAGAGATCGGTTTAGAATCATCAAATGTTTGTAAGGTCGATGATAATTATGAGCAATCTAAAATAGAGCATATAGAACAAGCTTTCATAAAATTAGAACCAACAGAACAAGGTTTTGTAAAATTAGGAAATAGTTCTATGGAAACTTATCAGAAACAAGATTCTCCAAATTTTGAAAAAATGCAAAATGGTTTGGACAGCATGGAGAATGGATCTCAAAACTTTGTTAAAGGATTCCAAAAATTAGTTTCCAAAATAATTCCTATGACTTCAGATATAAATTGTGTTAAAACACAGTCTATACCATTGGATACAAATTCTTGTAAAATGATGCCTAGTATTTCTGGTTGCAAGATTTCAGAAAACCTACCTATACTTCAAGACAGTGAACCAATGATTTCCAATAATTGTGATACTAGTATATTTGGCAGTTCAGAAAATTTAGATATGACAAAAATAGCTCAGTATGATCATATAGCACATTTAGACATTCTAAATACAAGTGGAGTAATAGATAAAAATTTATTAATTGATGAAAAATTAGTTGAACAACTGCATCTAGTAGATCAGTCGAATTTAGTTGATGAACTTGTATCTGAGCGATTGAAAAATATCATGCCAGATAATATTTTAGAGAACAATTTGATATCAAGTAATTCAAATTTAGATACTGATCTTGATTTTGAAACATTAAGTGAAGAATTTAATAGAAATACCAGAAGTTGATTTTTGGATTATTACATAAAAAACGTTCCTAAAGAAATTAAAATATGTATAGTGTTTATACGTATACATATTATGAATTGTAATCATGTATAATTATGTTGTACAACTAAAATTGTGTATATATGATTACATTTCATGGTGTAGATATTTTTTTATAGAATTTATGACAGTATCATAATCAATATATTATAACTTCTATATTTGAGTGATCTATATCTATATCAATGATAAAATAATATAATGTCTTGTACTCTGACATGTGTATGTAAATAAGACTGTTTCCGTTATATTTATTATGTATAATGTATATTTCATATGGAAAAATATAGTGTCATGCTTTATTGACATTGTTAGAATATTACATAAAGAAGTTTTACTTTATTATATTGTCTTCAAAAAATTTTTATTAAAATATATTGTTTATTTTTAGTAAACAGTCTTTATAATCATACACATAGTGTACTGTATTCTAAACTATATATCCAATTTAAGTTTAGTTTCCTGAAGAAAGATAACTCGTAATAAAATAGATAATAAAAAATTAAACTTAAAAAAAAAACGTAAAATATAAAAATTTTATGTAAATATAATTTTTCATAGTTATTGGTCATGTAGTGAGATAAAAATATACTATAACTTTTTAGTTACAACACTACAAATATGGTTTAGCACAAATTATTTTGTGAATCAATTTTAACTTCCTACGTATATTATTAAATGTTTAATTAATCGGTTAATAAAATAAAAATCATATTTATTATATCAATAATTTCATAATAACTATAACAAAATATTCAAAATGCGATATAGTGACTTCAGAGATTATCAATAATAATAAATTGTTTATAACTTTTGTATGAAACATTAAATCATCGAAAATACTTTAAACATAAAAAAAAAAATTCCATCCATATTGTTATAGTATGTATGTACAGTGGAAATTATTAATTTTCTATTTATCTGTAAATATGTATATATTATACATATATAAGAAGTTATTGATATAATTAAACATTAATGGCTCTAGTAACATTACAATAACTAATCAGAATATAATTAATCATTAACTGTATTAATTTTGCAGGTTTGTATTTTTGAGATACATATTCTGTATCTGCATAATCTGCATTTTCATGAAATATATATGTTTATATTTACAAATATATACATTTGTTTATATTCATATCAATCTCAGATACCAATTGTAAATAAAACTTCATAAATTTCACTTTAAATTATGACTATATATTTTAATTTCATATTTTCCATTTTGCGAAGTTATACAAATGGTATTTGAAAAACTATAAATAAATGATCATTTTGTTAACTTTTGTTTTATTTCAATAGTTGTAACTTATGATATAATACAAAAATTAATTATTGTAAACATTGAATCAGTTTTGAAATAGAAAAATACTTACCAAAATTTACATCAATAATAATTAATTACCTATGTCCACTCTCTATTAACATTGATTCCAAAACTGTTGTTAGATTTTCTGGTAAAAACGGTTGATGCACCCAGCTAGCAAGGAACAACATTTTCCAAGATTCTGTATAATAATGTGCTACATCTTCCAAAATTTTACATTTTACTTTTGCTTCATTAGAATATGCACTGTATATTGATTCTGCAACTTGTCCTAAAATTAATTACAAAATTTATAAAATAAATTAATTATGAAACTATATTACTATTTGTAGAGAAACTATAACTGTGTATTCTTACCAAATTTTGAATTTGGCCATGTTGCAAACAATTTTGCCTTGTCCGTTTTTAAACCAGCTGTTATTTTCATCTGTTGTGCAATTTGAGCTAGATTTATCACAATATTGTCCTATAAAATATATTATAATGAAACACATTTTTTAAAATAAGAATATTAAATAAAAGATAATCATACAGAAGACGCATTACCAATTCTTTGCAAACAATTTCTAATTTATCGCACTCTTCTTGCAAAATTTCAGAATATGATTCATCCTGTTTCGCTTGAGTTATGTTATTCAATAATGTTATTCCTTCTAAATGAAGTGAATTCCATATTTGTATATTCTTATGAATATCTGCAACTAAATCTCGTATATGGCGAGAAGAACCTGTTAAATTTCTTCCTTGAATTGATTTTGTCTGTGAAAGTTCTGCAATGTATATTTAATAAAACATATGTCTTGTCCTCTATATGTATCACTTAGCACTGTTAAAACAAAATAAGGCACTAAAAATATTAAATTACTTACTACTAATTGGAGAAAATTGTTCTTTACTCATCACCTGTGTCTGATGCTCTTTCTTGATACAGTCCATCACAATTTTTATGCAAATACATACGTGTAGAGTAATAAAATACAGAGATAAATGGTATATTAAGTGACAATATATCAAACTGAAGAATGCATTTATACGTATTTGTATGTAATTAAAAATTACAATATAATCATAAACTTATTTATTCATTGATTAATCGAAAGTACGTAATTTTTTTAACATATATAAAACCTCATGAAATAACAGAGAATATGTGTACACACATATACATATGATTATTTCTCAAGTTGTATACTCGTCGAACGCAAAATATAAATATCATACTATTTATTGGTAATGCTAAATTTATTCGAATTTCGAATTCAGTAGTTAATTATTGCGAAATGAAATACTTTAAAAGGGAAATGCCTAATGATAACGTTTCCGTTTCCTAATTGACTATTTAGAAAAAAATGTACATGACAAAAATGAAAAATGAACTTTTCCAATTGCGTTTTAAATACAATTCAATTTTCGTAATTTCATAAAATATCGGACTTTTTAATCATGTTCAATTTCCCATAAAAATTAGAGATAATTTGCCTTGAATTTTAAAAATGTAAAATCAAAAAGTACAGGTGGCGCACGTGAGGCAGCATACGCTCGCTTGTGCGGTAAAATCAAATTTAAAACTGGTTGTGTAATGTTCTACCGTTGAAAGAACACTACAGTATTGCTGTGCAAGAAACGAAATTTTTCAATTTCCGTCAGATTTAATTTCTAATACTCTGTGTAACGCGTAATGTCTGATTACTGTCGGAAAACTAAAGGAAACTGAAGGAAGGAGGAAATTCAAGAATCGTAAATAGGTTCAGCTTCAACGCACAGGTTAAAGAGGTTAAAACTGTATTTGAACAAAATTAGAGATTATACGTGAAAAGTAAGTATATGAATAATATACAATAATATACTCTTTAAATAAACAAGCAATTGATCGTTTATACTAGAGAAGCAATTCACATTGTTATATTTCCAGAAGAAAGATGCGCGTATATTTGAAAATAAACTAATATACGTGGTTACCACAGGTTCTAATCGAAAAAAAAAAAAAAACAAGGAAGAAAATAAAAGCGACCGTGTAGCGAGCGCAATGAAATTACGAAAGAGTGTTTACACGTATGATAAGCCGAAAAGGGATTTGTATCAGATTGTAGCGGCGGTTCGGCTCTGTTGCTTTTGTTCGGAGAACGGGGCTCGGGGAACAAGGTCACGCAGGTAAAATGGCAGTCGTCGGACGGTGTACGGCCGTGTTTCGATTATAAGCTCGCACTCTCGGAAATTACAGGGGGCGAACTGGCTGAAAGAGAAAAGACGAAACGTGCTCGAGAGATCAATTTCGAAACCGAAGTTCAGCGAGTGTCGTCGCCGCCGTGTCTCGCAACACGTAACACACGAACGTCTCTTCTTCGCATTTTCCCTCAACCGATCTGGTTATAGCTGTGGTTGAGAGTCGAATCGCGGTGGACGCGATTCGCGTTCTCGCATCCCGTGTGGATCACGCGAAATCCTCTCTGGTATCGGGAATCTTCCAGAAATTGTCTCAAGAGAATCGATCGAGCCACTACGAGATCCTCAAATTACTTTCCACGCCACGGATCAAAGGGAATTCTGTTCAGTGCTGCTGTTTGTAGTTGAAGTCTCCGGGTCGAGTCTCGGTCGTCAACGAAGAAGAACGTCGGTTTGAATTTTTCGAGATCAAAGGGACTTTGGATCCTCGACGCGGATCCCAATTTTGGAATTTGTACACTTCAGCCGGTAGATTCACTCGGCGAAGGAAAAAAAATAGAGATCCAACGATGTGACGTAACTGCGCGGCATGATAATTGATACGAGCCACCTGTCTCCACGAGATAAATCGATCGAATTTAAATTCGGCGAAAAACCCGTTCAACGAACGATTTGGTGTTCCATTTCCGCTTGCGATATATCTTGTCGGTGGCAACGATGAAAATGGAGGTAAGTTTAAGATTAATTTAAGTGAAGGCACGTTCGTCAGAGCAAAACTTTGTAGCATTGTATTTTGCAAAATCTTGTAACATTGTTCTTTCCTTTTTTTTCTGTTGTACCAGAATACGTTAACGTCTGACGCATAGATGGATGGTGTTGTGTCGATATTTCTATATTATCATTATAATTATCATTCGAACTGATCAACGCGGCGGTACTTTTTGATAATCAAGCAAAGAAATGGAATTTCCGATTTCTTTCGTGAACATTGTTGTACATATATGAGTCATTACAGATCGCGAGATGTCGCTTATTCCAAATGAGTCAATTGAACTAATTGTTCGAGAAAATATTTCATCTTTCATGTTATTCGAAAGCGGTTTGTTCAAATGAAAAATGCGTGAATTCACACGTGCTAGCTTGTCGCTCTCGAAAGACTGGTCGGACGACTATTCAAATCAGCTCGTACGTAATTTTCGAGCGTGAGTACTCGATTCACGCTTTCACGCTGAAAGCTCGATTTCCTTTATTCAGACAAGTGTAAAACTTATGTACATCCTGCTGATAATATTGAGTGTTCGTAATTCTTTCGAGGTTGTAATTAAATTCACAGCCGTTATTCTCGTTCAGGTTCGTTTAGGTTTAAATATCTTCATTTAAAATTAGTTCAATCTCGCTTATCATCATCTCTCATTTTCCAATGTTATTTAGCTATTAATAAATATGTTGTATTAAATAATGGAACTAATAATATGATGTGAATTTATAATAGTAATTACACATTATTCCTCGTATTACCATTGAAACAGAATTCAGTTTTTTTCATTATCTTTTATTTCATAAATATTCTTAAAAACATTTTTATTATGAAGCAATTTTATTATGAATCTTAAGCAAAATTTTTAAGAAAAGATTCGTTTAGTCTTTAAGCTTAATTCTAGTTATCTTTTTGATTTTTAAAATAAAAATAGGATATTTTGTTGAAATGAATTGTGGAGATATTTCAAATGTTTCCAACGCATTATCGGACATTATAAACGCCGGCAATAAAATCATAGACAAATATAATTCAAATGCAAACTGAGAAGAGATAGTTGGCATAGTCGTGATTGCACTTGCGCGTATTCATGGAGGAACCGGTATCGTACCTACATCTTTCGACGTGCATCTAGAGTGGCTCGTGAAAATATTTTTACATTCACCATAGAAAATCACTAATGAAAAGAACTTGTTAGATTCAAAGTTGTAGGTCTTTCAAAAATAAGTGATTAGTTGAGGGCATTTAACACAAGCTAAAAGTATAATTATTAAGACAAACAATATTTTAATACTATACTCATTAAGGAGCAAGTAATTATAATTTATCATAATATTATAAATACTACAATTTCTTGAAATTTCACAAAATTATATAATCTAGATGAAAAATATAACAAAAAGTTATTGAGCGAATCCTTCCACAGTTTCAATATTAAAAAATGCAATTTAATAATACAATTCCACCGAAAAGAGTTGCAAATAAAATTAAAGTAACATTGGTCCTGGGCTAACTCTACAGCCAACTGAAGAAAAATTTGATAACGTAGGATTAATCGATGTTTCTGAATTCTGAAACTGTTTCTTTGTTAAAAATAGAAAATGTGTCTTTTTACTGTAAAATTTCTTTATTAATGTTCAAATACTTTCCTGAGTCGCTGTATGCAATTCGAGTAATTTTTACGACGAATCATGTACATGTCGCTGGCGATCGAGAAGGAAACGAGAGCAATTTTATGGTATTTTCGTAAATTGGTCGTGCTTCGAATGTTTATTAATTTCCGCGAGACGTGATTATCGCGCATGAAAAGAATCGTACGGTGCTCGTTACGTTTCTTGGCTGCATCGATCCTATTCAATTTAATTGCACATAAGGTATGTGGGTCGCCATAGGACATAACACGGTTAGTCTTTTTTCTAAAACAGTTCGACAGATGTTTCAACATCAGGTATATAAAAAATTGAAACAGCTGTTGCGCTTTCTGCGATCTTGATGATAATACCGTTCTCGAGAAACGAGAACCTATTAAGCGTTTGTTTTCTACTGCACGTCGCTTCTCAAAATCTGTTCAACTTTTAAATTTTATTGGAATTAAATTTACATTGCACGCAACTACAAATCCTACAGCGATAAATTATAAAAGCTATCCGATGTACCTGCAGACAATTTAACTTAATTACGTATTCCAAATGGAACCACGCGGTCAACTGAGGTCAGCAGCAAGAAATTTTCACCAGCGAAATAAGATTCGTGACAATTTATCAACGAGTATCTTCGATCCTGTATCGACCTCGAAAATTTATCATCCTTTGATCGTTGAAATTGAACATGCATCAGTAGTGAGAAATTTTAAGTAGGCTATCGAAGAGATGTGTTACACAGGTTGCACAGTTGTCTGGAGAACGATTTTTATTGTCAAAACTAAAAACATTTTTTCAACAAAAATACAACTAAAATATAACTAGAAAATTATCTGTAGGTTGCTGCATTTATTCTTCATAATTGTTTAAACTTTCAGAAAAGGCTACTATGTCTGCCACTTCTGATCATCTTTTTAAAAATCTGCTCGAAGTTCAAATTGTCATAAATTCTGCATTGTTTATATATGTGCTTACAACAGGATTAAATACTGTCATATATAAAACCATCATTTAAATTTTTGCTCTGACATTGTTTCATAATGAAGAACGTAGGCATAATTCCACTTTAAATTTTGATATTTTGCCTTCAAAATTCTATATCCGATCTGACAGAATCATCTAAAATGAACATTTTGAATTTTGAAGATTCGAGGGTTTGTTATTTCAAAGGAAAATTCACTTGAAGTTACAAAAAGCGAGTTTTCAGATCACTGCGCGTCGGGACGAAAAGACAGAAAAGGCAGGAAGATGATCGGTGGCCCATTTTTTTTAGAAAGGAGCAACAAGCACCGGTTACAGTTAAGCAGCGTTGTTAGCCGCCGTTCAGTTTTCAATGAGCAGCATTCCAGACCGCTGGTCAAGCTACGGCTGCTCACCTGGAAACCCTTCAAGAACTCGTTTCAGTAATATTCGGTTCCTACGCGGAAGTGCGGGCGAAACACCTGAGCGAGCTTGCTTCCTTCTGCCAGCTAAGTACGAAACAGCCACGGTCCTCTCTATCCTTCCTCTTAGACGCGAGAACGTGGGAATAAGTGGAGTGTAGTTCTGCAGCGAGAGGTGAATTATTCGAAGAATCTCCTCGATCGTTCGATCTTGAACGAGATCTCAATGATTGATCGGCTGAATTCCATTTCCCCGTTGGCATCTCGAGGTAAAACTCGTGAAATCGTACGTTGCAAATCGACGGAACGATCGTTTCTTTCGTTTCTAATTGCGAACGCGTGTTTTCCCTCGCGATCTGCATTCAAAGAAATTGCTCCTTTGCACGCGTGGGAACCGCCGAAATGACAAAAACCACCGTATAGGAAAACTCACAGAATTCGCTGAATAAGGAAATAAACGCTGTTTGACTCTTGTGTACTGTTTAAACAGTTAAAGACGCGCATCAAATTGCAGCAAATCTGTCTTTCAGATTTAGTCCTTTGTCAGTGTAAAATTGGGAAAGCGTTCACTTCACTTCACTTCAAGTTAAAAATTAAGAGAATTACAAATTTCATTCTTGAAATAATAACGCAAGAAATAATAAAAAAAAATTTTTCACTTTTGATCGGTTCGAACAATGCACAAGAGTCAATAACATTTTTGCTTTTTCAATTGACGCTCATATTCCTAACGAAAACATTTTTTATCAATTTTAGATAACGCATTCTCGACACAATAAATTCTAAATAGATAGAAAGAGCATTTGCAGATATCATAAGCAAATGATATTAAAATACATTCGATTATTCGTCAAATGAAAATTTAACTACAAGCTTTTTATAAGCAACTACAGCTGCGAGGCAATTCATAATCAAATAATCTGATTAATTGCAAGTACATCTTATTATAAAATACTGTGGTCTATAACCGAAGAATACTAAAGTATTTTTTTACTTTCATTTTCGTCATCAGTCTCTCATTTTATACGACAGATCGTAATTATTTCTAATCGTTATTAGATCTCTGTTTCTCTCGGGGTAATTTGTATTATTAAGCGAAATTCCGATACGTTATAAATAGAAATCGACACAATGTAAATTGTACACACACACACACACACACACACACACACACACACACACACACACACACACATAAATATCTCTTATTAAATAAAAGATCTTTAGATACAAAGATACTGTTATCACCGCTTTGATGTCAGCTCGAGATGCCTGAGTCATAGAAAATCGTCATCAAAGAGACATTCCGTTCGTGTCGATCGACAGCAAAATCAACCTTGGCTTCGATCTACGGATTTAAAGCGTTACAATGTATTCAATCAAATCCATGTACATCCATTAAAATCCATTGCAAACGCTCAGGCGACACTTTTACCTCGCGGTGACGTATTGTAAAATCAAAGGGCCTCTATCGCGATAAACAATTGATAAAATCTGACTAAGAATGCCTAGATAAAGTATTGAATTTCGCAGACGTGAACTGCAACAGATTCATCAAACTATTCACTATTGTTTCGCGTTATCGTCGAACATTGCGAGAGCTAGTAGACTGGAAAAACTAATTTTGATTTTATAACGCGTTGAATAACATGGAAGGATTTGGTTGAAACAAGTAGGTAATACAGTGTCGCGTGCAATTAATTACTAAAGAGAAATGTATCTTCTATTTTTTCTTCTTTAACCAAGTGAAGTGAATCAGAAAAAATGTGCCTAAAACATACACAGTATCGTTAAAAAGTATCTGAACACTTGTCTGTAGAATTGCCAGTAAGTCTGATTTGTTTTTTATGAAATTACAGTACGTGTGATAAAATTGATCATCGAAAGCCAATGGATATTTATACAATTTTATATTTTATAGAAATTTGTTTTATCCAGCACATGTAAGTATATTTTTATACTTTTATTTTCATTATAATTGTGCAAAGATCTGCACTCTGCCAATGCAATATCATGTACAAGTGGCATGGTTGTTTCAAATTATGACCATCAAAGAGGCAGCCAAGTAATTTGCCATTGAATGGCACGCTTCGCTAAAATTTACGTACTGTTATTTACAAATTTGACGAAAATGCCCGGATACTTGCGCAACACAAGTATATTTGCATCCAAAGAATTACGAAAACACGAACAATACGGAAGTAACAACAAAGTTTGGTCAAATCGGGTTCGTAAAAGAAGATCGATCCATTTCGTTCGACGCAGTTTGTGCAAACAAGCCACGTTAATCACGCACTTCGTTCGTTCTCGTACAGAAAGCCCAATTAAGTTTCCTGAGAGCTAACTATAAAAGTGTTGATGAATCGTGGTTGTGAAGCGAGGGAGAGCCGAACGGGTTAATCGTATGGCATTCGTGTTCAGCTAGTTTTCTGGAATTCGCTTCCCGTTAGCGGGGAGGATCGAGCACGAGGTAGCACTGGAATTTGATTCGTCTCTTCGTGGTTTATATATTTTTTTTCTTTTTGTTCTCGCTGCTTCTTCTTTTTTTTTCTCGTGCCCTTGCTCGTCCGCGTGAAGGAGGCATCGCTGGCTCGCGCAATAGAAAGGCTCGTAGACCGCGGAGGCGTAAAACCGGTGTTTAGACTGGTCGCACGGTTCATGTTGAAATTGGAATCGAGGTTCATGGGTCAGGTTGCACCATCATTAATTCAACAATCTGAAACACCGACTATTGCAATTACGCGAGTCTGCGTGAATGTACCAACATTCGTCGTGAGGTAGAATTAAAAATAAAGAGAGCCTTCGGTTGGAAGAACGCAGAGGAATCTACGAGTCGTTCATCCGCGCTTCACATATGTGTTTCTACAGAAACATATATCCAATAAAACTGAACCGACGGAAAGGAAGAAAAATTCTCGAATTAGATTGCTCGATCTTTTAAACTTCGGCCTCTTCATTTCGTTTCTTTTATTTCTCTTCCGAGGAATATCTTTTCTTTCTTCTTTTTAACTGAAAAGAAAATTGTTTTTCTGTGAATTTACCCTTGAGTTTCAGTCGTCGTTTCATTTGTAAAAGATGGAATTTAACGTGATACCATTTCGTTGCAGGCGGAGCATAGGTTGGAGCAGCTGAAGAAGGCGACGGACAGAATACAAAAAGAGATCGAAGAGGTCACGGAGAGGGAGCACGAACTGAGAAACGTGGGCAGCATTAAAACCACGTCCCACGAGACGGTGGATTCCAAGGTATGCTTAAAACTCAGTGTATATACATATATACGGTACGAGTTATATGTAGACACACACACACACACACACACACATACACATTCGTTGACCATGCTCAAGGTCGTTGAACGAAAGAAAGAAAGAGTAAATACCTGATGTAGTCCTTACAGGGACGAAATGCATCGGACAGTTGCTCGGATGTCCATGAACAACGAGGACGATTATACACGCATTTGCTGACTTAATGATTCACCACGTAGCGCACTGTTTCAGTCTTGTTAACGTGACGGGGATTTATCGATGAAAAATTACAAACTGATGTTTTACTTTCTATGCTGCAATAAAATTACTTATGTAGTAATTACAGCGCACGAAAGAAGTATTTGACCACTTGCCACAAGAAATTTTTAAATCATGTGCATTGTGTGTATTATATAAACTAGATCATTTTGGAATTACATTACTGTAATAAAATATCACCGTCATGATTATACTGCTAAAATTTGAAATATCTGCTAAAATTTGAAATTGTGTATTTTATATTTAAGATCAGTACGTTCTACACTGTAGAAAAAGATAAGTTTTCATAAAATTTTAAAGTAATAGTTTGAAAGTACATTCTACACAGAACTAGAACTGCTGATAAATAATTAAAAATACGTGTTTGTTTAATGATTTGCATAGTGTGAAACGAGTTAATCGTTTTTGCCTTTTACTTCTAGAAAATAAAAAATAAACCACGTCAAATTTAGTAAAAGACCATTGACTTTTATAGAACGAATGAATTCTGCTTTCATCATAAATTACACTAAGTGATTTACACAAGGTTGAATATAACGAGTTCCTGGTGATTTTATATATGCAAAATATGCACGAAACAGAGTCGATTAGCTATAACAGCCTACTTTTAAAATTGCGGTACATTTTAAAAAGCAGAACGGAACTAATGATGATCGTGGGTCAATGTTACATTAATTGCCAAAATTGCGGCACACTTCCGACAATAGACACAAACGTACGATCGTCTGAATCGATAATCCCGAGATTGCGCGATTTTATATATTTTACGCTAATTAATTAGTAACAGGCGTGCGAAATAATTGCTTGTAGGATGCGAGAGCGTGAACATTTGTTTCGCAAACAGTCGGTTGCAGTACGGTTTTCGTAACAGCAGGATTTCGATGAAAATATCTTATCAGCTGATATATGTATATACATATATACGTTAAAGTAAATGTAATGCCGTTTTCCGTGAAACCCGCTTTTTGTCGCTTGTGACGTAGCTATTGTGTCGGGCTGATAATAATGATTGAAAATGTAGCTTTTTAAGTATAATTTGCACTTGATAAATAATGTACAGCGTGTGTTGCAAAGGTCATTTCGATTCCTTTACACGCTATGCTTTTGTTTCTGAAGATAAGGCGAACTTATTTTAAACGTATTCGTTTCTACTTAGAATTAGATTGTCATTCTTGACTACATTTTCACAACGTTGCCGCTTTCTTATACATTTAATTCGAATTATCTCGATTGTATATAATTGCAACAATTTTATATAACAGGTGCGACGCATGCCGCAAGCTCTGGCCTCGGGAAAATTAAAGAGGACAACATCTACGCCACAAATTTTGGAAGCAGTCACCTTTGCACCATCTACACCGCCCTTAACACCAAAGATGACGAATGGAGTTATATCCAGTCGCACCACACCTACACCTCTGCGTTTCGCAACAGCACCTAGTCAAAAAGGTCTGATGCACAGGTTTCTGGCTACCCGGGGGAAAATTTATAAACCAAAATCTGCGGCGAACGACACGGTAACACCGCTCACGACATCCAGCATCACGCTTAATCCGTTGAGCATCAAAGCTTTCAATAAGAGTTTAGAAATTCAATTCGAACCAGACGACGAGCCCAAAAAACCTCCCGTTAGAAAGGGATACGTTCCTGTAGAAGAAAAAATTCAAAAAGAATTACATGAAATGAAAGAGCGAGAGAATGAGCTTAGGTAACGTGCTTGTTTTACAGATTATTTTGCTTTTATAGTGATGAATGTATAACTCTATTCTATTATTTGAATGATATAAGCTACAAACTTTTTATATTTTCTCGAGAACCATAAGCTTTCTAGTATTATTTTATTCTAACGTGATCTATAATCAATGTTATTTTCAATCGTACATTGTTATCGGATAGAGTGTATCATCGAGGTAAAGTTTTATAACAGCAGTAATGTGTAGGTCCTCCATTTTATGATGTAATGAATAATCATATGCATTTTTAGATTAATGCGATCTCAAATGTTGGCCAAGTCTCAACCAAATCTTTTGGATATTGGAAACGACAACGATTCCGATATTTATGATGGTTCAAGTTCGTTAAGAAGCGGTACCTCGACGAATACCTTAAATGAGGATGAAGTAGAAAAAGAAATTAAAGGAAAACACAAGGTATTGATACTAGTTTTTTAAAGTTCAAATGTGTATAGTAAATTTTTTATGTATGTATTTGACAGTGACTAATTATTTGTGTTCGTCAAGTATTAGAATAAGTACACGTATTCGTATTTTTAAATGATAATATGTATTTAATTTTGTGCAGCCAAATCCACGACGTAGAAGCACTCTCATCGCGCAATGGGAAAACTTGATAGCTGCGAAAAAAGAATCTAATGACAATAATAACGAGAACGACCTAAGTTTTTAAAAAAAATTCTGTAAAATCTCAATGTTTATCCTCGTCTTTACATTATTTCTTTAAATATTCAAATGATTTAAATGAATGAAATGAACTTCAAAATGTATTGCAACAATCTTTATGAAGCACATTTCATACTAATACATATTGCTGGTTTTATTAATTTTTTCAAACTAATTTATTTAATGTTACGATAAATATTTATACAGAAGTGGAAGATTTACCTGATTAAACATATATTATATTTAATGTTTTTTTTTAATGCTTTCAGTATTAGAAAGTTAGCTACAATGAAAAGAAAATCATCTTTTCCTTTGTACGGATCAAAAAATATTGTTAAATATTACAAGCTTATATTTGATATATCTGTTAATTTTAATATATCTATTATTACATTATATAGACACGTGGAAATAACTAAGAATTCCCAATTCTGATGATTTCCTTTAACATGTGCTATATAATAATTATTATAAATCATATAAATAAGTACATATTATGTAATTGTAAAAAATAATTATATTCAATTTATTTACATATGTGATAGTATAATTCTGCTCTAGTAATAATAAGAAAAATAGCTTGTGAAATTATATAGTTAACAAGGCAAATGTCTTAAAACTTCCTCTTGTTTATATTTTGAATTCTAAAGTTAATTTTTTAATATAAAAAAAAACGCCTGAAATGTATTGAAAATATTTATTTTAAGCCATAATAAAGATTATAATAAACATATATTTTACATAAACATATTAAACTATAAGTATAAATAGTTCCTCAGGATTATTATATTGATTAATAGAAATATTACAAGAGACTAATAAAAAATTAGTAAACATACAATAACCTAACCTATGATTCCTAAGATATAACAAAAATAATTGTGCTTATATATATAATATATATATTTTATATGCGATATATTATTAGTATTTAATCAGCTACTTAAATTTTATAGTTTTCTATAATATTAATTTGCAAAAAATAATATCTTAATTTTTTTCATTTAATGCAATTATTGACTAACGATTGGGGTAATACTTTGTAGATAATATTCCACGTGTTTTTGAGTGATATATCATAATGATGAATCTTTCGAATGTGAGAAAACCGATAAATAAAGAAATTGAAATTTTAATATTAACAAATTCCAATAACAGTGAAGGTAAACGATTTTACTACACTTTTTACTACACAAAAATATTACTACACTTATATATCATAGGTTATATTCACTGTCACTAACATATTTCAATATAATAAAATCTTGTTTTACATTTTACATTATTTGTTTTAGTTCAAGATTTGTCTATTTGTGTGCAAAATATATTAAATGGAGATTATGAAAATGTTATGAATGATGAATTATTTTCAATTCTAATTCAAGAATTAAATGGTGGTAACGATGTTTCTAAGTTTATACATGATAATATAGAAAAAACAGATTTGTATGATTCATGGTTATGCACAGGCATAGCTTCTTTATTATATTTCATTCAACAGAATTGGACAGGTCCAGAAGTTAAAGAAAACATTAAATGGCACATTAATAAAGAAAATGTACTTAAGGATCTATCCTTACATGATGAATATAATGCAAATGTTAAAATGCCTCATCTTCTTTATTTTTCTAAAATAATATTCTCAAATGAAATTCTACAAAATGCTTATGAAAGCTGTATATGGTGGCTATTTAGGACAAATTTTTTACATCAACTTATATTAAATGAAAGTTCTGGTATAATATTTGATGAGACAGAGCAGTTGATTCAGAAAATCAATAATTTGCAGCTGTTAAAAGAAGACCTTTATTGCGAGACATTACTTTATATTGAAGTTGCACAGTTTTATTTTTATCATAGAAGAATTCAAAATTCAGAAAAATATATTGAACTTGCTCAGGAAAGAGCAAAATTAAGTTTAAATCTTGAAGGTGCATTAGGTAAACGTACAAAATATCAGGAAGACAAGGCACAATTATTTTTAAGAATCACTTTAGAAAAAGAACAATTTCCTTCTAGAGATTGTAAAAATTTACCAAAGTCTCTAGACTTAAATGACGATATTAGATTAGAGCATATTGAATTTTCAAGAAATATAGAAAATACACAATTAGGAGCAATGGAAGAAGCTATTATATTAGCAAAATAGTAAGAATTTACTATATACTTTATATTTCTATTGTATCATATCTATAAAGCAAAAATTACATAAATTTTGCTTTTAATAGTATTCAATTACAGTTATCACAACCAAGAGATAAATTGACAGATGAAGAAGTAACACCTTATTTAACTGTAAGCATCATTGGTTTATATATATATATACATACATATATATTTATTTATCATCAAAGATTATTCTTCAATAGGTAGTGGTAAATAATACAAGAAATTGGTCCTTAAAAATGGTATCTCTTTATTATCG
Organism: Melipona beecheii; assembly: GCA_032399605.1. Classification (NCBI taxonomy): domain Eukaryota; kingdom Metazoa; phylum Arthropoda; class Insecta; order Hymenoptera; family Apidae; genus Melipona; species Melipona beecheii. Next base: position 4,301,425 of record JAUCMO010000504.1, on the reverse strand, counting down.
ATGTACCTTGGAATCTGGAGATAAACGAACTGTTGAACGATCAATGATACAAATGGAATATTTAATACATGAATTAAATAAACACAATGTCTCTGTTGCAAATAGAATGGATATATTCTTTGCCAGTGGTCTTAAGCCAGTTTGGACTTTAGAACAAATATGGGCACAATTGATGTTAAGTCTTGGATTGGTAAAGGATGCTTTAGATGTTTTCTTGAAGCTTAAGCTATGGGAAGAAGTTATAGCCTGTTACAATATATTGGAACTGAAACACAAAGTATATTTTTTGGTCTTTGTAATTTTTTTTAATACGGATAAAATGAATGAATTTATATTTTGTTATTAACATTAGGCAGCAGAAATTATACAACAGGAAATATCTAAAAAGCCATCAGTCCAATTATGGTGCTTATTAGGTGATGCAACTCAAAATCCTAATTGTTATGAAACAGCATGGAAACTGTCCAATGGAAAAAGTAGTAGAGCTCAAAGACAATGGGGATTTTTTTATTTTGCCAAGCAAAATGTAAATACAGAAAATAAGTTTAAAGATTTTTTTTCAGTAATTTAACTAAATGTGTAATTATTTTTTATTTTTAAGTATGAAAAAGCTATACCACATTTAAAATTATCAGTTGAATTAAATCACATACAAGAAAATGTTTGGATAAGACTTGGATTTGCTGCTTTACAAGTGGAAGATTGGAAATTGGCAGCAACAGCATATAAACGTTATTGTGCCCTAGAACAAACAGTGTGTATTACTATTTTGTTGTCTATTAGTAATATACATTAAACAATTTAAATATTTAACTTATAGACATTCGAGGCATGGAACAATTTAGCAAAAGCTTATATAAAATTAGGTGATAAAGCAAAAGCATGGAAATCTCTTCAAGATGCTATTAAATGTAATTATGATCAGTGGCAAATTTGGGATAATTTAATGGTTGTCAGCATTGATTTGGGACATTTTTCAGAAGTATGGATACATAATATTAATAAAAGTTAAACTTTTCTCCAAAATTGTATATTTTTTAACGATTTATGTCTTTTATAAACTTTTCTAGGTGATTCGATGTTATCATCGTATTTTAGATTTGAAAAATCATCATTTAGATGTTCAAATTCTTGATATACTTACTAATGCCATACTAAATAATATAAATGATTCAGATGGAAATTTTACACAAAAATTACTTCCAAAAGTTTTGGAATTATTTGGGAGAATTACTTCATTCATACCTAATAATTCTGAGGTTTGGAGAATGTATGGGCAACTTACAGCTCTTAAGAAAACTGATATTGATAATGAAAAAGCAGTACAATATTTACAGCAAGCACATCGTATTGCTCTATCAGATCCCAAATGGCTTTTACATGAAGGATCTGTTGAGAAAATGTTACAATTATGTTATATATTAGCAGAAACATACTTGCAATATGCTTCCAACTGTGAACTTAAAAAAAAAAGAACACTATTGGCAAGCGCAAAATTATCTCTTCAAGGAGTTGTAAAAAAAGTTAAAGATAAAGAGTGGAATAATGAAAAAATTTATGTATCAGTAGAAGAAGTTGAAAAACATTTAAATACTGTAGTAGCTGAACTAGAACAAATAAAAATGACAAATTGAAAAGTACATTATATATTTATTATGCATTAATTTTTACTTGAAAAACACTAATTACAATTTCTATTGTATATTTGCATTAATTAAATTTTGCGAAAATATATCTAATTTAAGAAATTGTTTTTAAAATTGTTAATTGTTTCTATGATTGTTTAAAAAAATTATAATTTACAAAAATTAAATATTTATTCCTATCATACATTTTACATTTTTTAAATAATTTGAATAAATTATAAATGTAAATACATCTATATTTATGTACGCGAAATGTATCGTATTATTACGAATGCAAAATTTTAAATAGGTTAATTTTATACACGATTATATATATATGATTGTATATATATATATATATATATATATATATATATGATATATGTTATCACTGAAAATGATTTTAGCGGAGGTAACCCAGAAAATCGGACTTCTTCAGGTGCAATTCTAATGCAACGAAAATTAGCGATTGGTTGATTTGGGTCACGTAATTTGTGAGGGGGCGTGGGGTAGAGCTTGACATTATCTGGTACTGAGCTGTCGCGCCTGTAATTTGTTTCGTATTGATTCAAATATTTGCATATCAATAAAATTTTATGGCAAAAAAGTCGTCTTCATTTCCTAGTCAGAACAGTTGCTTCTGGGCCTTTCAGTGAGACGAATCGTACTGGGGTACAAGTCGTGCAGGTTTTTATATATATGATATATATATATATAATTGTATCCATAGTTACTATCACTCTATATAGCCGATTCGTAAAAATTCCACTTTACATTAATATCAAAATCTGTGGCTCATGCAACTATTTAATTTTACGTCTTATTTCAATAACGAGAACATAAGGGTTTAGAAAAAACGTTTAATAATATATTAAATATATTTTATATCAATAAAGGTAAGTATTTATGAAAAAACTATTGAAAAGAAATTTCAGTTATTCTAAAATAATTCGTCACAAACTACGTACATATGTTATATTATATAAGTAGTTTATAAATTGAAAGAACTTTAGAGATAAATGTAATAACATTAATTTTTTTTAAATAAAATTTATTGTAATTCACTATTTTTCTTAGATGGCATTTGCTGGAAAAGTTATATTAATAACTGGAGCTAGTTCTGGCATTGGTGCAGCAACTGCTGTGCATTTCTCACAACTCGGTGCATTATTGTCATTAACAGGTCGTAATTTACAAAGATTGACTGAAGTAGCTGAACAATGTAAATCCAACAAACCATTAATTATAACTGGAGAATTAAATAATGAAAAGGATGTTGAAAATATTGTGAAATCTACCATTAAACATTATGGTAAACTGGATGTCTTGGTTAATAATGCTGGTATATTAGAAAATGGAAGCATAGAAAATACTTCATTAGAACAATATGACAGGTACAAGCATATTTCTTTTATATATATATATAGCTTAAATTTATAAAATTTGACCTTGATTTTATAAAATTGTATATATTATTATTTCAGAGTTTTCAACACAAATGTACGTTCAATATATCATCTAACAATGCTAGCTGTCCCACACATTATTGAAACTAAAGGTAATATTGTGAATGTGTCAAGTGTTGCTGGATTAAGATCCTTCCCAGGAGTTTTAGCATACTGTATGAGTAAATCAGCACTTGATCAATTCACACGATGTGTGGCTCTCGAACTTGCACCAAAACAAGTATGTATAACTGTAAAAATTGGTAATTATAATAGTAGCTTTCATATGGATCGTTCAATTTCTAGGTAAGGGTTAATGCTGTGAATCCTGGTGTAATAATAACAAGACTTCATAAAACTAGTGGAATGTCAGAAGAAGAATTGAAAGCATTCTTTGCTAGGAGCAAAGATACCCATGCACTTGGCAGATCAGGAGATGCTTCTGAGGTTGCAAAAGCTATTGCATACTTGGCAAGTGACGAAGCCAGTTTTGTTACTGGTGTAACATTATCTATTGATGGAGGAAGACATGTTATGTGCCCTCGTTAAACTATTCTATATATGGAATAAGAATTTTATATTTTTGTAATTTGTTAATGATTATATTCAACATTTATATATTATCAACTTATAAAAGCATTATATTCTTTTAAAAATGTTTCTTACATTTAAAAAAAGATAATGGTCTTCAATAAATAGTTTAAACTTGAATTTTTATTATGTAATTCTTATAACATTAATATCTTTATATAGGTTAATATCTCCACAATTTCCATACTTGCTAACTTATAAACATAAGTAAACAGTTGTAACAAAAAAGCAAATAGCAAAATACTTTATTTTAATTATCTTAAGTCACAATTTTATTTTATAAATCTCTGTACTTTCTGAAACATTGAAATTTCAGTTACAAACGAACTCAAATGGACTATCTTTAATAATTTATTGTTTACAAAATAGTATATGATAATGAATAAAAAAATTGCCCATAAGATAATCCACAATACGTAATGATTAATTAATTTGGATAGAATTCTAGAACTGAGGACAAATTTTCCATAAGTACATTTGTAATTTCATATAATTTTATATCTTACACAAGTACACGCTAGATAATTTGTTTTAAAAGTAATTAATTTATTTCATCAATATGATTCCAAATATGTAAATATGTCACGTCGTATAACAGACGTTTTATCTTTAAAATTATACAGTATGAAGCATAGTTACAAGCAGTTTCCAGAATCAGAAAATCCCTTATCGATAGGAATCAGATAACCATGCAATGAATTATAGTAGCAATAGTAATTACGTCATTATTAATATAAAATATCGCCGCGGATTGGACCGTGAAGTCCACCACCACGGTTTTATTCTTCCCCTATTTCTCTATTCTATTACTGCTTGCTACATTACGAAATCCTTAAGCCGCCATGTTTTCCCTACATCTGACAACTGTTACAAGTTACAAGTTACAAGTCTGACATCAAAATTCATTATGTGTACCAAAAGCCTACCATATTTTTTATCAGGGTTGGTGGTTAGGGGATTTGGCAGAGGTTCCAAAGCTTTAGGAATACCAACAGGTAAAGTTTGACAATTTTGTTCTTGTTCAACGAGTTTCAAAATTTCGAACTTAATAGCGAACAATTTAAAATCACGTCAATCTCGCAGAAGTTAGTTAGAATTGGATGCAATTAAAGAACGTAATTGTCTGTTCTACTTATTGGCGGGAACATATGAAATGTATTCAGAAACTTATTTAATATTATGTATTGTGTCAAACGTTATTTTGTCAAAATATTTTATTTAAAAACCTTGAGACTGAAATTAAAATAATTATATGTTATGAATGAAAGAAAAAATAATTCTTTTTAAAGTAACATTACATCAATACTTTGTTGTATAATTGCAAAATTATTTTTCTACAGCAAATCTTGAAGACAAGGTAGTAAATAATTTACCTCATGATCTTACTACTGGAATTTATTATGGATGGGCTACCATAAATAAACAAACTTATAAAATGGTTGCCAGTATTGGTTGGAATCCATTTTATAAAAACGAGAAAAAGACAGTGGTAAGAATAATTGAAATTTTATAACGAAAATTTTAAGCTATTTTTTAATAATATATCACTATTATAGGAAATACATTTAATACATAACTTTGAGAATGATTTTTATGGAAAGCAAATTAAAGCCATTTTCACAGGATATATACGATCAGAAAAAGATTTTACTTCTGAAGGTAATTAATACTTATATTAAGATTTACTAAATCCTATTTCTATCAAATGAATTATTATTATTTCAGAGGAATTGATTCAAGCAATAAAAAATGATATAGCAATTGCTGAAGAACAGTTACAAAAATCGGATATGATGGCTTATAAAAATAATCCATTTTTAAAAGAATAATGCAATTATACAAGTATTATACATATTTTTATATTTCCTTGCTATATAAAAAAATAATATAAACTTATAATTTGTTATAGCTCAGTTTACTAATTAATATATAATAAAAATAGTTTTAAGTCATTACTTCATACATATATGTGTCAATTATTTGTATTATTTTTAATATACATATAATTATTTCTCTTTTACTCTCAAAATAATATTTATATATAAAACTAAATTAAAAAATATGACATATAATTACATTACCAATGTTCAAATAGTATTTGACGATGACGAAGTTGGTGGAGGAGGTGGAGAGGGTGGTGCAGCCATCCGTGATGATTTCATTCTAGAAACTTGTGGCATTTGTGGTAGCCAAGGTTGAAATCTTACGTTTATAGATGAATTCAGACGATTCTGTGATGTTACATACCCTAGTGGAGGTACTCTTGGACATGAATTAAAAGGAATTCTAGGATTTAGATATGAAGCATTTTCACTGTAATAATTATGTGAGCCATAAAAGTTTTGATTAACACCACTATTATAGTTCATATATTGCATATATTGCAATGAATGCATTCTATGTTCATATGGTTCATTCCTATTTTGATAAAATTGTGGCCATAAATTTTGGGACTGGTTTTTTGTTTGCATAGAAGGAAATCGCTTATCTACTCGACCATAAAATCCTCTTCTTTGATTCTGCATATTTCTATTCCATGGATGATTTAATTGCCAACTAGTAGTAGGTTTATCTAAAAATATAAATATTAATAAAAAAATACGCTAGATAAGATAGTTAAAAGATGTGATATAAGAAATGTACTTGAAATACGCTTTTGTTTTGATGGAATATCAGTTTGATTAATATTATTTGTTTGTTTTGCTTTTTGTTGTTCATAATAAATCCGTTCTTCTTCATCATCTGAAAACTCTGGGGGATCATCTGCATTTGCATCAATACCCTTGATTCTGTAATCATTATAAATCATTTAATGATGACAGAATCATTATAAATCATTTAATGATGACAATCATTTAATCATTACATGTACTAAATAAGTATTATAATACTAATTATATTTAAATAATTAAATAACATACTTATGTTTAAATATTTAAACTTACTTCAATAATTCATGCAAGAATACTAAAGAAGTGTATTCTGTATTTGGACAATAATAAACGCTCATTCCTACTGTAATCTTACAATGTGTTATGTGTTTAGAGCTGTTGAATCTCACACAATAATGAGGTTCATTCACTTGACCAAAAACATCAAATATTTTTCCTAATGTTCTCTGTCCTTTGTCAATAAATAAAATTGTATCTAAATTCAATGTTGGTTTACCAGGTTTTGGTTTTACAACAACTAACTGTTTAACCATCCATGCAACCTTAAATTTAAATTCATTTTATTATATAATTCAAAATTATTTTAAAATATATAAATACCTCTCCTAATGGATCACATAATACTTCAGGCACGCTAATTTGTAAATCTTCGATAGGAGGTAGATCATCTAATTCACTTTTCATTTTGTTATTCTTTCGTTTCTCCTTGTTCCTCCTGAAAGTACATGAAATTATTTCAATATTTTATATAAAATTTGTCTGTTGTATAAAAATTTAGGCAATCATACTTGCTTAAAATATCATCACTATCTGATTCGATTGACTCTATTTCTGAAGAATTACTACTACTGGAATCTTCATTATCACTTTCTTCACTGGATGATACTTCTTTATTTTGTCTATATGTTTGCATTTGTACTTCTTTCAAAGGTTGATTTTGATTGTTATCACATTTAATCTCATCAGTATTACATTCTTCTGTTTCTGAATCAGAATCTCCATATTCTATGGCAATACTAACGAGGGAAGACATTTTATCACTTTCTGTTAAGAAAAGAATACAATTTTCAATTGTTATTTCAATAAAGATTGCAAATACTTTTTATTATAATGAATATTTTATTTCCTTACTTTGAGCTGACAATATTGTGTTTACTTCATGTATGCTATAAATATTATCATCTTTCTTCTGTTTTAAGTTTTTTAATATTATGTCTTTGTCCTGACTTTTATCACTATTGTTGATGAATATCTCATTTTGTTCAATATTTGATAGCATAGCTGATTTGTTCTCTCGTTCATTTAGGTTATCTTTTTTATTAGAATTTTGTTCAGTTTCTACATTATTAATTATAATTGCTTTACAATCATCTGTGTATTGATTTGCCACAATTTGTATATCTTTTTTGCATGTTGATGAATTATCTTCATTAGAACTTGGAACATTGTTACTTTCATCAATATTTGATGTACAGTTTATAAATTCATTATTTAAATTTCTATTTTCCATTACTTTTTCTATTAAATTCTCTCCTATAATTTCTTCCGTATCCACCATAATTTTATTTTAAATTACAAGTTACAATTAATGAGAATTTGTAAAAGAAAACTTCACTTTACAACGTCCCACCTTTCAGCATATAACGTCACTGACAATGAGTTTTTTATGCATACTAAATCGAATAAATCGTTTAATTCCTAGATGTCTCTTTACGGCCGCTATGATGATTTTATTTGGTGCCGCAGTGCAATTTATTCAATATCCACGAGTTCGACATTTATAAGTTATAATGATCACTATAAAAGCTAATCTACAGATCGAAAGTAATCTTGGATGCATCTTTATATTTAAAATTATTTGAATTTATTCAAAATAACAATAGTTCTATATACATATGCGTTATATACATTATATGTACATATATACATGTAAGTACAATCAAAATTAATATACTGCATTAAAATATTTAACAATTTTCTATGTTTTTAAATAAGACTTTTAATATTAAAAAATTAAAAAAATGAAAAAAAGTATAAAATTAATGGTAAAGCATAATTTATTCTCTTGTAACTACATTCACAATTGTTTGAATAATCTTTTTTCCATTTTGGTAGTTTAATAGATTCAAAAGAGGATCCTTCATTTTTCGTTCTAACAACTTGTGTAATTCTATTCTTATTCTTTGTAAGAGTTGTGCGACCTAAATAACATTAAAAATATATTTAAAATATAATTAATATTTTCTCTTTTTTTAATATAATTTCCTTAAAAATCAGTATGCTTACCCTGTGATGTTCAATACTAAATAAAATCCAACCATCTTCTAGTGATGCAATAAATATTCCATCATGCAGTTCTATTTTTAATTCATAATTAGAGAATAATAATAATGATAAAATTGGTACCACTGATACCTCTTTAATAAATATTTTATTTGTTTTAACTTTTTCTTGAAATACTAAATATGGACTAGGTAAGTTACTAACATGAAAATTGGCTGAAGATGGATGGATATTAACAAAATCATTATTTTTAGTTTGGAGCAATCTATGTTTGGGGTCTGGCTGTACTGGAATTGCTCCAGTAGACTGAACTTGAAAGGATTTTTCTGGTGTGAAAACTTTAGCTATATTAGGATATAAAGCTGCACAAAGTAAACCTTGAAGAAGTTTATAATTATCATTATTAATGTTAAATTCAGATCCAGTAATTTCCATAATTTTATCAACATTTGGTTGTCGTTTAGGTAAATTAATAGGGACAAAACCAATTGAAACTAATAATTCTAATAATTGATACTTTATATCTGCCAAGGCATATAAAGTCTGCAGAGACAAATAGTTTTCATTTGCAAAAGCTTGGCCTGCACTACTGCTGCGCGCACGTGCTTGAACCCATTTCTATGGAAAAAAAATTATCCTTTAATATTATAATTGAATGATATAATATTTATTTTTATATTCTTACCTTATAGGCTTTCAAAATAGTTAGTTGATCAGAATTGGCAGTAAAAAATTGCTGTTTTACATCAATTTCATTTTTTTTTTCAAAAGGTATAGTAAATGGGTTTTTATGAGATAAACAAGCTGCTATAGTAAGTGCAGAATCAAGACAGCAGAAGATCACGCCGAACAATATTAATTTACCAATACGTATATTTACAGGCAATGCTGCAAGATGATGACCTAATGGAGTTAATATATGTTCTGAATCAAATGCTCCAACATCTTGTAGACGCTTAATTGCACTATAGATACTTTCTTTTGTTGGTGGTTCCAACATTTTGCCTAAATATAAAAAATATAATAAATATTAGAAAGTTAATTGAATTCAGAAATTAAAAATGTTGTTGTTACCTAAAACTTCATATAAATCAACTTTTTTTCCTGTATGTAAAAGTTGAATACGTAATAGTAGTGATTCTAAAGGGATTCGTAATATTTCAGGTACTGGCTGTGCTAAAAAGTGATACTTAAATCTGAAAAAATATTTTTATTAATTGAATAAATATTAGTAAAATATTACTATAAGATATAATTTCTTAATTAAATTATTTTAACAATAATGATACATACTTGTACGAAGTATATAAATGAACACATATTCCAGGCATTACACGCCCAGCGCGACCTTTTCTTTGTAACGCATTTGCTTGTGTAACCCAACACGTTTCTAAACTTTCCATATTTTGACTGGAATTAAATCTAGTCTCTTTCATTTTTCCACTATCAATTACGAAAACGCAATCATTTATAGTGATGGACGTTTCAGCTAAATTTGTGCTTAATATAATTTTCCTAGCGTCAATTTTTTTAAAAATTAAGTTTTGTTCTTCTTTGGATAAAGATGAATGTAGCAGTATAATAGTAAATTTTCCAGTCTTTGGACAAAAATATTTATTGTTATTTAATCGCTTTTTTAGTTCAATAATTTCAGCTAATCCTGGTAAAAATACCTACAAGTTTATCAGTAATATTAATTTAAATATTTTATATTTTTCGTATGATATAAGAAAATTTATTAAAAATACTTACTAAAATGGAACCTGTTTTAGGGTAATCATGTTTACCAAAACTAATCCATTCTAGTACTGTTTCTATAAGTTCAAAATTAATTTTATTATGATCCATAATGTATAAATTTTTATGCGTTTGCTTATTATAACCTTGATATCTACTGACAATTTGTGTTAGTGATAGATTTTCATCTTCGATAGATTGTTTAACAGTGGAGAAACCTTGAATCTCTGCAGTTTCTAAATCAATTTGCAATTGCTCCCAATCACCTTTAATTTTACGAGTAAATTTCGAATTTTCTTCTAAAACATAATTTGTTTTTTCAAATACATCTTCCAAAAAGATTTGTTCTACAGGAAACATTTTTCCTGGAATATGTAGAATAGGAGCTCCTTTGAAGTATGTAGAAAACATTTCACTTTTAAACGTTGCACTCATTAGTATTAATTTCAGATTTGGTTTTTTGGGCAATAATTCTTTTAACAACATCAGTAAGAAATCGCTAAAAGGGTAATTAAATCAAAATAAATAAATAATAGTTAAGGTAAAATGAACAATAATATAAGAGATAACTTACCTTTCTGCACCCCTTTCATGCACCTCATCTACTATAATGTGTGTAATATCTGATATATGTGAAAATCTTTGTAAAAAAATTCCTATTGTACAAAACAATACTTTGGTTTTATCAGAAATTTTATTTTCTAATCGTATTTGATAACCAATTGTATCACCTATACGTTCATTTCTTTCTGTAGCACATCTTTCTGCTACTCCTATTGCGCTTATTCTTCGTGGCTGTGTACATATTATATTAATATGTTCTTTAGACTTGGATCTGTTAAGAATCCAATCATCTAATAAAAATTGTGGCACCTGTGTACTTTTACCACATCCTGTTTCACCCGAAATTATGACAACTTGATTCTTCTGTATCAAATCTAAAATTTCATTCATTTTTGACCATGCAGGAAGTTTTTTTCTATCTTCTCTCATCTTTTTATATTTGGGATTCGATTGCTGCTCTTTAAAGTTCCTTTCAATTAGATCATCTATTTTTAGCATTTCGTCCCAATTATCATTATTTCTACTTTTCCTATATACAGATCCTAATTCATAATGAGTAGCTGCATTTATTTCATCCTCATTTTCATCTTTTTGAAATAGTAATTCAATTTGATCTGGAAATTGTTCTTTATTTTCTTCTAAATACCCTTTTATATCATATTCATTTTCTAAAAGAGATATTACTGAGAAAATAGAAGGTGTTCCATCTATAGATATTCGGGATGCTTCATCGTGCAACCTTCTTGCTATTCTTAAACAATTTATATTTGGATATGTACCACTATTTTTATAAATATAAAAATAAGGTGGTTCATAAGGATATTTACAACCTAATGGAACGTTTATAAAGATTAAGTGCATAGTCTACATTATGTATAGCTATATAAATAGTTATAATACCTTCAGGAAACCTTATTTCCAGCGTAAATAATGGGTCGTCTCTTTCGGGTATTTTTAATACCTCTGCTTGCTGATGTAAAAATTTGCATTTATCGCCAAATCTACATTTTTTGTGAATAAATAATTTGCAAATTTCTCTCTCTTTTTGTTTTTCTTGTTTTCTCTTAATCTTCTGGATTTCATGCTCTACTTCGTCATTTTTTACTAAATAGTCTAATTTAACTTGTACAACCCAAACTTGATTTTTTACTTTTTCATTAAACATATGCTCATAAATAGATTCTAATGCTTCTTTTTCTTCTTTTCTTCTTTCTAGTAAATCTGTTGTATCAGTATCATCAGGTATTTTATTTTTCGTGACATTTTCTAATCCATAATATTTGTAAAATAATACTTCTAGAGATTTTCCTATATCACCCCCTGTATGTAATAGTGCCTCAATACAATGAGGTCGATGGAAACTGTAAATAATATAAATATTTATGTATGAGTGTACATTACTTAAAATTGGATCAACTTACCCATAATTTTCAAGTGTAAATGCTGCAAATTGCCTAATAACTTGTCCTTCAATTTCAGGTGTATTATCCTTAGAAGAATAATCAACTATTCCTTTAATAACTAAATCAGCCCTTTTTACCCAATAATTTTTGCTTAAATTTGACCTTTTATTTTCAAATTCTGATACATCAGAAAGCTTAAAACTCTGTTAAAAAAAATTATGTTATTTGCCAATAATATATACATATATACAATTTATAATATATACATATATACAATATATAAATTTCATTATATATATATAATAATATATAATAATAATGAATTTATAAAAATATCTATAAATACATACAGAACCATAAATATTTTTTAAAGTATCATATAGTAGACGTTCAGATTCTTCTGATATTCTTAAGGTTTGTAGTTCTACTTTCAGTTTCCTGGGAACATGTGGACCATCATTTTTATTTTTATTTCTCATCGATACATTTCTATCAAACATATATAAATAATTTTATAACTTATAAGAAGATAATTTTAAACAATGTAAAAATAGTATCTTATAAAATAATTAAATATTACATGTGTAAAAAAAAATATTGGTTAAACTGTATTTTAAAAGATTAAAAATCATTCACCTTTTTTTTGATAATCTAGTAGATTTTGACTGAAGCTAAGACCAGAAACAAAATTCAAAAATAACTTTGGAATTCCTTAAAACTTGCAATTTTTGTCTCAGATTATTGCAAATCATCTATTATAAAAAAAAGTAAATAATTTTCAGCTACTTAAAATAAAGTTTAACCAAGATACTTTTAATATTTTAACGTGTTTATAAATATAATTACATTTCTAATTATATATTATTACATTATTCTTGTAATATATAAAAAATTATACTTACGTGTTATTTTTTTCCACATGTTTCTTTTCCAATACAATATCGTCCATTAATTCAATGACACTAGCAGCATTCATTTTGTTAATTTATAAATAATTTATACAAATTACTTTAAAATAAATTGTCAAATATATTTTAATATCTACGAGAAATGAAAATTAAGAGGTAGTGAAATACTGATTAATGACAACACCGGCAGGTACTGCGTGTTGCTTGAAGGAAATTTCGATAAAGAGTTTTCTCACTCTCGCTTATCGACACGTTGTGCTACACAACCTTATGTACTTGACACTTTCGGGTTAAGAAGACTATCTGAAACAACCAATCAGGCTCGCATTCCTATCATTCATCTTTCCACTCCCATACATTTATGTTTCACGTGTATTGCCAACAACTAGACGACATATTGAAACTAAATTAGTTGAAATTTTATTTTTATTATACGTGTATTTGTTTTATTTAAATAATTCGTCATTTATCTTCAATATGATAAATAATCGCCTTATTGTAACCACAAAGCAACAAGAGATTTCCTCCAGGATGCCATCGTGCGTCTAATACTGTGATATTTCGCGGGATTGTTAAACAATTTGCATTATGTGGTGTCCATTCAAATGCATACGTACACTCGCAAAATACCAGAAGATGAGCGCGTGTAGGATTCCATCTTGCAGCTTAAATTTTGAATTAACATCCTAACTTAACTCATTAACACTTTACAGACAAAAATATATATTATTGAAATACTTACCTACGATAGTATTTTCAAGAAGCAGATAATCGAGATAATCGTCAATAACATTCCATATCCACAATGTTGTAGGATAAAGTTGATGTTTCACAGCTAGATACTGTCCGCAGGAACTAAATTCTAAAATGTCGAATTTCGCAATTGACAATTTTTCAGTAATATTTTTTCTTCCAATTTTGATATTTATCGGTCGTTCCGATTTCTCTTCCACTATAAAAATCGATGCTTTTGAAATATTAACTACATTTGCGCGAACTACAATAGATTACTTACAAATATGTTTATCATAATAACTCGCATTTTTATTGGAAAATTTTGATTGAATTACGCGTTCTTCGTATACCTTGTTCAAATAATTTTCACCAATTACCGGCTCAAGATATAATTGTAAAAGCGATTTCCATGTTACATGATTTAACAATACAATCTGAAATATAAATATTGCTGTACAACGTTTTTCATAGCGAAATAGAAGTGCAGTTTAATCCTATCAAAATATATAAAATTAAACCATTTCATTAAATCCTGCTACAGCTAATAACTGTCCACTGGGCATCCACGTTATATTTTCAATTCCTTTTAAATTTTTGTAGTTTGTATATTTTATCTCAGATAAATTTACAGTCTGCGCAGGATGAAATACTGCGATATCCTTTTCGAACGTGCTTGAATAAATAATTAATTTCATTTCGTTGCTAAAAGAAGACCAAATGCACAACAATTCGCCATTCGGAGACCAACACAATCCATCAATACTATTCAAACGTCCGCATATCAATTTCTAAAATTAAAAAATCATACAAATATTTTGCAAAAGCTTTTATAATTTCATTTATGAATTTTACTATAAAGATATAATTAATTTCGTTACTTTAAATTAAAAGAAATTTTGTACTAAATAAAGAAATAAAGACATTTTAAATTTTATATTTTTTTAAAAAAACAATTAATTCTCCGAATTTCTCTGATTAATTTTTTGTTGGATCAAAGTGGATAAAATAAAGTTTTTTAAAAAAGACCGAAATCGGCGATGAAATTAGTATCTAGTAACATTTTCATCATTTTTAAGATGAACGAGGATCGCGTGCATGGTGCACTCGTGTGTAGCTTTCGAGGTTAAATTGATGTTTTGACAATTAGTTTATTTATTAAAATTAAAATATGTCGAGTTATATATCGTGTGCTTGCAATAGAGTTCCACATTCGGCTGATTGGGGAAGAAATGGACTTATTTGTTTTGCAGCGTGTCATGCGGTTGCTATTTATGATCCATATATTTCGAAAATTGGAAAAGTAACGCATACGCTTCATCGACACAAAGATCGTATCAATACTGTACGATGGATTAAACGAAGAGACTCGAAAGTCGAATCAGAGCTTTTATCAAGTTCGGTAGATGGAACAGCTATTATTTGGAGAAAAACCAATGAATCGTTTAACTGTAACTTTATCATAGAAGTTGGTCATAACGTCATATTTAGCAACTCATTATACATTTCTGATCATAATTTTTTAAATGATGAGAAGTCCATGAAATTATTTATATGCACTGGATCTGTTGAAGGAGATCTAAAAATATGGTTAAGAGATACAGCTGATAATTTAAAATGTTTACAAACAATCATATTTGGTAGGAAATTACCAATAGAAGCTTGTTTTTCTTTTCTACCAGACACAAATTTACCACTTCTGGCTGTTGCAATAGAAGATTCAACAATTCAATTGTATGTAACCAATTCTAATATTATAGAAGAATCCTATTTTGTAAAAGCTCAAGTTTTAACTGGACATGAAGATTGGATACGATGTATGGATTTTACCTATGACATAAATAATAATATCATTCTTGCAAGTGGATCTCAAGATTCCATGATACGATTATGGAAAATTTCTGCAAATAACACAGAATTCTTAATTGATGAATTGCATCAGAAAGAACAAATCTTTACAGCTAATAGCACAAAGTATAATATTACTTTGGAATCTGTTCTTTATGGCCATGAAGGCTGGATTTATGGTGTACATTGGTATCCAATGCAATCTGATGGTAAAAATAGAATTTTAAGATTATTATCTTGCTCATTAGATAAATCTATGATTATATGGGAACCAGACGAAGTGACTGGGATTTGGTCTGAGAAAGTAAGAGTGGGTGAAGTTGGTGGCAATTCAATGGGTTTCTATGGTTGTAAATTTAGCAATAATGGATTAAGTATATTAGCACATGGTTACCAAGGATCATTTCATATTTGGGAATATTCAATTACTATAAAAAATTGGACTCCAAGATCTGTACCAAGTGGTCACTTTGGTGAAGTGGTTGATCTTCACTGGGATCCAAATGGAAGGTTTGTATTTAAAATTGCTCATAATAAATGTGTATAGTCTATACAATCTATAAAAAAATATACAATTACATGTTATATTATAGGTTTTTACTTTCTGCAAGTACAGATCAGACAACCAGAATTCATGCACCTTGGAAAAATAAAACAGAATTTTGGCATGAAATTGGACGGCCACAAGTTCATGGATATGACATGTTTTGTTTGGTTATGCTAACTCCTTATATGTTTGCTTCAGGAGCAGAAGAGAAAGTTGTTCGTATATTTACAGCACCAGCAACATTTAGAAACTATTTAATGAAAATTGCCAATGTTGATGATTTTAAAAATATGGTGGCTGACAGTGCATCAGTACCTGCTCTTGGTTTAACAAATAAAGCAACATTTAATAACAATTTCACAATTGAAGATGTGGAAGTTAATGACTTTAAAAATGAAGATTATATTCCTCCAACAGAAGAAGAATTAATGCAAAATACACTGTGGCCAGAATTGCAAAAACTTTATGGTCATGGGTATGAAATATTCTCTATGGCTGCCAGTTATGATGGATCATTATTGGCAACTGCATGTAAATCAACATCGCCAGAACATTCTGCAATATTATTATGGAGTACAAATACATGGACTCAAGTTCAGAAACTCATGTCTCATCAATTAACTGTAACACAGATGGAATTTTCACCCAATAACAAATATCTACTATCTGTTTCTAGAGATAGAAGATGGTCATTATTTGAATGTAAAAACAATATGTATACCTTAATTGCAGCTAGTTTAAGAAAAGATAGTCTTCATACTCGTATAATATGGTGCTGTTCATGGACGTATGATTCATCTTTCTTTGCAACTGGTTCCAGAGATGGAAAAATTGGAATTTGGAATCCAAACTTTACAGATGATAAAATTGTTCCAACTACAAGTTTGGATATGAAAACTTCAATTACAGCACTTGCATTTTCATTACAGAATATCACTCAAGGTTTTTATGTTTTAGCAATAGGACTTGAGACTGGATTTATAGAAATACAGAAATTGAAAATGTTTTCTAATAATTTTGAGTGGGAGAAGTATATAATGTATGATACTTCTCAAGCACATCACTTAACTGTTAAAAGACTTAAATTTAGGCCTCAAGAGAAATATTCTAATATTTTACAACTAGCAAGTTGCGGATCTGATCATATTATTAAGATACATGATATAGACATTTTGTAACGAAATAATTTGTAAACAAATTTTTTATATATTAAAATTCAAATTATTTGAATTAAACTACTTACCTTGCTTAATTTCCAGGTATCAGTTTTATAAATTTCAATATTATCATTACCTTCAATTGAAACTACTACTGCTAATTTATTACCATCTGGAGTAAAATATAATTTATTGAAAGAAGATTTCACATTTTGTATATGAGTTACATTTTGATTCTCCAGAGACCATATAGATATCTGAATCTGAATATTGCAATAATTTTAATAAAAATATATTGAAGTGCTAATATATTTAATATCAAGCAAGCTTACTACTTACATTAAAATCTGATAATGTTAAAAAGTATTTACTATCAGGGGACCAGGTAACACTTTCTAAACCAGCACTGCCCTCTGTCAATTTGTATTTCCATTCAGGATAACGAATAGAATATACTTGAACAATAGCTTTTTTTATGTTTGCACATAGTATATACTCACTATTTCTAGACCATTCTATGTACTGTGATAAAATGAAAAATGAATTCTGTTAGTATAAACATTTTATTTCTTTCATTGCAATTGACATTTCATATTGTTAAACAATAATAAGGGATCAAATAATAATTGGTATATATTATTTTATTATTATACGTTATTATTTGAAACCATCACAAAAATAATAGTTAATAACTATCATATATCAGTTCTAACTAAAATAGTTTGAAGAACTGTTATTCTAAATAAAATTTCTGTCCATGTTGACTTTATTTATGGTTTTTGTACCAATCTTGTTAATGGAGGCTCAGAATTTACTCAAGAATACTTATACCTGTCAGTTTCAAACCTATTTTGATACAATTCTAATTCAAGATCATATAGTAGTAGTATAGTGTAATGTAGTATGATATGAAGTAATTATTTTCCCTTTGTCCTTTGGCCTGTGAGCCTTCTTTCTAACGCATGATAATGGAAGTTTATGGTCAATTTCAAAAAAAACTGTAAGAGTTTCCGTATATAATGACAAAGAGATAAGTTAATGTGTTTAAGGAGACAAACCGAATGATGTATCATTTATCACGATCGAATCGTTTGCTAAAAATATTGAAGATTTTCGAAGATTTAGTATTCGAATATTTATGAAAATAACTATTTTGACGAGAGTAATTGTATTTTCATAATTGTTTCAAAGACCGAAGTCGATATCATAACTGTACTTAAACCTTGGTTTAAACATAAACACTAACCTCGATTATGTCTGGAAATACGAACGAATGGATAGTGTCAAATTTTTTGTAATCTCTTATTGTTAAATTTGTCTGGTATGCAGTTGCAAAAAATCTTCCATCCCTCGAAAAATCACACAATTGGTTATTTACTCGTATCAAATCGTTTTCTACCTCCGACGACATCGCGCCACTATTAAATCGGAGAATCAGTTTTAAAAATCCAGTTCTGCCAATCTGAATAATAGCAATAATAATAAGCAATATAATCCATAAGAATATCAATATCGATCTATTTAAATCAATTTAATAAAAAAAAAGGAAACGAAATGGATTAATCATGAGGATCTAAATCTAATATATTATTGATGCTCAATATTTTCCAATTACGTATGGAACGAATAAATATGAAAAAATAGATCTATGTTTGGTATGTTGGTTGTAGTGAATTTCAAAATGACAGTTACAAATAGTTGTGAAATGTTGCTATCTTGGTATTGATTACAAACATTATTGCAGTTCGCATTTGCATAAAATACCAAGTGAACCATTAAATTTTCAAACTTATAAATGAAATGTTAACTTTCTGAAGGAGTTGTGAATTATCAATCAGTTAAGATGATCAAAGATTTTGTTATTCCTGTAAATAAAGATGAACTTTTGCAAAGTCGGAGCGGACAATATGTTGTTAAAGAAATCGTTTCAATACGATTATTACCGCAAGCTCTTGATGGTATTTTATGAATTTCATATACTTTTATAGATCATTTTCAATATTTATTACAGTAATTTCAATCTTATTTACAGAAGCTCGATTGGCACTGCAAGCAAGTGGAGCCAATTTTATTTTTGAACATTTTGATACGTTTTTCTCTGTAATTGTTCATGAAAATAAAGTTGAATTAACAATTGTTCAACGTGCCTTTACTAGAATCCAGAAAGGTAATGAATATTTTGATTGGGTTAAAAATTTTAATCTTCTATGAGTCTGTATATTGTACTGACTCTTGTGCAATCTATAGAAGAAAGTAAAGAACTAAATTTCATAATTATATATAAATGATGATAAATTTATCATTTTACTACTGAAATTACTATTAAATCTACCTAATGATTAATTATGTAATTTAAATTATGAAAAAGTTTAAACTATCAACGTTATGCATCGTCATTAAAGGGTTAAATCTAAATGACTTCATTATTAAGTGTAAACTTCACATGTACATATCACTGTTCCAATAATCTAAAAAATTACTAATCTAAAAAGGTGCATGTTAAGTATTTAATTAAAAAAAAAAATATTATTTAAATCATTAAATTGTATATAACTTACAACATTAACTTCAATCATTATTTTGTAAAGGTTTTGAAATGTTGGTACTTAACATGGAAAATATATTTGAGAAAGGAAATGAATTGGAAGAAGAACATAGATTGACATTGTTAAATATGAATAAAATGCTTGCATATTTATTTTCTTGGTTTATCTGCTACATAGATGATGAAGTTTTTAAAGATGATAGGTTCTTGGGCAAGGTATGATATCTATAATTTAATTTACTAATTATATTAATATTGCCTTTTTATATATTACATATTTCCATGTATTGTTCAGCGCAAAAAATCTACAAAGTCAGACATGGAGGAAGAATGGGAATCTAATAGAGAGAAAGCTTTAGAGTACATTTATAGATTGTTACAGCTTCCATTATCAAAACTGTGGCAGCCTCCTATTGTAGAAGATTCTTTTATCATGTATGTTTATAGTTAAGTATTTATATACATTAACTGTAATTTGGAAAATTATTTTAACATGTGAAACGTATAAATGATCCTTTTAGATTATTTACCAAAGTATGCTATAAAGTTTTAGAACAATGTAAAGATTCAAAACAGAAACATACAAGACTAACTATTTTTCAGGTAAAATTTTATATATTTCATTGAATTATTTTTTTTTAATTTGATTTTAATTATTTTAATATTAAACTCAAAAAAAAAAAAATAGATTTTAGGCACTGCGGTCAAGAAGTACAACCATGGTATAAGCTGTGTGATAAGAATTATTCAGGTATATACATCAATAATTACAAGTTTTATTCTAATATAATATATTAATAATTTAATTTTAACATTCTAGTTAGTGAAATTACATGATACATTAGCATCTCATGTGGCTGTTGGAGTTACTCATATGGTTAATAATTATGGTTGTAATGGTTTAATAAGAGAAATAATGAAGGAGATTGATCAAAGTGAATTATCTGAACTTGACAATCGTAATATATCGACATTTTTAGAGACTATTGCTGCTTCTGGCCCAAATCTCATAATTCCTATTCTTGATGATGTGATGGATTATTTAACTAGTGAGGTAGTTTATTCTACTATATTAATTCATCTATAAAAGTATATATTACAGTTATTATTATTTATTACTATTATTTTTAGCATTATATTATGAGAAATTGTATTATTTGCATTATACGTGAAGTTGTACAAAAAGCATTAACTGGAGATGATCTCACACAAAAAGAAAAGGATCAACGTGATGAATGTCTTAATAACTTAGAAGAACATATTCTTGATAACAATGCTTATGTCAGATCAAAAGTTTTACAAGTCTGGCAACATTTATGTTGTGAAGGTGCTATTCCATTAGCAAGACAAGGAAAACTTCTAGCTGCTGCTGCATTACGTTTAGAAGATAAAAGTGCAAATGTACGAAAACAAGCATTACAATTAATACGTACTTTACTACAAAGCAATCCATTTGCAGCAAAAGTAAGTGAAAAAAATTACATTCGTTTATATAATTGTTTCGCATCGACAGTATAGTTATATATAATATGGAACACATTTGCAGTTAAACAAAGTAGAAATTTCTAAATCATTAGAAAAAGAAGAAATAAAACTAAGAAAATTACAAACTGAAAGTGTTAATAAAAGTACTCGTGGTGATAAACAGAGATTGGAATTATGGAATACTTTCCTTCCAGAAATAAGAAAGGCATTAAAAGAAGTTATTAATGATGGAAAGAAAAATAGTAAAAAACGAAGTATATATAAATCTTTTAACATAACATATATATATAATCTAAATGTGCATTTTTGTTTTATAAATTAGGTGATGAAAATGAAGATGAAGAAGAAGAAGAAGTAGAAGAAGAAGAAAAAGAAGAAAATATTAATAGTGATACAGCATTTGAACATGTAAGACAATTAATACTTAAACAAAAAATACTTAAAGCAGTAAAATATATGTGGAAAATTTGTCTGCATCTGAAACAAAATTCGGGTATAGAAGATTTTTCTCCTGAAGCAAAAGAAGAATGTTTGTTTTTACTTTTATTAAAAACATTTATGGAATCCGAAAATAATCCAATTGACGAAAATGTAGATACACAACATTCAGAAGATAAGAATAAGGAAAACGATGAAATATTAGCACTAAAACGAGTTGTAAATTATTTAAAAGTATGTTCAGATATATTATATCGATCATAGTAAATTATTTGTTTAAATATATATATTAATTATATTATAATATATTTTTCAGAATTGTTTGAAATTTACAAATGAATTAGAGATTGCTATATCTATGGCGGAGAAATTACTTTTTTCCACCGTAGCAACCGATGCTATCGAAGCATGTACTTTACTTGGAGTTGCTTACCAATTTGGTGTAGCTGGAGCTGCAACTGCTATTTGCGATGCTTTATTTCAAGTGTTTCATCGTGATCAGTCAGTACGCAACAATATAGCAGTAGTATATAAAAATCTTTATTTAGATAATCACGAAAATCAGAAATCAAAACGACAAGAGGCTCTTACATGTGTTAAATCGTTGATTGATTTAGTAAAAGGACTTCAACCAGGTCAAAGTCAAGCTTTAACTCAACTTATTTTAACATGGTATAATAATAAAGATATAGACAATGAAGTATTACAGGTAATATAAATACAATATTGTTTTCAATTTTAAATTCTTATGTGATAAGAAAGTTATATGTAATTAATTAATAGGTTTTGTGGGAGATATTTTCAATGAAATTATCAGATATAGATTCATTAGATAGTAGATCTGCTTTAATGCTAATAACAATGATAGCTCAAGCTCAAAGTGGTATTATAATTAGTAATTTAGAAGTGTTAATAAAAGTAGGACTTGGATCACGAGCAAAAAGTGATCTTTTACTAGCTAGAGATACATGTAGAGCATTGTTGTCTATAAAACATACGAATGATGATATAGAAAAGGGACCTGTCAGGTACGCAAAATTATAGAAGTTAAATAATTGTTCAAATGTACTTAATAATTGTAAAAATTATTATATTATTAATAGGTATCCTAATGATCATGAAATGTTTAAAGAAATTCTTCTCTTATTAATAGAAAATTTTGCAAATGTAGAAGAAGATGGTTATATTTCATTCGCTACTGATGCAATTAGTGCAATCTATCATGTAGGTATTGCAATATGCAATTTATCTAAATTTACAGTGTACAAATTTTATGTTTAAATTTCATTAAAACTATATTTCAAAATTTCAGTTAGCAAACCAACCTGATCATTTAATGAAACAATTATTATTACAAGTATATATCCGGGGAAAATTTAATAATGATTCGTCAGAACATACTGTTCCGTCTTTTTTATTATCTAAATTATTGTATTTAATTGGCCATATTGCAATTAAACAAATGGTACATTTAGACACATCGGTCTACAAGGAATTAAAACGAAGAGATGCTATACGAAAATTAAAAAAAGATAAGGAGTCAAATAGAAAAAGTAGAAATTTAAATAGTTCTCAGAAATTAACTACTCCAAATAGTGCAAGACAAATAATTCGCAATAAAGAGGTATATAATATATTATAAATTAATGTTTAATTAAAATTCGCACAATTATTAATTTTTGTTCTTAGACATCTATCATAGAAGATAATGGAGAGGAAGCTGTGGAAGGAGCAGTAGAAGATGCGGATGCAGAGTTTATAAACAACATTCTAGAAAATCATATTGTAACTGGGGATGGACTCTTAGTAAAATTTATGTATGTCTATGAGCTTAATATATTTTCTTGTTTAAAATTGTTTTTAAATGTGAGTAAATATTTATATTTAATTTTTTTCAGCCCATTAGTACTAGATGTATGTCAGTATCATGACAAATATAACAATGAAGATGTACAAGCTGCTGGAACTCTTGCTCTTAGCAAAATGATGACAGTAAGCTCCATTTTTTGTGAAAATTCATTACAGCTTTTAATTACAATACTAGAACGTTCACCATATCCTAATATTCGAGCTAATGTTCTTATTGGAATAAGTGATCTTACAACAAGGTTTCCAAATCAAGTTGAACCATGGATGAAACATGTTTATGGCAGGTATTTAAAAGCATAATTTAATTAATTTCATGTCTAAAGCATGGTTAATTTGTAGACTTCGCGACGAAGATACAAATGTAAGAAGTACTT
Organism: Melipona beecheii; assembly: GCA_032399605.1. Classification (NCBI taxonomy): domain Eukaryota; kingdom Metazoa; phylum Arthropoda; class Insecta; order Hymenoptera; family Apidae; genus Melipona; species Melipona beecheii. Next base: position 4,277,202 of record JAUCMO010000504.1, on the reverse strand, counting down.
GCATTCGAGTTTTATCAAATCTTATAATGAGAGAAATGGTGCGTGTGAGAGGTCAAATATTAGAACTAGCTCTTTGTATAATTGACAAAGATCTTCAAATTCAGCAAGATACAAAGCAATTTTTCAAAGCACTTTCACAAAAAGGCAATGCTCTGTATAATGTGATACCTGATATATTGTCTCGATTAACTGACCCTGATTTAGATATAAACGAATCAGATTTTCAAGAAATTCTGAAGTACGTACACTATCAAAGTGAAAACAAAAATACAATAGTTTAATTCAATTTATTTATTATTTAAAATATTTCTAGGTATATTTTAAATTTATTACAAAAAGAAAAACAAGTTGATGCCATTATTGATAAAATTTGTGCTAGATTTCAATTGGCTACAACAGAAAGGCAGTGGCGTGACTTTTCATATTGTCTTTCACTTCTACAATTTAGCACAAAAAGTATAAATAAAAATACATATTTTTCTTAAACAGTTAACATTGCTTTCAAAGTTCTATGAAATATCTCTTGTTTTGAAATTAATAAAATTTTATTTAGGTATATATCGCCTTATCGAAAGTTTACCCTTACTGAAAGAGAAAATTCATCACAAGCAAGTTTTAAAAGCATTATACTCTGTTATCGAGCAAACAAAGAAAAAACCAAATACAAAAGCAGCGTGTATGGAATTGGAAGAAAAGATAAAAGAACTTCTTAATAAAGCAGAGAACTCGAAGCAGGGTGATGAAATAATGCCACCGCCAGCACCAAAATCAAGAAAGCGTATCAGACATAGAAAACATAGTAGTAGCGAAGAAGAGGAAGATGATATTGATAATGATTTTGATTCAATATCTGTAGAAAAAAGTATATTTCTTTTTATATAAAAATAATTACTTTTAGTTATGCATTTATTTATATATATAATTTTAGATATATAATTATTTTAGCAAAGAATACTAAAAAAGCAAAATCTCCTGAATATAAATCGAGTTCTGAGACAAATTTAGATACTGATGTACGAATGAAAACTCCTAGTACAAGACAGCGTATGTATTATTTTCCAAAATGAATAATTCTTTTATTATATCTATACTATAAATTTTTTTTATGCATTTATGAAGTATTTAATTAAGTCCCATTTTTTAAATTACATTTATAAAAATTGAATGTGCATAAATATCTACAGTCTAATTATATATAATAATTATCTTTTTCATGTTAGATACGGTAAATATATTAAGTGCAACAAGACCAAATCGAAAGAAACGTACCAGTTCAGTTTCCGTTACGCCGTTATCATTGAGGAAAAAAAATAAACAAATTACAGCGCCAGTTCCACAGAGATCTTCGTTACGTTTATCTCAGTTGCAAGGAAAATGATAAAATTTATATATATATATTTCTACTTTTGTATTTTTTAGTATAGTAAATTAAGAGTAAAAAACAAAAGAAGTAGAATAAAATTTCATCCCTTAATTATTTTCTTATTTTAAATATTTCTTGACAACATCAAATGAAATTTATAAATTAATTTTCTCCATAAAAATTTGTTATATGTTAGTATTTTATATTTTCTCGAGCTTCTTTATTTTATTCTTTGATTTTCATCTCTTCTTTTTTTTTTTAGGAAATATTGTAAAAAATGGAGCAACTAGTTTTACAAAATATAAAATATTATAGAAATATTTATTTTAATGAAAATTATGAACACTTGATGTAATATTTAGATAATTGATAATAATATTACGTATTATAATACATATATCACAATGAAAGGATTGAAAATAAAGGTATGATTATGTATATCAAATTACTTAATGCACATAGTTTCGAAAGTTTTATACATTTCTGGCTACATTTTCGAGTAATAAGTAAAACGCTGTATTTTATTATGCATTTGTGTACAATAGATATATTGTATGATATTGTACGTCGTGAGAAAGACTAGCGTAAAAATGTTATATATTAACATAGTTTCGACATATATGTCACTATTATTAGAAAGAGTTTTCCATTTAGCCATCGTTATACCAAATCACGACTAATACTACGTTTAAATGTCATAGAACGTACTTCTGTTCCAGGCTTTCCAGATTTACAAAGGTTATTAGAATTCGGGTTTGGAGTAGGACTTTGTGAAAGCGATGCTCTTTCATCGTTAGTATTAGATTTTTCTCGTTCTAATCTTTGTTTGCTAAATTTTCCCATTCCAGGCCGATAAATTTCCATAGTAGGACGATCCTATTATTTTATAACAAAGAAAAATTTTTATAAATTATAAAAGTTGAATAAAAGAATAATATTTTTAACATTTTAATTAAAACAAATATATACTTTGTTCCTGATTCGACGTTCTAATCGTGGATCCTTTTTATCTTTCTCTTTATCTTCATTTTCAGTCTTCTGTAGGTTATTTTGATCTCCTCCGTCTAAAGACTTGTGCCTTCTTAAACAATTTCCATCTCCTGTACCACCTTCCCCTCCACTTTCAAGTGAACTACGTCTTTTTGTAACTTTTGAATCTTTCTTTTCTTCAGATTCATCATCTTCATTAGTTTTTTTATTAATATCTTCAATGGATCTTGATTTTTCAATATCTTTACTGTTTTCAATAGCCGTTTCTATAAATAATAACGTATTAATAGTTTAGAAGCAAGATATTCTCCATATAATTCATACCTGTTCTTCTTAGTTCTCCTGTCACAAAATCCTGCAAAGAATCTATTAATATCTTTCTTTCATTAGTTTCTTGTTTCTCTTTTCCTTTATTGATCTTAGCATCTTTATCACCCATGGTTTCTTCGTTTTCTTTAATATTCGCATAAAAATCAACTTCAGATTCTTTCTTTAGAAATTCTTCATCTTCATTTCTTAATTTTGCACTATTTTCCATGTCAACACTAAATTCTACATTTTGTTTTTTAGTTTCTGCAAGCCTTTTTTTTTCTTGTCTCATTTTCTCGTAACTTTTACCCCGTTTTTCCTCAATTTTTCGTTCCCTAGAATCCTTAATATCTTCTTTAAAATCATATTTTCTATCATCTTTTCCATCAAATCTTCTATCATTTATACCATCTCTTTCATCACGTCTTCCATATATCTTTTTATCCTCATGTCGTCTTTGATGTTTTATATCTCTATCTTTATTTCTATCTTCAATTCTTTCCCTATATCCTTTTGTTATTGATTTGGAATCTCGATCACGAGGAATCTTATCACGTAATTTATCCTCTTTCTTAATACGATTTTTAATGTCTTTGGGTGAAAGTTTATCCTTTTCCTCTCTATTTTCTTTATTATCTCTACACATTTCTTTATCAAGATCTGGATTTTTCAATACCTATAACAAAGTTAAATATTTATTCTTAGGTAGAACGTTTTTACCAGTCTTAATATTAGCAGATTTTGATAGAGTTCAACATGATAAATAAAATAATAAATTACAATAAAGTAACACAGAATTTTCACTTTCTTTTTCTAAAAAACAATTTCTTTTACAAAATTTAATGTATACACAAATTAAACAGGAATAAATTAATTATATCTTAATAAATGTATACAAATTTGGAATACAATATTAAACAGAAACAATATATGACATTCCATCACGTTGCGTAAGTGGCTCAATTTTCATGGCTCTTTAACATGTAGTAAATAAATACGTAACATAAATTTTCCTGCTAATCATTTGCAGTTCGTATTTCATGGAGCTTTATGATATCCTGATAATCCTGTTTTACAAGTTTTAAAAGGATAAAGTTTATGATAGTCGAACACAGCACTACAACTTCGTGACTTTGACACTTCCATTGGTATTTGCATTTTCCAAGTTTTGTGTAGATTAGTAAATTGAGATTTCGATAAAACAGAAAAATAGTTTTTATTATTAATATATGTGCATTTAGTATTATTATAAATATAATTGTTTCTAATATTACTCCAATGATTGTAATTATTTTTTCTGCAACTAGCATCTTTTTCTTTATAACTCTTTTCGCAAATATAAAATAATTTTCGTTGTTTGTAACGCCAACGTTCGTGAGGCATATTCCCAACACAATTTATATATACTTCTGTATTTTCGTTTCTATAAAATTGTTGTTGCATATTTAATGAATTTTTTTTAGCTTGTATCATATTTAGTGTAGCACTGCTGGAAATCTCTTCTTTAGATTCATGAGGTATATTAAGACGATCAAAAGATATATCTTCTGACTTGATAGGTGGAGAAGTAGAAAGGAAGAAATACTTGGTCTGACTATCTTCAATATTACATGCAGACTGTAGGTTGAAAAGATTAGTATCAGCAAATACAGTAGAGAATTCAATACTTAGAATTTAAGTTTAAAATATTACTAAAAGTAATTTTTATCATATATTTGCTTAATGGTTTTTTTATTCTATACTGTATTTGTCATGTTTAGAATTAATTTACTTTTAATAAATCAATAATAACGAATAATTATTATATGTAAACACATGTAGTATCACCTTAGATATGATGGGATCTTCCTTCGATCTTCTCCTTTCTAGATCTCTTCGTCGTCTTTCTTCACGTTTCTCATCTCTGAGACGTTGTTTCTCTTGTTTACGTTGTTTTACATATTCTAAGAGAGGTGTGGTCGTAACTTTTTTTGGTGTATCTAACAAATATAATAAAACAAATATGAATATATATTTCACATATAAGTAAGCAAGTAATATTTTGTTATGTCACATATTAAAAAATAACGTACTATCAGGTGGTTGATACGAGTACTCTGTTTTTGGCTGTGATACATTAGATTCAGCTTCTTGGTTTTTCAGACTTTCCAAGAAACTTACGTAATATGGATCAGACTCTATTGTACCACATTTCAAATCTTTTTTTTTTCCTATCTTTCTCTTTGGTAACCTTTGAAAAGGTGCAAATTCTACTACTGCTGGATACTCTGTACCTTTAGAGTCAACAAATACGTAATTGTCAAATTTCTCTCTGAACATAAAGATATCTTGTTGCTCGACAAAGTTAATAAAAGCCCGCGAGAAAGCATACTGTCCCATAGACATATCAGCTTTTACAAAGTAAAGGTAATCGTGCTCTGGCAATGGTGAAACTTGTTCTAAGAATTGTTCTTGGGTCATAGTTGGAGGTAATCTTCGTATTACTACCTATAAATATATTTCATTCTCATTATATACATATATGGTATATACATGCTGATTAAAATTGAATTAAAATATATAATACTTTATGCTTCTTATAACAATTATAAAAATTTCTACAAGCTATTATCATCATATTAGCCAAATATCTTTTACTTTTTATTCAAAAAATGTGACAGTAAGATGTCACATGACATGTAACTGTGTACTTATTTTCTACAACATTATAATTACTGCCGTATGAAACGTACAATCCGCTGTTTCATATCTGAGAGAGTATTTTAATTGCGACGTGTCAAACGAATAGCATCTTTTTCACAAAATTATGTCAGAAATGTTTCAAAAATCGAAAAGTTAAACTTCGATCTTTGTTTCATTAAATGCAGCGCACGTTGCGTGGTGGGGAAAGCATATTGTGCAGGTTCGGTAAATTTGCGGCATCACTTTAATCAGGTATATACCTTTGTCATAGGTCGGCATTTTTCTTTTTTATTGTCTTTAACTTTTCCAACATCTGGAGAGCTAGTTTGTGCCTCATTTTGTGCGGCTGTCTCAGACTGTTGTGTCTCCTCGGTCATTGTCATTTACATTTATTCAATTTCTCGGCAAGTCAGGCTTACTTCGTGTCAATTCCATGCACTCTAATCGAATATAATATTCAAGATATACAACTTCCCCTCGTGTCATCAAAATAAACGTTTCCGTTTACAAAATTTTCGCGGCCATCTTGTCTCACTAAGTCACAAAAATGTTATTGGATAGGGGAAAAATAGACTTCCATTTATTAGGGAATTTTTAAATCCCGCAGGCGCGCGCGTTTCACATCTAGGGGATTGAAAATAAACACGCAACGTTTATTCTTTTGAATTACAATTTATTCGAAATTTCACGCTACATCTGATATAATATCTTTCGTTAAAGACAAGATCACACATCGACGTAGCCTAATTCGTACACGACTATACATTTGATGATTACAAAATAGTTTATTACAATAACAAAACGGTATAATACAACAATTTACAATGGTATAATACAACAAATTGTGCAATTTACAATTTGACGGGATTTAATAATAAGACGAGACACAAATGTCTGTCAAAATAAGCACATTGAGGTAGATAAGAATGATATAAGTTAATGTATTTACATAAGTGAAGTTTAATTGTTCAACGGAAGTTCACAGCCTTCTGTAGCTATCGCGTTGCTGAGACTGAGAGCCTGATGTCAACGTTGAATAGATGAATGGCAAAATTGATGCTAATGCTAAGCAGAGGCCTATTACCGGTCGGTACCATACCCAAGCAAAACCGATCACTAGTAAACTGATAGACATCGATACAGACATTGTTAGAGACTCAACTGCGATTATTCCACATAAGAATGTCGAATTTAGAATCACTGTCCTCAATATATTTGCCAAACACGTTGCTGCCAAGAATAAGACTAACCATCCAAGCCCTCTGAAATAATTAAGAATATTATAAATCACATTTATAATAAAACTTGTGATAACAGATCTTAGGGAGTCAAGGAATCCTGAGGATTAAATTATAAAAGCATCACCTGATGCTCCATGTACGCCAGTAATTGTGCACATGTTCCAGATGAAACATCTGATCTACAGATATTTTGTGTTTTTGTTGTAGTAAAATTTCTTCTCCATGGGTTGTAACATATGGTACGATAATTCCTTTTTCTAACATGCCAACTATGGAATATACATCTCCTGCTTTTCCAGCGTAGGAGAATTGTATACGTATGTCACCTACCTATGAACAAATGGATCAGTGATTTAGTTTATCAAATGTAACAAAGAGCTTTAGAATACAGTTGCATACTTCAGGTTCCCACAAATTAGAGCTGTGGTAGTATAAACCAGAGTGCATTTTAATATCTTTTCGCTCGGGTCGCTCGTCACTGGTAATTTCCACAAAATCATTAAATTTCTTCTTCAATTCAGTCCCAAGAGTGAATGCGCCAATATTGATTTCATCTGCAATTTGCACTTGGCTTTTAATAGGCATTTCTTTCGGGTTATGATGGCCAGCTCTAATATAGAAATGGTCTGAATCAACAAGCTTGTCCTTCCATTCTGTTGTGTAATAATAATGCTTCTCTTCCTCTGTTACTCCTCCAAAGCTAATTTATAGAAATAATGAATTATAGAAGTTTGTTTATAATGAAAAGCGAAAAAAAAAGAAATGTTTTACAACGTACCTCCTTTCTTCTTCTATCTCAACCCACTGATACATCTGTACTCTGCGTTTCAATTTCACACTTGATACAATCACACCATAATCGGGCTCAGTTAATGGTTCTGATATCTTTAATGGCCCTGATAAATGAATCAAACGTCCTTCGTATTCAGGTAATAATTTCATTACGTTTGGAAGCACTGCTACATTGCGTAAAGCTTCGTCCAAAGAATGTGCTACCTTCACCGCTCTTCCCTATAGCATTATACTTTTAAGGTACAAATATCACTATTATTTAGCTAATGGTGCAAATATTTACAAACCTCGTTCCAAAATAAAAGGCACATGCCAGTTGCAAACATAATAAGTCCAATAATAGCAGTTAACCATGATTCTCTAAATTGCTCTGAAACTGTCAATGGAATATTTATAGGAGGAGGTTGCCTTCCATTTGCTCGGTTTTGATGAATAGGTTCAGTATTTGCCCTCTGGGGTTGCCCATTTTGCTATAAAGCAATTTTTTATATTTCAGTTATATCGTAAAATATATAAAATACCACATAACATGTCGTATTAATTAAAAACGAATGGCTATACTTACGTTTGTACGGTACATTTTCGCAGATTACATTATACGGCTGTGAAAACATCCAACTCGTTTGCTGAAATAATAAATAATATAAATAAATCACCTAAAATAACATCATTTTATATACGATACGTGTATAATTTTGCATGAATGTTAGTTCTGCAAAACTGTATATACTTATTTCGGTCGCGTTTGTTACGAATTAGTCTGTTCAAAATTGAACTGATTTAAAATGTTGCTCAATGAATTTTACGCATTGTATAAATCACGTGCACATGCCCAAAAAATTTTAGTGGCCTTCAATCGAAGTCTATTTTATTATACACGCGCCACCTTAATTCGATAAAAGCTCCCTTCCTTCAACTTCTTGTTGTACGATAAGATCGTTGCGCTCTCGTTTGTTATCTATTGTATTCGATCTTCTTAGTCTTTCCACAGTTTTAGGTCAGCGTTTAGTGTATCGCAGTTCGCCGGATTAGCATTATCAGTGTCATGTGTCGTGTGAGTTGTAAAATTTTTACATAATAAAGTTATTATAATACGTAAATGAAATCGAAGTTAATATTATATACAGTTTAAAAATATTGTTTATTTGGATGTTATAAGGGAAAGTCAAAATCTTACAAAAATTGTAATTGTAGTGTTATTGAAATTTCAGAAAATAGTAATAAATTAAGAAAATCATAAAATTGTTTTACATATAGAACAGAGTTTCAATGTTAAAAAGGCATTATGCCAATAAATAAATTAATAAAATTCCGAATTTATTTTATTTTAGCGTGAAATCGCAAAGATAATCAAACGTTGATATATGCGTTTTTTAGGTAATCTGAAGGGAATAGTCATGACATGTGACATAAGGAGATGTTGAAAGAATATTGCACAATATAATATAATAAAATCAAAGCAAAACAGGAGGGAGAAGCATGCTATCAATATGAAGTGGACAATGATTTCATGTATTTTATGTGTGTTTGGTTGTTTTAAAGAGTTCAGACCTTCGGAGTCCTTTGTCACTGATTATTTAACAGTCTGGAAAAATTTTACGGACGTTCAAGTAAATATATTGTGTACGATAACCAGTATTGTAGTTGTAGAAATTAATAAATAAATCTATTTATTTTGGAGATTTTACGAATTTTATACTTATGCTTTCTTGTTTCATATTTCTTTATTTACTCTTTCATTTTATTTTCTTATTTTATCCTCTTGTTGAATTTTGAACAATTATCGTAAAGTATGCCACTACAAAATTTTACAAGACTATTGTTCTTTTTCAGGTAAATCAAGAAATATTTCCTGTTTCTACTTACTCTTATTTTGCAACGTTAATTATTGTATTTTTGATAACTGATTTTGTACGATATAAGCCAATCATTGTTTTATGTGGTTTATCTGGAGTTATTGCATTTCTTTTAATAGCACTTGGTCAAGATGTTTTAACTATGCAAATATTAGAATTCTTCTATGGCTTGTTCTTCTCCACAGAAGTAGCTTATTACACATATATCTATGCTAAAGTTGACAAGAAACATTATCAGGAAGTAACTAGTCATACAAGAGCAGCATCTCTATTTGGTCGTTGTATGGCTGGTATTGTTGCACAATTAACAGTATCTTTGGACATATTAAATTACCATCAATTAAATTACCTTACACTAGGAGGTATCCATTTTTGTGCACTTATTTATTCATATAAAGTAGAAATGATAATTATAGGAAAATGTAAATAATTTCAAGTGTAAGATCAAGATAATATGTATTAAATCTTTCTTGTAACAATTTAAATATTAGTATGTGGCAAAAATTCTTTTCTTGAACTAAATCCTTAAATTTTGAAAAATACGAATTGCAAATAATTAGATTTAAAATAGATTCATTTTATCACAGATTATTATATCTTTAATGATATTTTTTATTTAAAAAATGATGTAAAATATAGCTGCTGAAGTTTATGGTTTGTATAAAATAATTTTCATTTTTCAGCCATTACATTTGCTACAATATGGGCGTGTTTTTTACCTTCAGTTGGTCAGTCCATTTACTTTCATAGAAAAAATGAAAATAATTTATATAGTGGAACAGTAGTATTACAACAAAATGATTTAAATCAAGTATTACATAATCCTGAACAACCGGAGTATTTTTCCCCTAATATTTCATTGATCCGTAAAGTTAAAGAAGCTTATGTTTTACTATGGAAAGATTTTTTACAAGCATATTCGAATAACCATGTTATAAAATGGTCAATATGGTGGGCATTTTCTACTTGTGGATATTTACAAATTACAAGTTACATACAGTTATTATGGCAAACTGCTGTAGTACCTGGAGATAAAATTTACAATGGAGCTGTAGATGCTTTGTATACTATTATAGGTAAATGAATTATTTTGTGTTATGTATAGTTTAATCAATACGGTAATATAGTATAGTAAATTAAAATTTATAATAGTAATATATTGAAATTTTTTTGAGTATACAATAGTTGCATTCAAGCATTCAAGTAGATATCTTCTTAAATATTTTATATGTTTATATATAAACTTAAACATTTTATACATTATTATTATAACATCTATAATATCTTTATTTTTATTAATAGGTACAATTACTGTATTCTGTATTGGAAAGCTGCCATTTAATTGGTCTTTAATTGGAGATACAATGGTGTCATTTATGTCATTTGTGGAAGGTGCTTTATTAGTGGTATCTTCATATAGTTACAGTATTTGGTTGTTATATGCTGCATATATAGTATTTGGAATTATTCATCATACAATGGTTACAGTTGCAAGGTTTAGTTAATTATTAAAATTACTAAATTACTAAAATATTATTAATTATTAAAATTATTACGTACATTTTAATTTTATCTGTATAATTCACAGTTTTGAAATTGCAAAATTTATATCGGACGATAGTTATGGTTTGATATTTGGTATAAATACTTTCTTTGCACTATTATTACAAAGTATATTAACAGTTATAGTAGTGAATGGAAATTTAAAATTAGATCTGAGATCTCAGGTAAGATTATTATTTGTATGTTAATAAAACTAATAAGATTCATAAAAATATATAAAAGCGACTATTAATGATTATTAATTTGATAATTATTTGCATCGATTAGGAATATATATTTGGTATAATTTATCTTATTTGTATAACATAGTAAACATCCATTTAATTATCATAAATATACATAATATAGCTAAAAAATTTTTCAAAGTTAGCTTTTTTAAAATTTTTATATTTTTATGAGTTCTATTAGTTAATCAAATTTCTACTTGATATTGATATTCAAATGTCTTACATTGCACTTTTTTTCCAGTATTTTGTTTATGGTGGTTATTATATTGCCATATCCATACTTTATATAATAATAGGCATTTCAAATATTGTACAACATTGTAGGAAGGGTACAGGTTTTAAAATTCTCTTAAAACGGGATCACAATTGAGAATATAAAAGAATTTCCAAAAGATTAGATTTTAGAAATTAAATTAATACAAATTCATTTAGAAATAATGGTATTAGACATATAATAATAAAAAATAGTTGATTGAATAGATACATTTTTATAAAGAATTTAATTTAAGAATAAAATTTTAAAAAATTTTAATATATTTAAAAAAGTCTATTTTCATTCTATTTTTATTATTTATATTGGTACTAAAGAGATAAGTTTTTATCAATTAAGTTTCTCAGGGAAAAGATATATATTATTGATACATATCTGTAGCGTCTGGAATACAGTATTATATTTTTAATAATATAAAATGTTGTGAAACCAGGGTGTTACTAAGTTAATTTGTATAGTAGGGATGTAATATATCAGTACTTTTTGTATGATTTCGTAGATTTCCACAAAGTGGAAGATATTAAATAATTTCTGTAAAAATACCTATTATATTTGAGAAATATATTAAAATTTTATTTTTTAACAAATAATTTGTTTACAAGAAATTTTTAACATCTCCTTTCCAATTTTCGATCCTCTTTATACCATAACTACAATTAATATTTTTATTGTTCCTCGGTGGTAATTAAAAGTAATCGTACTTTATCCAAAACCAGTTCTCTACATTTCTACAAACATAAAATAATTACTAAAACCACAAAATAATTTGTTTTATTTGTTCATCCATCTTTTTATTGTTTAAGTTATTGCTTACGAATGAAAACGTTTGAAATAAGCATCTTCCTAACTCTTGACGAGCATGTGCATTCTTGTCGAAATATTTAAATAATTTCCACCAAACTGAACAATCTTGTATACTTTGTTTAAATTCCTTGCTGATGGTATCATCCATTGTATCAATTCGTATTATAGATACAATGGATTTCATCGCTTCATCTTGAATGATTTTTGAAAACATGCAAGGATAATTGTTACAATCGTTTATGTGCAACTGTAATTTATCTAATAACATGGTGTCTTTCAAACAAATTTGCAATATCTATATATAAAAAATAGTAATTAATGTCTATATAAAAAATAAGATTTTAATAAATTAACTTAAATATTAATTATTAAGTATTCATAAATTAATATTTTATATTCAATAAGGAATTTATAAAATCATATAATATATAATAATAATTAATTGTATATGTATGTATGTTACAAAATTTATTTCAATAGAAATGATCTTTTTCTTGTTGTACGAAGATTATTTGGGACATGTTTTTACCCAGTTTGGAGAAATTAATACAGGATATATTTTAAATAGACTCGTATTTAATTTGTCAAAATTTGTATCTGTATCTTGTGCCATCGCCGCATACGATGTTTCAAAAATATGACCATCAATTAACAATAAGATGAACGACACTGTTATCAGCATTACATAAAACTACGATAAGTTGAACAATATTAAGGTTATTTAATTTATATTAAAGATCGACTTACTGCGATAATATGAAAGTATCATGTTCAATAATTTTATTAACATTGTGAAAATGAAAAATATATCAAGCAAGTAGGATAATTGAAAATTACTCTTGATTATCAAAATTTATTTCAATAGAAATGAGCAGAATCTAGTTGAAATTATCTGATTATAGTAAGTGAATAAATTTATTCAAATTGAAGAAAGCATTGTTCACATTTTGTCACATAGCATTGTTTCACTAGATAATAAATCTAGTATTGTACAGTTTAAATAAATCTTAAAGATTAAGAATAAGATAATGTGAGATTAAGAATACCGACGAACAAAGAAATTTTATGAAAGTATATCCATATACTTGAAATATATTATATTTGCATTTATGCATATGGAATCAATTCCATCAGAATTTAACACAAAAAATATTCTGTTATTTGTAAATCGTTTCGATGGACACTTATCACGGTCATGTCTTATCATTCTTATGTACAAGACTTGTATAATGCGATTAAAAAATTACTACTGTTAAATGCTAAATAATTACTAAATAGTAAATAAAAAAAACACATGCAAATAAAGAACGTAGAAATTCTGAAGTTGTTGAAAATTGAAAAAGGAAATAGATCAGCATTTAAAAAGCGATGTTAAAGGAATTTAACACGTTGACTGTCACGTGAAACTTTTACGTTTTGTCTATGAAACAAAATATTTAATTTCTATAAGATATTATATTACAGTAAAGTACAACGAAAGCGCATATTTCGCTTTGTGATATTATCTAGTCTATGTATTTAAAATTCATTGTTATTCAATAATATTCATCTTATTCTAGTTATATTAAAATATTCTAAAATATTGCAAAATATTTATAAAAATAGAAACGATGATAACTAGCATCGTAGCAGTCAACACGTTAAGTGATTCTGATTGTTCAGTTTCATCTGTTTTTTTTTTTTCAAATTATTCTATTCATGTAATAAAAACAATTTTAAGATTAAAAACGAAGAAAATTTGACGATTGAAACGAAGACACGAGGTTTTATTACATTAATTTTTGGATTGCACCTAGTACAACGAATTCACAAGCTTTTGCAGCCTGTTGCGTTAAGCATAAGCCTATTTCTTGAAGGCGAGATAATTCTGCTCGATCTTCTGTTAGAGGATATTCTTCTAAAGTGTTGGCAGGTTTTTTCGCCATAGTTAAACGTAATCGGTTAAGCTCGACTTCTTCCTTCGGATTTAAAGTTTCTAGAAAATTGATTTATTGTACATGTATAGTCATAAACATTAAGATTTTTGTTTATGTTAATATTGCGATATTTATGCTAATATTTATACTATATATTTATCACTATTTTGTGTTTTTGCAATTCATACTTTTATTTTCAAGTTCTGTAATCTTGTTTGATAAATTCTTTCGAATGGCTTGTACTTTTTTGGCAGCTCGTCTCTTTTTCTTTATTTCCTCATCGCGTTCTTTTTTCTTTTTCCTTCTTAAATTTTTCTTTCTTTTTCTCGAAGCTCGTGAATCTTTATACTTCTTCGAGAATCTCTTTTCTCTATTCTTCACCTTTAGCAAGAATAAACATTAAATGAAGATATGATAAGTTTTTGATTAACTTACGCGAACGTTTAATCTCATGCGAATTAATCTCTTATTTTGATCTTGTTTGTATTTCTGCCAGAGTTTTCCACAAACTTCGGCCGCACGAAGCAATTTTAATCTCAATTCGTTGTTGGAAAGATTGTGAAATAATGAAATGATTTTTCCAATGTTGAAATCATCTTGTCCTCCACCCTAGTCATTAATTATAATTATATGAGTGATTAATGATTATCAGTGATTAATGATCTTTAGTTATTATTTACATTTCCCTTAATTTTAGTAATCTTTTCTTTTTTATTTTTGTTAAGTCATATGAATATCTTCATACTATTTTACAGAATATGAAAATACTTATAAATTGTTTTTAATTTGAGTACGTTTCTTTTTTTAGCATTTAATTTAGTTTTTTAAATATTGATAATTTTGTTTGAGAGTTATGTCTTAAAAGTTGTATCTTGAATACATATTTTTACCAATTCGATAAACGTGCAATCCCAATCTATTCCACCGTATTGGCATCGGATTTTTGCTTTTTCAACATCTTCAGAGATTTCGGTGTATTTCATACAATATGCAAGTACCCAATTTCGAGGTATATTGGTCACAGGTAAGATTCTCCAAACTTTAGCCGTGATGTCTTCTAACATCTTCAACGAGGTACTATCTGTGAGAGTTGGTACGTCCGTGATTGATAAATCCAGAAAAACTGTCGTTTCGGTAGTATTTTCATAATGCTGAAGCAAAAATTTTAATTTTATTATTACAGTGAATAGCGATAATTATTCATAATTTTTCATCATTAACAATACAATTGTGCTCTTCGCTGTACAAATATTAAAAAAATTTTTTAGCGTTATCATTGAATATCAAAAGTATTTGTTAATTATGGAAATATGCGAAGAATGCTAACTTGTGGTTTTTTCAGATGTTTGTTGCTTGTGGATTTAGGGAATGTCGCGATGATACATCCGATTGTTATTATGTGTCTTAGCATGGAACAATAGAGTCTTTATAAAATGATTTTCTTCGAACGTAATGCTGATGAGACATTATAATAAATTGCAGATGTTAATACGCGTTAATCTGCAAAAGCATTTGACAATTAGTTTTATTTAAATTAAATATTTACAAACGACATTTAGTAATTTTTAAGAATTTTAGCATTATATCATATACATAACGAATTTATCATTTATATTGCATAATATTATTAGTTAATAATGAATTGCAATTCATAAGTAAGTTTTATTTTTCACACAAATTATGAAAGAATTTTAGAAACTAGTTTCTTGATCATACCTTATTCAGTTTATAAATAAATATAATAATTTATAAAAATGATCTTCCATAACCATCAACGATTAACAATTTATAATAATGACCTTAAATAAAAATCATTTACATCAGTTATACTTTAACTTTTTAAATGTTACTAGGTTATAAATAATCTATTTTTACGAAGATACATACACATGAAGCTCTTGAATTTAGTCAATTATCGATAATTCGTATATATAATACTAAATCTTCTTGGTAGCAATAAGAATCGGTATAATTGCCAGGAAAAAATTTCAAAAAAAAAGAAGGAAGAAACCACAGAAATTATCATGTTATTGAATTGTAATTTTATTAAGATAATTTCTACTGCTGCTTCTGACGATGGAAGGAGTAATTATAGCCTAATTGCAGGAAAAGCAGAGGAATAGCATTAATAAGATTCATGATATTCAGAGTTCAAAGAATTGCTTCTCCTAATAATTTTACGATTGTTTAGATGGTTTTAACTAAATAGTAAAATGCTACGTATAATTATTATTATATAATAGCTAACTATAATTAATGTATGCATACAACTAATGTATATAATATAGTTATAATTAATGACTAGTGTGGAGGATAAAATGATTTGAATATTTCACTAGATTTTGTATTATTTAAATAGCACCCAAATTTGGTTCATTACCGTATTTATAAAGCTAACATTCTCGTCTTTAATTTTCATAAAAAAAATCAAAGCAACGAAAACTATATTCTCGAATTGCGGAATTAATGGCGTCGTTGTTTCCGGGAATATTGTAACTGTTGACCGCACAAGATCAGCAGATTAACAAAACGATAATTGTTATGAAAAGAAAACAAAGAAGAGAGCATAATACAATGGTGCCATTGTTAGTTTAAACATTAGTCTCTGTCAATCGTCGGGATTTTCCCTGTGTCCTACGCATGTTTCACTAGCTGCTTTTTTTCAGGTGTAAATGTATACAAAAGAAAGAATTGAGGCTACGTTTTCGTCGAGGAATGTTCAGTTTCCTGCAACTAAATTATCCTAATATATTGTAACGTAAATACTTGCTTTTTTCTTTATTTAGTATTAATAAATTGGAACGTAATATTAGTGGATGAGAATAACTCAGTTTGAGTTAAGAAAAATAAAACATTAGTTCTTGAAGAGGAAATCGTTGGTTATTGTGAGAATAAGGAAGATATTCGTGAGAAATTCACAAGTAAGTCGGCCACGGTTGTTTTGTACTCTGTAGCTGCTGATTATGTATGTTTGTATTTTGCAATAGATTAGAGTAGAAATTTATCTGAAATCAAAGATAAACAGTTTATACAATTGAAATCCATCAATTTTTTTCAGTATTTATTATTTTTTAATTACTTAACAGTAGAATTACCACTAGAGTTAGAGTAGTTACCTCGTCTCCTTTCATAGAAAGTATTTTATAGTTATATGAATTTATTATACAAGTAAAAAATATAACGTGCTTCATATGGAAGCAAATATTCACATCTGGAGTTTTTAAAATAGTTGGAAAGTAGAAACAATTTCATAATTTAATTTGACATCTCTTATCGTTTTCGATGATTAGAAAACACGAAGTGTAATAATAACCGTATGTCAGAATTTTTATAATGTTTACTTTGTATCAACGAATAACACTAATAACTGCGATTTATTGATTTTTTACTGATACGTGAGAATCGAAGTTAGAAAGAACGTGAACAATAACATGCGTCATACTACTGTCATTTTATCGAACTTTTGTCTCTCTCATATAAATATCAAATAGAAATAAATGAAAATCATATAAGTATAAATGATCATCTGAAATCATACTCCATTGAATATTCATTAAAGTCATAGTTTTATTCCTTTATCTTTTAAAAATTAAAAGAATAAAATTATGACTTTAATGATTATCAATGTTGAATTATATAAATCTTTGATTGAACCAATATTATCGTGGCTTTTTTATTCCAT
Organism: Melipona beecheii; assembly: GCA_032399605.1. Taxonomy (NCBI): domain Eukaryota; kingdom Metazoa; phylum Arthropoda; class Insecta; order Hymenoptera; family Apidae; genus Melipona; species Melipona beecheii. The sequence goes on along the minus strand of JAUCMO010000504.1, from coordinate 4,259,506 downwards.
AATCTCTTTAAATTCTATAAATCACTTTGAACTATGATTGCATATGATTTTGTATTATATAACAACGCAGAGCTTTATTTTTCAGTTCGTTACGCTTAATTAGCGATGAAAGAAATGTATTATGAAATGAAACTGCGGAATTTCTAGGTTCTTCTTCAACATCTGTTCTTAATTAAGAATTAACAAGTTTCTCGAAGTTGTAAAGAACAATTGAATCATAGAAACTTTTTTCGTAATGGCGGATAAAGTACACATATAGATAGTGATTGAAGTATTTTACTATTTTACTATTTTTTAAATATTTCTTTTTTATAAAAATATCCTACTTCTTAGTTATTTCACTAATTCTTTTAATATTGTTAATAAATGGTAAAAATGGTAACAATGGCATAATATAATATAATAACAAATAGGAGATAATAGATATTATTAAATCATGTAAAAATATTGATTCGAAGAGAAACACATTGATACTCACAGAAACACAAGAAGCATTCTGATTTCGTTTTCAATAGAAAAGATTAAATCATGCATCCCGAGTTGATATCGTTTAATTCTCTCTAACAAGTTTCATGATAGATCTGTTGATTATTTTTGTATTATTTGACCCTTAAATTATGTCAATTTGGATATGGACTATGTACAAGTCCTTTCGTTTCGCTTTCACTGGCTGTCGGCCAACGTTGTGAAAAGAAGCTCGTTTTATTCGCTGAATAAATTCCAAAAGGAAGAGAAGAAAAGAAAATTCCAGGACATGCCGTCTGATTCATTTTGAAATGTTGTTGAACTCATTTGATTGAAAATATTCGAAGCAAAATATAATATTCTGAAAATATTCTTATTTCGCAAAAAGCAAATATTATACTTCAAAAGTTAGCGCGGTAATTTTTAGTCAGTATTTTTGAGAAAATTTTCTTTCTGCGCAAATTTTCATTTAGGAATTTTAATAACGTAAACGTAAACATTTAATTTTTTTGTAGAATCTGAAAAGAAATTTTTATCCAATATGACAGAGTCAGAAAAACATAATTTTTCATCGGTTGAGAAATATAGGCATTATAGTTGATTCATAAATATTTTATTTTTATTAAATATATAAAATACTAGAAATCTTTATTAATATATTAAATACTAGAAATTTAATTTTCTATGGAAATTAAAACGAAATTACTGAGTTTACGGTATTAAATATCGAAAATTTAATTTTGTGTACAGATCAAAATGAAATTTTTGGTTGATATAATAAAATTAAAAAATTTATGTGGTTCAATGTACTGCATCGTTTTCAAAATGAAAGGATTAATTGATCTAATAAAGATCGCTGTCCATGAGTCACGATACTAATCGATACTAATTTGCGATTCAGCGAAACCAAATGGAAAAATTTTTGATACGAAATGAAAGCAATTCTTATACTGAATTGTTTTTGCTCCAACTGCAGCTGATGAAGCAAAAACATCTTATTTGTGACGTTTTATGTTTCTTAGTTTACTGTAATTTCAGAATTATTATTTTTCAGAATAAGAACTACGAAGATATTTTCCCTCATCTCACTTGAATTTGTTACAATTTGATAATTTGGAAAATACTTTTCAGAAATATTCGAAAGTTTATTAACCCTAACGAATCAACGTGTATTAAGAAACGATATATACGATATATACGTATATGTATGTGGTAAATTGTATCAATGTTTTTCGATTTCAATGACGTGTTTCTCCCCACCGATTGCATGTGGGATTTCCTGACATTGAAGTCATTACAACCGGGCATTTCCAACATCGTAGATGTAACGATCTATCGGACTTTGTAAACGTCGACTGACCCGTTGAAGAGGATTTGTGTTCAATGAACAAATATGACACTCACTTGCGAACAAAACTCGTGGTGGGGAAGTGGTTGTGGAGCCAGTTACTTGCGACTTGCGGGCATCTTGGAGACTCTGCTTTTCCTCTTGCGTACACTCAGTTTGGTATCGTATCGAGTAACTATCAGACGTCATTTTTTCGTGTCTTATTCGATAATTCACAATTTGAGATTCTGAAGAAGAGAAACGTAGTTGCAGATCAGCGAAATGTTTTACAAATTGGTGAGTGATGATCCTTTGGTGATGATGAATAACGTAGATGACAGAAATAACGTAGATTAAACGTAGTACATCATTGCTTTAGTCGCATTAGATTTATTTTTGTGATGAGATGTTGAGTTACATTGTTTTGGTAGAAATTGTATTGTTGATGCTTTGGTAGTGGATTATCCTAAAATGAAATTATTTATTAGTATTTTTGTAATGAAATTCTTCTTTCTTTTTTAATTTAATATTTAATGTTTCAATGAGTACGTTAAGTTAGTATAAGTTGATTAATATCAATAGTGTGTAAAATAATATTTTCTGTTTATACAGTGAAACAACGTTTACTTGCTAATTTCCTTTTCGAAATGAAAAAATTAAATATAATCTCAAAAATTTTACGTGAATATTCTACATATATTAAATCAGTTAGAACAACATTCGATACATGACCTGTTTTCTCAGTAATCAAAAGTTCAACTTTGATAACTTATCTTGTTGTATATACATTTTTCTCAGCTTTCATTGTTATTTTCCATATTCGATATTAACCCTGCAGTTCTCACCATAATTCATTTTTCAATCACGTCCTATCTCTTCAGATATCTTTCTTTTTTGTGATACTTTATTTATAGGATGCGAATATACGAAAGAATGTAAAATTATACTGAATGTTCAAATTCTAATCAAATATTTAAGAATTATGTATATTTTAATATAGATGCGGCGAGAATATGAGAGTTAACTCGCACAAACAGTAATATTTTTCAAATATTCTCAGTAATATTCTACCAAATATTTTCAAAATCAGATATTTTTATTTATATATATTATGCTTATTTTGGGCAATTATTTCTTGAATCTCACTAATTTTCACACTATTAATAGTTAGTAGTATTACATTTGAGTTTCTCCTAACGAAGTGAAATATTTTTTGCTTTGTTTTAATGTCAGTCTTCCTCGGACCATGAAGGACACATTTTTACTCATTTTTATTACATAAAGAAAAATCATAAGAATCTATTGATTAAAATGTTCCCAAGGAATGTCAGCACACTCATTCTTATATCATTTTTCAATCGATGAGTTGATTTTAATTCGACTTTGTATATAGTTGCGCTGCTCAGCGATTGATTACACGCATAGTACGTGCTTTATTTATTAAATTGAACACGTATACGATTGAAGAATTCACTTGTTATTCGTTGAATATCTCTGTCGGCATTGTCAGATTTTAAATGTGACTTCATAAATTTTGGTACTGTTAAAAATCACATCATTTCGAAGTTTCTATAAATAAAAAAATATTTTAACAAAATAGTAAACTGTTATCAGGATCATTTTGTACAATGAATATTTATATACAAATTCATATTTTTGCAAGTGCAATTAAGGAAATAGAATTTTTTTTTAGAAAATGAGAAAATATTTTTATATACAAGTAAAGAAATAAAACCTAAGCAGACAACTGTTTCATTTATTAAATATTATTATCTTTTTACATTACATACCTACATTCTATGTATTTTTGTAATCTAATAATAATTAAATAATTTCCACTTTTGTTCCAAACATAAAATAAAATATTTCTATCAAAAAATTAAAGAAAGACACAAATTTCAAAGATAATAAACCATACTGATAGAAAGATAAAAAAAACAAAATACAAAATAGCAATAAATACTTAAATATCGAAAGAAGCAAAAGTAGGAGACAGGAGAAAATCTCGAGAGTTGTAAAATAGAAATTATACGATACTATTTCCATAAATTGTGGAGCGTTTCGTCCCGGGGAATATATAATGAAAACGTAGACAGAGAAACAGGGTGAAATTGAAGGTTGTCAAAACGAGGAACTGGAAAGTTGCATACGAAATTACGTAAAATCGTTATTAATATTTGCATAAGGCAAAATTAAAGTGGAATAATTCGAACGAGTTTCCCACGTGCCTGAGGTGATATAGCAACAGGAACAAACTGTAGAGGCGTGGTTATGTTTTCTCTTGCTTTCGTCATACTTTAATTTCAGCTAAGAAAGCCGGACTCTATGATGTCACGGTTTGCTCGTTGCTTTCACTCACGTTTGCCTCTCTTTCGTCCCAGATTGTACAATTTTCACTCATTCTCTCATTACGTTTCGTGTATATTTCACAGAAATTTTTGTATGTTTATTTTACGTATTCAAAGTAAAAAATTGCTCATTGTCGTTAATAGGATATTGTACATTCTATTTTGTACATTCTCTGGTCATTCTTCCAAGGAGCTGTTGAATTTTTCCTGAGAAGAAATATTGAAAATAGATCTAATTTCTTAATATTATAAAAGAAATATTATCGATAATTTAAATATAGAAATATAGAGTATTTGCTAAAAGGATAAGTATTGATCTATTAAAAAAATAATAACATAATGAAAACATTTCCAAGGAAGAAAATATAATATACATAAAATTTAAACGTTTATCTTTGTATTTTTTTTGTGCTCATTATCATGATCATTATTATGAGTCAAAAAACAATCACAGTTTAATGAACTGTTAAATAAAATATTAAAAATATTAGTAAAACAATTATTTATTGTATTATTTTTAAATGTGTACTATTACTGGATAATGTTTGATTCATGTTCGCTCTTTAAACATTAATAAAATACCTATTCATTCAATAATACTATATTTCTATACTTCAAAATTTAAATTATGTAAAGTATTTTATAATAAATTTTTAATATTTTTAATAAGAAATAATTCGATAAATAATTTTTCTCTTTCAAATATTATTTTATTATGAATTTTTAACAAAAAATAACAAATTATATAAAAAACATATAAATTTGTACTTTTACAATGGAAATTAAAAAATTCTAAGTATTTAGGTAAACAGTAAAAACTGGTTTCGTCAATCCACGATTATTATCGTGGACACTAAAATTACAAAGTAACTTATTGTAACTAACGAACTAGAGCGTGACTCCTACATGAAACTCTTCCCCTATTTGGTATAAAAATGTACATAGATACGGGTGACGTGTGTGACCATTTATTTGTTGACATCACGTTGACCTCGTGTATGTCGCGATCTGAAATCGTCGCATAAATTACGATTGGGAATCACGGCTACTCCATGCTAAACAGTTGCCAAAGAGTTGCGGAATTTCCAACTACAGCAATGAAATTGCTCTTTTTAGAAAATACATATATAAAATTTTCCTCGTCATACTTTAGAAATTTCATATTTTTCTATCTCTAATAATTTGATTCCTTAAAAAAAAAAAAATAAAAATCTTTACAGACTTTCTATTTTTACTTAATCACTCAATTTTCACTTAATACTTACTATTTTTCTAATAATCACTCCTTTCAGGTAACGTCGGTGTTACCAATACTACTGCTGGTAACTTACGTATCAACGCAATGTCTCACTGGAAACGACAGTCCTCAGACGATGAACGTTGGTTCGAAGAAAGGTGTGATCAATTCGAGATTTGAATTCGCCCTCGATACGCTTAAGAAGATGTCTCAGATAGAATCGCGCGATAATATTTTCTATAGTCCGCACAGTCTTCATCAGGCTCTGACGTTGGCATATTTCGGCGCTCGAGGCACTACCGAGAACTCCTTAAAAAAAGCTTTGCATATATCTGCCGATCTGTCCAAGGTCGATGTGCAACGATACTATGCTTACGAGAATTCCTTCAAAAAGTCGGACGACCAGGTGAGTCGAATCAGAGCAACATTGCATCACTATTGTTCGCAAGTATTTCAAGGTGAGCCACATAATCGTAACATCAGGGTTCTTTTGTTCAATAAAAAATTGTAGTAGTAGGAATTTTAGTAGGTTATAGGTAGAAGGTAGAAAGTGTTTGTGTATGTGAAATCTGAAAACGTATGAAAATGCTCGTGAAATATGGTATAACTAGTATTTTCACACCATTTGTATATTACTTAATTGGAACCAAATACTTAATTGGAACTAAATATATCAAATTTACATTGGTTTTGAACTCATCATACACATGTCGTGGGTTAACGATTAGAGTCTAAACATTAACTTCTTTTTAATTATTATAATTACCTTTAATTATCTATAATTATTTTCGTGTGTCTAATCTGTACAGTGGCTTTGTGTGGAATATCTGTGGTATGTAGATATGTGTCATGAGCCTTCCATATTTTTTAGTCGTGTTATATAATTATTGTATATTGTTTCGCACTTAATGAATCAATCTTGATAATCTTAGTAGTAGTTTAATTTGTTGAAATCCGAGTAGGAAGCGTCTTGATCTCATAGTTTCGTAGAATTGCTTAATAAACAGCTATGAATGTAATTCGTGAGTAATGCCTGTTTCCTCCAAGTGAACAAATAATATAAAGAGAAGATCCTGATTTTATTTAATCAATTATATAATTCTTATTTATGATGTCTCGGTACGACGTTCGAGTGGACATCTTCTTTCAGATTTTTAAAAGTTTTCCTGCTTTTTCCTTTTTTAGTAGATAAATAATTGTGTAGAAGTTATGTTTAAATTTAGTTCTGAAAATAATTGCAATTAAGTATTAATCATTTCTGTTTTATCACTAACGAATTTTATAAAAATATTTCATAATTGTTATATGGATAAAATTATTATAAAATGTTTGTTTATTTTGCAGATATAAAAAGAACAAAGTCTTTAGGATCTCATTATGAGTTTAAAAAATACTAGAATTAATATTTTCAATTATTTTACAAAAAGCTTCATAATTTTTTCTTGAAACTTTTGTGTTCAAAGTAGTGATTCAAGAATTTTTTATAATATTCGAATTGTAATAACAGATTCTTTGAAATAGTATTTAAAAAATGAATCATTAATCCAATTTTCTTTCTTTAGCAGAATTCATCAGCAGACTATGAGTATAACTCTGCGAATCGATTGTGGATATCGGACACGAGAAAAGTACGAGAATGTATGCTAGACTTATTTGGAGACCAACTGGAAAAGACTGATTTTCATACTAATCCAAATGCGGTTCGTGATCATATCAATCAATGGGTGAGCAACGAGACCAAAGGACATATCCGTGATCTTCTTCCTCCTACCAGCATTACAGAAAACACTGATTTGGTCTTGGTTAATGCGGTGTACTTCAAAGGTCGTTGGAAAAACCGTTTCGATTCAACCAATTCGAAGAAGGATATTTTCTACTCCTCTAACTCCCAACATTCTATGGTTACGTTCATGAAGCAGAAGGGAAATTTCAATCATCGTAAGTTATGCACTAAAATGTCGTTTCTTATACATTACACTTTGTTACTAGCATTGATATTGATGCTTCTCTTAAAAAGACTTCCATTTTATTGTGTAGATTTATTTTTTTATTATTATCGAGAAAAAATTTCATATTAAAATTTTAATTATCATTCTGAGTTTTTAATTACCATTAGAGTTATTATTTTGTTTTCTTCCATTTTTTTTAAATTGAGGCTAAAATGTAATTTAGAGTTAGTATTTATAAACTTGCAAATTATACATGAAATTTAGTTTAGTTGAATTTCATTTCAAAGATTTTAGGAATTTATTTTTCCTTATTAACGAGGATTCAAAAGTAGATTTTAAGGCGCGAAAATCGTAAATTAAAAATTTACTCATATATAATGTTGCGTATCATAAATATAAGTGTACGTTGTTCAACGAAGTTCAGCTTAAAAATTATTTAGACAAATGATAATTACGTTATAATATAAAAGAACAATATTTTTTACAGTCGTTTCAGAAGTATTGGGGGCACATGTGCTGGAACTGCCTTACGAAGGCAACATTTCAATGTTTATCCTTCTTCCTCCATTCGTTTTCGCAAAATCCATCGCTGACTCTGAGCAAAACAGCGAGCGAGACAGTATTCGTCAGTTGGTCGAACGCATTTCCACGCAGTCAGGATCTGCGGAATTGCGCGCACTTTTGGATATGGGTATACCTCCTGAACAGGTGGAGGTCATCCTGCCGCGATTCGAGGTGGAAAAGGAACTTGAAATATCCACGCTGCTTCACGCTATCGGAGCTGGTGACTTGGTAACGCCTAACGCTGCTGATCTTCGTGGCTTCACCGAGGACGGCGAAAAACCGTTGCATTTGGGTGATGCCGTGCACCGCGCGCGAATCGAAGTCACCGAAGAGGGCACTACCGCAGCCGCAGCTACCGCTCTCTATACTTGGCGGTCTGGACGACCATTGCAACCGGCAGTTTTCAACGCGAATCATCCGTTCTTGTACTTCATCTACGAGAAACCGACGCGTAATATTTTATTCAGCGGAATTTATCGTTCCCCCAATCCTGCAAACGCATCATCCTGAGTATGAGTACATTTTGGAGAATGAGTATGAGTATGAGTGTTTTTTGGAGAATGAGTTTTGGACGAATGAGAAGCTTTGTGTGCATGTAAGTACATGATGATAAGCTTGTTTGCATCTGTGTACTTTGAAACGATTGCAATTGATTGTTACAGAGCATTATTAAGAATTTTGTAATTTTGTATAAATTAAGCGTTGCAACTCGTCATTATTTGTAATCTTTTGATGACAAAAATGTCCGGAACGTATCGACAGAGAATCTTAAAAAAGTAATGTTTGATCATTATTTTCACTATAGATGGAGACTTGTGAACGGTTTTCACTATAATATTTTGGTGCAATAATAAATATTGCTGGAGCAGAAAAAATGTACGATATTATGATGAAATTCGATTTATTATACGTGTGACGTAATTTTTAAAGGCTTTATAACTGTGAGTATAATTTGAATGTCTTTTATAATCCCATACAGAAAATTGAGTTGATTGAAAATCACCATAATTTCCAATGTGAATTTAAATCTACACTATGTTGGAAATATGAATTTATAATTCCTTTTATTAATATAAATTATATAAATTATATTTGTAGAAATTATATAATTTCAACGTTTACCAATTAAAAGGATATATTTCGACACAGACGACTGCAAAAAGGTTATAATTCAAGCTTATTTATAAGTCAAGCAAAGCAACTTTTTTACGCGAAGAGCTTAAAATTTAATAATATTTAAAAACATGAATGTGTTATTTACGAACATTATTACGTTGTAGGTATTTATATATATGGGTATAATGAAAAATTAAATTAAAATTGGAGAATATTTTATCCGTAAAGTATTATTATTTCTTATTTTTCGTTTTTCAGAATGAATTTTTGTAAAAAAAATTATATAGTTCAGTAACAGAATTATATAGTTAGTATGTTTTTAAAAATATTAACTTCAGAAGCAAAATTTATACACAATACAGTCACGGTGTACAATTTGTCTGAATCGGTACGACAGGATGTGACACGAAAATGATAAGTGGTCACATACACTCTCCAATCATGGGTCGAAAAAATACATTGTATGCTAGGTTTATTCATATACTTTGTCTGTGCTATTACAATCTATTTTAATAAATAATTTTTATTATCTGACGAAAGTTTTTCAGGGAAATTATCATCGTTCCTATAGAATTATAATTTACCGATAGTCGATCTTCCCTGATCGATGGATAACACGTTAAAAGAGTCACCCACGTAAGTTTATAATTTATTCTTCAAACATCAATACTTCATTGGTAAGGAAAAGACAGTAAAATGCATATGAATTTGCATAGAGTTCACATTATTTAATAATTAAAAATTAATCGTCGCCGGACAGATACATGACTCTGAAATATCTGTTGAACGTTCTTGATCTATGCAGAATAAATCAAAACTCACCGACAAGTTGCGCCTCCATCGGCCTTGTTTCCAAGCAGGACTCGGGTCGGTGGTTCCATTCACTGACGCTGACGTCACTGAAAGCCACCGAGGTCCCGGTAAAACGTGTGCAGAAGCGACCGTTAGCCGGTAGCATCCGCAAAACTCGATCCTCTCCGACAGGATCTGGCATCTGATTGCGTCACGCGCCGATACAAGCGAACGGATACACGGATTCTCGTCTCGAAGTCTGGCAGTCCTTGACGCAGGCCTCGATCCCGGCGAAAGATGAGCAAACTCGAGATCCGTGAGAGATTCGCCGTACTTCCTCGAAGAAACGACTTCTCCGACCAGTTGCTCTCGGAGAACGGTATTGCGCTTACTACGGAGAATCTTCCTCGATCGATCTCTGTGCCTAACCTTTTTCTTTTTCTTCCAGCCAATCGATATAAGACTACGAATACGTGAATTTTCTTCCTGTCAAGGAACTCCATATCAGGTCATCATTGATCGATCGTATTTCCATATATCGTAATTCGACAATCCGTCTTTGAACCCGTCAAATCGTTGCACTTCATTTTCACGTGAGATGGGGTTTTGATTGGTCTAACATAAGTATGCATATGGACGATAAATTGAATAGTTTAGGAATTTTTATGAGTCTCTCGAGTTGAATGATCGTTGAATTGACAATTATGCGAATGGTCATCTTGTGGAGGTAATAATAAATAAATACTTTATTTATTCTATTTTGTTTGTGGCTTTCAGTACACGTAAGAATGTGTAAAAATTATTTCAATTGTGTTTAAAGGTGGCGTAATTGCGACTGAAGGCATTATTGAAAATATGGGGAAGATTAAATGCATTTCTAGTTTCTTACAATGAATAATGCAATCTGATATCAAACAAGATTAAAAAAGCTGTTTCTACATCGTAAGATCAGTCGTGCAATTAAATTTAGTGCACGTTTAATCGCGATTATCTTATTGATAATTATACCGGCGATTATTACTTCGATATGGCGTGCAAAATTGTCCATTGCGCGAGAACATTGTCCATTTATTGCCAGTAATATAAATCGCGTTAATAAAAGTTCTATTTAAATGCTTGTTCTCGATTCTGTACGCTTCGTCGTGATAGCCTTTTTGTCTTGAATTACAAATTCCCTCGTGTAGAACAGCGTGCCATATCCGGCAATGGTGCTGCAGTGTGCATTTGTAATAACGATTCTATCTTTATCGTCCTTGCGTGGAATCGTGCGATTTCTGCGTAAAGACACGTGACACCATTCCATGCGTTTTTCGTACCGCTGATGTCAAAATGGGTTATCGATCCGTTCAAGTAAAAAGCAATACAATAGATCGTTCAGATACTGTAGATTGTGAAAGTATTTGAACATTAGTAGAGACTTTTCATGAATATGGAAACTGTAAGAGAAGAATGCAATAACTTTCTTATGGAGAAACAATTTTAAAATTCAGCAACTTTGGAACTAAATTTTTACCTTTTCCAAATTTTCAAAATATTATATATATATATATATCTCAAAATTTTCTATGACAAGTGCTTAAATGTCTTTTTAACTATTGTATGTAGTAGTACATATTTAATACTATACTTAGTATATGATGAAATATAATATTGTTGTCTTTCAAATTTCAAAAATTAAGCTCATAAATTGATGACTTCGTAAGAAATATAAAAGTGTTGCTCCTGATTATTAATTTGCTATGGACATTTGTACATTTTTATATATTCATATATTCATTAATTCATATTTATTCTTATTGTAGATCTATCAGGGCTGAATATGCCGATGAAAATGTTTTATATGACGAAACTTTCAATGAGAAATGTTCAAATACTTGAATGAGTCACTGCACGACCTCTATCTGCTTACGTTTATGAATAATTTCGCGCGATCTGTGATGTTGATAATAGACACGATTTGAAAAAGCATCCGCTCGAACGATCGGCAGATAAAATTCTAACGGAGTCTCGGCGTTTGATCGGACAACCTTGACAGTCTCGGTAAACGTGGAAACATTGTTAAGGTTTCCCTCGATACTTTCACTTTCCTTCCTCCTTTTTCGCAGCAAGTGCACAAGCCTGCTGCAAAGATCGCTGGTGAACACGTGCTTTTACGCTTTGATGCTAACGGTAAATCCCGATGGGTTTCTCGTTTCTTCGCTTGAAATCATTTTCGAACGAACATTGACCGCGTTGCTGACCCCATTTTTTTCCCTTTTCCTTTATTTTACTTCCGTTTTGTTACTCGCTGTTTCAGATTGGCTGTGCAGTGTTGTTTTCAACCAGTTACTGTTGAACCATTAATTCTTTAAGCGTTATGGCCGTATACACGTATGTGTCTGGTGAATGTTATCTGCATACTCATATAGATTTATATGGATGTTTAAATAGAAAAACTGTGACTAAATGTTTGAGATTTTCTACAATGTTTTATTGTAGAAAATGAAGAGGTAATTATTAATTTATTATTTTATGTTTAAATGTTTTTATGATATTATTTTTAATGCAATATATTGTATATAATTATAATGTTGTATATTTAATATTACATAAATTATGGATAGGTACGTTTGAGATAGAAATATCCATGTTCTCGGCTAACTTAGGATCGTGGATCAGTTTCCTATATAGTTGTTCCACTCTTATACGGGTTTCCTTGGAGAGCCTCGAAATTCTAACGTATTGGGATATCGTATTCATAAGGCACGTATATTAATGGACGTACGGCACATGGTGCTACATGGTGCACGTGCAACACATAAACCACTTCCTTGACAAGACCCAGTTTCGATGTCTCTCGCGTATGTCGGTGCTTAATTATGCCAAGGAAGCACTTACACGAGTGCAGCTCGTCGGTAGAAAAAAAACGTACTTCCTTTTTGGCTTCTTTATCGATCGTTGATTATTTATGCCAAATTTTTTGCGACAATCAGGTATTTTTTTATTCTTCCCTTCTTCTCTTTTTTCTCAAACCGGATAGCGTTTTACGAATTACGAAAATCGTTATAGAGTGAAGTTTCACATTTTAATTACAATAAATTCAGGCTGTTTTAACAAATTTGAAAGTTCTTAAGTTTCTGGCTGGGTATTTAATATAGTTGTATTATTTATGGATTACGTGAGAAAATAATTGATGTAAAGAAATTTAAAGTAGCAATTTACATACTGATTATACATTAATAAGAAAATTCAATTATTTTATCAAATTATATACTATTACACCTATTGTTATATTAGTAAATACAATATATTGATATAATACTATTATTGACTAATTATTATTTATATTAATTACATATATATATATATTATAAGAAATATAAAGGGGAAAGGACAATGTTAAAAATATATAATTGCTACTTTCTGATTTCTGAAAAGATAGAATAGACATTTTATTTCAACATAGTTACTCAGAAGTTTTGAGAATATATTTTATTTTATTATTTAACAAACATGAACAGATATTCCCAATTCCTTGCAAAGGAAAAGGAAAGAAAAGAAAACTTAAAATTTGAAAATTAACGTAGTATAATATTTTCATTAATGCTGTAGTTCCAAGTGGTCTTGGTCTTTGGAAAGGTGGCGCTTAAGATTCTACATGACTGCTCAATAAAAGGTGATAAAAGCCTAAAATTCATGGCAATAAATCACTGGACAGGACTGTTCTTTTACAACCTGCAATTTAAGCTCGCTCTTTAAACTGTTCATTATCAACTCGTCCCATTCAGTTGATTTTAATATCTTTCTGCGGCTTTGGTAAGTCAACGTATCTGTGTACTTCGCGACCAGGTGTTTACGATTTTTATTAACATTCGCGAAAATTCTGGACAACTTGTCTGATAGATTTTTCGAATAGCGAATAGTTTGCTTTCTCATGTAATATATTAACTTCTTAAATTTTTTATGGTGTTTTTTGATCTATCCTTTGTTTTTAATGTTTCATTTGTGATGTATATGTGTTTAACATCAAAATAATATTCAGTTATGATTAAATTCATGTCTATCATATCATATCTAATATACATATTTAATGTACAAGAGGATATTAATCCTCAATTTAGGATATTTCTCAATTTGAATATTGTTTATGAAATGCAATGTTTTATCTGTTATATATATATATATATATATATATATATATATATATATATCTTGAGAAAGACTGCAAAAATGAAATAGTTTAATGAATGATGAAAAATGTTAAAATGAATTAATGATTTAATTATTATTAATAGAGCATTTACGTGTCTAATAAAGTAATGCTTCATTATACAAAATTAATAATTTTACTCTTTAAAATAGTTAATAATAATTTTACTCTTTAAAATAGTTACTAATAAGAACAAGGATATTAATTTTATCGTTTTTGACATTTGAATTGGACATAATTCCCACGTTTGTCGTAATAAGTTGCAGAGCCCTCTTATGTCCTTTATTATTTACTATATAGCTCAACTGCACTAAATTAGTCGCGTTACGAACATGTGGGGAGGGGGTTAATCTTGTGCCGAAAATCATAGCGTGAAGATGTGTTATTCCAAGTAGTGCGTACATATTAATTGTGTAATACAACTTTCATTATCCTTTCATTCTACATGTTCACGCTGCTATTAACTTCATTTAGTTCACGTACGTTTTTACTCAATTTATCGAATATTATTTTCTATAGTCTTTGGTTGTTACATTTATTGGTACTTTGCCTCATGAGCTTTTGAAACGGTATTTGACCTTGAGCATTGTTTCAATTTCATATAATTTATTTCTTTTATACACTTATTTGAAAATTTAATTCTTTTTTTTTGTAATATTTAGTTGTTTTGACGAAATTCTAGAATTTTAATATTTTCGAAAAAGAACATTACGGATAAGGTAAATGATGTTCTGCGCATCACGTTATTTGCGTACTGCGCAGTTATGTTCAAATTGACGAAGGACGCCATGTTTAATTAGTAAGAATCTTGAAACTCTAATGACAGACATTCAGAGTATAATTTTTAAAGATCAATTATATTACAAAATATTTGTTCTAATAATTATTACAATAATAATTAGTTAGAAATTTTGAAAAAGGAGTAGAGATTTGAAGAAGAATATTAGTCTCAAGTTTTGTAATAATTAAATTTTATTAAAATTTTAATTCATGTTTTTATTGAAATTTCAAATTTGAATAAAATTTTATTTCTTTTGATTAGGATGGTACATGTATTTTCTTAATGTTCTTAAAAATTTATAATTGTTTAATTATATATCTTAAGATTCATACTATAAGTGATTATTGTTACGTTAATCAATGGTATATCCTTAAAAATAAATTATATATTTTGTTAAAGGTTTCTCACAACTTCCAGTTAACTCTATTTTCTGGGAAGAGATAGTGGTGGCTTCAATGTCAAACATGTAAGAATTTTTATAATTTACTTCTTATATTTTAACTTTTTGAACGCACGTGTCTTTAAGAATAAATTACAATAATTCATATTTTGTTAAAGATTTTTCCTTCTTTCTCCTATCTCCTGG
The DNA here is from genome assembly GCA_032399605.1 of Melipona beecheii. Classification (NCBI taxonomy): domain Eukaryota; kingdom Metazoa; phylum Arthropoda; class Insecta; order Hymenoptera; family Apidae; genus Melipona; species Melipona beecheii. The sequence goes on along the minus strand of JAUCMO010000504.1, from coordinate 4,244,152 downwards.
AAAGAATCTACAATTAATACTGCTTCAAAAGCCAGCAATGTAAGTAATTGTATTTTATATTTTATTTAATCCTACTTATTGCAGTTTATATTAATTATCATTAATTAAAGAAAGAAATCTAATTGAACATTTGACAAATCTTATACATCTTATATAAATATAAATCTTTTATTTTTGAATCGAATGTTATCATTAAAATCTTATGTTTCATAAAGATAAATTTTTTATTATTTTAAATTTTCCAAGAAGAATACATTGTCTCTAAAAACAAATTATTATATTTTATGTTATATTACAGACTTCTCCATTTCTTTCATGGGATTCGACGATTTCTACTTGATATTGGGTTTCATAAACACTTCCTCTGAGCTACAACTACATCAATGACAATACTTTGCATCTAATCGTGAGTCGCATGCATTTTTGTTCCTCTGGTCACTCAATCATGTTGTAGGATGAAAGGTCCGAATCGGCACGAGTGACTAGTTGTATTACGTAGAATTTTTGACGAACATAATGACCGCAGGTATTTATTATACCTGTGAGTAGTACATTTTGTCTGTGTTTTATTTATTAGCTTGGGCTTAGGTTTTCTTGCATATCGCGTTTTTAAATGTTAATAATGCATTAATAATTAATATGAATTGATATGAATAATATAATGTTGATAATGTATAATTAAAAATCACATGTGTATTCATTATAATTATTTGTAAAATCAAAGTATGATTATTTACAAACAAAATATCCTTATGAATATATACACGCTATCTATATGAGTAAATAAAATATGAAATGAATGATTTTGTTTGAATATTGTAGTGGAGAAGTCGGATTCCCTTCGATTTCGTTGCTATGAACATTGCAATTTTATGATTTTGAAGTTACTATAATGCTAATGATGATATATATCCCATACTCAATTTTATCTTTTATTTTATTGTTCCATTTCCATATTCAATATAATTTCAATAGAATTAGAAAAGTATTATATAAAACTCAGTTTTATCCGTTCAAGAATGTATCAAATTTTACATGCAAGAAGACACTTCGCGACAGGCAGATTTTAGAATCAAAGCAACGACTTTGAACATTACTTTTGTATTTTTAGAGATGTGCTTTGTATACTGCTGGAATGTATTAATTTGTGTCTAATAACTACAATAACATTTAAATATGGTATCATAGTGACTAAAATGCATGTTTAATAATTAATGGTAGTGTTTAAGCAGATAAAGAATTACGAGTAGTATAATTTACGCGAGGCATATTTCATTCTTTTTATCAATTACTACATTTCGTAACAAATGATAATGTATAGTGTTGATACAAGCATGAAATATTGTCTCGCATAAACTTATACATAGATTGCAGATTTTCTTATGTTTACGTGGAAATTCAAAAATTCTGCAAACATTTGCAGAATGCACGTGATGTTGAAAACTATATAAAATATTCAAAGTAAGCTACATGATATTTATTCGAAGTTACCTTTTTTAAATATACAATAATGTCAGCTTTTAAAATCTCAATATTTGTTTGAAATTATATTTTTGTAATTGCAAATTGTACAAATATCTGCAGTCCAGTTATAATCGTGATTTAAAGTTGATTAGCTTTATGATCTAGTAGTTCAATTTATTTCCAGCTCTAGATTTTCGTGTCGATTTTACTTCAAAGTTTCTTCTGCTATTTACACTGCATAATGGTCAGAGTCGATCATTTTGCAAAGGAATATCACAAGGAGGATTTGTTCAAACTTTCCTTTATGGAAAACTGTTGTAATAAATTTTTACGTAAAAGGAGGATGGATGGAACCGTGGGTAGGGTGGGTCTTCACTCGCAGCAGCTCCACGCGGTGAGACCTGGGCAATCTTATTATTGACATACAACATGAATTATATGAATTATATGACATACAACATGAATATAACAAATAACTTGAGTTGATTGGCTGCGATCGCGGTTATATTAACTTGATTTAAATATATCATACACATTGGAAAATTTATTACATATATTTATTATTATAATCAGCACAGAGGCAAGATTTTCAATATTCATTGAAGCAAGTTTTCTATAGAAGATTAAAAATTACAATTTTTTAAAAATTAACTTAGTCAAGTTTCACGGTGAAATATATATTATCATCGTATCTCTTCAGGTTAAAGACTCAAAATCTAGTGGTTCCATGTAAATTCGTATTTTTATCATAACTTCGTATTATTGGTTACGTATATTATTACAAAAAAAAAAAAAAAAAAAAAAAAAAAATGTACGCTATATGTTAGAAAAATAGAAATGTCACAAAATCTCACCTGTACCTCTGTACTACAAAACAATATAAAATTTTATAAGAAAAGCGCTGAAATTGACGCTTAGGATGGACGAAGGTTAACGAACTGTACTGTACAACAAACTCGATACTCGTCAAAAATGAATATATTTAATCTCCCGTTACTCTACAAACAGAAAGTAAGAAAAAAATATCAAAAGATAATTCGATAACCAATGCACGGTGCGATAACCAATAACGTAGGCGCGAGTGTGTTCAGTTCGCAATACACCGATAAGTAAATGCACGGCTTTAACAGCTGTTTCGCTAATGCATAACAGCAAACAAGCTGGTTGAAAATATAAATCCGCTCGTTTTTCTAATTACACCTCGTGAATGCTTTCGCGCGCTTGTTCCGCGATCCGATGAGACCGATAAAGTGTTCAGCGAGCGCCGCGGGATCTCCCATTCGCTTTGTTCCTATCCCGACACGCCAGCAAACACATATTTACTCACAGTCGTCATCCATTGATTTTATAAGTCTCGACCTATTCTCTCGTATCGCTGTACTCTCGTCTGTTCTCTTCGCTGGATAGAAATATTAAATTAGCCAATTTCGTTCTTCTTATTATTGGACTGCTGCTTAAAGTGTCGTTCGAAAGTAAAGCTATGTACGTTTGTGTGAACTTGTCTAAAGACGGCTAATACGATTTTTTATACGCTCGTAATGGGTGTCCACGTTCTGTATAAGTGGATTCGAGCGGCAGGAGTTTATCGAACCCTTACTTTTTCCTTGATTTACGTTCAGTCTCTTTTTTTTGCAATACCTTTTTTGCAATAACGTGACATATTTCCTTATCACTTGTTAAGAGTTCCAGTTTTATTAAAGTTTCCAGTTTTAGATTTTATATTATACTTGATTTAATACGATATACCTGATCGCGATGGCAGAGTGTCAGCGAGATTTCAAAACGGTTTCACACAACGCGCGTAACAAAAAAATTCTCACAAACATTTTTAAATACTTTCGCGAGCAACTGTATGATAATACATACGTGCATACGTGTCAATCGAAACTGTTGCACCTATAACTATACACCAATTAATAAAGCGTTTGACGAAAAATTTTCAGTTAACGGATTAGATAAAACAAGTATTTTTCTTCGTCTCTGCGTTGAGTTGCATTCTAATTTGCATTCGGAACAGAGAAACCGTGATACGCCGCGACAAGCTGCTGTTGCCGGTTTCGCTGGTCGTTTATCGGGGCCTGGCTGGCCACGCGAGAGACCGCGTGTTCCACCGATCTCTATGTGTAGTATACGTGTGTGTGTCCGTGTGTGTGTGTGTGTGTGTGTGTCTGTGCACCGGTGTACCCGGTGTAATTACGTTTACAGGCGGCGTTCCCATGTGTTGTCTACGTTACGTATACGTGCCGGTTGCAAATTTTTAACGTTTCATAATTATACGCCTGTACCCGAGCACACCAGCCCGATCTAATGTTACATTTAGCGTGGCGAGCGCGCCAACCATAGACAAGCGCGCACGTCCGTGGAAAACCTTGATCCGATATCGCAACGATTTTATATTAGGCGCAGAGCGGCCTAATCTCACTCGCTCGGGATTAGTTTGATAACTACGGGAAAAAGTCACCGTCTCGCGAGGATTTACCATTTTTTCTCGACATTCGTCAGAGTTGATTCAATTCGTCTCGTCGCTGAATTCGTTACCGCGTTAGGACTTAAAATTTCTTACTTCGTTTTGTAAGAAAACCGAGCCTCTTTCTTTATAATTATTCGATTTGAAATTGTCCTTTATAATTATTTGACTTGAAATTATCATCTTAAAATTCTTTTCAAGGGTGTTTTCACTTCAGTTATATTCCTGAGATAATAACGATCCATCAATGATGAAAATATGAATAATTTTATTGAATCATCAAACGTTCTTTCGATATTTCAATTGAACTCTTTGTGTGTTTAATTCGTTTAATTAGAACAGTGTGCAGATAAGCATCTGAGATGCTTAAAATATAATCAGTTTATTTATTAGAAGTTTAAAGAAGATAACATATTAGAAGATAAATATAGCGGCATGTGTTTAAAGACGAATGTGCTCTTAATTTATTACGTGTAATAAATTAAATGTTAACTTTAATAATTTTAAGCACTCAGGGGTTAAATTTAAAAAAGAAGATTTCAGCTTTCTAAAAACGGAATTTATTTTTACATTCGTCGTAATTTTCTAAATAAATGATAAATAAATGATCAGCGATTGACAGTCTTGCAGTGTTAAAAATAATTTTGATTGAATTCACTCGAGAACATTCGAAACGTAAATACGTGAGGAAAAAAAATGAAAGAAAAATTTTCAAAAAAGTAAGAGAATTTCCAAAGAGAGAAGTTGACGTGGTTTAATGTTTCACTTCCTTGTTTATCTGTTTGCGTTTTTTCGAGAATGTTAGATTCCTCAGTAGATGGTAATCTGTGGGTAGAAGTTCAGCAAGACGGATGAGAAACGATGAAGGAACTGAGTAGCTCCATTGTGGAAATTTTTCTGCTCTACATTGCAACTCGAAGTTACTCGCGTTATCGTGAAACAAAATTAATTCACGGCGTTCTCTATCGCGGTGTTCATAAATCAGTTAACTTTTAATTTCCATGGAATAAACGATTTTTATTTACGCTAGGAAATTATTATTATACCGATATTTCTAGATAACTTGAAGGATTTAGTAAGAATACTCGAGAGGAGAAATCTTCCTTTTCATGACTTTTGCTAGTTAAAAACGCTTTAGAAAATAATTGGAGCAAAGCAATTTTGAAGAAATCGATACTGATTTCGCATTGAATACTATAATTATTGAAGTTTACGTTCTGTACAATAGTTTCTCTGATAGTTTTCGTGATAATGGGGACGTAAGAGTGAAAAAGAGGGGTGTTTAACTTCGCGAAGTAATCGTATAATTTTATTTAAAATTAAATTGAACAGAAACACTTATTTTATTAGAGAATTACAAGGAGAAGTTAACTGCACAAAATATAGTGCAATATATAAATCATTTATGATTTTTATGACGAACTTCACGATTTTACCATGTATCGTGAAGTTACTTAACTATCACAGTCGTTAAAATCAATTCGCAATTCCCATTGGATTTACAACTTTCTACAGATTTTTACAAGTACTACAAGTTTCGCAATTTTTTTTGTAGCTTAAAAGTTTTATGGAAATGAAAATTTATTATTTATTGTTGATCAGAAGTGAAAGTTTTGTCGCTTTTATTTTTCTACCTGTAGTTCTATCATTAATAAGCAAAGCTGTACGAACGAAGTAATTAACTAATAACTAATAAATAATGCCCCTTTCCTCCCGTATTTCATTCCATCGCAATTTTCTCTTTCTCGCTCCCTTCGGAAAGAAGAAGAAAACAGAATGAAAGTAAAAAGAAAAGGAGTACGGATGGAAGGAGAGATTAAAAGAAAATATGATTTAACACAGTAACGAATGGTCGTCGGTTGAAATGGTAATAATAATCATCAGTGAAACGAGATGAAGGTTGGGTGTTATTATTCGCGGAAGGTACCCGCAGAGATACGTAACGAAGAGAACACTTCCGAGAGATGAAACAGTTCTACTTACAATTAGGTACACAACCAACCGAGAGGTAGTTGTTTCCGTGTTGAACTTCGCGGTGATCTCCTTGATTCATTGTGACCACCGTTATTCCGGATATTGTCTTGCTAATAAAGCAGCGTACAGCTTGGTAATTACCCTTACCAGTTGTGGTATAAGAAAGAGACAGATGAGGGGAGGAGACGAGGAGCTGAAAGAGAGTAGAAACAAAATGACTATGAATTATTCATTTATTTAAAAAATGATGTACATTTCATAGAAATTTATTTACTGCAGACGAGGAACGTTTATATTTTTCCGTAATTAACAAGGCATGTTTGAGTATTTTTCCCGGAAATTTATAAAACGTAAAAGTCCGAAACACTTTTAACGACGACTTCAGTCAGTATTCATAAATACATATCTGCCTATTCGTTAAGTAGCTCTTTTCAAATTCCAAATTCCAAAAATCACTTCCTAGTGAAATAATTTCTTTATTATATATTCTTTTCAACAAATTTAAGAGAAATAATTTTTAAAATATAATGAAAAAATCATGTTTGAACTTAAATTTAATTTAAAATTAATAAAATTAGTTTTTTCTTATATTTGGATGTTTTATAAAAAAAAAAAAAAAAGAAACTTTTGGCTCACCTTGTGTTTTTTAAAGTTTCTTATAATTGAAAAAACAAGTTTTGTAAGAATATGGTAGTTAGAAGATTTGATAAATTCAATTCTTGGCGACTAAGCAGAATCGAAAGATTCAACTTCATTCATAATGAACTGATAATATTGTAATAAATGGCCAGTATTTCCAATCTCATCAAACAGAAGGTACTTGAAGAATATTGATAGATAAATACTGCGAACTTTTCTAATAATTAGACTGCAAATTTTATAACTTATACTCTATAGTCTGAATCTAACAAATTTAGTCAAATAACAATATAACTCAAACATGAAATCAAACAACACTCTGTACGAACACGAGCTCGTAAAAAAGAAAGAAAAAAAGTATGAACAATGACAGTGTATTACGAGAAAAATGGAATATAATTCCATTTAATCCAGGATCACGATTTTAGTACATAAACCGAGATTAGCTTAACGGTAATTCGTCACAATGCCTCTCGAACAAGTTATTACAGCGTGTACACGATTGGATTACGTATACGCAGGCTGGATGACAATTAGAAAAGATTTTTTTTCCCTGCACGTTAATTAACCATACGAGCAACATGATTTATTCATTATATTATATTGTATAATTATTTGAAGATGGTATAAACGGACTTATCGAGAGATAGAGAGAGAGAAGATGATGAAGCAGACGAGATCGTTAATTCTCTCATTGAAATCTAGCAGAACACAATAAACTATCTTAATTTTTTCTTAAATCTTTCATTCGTCAAAGATCAGGCAATAATTTATTATAATATTACAAATACTATTACAAATACAGTCTAGTATATCTATACTTCAATCTAAGTGAAACTTAACTTGTACTTTAATCTTCATTCAAGTAAAGGAGCACTTCACATACTTGAAACAAACACCAAACTACAGTGGCGATTATCTGGAAACGACGAGCAAATAACCTAGTTGCAACTTGGAAAATCAACCTTGCTCCTCGCGTATCAAGATAAAACCCATCTCGAAGATGGGTTGCACGTTATAACTCAACCCGTCAAAGAAACGATATCCGTTCTTCCATCATCGTCGGATCAGATCGCGGAACGTCTCTTACCAGTATAATTCGACGTGCAACTTTGGTTGTTTCTTTTCCTTTTCTCATCTCTTTCGTTTTCTTTCCGACTGCCTAAGGAATTTACATTGTTCGGACGAAAGTGCGAGAAAGAAACTCGGCATACAGTTTCAAATATATTCGCCGAGTTGGAGATCGCAGGTTGGTTGGAAATGTAATAGGAAATGATTTTGCAACGAATTGTCTGTAACGCGAGATTTACAGTGGGCGAGTGTTTGATAGAGAGAGCGAGATACTCTCGTAGAAAATTTGATATCCTCGCTTTCGCGCGAGATGCATACCGATTGTTTAACCGGGGATTTATTTATAGACACCGGAGAAAATGTCTCATTAGATGTGGAGAAGTTTTGTTTTGGGAAATTGTTATGACTTCCAATTATAGTAGTAGCAGGTACCTGTCTAGACATGTTTTTGTAAATGTAATTTAAAGAGTGAAAACTGTTTCACCTGTTGTGTGTCATGGCTAGAATAATATTCAGAGATGAGGAGCTACGCATGATAAACATAATTTCTAAAAGTGTATAAATATCCTGTGTAACATTTAATTTAAGTAAAATCATTTCTTACCTAAATTTCACTGTCTTTGACATACATTTGTAAAACTGCGAGTTTGCATAAATCCACAGTTTAATCATAACAGATATTTTTGGATATTTAATGCATTTTTTCTCACCTTTGAAATTTTCGTAAATTCATAAGTCACAGTGAAAAGATATATATATAGAAATTACTTTATTCTAATTTTAATTAATTTAATCCAACAATTATTTTATTTCATTTACTTGAATATCTGTTGTTAAAAATCAAACATATTTTTGATTTTTAAAAACTTTCTTCTTTTAAATTTTAAATTTTAAGATTTTACGTGAAAATTGATGTTGTTTAATTTTTCCAATATTTACAAGTTTAACTGTACTTCAGTTTAGTCGGTAGTTTTAGTATTAAATGGATACTAAAGTATAAAAATATAAACGATGAAATATACATATACAAACCAAAACTGAATAGCGAATTTAAATTTTACACTTGAATCAACAAAATTTCAAAAAGAGAAGAAAGTTAAGGTTCACAGATCGCTTTAACACCAGACAGTAATAACCAATAAATTCTCTATTACATTTTCTTGTTTCGAATACAAAATAATTCTCCGTCAAAATGGCCTTGCTTTGTTATTCGTAAAGGCACGGAATTTTCAAGTCAACTGCATTGAGAAAAAGATATCTATGGAGAATTTTGTCTTTGTCTGTGGAGAGATATTGGCCGAGCATAGTGGACGTTGGTCCAGATAGGCTGACAAATATGCACGAAAAAACAATTACGACGCGATTCGGGCATCAGTCATGCGCGTCTAAAAGACTTTGTCGCAGTTCTCGAGGCCGTAACCGGCCAACTTTTCGTTCTTTTTTCCCGTCGTCCACGTAATTTCCACGAATTTCTACGCGCAACCGCAACAATTATGGAAAAGGAATGAATATTTGGTTAGCGGCGGAACTTTCGAAATCATGTTACAAGAGATACAGATATAAAAGAAAAGAATACTTCATTTGTGAAATTGAAAAATGTTAAAAATTTTACTTACCATCCCGAACTGACAGAGTCAATTTAATGACAAACCTTCGTATTTTATGCGAAGGTACATTGAAAGTTTTTATAAAATACAATTGAAAATGTGAAAATTTTTGGAAAAGGAAACCGCTGTTTGGGCGAAAAATAACTAATTCTCTAAAAGTTAAAGAAATTGAGTTTGAGTAGAGATTCGTTTCATGAAATATTATAACGAATAATATAAGAGAAGAAGAAAAATGAGAAAGTAGAAAAATTATTTCAACAAATATCACAGAAATATATTACACTATATTGATACACACTATATAATACTACAATAATTTCGGTATTTTATTTATTTCCACGTATTATGTATCTTCAGTGTTTTTTTGCACAAAAATTCGATCAATCTACGTTGCCAGCCTTCTGTACTTTCCAATTTCAATTTCGGAATTGATCAATGTATCTTTTAAGTGGCTAATTAAACGAGAAATATAATATGGAATAAAATGGTACTTCCCGAGGGAAGTGGAGCTCGTAGCATCCCGCGGCAATTGATGAAAGCTCGATCAGCAATAATTCCACCGAACGTATATATTCGTTTTCATCCGTGAAATCGTCGACCATTGGTGATCGTCTGGTTCAGATAGCAACTTTGCCTGTGTAATTTTGGCGAACATGGCCACCGATAATTGTATCGCTCCCGGTAGAAAAAATTCTCGTCGTAAATGTATATATAAAATAAATATACCTCCCACTTTTATCTCTTCATCGATTTAACCAGGTACTTACATCTTTCTTATATCTTTGTAATTGGCCATAATGATCGATGCATCATCAACGTTTCACGTTAACGCGTGGCAAACGTCGCGTCGTATCGGGACAATGATCGATCTGTACGGAGGATATTTGAACGCGGATGTACTTGCGATTTATGAATCCTCGGAGCGTAGAGGATGTTTCACAACGTGTGGGACGATAAATACGAGAACAGGATACTTTGATTTGTCTCTTCTTTTTTTTTTTTTCTTTCTGAATTGTCTGTTACAATGGCTCATATTTGTCTTACTTACTTTGAAAGTATTCGAACACTTATTACGAAAAATTATACGTACAGAATTTATTCACTTTAAATTTTTGCTAAAGCCTTGCCTACGTTTGTGCAATATTTTCTTTATTTACATATCGACAGAATAAAACGCCAATTGTCAAGATAATTATTGAAGTAGTAAAATGAAATGCTGTTTATCTCCGAGTAAGAAAATTTTGAATATGTATATTACTCTTGTGTAAGATTTCTTTTTTCGTCGCCAGCTATTGCTTCGAAACAACGTTGCTTCCACAAGTTATGGAAGCTCCTGTAAACGCTCGACTTTCGATGATTTATTCGCTTCGTAAAACCAGTTTCAGTATCGACCTATCGGCGATCTTCTTCGGTTGATAATGTAATAACACTCCGAATGCCTATGATAATCTAGTGTAACATCGTTTTTCATCAGTGATCACCCATGATGTCCTCCTCATTTCGTAGTCCGGTCACGCATTCTTCAATCTGTTCCAGCTTGATCGTTCTTAATCGCGATTAATTGCTCGTCGCTAGTCCACTGATTATACGAGCAGTCTCGCTCGTGATACCGTTAAACCGTATTCATCGTTTCAATACCGTATTCGTTCGGCTTCAAAAAAATTTCGTTTGCGCATCTCTGTAGTAATTTTGTAACACGAAGTTCTTCTTTTCCTATCACGCATTAAAATGATATATGACAAATAAAGGTGTGTCCTTCGCAAGATTTTACGAACATAAAAATCAAAATAAAAATATACGTGCTCGCAAGAAAATTTGGAACGTTTCCAAAGTTTTCGTGACTTCAGAATATTATTTTTTTAATGAACTCTGTATTGCTTTTTTTTATGAGTTTCTATTGATAAAAAAAATAATACTCCGAATGAGATTGCAATTGCGATGATCTCATTGCTGTGATAGTTTCAGTGTCAAAGTGAAAAGCTCTAGATTAAATGACTGGTCTAAAGTCTATAAAATTACTGCAGAAAATTACTGGCAGTTCTAGTGTTAAAATAACCTTCTAAATTGATTCTAAGATCGCAGTAAAAATTTCTAAATTGATACATTGATACGAGTCTGTTCTTTCGATCGAATAAACCTTCGCGAAGGCATCGCCCATTCGTTCAAACTGTTCCGGTTCCTTTACTCAGGCGTGATGGATTACGGTTACGGTGTGCTCGTTTCAAGAAATACGAACAAAACAACGGTCTGTTTTTATTCAATTCACCGCGTGTGTCGAGGAACTAATTGAAACCGGCTTGCTACGGCCACCAAGGTAGGAAACGATCGAAAAGCGAAATGAAATTAGGGGCTCTTGGAAAAAGTCGACTGTTATTTCTCAATTAAAATCGCCGACGTGTCTCGATGAGATCACACCATGCAAGATTGTTGTCCTTTTATTATTATTATTATTATTATCTGTTATCGAGTGTATAATCTGTGTCTTGGGTTTTCAGCTTGCACATCGTTATCCTGCGAGGAAAATCGCAAAGTGTTCTTTGAGAAGTTGTCATGTAATTTATGGGAAAATTGTGAAAATTTTTGATTTGCCTTGACCTGTAGAGAAACACGTAGTATCTATATAGAATACTTATAAAATATTTTTAATCTACTAAATATTAAGTTGGATATTACATAAAAATATAAATATTAAATTAAATGTAATTTAGTAGTGTGATATTATTATATTTTTACCAATGTATATTTATTTTACAATGGTACAATTATTTTCCTTTTATGTTTAAATGGATTCGTCACAGCCTTTCGAAAATTAAATAATCAATTTTGCTCAGAGAATTTTCCAAGTACGAGAAATTGATCAAATATTTTGAATTATTTTTACCCCATTAGAAATATGAGGATTGTGAGCTGGACAACTGGAGTTTGTTCATGAAATTTTCGACGTATAAGAAATTATTTATTTTCGATGTTATTTTTACTATACGAAAAATACGAGAGTTGTGACACAATCGATTTGAAAACGGTTGGGAAACATTGAATCTGCGCTAGTCGAATAAACGCGTATCTATTCAACGCGTCTGAATTCAACGTTAACCCGCAATGGTCAGTGATTTGTCAGTTTTACAGTTATATTAGAATTTATACTGGCTGTCTACTTTCGCTGGGTTTCTTTCGATTCGAGTCAGCTTCATCATAAAACGCGAACGTGTTGCACGTTTATATGTCGCGTGATTTCGCGCGTTTCCATTGCTAACTTTATACGATCTAACGATACGAGATCGTGTTTTGTGTTGTGCACGGGCAATATAAATGTCTTCGATATTCCACGTATGTATTTTTTTTTTTCTCTTTTCGTTCTATTTGATGGCATTGCGAATGACTAAGCTTTGTCTCGAGTGAAAACGTTCAAGGTCCAGTCAGTCGAGACTAACACGCGGAATTTCGTCCGGAATGTTTAAGAATTCTGATTGTCTGACTGATACGATGTTTAAAGTAGGTCAAATTCAATGTGGTTGTTAGTCATTTGAATTTGATCTAAATTAGGTTTGATCTTTGCGATAGAGTTTTCTCTCGGAATAAACTATTAGGTAATAGTTTAATATTCATTTCAATTCAACATTTACTGTTTAAATTAATATTTATATCGTATTTCTTTGTATAGCATATCCAAGTGCTGAAAATAAATATATCTGCTTTTAATTAAAGGCGTGTTAACATTTTTATTTTATCGTAGGAACAGTTACGAGTAAATGTACAGATATAAATACGAATACACAAATACATTGTTAAAAATTTGTTGAAAAAATATCAAGAGATTGTTTCAAACTACTTTTACTAAATCAATTGTCAGAAGCTTCAAGATTCAAATTGCTTCTCGTTTATTTCGGTATGTTCTCTTTGAACGAAGCGTATGTACGTTTTTGCGAGTTTACATAAATATGTAACTATGTCGTAAAACTCGCCACTTTCATCTTTTTGCGCTTCCCGATCGGGAACACACGGCTTATTGAAACGATGCTCATTATTTCACATTAATGATCAATCAGGTTTTAAATCAGGCTGTCGTCGCTTTTTAATGGACATCCGATATAATAATAATTGAATAAAATAATTCCTCGGGTTTGTTTTATTCGCTTTAAGCGAGATTGAGGTACAGTCAATGCTTCCAGTAATTTTTATACTTCAATATTAAACATTGTCCGCAAGCGAGTAATTTTACGTGAAACACAGAGTTCGAGCGTGAATCATTGTGAAAGAAGGGCACGACTCGACTTTTTACATTCCGTCCTCTCCCCGCGACAGATTGACAGACCGACTGAACCAACTATTACGCTATACAGATTATTACACGACAGATTATTCGGTATTTTTCTCTCTCGCCTCTCAATTAAGTCTCGCCGTTCCGATCGAAATCCGCCTTTCCATGTATTGTGGTAACACGACGCGCACACGCCCATCGTTCGCGAGAGTATTTCGCTCTCGTGTACCGTTCTCATTTATTACCATTATTGTTATTACGGTCGTAATCTCCGCCAGTCAACGAGATACCGTCATAGGGACAGTTCCACGCGGACTCGGACAATCAGTGTCGGCGGATAATGGTCTGTGACTTCTCGTGCTCCTTATAATGCAAATTGCACAAATTCTCAGCCGTCTCTCCCTCGCTGAAACATTTTCAATCTGTATCTCTACGTTCTCTCTCTAACCTTTACCTCTAACTGAAATCCCACTCTACTGCATTAACCTTTTCTTTCTTTCCCCCCCCCCCCTTCTCGAGATCTTTCGTCTCTGTTTCGCGCTGCGGCCGATTTCTTTTGCCTCTTTTCCCCGGCCGATTCCGCGGGCACGTACCTTCGAGCCCGCGAAACGAAAGAAACCACGGCGATACCGTGGGGAAATGGAAAAAAAGGCACGTCATGCAACGGTCGATCTCGTATCTGTCAGCAGATAACATCGAATTCCTATGGCGGGCTCACCCACTCTCTCGTGCTGGGACCGGCCAACCTACGAACTGCAAATAAACGCCGCCGTTAACGTTTACCCATAAATCAATTTAATCGTGCGTACAGCCAACGATAGCCATCGCCTGGGCTAATGTAATCGTCCGAAGCGGGACATTGTCGTTGCGCGTGCGCTGTTGCACGTTCGCGTTGCTTTCAGTGTGCGCATGTACGCGAGCAGCATCCGCGCATGCTTCCTAATGACCTCTTGTTACCTGTGAATGACGAGTACACTCGTCACGAAGAAATGGCAATTTTTTGAGTAACGACGAGTATACTGGTCAGGCAAGAAAAGTAATTACAATTTGTTACTTGAATTAAATTTTTTGTAGGGATTGAAAACATAAATTTTAGACGTTTAAGACTAGACTTGGCTAGTTCTTTTTACATCCATTTCTAAATATCTTTTGTTATTAATATTAATTGTTATTAATTAATTAATATTAATTAGACAATAGAATTATTCATTTTTCAGAAAGAAAACTAGTATTATTTCCTTATAATTTAATTCAATTTTACAATAGCTGCACATACTCTGTGTTTGACGATATATAATTATCATCGCGTCTTGTTTTAGCGACACAATGTAGGTATATATTTTTAAAAGCGATGTCACAGCTAAGAGACTGAAAAATCTAATTGAAATCAGTGGTGACACTGGATCGTTGCTTCTCGTTCGAATAATTCGCGGCTAAGAAATGACGAACGAACGTTCAGGGCATCTGGATGTAAAAATCATAGGAAAAAAGAAAAATGATTAATAAGTTATGTAGGTTCACGTCTTGTGATGTCGAAATCCCACGTTACTTCGTGTAAGTTGCTTTCGTAATGGACTTTGCGGGGAAGTTGTTTTTGCCACCGTGAATATTACTCTTCGTTTGCTTTGCAGAAGAATACGGGTTGATGAATCATCCACAGCGATGCGCAGTAGATTTTACACTCGAATTTGTTGAAGAGTACTTCAATTTACGTACCTAATTATCGGTGATCCGTTTTTTAAACATATTTAAATTGGTGTTTAGAATGATTAACGAATTTAATATAATATATATAAAAATGATTGTTATTAAAAGTATGACCCACATAGTGTAATATTTAATCAATCAAAGTGTAATTTCATGATGATTGAAAGAGTGAAATTACACTAAAATTGTGAAATAATATTTTAATAAATAAAATAACATTTTAATTTCCTTAATATCAAGAATTGTTAAAAAATACTTACCACAAATTATCAAATTGCGCGATATCGATTTTAGAAACGCTATGGTATTACATTCTCTCTTTTAATAACCATCGGTAACCTTTAGAATCATATTTCGCAACACTCGGTATTTAAAAAAATGGATACAAGTCCGCAACAATTCCGAATATTTCCAAGTTTCTTCGTATTATACGTAACAGACCCAGAAATGTATAATAAAACCGCGATTATGTCGCAACGTATCGGATATTAGTTTCCCATTAATTTTTTTGCCGGCAACCGCTCCGGGACCGTGATGCAAGCTGTAGAATATGACACATTGCACAGCGGCGCGTGTAATTCATTTCGTTTTAAAAGCGTCGCGGAATTATCAACAGCCGTCTAATAAAATTGTGATTCGATTTGAATTACGTAACCCGTGATTTGCCATCCATCCGTTGCATCGACAATGGAAAATCTTTGACGATTAAGAACAGGAATCTGGCTCGCGTACTCTACGTCACTCTGGCGCGTTGTCTGAATCCATAACCGCGTGCCGATAACAAGCAACACTTCGTACAAGATCGTAAATAATCACGATAATAAATTCGCGCAGCGTTTTACGATTTGAATTGTCACCGATGAAAAATATTGGCTCTTACACTTCCCCTTATCGCGGGATCGTGTTTAATCGAGCTGGAAAAACCTCGTCGTCGTGTCGCGTAACGTTGTCCGATTTATTTCGCGTGAAAACCAGTGACTTTTTTGGCTCAGGTTCCCGCGCGCGTGTTACGATCTTTCAATTTTCACAGTGGACTTGTCGAAAATGAAGAATTTTTTTGAAACAGTATCTGTATCATTCTTTTTGAATTGATTGAATTTTTCGAATTAATTGGAATCTTTGTGTAAAGGTCGTTGTTTTGTAACTAGAATTACAATTGGAGCACATTCATATCCTCTGTAACGCGCTGTGGCCGTGTGGAGAGACCATATAATCAAAAATCATAATTTGCACAACAGGAACTGTTCTTGTTAAACGAGTACAAGAGTTAGTAAACAGTGAATGCTTGAATAAGCTGCTTGTGTAGTAGCGTGTAAATTGTTCAAAGCAAAGCATTGGATCGCGGATTTTTATGCATTTATAAGAAATTATATTTATTCATTTATTTTATCTTTATTCTCGTAATATTACAAGATAAATATAAATTTAGCATAATAAAAAACGTATCTTAATATCGATATAAAATAATATTAATTTATTTCATTTTGTTTTTTAATTTATCCTATAACATTCGTACTTTGTATTCGTATATGTATAACTTTCTTATCACAAATTCTCCGCATCACAAATTGCATTAAATATTTCGTCCGGGATTATGTATTGAATTTCTATTGTTGATATTTTAAAATAAATAAGGAAAATTAAATTGAACTCTCGTTGTCAAGAAAGAGTGTCATTTCCATATTGTAGCCGACATATTGTCACTTTCCATTCGACGCAAAACCACGGGGCTATTAAATTTTATCAGGCATCGGTTGTAACTCATTTCTCTACTTTAATTAATTTCTTCGAAGTTCTTTCACTTAACGAGTCACGAAAAAACGACTTCATTACAAGATACAAGATGAGCACCAAACGCATGCGCGCGAATTCCAAAAGATTCAGCGGGGAGAAAGGAGAGAATTCACACTAGCGAATATATCATAAATATCTGATTTTATTAAGATTTATCAAGATATATCATCGTTGTATAATAGTATACAGGATGCGTATCATATAATTGAAACACTGTTCGCTTTAAAATTAATTAAAAATTTAATTTTCTAAAATTTGTCGCGCGAAAAACGACGAAAATATAAATATAGAAAGTAACTTTGTAAAATTAAAGTTGAAATGTCTTTCGAATCAATCGATTAAATACTTGAAAAATTAGAATAGTCGAAATAATCAGAAAATATCGAAGAATTGAACACGTACTTCTTTACGTATTGAACGAGAAAACGATTCTTTCCATTCAGACAGAAGGCTTTCGATTGGCAGTGTACCAACTGGTTTCCGATTTCGTTTCTGTCAAATTGCCGGGCGTTCGGCGCTTTTTTGTCGCAACTGCGATGAGAAACATCATCAAAGAGACACAACAGGGACAGACTTGGGAAACGGAAACGACCTTAAATATTTTTAAGGCTCCGCTCTCTTCTTCCTCCGTGAAACGGTCCGTGCTACCTAATTGCGGATATATCTCCCAGCGGCGTAAGCGAGAGGCAGATTCTCGAGGAAACTTTCAACGAAAATTCCATTGACGTTTCCCTACTCGAGCACAACGAAACCGCTTTGATCGGCTGTAGATTACCTCTTCTCGGAAACATCTTCTTGAAATAAAGATATCTCCTCGCTTATTACTCGTTTTCCTTACTATTTCTTGGTTAATGATTGATGTTGCATCAACCATTAACCAAGGTCATTGTATGGGAGTCTCACAAATGAGTTTTTACATTCGAGAATATACGCGTAGGTAATTACCATACTGTGTGGGTGTTCACGCGTTTATTAGAAACTAACGACTCGTTCTCCAGCTTCGTATGGGATTAGTTTGAATTTACGGTGATAAAAACATTGAGCTCGTTAAATTTCACATCTATCGTTTACGTAGTTACTTTTGTGGCACGACTAGAAAAGTAAAAATTATTTTTACGACTGGAAAAACAAAAGTTCGACGTCGAGCCCGAGAAGATATCGTTGGGAAAGAAACGAAAGAGAGAGCAGACTGGTTTACGCCACTGGTGGCGCGAAATAAACTGAAATTGTAACTGACGGTAGTAACGATCAGGTTAATGAGGGTACCATTAAAAAAAAAGTAAGGGGAAGTACGACGATCGAAAGAAATTGGGTTCCTTTCGTTACCTTAACGCAAGTTCTGGGTCGTGGTATTCGAAAGGAAGCCCGCGCTTTCAATACGCGCGCTCGTGTTGGCCAATTATCTCTGCCGCTTTCGCGCCGACAGCGTGACAAACGTGTTTAATTCTCGTAATTTTAATGCTCGCAAGGTGACGATTTTTAAATGTAAACAACGGACAAAAGTCGGAGAAATTTTCACAGTTACGAGTTTCATTTCATCACTCGAGTCTCGGCGAGTTGTTGTCGCCAATTGAGATTCGTTATCGCTAATGAGATTACGTTTTCGCGGACTTTTCCAGTGAGACTAGTTGAGATAGGTGTTATATCTTTCGTAAAAGAGAATTTATTTTCTTCTCCGGCGGTAAAAACCTTTGCACCTTTGGAATTTTCGGTTCACTCTTTGCTGAAACAATTTACAATTAGTCTCAAAACTTACTTGCGTCGAACAGATGTAATTAAGGGATTTTTATTTCTCTTTGAAAACATAGGAAAATAAACAAATCCTCTGAAATCAACAATAATAAATTTAAAGAAACGATTCTATGACATTTAAGAGTGCTTTCTACAAAAAAAAAAAAAAAAAACTGTACGATTTGTACTCTAGTACGATTCGTCTCACTGAAAGGCCCAGAAGCAACTGTTGTGACTAGGAAATGAAGACGACTTTTTTGCTATAAAATTTTATTGATATGCAAACATTTGAATCGATACAAAACAAATTACAGGCGCAATCGCTCAGTACCAGACAACGCCACTCCTATTCGAGGTCTATCCCACGCTTCCTCACGAATCACGTGACCTAAATCAACCAATCGCTAATTTTCGTTGCATTAGCGTTGCACCTGAATAGGCCCGATTTTCTGGGTTACCCCCCCCTAATATCACTTTGAGTGAAAAAAAAAGGAAATGCTGAAAAGTTATATATCTTGATCCCGTCTCAATGATCCACGATGTATGTAAAAAACAAACGAAGCAAAGCAGTGTGTTCCCAGGCACGCGGTACTCTTTTAAACAGCCATTTATCATCGTCGCCGGGCAAGCGCGAAAGAGAAAAGAAGAAAACGAAACTCGAAGAGTCTCTTCGACTCTTGAACGATCAGCACGCGCGTCCCAACGTAATAACAATTCGGTAAATACGGAGGAACGTGCGCAGCCATTAATTGCTCGGTGCTCGGTTGCTATAAAAATCTCTGCATCTCGAACGTAACTTGCTGTATCAATCTTCGATAATTATAATTTTCTTTGAGCTAAAATATACATACAAATTACTACGATGCCACGTGAAGCTAAAGTCGAATAAATTTCACGTCTAGCTGTCGCTGATAAGGAAATTTAATAAAGTTCAGTGTTTACATAAAATTGTCACAATAAAACGATCGGCTGAGAGGCTTTTTTTCACGTTCCGCGGGCCATATCTAATACACACACGCTGCGAGGATACCGCGTGCGCATTTTATCGCGTTCTTTTTTTAAAATTCTGGATTAACCCGTGGTCAGTGTTCGCGGTCAGTATTCCTGTTTTGTCGTGCCACCGCTCGGCGAGACAGATAGAGAGAGAGAGAGAGAGAGAGAGAGAGAGAGAGAGAGATTCACGAAGGAGCGTTATGGCCGAGTATACGCCGGTTTGTCGTAATTATTCGCTGCAAAAACGGAATACAAGATGAAGGCGGCGATAAGCTGCGTGTTTTTGCGGCTGGTCTCTCCACGATGGAGAGCGAGGCACCACGAACTGGCCCTGGCTCCGGCCAGGGCTTTCTTACTCCTGTCATCCATTAGTTTTGCTACGTCTATTAAAGTAACGCGACTCCGCCGTGGCTGAGACTCCTCTTCTCCGTGCATTAATGAGTAGGTGCACCGGGGAACGGGTCTAATCGGCCTGGGATCAAACCAGCGAGAGGCCCGGCTCTCTGTCGTATCAAATTGAACGCTCTCTAAGACTCGTTTATTCTCTCTTACCCCAGGGACCGGTTGCTTCTTTCAAAAGCGAAGCCCTCTTTTGTTCTGGGCTCTCTTGCTTTTCTCCGCCTGCCTTCTTTCTTTCTTTCGTCGGCCAGACGAGCGGATAATTGGAGGTTTTCGATCGATTAGGACGAACACTTGATGGACACGTTTCACGACCGATTATGACGATATCTTCCTGGATGGTGTTTGATTTATATGTATATACACACAGGCTTGGGAAAGTAGCCGAGCGCTCGCGGAGATTGTGCGTGTTGCGCGAAACTTTTTGTGTAACGTAATCATCATTCATTCTGTGTACTGATAATTAGTACAGACTCGCGAAAGTGAGTATATCATGCGAAACGTTTTGTATAACGCGATCATTATTCATGTTGCATACTAATAATACAAATTTACCAGAAGCATTCGAACTGAATGTATTAGATATATTATATGAAATGTGTAGTTTGTATAACGTGATTAGTGCGATAAATATGTTGCAATCTCCGCGTGTACAGTGACGGATAGACTTGACCACGAAACCTTATTTACACATTTGATAACAAGATCAAAGGTGACAGAATCTTTAAAATTTTTCGAAAGATTCCATCGTGTGTATAATGACACAATACTTAACGTGTTTTAATGATTTTCTACTAATCGTAGATAAGAACAAAAGAATAAGTCAGGAGAATGTTGAAACGTTTTGTTAAAACACGTCGATTCGTTATGTGCAACAACTAGCGTGTTTTAACAAAAAAAAAAAAAAGGAAATAATAAATTGTTTCCATAAAATGTCACATCCTCCCGAGAAGGATTACATGGGTATCCCCTAAAAAGTTTCAAAATTTTCGCGACAAAAACAAACTCGTTATATTCTCACTGTAATCTTCCAATGTACACGTACATTCGGTACGAATTCAACTTACTACGCGAGAAATTTACCTACAAGATGAAATTACGAACATTTAATTTACGAATATCATTTACGACGCGGCACGTCACGCACGTGCGATGAGAGACTCGAGCGACGAGTCAAAAACCCACACGTAGAACACGTAGGAAATATTTCGTTCATGAAGATATTCCCGTTCGAGGGGACAAGAACGTTTACCGGCTTTCTTTTCCGCGACTCGGGTGCCTGGACATCGTCACATTAAAACGTTAGATGTCCACGTTAATTACACGTCGAGGCGTCCCGGGTATTAACATACTGACGTGTATCGCGAGACGACGCGGGAAGCGGAAACTCGCTGCGATTACGTAATTATTGAGCGTGCGGCGGGATTATTTACCACCCTCGGAGAGAAACCTCCGAGGAGGAAGCACGGTGATTCTAATTAACGAGTTATTGATGCCTCTGAGCGAAAAAGAACGGAAAGAAGACTGTGTTCTCTCTCGGAGACACACAGTGTCGATTTACTAATAGCGAGGTGTACGTTTTTTCTCAACGAGAGAGTTACGTGTCTGTGCAAATTACTTTGAAAATTTCATCTCGCACTTTCGAGTTATTGCATTCTGTATTTTTCGTTAATACACCAAGGATCGAACGAATGTTAATTTTATTTATTGAGCTTTTTCTTAATTCTATTAATAAAATATTAATAAACATTTGCATAAATATTTTTATATTTATACTTGTACAATTATGTATAAACATTTCAAATTATTTCCGATTGGAGGTATATGTACGCATTTTAACTTTGTTGCAACACAAAGTACGGTTTGAACAGTTGCTGAACTTTTAACATTCAAATCGTTTCGTCTCGGTTTTATGCGGTAGCACTTTAACTTTGTTGCAATAATATTACAGCTATTGTGTAACTGCAGGGTATAATCACATTGAAATTTGAACTCTTAAACTGTTTCTTCTCGGTTTAACTTCGCACGATAGCATTTTAACTTTGCTGCAATGGTGTAGTTTTGTGATTGTTGTGATTGATTGGAAGGAGAATCGTAGTACACTAGAAGGAAAAAAATGTAAGGATGAAAAGTGAAGAAAGCAAAGAAGATTTTCGTTGCTACAAAGACATTTATGTTTTCATTTAATCAGACTATCCCATGTGTATGTGAAGACTATATTATATGATTATGATAATTTTTAATCTGTCAATCCGTCTAACAAGGCACGTAAAGCGGTACAGAAAGAGAGAGCATTCGACAGGTACTGAAACGTGATCGATTTATTATCTATGCATTGCCACTGATCAACTCGTTGATCACGATCGAAGGATTTGTAACAACAAGGACAGCTTCGATGATTCAATTGAAAAAGAAAGAAAAGTACAAAAGTTAGGTACAAGTAGTTCCAGAAAATTCCAAAATAATCTTGGAAAAATATCGAATTTAGAACATCCCGGCTGAAAATTGGAACGTTCGAGATTCCATAATTCATTACAAATGGCGTGATATTTATATATACATATTTGGAAAAATTGTTCGATTTCGATTGCATCGGAGTAATATTCAAAAATTATTGGAAAATGGTCCTCATTGCAGCAAATCTTCCGACGTTCGGTAGTCTTACCGTGCAGTAATAGTGCAGAGAGAGTTCTTTTATTACACATTTGATAGAAAGAGTCACTGGTTTCTGATACATCATCACGTAGAGCAGGTTCTTCTGCATTCCCAGCGTTTGTTCGTACCACGTTAAATCGTACACGCTTCTCGAGAGGCTCAAACTCTGCGAATTATGGAACATTGTAATTAGTCTTAGGTAGAAGTCATTCCCTTTCTTACGTACGTGTCCTACTATGTCTTTCATGTTATCAGCCGGCCATGCATACATATAGAGATACATGAGGAAATACACATTGAGGAGCAGAAACATTATTTTCACGTTTACCGGTGTATTCTGTTTATAAAATTATTGCAAACGATCAGTTCGTTGAACGTGTTATTGGTCTCCTCTTAAATGTTTTACTTACCGTGACCATTATGACGGCGCACAGTGTCATAAGGAATGAGCATAACGCTACAACAAAAAGTACCGTGAAACGAAAACAAGTAATGACATCTTCCGCGTATCTGGAGGAAAATACAAGTTGCACGTGCAGTGAATGTAAACGTATCGTTCGGTCCACTGTTTCGCGAATTTTTGCCAATATTTCGGAAACTGGAAGCAACACGTTGAACAATCAGCTCGAGAATATAAAATTTGTATAAATTCTTGAAGTATTTTCATAATTATCGACATACTTTGTAACTTACTCTATGTTGCTGTACGAGGTTGCGTTTCGCGAACAGCGGACCTTGATCTACGCAGGAAAGTACAGAAAACCTGTGTCTTTACCTTTTTAACCGTAACTGTTTCTTAATGCATGCAATCAACGTACGAACATTCGTGTTGTTCTGCAGCTCTACGGTCAGACACTCGAACCTCGCTGCGGTGAACCAAATCAGAAGCCCCCCGAACACGCACAGGCACAAATGAGAGCAGCACTGGTATCCGGTGAGAATTTGATGCACCCGTATCACAACACGTATCGACGTGCGATTAGTGTCAAACGGATGTTCCGCGTGTATTACGTTGCTAACTGGGAACACTACAGGTCCGCACAAATAGAAAAACGCCCCTACGTAAGCGACGATTATGTAACTGGCGTAAATGAAGTTGCATCTCGCTAGGTACACGTCGAAGATCTCTCTCTCGTGTTCTTGGATCTCTTTGGCGCAGGTGCACATCTCCTCGACTATACGCTGTTGTTAAAAATAATTTTTGAAGAGAAAATAACTTTTCACGGTAACATTGAGTTAGGATCGCTCGTGTTGATATTTGTTTAGGTGTACGAATTGATTCGCGATTAACTTTTAACTGTCTGGTTCATGGTTTGCGAGGCGGTAGAATTGATAAAAGTTTGAATCCTAATTCTACTATAAATTATGTTATCCTAATTTGTTATAAATTACTCCGTCTGATATAAAATAAATGTTTACATTATGTCTCGTTAAATTAAGGTTAAAAGAGAATCAATTAAGTGCTGCGCAGAGACTTTCGAGAAGATTAGACTCTAACTTATAAATGTTTAATTCAGCTGAAGATCAGCTTATGTAAAAAGTGTCAAAAATTACATTCTGAATAGTGCACATTTATTTCGGAACAAGTGTAACGTGCAAATGGGACACTTATTTTGGAACGGAGAGAGTATTTGTGATAGATTATATTATCCTAATTATATTGCAGAATAATATAGTATGATATAAGGATAAATTATATTGTCTTAATTATATGTATAATTAATATAATTTATCCTCATATTTCCTTATATCCTAATTTTTCTAAATTTTGTTACAAATTGTATCACTAATATTATGTTATTGAAAATGCTGACTGATACTGATTCAGTGATCATTACGTGAAAAACGTGCGACAACAGAAACGGAGGTTAGAAATAGGAACTTACTTGCAAAATATCGTGCTTGCTGGAACAAAGAACGGCCTGTATGATACTTTGAATCATCAACACCGTCAGGGCAAGACACACGGTAATAATTTCGACATCTTCCGATTTCAAGTACATCGCGTACAGCAATGACAGAAGCAATAGGCTGACGTTGATTATTGAATACATTTGTAAAACTCTGTAGACCAACAGTTTCTTTCTGCTGCTGTGCGATGGAAGGGGCCAACAGAACGTCAAAGCTACACTTAGCCGAACGATGTCGATGGCTTTTTCCAGTGTCACTTGTCTCAACATGATCGACAAACTGTTTCGAGTTCCAACTCGAACGAGACGGAATCTAACTCACATATGTATATGAGCAGAGCAATACGGAGTTTTAATTTCCTACATCCTTTCAACGTTTTTATTCTCATCTTTAATTTCCTACGTTCTTGCATTCTTCCGCGTAATTACAGAGGCTATCAACCGATAATTTATCGCGCACGTGAAACATTTAATAAATCATCAGTTTCGAGAGGAGAGAACATGTCGACGAGCGATTATTTCCGCGGTGGTGTTTGCTGTCCTAATTAACTGAATGGTAGATAATTATCGTTGGCTACATTATTGGAGCGTGTGATGTTAGACAGGTGTAAAGGGAAGTTACGTGTCGGGAATCGATATTTTTCTAGCAGAAATTCACTTTGAAAATGCAAGCACGCTGTATCAAGCACGCGCGTTCAGTCTTTCGCGGAACACGAAGTGCTACGCTTGGGTAGAAGGAAGACTAAAGTGCACGTTCAGCATGTCTGTCGATTTCTTTCAATTATGGTATTTTTCGGTTGGCTTGATATTCTTGCGAAAAATAGACATAACAATCTGTTAACAGCTGTGCAGAAAAAAAACGAGAACAGTAATTATGATTTGTGCATCAGTTGTGCAGTGGAACATTTGCTACATGTGTGCGGTAAGAAATATTTCATGCTTGAAATCATTTATGTTGTTTCCAGTTATATACAAGTGAAAAATGCAGCCATTTTTTTGGTATTCAATTTTTGAAGTGTTTTGAGTTAGTATGTTGTAGTTCTGCAATTTAAATCGTACTGCAAATTGTGTGTTAATGATTGAAATGGATAAAATTATATCTCTCGAAATGGCAATTGTTCTTGAGCGTGGCTCAACTTGATCTAACTTGTTCTCACAGTAGCAACATAATCTGAGGAATACTTGGATTTGTTCCGGTTTGGAAACTCAGTTGCTAGTAACAAATTGGTTCCTAATCTTTTTTTAGGCATGCTCTACCTAAGCATCCTGGTGTCCCACTCCTGTAACTTTTAATTTTTGTTATTCAAAAAGTAATTTTTTGAGATCGAGGAAGGCTGTTAATTTGGTTTAAACAAGTTTACAAAAAACATGACATCTTTGAGACAAAAAAATTGGAAAGTTTAAATTTTCACTTAAAGAAATGCAAAAAATTCATTGTTAATAACTTATTCATGAATTGTTCCCCTAGAAAATCACCTGTAGGTACTGGGCCCCACGCTGGAAACTATGGCGTTAGATGTATGTTAGTTTGTCGAATGGCACACGAAAACCAAACTGTACGAATATTCTTTAACTCCTTCCGAACAAAACGAAACTTACCAAAACAAGTGAAAAATGCAAGAACGTACTATTTGAAATCTCTACAGCGACATTTGAAAAGAAAATTACGAGAAAATTACGAGAAAATTACAAAAGTATAGAGACGTAAAGTAAAGTGTCTCAATCACGGCTCAAAAAGATCAACTCATTTCTCACTTCTCAATCGCGAAAATCGAAATGAAAAGAAAAATCATGCCGAAGAGAAGAAGAAAAGAAAGAAACAGTAGGTGGAAAAGTGAAAGGAAAGTAGAACTACGTTAATACAAGGAAGGTTTAGCTCTTATTGCCATTTTATGTTCTAAAAATTATGATAATTTTTAAACGTATATGTTTACTCTGTCATCTCTTCCAATATGGCACGTAAAGCAGTACAGAAAGAAAGAGCATTCGATAGGTACTGAAACGATATGTATGCATTATCTACGCATTACCATTGATCAACTCGTTGATTGCGATCGAAGGATTTGTAACAACAAGGACAGCTTCTATGATTGAATTTAGAGAATTGAAAAAGAACGAAAAGTACAAAAGTTTAGATACAAGTTTAGAAGTGGAAAATATTGGTCCTGCAAAATTTCAAAACAATGTTGGAAAAATATCGAATTTAGAACATCCCGGCTGAAAATTGGAATGCTCGAGATTCCACAATTAATTACAAATGTCGTGTCGTGGCCCTCGGAATGGGCCCAGGATTTACTATATTTGGAAAAATTGTTCGATTTCGATTGTATCGGAGTTAATATTCAAATTATTGGAAAATGGTCCTCATTGCAGCAAATCTTCCGACGTTCGGTAGTCTTACCGTGCAGTAATAATGCAGAGAGAGTTCTTTTATTACACATTTGATAGAAAGAGTCACTGGTTTCTGATACATCATCACGTAGAGCAGGTTCTTCTGCATTCCCAGCGTTTGTTCGTACCACGTTAAATCGTACGCGCTTCTCGAGAGACTGAAACTCTGCGAATTATGGAACATTGTAATTAGTCGTAAGGAGATGTCATTCCCTTTCTTACGTACGTGCCCTACCATGTCTTTCATGTTATCAGCCGG
The DNA here is from genome assembly GCA_032399605.1 of Melipona beecheii. Taxonomy (NCBI): domain Eukaryota; kingdom Metazoa; phylum Arthropoda; class Insecta; order Hymenoptera; family Apidae; genus Melipona; species Melipona beecheii. Next base: position 4,216,833 of record JAUCMO010000504.1, on the reverse strand, counting down.
CCATGCATACATATAGAGATACATGAGGAAATACACGTTGAGCAGCAGGAACATCAATTTCACGGTTACCGGTGTATTCTATTTATAAAATTATTGCAAACGATCAGTTCGTTGAACGTGTTTTCTGTCTTAAATGGCTTACTTACCATGACCATTATGACGGCGCACAGTGTCATAAGGAATGAGCATAACGCTACAACAAAAAGTACCGTGAGACGAAAACAAGTAATCACATCTTCCGCGTATCTGGAGGAAAATACAAGTTGCACATGCGGTGAATGTAAACGTATCGTTCGGTCCACTGTCTCGCGAATTTTTGCCAATATTTCGGAAACTGGAAGCAACACATTGAACAATCAGCTCGAGAATATATTCCAAGATTATAAAATTTGCATAAATTCTTGAAGTATTTTCATAATTATCGACATACTTTGTAACTTACTCTATGTTGCTGTACGAGGTTGCGTTTCGCGAACAGCGGACCTTGATCTACGCAGGAAAGTACAGAAAACCTGTGTCTTTACCTTTTTAACCGTAACTGTTTCTTAATGCATGCAATCAACGTACGAACATTCGTGTTGTTCTGCAGCTCTACGGTCAGACACTCGAACCTCGCTGCGGTGAACCAAAACAACAGCCCCCCCAACACGCATAGGCACAAATGAGAGCAGCATTGGTAGCCGGTCAGAATTTGATGCGCGCGTATCATGACACTTATCGACGTACGATTAGTGTCGAATGGATATTCCGCGTTTACTACGTTGACCATTGGAAACAATGTTGGTCCCAGCACATAAACGGACGTCATCACGTAAGCGATGATTATGTAATTGGCGTAAATGACATTGCATTTCGCTAGATATGTGTTGAAAATCTCCTTTTCTTGTTGCTGCATCTCTTTCACGCAAATGTACATTTCCTCGATTATGCGCTGCAATTCGTTGTTAAAACATTTTTTAACTAATCTTTTAGACCAGACCACCTGGCTAACTTGCGGTCCTCGTCTCTACTCCCCTGATCGCTGGCTGTACCAATCCCACTGCACTGATTTGATTGTAGTGGAGAGATCGATACATTGGAGAGGGTAGCGCTAACGATCAAGAGAGTAGAGGTAAGACTCCGGGCACCGCTAATCAGCCGGATCTTTTAGGCCATTCCTGGCCACTGAATTTGGAATCGTCTACGTGTCGTTAGATGTATAAATTAATTCATGATTAATACAAAAGTTGTTGCACTGCGGGATTGTGATTCTCAAGCGATTGAAATTTATCTACAGGTATACTGTTGAAAATTCCGAATGGTCCTGATTTGATTGCCCGAAAATTATTCGTGAAAAATACGCGTAAGGACAGAATTAAGAACTTACTTGCAGAATGTCGTGTTTGCTGGAACATATAACTGTCTGAATGATACCTTGCATCATCAATATAACCTGGCTGACACACAGCGAGATGATTTCGATATCGTCCGATCGTATGTACATCGCGTATAACAGTGGCAGGACTAGAGAGATAGTACTGACTGTCGCGAAAAGTTGCGTAATTTTGTAAAGGAACAGTTTTGCTCTGCTGCTGCGTGGAGGAAGCGGCCAACAGAAAGACAGAGCTATGCTCAGCCGGACGATGTCGATAGCTTTTTCCAATGTCACTTGTTTCACCATCATCTCGACGGAACTATCCGAAACTATATTGTGAGTCGTACGAAGTAGGATGTAACTGATCTAAATATCGCGATACGTGCAGATTGTTGCCACTCGCAGTACTGTTGAATTTTACCGTATAATTGTGAATGTTATCATGTCATTAAAATAATAGCACGGACGCGAAGAATTAGATGGATCGGAATAATAATGGAAATCGGCACAGTATTGTACTCTGTGTAGAAAGTATTTAATAAATTATAAGCGAATGCACGGCTACGAGAAGATAATGTATCGATTGATACTTATTTCTAAAGCGGTGTTACTGGTGCTTGTATTATGTATTATTGGAGCGTTCGATGCTGTATAAGCCTAAAGGAAAGTTATTACCTGTTAGGAATGAATATTCATGCAGCAAAATTCTCTTTGAAAATGTAGATTGAAATTTCAAAGGTATACCAGGAGGGCATATTCAGTATTTCACGGGATACGAAGAGCTATGGGTAGAAAAAAGAACAAAGTGCACGTTTAGGATATTTGTCTCTTTCAATTATAGGTCTTGGGTTGGCTCGATACCCTTGCGAAAAATAGATATTACTGTGTGTTAACAGCTGTGCAGAGAAAAAACGAGAACAGTAATTATTATTGTGTACCAGTTGTGCAGTGGGTGGGTACATTTGTTACATGTATGCGGTAGAAAGAAATATTTCATGCTTGAAATCATTTATATTGTTTCCAGTTATATATAAGTGAAAAATACACGGTTTTTTGGTATTCAGTTTTTGAAGTGTTTGGAGTAGTATGTTGTAGTTCTACAATTTAAATCGTAATGCATATCGTGTGTTAATGATTGAAATGGATAAAATTGTATCTCTCTTCTTGAGGGTGGCTCAATTTGCTCTAACTTGTCCTTACTGTAGCAACGTAATCTGAGGAATACTTGGATTTGTTCCGGTTTGAAAACTCAATTGCTGGTAACAAATTGGCTCGATCAGTGGTTCCTAATCTTTTTTTAGGCATGCCCTACCTAAGTGTCCTGATGCCCCATTCCCGTAACACATAATTTTCGTCATTCAAAAAATAATTTTTTGAGATGGCTATTAATTAATTTGCTTATTAATTTGGTTTAAACAAGTTTCCAAAGAACATGACATCTATGAAAGAAAAAAATTGGAAAGTTTAAATTTTCACTTAATGAAATGCAAAAAATTCATTGTTAATAACTTGTTCTTGAATTGTCGCCCTAGAAAATCAAATTGTCCCTCTGTGGGGCGTGTACTCCACGTTGCAATTTACGGGGCTAGATGTATGTCTGTTGAATAGCGCACACAGGTCAAACTGTAGAAATATTCTTTAATATTCTTTAACCCTTCCCGAACAAAACAAAACTTACCAAAACAAGTGAAAAATGTAAGGACGTACTATTTGAAATTTCTACAGCGATATTTGAAAAAAAAAAGTACGTAGAACCACTTATCAAAAAGCTAATATAAGCTAAGCCAATTGCAAAATCATTTAGGATTGATAGTGACATCACTAAGCTCGAAAAGATCAAGTCATTTTTCAGTTTTCAATCGCGATGCAATGGAAAAAAAAATCGTGCCGATAAGACGGAGGAATGAAGGAAACAGAAATGCGAAAGGAAAGTAGATTTACGTTAATACAAGGAGTTTTTATTGCTACTTTGTGTTCTAAAAATTATGACAATGTTGATAATTTTGATGATAATTTTTAAAGATATGCGTTTACTCTGTAATCTCTTCCAATATGGCACGTAAAGCGGTACAGAAAGAGAGAGCATTCGATAGGAACTGAAACGTTATTGATCTATTATCTATACGTTATAAACGTTATTGATCTACTATCTATGTATTGTCATTATCATAGATCAACTCGTTGATCACAATCGAAGGATTTGTAACAATAGGGACAGCTTCGACGATTCAATTAAAAAGGAAAGAAAAGTACAAAAGTTTAGATACGAGTTTAGAAATGGAAAATTTCAGAACAGTGTTAGAAAACTATCGAATTTAAAACATCCCGGACAAAAACTGGGATGTTCGAGATTCCATAATTAGTTACAAGTATCCTGATGTGGAATAAGTCCAGGATTTATCAACATTTACTATACTTGAGAAAATCGTTTGATTTCGATTACATCTGAGTTAGCTCTCTGCACTGGACTGACCCGTTTGAGGTATCGTATACTTAAATCTAGTCAACGGCTTATACTTTCTCCTTTTATAATTTGCTAATAATTGTAATGAACGTATACATTTGGTGTTGTACGATGCGATGTATGGTGCTACAATATCTGAACAGACGCCTAGAGTGAAAATTGTAATAACGATGTAAGAAGAACAAAAGAATTTCAGAAGAAAAAATTTCTGAAGACAATACTGAATTAGTTGACACTCAATAACTCACATAATTCGGAATAATTCGCATAAACTAAACATCTTATTGCTTCTGACGAAAGTTCATATAATGGCTATTATTAGGATATTATTTCTGCAGGAATTGAAACTATCATTAACTCTTGTATACTGTACTTGTTTGGCAAATCTGCAATGCACGTTGATGATTGCTTTAAATTTAACCTAATATCACATGTTTGAAGGACATATTCAATCAACAAAATTTCGTGTTAAATATTTGACTGATCATATCCAATGCATATCATTTTATTTGAAGTGAAGTAAATAAACAGATGGTACAAGATGATACGAAAAAAGTTCGTCGAGAGCAAAGAGATAATATTCAAATTATTGGAAAATGGTCCTTATTGTAGCAAATCTTTCGACGTTCGGTAGTCTTACCGTGCAGTAATAGTGCAGAGAGAGTTCTTTTATTACACATTTGATAGAAAGAGTCACTGGTTTCTGATACATCATCACGTAGAGTAGGTTCTTCTGCATTCCCAGCGTTTGCCCGTACCACGTTAAATCGTACGCGCTTCTCGGTAGGCTCAAACTCTGCGAAATACGGAACATTATAATTAGTCTTAGGTAGAAGTCATTCCCTTTCTTACGTACGTGTCCTACCATGTCTTTCATGTTATCAGCCGGCCATGCATACATGTAGAGATACATGAGGAAATACGCGTTGAGTAGCAGCAGCATCGTTTTCACCGTTACCGATGTATTCTGTTTGTAAAATTATTGCACACGATCAATTCGTGGAACGTGTTTTCTGTCTCCTCTCAAATGGCTTACTTACCATGACCATTATGACGGCGCACAGTGTCATAAGGAATGAGCATAACGCTACAATAAAAAGTACCATGAAACGAAAACAAGTAATCACATCTTCCGCGTATCTGGAGGAAAATACAAGTTGCACGTGCAGTGAATGTAAACGTATCGTTCGGTCCACTGTTTCGCGAATTTTTGCCAATATTTCGGAAACTGGAGGCAACACGTTGAACAATCAGCTCGAGAATATAAAATTTGTATAAATTCTTGAAGTATTTTCATAATTATCGACATACTTTGTAACTTACTCTATGTTGCTGTACGAGGTTGCGTTTCGCGAACAGCGGACCTTGATCTACGCAGGAAAGTACAGAAAACCTGTGTCTTTACCTTTTTAACCGTAACTGTTTCTTAATGCATGCAATCAACGTACGAACATTCGTGTTGTTCTGCAGCTCCACGGCCAGACACTCGAACCTCGCTGCGGTGAACCAAAACAGAAGTCCCCCGAACACGCATAGGCACAAATGAGAGCAGTACTGGTAGCCGGTGAGAATTTGATGCGCGCGTATCATGACACTTATTGACGTACGATTAGTGTCAAACGGATACTCCGCGTTTATTATGTTGACCATTGGAAACATTGTAGGCCCCAGCAAATATATGGACGCCATCACGTATGCACCGATTATGTAACTGGCATAAATGACATTGCATTTCGCTAGGTACGTGTCGAAAATTTCCCTTTCGTGTTGCTGCATCTCTTTCACGCAAATGTACATTTCCCCGACTATGCGCTGCAATTCGTTGGGAAAGTCATTCTTTAACTAACTTTTCAGGCCGGAGGTGGCTATTTGGCGGCCTACGGGCCTTTGCCTCTACTCTCCTGTTCTCTCCACTACATTCAATTCGTTTCAGTGCGGCGAATGGAGGGGGGCGTGTAAGCGTTAGCGATTAAGGAAGTTGGGATAAGAGTTCGCGGACCACCAGTTAGTCGCCTCTGCTGTAGGCAATTTCTGGCCACTGAATTTCAAATCGTTCACGTGTTGCTATATGTAAAATACGCGTTGTCTAAATTAATTCATGGTTAACACGAATCGTGTACTGCGAGATATATCGACCGTGGCACCCAAGCGAATGAATTTTACCCAGAGATTTACTAAAACTGTTGAAAATTCCGAGTGATCCTTGTTTAATCGCCAGGAATTTATTCGTGATAAACAGGCGTGACAATAGAAGTGGAATTAAGAACTTACTTGCAGAGTGTCGTGCTTGTTGGAACATATAATTGTCTGAATGATAACCTGCGTCATTGATATCGCTTCGCTGAGACACACTGAAATGATTTCGATGTCGTCCGATCGTATGTACATCGTGTATAATAGTGGCAGGAGCAGACAGGTAATGCTGATTGCCGTGAGAAATTGCGCAGCTCTGTAAACGAACAGTTTTGTTCTGCTGCTGTGCGGAGGAAGTGGCCAGCAGAACGACAGAGCTAAGCTCAGCCGAACGATGTCGATAGCTTTTTCCAATGTCACTTGTTTCGCCATGATCTCGACGAGACTGTTGTCCGACTTGCCAGTTGAACGAAGTAGGATGTAACTAAATATCGCGATACGCGCAGATTGTTGCAAGTTGCAGTACTGTTGAATTTCACTGTACAATTATGGATGTACAATTATCGTGTCATTAAAATAATAGCACGGACGCGAAGAATTAGATGGAACGGAACAATTATGGAAATCAGCACAGTATTGTATTCTGTGTATGAAGTATTTAATAAATTATGAGCGAATGCACGGTTACGAGAAGATAGCGTATCGATTGATACTTTAAGTGGTGTTATCTCTGTGAGTAACCGAGTGAGTAATACGATAGTTATTGGTGCTTGTATTATGTATTATTGGAGCATTTGATGCTGTATAGGCCTAAAGGAAAGTTACCTGTCAGGAATGAATATTTATGCAGCAAAATTCTCTTTGAAGATGTAGATTGAAATTTCAAAGGTATACCAGGAGGGCATATTCAGTATTTCACGGGATACGAAGAGCTATGGGTAGAAAGAAGAACAAAGTGCACGTTTAGGATATTTGTCTCTTTCAATTATAGGTCTTGGGTTGGCTCGATACCCTTGCGAAAAATAGATATTACTGTGTGTTAACAGCTGTGCAGAGAAAAAACGAGAATAGTAATTATTATTGTGTACCAGTTGTGCAGTGGGTGGGTACATTTGCTACATGTATGCGGTAGAAAAAAATATTTCATGCTTGAAATAATTTATATTGTTTCCAGTTATGTATAAGTGAAAAATACACGGTTTTTTTGGTATTCAGTTTTTGAAGTGTCTGGAGTTAGTATGTTGTAGTTCTGCAATTTAAATCGTAATGCATATTGTGTGTTAATGATTGAAATGGATAAAATTGTATCTCTCGAAAATTGCAATTGTTCTTGAGGGTGGCTCAATTTGCTCTAACTTGTCCTTACTGTAGCAACGTAATCTGAGGAATACTTGGATTTTTTCAGATTTGAAAACTCAGTTGCTAGTAACAAATTGGCTAAATCAGTAGTTTCTAATCCTTTTTTAGCTATGCCCCACCTAAATATCCTGATGAGCCACTCATGTGACACATAATTTTCGTTATTCAAAAAGTAATTTTTTGACATGGAGGAAGGCTATTAATTTGGTTTAACAAGTTTCCAAAGAATGTGACACTCATGAAAGAAAAAAATTAGAAAGTTAAATTTTCTTTTAAAGAAATGTAAAAAATATTAATAACTTGTTCTTAAATTGTCCTCCTAGAGTAAAATTGCCCGACTATGTGTCCTCGGCTCCACGTTAGAAACTATGGGGTTAGATGTATGTCAATTTGTGAAATGGCCAAACAGTAAAAATATTCTTTAACTCTTTCCAGACAAAACGAAACTTACCAAAACAAGTGAAAAATGCAAGAACGTACTATTTGAAATCTCTACAGCGACATTTGAAAAGAAAATTACGAGACAAAAGAGTACTAAAGAAAACATATCCCAATTTCGACTTAAACACATGGAATCGCTTGTATGATCAAGTTTTTTAATGTTGGTAATTTCTGAGTTCCCAATCGCGATGAAACGATAAGAAAAATTGTGTCGATAAGACGAAAGTAAGAAAGAAACTGAAGGTGGAAAAGTGAAAGAAAAGAAAGTAGATTTATTACAATTTCAGCTTTTATTGCGACTTTTCCTAATATTATGATAATTTTTAAACGTATGTATTCAGTCTGTCATCTCTTCCAACATGGCACGTAGAGCGGTACAAAAAGAGAGAGCATTCGACAGGTACTGAAACGTCGTCTGTGCATTATCTACGCATTACCAATGATCAACTCGTTGATTGCGATCGAAGGATTTGTAACAATAAGGACAGCTTCTATGTTTGAATTTAAAAAGAACGAAAAGTACAAAAGTTTAGATACAAGTTTAGAAGTGGGAAATATTGGTCTCGGAAAATTTCAAAACAATGTTGGAAAAATATCGAATTTAGAACATTCCGGACGAAAACTGCAATGTTCGAGATTCCATAATTAATTGCAAGTGTTCTGACATGGAACAGGCCTAGGACTTCTCAACTTTATCTGAAGAAATTGTTGGATTTCCATTGCATCGGAATTCGTATTCAAATTGTGGGGTAATGGTCCACATTGCAACAAATCTTTCGACGTTCGATAGTCTTACCGTGCAGTAGTAGTGCAGAGAAAGTTCTGGTACTACACATTTGATAGAAAGTGTCACTGGTTTCTGATACGTCATCACGTTCAGTAGGTTCTTCTGCATTTTCAGTGTTTGTTCGTACCACGTTAAATCGTACACACTCGTCGGAAGGCTTAAACTCTGCGAATTATGAAGTATTATTTTAGTTGTTTAATCTTACGAAGATGCTGTTTTGTTTATTACATTTTTATAGAAACGATCTACCATGTTTTTTATGTTGTCAGCTGGCCATGCGTACATGAGAAGATACATGAGATAGTACACACTGTTGACTATGTACATCATTTTCAGCAATACTGATATATTCTGTTTGTAAATTAGTCATTGATTCCATTTAAAATGATAAATTACCGACATATTCTGTTTAAAATTTAGCGAACGATCAGTCTGACAGTCTCTTTTTAAATGTTACTTACCATGACCACCATGATGGCACATAGAGTCATGAGAAACGTGGATATTATGATAACAAAGAGCACCATGTATCGAAAAATACCAAACACATCTTCCGTGTATCTACAGCAAAATACAATTGCTTGGAATGTGTGAACGTGAATGTATTATTAAGTGATTTTTGCCAAAATTTAGTAAGCAAATAGAAAAGTTGGAATATCGGCACTCGGTAATATATAATATATTTGAAGATTATAAAAATCGGTGAGTTCGTTTGCTTCGTAAATAACCGTATAAATTTTGGAACTCTACGAAAAACAGTTTACTTTATTTGGAAACCGAAACTTTTGACCGCGTTGCAAATCTATGTGTGTCTCTTAAAAACAATGAACCTTGATCCACGCGTGCACAAAAAGCGTTATGTTTACCTCTTCAGACGTAACTGTTTCCGAATGCACGTGGTCAACGTACGAGTATTTGTGTTCTTTTGTATTTCCAGTGCTAAACACTCGTATCTTGCGGCCGTGAACCAAATTAAAAGTCCCCCGAACACGCACAAACACACGTGCGAGCAGCATTGGTAGCAGGCGACGATTTGATGCGCACGTACCATAACACTTATTGACGTGCCATTAGTGTCGAACGGATATTCCGCGTGTATTATGTTGACTACTGGAAACATTGTAGGCCCCAGCAAATAAATGGACGCCATCACGTATGCGCCGATTATGTAACTGGCGTAAATGACATTACATCTCGCTAGGTACATGTTGAAAATTTTCCTTTCGTGTTGCTGCATCTCTTTCACGCAAATGTACATTTCCCCGACTATGCGCTGCAATTCGTTGTTAAAGTCATATTTAACTAACTTTTTAGACCGGAGGTGGCTAATTGGCGGCCTACAGGTCTTTGCCCCTACTCTCTTGTTCTCTCCGCTATGTTCAAATCGTTGTAGTGCGGCGGGGGATGTAGCGATCAGGGAAGTAGGGCTAAGACTCCGCGGACCGCCAGTTACCCGGCTCTATTTTGGACAATTCCTGGCCACTGAATTTCGAATCGTTCACGCGTCGTTAGATGTATAAATTAATTCATGGTTGATACGAAAGATGTTGCACTGCGAGATATATCGATCGTGGTTCTCAGCGATTGAAATCTGTCTACAGTTTTATCATAACCGTTGAAAATTCCGAGCAGTCCTGATTTAATCGCCAGGAATTTATTCGTGAAAATCACGCGTGACAATAGAAATGGAATTAAGAACTTACTTGCAGAGTGTCGTGCTTGTTGAAACATATAATTGTCTGAATGATACCTTGCGTCGTTAATATCACCTGGCTGAGACACAGCGAGATGATTTCGATATCGTCCGATCGTACGTACATCGCGTATAACAATGGCAGGAGCAGAGAGATAATGCTGATTGTCGCGAAGAGTTGCGTAGTTTTGTAAAGGAGCAGTTTTGCTCTGCTGCTGTGCGAAGGAAGCGGCCAACAGAACGATAGAGCTATGCTCAGCCGGACGATGTCGATAGCTTTTTCCAGTGTCATTTGTTTCATGATCTCGACGCATGAACTGTCCGACTTGCCAGTCGAACGAAGTAGACATGTAACTGATCTAAATATCGCGATACGCGCAGATTGTTGCAAGTTGCAGTACTGTTGAATTTCACCGTACAATTATGGATGTTATCATGTCATTAAAATAATAGCACGTACGCGAAGAATTTGATGAAGCCGAGTAATTGTGGAAATCAGAACAGTATTGTATACTGTAGAAAGTATTTAATAAATTACGAGCGAATGCACGGCTGCGAGGAAATAACGTATCGATTGATACTTATTTCAATAGTGGTGTTCTCTGTGTTAACCGAGTAAATGATACGATAATTATTATTTCTTGTATTATGTATTGTTGGAGTGTTTGATGCTGGAACGTTATTACGTGTTAGGAATGAATTTTCACGTAGCAAATTGCTCTTTGAAGATAAATTGAGGTTTCAAAGGTGTACCAAGAGCATGTATTCAGTCTGCTGTGAGATTCGAAGTTGAATAGAAGGAAGAATGACGTGTTGATTCGAACATTTAGGATGTTTGTCGATTGAAGTTTCTTTTCAGACGAGTTTGTGGGTAATATGGATATATCTCTATCTAATAATTATCAACCATGCAACGGGAGGGTGAGTGTGATGATTGTGACGACTCACACATGTGGTAAATTTGTATTCATTATTCATTTCATGTACATTTAGTGTTATCATATATATATATGTATATATATATTTGCAATTTAAGTATAATAAAAGTGTGAAGACACAAGTGTTGAATAATTGAAACAAAAATGTCATATGGTTGCGAATATTTAAAAAACTGTATAAAATGCAGAAAAAGATTTTCTTTGAAATTTAGCTTCATTGTTTTAATCGGACTTCTTTTTCATATTTCTCACTGTTTCGTTAATATTCGTAATAAATTAAGATTTCTTTAATTTTTCCAAGCAGGGATTAAAATTACTCTATTAACATCATATGAATTGCATTGTATTTGAATTACATTTTTGAATTTCCCGTGTATGTTGCAACAAAAAAAAAAAAAAAAATTTCTCAAAAGTTTAAATGTTAGTTTTATGTGACTTCAAACACCAGTCAAAGAAAAAGAAAGAAATAGTAATACAAAAGAATACTTCATCTATGTTCTATTTCTTCAGTTGGTAAAATTGATAAAAAAAGTTGGATTTGCATAAACGTGCCAGGTCTTGTGATTAGAAAGATCATACCCTAACTGGTATGAATCTTCCGTCGTTGTTAGCTGAAATATGGAAATCGGGGGAGAAAAACAGCAAGTTTTATGGCGGTTTTATTGTCGACGTTACAGGAACCAAATGGCTACTTACATTCACGGTTGATTTATCGTCGATTTTGCGAGAAGTCGTCAGAATTGAGCCTTAGATTGCACAGCACATCGTGATGATGACGTGACGGTGACGTGACGATGATATAATGACGGTGTAACGTAGTTATGATACCATGACACTATTGTAAGGATGTCACGTATATATAGTTATATATACGTGATATATTAATATATTAATTATACAGTGCAAGAGCAATTGTACTGATGACAATGAAAAATTGTCATATAATTTAAACTGATGTAACTTTGTAAAAGAAGATCGTACAATCTTATTTTAAAATATGCAACTTCTATTTTGACATCGTGCTGAATTTGCTTTTTTCGAAGATGATTTTAAATTGTATAATGGGAGGGGAAGTGAGAATATTTCTTTTTCGAAAATTGTCAAATTTTTCATTGTACGTTAAGCTCTCCATTGTAATAATAATTATATAATATATATTAATATTATATATATATACTATATATAATTATGAGAATTATAGTGTACACGTAATTATAATTTAAAAATAAAATTATAGAATCGTATTTCTATTGCATCAATGACATTTTTAAACGTGCATTAATTGTGTAATAGAATTTCCTAAAATCGTGTTTCCAATTTACAAAGATATAGAACATTGTTGATATTTTAAACGTAGTCTCGTTTTGATTAAATTAATTAAACTTCGAAACTTTTTTTTTTCCACTCTAAATATTCGAGATACGACGATACTGTGTACGTTCGAACAGTATGAACGAATTACCAATTTCTTCAGTCTCTTCAATTGGTCGAAGTTCAATCGGGAAAACACTGTTAGAAAGTTAAGCGCGAGAAGAACAAAGAGATTAGAAATTTGTCAGAAAGGAGGGGCGCCATCGGTTACCGAAGCGTGAAGACGAAAACGCCAGATATAGCTCTCTTAAGATTCTAATATTTTAATATTATCTGTCTTCTATCGCTGAGGTTCGTCCTCTTGACTCAATCTGTTGAGAGCCGCGCCGGTTCGATTACATTTATTTATGGAAGCTGACGCGAATCGCGCGGTGAAATTTTGAAAAATCCGCGCGAGGATCTCTCGTCGTCGGCTTATAGCGAGAAGGTTCAAGGTTCGCGGAGACAACAATAACGATCTGTCCACTAGATAGTTAGGCACGATAGCCGGTTACCCGGGGAAAAAGGAGAGAAAAGGAAAGAAAAAGAACAAAGAGTCATTAAGCAAATCGTTCTTTGGAACTATGCATGCATGAATTATTCATGCATCGTTCTTCTCGATAATTCCTCGAAACGGGAGGAAAGTGAAACCTCCGAGTCTCAAGTTCATCGACGTTGCCTTCTGGAGTAGGTAAATGATTGCTGATGAACCTTTCGAATGGTACTAATCGTGTTTGATCCTCGAATTTTGAAATTTTGAGGATATAGTTCTTCACGAAAGTATTCGAACGCTCATCATGAAAGATGATAAAGAATGTATAGAACATTTTGAAATTTTCATTTCAACGCTGTAACGGAGAAACGATTATCAGGGTTGAATCATTGTTGAAGCCAATTTGAAGATACGTACATACGTAGAAGTTACGAGATCTGTTATTCATAACAATTCGTGTTATTCGTATAACAATTAGTTGTAATAATCGTCTGAAGTATTATATATGATACGTATTAGAAATAATGTTGGTAATATTAATTATACAATGCTGATTAATAATGTATTATGTTAATATGAATTTTATAATGATTGGGAAATGTGTGTATACTCGTATATAATTATATATATATATATATATATATATGTATATCTCGTACCTTTTATGTATATTTTTAAATTTATTTAAAACTTGATCGACAAAATCGTGATCACGAAAACTGTTAAAATTTAAAAGTGTTTCGTATAACACATACGTATAATATATTCAAAAAAGGTTTCTACAACTGTTCCAATATATAATAATTTCATGAACGACTATATATATATATGAAATTAATCTCGTTAATTAATACACGAAATTTTCACAATTTGAGACTAATTTAAAAATAATCACGCAACTTTACGTAATGAATATCAGTAAGTGACAAATGAAAGAAGTAGTGTTTTAATTTATATAATCATAATATCACTGCACTAGAATCAGTTTATTTTCTTCATATAAATGCAGAGAAACACACACATGTATTAGTTTTTTATATAAATTAGTCTACGGAATCATCGCATATATTTAAATTAATTCACTGGATCACCAAAAATATATCTAGATTCTGACGAGAATAATTTCAGTTTTATGCTTTTCTGCCTTCGAACAGTTTACCTACGACATCAAAGGATATTCAAGAAAACGAATCCCCTGGTTATTTTCGCACTCTCTCCCCGACTTGTTCGTTCTTTCGTTTGAGAATCAAGAAACACGTTCGCCGACTTGCATAAGCTTTTGTATCCCTCCTACAAGCGACTTCGCGTTCGAACTCCTACGATAAGTCGAGGCAATGGCTCACGCGAGCGACTTAACTAAATCGCGCAACCGTGAAATTACGCCGACTCACGCGTTTATTTTTAATCACGCACACACACCGCCGTGGCGCGCCGGTATCGATCTAATTTGAATATCGCCGGTACGATTATACCACCGTTTGCACGGGGAACATTGTGTTCACTTCACGAGGCAAGAGACGTCTTAATCGTATCTGCGGAGTGCCGAGTATAATCGTTTGTAACTCGTGTCTTTCACCATTTTTCGTCCGATGGCGAATTTCGATGTAATTTCGATGGGACGAGTATTCATTGAAAATGATTATTCGACAGATTCAGCTAGGAGAAATTCTGCGAAATCATTTATCATTCCGTAGATGCAAAATTGAATTTTTTTTATTTTTGAAAGTGATTTTAGCGGAGGTAACCCAGAAAATCGGGCCTATTCTGGTGCAACGCTAATGCAACGAAAATTAGCGATTGGTTGGTTTGGGTCACGTGATTCGTGAGGGGGCGTGGGGTAGACCTCGAGTAGGAGTGGCGTCGTCTGGTACTGAGCGATCGCACCTGTAATTTGTTTTGTATCGACTCAAATGTTTGCATAGCAATAAAATTTTATGGCAAAAAAGTCGTCTTCACTTTCTTAGTTAGAACAGTTGCTTCTGGGCCTTTCAGTGAGACGAATTGTACTGGAGTACAAGTCGTGCAGTTTTTTGTTAAAGCCTTCGTCTCCGAGAAAATCGAGTTTGAAAGTTTATCAAGTATACTTGAACTTAGCTAATTTTAGCAGAAAAAAATGATCGACAAGAGGTTTTATTCTACGTGCGAAAAGGTAGAATAAAATTTTTTTGTAAGATGCTTCGGTTTCGAGAAAATCGAGTTGGACCAAGGGAATTTTTAACAAAACACATTGAACGAATAAAGTTTTATTTACTTATCTTTCTGCATAGAATATCACCGCAAACTGTTGAAATTTAAGTATGTACTTGAGAAATCTTTAAACTCGATTCGAAGGCTCTCTCTTGAAAGAATTTTATCCATTCTTTTCGAATTCTCTCGTTCTCTCTCGTAGAATAACCTCCTACTACCAGTTACAACTAGGACACCCGGTATATTTGGACATGTCTAAATACTTTGCGTACGCTTCTTCATTACCATTCATCGCACACAGCTTGCACTTCGATTGCAACACTGCTTGAAAATTATTTAATTTCAGACACTTGTTTCGTTTTCTCAATTCTGACTCATCGATAGTTCGAGTTCGAACTGTAAAACTGTGAGTTGGCTCCGCTCAACTTGGATAAATTAAATCGGTCGATACGATTGCCGGATCGGTCGATCCTGATGATCTCCCCTTGGGAACGCGCCACTCGTGGAAAATCTTTGCGTGGCATCTGGGAAGCCAGAGCTCCACGGTGATTTACGACGCATTATCCACGGCCGATAGGGGACCGCGTAACGATCGCTGCGGCGAAATTAATCGCCCAGCGGTAATTATTTTTCGTTCGGTTCGATTTCTTGGAACAAGGATGCCGGTACCGCTGATGCGACGGAGAGAACGTCTCTCTCTCTCTCTCTCTCTTTCCTTCGTTGCTGTTCGTGAAATCGTCTGCGTGCGTATCATACGTTAGCGCGTTGCTAATGATCGGAACGGTGGAAGATGGACGGGCGAACGCGAGCGAAACGGCGAAATTTCGACGAGTTTCAGCGTGTCTTTCGGCTCGTTAACGATGTTCGTCGACTGTCGCAAATGAGTTATAGGCTTGGGCGGCTTGGGTAGCTCGGGACGAGCTTAGTTGGCTGGAACGTTGGCAAATATCGGTGAGAAGGTTTACGGTGAGCTAGAGTGGCTCATGAAAGTATCAGAACACTGTGGAAGAATCATTCTATGCACAGAGTGGAAAGAAAAGTTTGTCCGTGGCTGTCATGCTGTAGATGAAGTCTACGCCATCGATTTGATGGAAATACATACGTGTAAAGAATCTGCCGCAAAATTGAATTTCAAAATCGTACGATTCGTACGAATTTTTGTTTCCATTCATCTCTCCGCATTCCACGCATGGTGACCGGTGTGTGCGCGCGTGTGTGCAACGTTATTTGCATTCGAGGCTCTTTCCATCTACGATTTGCACTACCATAACCTATTGCTCGTTCCGTTCCCTCTCTCTCTCTCTCTCTCTCTCTCTCTCCTTTCTTTGTCTCTGCTCCAAATGATAGACGAACGTTTAAGCAAGGATTTTCTCACAGACATCGACTGGCTGGCGTCGGTAACCCTTATCGTTTTTACACGCCACGACGACTGTGTTGCTGGCGTGTCGACTTGTATACGTAATTTATTTCGCGATGTAAAACGGGCGAGTGCGAGCGCGGCGTTCCGCTGCTAAAAGGGACAACGCGAGGAAAAGTGGATGGAAAACGCGCCAACTACGAGGATCGGGATTTTTACTCGACCTTCTGCCTTCGATCTTTTTCTCCATTCTCGTTTCCATTCTCGCGCAGTTCCCCTCGTCCTTTGGTAGAACGAATCCGCGTGTGTCGTTAAAATTTCTCGGGATAAATTTGCGAGACTTTACTGGAGATGATTATTTTTTAGTCGACCTTTCTTTCTTTCTTTTTTTTATTACAGTGGCAATTTTACGATAGAAATTTTGAAATCCGAGGTGTTTAAGTACATGCGTATAATTTATTCGTTTTATACGGAAGGACGTGACAATTTCATATTTTTATGGACACAGTTAAAGAAATGGCGAAACGAATAATTCACAAATGCTTCAAGAGAATATGATAGATATATATTTCTCGATGAAAACCACGCACGATTAATCAACTTAATCAGATTGTGTTAATACGATTAATGTTCTACTAATAATCATGTTAATATATAATAATTGTGATTACGTTAATACATTAACAATGTTAATGAAATCTCAAGATGTTTCATTTAATATTTTGCAATACATTCATTAAATGTTCGATTACTTTCGCGAGCAATTGGCAAAAGAGGTCATTTTCTTAATTAATTATCGTTTCTCAAGCGAAACTTTGATGGAGTTCACTATTTCATCGACGACCAATTAATTTCGTATCAATTTAAATTAATAAGAAATAATTCTAAATAAATTGCACTCAAACGTTTTTAATAAACAATAAATTGAAATTCGCAGAACCGGTTTCACGCATTGTTCTATTTCCACCGTCAAGCTATAATTATGGTTGTATCCACGTGCGCAGGGGGTACGTCATTTTCATATCTGTGAAACACGTGAAGCATAAAAGGTCGAGAAACGCTGATCTAATACATATTATCGTGCCAGACAAACTCGAGTCAATAATCCGCGCGTTCTAATTCTCGATCACTTTCCAGAATATCGCCGCCGTGTCGCTTTGTGAAAGGATTACTAATTAAACAAGGGAAATAATCCCGCGGGAAATAATATAATGGGAACCGTTTAACTTTATGTCAGCCTCAATTTATTGAAAAAGAATTCTCATTTTTCTCGATTCAGCAGCGAGAGGAATTCTTTTCCTTTGGCTTCACCTTTCCGCTGGCGTCGACAATAATTATTGCTCTCGAACGTCGTGGACGTCGTGACACGTGTCGCTAATTAGAACGCTTAGGATACTCTCGGCGATACTCTCCCCCGTTGGGACTCTTATCTATCTACAAGCTGCTTTATCGCGCCCTGTCGAAAACACTATGCCGCCTCGTATTTTATCATCGAGCACAATGTCGCCCTCGTTTATAATGGTTCTTTGTTGTTAGTTGCTACGATTTTTGTTGCGTGGTTCGTTAACATCGTACACGAGCCTTTCTGGCGATAATTTATCGCGCGAAACGCACGATCTCTTCTACGTTTTCGCGTGGAGATCTAGTGGCTATCGTTTTATCGTATCGAGAAAATGGTTCGAGGAGATGGTCGTTTATTGATATTATCATTATCTTTATGTGAATTATTCTTTTTCTTACGATTCCTCAAAGTTGATTCCACGTCTGTTTAAATTAATGCCTGTGTCTCACAATCAGTGCAACACGTGCATAAATGGTAGATGTTAGTAATTCTCTCTCTGTTCTTTTACTTTTGATTGAAGTGCCTTTGCCAGGGAGTATTTGCCACGAAAAGTTAACGAAAGATTCTATAAGATATCTATACAGGATGATTGAACATTTGCGTACGATAATGAAAATCCACAGTCTACTGACGATAGTAGTTGAATTTCAGTGTCAATGATAGTTAACTTATCAATCATTTCAATCG
Organism: Melipona beecheii; assembly: GCA_032399605.1. Taxonomy (NCBI): domain Eukaryota; kingdom Metazoa; phylum Arthropoda; class Insecta; order Hymenoptera; family Apidae; genus Melipona; species Melipona beecheii. The sequence goes on along the minus strand of JAUCMO010000504.1, from coordinate 4,198,248 downwards.
ATAATTACAGAATTACCAATTAACAAGGACAAATGTGATTTTGATGTGATTTGAGATCTCGCGATTTTATTTTTGATAGAAACGATAGCGTTAATAGATCGTTAATCTATGCAAAAAATCATCTAAAAAGTCGGGAAATAAATCAATCTGTCCAAAAAATCGAGATTTGAATACGAGTCAAGAGTTCATAGATCAACCGATCGTCTAAATTTCCACCCGAAATTCACGCGTACCTCGCGATTGCCAACAAAAAGATGGCCCAACGGTCCGAAAGTGAGCCTCCACGGCACAGTAATTGCACAGTTCTCCGGTTACAGCTAAATCGTCCAGTGCCGGATCGAATTTTGCGGTTCAATCGTTCGAAGTGGCGAGACACGTTCCCCAAAGAAAATGGTGACAGTGTCGCGATCGGCGATTCACACGTTCGCGTCTGCACGAAATCTCGGTTCCTCCGATCTCTCCTTCTCCGCGAAATCCCGATTCCCTCGATCCCTCGCCGCGGAGAGACAGTGAGTTTCTCTGGAATCTCTCTGGCGACGGCCGAGGAAATTTGACACGTCGATGATCGACCACCCGGAGAATTCAAGAAGTGTTTTTTTTTTATCACTAAAAGTGATTTCAGCGGAGGTAACCCAGAAAATTAGGCCTCTTCAGATGCAACGCTAATGCAACGAAAATTAGCAATTGGTTGGTTTGAGTCACGTGATTCGTGAGGGGGCGGAGGTAGACTTCGAGTAGGAGTGGCGTAATTTGTTTTGTATCGATTCAAATGTTTGCATATCAATAAAATTTTATGGCGAAAAAGTCGTCTTCATTTTTTAGTCAGAACGGTTGCTTCTGGGCCTTTTAGTGAGATGAATCGTACTGGGGTACAAGTCGTGCAGTTTTTTTTTTTACGCGTCCATCTTCGATTCACCCATCAAACGCGATCGTCCAAATGATTTCGATAAAAATTAGAAGAGAAGAGCATAACTGCAACGGTAATAGACGAGAAATTGTTGACGTTCTAACTTGGCAGAAAGATCGTGTAAGAAACAATAACTTGCATCAGTTTCGTTCTTTTTCGCTTTTTCTCGAAAATTGTAGAAATTCAAACGTTTCTAGAAATGTTGGAAAATTTTATTCGATCACGAAGATTGAAGATCTCTTGAAACTTGCTGTTTTGAACGTTCGTTGATTTTTTTTTAACCATTTTGTCGAACTTTGAATATTAGGGGTAAAATTCAAGAAATCCTAATGTTTCGTCCAGTGAAATTGTCTGATTCTCACAATCTTTACTTTTTTCGTCCTTTCGATATTCAGAATCGATCTTGCAAATTCTACAAATATTCATTTATTCGAGATTCTTTGATCGATCTCGAATATCAATTGGGAGTGTTGTCAGGAGATTTCAGGTCGGCGAGTGTCATCGGGCAACGGTGAATTTTCGCGGGAATGGAGCGTAAAAAAAAAAACCAACGAACGAGGGCAAATTGCGGCTTATCAGGTATCGAATGATAATTTTACGAGCGTTCGTGCCGAATTCCTGCATTCGATCGGCCGAAGATGCTCTTGTTTGATATACGAGACGATTAAGCACCGTATCGATCCGTATCTGCGAAATTGGAAACTCCGATTCCGTGGCCGGAAGCTGTGTTTTCCATTGGCCGATTTTTACATGCTCTGCTTTAACGCTCGAATCTCGCTCGATCGGAATCCAAGAATCTTCGAGAGGATCTCGTTCTCGAAGGATAAAAAATCGAGATTTTGATATTTTAACCATTTCCGGTTTATTACACGTTGCGCGACATTCGTTGGATATCTATTCATATATGGTGAATCAAATCTATCAGGTACGAAATTAAATTTAAGTAAATAAATGGATATTTTTGTATGCATTTTTGCTTGTCCGTGAGAAATTTGACATTGCGAGATCGCTCAAAGTAAATATAAAATAATAAAATTATCAGCAAATAAAAGCAATAAAATACTTTCATTATTATAACAGAGCTTAAATTAAATGTAACAAATTTCTATTTATTAAGTCCTGTTTCTTTACTTACATTCGTGAAACTGTAAAAATCAATCAATCGACAATAATAAAACATCGTTCTAAACATAACAGGTCATGTAAATGAAACATCATTCTATTGCATAGAAAGCAAAGATGGTTAATCGATATTTCCAAGCGTAGAAATCTCCGGCAGATTATAAAATTTATCAATTGCTAATAAATCTAGATTTGAGGAACTCCATCGTTCAAGGATATTCTTGAAGACGAAAAAAAAAAAAAATAAAATAAAGTGGCGACGGTGCGATCGTTGGGTATATTTTAACGATGAATGGTTACACGTCGCATTCAGCTTTCACGGATGGACGACCGTGCAAAAAGTCAAATCGATGGCTGGATCGTAATTGCAAGCTGAGAACACGTCGTCTATGGTTATACATCGCCGGTGCGATGGGTGCAGCTCGCGGTCGCTCCTCTGACTAACGTCTTTTGCAACGTTGTATCTAGGGCGTTGTAGTACATCCCCGTAGCAGATCTTGTGCAATGTGGTAGCAATTGGCTTGGTGCAGCGTCGAGAGCAGCGTAGAAAAATTCGTTTCGTTCGAGCATGTTTCTCTTCGGGTGTTAGGTCGCAACAATTTCCTCGATTCCAAGTTCTTCACCTAAAAATCATTTTTTGCGCTATGAGCCAATTTTTTTTACATTAATGGTGACTAGTTTGTAAATTGGTTACTAGAAAACTATCAAGACAGTCGAGATGACCAGTTTGTAATTTTTGCAGATTTACAATTTCTTGAGATTTGAACGATTTTTACAAAATGTACGGACAAAAGTTTGTGTCCTTTGTTCCATTATGAACTTACTCCTTACGCTCTAACTTTTTTTAAATTTTTATATTTTTATATTTCAGTCAGTGGGATATTTTAGTAGGTCGTGTGTGAAGTATTAAACTAACTATGAAATAATTTCAATTATATACATAGTCTAAGAGTTTCAATTATTAATAAACGGAAAGTGGAGTATTTTGTACATTTTGTAAGTTTTAATCAATTTGTCAGATAAAATTTAATTTAATTTTAGTTTAGTTTCGAAATATTGACGATGTAGTTCGTGTGAATAAGTTGGAAATATGATTTTGTGAAAATTTACAATTAGTGATATAGATTTAACATATCTTTCATGAATTTCGATGAATTAAAATTCTCTTTGCGAGATATAGGAAGGGAAATAAATATTTGCGTAACACTGTGTAATTTTAATATTGTCTGATATCGCGTATGTGTTTCAAATCCTAAATACTGTTACGTTTCAAATCTCTGTTCTCCCTCAAATATTCGAAATTTGGCGAATGTATATAGATCTTAGTGTACTATCCTTTCAGATAAAGTAATAACGTATTTTACCATACAGCAAAGATAATATGAGGCAATATGTAAGACTTTATTTTATCAAAAAAGAAGAAATGAAAAGAAACGAGAGAAACATTAAAAACAAAGAAAAAAGGCAGTTAAATTAATGAAAAAGAGATTATCTAAATAGAGAGAGGATGTTCTATTAAATGTCAATTTCACTTGAGAACACGACGAGTAAGACGACTGCCAACGAAAGATGGCGACCACCGTAAATATGGCACCGTGTAACTACCAATTTGCGGAACCGCGATCGAGGGACTTTATCATAAACCGGTGATCGATCAATCCTTGACCTTTCGTTAATTTAGCGACTCGACGCGTAACGTAATTTACGCGACAGCCTGCTAAATACTTGCGAATGTCGCTTTATTGCGGCTCACAGCCGCTGGAAGTACGACATTCCGTACGCAATTATTGCGACATCGGCTGTTCTTGGAACCCGCGACGCATTGCTAATAGGTTTGAAACGAAACTTTGCGATATACAAAAAAATTCAATTCGCTATCGATGTTTATGTGTTTAACGCTGAAACTGTGGAATCAACTGTGAAACTCGTCCATGTCGGAAAAATCAAAATGCCAACTTCGAATTCTATAAAATTCAACAGCTGAGTTATCGATCGACGAAAATCGGATTGCGAATTTTCATTCATTTGTGAGAAAGTGTAGGAAATATCCAGAATCTAGTGTATCTGTTGTAACATTTACGATTGGTAGAAGAAATGAATTTCTACGTATGATAAGTTTTATTTCTTGAAAATGGTTGTTTTGAAAATTGGACGACCACGAACAACGAAATGAAATTCTGTCATGGATATCAGTGATTTCAAATAAATAATACGGCAATATGAAACAATGGGCGAATAAATTGCAACGACAGACGAGAGAAAAATCGGATCTGTATTTCTCTGCTCTTTTTACATCGAATCCCCCCCCCCCCCGAGAGTGGAGGGTTAAATATAAAATAAATTATCCTCTATAAAACTGTACTCGGTTGCCTGTTTTTCTCTCAGTTAGATATTGAAGTTTTCTCGGTATATACGTCGAGCCGGAGATCTTTCGTGACTGTGGCACTAAAACCGCGGACAGAGTGCTCGCGTTGTCAAGGGGATTAGCATAATATTTTATCGGGAGCCGGTGCGCCGTGGAATATCGTTAATAAACCAGTCACGGCAACCGCACGTACGTACGTACGTACCCTTTCGGCGTGTCCTTCTGTTGACGCGGGACGTGCATAAAGCACGCGTGTCTCAATCGCCTCGCCGAGCCATTTGGCCCGTACCAACCGTTCGAGGCCCCGATTTTTCCGATTGTTCGCCACATGATCGGTCGACATGCATCACGCTGCCCGCTTTTTTCCTCAGCTGGGATATTTATGCGCTACGCGACGCCTGTTGCCACCTTGGAGTAGGTAGGTAGGTGGTGGATAATTGCGTTTACGTCGTCGATCGAGAATATAAGCCGGCGTGGAAACGGCGCGAGGAAGTTAATCATGCGTTGCCCGCTGTTCTTAAGACCGTCATTTTTCTCCACCACCGTCGGACAGAGAGGCTTTTTCCCCTCGAGTGCGCTCGCCAAGTTCGCGTTTGTAACGAACATCAAGAACATACATACGTATCGCTCTCTTCGAGACACGTACGTACCAAGTACCGATTTTGGTTTTGAAGAACATCGGCGCAAAGACGATATATAGAAGAAATACAGAGACAGGAAACACAGCAGAATGTTTAATCTGTAAAACGTTAACAGTTGAATTATATTATTACGTACGCAATTTAATGATTGCATTAACTACAACAAATGATCAATGTCAAGAAGTAAAAATTGTCCATTAGACTTATCGAATATAAAATCTATTTTCATCTTGACAGATAAACATAAATAATTAGATGGCTGAAGACTCTGCAGAGTGGCTTTATAGTTGAAATTTTTTTAGAACGATTGAAATATGTGTTTCTAACCACGTCGGAGAAGTTTATGCAAGTTTTATTGAAGCACCTAGGCTATTGAGTAATGACAGAAATGAATGTGAAACTCGAAAATGCAGAAAATTAATTGTAGAAAAATGTTCGTCAATCGTAACTGTCGAAACGCAATAAATCTCTCAAGCTTTTAGTGGAATTGCACTGGGTATCCAATTATTTATGTACGTATCTGTACATTGTCCTTTGCATAGTCTTTTACTAGATGTAATATTCTATCTTATAAAATTATTCATTATCTCTCGTTTCGTCTGTCTTTCTTTTCAAACGAAACAATTCTACGATCGTATTTTGTACGTTTGCTTAATTCACTTAGTTTTTGCTTCATTTACTTAATTTTAATTTTTACTTTTAATTCTCTGGCTAATAAGAATATTGCAACTTGTAATTTTCAAATGTAATTAATTCTAAACGAAATACTTGAGATCTTTGCGTGATCGAAATTCTTGAGTACGCGATACGACAATATTTTATAATATAAATAATAAATAATATTAAACATATATGATAATTATATAACACGAGTAATATTATGTATGTTGTAAAATACAACAAGATTCCTTTTTCTATTTTCTTTCTCAACCGGTCTAACTATGTAAATTACTCTCTGTAACTCTCCATCCTTCCGATTTGGAAAGTATGCTCCAAGTACATACATACAAAACGGGTCAGGTAGCCTGTTATCGTTATCCCGAATCGAAGCTCGAAGCTGTCGGTTTTTAATCGGAAGGGAAAGAAGGGAAAAGAAACGGAAAATTTCCACCGTGAAATTAAGGTCGACCGTACGCATATCCAACGAGCAGTAAAACGCAACGGCATAAATCTCAGAATCGGGGATTTAATTCTAATTGATTTACAGATTGATCTCTCCTGTTTGCACGTCAACGAGGCAGAGAGAGAGAGATTCTAGAAACGAGAAGGTGCCTGTGTTTCGGTGTTGCATGTTTGCCAGGAATAATGAGCACGGTCTCTCTCTCTCTCTCTCTCTCTCTCTCTCTCTCTCTTTTCTTTTCTGTTCACGCATGAAGTAAGTCGCCTTCTGGAAAGAGAGAAGCAAACGGACGAAAGAAACCGAACAAGTGGAATAACACAGCCGGAGCGAGTCTAAAACACCCACCATTCTTTCTTACGCTGTTTTCTTTCGATTTACGAGTGTCTATTTGCGGTTTTCTTTATTGCTCTGCGTGGGGTAGGCTTGTTAACTTGTTCATCTCGTTAGGCCGCGGCTTGTAGGCACTTTTACTTTGTTACGTAGAAAGTCCCGTCTCTCGTTTCCTCGTTTCTGTTTGCAAATGTCAGACTGTTTTCAGAAAACGTCTCTCGTCGCGCGGGAATTTTCCCCTGAACGACTGATAGATGGTCCGAGATTTCGGAAAGCGTAGCAACTGCGCGTGAGATACTTCCGTTGCCGTTCGAATTTTTAATATTTGGCAATATCTAGCAATATTTAATAATATTGCTTTGGTATATTTACGTACATTTACGTAACAAGAAACAAATTTCACAAAAATAACAATTTTCAAATGAATAATAGATTCGCAACGACAACTAAAACTAAAACAACGAATTGAAAATATTGTTTAAATTCGAGCGAATTTTGTTCTTCGCGCTGGTTCGACAAGGTATCCAGTCGACAGTAAATTTATTAATCAGATTTCATTAAATCTGACGTTTCCAAAGCAACATTTCTATCAAACACCGACACTCGTTAACAAGAAAAATACGGCAGGCATAGTCGATTACGTTGTCAAGATAAACAAACCTAACGAGTATATTCAATATTCTTGCTTCTTCTTCCAATTCTCTCGTATCTGTTTATCTTATCTGAATAACCAAGTAGACCGAACAGGAATGCCCAATCACTTCCTGAAAATGGAAGTTGAAATGTTTCGTTTTCGACGAGTATCGCCTAGTCATTGATAATCGTTGAAACTTCCAGCTATTGACAGTCGCGAGAGTTGCGAAGATAAGCGGGATATGTATCACAAAGTTCATCGCGAGGTACAAAGCGTTCGTTGTTTAGAACGTGCCTTAATTGCCAGTTGTTCTTGTTGCCTCTTTTTCATCTTATCTCTCCTTTTATCGACTTCTCCAATGGTTAATTGGACGTTCTCCGATCTGTTCTAATCACTGTCTCGTTCGTTGTTATCTGTATTAATTAAACGTAGATTTTTGATTTCGTCGATTTTTTTTCGTCCAATCTGCACACGTCAATCGTCATTACGTTTCTTCTTATTTAAGATCGATAATGGCTTTTATCTTTCCCCGCGTAAAATAGACAATTTAATTTAGCGCAAAGATCGTAGATCTAGGTTAGATCTAGGTTGAGTTACGCTTTAGTCGATCGCTTTCGTTCTTTAATTTTTTCGATAATAACAGAAAAATACTTTTTTCCATTAAAAAGATACTGTGATAATAACATTTCCATCGTTATTGAAAACTAATTTATTAATTAGGCGTGTAGTTGTATGATTTCGATACAAAGTGACTTGAAATTTGATATATGCATTTTGCAGTTATGTCTGTTCGTAGATTCCGAGAATAGAATTGCGCGAAGATTCATGTATTATGGATGTTTCAGGCACGAGTCTAGATTTCGTCATGATCGAGACAATGGGGCATAGATCGAGGCGCACGGGGTTCCCATGGCCTTTCGAAACGTTGATTGACACTTTGCCAAGGCCATGGATCTCCTCGAAAAAATGGTCTTCATAAAATTCAATCATGAAATCAACTGCATCTGAAAGAGGACAGAGACGGCTTTGTTAATATCTTCTCTCTAGGGATCATCTATCATTACGTTGTTACGTGATGGCTAAAAGCAAATTATCATCAAATTTAATTAATGAAATTATTTCCCGTTATTCATCGTTAATAATTTAATTCGACTAAACCCAAGTTCCTGTATCTCTGTATATTTATATGCGCAATAGGGTTCTTAATCATGTCACTAAATCATTATAAATACTTCCTTGTACGTTCCGTCACGTCTTTCGACGGGCAATTGTGTACACTTTACAAATTGTTTAAAATCACATTTGATGGATTGAAAGATCGACATTTCTGTTTTATTAATTTCCTTCCACTTTGATCGATCTGTACTTTGTTCCACGTACGTGCACTTTCACACCTTGTAATTTCCTTTACAAAAATTCGCACGGAGGACAAAGATAAAAATGCACACACGCACCATGTGTCCGTATTTCCGTCGACGCCGTGACACCGCGCAGTGCCACGGCACGGATCGATCGAACATGATCGTTGATCGTTGGACCCAACTCCAACGCGAGGCACTGTCAACGTTATGAGCCTCCAATTTGTCCTGATTGCGTAAACTCGTTAGCATATCTGGCTCCCGATAAATATTTCAAGTCGCTGCGAAATCCTGCCCTCTGGACCACCTCCTGTGCGTGTCAAAGCTGCGAGTCGATCGGATTACGCGTTAGATCGTTGGCGAGCTAGCGGTGGATTTATCTCTGGTATCGATATACGCGTAATTGTCTTCGATCGATATACATCGATGGTTGGTTAAACACCGGCCGTTCAGTGGGATATTCAAAAGGAAACAAGGGTTCGATGCCGGATTTGAAAGGTCTTGGGTTTACTTACTGTCAGCGAGAAGTGAGAGTGGGTGGATGCATTCTTTCGATCCATTTACGGCTGAAATCGTGGTTTTCTTAACAATAAGCGAGTTGAAAAGTAGCTCAAGTTTGTTGGCACGTTGGTGCGCGTGCCTTGCTCGTTTCGATAATGCACATTGTTTTGTAATAATAAAATGCCAGTGAAATTGTTTATTCATTTTCTCGCGATATAGAGTTAGAATGTGTATCCATAGCGTTCGAGAGATTCGTTGAATTAATTATTTGTTAACATATTGTAGTTCGTAGAACTATAAATACAATTTATTAATTTTACTTTGTTAATTAATTATTAACTCCAATCCATCAAAATACAATTTGTTCATCATTTAGTTACTATTCCTTCCAGAAAAGAAAAATTATATGCATTAAATAAATGAAACTTATATTTCTATTGAATAATTTAATTGTGATGAATAGATTATTAAAATAATATTAACGATATTTTTAAATATTATTCATTAGAGATGGAGAAGAAAGATTGGGGTCCGATCTGACTCGATTCGAGAACGATAATTAATTCAGTTGTGCGAATGGTCGCCTCGTCTTTCTTTTATCTTCCCTTCAGTACGAAGAAATACGCATTATCTTTCAGTCGATCTTCTCGATCCTTTCGTCGTAAAATTCGTAGCAATTTCTTTCCCTGCAAGATTAAAATTTTGCATAATTTCAACGTTGTGTGGTATTACGTTTACATAACATAGCAATCTAGTAAAAATAGTATAACGTTAGTATTTCATAAATAATAAATTTATTTAATAAATTTATAACACTGTTTAATAAAGTACTATATACTATATACTATTATACTATTATAGATAGTTTAATTATACTATTTAATAAATTTATAGACGCTTGTAGAACAGTAAAACAAAACAATTTTTTATTACAATAAGAAAGTAGAATAATAAGACAAAAAGAACTTTCTTCCTTCTTGACACGATTTTTAAAAATTCAAGATTCTGAGAGGAATATTACGCGAATCTCGAGTGTCTTGAGTTTTACTTGAAATTGGAGTTTTCTTAATGCGCAGTTCGCCATTTTGAGCGTCTTTTTCTGCCACAGATATTTTTATCAAAGAATTACTATTACATTTTTATTAAATAATTCATACTAAAGATATTTTTATTAAAGAATTATTATCACAGATTATAAAATTATTATTATTGAAGAACTTTTTTTCACAAAAAAAATGAGAGTGTGCAATTTTCTGGTCTGGACTAGGCTCGGAGAAGACTATGCGTACAGGGACCCGTGTGTTTCGGTAAAAAACTTGTCGCTCTGTCCCATCGGAGGAATCAATCGAGTTCCATTATTCCCTCGTCACCGAGCTGCTTTATCAAACAGCCCGGTCCATTCATTACGGGTGCCGACAGCAGCGTAAAATTTTCGCAATTACAGGGCGTAAACAGCGGTTCGTACATGTCGTTTTGCTTGTCTCTACCGCCGCTTGTCAAACATTACAAATGGCTTAACGAGACGTTGCTCGCCTTGTTCCTCGAACTTCCAATCCCGGGGTGTCGAAATGTTGGCTTAGGCAGCTTAGGTAACTCGTCGACAATAAAGTGTCGTTTAGCGTACAAACGTTTCCAGGGATTTGACGTTCGCGCATGTTTGCATTTTTACGAAGACGATGGTATAATGGAGGTACTTACTGTACTTACGGTTAAAGTGAACGTTACTCGCGAGTGGATTGTATGGATTTTCATGAAAATATTTTACAATATTCTATATACAATAGATTATATTTTTTTATAAAAAAGAAATTATATCCTTTTAACACGATATTTAATGTAACATTGCACTTTATGAAATGTTTTCAATAATCATATTGTTGCGAACGTTTCGTGTTCTATGCTGTTTCATAAATTTGCAACACTCTTGAACGCGATAATTAATTAAACGTATGATTTTAAGTGTTCGTACTTCGATATAATTCCTTAGTATCAATAATTAATTGTTTACGAATTGAAAAAGGTGGAAATTTGTTTCCATCACAAGTGACATTTATTTTACATAGTTTCTCTTTTTCAGAATTAAATATTGCAGTCTATACATGCGACATCTTATACATTTATATGGAACTTGGTTTATGGTTAACCTATGACCAGTGAAAGATTAGTGTCTGATTCCTTTGAGATTAGTTTGCAACTTTATGTGCGAACGATAAGTTATGAGGGCCATAAAGATTTTATGCTGATATAGTGATTGTTCGATTAGAGTGGATAGGAATGATTTTTCATTTGTTCGACTAGGTTGAATAGAGATGATGTTTCGTTTATTGCGTCTCGACTAGTGTTAATATGTTTAACATTAAAAATATTAGAAAACCACTCATTTTCATTTACCTCCTTTTTTCTTTAAACTGAAAGTAGAAAATGAAATACTTGGAGGCATTAGATAATTCGTGTTATTTGCAAATAATAATGTGTATATGACGGATATTTCGTCAATAGTCAATAGAAGAAAATTAGATTAATAAAAAAGGAGAAAAATAAAAAGAGAAGAAGTATTAAGTCAATAGGAGAAAATTACAGTTTAATAATTATCCTTTGTTTAATTTAATTACATTTATCTGATTAATTCAATTAGTTTAATTATAGTAATTTTACACTTAGAATTTATTACATTCAACTGTAGTGACATGAAGAGTTAAATGAAGTAGAATTGAATGAAGTAGAAAGACGATAATACAAAAATTCAAGAGTCGTAATGAGCCATATACGAGAAACAGCAAAGAAAAATTATAATTGCAAGAATAACAAAGTGTAAATTAAAGTACACATTACTATAGTAAATGAGATATAATTAAGATTCATTAATAAAACGATGCATTGACGATGCAAGTAGTCGAAGTTCATGCAAACACGACCCCTTTGATCAGCACTTGGATTAGCACCGTGAATTTTTATACAAACAGATTTCTAACCAAGAAGTCAAACACCAGTCAAGAGTACAAACAGTTTTACAATCGAGAATCGACGCTTTCTACTTGGCTCCACTGTTGATATCTTTCGAGATAAAGTGTACGTCGGTGAAGTTCGAACAAGATCCAGTGAGATGCAGTGTGATTGACTGGTAGGAACGGTACGTTCAGTAGGAAGAGATACAGTGGAGTGTATAAGGGAAAGCGGAACGTTTATTGTCAGACAAAACACGCAGTCGGAGCAACGAAAGAATCACGATCGTCGATCGGATCAGTTTTCAAATGTTATCATTATAAACAACTGTACAATACATATTCGTAGATTATTACATTGTTAGAATGTTGTACGTGTAACTTAAATTCGTCGCTAAATTTTATCACGAAATTAAGTTAAATCAGAAGTTTCAGGATTAAGTAATTTAATTCTCAATTGTCATGGTTCTCACAAGGTGTTTGAAATCCTTGTTTTAAATATTTGAAATACGGGAGTTGCACGAAGATGAAAATTGATAGGCCGAAGAAAATTCAAACGGCAAATAATTTTATGAGATGTATCACGTACGGTACTAAATACTGATGTACTATATATGATATATTAAATATTAAATACTATATACTATAACTGCGATTGTATTAATGAATAGATGTAACAATAATAGATATATAATAAAGATGTAATATGGTACAGAGTAATGTACATACAGAATATAATCCAAAAACAAGAAAAACAATGATTTATTCGATCTCTGATATATTCGACTCTTACAGTATGCGTTTATATATCACACAGACAAATACCAATTTCAAACTTCATTTTCCCTATATGGACATATAAAAACTGCACGACTTGTACCCCGTACGATTCGTCTCACTGAAAGGCCGAGAAGCAACTATTCCGACTAGGAAATCAAGACGACTTTTTTGCCATAAAATTTTATTGATATGCAAACATTTGAATCGATACAAAACAAATTACAGGCGCGATCGCTCAGTGCCAGATATAACGCTACTCCTATTCGAAGCCTACCCCACGCCCCTTCACGATCACGTGACCCAAATCAACCAATCGCTAATTTTCGTTGCATTGAAAGCGTTGCATCTGAAGAGGCCCGATTTTCGCTAAAATCACTTTCAGTGATAAAATCAGTAACTCCTATACTAGTCATGAAAATGGTACGAAATAAAAGGTATCAAAGTCAACAAAAATCACCTATCCATAGTTTTACAAATTTTATAAAATTTACGGATCATTTATTCCTCGAACCTTGTAAACGTCCCAAGATCGCACGCAGGAAGACAGCAATAGAGAGAGAAAGAGAAGAAAAATCCCGAGCGAACGAACGAACGAACGAACGAAGGAACGATCCTGTTACAAACAGGCTTCTCACGACCGATATTTCCATCCGCGTCTAGCAAGGAAGCAACGCGGCGCGGTTCTTGGTTTGCCCGGTCGTCGAATGAATATTCAAGGTTTACAGAGCGAGGAAGAGAGCGAGAAAGAGAGAGACAGCCACGGATTCTGGTATCTCGTTTGGAAATCGATTACGTCGGTCCACGCATTACGTCTCGTTCGATCGCTCGTTACCGTTGAAACAAGCTGCGCTATTAATCACCTGTTCCACCGCCGCGTGTGCAACGCGCTCGCCGCGAAAAATCTTCGGCAGAGAATTGAAACGTACACCTCTGACACACTTTCTATGAGGCATTGTGCGGCCGTCGATAGCTCGAACTCGAGCGTGTAGCCAGCCACGGACGAGTGGATCTTACGTTAGGGAAAGAAAAGGGGGGAAAAAGAATGAAGGGGGAAGAAAGGATGGACAGACAGGCATAACGCAGGTTGATCGATTAGGTGGATGATAGACGCGTAGCTCTTAAACGCGTTTTTATCGGCGGATAATTTTATATGTGTCCCGTTGGTGGGAAACGAGAGGTGAGGCTCGTTGCTTTTCATGTTGTGATTTATCGTGTCGAATCTGGTTCGTTGGGTACACACTTCTGTCACAAAGGTTTCCATCTTGGGCGAATTACTCGAGAAATTGAAATTTTTCATAGTCGTAGATCAAGTCGGAAATTATACATGTTTACATGATATTTTATAATAGTTTATAGTATTTTATTAACATTTAGTATATTAATTCTTATTAGTACCTTAATTTTATTAATATTGTAACTTTTGTTAGTATTTTCCTACCAAAATTATATTAGACGCAGTATATTAGACGAGATGTATAATAGTGCAATAGTCGTCAATGTGGACGTTGTTTGAGTAAAAATATTTGAAAAATATTTATAGTGGTTATTATATTACTAATTGTCAAAAAAATGAACAATAATTAATAAATCACACTCTGAAAAATCAGTAGCAATTAAATAAAAATGAAACTTGTTAACTTTTATACATTGAATTTAATTTCTGTTTTTTGAAATTACAATGTGAGATTACAGTGAAGTAAAAGTTGAATATAAAACAAAAAGAACGTAATATTTAATTGATTAGTTTGATTCGAAAATAAATAGTGTAATCGAGTCATAGGTTTTTCATAAATTAACCAAAGTACACTCTTACAGTGTAATATTGCAGAAGTATCAAAGTATTATATTTATTTAACAGACAGTTCAAGTATTACATACATAATTACATAATAGAATAATCTATTTCGTAGAAAGATAGCAAATTACACTTCTAGTCAATAATTGGTAATTCTAGTTATATAGTTTTAGAGAATTGGTAACTAGAATAGTTGCAGAATAATTACTCTACGTCTAATCGCGTGGTATATTCAAAATTAAACAAACATTTAAATATTATATCGTTATAAAACAGTCTGTTTCGTTCCAAAGCAATGTATCAGCATTCTACTTCAGATCAATAATTCATTTTGCCCGAACTAAAGAACTGTTTGTTTCTACAAATGGACCAAAGTGTCTAGATACTTACGAACAGTAGTGTGCTATGCTCGGCACACGGAGGAACCGGTAGGCAACTGTAAAATACACCCAATCCCGAAGGCCGTCCACCTTGCGCTTATACCGGGTGTCCTGTGTAACCGGTCTCGTTCCGGTCTCCGGCGATCGTTATCGAATTAACGTTAACGTCTTTACGTAATGCCGGTGAGCCGCGTTACACACGCGTTCTATTTCAACCGACACCGGTTCTCGCATTCTCGTGCCACCGGTCAGAAGAAAATCGGCTCGCGACCGAGAAACGTCAATTTTGTGTCAAATAGGACTTCGCACGGGTCATCGTCTGTGTCCATTTTAATAGTCCCGTGGTTCTGGCTTGTTAAAAGCGGGACGATAAGTGATCGTGGAAGCTTGATTCTCATTCTAACTAAAAATCTAGCAAAGATGATTAGATACCTCGAAATTCTTTTGGAATTTTATTTAACATTTTCATGTCGAGTTGTTTTTCATGTTTAATGAAAAAATTATGATTTACATAACGATTTGACACAATTAACGTGGACGATACAATTGTTTTCTCATTGAAGATTCAATGCTTCTTTGTTCCTTTGATCAGGGAGCAAATAATAATCGATGGTGGAAGCTTGGTCATTCTAACTAATAATCGGTGACTAGATCTTTTGAAATTCTTTTGGAGTTTTATTTCATATTTTCACGCTGGATGATTTGTGATACACGATTTCAGTTATTTATTCAAATGTTTCACAAATGAACGACTGAACGACTGAGAACAGTTTGAGAATGAGAAACAATAAATTAAACAAAGAGTAATAAGTAAAAGACTGTGTTTTATCTTGTTCTTTGATTAAAATCGCACAATAAAATTGAACGTATTTCAACCTTGAGTTTCAACATCACGTTCATATCTAATAATAATCTAATATTTTCAGGCTAATTCTCGCATAAATTCATGCAGTCAACGTCAAAGGTGTTTACGCAGGGATAAATATCAACGAATAAAAAAAAAGCTAAATTCTCTTTAAACATGCAAAATAGCGTAGGTACATTAAATGCACAAGCTTTGGCGGAACGTATAATTATGTTAATAGATACGAGTACCGCTTTTAAGTAAGTTAATCTTTTTCCTTCAATTGCCAACGGCACGATTTGGCCCATTTGCAGAATACGGTCAGCAATTGATCAACGTCTTAATTACTCTTCTGAAAATATGCAACGAAGTTGCACAGTTTACGTTGACAAATCAACGTACGTTTCGAGAAGAATGTACGAATTTGCATATGCATAGAAATTATTCTGTGTATGTAGTCTGGTTAGAAGTCTCGTGCATCGTTGCTAAACGTACGATTATGTCCCACTATGTATTGAAGTGTTAATTGAAATGTTCCACTGTAAAATGTACGTGAATAGAAAAGATAAAAATAGTTAAAAGTATAGTATAATTCTTATTTCATGATATTTTTACACATTCTTGCTATTTTTACTTTACTAAATATTGGTTGATATATTCAAATTCATTTTTCAAATTCATTACTTAAATTATTTAAATTAATATCAATTAATTAATTTTCGTATTTAAAATAATTACGCTTTATTTCCCATATTATCGTCATCGAAGTCGAACAAAATTTTTACACACATTACACTGTGCTGTGCTTGCCTCTCTACCATAAATTTTAAAATCGTTCTATATAACCAAGTCTCCGTGAATTGTGCACGTAATCTTCACAATCTCTGACAAAAGAAATTCATTGAATTTCAAGAACATAGACAGCCAGGCAACTCCGAGAGAATTCCGAGATAAAAGTCAAATACCAGAACCAGCCACGCTAGAATCGAAGCCAAGCAGCACGAATCTCGATGTATTCCGATATCAGCTCTTTAAACAATAGCCGAAGAAAATTCACACGAATTCTAGTCATTCCTCGTGTTCACTCTCGCGAGACAAAATTAACTAGATTAAATAGAACGCAAAACAATGAACGAGAGAAAGAGAGAGAGAGAAAGAGAGATACTAAGCATCTAGAAATCAGCGATTAAGAATCTAGAAATCAGCGACTAAGAATCTAGAAACCAGCTTCTAAGAATCTAGAAACCAGCGACTAAGAATCTAGAAACCAGCGTCTAAGAATCTGGAAACCAGCGACTAAGAATCTAGAAACGTGCTAGAGAGAGAGAGAGAGAGAGATTTATAAATGCAAATTTTAATATCTCCGATGTAAGATATTGAGATCTATGTTTTATGTAGTTTGTATGTTCTCAGTAATGTAATTACAAATAGAAGCACGAGTAACACGTGATGCCCTTTCTCAAACGCGAGACCGAGATTTCGACCTTTCGATTCTGTCAATTGCGTCAGCGAATACCTCGCGAATCGCTGCATCACCATTAATTTTAGCCAATTATTGAGCTCGAGAGGAATTCGTCGGACAAAGTTCTGTAGCAAGTGAATTGTTTAGCTTTGTAAGTGCTAACTGTTGATGTGTGTGTTATGTTTTTGGGTCTACGTAAAACGTTGGCGATCGAGTCTAATTATATTAAAATTACACAAATATCTGTAGCCTAATTATATGTTAATTCGAACTTTAGACTCGATCAACAACGTTTTACGTCGAAAAGCTTCACTCGAATCCAAATAGAGATCGTCCACGAAAGAAGCTTCATTCTTAGAATACTTTGTACAATATTGAAATGGAACATTCGAGAATATTTAGGTATATTAATAACTTATTATGTAATTCTTATTAATTAATTAAGCGTACATTTATGGAAAAATTATTTAAGAGTGATAATAATAAGTAGACCGTAGATGTTTCTGTATCTGTATGGAAAATTCGAAGATACAGAAATTTAGGGAATTAGACATAGAAAATATCAAAAGTCGGAGACTCGAATAGGATATTTGAGGATATCTAAGACTAGTAATAACTAAATCGCGACTTTTTGCGTACTTATGAAATATCTGAAAGCGCAGAAATTTGTACAATTTTTGCCAAATAAAATCTCTCGAATAAACTATTTTCTTTCATACGCGAATGTTTTATGCATTGGTAAACAAATTTAAATGTATGCAAAAAAATATAAAAAATATCCAAAGTGAAATATTCAAGCAGATCTTTCCTCTACACTTTCAAACGATTGAAATTATTCTTTTTTTCTATCGTTTCAAGCGGCGATTATTTGAATCATTCGAGACGACGTTAGGTGGATCTCGATACTTACAACATTAGATCAAAATTGCAGATAACGTAACAGGATGATTTATGGTTGCACGGGTATTCTTGTTCCAGTGAATACTGTGAGATTGACGTAGTCAATAGTTCTACGTAGTTTGATAAAATAGGCGTTGGTAATATTTCATTGTTGCTGGGAGATTTATAACCATTCCCTTTTCGAAATAGATCCCTTGATCTCAACTACGTTCTCGCTGTAACGTAAAATCACAATACTAAGTAAAAAATTAATACAATGGAAAAATACATTTAATTTTAGCCGGTGAAAGATTTAAAAATTTTCAGTTTGTATCTTAACGTATTGCGCTTCAGTTTACTTTACTTTTTTTCTTAAAAACTCCTTTTGCTGTTCGTCTGCACGATAATAAGAAATTGTGAACATTTTGCAATGGTACGTCAAAAGCAGGGTTTCTTTTTTTTTTTTTTTTTTTTTTTTTGAGTGAGTAAATTCTTTTTAAGATGGTGGGTTTCCACTCGCAGCACCTCCACGCGGTGAGACCCGGGCAATCATTATTATTTGCGATGCAGTTGCTAATTGCATCACTGTGTGACGCAGTTATGAATTGTGTAACAAATAATATTTGAGCTAATTGGCTGCGATCGCAGGTTTAGTTCTTACATACGTGCATTCTATTTCAGATTTCAGATCGCAGAACCTAACCATAAATTACGAAAGTTCGCCAAATCGTCTGGTTTTTTTTTTTTAGATCGAATTATCTCTCTCGCGACACGTTTCTGTTCGCTATGTGCGTATTTGAAAGTTACTAAAAATCTGGCTCGTTGGCGCGTGTCATTAAAACGAACGTTTCGTCTCGCGATCGTCTCGCGCGGAAAAGAGAACAAGGAAGATAAGAAACGGGACCCCCGGTGGGGAAAAAAACAGGATGCCTGAATTCATAGACGACTCGTTGACGTCTCTCGAACTGGTTCGAGAAGGGCATCGAACCATCCTTCGCCTTATATACATATATAATATATATATATATATGTATACATACATATACATATGTACATACGCGTGTCGTCTCAGCGAACGCGCGGAGCGCCTTGATGTCGAGATGAATGCTCGGGATAGGAGTGTGTTTGACCGAGTTTGCGACGTGATCATCGTTCCCTCGATAGGTCCACTTCG
The DNA here is from genome assembly GCA_032399605.1 of Melipona beecheii. NCBI lineage: Eukaryota > Metazoa > Arthropoda > Insecta > Hymenoptera > Apidae > Melipona > Melipona beecheii. The sequence goes on along the minus strand of JAUCMO010000504.1, from coordinate 4,179,014 downwards.
ATCGTACTCGTTCAATTTGGACGAAAATTATGGTTACGACTAGATATAAATTACATTTTGGGTGATTTTCGGGTTTGGATTTTGAACACTTTGTGATTGAATAGGATTTGAATATTGACGACTAAGGTATAACAGTTTTGTACTTATTTTAGAAAAATTGAACTAAAAGGAAAAAAGTTATCAAATTTCTGTGTTTTTCTAAACGACGCGAACCCTGATTTTGTTTCAGAAAAATCTGCAAAATTAGAAATTAATCATTTTGAGCCGTTTGTTAGCGTTGATAATTTGATTAGGTGATTTTGAAGATTCGTTGAAATTATAACGACATCTGACTGTCGCGATTATAATCATAAAAATTTGAAACCAGTCTGAAAATGTACGTAGAAGTTACAAGATGTATATTACTTTACGTAGTAAGTATGTATATACACATCTTTCAACGAATCACTGATATGTACACATGTATCGTTCATTAATTGAAGATTTCATTGAAGATTATGTTTCTTGAACGAAGAACGATCAACATTTGCAGAAAGATCACGTTTCGTAAAAAATAGTCAGGATATCTGTATTTTTCAATTTGAACATCGATACTGCACGTATCTCTCGTTCGTTAAACATTTCACTAAAAATTATCAGCATCTTGGGAGATTATAATCAAAAATATTTATTGATACCTACACCTTCAATATACGTATCTTTTATTTATTTGAAGATTTTATCGACCATTATGTTTTTTTAAACCAAGTTTAGCAAAAGATTGTATTTCGTAAAGGAGTCAAGAATATTGACATCGAGCGTGTCTTTCGTTCATTAAACATTTCATTAAAGATTGAACGAAGATTACAGAAAGATCAAATTTCGTAAAAAGGAAAAGTCAAGAACAGGTTCGATGATATCTTTGATGCATTGACATTACACGCACCTCTCGTACAGTTTATCAAGTTCTTGATAAAACTTGATAAAAGAACATTTCGCGAGTCGATGATGTGGATAAAAGAAAATTTCGAAAAGCAGTAGATATTCAACGACAACGTCTTTGAGCGTGCATATCTTTCATTGATGTCCTGCGTATCTCTCAATAGCCTCGAGTTCAAGATGACAAGGTTCGCAAGTTACAAAGTGCAAGTGGATTAAAAAGAATCTAACAGTTTGAGTGTTATTATAGGGATTAACGGTAATGCCCTTGCGTTGCCTCGCGATGCATTCATACCGCTATAAAACGCTCGTACGCACGGGCTATAATTTTCAATTATAGCGTAGACGTTGATGGCTGACCGATTGTACTGGCGGCGAGTCATTTTAGCCGATTTGTTTGAACTTCAACCTTGTACCTCCGAGGAACCATTCCGTGGTCCGGAATAACTCGTGGCCCCGCTGTAAATAGTTGTACGAAATTATCAGTTCGCTGTGGGCAATAAACACATTTCGTGTAATTTAGGGACTCGATAGTTTCGCTTTAAATCGCGTTTAAATTGCGTTTGAATTGTGAAATTGAAAATGTAGAACAGCGTTACGATATTTCGTCAGTTTGACTTGTTTTCCAATTTAATTTTTGTTCATTTTCATTTTTTCAATTAATTTTTAAGCTTCAATCGTACGGTGTTGGAATAATTTGTTCAAGATATAAATTGCAAATTTTTATCGAGGATCTAAATTGAAAATTTTAATTGTACAATAATTTACTGAAGATTTGAAAATGGAAAATCTTGCTCGTACAATGCAAGTTGAAAATTTTGATTCTTGTCAAATATAAATTATAGAACAGAGAATTTGCAATTTCTACACCTTCCGATTTACTTTCATTTAATTTTTATTTTAACTGTTGTATGTACAATATTGTAGATATTGAAAATATAAATTGGAAAATCTCTTTATCAATTTTTATTTGAATTATGCCGTAGAATATTTGTCGAAGACATAAATTGGAAATATAGGACGAAGAACCTGTACGTAGATTAAATTTCATTTAATTCTTATTTTTTACAATTGTTAGTTCGAATATCTATGAAAGGTGTAATTTGTTTCGAAAAATCTCTTCTTGTTAAAAACTCTGTATCTGGCCAAGAATAATGATATAGAGTTTAACCTAGATGTGTCTGTCATATTTTTGAAAGGATAATTGCAAGATTCCTCAGAGATTTTAGTCTGCAATTTTTTAGCCAACTTTTTTCTACCTTTTGGTAGAATAATTATTATTTCAGGAGAGCAATAATATTAAATTTAGTCAGCGAATTCAACTTGGAACTTTTTCTTCTAAAATTTTTTCGACTTTTATCTTTTTTTTTTTAACAATTTTTTACAAATTCTTTAAATTGATCGCTCGCAGTAACATCAATCATTATGACAATTTATTACCAACTTAGTTGAAATTATATGTTAATAATTTACCTGCTATTACATACAAAATTGTTATTATTAATAACAGTAATAATTTTACTTCAGTAAAACAGTAGTAATTTTTGGAAAAATTCATTTACACATTTTGATAGTTGTAGCATTCAGTGAAAAAGATTTATTTTTTATTGCATCTATCAGGGAAAAGAAATGTTGAGAAAGATTATCGAAAAATTATTACTAAACATTATATTACAAAAATATTGAAATTAATATATTAATAGATTTTAATACTACACCTTTCGCCCCAAATCATTCAAATCTATCAAGATGAAAATCAAATAATAAAATCATTAACAGATATATAATAAATAAATTATTCTCTTTAAAAATTCTTATCAATAATAATAACTTTAATTAAAATGAACCGTAAGAAATCTCTCAAATTTCTGTTAAAGAAAAGTCACAAATTCAATCGCTTTCATCGTTCTGGTAACTCTTTAGTGTTAAATAATCTCAAATTCTCGTCTTGAAAAAAACTGCACGACTTGTACCTCCGTACGATTCGTCTCACCGAAAGGTCCAGAAGCAACTACTCTGACTAGGAAACGAAGACGACCTTTTTGTCATAAAATTTTATTGATATGCAAACATTTGAGTCGATACAAAACGAATTACAGGCGCGATCGCTCAGTACCAGACAACGCCACTCCTACTCGAGGTCTACCCCACGCCCCCTCACGAATTACGTGATCCAAATCGACCAATCGCTAATTTTCGTTGCATTAGCGTTGCACCCGATTTTCTGAGTTACCCCCGCTGAAATCACTTTCAGTGATAAAAAAAAAGAAATCAAAACATCTTCATCTTCCACATGTTTCTCAACATTTCTCGTTCACAATATTTGACTAAGGGCTTTTGTGAGTTCCTTCGGATGGTTGAATGGGTTTCGCGAGTTGAATGGGTTAGACTTGGCCACTGACGTGACGCGAATAATAGGCGTGTTCCATGGGCGAATAGCTTTCATTGACTTCCCTTTATTTATGAGCGTGCGTCGGGTTTCGTTGGTTGTGACGTGCACGATGAATGATTATCGTACGACCGGTACATATCGCGTGGGCGGTTTCGACGCGAATTCATGCGACTTTTGACGCGTCCCATTTCGTTCTGACAGAAGGATCTTCGATTCCGTAGCCTCGTCGACGTGACACGTTGTCAAAGAACTTTCGTACTTTCCGAGAGAGCGAAATGATACTTCCCCGATGGTAGACAGACGAAAAAGTTTTGATGAAATTTCAGTCGAACTATTGTAAATTATAAATATTACAAAATATAATGTACATTTCGAGGTACATAAGATTCCACGCGTTGCGCTTTAAAATTCACAATAAAATAACAAAAACCTGTAAATATTATCTATTTAATTATAATTGTAACTTGACGAAGAATTATAAATACGAATTGTTAAAATTATAATTTCAGAACTGTTGAAATAAATAATAAAATGTAGGTTCTACAATTTTTACGAAACTTAGAGACACTGAAGTGTTCGTTAATACAATGAATTATTGAATTTGATCTGTCAATCGTTCATCTGAAAATGCTCTGGATAATTGAAATACAACACTACAATAACACAGACTGAAAGAGTTGGTCGTTGCTGAAAATTCCCCAGAATCATTGTGCTATTGTACGAAATCTACAATAGCCCCTAAGGGCAGAATTCGGCCAAGTGGACGAAGTTGTTTCTAGGTGGACGAACGAATCTCTGAAAATCGTGTTAGTCGTCTTTCAGCGGAAGAACCCTTCCTTGTTCGCGGTGTTCCGTTATCAATGGACGAATCGTTGAAACTTGACAGTGATTTATCGACTTGACCTCACGGCCGCGGTCTCGGGTCACGGAAATTACGGCGGTAAGGTTCCTTCTTTCCTGAGCGGGTTGACCGCGAGGGAGGGAGAATCTCCTCTCTTTGGATCCTCTTCTCCTCGCCGTTGTACAGCAAACGGAATCGATATTGTCAGCTTGTCAAACAAAGCTTTAAGTAGAAATGTTAATTAATTCGATTCGATAAAGTTGAAGTCAAAAGCAGAGTTATTAAAACGTAATGATGGTACAATAATAAGCTAACAGAGTGCGGATTTTTGTGGAAATTTGTACTTTTACGAATAAAAAGATTGAGTTCAAATTTCTATCGATCATACTTTGGTAGTAGAAATATCTCTCCGATAGAAATTTTAGAAAACGCCTGGGCGTTCTGAGGCTGCTGTTGCAAAAAAATCTAACACCGATGCAAAATTTCACGATATCCCTCGTGTCTACTGTACCGTATCAACCGCGTGCCTGCAAACGGTCGCCATTACATCGGATCGACGGTGCTTTATTTCAACGTCAATGGGAATTTTCAGCGTTCGATCGGCTCGTTAGCTTGACAAATTGCACCGCCGCCTGATTAGCAGGAGCGGGATGATTTATCGTTTGGTCCACATGAGATCCATCGCTTTTGGCCGATCGATGGATCTCCTCTGATAGCCCGGAGGATCTTAGATCAAAGATCTTACGATCTGAGGATCGTGTAACACTTTGAATGACGACGAGGAACGGTCAACGAGATGCGAGACTGTAATAACGTGGTTGATGTATGTAGGGTAACGTTTCTCGTTCATTGTCGATTGAGTTGTTGCGTTCGGGTTGTTCGAAGATATTTTTGGAGGCGAATTTATTTTCGGCGCAGCTTTTGGTTATTTACAACGTTCAATGTTTCACGCGAAGACTTTGAATCAGGATTTTTGATTACAGATGTGCTTTATTAATTATTAAAATATTGTATTGGTCCATGCATAATCGTCTAATTGCAAATTTAACTACAAGTTAATTACTAATTTATTATACGTAAGTAATTTAAATAATTAGAAAAATTTGTTTCTCGAATCAACGAGACAAAAATTACTACACGATGATGAAATTATTTAGTTGGAGAAATTTCTGAGTGATATATTAACACCGTCAAAATAGTAAATAATTATCTGCCGCCGTGTTATGCAGACTTTTTTAGATTCAATTTTAATAATTTAAATTTAATTTCATTACAAAATACTGCTATCATACATTGTCGTTCGAAAGTTTGAAGTATCTCTGCAATTTTCTCGTTGAAGATATTTATTTATAATATTATGTTGTTAAATTATATTGCCAATGATATTCAGGTATTTGTAATACCATAATTTATTACAAATTTCATTATATTTATTACTATTTATATCACACATGAACGACACAGGATTATTTTGAGGCTCATTGTTTTCAGTTAAAAATTGACTGGAGATGCTCCAAACTTTTGGACGATAACAAAGTGATGTAATAAAGTGAACACTATCGAGAAGATGGTAAAACGAGCCGCAATAAATAAAAAAGAGAGACTCGAATGCTCAAAATATCCACGAAGGTATTCGTTTTCTTCGCGAAGCCACTTTGACCGATCCATCGAACAAAAGAACACCGATATACATCACTTTGAGGCGTCCAAAGCGATCAACCACGTCTGTCAATCAAGCAAAAACCTCCCGACAATCCCATACACGAAAAACAGACCAAATCGTGTCTTACAAAAGACACCGAACCATTCAAGAAGCCGGTAACCACAATTCGTCCAATTATCACCAGGTAACTCGCTGGTAGGCTCATCCTGATTTATCACTGACGTGTTTAATCACATTTCACCGCGGAGGCTCAATTAAAACGATCAAATAACAGATTAAAGAAAGGAACGAGAGATGACAGAAGATATATATGTATATTCGTTTTGGGAGAGTATAATGTTAAGGTTATTACTAGAATTGTTAAAGTTATTATTAAAATAGAATTATCGAAGTTATTTGATTCAGATTGTTAGTCTAAAGATTTTTAATTATTGAAGTCACTGTGTCTAGATTTTAAATTACTCAAGCTCTTATTTTTATATTTTAAATTATTCGGAAGATTTTAATTATTCGAGTTATCCTTTTAAAATCATTAAAAATAAAGGTGAAGAATTATTCTGAATTGTTAAAAATTTGTTTTATTTACTGAAATTATTATTTTCAATTTTAAATCGTTAAAGTTCTTGTTTTTATGTTTTAAATTATTCCAAAGATTTTAATTATTAAAGTTACTCTTTGATAGTAGAGTCATCAATTTTGAATTACTGGAAAGGTTTTTACTATTCTTTAATAACAGAATTATTAAGTATTGAAGTATGAAACTCACACGAGTGAAATTGCAACGAATAGAAAAATTTACTACAATTGTTACAGAATTAAACAAACGAGAGCTTGAAAATTTATTTCAATCATCGTGTTACTCCCATACGTTGCATATTTGTTATATCTTCTCAATTTTCCACAAATGAAATTGATACTTGTGACACACCCATCATATGCACCATATGCACACAACTACATCGAACGCAACTGGCAACTACCTAAACAGGCAGCATGTTATTCCCTGTTTTCGCGCTTAGTAGGACGGAATGTATATCGCGAAAACGGGTGAGAAACGGCAAGAGCGGTGCCTCTACTCGGTGCACGCCCCTTGGTTCGTTCGTTCGGTTCCCTCTTCAACCTCAGCGCCTCGTTTCACAGACGAGAGAAGGGAAAATGATCGTCGTCCTCCTCTCTCGGTCGAAAAGTAGGTCTCGGGGGCGAAGGAAGCGGGTTAAAGCGAGATGAGACCGGACAGAAAGGACAAAAACCGGACCGTGTAAAAATCGCGGGAACGTATGTGAGTCGTTGGTGGGAGCAGGAGGGGAATAGAGAGGTGAGTAAGAGGAAGAAGAGAGAAAGCAGGAGGAGTCCACTCCTGCGGGCGCTTCTTCGCCCGACCGTGACCAATAACTATTGCAATCGTCCTGGGGATTAACTAGCGTTCCGAAATGTTCTTTCGGGACACTCTTCTCTTATCTGTGTGTTTCAGCTGCCGTTGGAATTAATTTGAGGACAAATGGAGGAACGATGTGTGGGTTGATTTTGTGACGTTTGAGCGCGTGTAATACTGAACGTATTTCTCTTTCTATTCGATGCTGTACTTCAAGAAATGATGGAAATATAAATTTTATTATTTATTATTTAGTGAATTTAGGAGCCCCTTTTTGAGGGAGAGGAGCTCTGACTGTTCAGAACAAGTTTCGAATTAACTCAGTTGCTTTAAAAATTCAAAAATTGTATTGGGAGTCTTTCCGTGGTAAAACATACAAGATAAAAGTCAAATGTAGGAAATACAATTTTCTCTGTAATATTTTAAATCCCGTTACTGTCGTTAGTAACTATTTTAAAAATTGCGTGTAGAATAAAAAAACTGCACGACTTGTACCCCAGTACGATTCGTCTCACTGAAAGGCCCAGAAGCAACTGTTCTGACTAGGAAATAAAGATGATTTTTTTTGCCATAAAGTTTTATTGATATGCAAACATTTGAATCGATACAAAACAAATTACAGGCGCGATCGCTCAGTACCAGACAACGCCACTCCTACTCGAGGTTTACTCCACGCCCCTTCATAAATCACGTGATGCGAATCAACCAATCGCTAATTTTCGCATTAGCGTTGCACCTGAAGAGGCTCGATTTTCTGGATTACCCCCGCTAAAATCACTTTCAGTGATAATAAGATTTTGTTTCATTTGAGAGCCAAATAATCAATTAATTTAGAGAGAAATCATCCAGAGCATTGAGACACTTCTTATTGCATAAACTGTTGAAGATGTGCATCTAATTATGTTATATTTGTATATTTTTAATTTTATTATTACTGTTGATAGAAGTTCACGAAAATATTCAAATACCACAAAAAAATTTCTATATATCTATATTATCTGAAAATGTGTATAGACGATACAAAGTATTTTCTTTACAAGTGTAGCATAGTAAAAAATTAAAAAACTTGTTGTATAATATGAACAACTGTTTGAAAGCATATAACAAATGTTAAATATGATCTAAATATTTCTCTAATAAAATCCTGACACTCGAGTCTCACTTGAGTGTTGATTTCAAAAATACGATGTTTTATACAACATGCACGGTAAATTCCTAAAAAATTCCTATTGATGCGTGAGATACTTTTGAGCAAGCACGGTTAATGCAAAAAAGAATTAGACTTTGCTACAATTTTATAAAATTTGAAAGAGATCGAAACGCTTGTATACATTATGATAAATCGTCGTTTGGCTCTTAATGGAATAGACAAGGAGGATGATTCGACATTATTAAATGAAAGAGTAGCATGAAAGAGGGTGCGCGCCGAGGCAGAGACAGCGGCTCTCGTTAAATTAATCTCCGAGTCCGTGATGCTTTCACTTAATGATTTTACTTGTAAGAAAATCTATCTACTCTCCGCGCGCTTGATCCTTTCATTCCAACGGACTTTCCAACGTACGTTTCATTTGCGAATGAAAACGTAACAAACGATTCAGGCGAGCTCTCGAATCGCGGGTTACATATATAGATAAGTGGAAATAGATTAAATCGGTCGGTGATAAATTTCGACGAGCAACGGGGATAAATCAAGTTTCGAGCGTTCGTGCGCGTCGTTAATTTTAAAAGGAGTTTGTATTTGGTTTGGAAGAAGAAACGTGGTATATGGTAAATTATATATTATTCACTCAGTAGATTTAGAAGTAATTTTTCAGAGGTATCAATTGCATATTTTTTACTTCATTATTATTATTATATTCATCGTCGTTTAAACGTAGAGTGCGCTAAAAAACAGGGATTTTTTTTTACAATGTCGGCATTTTGAGTCAGGGTCCACGAAAGTTTGTAAGATGCAATGTCTATTCATACACTTTGTCTATGACACAAGTGAAATGAACTTTCAACAAAAGAGGTTACCAGTCTCAATTAATCACTAACGAGAGTGATTTAAAGGAAGTTATCGATGAACGAAATCATCACACGATCGACGTAACTGATCATTATATAATTCGTCATCAACGAAAATACACTTATAATACATGGTAACGATTCGAAATAATTATTGCACAGATGACGTCGCTGTATGGCCAAATCAATTAGTATATTTAAGGCCACTATTAATATACCTTTAATAATATTGAATCCGCTTATCGTTGCTGTAATTTCCAAGGAACTAACTCACTGCTCTGTGATTTTATAATTTTATACTTGTAATTGATGTAATGAAAAGTAATTCGTTTTAGAATCAAAAAGATATTAATTTATACGTAACAGAAGTTACTCTCAAGTTGATGATTGATGACGTGTATTTGTGTATTTTAAAAATTTATATATAATTATGGTTGGACGAATTTTACAAAGATTATTGTATTAGATGAAGAATGATAATTTATTATTTTTATTTGAAAAATGAAGCAATTCTCTTTTGTATAATAACTTCATCAATTAACTCCATAATATTACGTAGCTTTGTCTAACTATGGTATAGTATAGTTTACTTTATTTTGAAATTATCGCGTTAGTTTATTTGAAGAAATAAATAATTTTCCTCTTTTATAAATTATATTTCACTGTTCGATCATCAGGTAAAATAATCTTTCATTTTAGTTTGTATTTTGCATTTGTCTCTATGAATAATTTTTCAAACAATTGTCGAATAAATCTCGTATCTATTTGTTACTTTATTTTTAATTCATCAAACTACTTACTAGCCGAACTCTACTGGTCAACTTATCAACCTACAGTAATTCCTAGTTACTCAAAAAAGGTAAATTTCAGTGAACTGAATCACTGTACGAGCAACGAGAGAGCTCAATATTATTTATTCTTCTCTGTCGCTATTTATTTATTTCAAAACCGAACCCAGCCCAGCCTCTCGGATCGCACGTAATAAACGACGCGCCCGAGCCGATTTTTCGCGGCAAATCAAACAGCGAACGTTGAAACCGCAATAAACATCGGCTTGACACATCGCGCGCGAAACTTTTAACATGACTATCCACCAACAATTCACTCGGCTAACGGCGTTTCGTCGTCTCCCCATTCACCGGTCATTCGTTCGTTACCGCCGCGGATACACCATAAACTGGAAGCTTTATGGACTGCGCCAGCCCCGTAAATCTACTCTCCGCGGACGGCGCGAAATGCGACATTTACCGAAAATCTCATCGGCGATTCGACCGGCGACGTGGTCTTGAATTTATTTCTAAACTTTCCTTTCTCGTTCGCGTGTTTTCATTGACGTAAATTCGATTTACGAGACGGGGAAAGCAATGATTCGTTTATTAAACGCGACGGCGATGGCCACACCACGGTGTGCTATCTTGTCACGTTATACGCTAACGTTATTTATTATTTATTCATCGGTGAGTGGTCGCACTTTGATACGAGAAGTATATACTATAGGGACGTGTGTCGGTTTTAGTATTTGGTTTCAGGGAAATTGGCAATGGTGAATGGGAACTTGGCGGATGATTCGAAGTGAGTTCGAAGTACATACTCTGAATTCATCGAAAGGATACTGATGGAAATTAACCACTTGCGCTGGCAACTGCGCTGGCAAGTGATTGCGGACCATAACGAGTGACCAAATCGTATACAATAATTCGTCGCTTTCTTTCTGAATTCGTCGGTATGATATCGAATGGATAGAAATTATTGAAAAGTAATAAATTTATTATTTGTTTTGCTTGGGTTATACTTAAATCTACTTAAAAATATTGCAATTTTTGGACAGAAAATTCTCGACGTGCGTGGCGCGTCATTCCAGCGCGAGAGGTTAATGGAATTCTTCAAGTTGACAGTGGTAAAAGTGACTAAAATAACTCGTATTGATAGGATTGATTGTATAGTAACGCTATTGATTACAATTTGTATAGATCAAACTTGCGTTGATAGAAGCAACTCTTATATTTTAATCAAGTTCTGAAAGGCATCTTTTCATAAAAAATAATTGTTTTCTTTTGAATGTACGTGTACAGGATTTGAAGTCAGTTTCCTAGAGATTAATGCTCATAAGATCTGAAAATTATTATTATTATATACAACTCTACTGTACAATATGTATATATTTGTGATTATATTCTACTATAAAATGTAATTCTGTATATTTTTGTTATTTATGAACAACGCTATAATATATTATACTATACTGTACTATAATAATTCTAAAATGAATGTTAGAAACTGCATCTCTGGAATTTGAACATACATGCGTGTAAATATAATAATTCTACAATAAAATACAATAATTTTAGGAAGAATTAACCTACTTACACGTATGTATCGTACGAATCTAATGATTCTACAAGAGAAATACTACAATTTTAAAACTATACTTCATTTTAAAATACTTTATTTCAAAAGCTGTATCTCCGGAAATTTCTAAAATTATTTAAATAATTTGCGCACAGACGAACAGCAATCTTAGAAAGAATTAATAGAATCAAAGGAATTCGTGATAAAAATTCCAGGAATAATACGTATATATTTTTAAAAAGTTAGAAAAGAAATTTGTTGAAAGTTATAAATTACAGCTTGTAATAAATTACAGAAATTCTTTCTTCTGATGCCGCGCCTAACGTGGAATTATCACGCACTTCACACTTTGTTCGCGAAGTAAATTACACACAAGTAAATTCCACGATGTAAAGAGCTTCTCGGATGTGGAGCAAGGTGTTCTCTAACACTCGATTGCACAATCCTCGCGCCTTAACGATGTCTGATTGGTTTTTCTGAAAGGACGGCAGTGAAACAGCATCCACGCGGTCGTAACTAACGCCTGATTGCAGAGATCGTGGAAAAACGATGGGAAAAGTTGATATACCGCGATACGGCGCGCGGTGTATTTGTACGATCGGTTCGCGGCTTTTATATCGACTATAAATTGCGAATCACCGCCGCGATATCTCGATCGTGCTTCTCTCGCGCGTAGTACGGCGCGTCCTCAACGTTCTAGTCGCCAACACGGTGTAACGAATTCTTCAGGGAGTAGTAAAACGTGTAATTTGTGTAACAGCGAGCGTTTTGCCCCGCACGATTTGAAATTCTTTTTTACGGAACACGGCCGAGTGATTATTAGCTTTGAGATATTGCCAGCTCGATGATACCCTCCCCGTTCGGTCTGCGTTGCGAAACTTTACTTTGTTTGAAATAATTTTCAGTGCAGCAGGGAGATCTTGATTGTGGGAATTAACAGGCAGATAGATGAATGGGTTTGGGTGATACATCGTGCCTTGCGCAATGTAATCCCTTGTATGAATAAGTGATAAATTTATAATTTGCGTATACAGTCGGTCACACTTGATGAACTATTGTGCTGTGAATTAGTTATAACTTCGTAAAAGAAATAATAATTTGGGGTAGAATTTTTTATATGAATTAATTAGGAAACGAATTAATAGGTTTCAATGATATATATAATACAAAATTATAATAATAAATTTATAATTTTCAAAGTCAGTTATAAAAGTCCGATGAAAAATTAGAGAGACAAATGAACTTGTGTAATACACATAATGTAAAATGTATGATATAGTATAATATATAATATATATAAGATATAACACGAAAGTATAATAACAAATTTATAATTTAAGCATTTAGGTACAAAAGTGCTTCATTCAGTCGAAGTTATCGTTATATAAAAAAATTTAACCTCATTTTAAAGCATTTTTACGCCGTATTACAAATAGAAAATTGAAGATTCTCTTCTTTTCTAAATTTAAACGTTCCTGAGTTTACCGAGAAAAATTTTTTCACAATTAAACTCACCTTCAGTCTTGAAGATCGAACATCTTCTTTTAAAACATTCCCTTAAACTTTAAATTTCGTTTAATATTTAATACAAATATTAAACGAAGTTGCTCAGAATATATTTAATATTATTTATCTATTTAATAAATGTTAGTATATTTTAACATAAATATTAGTATTGTATCGCACATTAATATTAACTATGTTAGCGATAAATAAATGTTAGTATTAAATCTTGGTCGATAATTATCGTTACCGTTGCGTAAATTTTTGCAAAATTTAATATACTAAAATGTTGACAAAATACTGTAACTCTGGTTGACAATATTCCTCATTAGACGATGGTAATTGCTCGTTTCACTCTACTACTTTTTGTTCAATCCTCACTCGTATAATCTGTAATTCAAAAGAAAACGAATGATATTAAATTCTCGGTCGATCTTCCTGCCTGTTCGCCATGGTTGACAGAGTATTCGTTCCAGGTGAATTGATAAGCATACGATTGTAACCATACTTGACGATAGGAGCATCTCAGATACCGATACGAGTGCGAATTTCCAATGTTCAATCAGCGATTGCGAGCGTGTCTAATTATTCGATCCGCGGATCAGAGTGCAATCGGCATTATTTATTTTTAAATGAGATATCCACGGTTAAAAACTTGGATATCGTCGAACCGAGCGAGGCGAAAATAAAATCGTTGAATATATAAGCAGATATTACGGAATTTAGTGGAGTTTATCGAACCGCGGGAGAGCGTGAACAGATAAGAGAATATAAACGCTGTCGAGATAAATTTACGATTGGTAAAATTGAAGTGTAATCCGAGGAATCCTTGGGAATTAGCGTTCGAAGATCTGGTAGAATGTAGCCAAAGCGAGTAAATCGTTTTGACAGATTTTTATGTGATTTCGTCTTGAATGTTTCGAATTTTTAGATTGGGTGAGTGAACCAACCAGTGCGTCTATGCGGGGGGAGGCGGAGGAGAGAGATTTAGTGTAATTAGGTTTCCGACCTAACCTTTTATAGGGGAATTTATAGGTGCAACGGTTCTGAATTAAAAGTTAATACTTCAGAAGAAATACTGAGTCGTTCTCGAACAAGTGAATATTATTTTTTGATGGTAGATGTAGAGAAATTTTAACGCAATCGTTATGAATAATAAATATCACAAGTTGTCAATAAATATTCAAAACAAAAAGGATGAAGAATAGAAAAATGATATTCGATGAGTACTTTCAATTTTTTAGAGATATAATAATAATTGTGACGACGATGAAAATAATAAAAATATTCGTAAATATATTTTTTCTCTTCAGTTATTATACAACAACTTGAAAAGTTAAAGCCAATTAATAACAATTGAGTGAGAAAATTTCACGCAATTTTAAGAAAGTTCGTCGAGAAAAGAAAAAAAGAAAAAAAGGAAAGAACGAGAAATAAAATTCAATGTATAAAAAGGTTCAAGGACTAAATTTCAACATTGAAATTCCAAGAGACGAATGTTGAAAGCACACATTGGACCTCGCGATATCGACGCTCGGGTGATTTAAACAACCTATTTTACCGTGAAAATTATTCACATTTTTACAAGCAGCGAATAGCTCGAAAGATTGCACAGAATAATAAATATGCGTGATATTGCTGCGAAAAGCCTGTAATAATGCTGCGCGTATCCTCGATAAACGATATGAATATCTTAGCAGCGATTAACTATTATCGATATCCGTTTGCAAGAAATGCGCAAAATTCCCGAAGATATTCGGAATGTTACATGCAGCGAGTTAAATACACGATTCGATGCCTCCTTTTTGTGAAATTGCATTCGAGGCATCGGCTCGTTATTCAATGTAAACGTGACTCATTAGACACGCTTTAATGAAGGTATATGTCCGAGCAATAAAGCATCCGAGCGATTCTTCTGTACTACGATACGGTTCTTATCAATTAATTTGCATATTCCGCTCTGCTAACGGTTTTTAATCATTAATCGAACACGTCGATTGTATTTCAATGCACGGACCTCTTACTTTTCGGTATTCCTGAGATCAGGGTGCAGCTTTGACGTTCACTTTAAGGTTTTTTTAAGAAATGATACATTACGTTTTCACGCGTAACAATGAACAATTAATTCATACATCACGTTTTTACGAATAATAACGAAGAATTAATTTATAATTTTTCTATGGGAATATCTGTATGTAACGATATTACGTGTTTTCCAATAAACGACTGTACAAAGTATCATCTTTAGAATTCATAATTTTAATTAGTAAACAAATTAATGTCCATGAAATGATTGAAATTCTTGGTTCTTTTTATAAACATTTGAAATTTGTATGCACTTAACAGTATATATACATATATGTATAATATACAATTTGTAATGGTATACAATTATTATTATATATTATTAAGTATTATAGTATAATACTATAATAGTAATATAATATATTACATGTATAGTACAATGTGTAGTATAATATAACAGTAAATAGATAATTAATCGTGTAACATAATATATATATAGTTAATAATAATAATAATATGACTAACACATTGATAAAACATTTTTCTTCTTTACATTACAAAGTATTATTAGACATTGTTAAACATTATTGAATTCGCTACATTAGAAACACTATTAGGCCTTGCGAACGTGTTATTAGATTCACTACATTGTAAACATTATCGCAAATTACATTGCACTTCTGGACGCTTAACGTCGAAAAAAAGTAATTCCATTGATACCATTGGCCAGAATCATCTTACTATTTATACTCGATCGTTCGCGAAAGAAAAAGAAAGAGCAAAAAGTCCTCTTAACTTTGAAAACCATTTTCAACGGTGCGTGACTCGAAATTGTCCGAGTTATCTGAGAAATTTTTCTCTAGTTTGCGAGCGAGCATTTCTTACGTCCCTCCGATGAACCGGAAGGTAGTTTGTCTCTCGGAGGCCGCTTATTCCGCATCTCGATGCTTCTTTTGTATTTGCTCAGCCACGCCTGAGAATCGGTCCGCAGGAACCGAGGAGAGCCGCTTGGATCTCCTCTAATCCGCTCGGTTTCCGTATTAAGCGCACAGCACGCGATACGTTCTGATATTATTGGCCGCATCATCCATTGGCGCCGAGAATTCATCCTCTAACCCCCCCCGAGCAGTTCTGCTCGTCTCGTCGAAATTGAACCACTCTCGCGCTTAATTGACGCACCGTTCGCGTTTACTGACGAGCCACGATCGGGGCATTGTCGATTACCAATCGGTTTATCCAACAGAAAATTTCTTTTCCAACGAGCGAATATAATTGCGTGTCTAACGTGTGTGTGTGTGTGTATGTGTGTGTTTAATTAGTTTGCTTGTTTCTGGTTGGTCGGATTTATTTGGCGGTTATTGAGTTGGAAAATGAGATTCTAACAGTGCAGCGTTTATGTAATCTCGGAGATTAGCGATGTAATGAAATGCTTCTTCTTTTCTTTGTTGGAGATTGCATTCGAAGGTTTAATCTCGAAGGTTTAATATCGATGTGGGTAACGTGTAGAATTTGTATCGGACAAATTAAAGTGTGAGGAATGGATGCCGTGAAGAAAGAGATCTATAATTCTGTAATACGAGATACGAGTAATACTTATTTTGAAACTGAACGATACTTTCAGATTTCGCTAGAAGTAAAAAAATTATTATGTCCTCTTTGTAAAGATAGTTTTTCAATATTTCCGAATATTTTGAATTAAAAGAAACGTCTTGTGTATTTTATGAAAAAAATCTATAATGATACATCATCGTATAGGCTAGGGGAAATTACAGATTGATCATTCTATGGATTCACTCGATAGTGCACATCTTTAGAAATTGTACTTTGTATATTTTAATTTTGTGAATTTGCAATTGCGGATTTTCACAAAATGACAAATAAACTCTTGTGTCCTTTGTTGTTGTGTATATAGAACTTCTACCAGAAGTATATATATTACGTCAATAACATGTTGTTATTCTATACATGTTATTTTTCAAACATAACTCTACATTTGAACCTCCTTTATCCGAACTTTTTATTTTACTTTTAATATCTTAATATCGTTACGTCGCAATAAAATATCACAAATAACATTCGAGTATATCAAGATGTACGAAAAATAATGATTCGAATAAAGAAGCTTCCAATGCTACATTTTCAAATAACATTAACATTGTCTCTTATTATTTTATATACCCCCTATACTATTGTAGATATATTTTTACGTATCTATCTTCCATATACTATATATATTTTTCCTACACTTTACACTTCAATTTCTCTAATATTAACTTTTCTGCCAACTTTCGAAACGAAATCTCGCATTCTCCATTGTCCTACGAACTTTTACACTACACTCGTCTCTCTCAGTTTCTAACGTCAACCCTCCAGATGTCTGCCTCTGGATCTGGTGAACCGCGACGCCAATGGGGGCGGCAACGTGACTCGACGCAAGTTGAAACGATCCTCGCCGATTTCGATCGTTAATAGGAACCGTTTCACAATGAGAAATGATAATAGTAATAATATAACAAGAGCAAGAGCGACGATAATGGAAGAGTATAACCGGGCGCGTTCGGGTAACGACGGGACAGAGAAACCGTGTCCCATTGTAAGTACGCGTCCCTGTCCCGATACCAGGCATGAACTGGCCTGAACAATCGGAAGAAAACAGCCAGGTGGAATCGATAGTGTGGCCAAGACTGGTCACACTTTGCTGCCTCAGGATGTGCCTGGCCATACTCGGGGCCATACTCAGTCACCATTTTACCTTTTCCTTTTTCCTCTCCCTCTCACCCTTTTCCCCGTGATCCTGCCTTTTTTCCTCCATCGTCCGAGTTAACCCGTCCAAGGAATCACGGTCGCCGACCTGTTAATATTAACTGGCGTTCGCAGCGTTCTTGCTTCACTCGAGAAATATATTTAGTCGTAGCAGTGTGGCTGTTCGTGAAAATATTCGAGCACTTATTATTATATCACACGGGAGGTTTTTTTTTTTTTTTAATATTTACGTGTGTCTTACGTCAAATATTTTGATACTTTGATTAATCCTGGTCAGACTCGATTGCTCAAGCTCGAAATAAATCTACATTGAAACATGCAGAGTGGGCCAAAAATCACTTCCTAAACTTACTAAAGTAAATTTGTAATTTTTTTTATCATATATTTCTTTTTATTTATTTTTCACAGATTAAAGTACACGGAAAACAACTCTTATTACGAGTAAATTTAATTTGAAATTAAATTTACTAGAATATTAAAATACTTAAATTTACTAAAATTAAATAAAATTAGTCTTTTCTTATATATTTCATATACATTTTCAGATCGGTTCTAAATTTTACCGATACAATAGAAAAGTTCTTCTGTGGTAACTTTCGTTAGCCATCAAAGTATTAAATATCACTTGTTGCAATATGTTGCAATATTAAATTTCGAAAATATCACAACACCTTATCACAAGTACTTAGAGATAATATCTCGAAGTTCAATTATTATTAAAAGTGTCAAAGTATTAAATATTAAATTTCGAATATTGCCACATTATAAAATATACATAACATCAAATATTGTCGTTTTTATGTATGAAATTTTATATCGAATATCATTAGCGTCGTTGC
This sequence comes from Melipona beecheii, assembly GCA_032399605.1. NCBI lineage: Eukaryota > Metazoa > Arthropoda > Insecta > Hymenoptera > Apidae > Melipona > Melipona beecheii. Next base: position 4,160,342 of record JAUCMO010000504.1, on the reverse strand, counting down.
TGGTATCAGTTGATGATTCTAAAACGTGACGTCCAGAAAGCATTACCGATGAAAATTGCGCGTGTTGCGCTTGTATGTCGGTGGAAAGGAAAAAAAGTCTTCAACTCTCGGATTGCTACAGTGTTTCACCGATGGTAATGAAGACGATTTCCTTGCATTGCTCGTTCTAATGCCGGCATCGGCCACCGAACGAGTCGTTAAAGGAACATTCGGCTTCGTTAAAAGCAATGATTACATCTTAATGAAAGAAGAAACGAACAACCTGCAACCGGCGAGAAAAATCGTCAGATCGGAATTGAGGCTTTTTTTCTCATAACTCGTTCGTAACTCCTCTGATCCGTCAAATGAAACGCCAGACGTTGGTCCATTGGTTTATCGAACGATTGAGATGTAACTACGAACGGACATATGTACATAGATATATTTACTTCAGCTTCTTCGCTGAATTAGAGCTTCATTTTCCCTTTTTCTTCTTCGTATAATATTTTTACGATTACTCCAACACGTACGTCCGGTTGATTAATTTATGCGTTTGAATAAAATTATAGAACGTGTTTAGGTACTTTTATAATCTCTGCGAAATATATGTATATCAAACATACTTGATGCGCTGTTCTGGAAAAATATTCAAGATTTTTTATTGTTATTATATTATTTAAGTTAAAATTACACGTAGAGAATGTTGTTTATATATTAGTACATGAAGTAAGTTATTTTACAAGTAACGTATAATATATATATATAAAATGATTCAATGATAATAACATGTATATAACGATAATAATAAATTGATTTGAATTTCTTCTAGAACTTTGTACACATATATTGTGTTGTATAAAATATACTTTGGAACTTTGTCATGAAATTATATCGATGAAATTCAGAAATGCGTTATGTACCAAATATTTGTTACGACATTATTCTACATTATTTAGTAAATAGAAACATTAGTATTTCATAAAGAATACTCTATTATGAATGAATCCATAACAGTGTGACTATTTTCGTGACTATTGCTTATCAAGTTAGCAAGAATCTTTTTCTCTAACTCTTTTGCAATTGTAATTACACATAATTTATGAATACGTATATAACCAAAATTACAATATCACGCGCGCGTGATCCAAGATTGTTATCACTTGTATACATTGCACGTTTAAATTGTGAAAATTTGTGTAAATTTCTATTGATTTTTAAATTGCTCGTGTGAAGTTTATACAATTATCTTCATTCATTTATACAGACTGACTTACTTCATTAATTTCATTAATTAATTTAATAACATTTAATTAACATTTCATTAATTTGAAACTAGTCACACTGCTTATCCAGGTTATCCACTAGTCATCTATCTGACATATCTATATATATATATATACACACTTGGCTAATTACAGTTAAGTTATTTTAAGACGGTGACCATGTAGGACATTTTTCTATACAGGCACTTTGTAACTTATTTTACCCGATGATTTTCTACTCTCTGATTTATTTCGTTTAATTACGCGTATTTGTTTCGCTTATTTCTCATTTATTTCATTACGTTGTTTTGTGACCTATTAGAGCGAATCTGCGGTTTATTTGCTTCGTAAGAAATTTACAGAATGAATCTTGATCTTTCGATGATTCTATTTTATCGATTTTAATTGGTTTACAGTTAATTATTTATTTATAAGCAACTTCATTATTCACTTATCCGAAAAGCGACATCTTTATCAAGAGAAAATGATACAAGGTGTATTCAAGACAAATTTGTTAATACGTGTAAATTTTTAATTTCGTTCATTTAAAAAATGTTTCTATTTATTTCAGTATTGCTTGTAAAATCTTCGTTATCAAATTGTTATTATTATTTAAAATTAAAAATCTCTTATGCATTTAGTTCATATAATCAATTTCATTATCAATTGCTTTATCATATTTTGTTACATTGTAATTGGAGATTACTTGTAATTATATCACTGTATCATCTTATAATATTTTAATCGAAGGTTGAAAGTGGTTGTTTAATTATCATAACATGAATTTTTATTAAAGTCAGTCTTCCTTCAATTTTAACACGAAATAAATTAACACGAACGTCAGTTCCAATTTAAAACAATTTCAACAAAGATATAAAAGTTAAAAGCACATCGTTCAAACATCCAGAAATGCTCTATCACGGATCTAGAAAATTTTTCTAAAGCAATTATTATCATTCTGATAGTCCTAGTATCGGATGAGACAAATAAAATTTTTACGAATCATCCAGATATTCTTGGAATTCAGTGTACAGTTCGATAGTAAACCGTGCGGTTGTTCCACAGTCTCGCGACCCGTTTCATTTGGGATTTAATCGTTCCTTGATCCATGTGTTCCGTTATGTTGTAGTTCGATGATTTAGCAACAGCAAAGTCGAACAGACTCTCTGTCCTAGTTGTACCATCGTTCAATTGTTACGCTTGTTTTACAAATAATAGCCTCGTCTGAATTCGATTGTTCCACCATTCTATTTTTATCTTCTATTCTTCTAATGCGATACGCTACTGCATTATTTAGATGTTTTGCAGTATTATGCTATGGGGAATCGGATACAACAAATTGGCATTACAAATGCGCTCATATTTTATATTAATCATTTTGCGTCGTACAATATATATTTCAAATCAAATTCCATTCGTTCGTTTTTGGGCTTAGGATAATATTATTGAAATTACATGTAACTCAGTGTCATTTTTATTAATTTCCTATATTTTAAAGTAAATTCCTCTACATTTTAAAATAAAGGGAGTAAGTTATCTCAAGTTTATTTTCGATGAAAGAAATGATATCCCTCGTTATTATCTCATTTATACTTAATTTTTTCCGTATAATTTATTCTGAAACAATCTGTTTCTATTTTGAATTTAAATTGTAATTATACTTTTCTGAGTCTATTTATCAAAAGTTCTTTAATATTCAAACGAAGAAAAAAGAAAAAATGTAGAAATGATGGGTTAGTAATAAATCCAAATGAACGAAATAACAGGTCACGTCTCTGTCGTAAACTTAATTCACGTTGCGAGTCTTGACGTATCTCTGATCCAATCGCTTCACGATTTACTAGTTGTCCGATTTATTCTATCCACGATCCCTCTCCCCCCATTTTTGTAATTTGTAAATGTCCCATGCTGTTCTAAAAATAGTTTCAGAATCATTTAATTTTATGTAAAACTGCTGTTAGTTATTAATGCAATCACACGTTTGATTTATTGATTAATTACGAGCAATTAAATCTCCAAATTCAAGCGCTATTTGTTGGAAATAGAAAATAATAAATAGAAATAATTAAAATCACCGGCGGCTAGAGTATAAAATTATTCTGTTTATATATTTTATCAAAGATCATTTCTCTGAGAACGAACGTTACAAATATCTAAAATTTCTATGAAAAATCTTGGCAGTTTTAGCTTCAGTTCAAGCAGAATTAGAGTAAGAGAGTAAGAGAGAAATTTTTGAAAAATACTGACGTTTCGTTGACGATCGACTACTTCCGCGATCCATCCACACGATCGACGATTCGAAACATCCCGAGGCCACGGTTTCTCGGACGCGTCGCCTCGACCCGGTTGCTCGTAATTCACCCAGCCAGTATGTGTCCACTTTATCATCGCCTTCGTCGCAATTAGACACCGCGGTGAACTGCTATACAAGCCGCGGAGCGGATCAAACGCCATTTAAGGACCATGAATCTCGACGCGGCTGGCACGCGTTTGGATTTCACTCGAAATAAGGGCAAACTGCTCCATCGCTCGACCCGACGTGTAATCGAATTCGCGTTGATTCGACGTACATTTTTTCGATTATATTGCGCGTTTTTGGACAAATTCACAAATCGTAATATAGCTAGAGGTCTACGGGGTGAACAAGTGGAGAATAAATATTGTTATTGTTAAGTGAATTTTTATAAATTTTCAATAAATGAAATTTATGGGTTTTTAACGTATGGAATTACTCGGATAAATTTTTGATATATTGGAGTTGAGTGATAATGTTGCAAAATTTATATATGGTTTTTTGGTTTTTTTATCTGAAATCTATCGAGCAGTGAAATAACTTGATTGTAGACAGACGTGATATTTCTTTCGAGAACGAGGTGTGTGAATAAATTTTATATAAATATTTTGTTAAAAGTGTTGATCTGTCTTGAAATTTCGTTGAACGATTATGTAAAATTAATATATAACGATGAAACGAAAGGAACAAAAATTAAAACTAAAAGAAGAAAGAAAGAAAAATTAATGATAACGAAACACATTATTATTATACTCCCTGTGGGTTCGGGAGAAGAATAGACTCAACGTAATCCCTGCGTGTCGTAAAAGGCGATTAAAAAGCTAAAATGGCTCTTTTGCCATAAAATTTTATTGATATACAAACGTTTGAATCGATAGAAAACAAATTACAGGCGCGATCGCTCAGTACCAGACAACGCCACTCCTACTCGAGATCTACTCCACGCCCCCTCACGATCACGTGACCCAAATCAACCAATCGCTAATTTTCGTTGCATTAGCGTTGCACCTGAAGAGGCCCGATTTTCTGGGTTACCCCCGCTAAAATCACTTTCAGTGATAAAAATCTAAATAAATTCCGAGTAAAACGAACGAAATCAAATAATTAGAATACGAAATAAAAAATAATTAATCTGAACGGAATTTAGATAAAAATTGAATAAAATATTAATATTATTCTTCTGTTTTTACGACAATTAAATCACACACTCTCGTTTCTCTCATCAATTTCATATTTTAATTCTGCAAAATTACGATATATTTATATCTCGATAAATATTTTATATTTCAACCTCGTGGATAGTTTTAAACAAAATAAAAAAAAAAGTGTCGTCAGTCTAGTGATACAACAAATGATCTATACCCGCCGCGTAAAGTATGGCGCACAGATAATCCGCCATTAGAATAGGAGCAATTAAGACACGCATCTCCTCGCGTACGCGGTACTTTCTAATTTTCATCGCAACGCGCGCGAGTAGAAAAAAAAAGAGCAGCACTCTTGACGTCGTTAGCGGCCCGACGCGACGTTGTAAATCGAAGATGCTACGAGAGCAAACCGCAAAAGTAAAGCGTCGGGGAGTAAAAAGAATCCAAAGTCCATTCGACACTGTCGCCTCGCTAACGATCGGCCGCGGTATGATAAATAGCTTTACTCGGATTTCTAATCCTGGAAAAAAACTCCTCCAGAATGTGCCACTTTCGCCCGTGTTAAAATAACCGATTACAAATTGCGCTGCTTGGCTCTTCTCTGCGTTTGACGCAGTTCGCAGGGAGGGAAAAATATGGCGATACTCTCGTTGAACTAGAGTGAAAATGATTGGCCTCCTTGAATATTTCATCGATTGGATTTTATTTATCATTCCGCAAAGCATATTGTTTCGCAGATGTATTCAAACTCAAATGCAATAAAAGAATTTATCTGCGTAACGTAAAAGATTGAACTAATTTAATTGCTAATTAGTTTTGTTACGAGAATTTCTTCTTATTTGATATTTATTTGTATATATATAAATATATATATATCTATTATAACTTATAACTTATAATTATATTGTATTTTACTTATAATTATACTTGTTATTATGTTGACTAATATATATTTTATATACTTGACATTTTATTTTTATCAATTTATTTACGTTTACACATTGTATGTTTTTACATATTTTTACGTTTATATAATGTTTATTTAATATTTCATCATTGGTGGAATTTAATTGCTACTTCGTCATAATAAAAATTCCATCAGCAGTGGATGGAATTTAATTGCTACTTCATCATAATAAAAATTCCACCAACATGTTAAATAAAGTACTCAAGGAAGGTAATAATTTCTGACGTGTAATTTTTCTACTATAATATCATATAGTGTGATGATATAATTTTTAGAATTGAAAAACCTCATCAACATACACCTCCAATGTATAATAATTACTGAGAATCATTATCAATTTATTATTTATATTATTAAATGACATAACAACAGTGAAAGGAAATTCACGTTAAAAAGATGTCCAAGATAATACTCAATTTTAATTTCATCTTCAATTCCCATGTAACAATCGTTCATTCAATTTGATTTGACCAATAAAAATATTTTCTATAAATAAATATCCAATTAATTGGAAATAGAATACTTCGAACTAATCAAGCAAGATGTTTGAACAATTACTAAAGTAGATCGAAACGAACAAATTTGTAATAAGTAATCGATCGAAACGTTATTATAAGTTTTCGCGCTATATATAGAATTTTCTATATTAAGAATATTAGAAGGATGTTTTGAAACACCATTGACCAATGTTGCATGAATCCTCGATAGTTTTCGAAGAAACACTCTACACTCTACATAATTTTGTTTCGCTCTTGGAAGCAATTTCTCCTTTGAACCAACACTCGTTCGCTCGCCTAAAAGAGAAACTTTGAATGTGCCTCTCCTTTTTAAGAAAACAAGTGAAAATATCGTCGAAATTTTATCGAACAGCGTCTCTGTTCGAATCGATATACAGGTCGCATTCCTCGGCACAGATACGAATATTGTCTTTCAATTTTTATTTCGTTTATTGTCAGAAATTACAGTCCGTAACGTGCGCGTATCTACGCCTTTACATGAAAATTATATCTAATCCTATCTTTTACCACGCTGTTGCAAAATAGAGGATCGTGAGTTTCAGCCTTCTCTCCCCACCTCCTCAACTTGTTTTCTAACAACTTTGCAACGTTGTTCTCTTTTGGAACTTGCTACCCTGATAATTTCTCTTTATTTATCACGTCGTAATGTATATAATTCGTCGAACTTCAGATAGGCAAGCCGATTGATGAAGAGTCGATAAATGTCGGCGGTGGAACATCTGGTCTACGTTACCTGGTTTGTGTGAAAGAAAAATTGGCGCGAAAGTGTGATCCCGATCTTCTTCGCCCCTTCTCGAAAAATCTTTTCGAGACTTTTGTGCTGCACGTAACGAGCAAAACACTGTTTCATTTTTGTTTGTTGCGAGTAGTGATAGGATCAGGCATGTTCGTTTAAGTTAGGTACTTGAGTGTAAAATTTCGATAGTTTGAAAAAAACAAGAACATTATTAGCAGTGACAGGACAAAGTGTAAAGTGGATTTTAGTTTCAAACTTCAACAAATTTAAATATTTTGTAGTAAGAAGCATGTTAGTAAGTAATGAGATGAAGTACATTGTAAAATTCAAACACACATTTAATTATTTTCAAAAAGGAAATGTTATTAGTAGTTTGAAATTTTCTGCGTGGAGCAATATTGCTTCAAATTCGTATTTAAATAATCTCCTTTTTTAAATAAAAATTAAAATCGTCAAAAATAACTAAATCGCTTTTTTCTTGAATCTCTAAGGTCCAAATCTCTTCTGTGAAAAATCTATCTGAATAATTCTACTTGAACTTAACAAGATTAAAAATTAAAAAGAAGAATCAAGAATCAAGAATCATCGAAATCCATTTAAATTTCCTACTAGAAAGAAGATAAAGTTTCCAAATAAAGTTAAAGATCACCAAGAAAGTTTGTTACTAATTATCAACTCGCTTGACTCGAACAATGCTGCTCCAAATTTCCCCGAAGAAAGTTCTAGAGCCATTAAAAAAAATTCAAAAATTGCTAAATCGCTTTAAATTACATCTCCACTTAAAGCCTCAGGTCTAAATAAACCCACGTTAAACTTCTCTACGCGAACAATAGTTAAGTACTGTTCCAAATTCCGATTAAAAAAAAGTCCTAGATCAAAAAACGAAATAAAAAGTAAGGATAGGATAACATCATCAGGAAGGCTTGTTATCGTTCATCGTTGATCATCTTTCGATGAGGAACTGCCGCTGGACTGTCGAGATAGCATCGTTATCCCAGCTCGTGACCAATTATAATATTCATAGACGTCGCGAAAGCAGCCGACATGGAAATCGATCGATGGACCACGACTCCTTCTTCTTTTTTTTTTTCGTCAAACGTTGTCGGTATCGGTCATCGATCGAATTAGCTGCTGGTCATTGCAACGAAAATTACCTGAAACTCGAGACGAAACTCCCAGTTGAGCGTTGGTGAAGATAGCCGATCGATCTTGATCGTCGTGGTTACTGCTTTTTCGCGAAATTGTTGTGGTTAGACGATAGCGATTTACCTTTGAGGTAAAAGTCGCGCGAGCCGGCACTTCCTTTGGTTAGTTATCTTTATTCGGCGACGGGACGATCGAAAGGATAGAGTTAAAGTTGCAAAATTCCAAAGTTCCAAAGTTCCAAAGTTCCAAAATTCCGAAGTTTCGAAGTTTCAAAGTTTCAAAATTTCAATGCTCCAAAGTCACAAAATTCCAAAGGTTTTGAATTTTAATTTTGCAGTGTTCAGAAATTCCAGAGGTTTCGAATTTTAAAGTTTGAAAAGGATTTAAGTTTAAAATGTTTTTAATTTCAAAGTCCCAAAATCTCAAAACTCTAAAGTTCTGAGTTGCAATATTCCAAAGTTTCAAAGTTCTGAGATTGCAATGTTCCAAAATTACAATGTTTGAAAGTCTTAAAAATTTCAAAGTTCTGGGAACAATAAATTTCCATGCACGTACATATAAAACTTCAGAACCTCAAAATTCTGAAATCAAACAACATTCTAGAAATCAAATTCAATTGTTTTTTGACGTTCTTGTTGGTGAAGAATAGAGAAGTATTTAGTATTAATGTACATAGTATTACGTTAACATGTATTAATACAATGTATTGTATGATATTAACATGTATCAATGTTATTAATCTAATACTAACAAAAATATAAATAATTAATATGATGTAATGTTAAGAATCTATATTATATTACTACTAACAAAGTACAAATTAATATAATATAATATTCAATATAACATTGATATGTCAAGGTAAAAGAAATATCTCAAAATAACAAAAATAATAATATAATAAATGTATATTAATAACTGCGGAACTATAATTGAAAGCAATTTAGGTTTAGGTTAAACATAACCTAAGAATTTAATTATTCAAAAAAATAGTTTTTCAAACAAGAGATATATGTCGAATTTCGTGTTTCGAGAACACGTACATGTTACACCCTAATTTCAAGTCTCATGTACATGACACATTATCCTAATTCGGCCAACAATTTATCTATCGATCGGCTGTTAATCACGGTACGGAAGAAACGGAACGTTATTAAAATATTCACCGCGTGCGCGTCCATCTTCTCTCGAGCTTCGAAATAAATAGAAAATTGGAAGCCGCCTAACCGTTTTCACACCTGCGCCCGTTCGCAAATGGCGTCGTTATTCTATTAAATTGCCTTTGATCGACGGTTCGAGCGTCGTTCGGTCGTTCAAGTTTTATTATAAAACGTTGAACCGCGCGTCCCTTTCTTCGGAACGAAAGACGTGTGGTTAAATAGAAGATTGAAGGACAAGCTCGCCAATGTATCCACCCAATGTAACGGCGAACGAACGGTGGGTTTTTTAGGTTAATTCATCTGTACGTCGAAAGTTCGTAATCGGCGATCGATAAAAGTCTCGGTGATTGACCATTGAGAATGAGACGCGTAATTGGATTGAACCATATTTCGAGTTGGATGTGTATATACGATATAATAGAGCCTTGATTATTGGAGACAAATAACGCTGTGGGATAATAGGACGACTTTCAGCTTTCTCTGTGCTGAATTTTGTCATATATCCTGTGTAAAAATTAATTAAAATATTCAAAATTCAAAATTTTTGCAATTATTAAAAAAATAACATGGGATTAATTATCCTTCAGGACAATGCCTGATGTTGATAATTAAGATTTTTTGACAATTTTCACATACATATATAATAATAATAATAATGATGATGATGATGATGATAATTTCCATAGTTTGAAATTATGACACATGTTAATTTAATTTTATATATAATTGTGAAATTTAATATTGCAAAAGACGCACAGGAGTCAGTATAGCGCGCAGATGTAATAATAATAATAATAATAATAATTTCTATAGTTTTAAATTATGAAACATGTTACTTTAATTTTATATATAATTATGAAATTTCTTAACTTTTAAATTACGACGCATGTTAATTCGATTTCATACTTAATTGCAGAAGTCGCGCAAGAGTCAGTACAGCGCGTAAACATCATCATTGAAGGATTAACATATACAAATTCGATGTTGAATGTTAAAAGAAAAATCTTAGAGAAAGAAGTAATACTTCAAGTAATATTGAAAAGAGAAAGGATGTGTCTTACTACAGTTGAAGTACATTTCGTAATCTATTAAGATAATAGAGGATAACTAGATTTCAGCGTGTAATAATCATTCTTTTCTATCGCCATCGTAGAAATCTTCGTTATTCCAAAAATCCGTATTCTCGATCGATCTACTCTCGTCGATCAGCTTGTTAACACGTCCACCTGCGCCAGAGGATAGACCTCTAATTACACTGTGTATCGATAGTATCGATTTCTCTTGGCGAGGATTCATCCAGGAGGGCCCAGTGCCAGCTCTTGGCCTAGAAAGTGCCGTGTGCGCGATTTTTACGTGAAAGATCGTTATCGTTTAATCGTAACAATTTCGCAAAGAAGTAATAACCGCGACGATCCGAGTGAACGGACGTCCTCAACAGGTTCAAGCTGGAGTTTCGTACATTTTTGGAATTTCAGAATTTTGAGATTTCAGGATCTTTAGAATTTTGGAATTTTAAGATTTTGGGACTTTAGGATTTTAGAATCTTGAGATTTTGGAATTTTAAAACTTTAGGATCTTGAAATTTTAGGATTTTAGGATTTCAGGACTTCAGAATTTTGAAATTTTAAAATTTCGAAATGTAAGAATCCATATCGTTCATCTGTCAAATTTGAAACGTCTTTCAAGTAAGATTCTCAATCATCCCGTCGTCACGTAAAAATTTACTTCCCAATCAATCATTTTATTCAAACATTTCGTCTCGATCTTTTCCTCTCTTGTATAAATGTTCGTCAAGGATGAGTCTTTTACAAGATAGGACCTTAAGGTGCAACGATCGACATGGCTCGCGTTCCTTGCTCGTGTCCCACGAAGAGATCATGAGATATAGTTGTACGATTCGTCGAACCGTGTTTCCTATTTGTCTATTAACTTCGTTCGAGCGAATCATCTCAGATTAAAAAATTTGAACTTTGCTTTATTAATTCTACAATTGTTTGTTGAATCCAATTTTCCAACAGAAATAAAAAACTGATCTGCTTATTTCAATTGATATTGGAAAATTGGAAAATTAAACGTCAAGGATCAAGTCAACTAAAAAATTAGAAATCAAAAATCGGAAGTGAAAAATTAACAAAGGAAAAACGTAAAAATCAAACGCCTAGGATGCAAAATTGAAATTTAGAAATTGAAAATTTTGCAATCCGAGTATCGCAGTAAAGATCGAAAATTGAAAATTGAAAAATCAACGATCAAGAAATAAAATGAAAAAAAAAGAAAAAAATAAAAATTAAAGGCAGGAAATTCAAAATTAAAATTTAGGAATTGAAAATTTCGCAAATTCTTGTTTCGAGAACGAGAAATGGTAATTATAATAGAATGCTTCGGTGGGACTCGACGGTGCATTTGTAAATTTCTATTTTCTAATTCGCTTATCGAACGAGGCTTGAAGCGCGGTCTGTTATTTTGACAGTTGGACAAATTTACGATTCACTTCAGTCTTAATACTGTTGTGAATCGTTGCGTAGGCTGTAATAACTCGCACGTCACGCGTCAAGTTAATCTTACGTGATGGATCAACGTAAAATATGTACAAAGTAATGATAGCTGTCGATGTTAGGGTACTTAGTGGTTGCACAACTGCTACTTATTGCTATTATTACCGGAGATCTTTTACACGGCAGATGAAGTTTTTGCGTTTCGAATAACGGAAGTAGCCTTCGTCGATATTTATACAATGGAAAATTTTTCAAGGGGATTACGTGTACAGCTACGGGCAAAAAGAAATATGAGAGAGTCTTGTTCGACATGTCGAAGCGTCGAAGATATTTTTATCGAGTTATTTTTATTTTGCAAATAAAAGTGAGTTCAGAGTGGGTACGTAAAAACTCGAAATTAAATCAAATTGGTGCATTGGTAAATATTTCATTTCTCCTCCAAAGAGAGTTGGAAATCTATAGTCTTTTGTATTTAATATTAAAAATCGCGAGAGAAATGAATAGAATTTTGAAATTAAAGAATTAAAAATAAAATATTTTGTAAACATTTTAGAAATTATAAAAAGAAATGGTTAATAAAATATTTTACGTTTGTTTAATTCAAAATAAAATGAAAAGAAATCATTTTGTTGCAATTAAAGTTACAATAAATTTCCAAATTAATTTCCAAAGAAACGTCAGCTAAAAAATAGTCGTCGTCCATGGTCGTCAATTAGTGTTCTAACCAAGCGTTGAAGTCTTCGCATTCAGTAGCGAGACGTTCGGATCGATACGTTCTAACCAGGCGTTGAAATCTCCGCGCTCGATCATAAGACGACACAGACGTGCATGACTTAAAATATCTACGTAAAACAAAATGTTGTTTCTATATTTATTTTCCACGCATAATATCATTGAAATTAAACTGTGCAAATTAAACTATAAAAAATATTCCATGTGAAACTTAATACAGAGAAAGTAGTTCTGTTACTCGAAGATTTTATTATTGAAACATGCGCGTGTCTCCTTATTAATTTCGATGAACATCTTATAATTTCATTCGAAATAAAATAGTTTTACGCAAAAATAAAACGACCAAGATTAATTCTTTATTGCAATATTCAATGTGAAATTTAATGACAGAGAAATTTGTAGAAATTTGCTATTTGTAAAATTTGGTTACTCAACTTTATAATTTTTGTATGCATTCTACACTTTGTTTTATTTTACTCTTTTAATTTTCGAAGAAATTATTTTCAACATTCTATTTTCTGTTTCTTAGATCTTGGTATCAGAAATAGAAAACCTTGAAGATAAAACTTGTAAGAAAATCTCGTAAATTATTTATTCATTTCAAATTTTTACGTTTTTAAAATCTAAAAGTGCAGTTCGTTTTGTTACACTGTCAGAAGGAACATCATTATCATTTCACAAGACAGACTGAATCCATTTCATCATTGTCAAAGAATTAAAGAGACACCTTTGGTCAAACACAAACATCCAATTGAAATAAACTAAAATTTGTTTCATTGTTCCAACTGTTCAACTGAAATACTTTCAACAAAAATACCACTTCACTGTATTTATATATACAGGGTGAGTGAAAAGTTTCTTCCCACCTATTTTTGGTTTAAATAAAACATCAAAATACAAAACAGAAAACTAATTTTACTAATCCTAGATTAAACTTAAGTTCAAACATGATTCTTTCATTATGTTTTAAAAATTATTTCCTTCAAGTGCTTTATTTTCTGACCCACTCTGTAACATCACTAAATCGCTTTAATAAAGTTAATAAAAGTACTAAAAACTTGTGTATTAGACTATCAAACGCGAAAACTCTGTCAAACTCAAATCAACGAAAAGTTTGTCTCAAAGGACCTCGAAACGAATTAAACTAAGAAAAAAGAAAAAAACAATAATTTACTTTTGCGAGACATCTTCGCCCACATCTCCGCTTTATCTTCAATCGCAGAATCCCGCGTTAACGGAGCGTTTTAAACGCAAGGCAGGCTCGCGGACGTGGAATCGTTCTTCGACTGTGACTTGTGTTTAACGCGTTCATTCATCGCCGATCTACCGGCTACTGGCCCGCAACACGCACGCGTTTCCACGTGGCACGCAACGAGATCCATCGCGATCCAGAGCCGAGGTTGTTCCAGTCGCGCGTTTGCGTGGCCACGGTTCATCGAGCTTCGTTATCGCGCCTTCCTCGCGCCATTTGACGCGTCCGTTCGCTCGCGGAGAGCAGCTGCGATCGGACGCGACGAGATCGCGCGAACGCGGAGGAGAGAGAGAGAACGGAGCGCGACGCAAGTAAAGTAAGGGCGTTCAGCGTTTGTAATTGGTGGCGGTGCGCGACGGTGAAACGATTTATCGATACCGGTGGACCCACCCGTGGCCAAGAACAAAGCAATAATATATCAGGATAGCCCGTTACGCGCGCATCGTGTACCGTTATCAAGGACAATTACGCGGATAGATAGATCTGTACACGTGTGTGCGGCGGTGTGCGCGAGTGTGCGCGTGTACGCGTACAGGAGGTTTCACGAGATGTGGTTGGTTGGAAGGTTGTAGGTGAGCAGTGGAAGTTTTTGTTACATTAATTCTATATTATAATTTTGTATATTACTTATGTATAATGATAATATACATGATAATGTAAAAATTAATATAAATTAAAATAAATATATATAATAATATAAAAATGTAATATATTATAATATATCGTTTGTTATTTGTTGTATATTACGCGATAATTTAATAGAATTTACTTTACTTCATTCAATGGTTTTATCCACGTAATATATTATAATGTGTATTAGTTTAGTAGCTTCATTATTGAATGTTTTTATTCATGTGATGTATTATGATATTCATGTACGTTAGTTTAGTACATTAGTTATTATTTATTGTACACTATGTGTAATTTATTTTATTTTATCATTTAACTTTTTCTTTTTATTATTTTCCTACAGTGTCTGATATTATGATATTATTTCAACGATTTCAATTATATTCAGTCATTGAAAATATTGTAATTTAAAACGCTGTTGTTACTAAAAATTTATAAACTTATAACGATTATAAGTACATGTATAAAGGTTAAGGGCAAATAACCATAAAAAATAATAACATCGAAAATAACCATAGAGCGTAACAATTTTTTGGTAAAAATGACAAAATATTAATTTATTTTCAAAGCTGAACGGATAACTGAATATTATTTATTTTTGATATTCTTTCAAAGAAATATGAATCTAATACGTTCACACAGAAATTTCCAAAGGAAGAAAGGAAAATCAAATGCAGAATTTGATTAAAAAAGAGACACACTCGTACACGTACGCGTACTGTGGAACAATCTGTAGATCTGTGTACACGTAACGTACGTACATACGTATCTGAAATGAAACGATCGCTTTCGAGGGAAGATCTCGAGCTCGGTGACCTTTCACTGTGCGCGTTCGGTATAAGAGGCATGTAATTTTCTCGCGGGCTCGTTTTGTTGCTAATTCAACGGTTAGCGGCGCGATATTAGCCGGCGATTCGTGCCTGCTACACGATCCTTGGTATCCAACTAAGAGGATGCGATTTCTCGAAACTGTGGACCAATCGATTTTCCATTCATTTGGTAGCGTTACTGGTGTCTAATTACTGGGAAAACATCGCCTTCAGCCATAGATAATAGGAAAAGATACCGGGGAGATTATTAATGGAAACTTTACTGACCGTCAGTGTGTCTCGAACTGGATAAAAGTGCGTGTTGGTTTGATAAATTTGCGAAATCATGGACGAAAATGGATATTAAATAGAAATAATTTATGTCGTATTGTTAACATTTCGGGTATCTCCTTATATTTTGATACTTTTCCTGACGAAGATTAGCGAGAAGAAAGTGAAATCAGAAATTAAAATTAAGAAGTTAGAGGAAAATTAAATTCCAAAATTAAGTGAAAGCTTCAAACATATCAGTTGAGAGTTAAATAAGTATTAATGTAATAATTGTATCTATTCTGTTAATATAATAATAGAATTGTCCAAGGCAATTGGACGTTCGTAAGGTATTTGTTTATTTGGAATATTTATGATGAAGTGAAGAAAAAAAGAATACAAGATTTCCTTTACTTCGACAGATTTTTTTAAGCTAACAAAAATTTTTCACTATATTTTTCGTCTGAAATTCTCGACATCGTTGTCCTAATTCATAATTTTCAGTTCAATTATTGTTCAACTACATTATACTGTATCATTGGGAACTAGATGAAGTCAAGATTGGTTGTTAGTGCTACGAGAAAATAATTGTAAAGAGGATATTTTTTCGAAATTGACAAGGATCATTAAGCGGAAAATATTATGCTTGAGGTAGATACAGTGTATCAAAGTGTATATTGTAGAACCGAAGTTTCACTCGGAGTATCGTCGAGTTTGAAGTTCGCCAGCGGAATAAAGTGAAAATCGAGTGTAATGAAGTGCAGTACGGTGCAACTTCTTTTTTACCTCTCGATCTTTTACTCTCTTTTTCTCTGATTTTATTGTTAAATTGAGATACTTTGTGAAAGTGCTCCGTCTATTTAAAGATACAGAGACAGATGCGTATCAGCGAAGCTTGATTTCTTCTGTGAACTAAATATGTGCATACAACTAAACTGACGAGTGAAAATTCGAATGTTCTTATAACATTGACTATTTAATTATTTAATTGTAGTTATACTATAAATTAAATTAAAATTAAATTATATTTAATGTAAATTTCATATTAAAATATTCCCTACCTTATTATCTGAAGGTAAAATGTTTCAAAAAAGTGGAGTTCACCAAATTTATTTCAATCAATCACGCAGATGAGAAAATTAAATATTTTTATAACGTAGATTAAATTGCATTGTTAAACGAAACGAAATTAATGTGACAATTACAGTTAAAAGAATTAAGACTAAAAAAAATATTCGAAGTCGATAAATTTAATTTTGTAGAGAGAAGAAGAAGAAGATAAAGTTTAATAAAGGAAAAAAACAAAGAAAAAAAGTCACAAGAAGCCGTCATAATCCCCCCGGTTAAACGCGAAAACGAGAACACACGATGCTTCTGCAGCGAGTATTCGATATCGAGAGGGCCACGCAACCGTTCCTTCCGGATAACCGGATAATTAACGTTCTCATTATCGAACGTTCTTCCCAGCATCCTCGTTATCGCAGCTTAAAACGCCATTAAACGCCGAGGAAGGAGGAGTGGGGGGAAGAAGCAGCACGGCTCGCCTTATAATGAACGCAGAAAACAGCTTTTCAGAGCGTAAATAAGCGTGTTCAATCAAAGAGACATTAGAACGGTACCGAAGCGTGGCCGTAGAGCATCTTGAACGATCCTGTCGACAGGCGCAGGTGGGCTAAAATAATGTTAGAGAGACCTAACGTACGTTTGCACGTACACTCTCTGCCGTTTCATGAGTATTGGGACATTTAGAGAAATTGAGGTTATCCTTGGGAATAATTAGAAAATTACTTAATTATTGCAGAGTCAGGAATTTATTTAATAAATACGTATGTACGTATCAGTGAATATAGAGAATAGTGGTAATTATGATATGGGAAGCTTTTGGTAATAATAATAGAGAAGAATAATAAAGTAAAAATAGAAAATGCCAGTAATGAATAAAAAGAAAAATCATAATAATAAAAGTACTTGGATATTGTAGAGTAAATTTAATCAAATTATTTTAATTTTATTGAGTGGTTCGCTTACACAGAATCAAAAATTCACCGACACGAAGATATTTATATAATGATAGATCATAGATGCAAAATATACATATCGGTATAATATGAGCAAAAATTACTGGAGTTGAAAATATATTTGTAATAATAAAATCAATAACAATAATAATAATAATGAAATAAAATTATTTATTAAATATTACAATGTTACAAATTGAATTAAACGCTACAATGTTGAAATGCATGAAATATTGTAAACCAACCATATATATGTAAATACGTGCAATATTTATTTTGTAATATTGTAATATTTAATTAAAAAAATATAAGTTATAATACATGTATAGTATGATATGTAACGTACACTTATGTACGTTTAATTATTACATTAGGGGTACCCGTAATCGTCGTTTTTTCAAATTTAATAAACACTGCCATCTAGCGACACTAATTAAAAAGAAAAATAAAATTTTGTACAGTATCAAAAAACGACATAGTGCATGTACTATGTTACAGTGCATATATACAGTTTTATACAAATATATAAAAGTTCGCGTAGCCCATTTTAGGACGCGCTGTACACCCGAAGGCAAAACAAAAATCAACACAATACCCCATAAAGCTTTACAACCGAAGCGTTGCTTCGAGAAATTGCCTCGAATTTTTGACTTCCTCTCTCGGAATCGCGCCCCACCCTGTGCATGTACGTATGTACGTGTCTGTGTATCTGGCGACCGTGTACGAGATCCAGCGCGATTCGACCTTTTGACGCAACGCGGTTCTAGCTAGCGGGTAGAAAAATATTAATGCAGCCATTAGAAAGTTCCGTGTGCTCTCGCGCGAGATCCTCGTCGTCCGCGTGCACGCGCGCGTACGTACATGTACGTGTATGCGTCGTTGCAGAATTCTAATGCACCGGTTGCGGTCGCGTTCCACCAACTGCTTCGCATTCTTCGGCACGCGCTTTAACCCTCCAGCCTCCGGCGATTTTCGTTCTCTTCTTGTATCTCCCGCTTTAGCTTCGTCAGAATGACAACGTTTTGGGAAATTTTTTTAATCGCCATTAGCGTTGCATCTCCAGATGTAGCGTTTCCACGAATAAATTGATTACTACTACCATTAATTAATTAATTAGGACCATTCCACTGTTAATTTTAAATAACAGCGTTGAACGCGTGATAAATGCGAGGAATACATTAAATAAGAGAGTTCGTAATATACATAGATTACGAATACGAACAATCGAATATCCTTTTACAAATTTCAACGATTTATTTATTATTTTATATTTCAATTGTTATAATTAAATCGAGATACGCAAGTGCTTGAGAAGAAAGGAAATAGTCGTTTAAATTTAATGATTTGGCCCGTGTCAAGAACGTTAATGTTCTACTTATTCGAAAAAGTACGAAGACTGAAATGTTGTCTCGATAAATTTCTCTCAGTAACTTTTTTTTTCTGCGGCTCGCGAGGAAAGTTGTTGCCAGTTTTGAGCATCTAGCCCATAATACGGCAGTGGGAAATATAAAGTTATTTATATAAAGTCATTAAATTTTATAACCTGAAATTATCAACCTTTAACACTTGAACCTTGAGAATTTTATTTTATCCACAGCCATGATGATACATCTTTTAACCGTGCGTCTTCGTGTTTTTAATCGATCGCTGCTTCTCACACGCACCGTTTCGTCGAGAGGTACTTAATTCTAAAAATAAACGAATCTCACCAACACGTCCGACAAATTTAAATCTAAAGTAAGATCAACGAGACATTAACGTTGAGAACAGTCTTTTGAAAATGGATTTAAAATATATTCGACATTAGCTGAAATTTTTCTTCGATACGTACAATCTTATGACTAACTAATTTGCCAGAAATGAGAAAATTTTAGTTTACATAATATTTATATGATATTGTAATTTATATAAGTTTATAAAGTATTATAATATTATAATTTGTTCGAATTCGCGCCTGATAAGTTCAAACAAAAATCTCTGGAAGTCATACAAAACGATAAAAATAAATTATTCTCGTAATGCGCCATTACCCAATCAAAAGCATCATTTTAATACTGAAAAACATACTATAAAATTAATTTGAAACGAATTAAGTTTGAAAAACACTCGATAAAATTAATTACACAGATAATACCAAACAAGCAGAACACGTTCGAAACGCTTTTTTTCGAGTGATCAGTCGAAGAACATCCCACTTGGAAGCTTCTGTAAATCAAAGTTAAATTGCCTCGCAACTTTGCGTGCCGCATGATTAAATGTTCAATGGAAACGACAAATTTCAGTGGAGGAAGACCAGTGGCGACTTTATACGTCGCTTAATCTCGCCTGGGAACTCCTATGTGGAACGCGAGAGATTTCATTTTATGGAAATGAGAGAGCATACGGGTTCGGATAAACGTTAACAAGCGCTCGGCTTCGAGTTATTCGAAAGGGACGATCGATACCATGGGAAAATCGAATAAACTGTTTGTCCGAAGAATTTGTTACTCGACGTTGAATAATTAAATGTATTACGGGAATTACATTTATTTCGAAATTAATACTTGCGAGCAATTTATTATCGCTACGATACTGCGAGATTATTTGATAATGCTGATAATTACAGTTCTTTGATGATTAAAGAACGGTCCCGCAAGTTTTAAGTTTTTAGACAGGGGAAAGTTTCTGCGCGATGCAAAGAAACACATTTGTTTTATTCGATTTATTTAAGCAGTTTAGCTTATTTTATTTAATTTCTTAATATTTGGCATTTGTCTAGTCAATTGATTTACCTTTACGTAATTTAATGTTAGTGTCAAATAAAAATATAAAGAAAGTAACTGAATGAAAATATAAGCCACTGACTAAATCCTAACTCTGTGATCGCGTGCAATGTACTGCTAACCAAACATTGAAATCTCCACCAACATAACATTACAATTATGTTCACACAACTTTTACGTTGTTTCGCTGTGAATAATAAGTTGCACAATGATGAAATAGATGTACAGGTCAGTAAACTAAATGAAAGATTAATATTTTCAAATATTTTCCTCATTTAGTTATTAGCTAAACTTAAGAAACTACAATATTTAATGAAAGAATCTAATAGAAAAAAACTGTACGACTTGTACCCCAGTACGATTCGTCTCACTGAAAGGCCCGGAAGCAACTGTCCTGACTAGGAAATGAAGACGACTTTTTTGCCATAAAATTTTATTGATGTGCAAACATTTGAATCGATACAAAACAAATTACAGACGCGATCGCTCAGTACCAGACAACGCCACTCGTGGTCTACTTCACAAATCACGTGACCCAAATCAACCAATCGCTAATTTTCGTTGCATTAGCGTTGCACCTGATTTTCTGAGTTACCCCCGTTAAAATCACTTTCAGTGATAATATAGAAATATAATCTGTGAAATTTAACATAGATGTAAAGATTGCACTATATATTTCTTTAATTCTAGTATAAATATAAGAAACATGATGTAACCCATAAAAATCTGATATACATAAATAGAAAACCAGAGAAATACAAATATAATAACAAAACTATCAACGTGATTAAAATAACCAATTCTCAATTTTTCACCAATAACCTTTACCATAAATAATGAAAGCTCACAAGGATTTATTAAATTATTACATTATATATTAATTACTGATTACATTATATTTCATTACAAAATCTTAATGCCTCGCACTCGAACACTTCTCCAGTACAACTTTCACATTTTACTTGTATTTCCACCATTATACTTAAATACTGCAATAAAAACTGGTATCGTGAATATCGTAAATATCAAAAAACAAAAAAAGTCTATCTCTGTTATGGTTCGAAGATCCATCGGACAGAAGAGGGATCCTAGGTGCGATACGCGGCCGATCGACCGACCTCTCTTGATTATCGCGGTCTTTCGATATCGCGGTTCTCCTCTCTTCTCACCCCCTCACCCTTGTTCGACGTTATATTTCGTTCCCAGCCGCGTTCCGTTATACCTAAGTTCCGATACACTCGTATTCCTGGAATTACGGCCGGCGCTGACCGCCACGAAATTGCGGGGTATCGATCAAAACCGAGAGCGGATATCTAACACGGAGAGCGCGGATGCACGTTTTCCTCGCGCTCTCTCCGTTCCTTGCCCTCGCGTTCATCTCTCTGTTCATCCACGGTGGAAACACGGCTCAGTGGTTGGTGGTGCACACGCGGACGCGAGGAATCCAGCGAGGTAGTAAAATCAACAGGGGGTTATCAAATCGAGATACTTAGTCGCTACAGTTGCTTACCGGAAGTTGCAACAGATTTAGAAGTTTTGCAAGTACGTCATCGCGAAAGTATGACGTACTAAGTTAATTGGTCCGTAGAGTAAAAAAAGTATTGAGGCTTTTGAGCGTGAAATTATTTTACTAACGAATGTCAAATTTGCAAACCTCACGGATGGTTTATGAATCTATTTATATTTATAAGTCGATGAAATTTTCTTTGAAATTTTCCAGAGAGGTTCAACAGGTTAGATAATGCAATTTTAGATTTTATTTTCACACAACTTGGGATTTTCGTGATAATTAAGGAAATGACTATTTTCATTTTAATAATATTCTAATGGATACTCTATTTTATTTCAACTTCACTTCATCAATTTTCAATGATATTTTAACAAGTACTCTGTTTGGATAGAAGAATTCTTTTGGGGAGTTTATGTATCACAAGTGTGTAGTGTTATTAGAAAATTATTATTGAAAATTATTGTTTTTTTATAGCGAAGAATTGTTAGAAAGTTATTACAACCCTCAGGAATTATTCTTTTCTAAAGCAAGGGAAACTTTGAATAAATTCAAGATTGCTCGTATGATTATTAATTCATCATTGTGCGAATACCGTATATGTTAGTAGCGCATTGACATTGTAGAATTACTGAAGAAAGTATTAATTTAGAGACGATTTGAGAAATAGGTTTATGGCATCGGGTAAACGGATTATAAAAAAATCGTTGCACATAAGAGATTTAAAGAGAAAGTAATTTCTCAGATAAAATTGAAAATCTGCAGTTAATTCGGTGATAAATCATCGTTGCAGCTAAGTAAACTGCTATTAACTTTTCGATTGGAAAATTAGCGAAACAAGCAAAGTAAGTGGGTCGAGAAGAAGTGTTATTCTCCTAATGGACTAATGAATTATGATTTCATGAAGCCGTTGCTTATTTAATTCGAAACTCAACCAGATGTGATATAACATCACCTGAATTTTTTCTGTCATTTACATCGTCGATAGTTTTAGTGGTTTCAGTTGTTGCAAAATTACCGTGATCATCATATTATTCAAGAGATAAGAGATTGTATTTAATAAAAGAATAAAGTGTTAAAATTAATATCGTCTCCTTTAATTAGAATATGCATTTAAACATAAAAAACAATTTATTGCAGCATTATAACATCTTAATATTGTTTCAGATATTCCAAAATAGAGTGTTTGTTATAATATTTATAAAAAGTAAATTTAAGTTTCACATTTTTTGCATGTATTCAAAAAAATATAAAAATCCATAGTCTAATAATGGTATTGAATTAAATTCTCTTGTTTCATGAAATTAAATTCATTTAAAGTTCAAATTAGACATTATGATACCATTAAATTTAAACTTTAAACTTTAGAATCGAAGTCGAAGACAGAAATTTTCAAACTATAGAATCTACGTGAAAAGAAAAATATCGAGGAATTTCTTTTCGTAGTTGCATTGTTAAAGAACAAGATTGAACAGTAATTATAAATTATTACAGAATAAATAAATATATTATATATTAATAATTATCATATTAATATGTAATATTAAAGTAAATAGTATATAAAAATATAATAATAAAATAAAAATTGAACAATTTGCGAATGAAATGTTACATTAGTACATTGTTGGTTGCAATGACGATTGGTTAATTAATTCGGGATCAGTTCCAAGTGAAAGCTAAAGAAACTTTTGTTGCAGAACTCTAAACTATATGACGACAATCTGTTGTACAGTATGGAAAAATGTTGGAAGTTATTTCTGAATTACTCGAACGCATATACTTCAAGCTTTCTCCGATGAAGTTACTAAGTAACTTCGACGTCTAAGCTATTCGATCACGTTTAAAGTCCAAAGGTGAAGAGCATGATAAGCCACGTTTTCCGGTGTTTACAGGGATATCTTTATTTTTTGAACATTTAACTCCACACTGCTAGAAATCTCCTCTGACTCTTTTAGCGGAAACGGATATTTTATTATTTTCTTGAATACATTAAGGGTAAGTGGAAAGAACATTTTTGCAATATCAATCGTTACTTAATTACTTAAATCTGTATTTTTAAATTTTTGAACTCACTTGAAAATTTAAATTGATAAAAAAATGTGAATAACGGGATAATAACTATAACTAATATAAATACTAAAAGAAGGTAAATGAAAGAAAAGTAAAAATAAAGTATTATTTATTTAACAGTTGAGAAAATATATAAGTAATCCCTATATAATCCAAGTTTGTTCTTCAATTTTATTGAAAAAGAGAAGAAACAAAAAAGAAAAAAATTCGACCTGGTTCACTTTGCCCTGGTTTACTATCACCAAGTATAATCTTCGGCACTCTCTCGAATCCTGGCAATTTCAATAATGCAACTGCATTCCAAATCGCCTAATACAACATTATACTATCGTCTTACGCCGGATCGTTTCCATCGGCTAATCTTCGCGATAAATCTGTTCACGACGGTTTGAAAACCGTGGAATACTTGGTTCGGCCAAGTTCTATTAAATTTCAACGCTGCTCGAAAACATCTTCGTTTCATCTAACATCTGCTGCGAGTTTCATAGATTCGTTCGAAAATCACCGTATATTATCACTGGTGTATATCCTCCGGACCTGTCTGCGGCGAATATTTTACACAGATAGTGTTACAACCGGTCTGAAACGAGTGAAATTATTCATTTGATTTCTTTTCTATTGTTTGAATAAATTTAGCCGCTTGCGGGTAAAGATTTCGATCTGTAATAAGATGACAATCCATGTACCAGAGAGAATAATTATCATCTTACTGGAATATCGTGAGGTAATTATCACGTGTTGGAATATTGTTAGAACGTTTCAGAATGTTTCACTGGTTTAATTTTTGGGAATGACTCGAGAAAAAGAATTGATCAACTATGAAATAATAAAGTCGTTACGCAGTTTGTTATTATATCGTGTTATTAATTCATATTCATTTATAATTGATTGATTGTAATCATTTATTCATTTTTCTTCGTTTAACAATTATTTACAATTATTAGTTATAATCGTTTGTTTTCATTCGTTATCAACATACATTTTCATCAAATATGGAACCCAAGTATGAAGTATTAATTAGACCATTAACTTTGTCGATGGAAAATTCTCATCGCTCTATCGTTGAACCTATTTGTATACATTTTATTGTCTCTGAATTTATCACAGACAGTATATTAATTATAGCTAATTGAATCTCCTCTCGCGCCATAAATAGAGTGTGAAACTCACGAAAATGATATAAAATAATAAAATGCAAAATTTTTTAGACGTCATTAAACATAAATAACGAAGATATTCAAAGTACTGGAAATATTCCACTCCATTTATCAAATTGAAACAACCGTCAACGTCATACTGTTTATATAATACATAATACAATACATATTGTACAATTCAATACACTCATCATCATATTACTATCGCACACTCGTGCGATATAGTTCGGGACCAAAAGCGAAGTCTTTGACCACTTGCGCTGGCAAACGATTGCGGACCATAACGAGTGACCAAATCGTATACAATACGACTCGTCGCTTTCTTTTTGAACTCGTCGGCATGATATCACTGGATAGAAATTATTGGCAAGTAATAAATTTATTATTTGTTTTGCCTGGGTCATACTTCAATATACTTAAAACTGAGAAAATGTTGTAATTTTGCGACAAAAAATTCTCGACGTGCGTGGCACGTCGTTCCAGCGCAAGAGATTAAGAAGTGTATGGTTAACGCGTAAATGGGAACTACTGTACAAAGCGAGTGCTATCTGATATATGCAGGTACAATTCGCAGAATACACCTCCTCACTTAAGTACCCGTTCTCGGTCCCAATTGCGAACATTTAAATGGGACCTACTGTATTGTGAAAGTGTCAGGTTTCACGCAGTTTTCGGCGGGTTGCGTGGCAAGATAGAGTGGGAAGATAGTCCCAATTCCAAGTTTTGATGGGAACTACTGTAACCTCAAGTCGGACCCAACCGATCGCAGTCACGTCGCAATGGACCGTAACATCGCATAGCATCATCGACCTTAGCGGATCGTTAGCAAACGATCGAATAACTATCGCTAGAAAACCCGCGTGCTTGCCGCTACTTAGCGTCGTCGACTAATGTCCTCCCATTACGAGCCCAACCCCCGTAGTTTCCATGTATTTGGCGCGTGCATCTATCGACTCGCGGACAGCTACGTATCGCAATAACACGGATAACACACCGTTCACTGGCGTAATATATTTGTTCGCGACCCAGTCGCACCTCTAAGCTGTCTACGGCGAGAGGGTTTGTGATTTTTCGTGAACGATTTGCTGCTTTATCTTGCCGAGATACGATTGTATAAGAATGAAGTAGCAGCAGCAGGATTGATCGACTATAATTATCTTTAATCTTTAATAATTTATATATTGATAGTAGTAACGTATAATAATTTATACGTTAATTATAATTATAATTATGCGTTAACACTATTTATATAATATTCATATGGAAATGATAATAATTTAAAATACAAACTAATAATAAAAATAATAGTGTGTATAATAATGAATAACGAACGTTATCTTGCAATCTCACGTATCTCATTATCTTTCACGTTGTGCGCACATAAATAATTTTAATGTCTTTCTCCTAATTGAATTTTAAATGCGAGATCACGGCGAGTGAATTCTACAAGTATCATAATCCTCGCATCAGTTTGCCTACATCCTACGTGTCTAACGTCATATGCAAAATTTTCAAAATCTGCGATACACATGTCGTACCAATTGGACAATATTTAATTTTAGAACATGATTTTGTTTTTTTTTCTTTTTACTTTATGAAAGTTGATTTTGCTTTCATGAAATGCATTCAAAATTAATATGGGTTAAATATAATAATTTTTATTACTATGTATATATATATTTGACCTAATACTAGCAATCTAGTAATAAACCTACTATTACTACTTTATATATTATTATTTAATGTAACAAATATATACATATTATTACAAAATATAAAATACATATACACATCAGATTAAATATAACAAAAGTTTTTAATGTACGTACGTATTCTTATAAAAATATAAAATATAAGTAAGTATAATAATATAATACCAAAGTACATATACCAAACAAGAAGATAGATTTTTCAAATTATTCCTTATTTTTAAATCGACAATTTCAAAATTGTTCACTTCTATCTGGCTTCCATCTCAGTTTTCAATTCGATAGAACAACATCGGCTGATGCGAATTTCTTTTCCTCCGATTAACATAAAAATCCAGTTACTGAAACAAGTGTAGATATTACATTGATTAGTAGAGAAACGGGTTTTGTTGCACAAGTGCAACACATGATGTTATAGCTAAGTGGCTATAAAAATTAACTAGCTACTTAACACTAAAACTGTCGATAACTGAAATATGACAATCTTATCGGAGAAATTCATTTTTTCCCCCCATTTCTCGCAGTTTAGTTTCTCTGATACGAGTTTTATACTTTGGCCTTCGAGTTTCTATTTTGTATTTTGCATTTTTGAAAATTTCAATCTCAAGTAACAGCAGAGGTTAGTACAAGTAGGAAAAAAAAAAAAATCATTTCCAGTTTTTAATTTCTGTAAAAAAAAAAAAAAAAAATTAAAGCTGAAGAGGTAAAAAATGCAGTTCTATAAAACGTCATAAAAATCTCTCAAAGCCACCATAATCGGATCACTGATTTTTATGTAATTGTGGGAAATTTTCAAGTGTGAAATTGTACGTGAAATATATGAAATATATAAAATATATAAAGTCACAATGCCTTTTGCAATTTTCTGAAAATTATGAATTTTCATTGAAAATCCACAGTCCGGCCTTGATAAATTAAACTAATGAATTTTCCAATTAAAATGTTGTCGTTTCTACAACCTAAATATGCAACAATTGAAACGAGCAAGTTAACAAAGTTTATAACAAAGAACACACAAGTATCATTAATATCGTTTCAATTAAACCACGCTACCCTCTTCCCACGGTATTTCTATTCAATTTGAAGTAGTCAATGGCGCACCCAGTCAACGCGGTGATTAAGTTGCCCGATCGAGCCGCACAAGGACGATAATCCACGTGTTTTCCAACAAACTTCCATTAAACTCCATCCTAAGGAGTCTACAACTGCTCCGATACATTTTTCTTTCCGCTTGGTGC
The DNA here is from genome assembly GCA_032399605.1 of Melipona beecheii. NCBI lineage: Eukaryota > Metazoa > Arthropoda > Insecta > Hymenoptera > Apidae > Melipona > Melipona beecheii. The sequence goes on along the minus strand of JAUCMO010000504.1, from coordinate 4,132,487 downwards.
GTTACAGGTTGTGTCAGAATAATTAGTTAGAACATTCGATAAGAATAGAATTTCTAGATTTAAACAGTTTAAGCTAGTTTAAGAATCATTAGTTAGTCATTTTGTTGTATCATTATAGAATGTTATATCATTTTGCTCCATTTTTATAGTTTATTGTATTATTTTACTTATTATTATATTTGTATCTGTGTTTAGTATATTTTATTTGTTCATACTATTACATTAACACACAAATTATATAATATATTATATAATATATGTATTAACATAATACATGTAACATAATACATAATTAATTATTATTATATATTATATACAACAAAATAATTATTATAATCTCAATTATACTTTCAGTATATCGTAAGCTGTATATTACCGCAGCAATTAGTTTCGAATTTGCTCCCACGAAACAGCGAGACAGATTTTTAACATTCTTTTAAATTGACAATCTCAAACATGTGAAGATGAGCTTTTAAAATTACTTTGAACTATTCTTCGGCGAGTTTTAAATTATTTAACCCCAAGAGTTATCTCAATGATCTATATTTTTAAGAAATACAGATATTATCCTTTCAATTCAGGAAAGTTGTTTTTTCAACTTCATAATCGTCTAAACTAAATTGCACCAGTGTGTTAATAAGTTTAGTTCGAGCTAAATTACGCTTACTTAATTACTTTGTAACGTACCATTCTAATCTATGCATTATGTTCTCTCAACCTTGTGAGTCTTTTGTCAAAAATCGCCCGGTTCGAGCCCGAGGAAGGAAAAGAAAAAGAAATTACTCGCGCGTTCATTTCACAAATCGGCCGGCAATTAACGCGCGGGAATATATAATTCAACGTCCATTCGAGTATGTAAGTACTCACTTATACTCTGTTCGTGCACGGGGAGACGTTCGTCTACCCGAGGCGAGGAAACGTCAAAATCCGCGGCGTGGAGAGTGAACCGTTCTCATGAATATTCAGTCGTTGGATCTGCTCGAACGACGGAATATTACGATCGGCCGAGTGGATGAGGACGTGTTAAATATATTCGTGTCCGTAGAAGGTGCCTCCGCGGAGATAGTGATATCTCTCTGTGAACGCAACGCGCCGCGTTCACGCTAATATATTTATCCTGGGCTCCGCGCGTTTCTATATATACGGTGGCTCGCTTCCAACGGAAGATCGGAATAGTTTGGTGTCGAAACACGTGCGAGTAGACGTACCATTAATACATTAATTGACGCGATAAGATTTATGTAATATTAACATGAAGATATAGAACATAAAATTATTACTATCTTGAGATAAAACATAATAAGAATAATAAATTATAATATATATATATATATAATAAAATATATAATATATATTATACGTAATATATATTTCCATCATAAATTTTCATTCGCCCACCAAACGTCCGAAACAAGGTGCTCAGCTTTCTCGATCTCGGTGAAGCTTCCGGTCAAAAAACCCGGCATATCTAATCACCGATTTTTCCAACTGATTGCGTTACGAAACGACGCGCGCACGCGCGCGCGCGCGTGTGGATGCGCGTGAAACTCGAAGTGGAAGTGAAACGAAAGTCCAGGGCTGTTGCGATCTTGCGATCCGCGGGGTCACCGTCCAAGCTGTTTTCGCGGCTTGAAATTGACGTGTGTAATGAGTCCCGGCAAGAAAGTTCGCAGTTTCGTTACTTTTCAACGCGCGTGCGCGCAGGAGACTGTCCGCTGGTTGATTAAATCTGCGGCCGAGATCAAGCAGGGATCTCGTGTCCGGCGTGATTATATCGAGAGAAATCTTACTGGGCTGTGGCTGCGGATCCTCTGCACGCGCGTGTAATTGGTTCGGGCAGCGAAGCGGCGAGGATTATAACTCGATGCTCGTTCGTCTCTTTCTCTTTCATCCTCTTCCTTTTTTTTCTCTTTTCTTCTTCTCCGTACTTTAACTGGCTTCCTCCTGGTTACTGATGTCTCGACGAGACCATTTTCGTGTTCTACATGTGTTCCTTGCTTGTTTGTTCTTTTCACCGAACAGAGGGGGAAAAATTGAAGTAACGAAGTATGCGGGATCGTTCTTAATGAGTACGTATATTGTGGCTGAGAATGAGAAATCATTATATCGTAGGTTGTTGCATGTATCATCGCGTGTATACACGTGTATGTTTGTATTATATTTGTATTATACGTACTTGTGCGCTCGTATAAAGTAAAAGTGCACGTAGAGGAATAGAATAATACATTTATTACGTATAAAGTAAACAGTCGCCGTATATATTACGTATAATCGTGTATTGTGTATATTGTGTTAATACATGATATACGTGTTTATATGTTAATATAAATTAATCGTGTATTATTGTATAAAAATACAGTATTGTGTAAAAACATGTAAGTAATGCACGTATAAAATAAAAACGTGTATATTATCACTGAAAGTGATTTTAGCGGGAATAATCCAGAAAATCGAGCCTCTTCAGGTGCAACGCTAATGCAACGAAAATTAGCGATTGGTTGATTTGGGTCGTAAGGGGGCGTGGGATAGACCTCGAGTAGGAGTGGCGTTGTCTGGTACTGAGCGATCGCGCCTGTAATTTGTTTTGTGTCGACTCAAATGTTTGCGTATCAATAAAATTTCATGGCAAAAAAGTCGTCTTCCTAGTTAAAAGGAAAGAACAATATACGTATAATACAGTGGTTTCTAACAAATTCATGAAAACGTAACTTTGCGATAGAAATTATTAAATCATAATAGAAAAACTGTTTTTTAAAACATTATATTTCCGAATATTCTAATCATTTGAACATTATCTAGTATTTGAAGTAATTTATTTGCAACAGTTAAGCAATAAACTCTCTTCTATAATATTTCCAAGTGCCATTTAAAATTTGTAATTAATCATTTGTAGCAATCATTTCAATTAATCCTCTTCCATGACGTTTCCAAGTACTTATTTAAAACTTTTAATTAATCGTTTGTAGCCATCGATCCACTGTAACAACGTTGTTCATGTTTTCTGATTTTAATTCGTGTTATTAATACGAATCTGCCTAGGTCAATATAGTAGAATTTGACACGAAAATAGTATAGGAATCAGATGACTCCCAAAACATGGGACAGGAAAAAGCATTGAATGTCCGGTCTATGGTTGGTCAATAATGGTATCATCAATAAATGTCATATTAATCCTCATCGCTATGAACGATTTGACGAACAAACGAACGACGACATTTCCCAACCTTGTTCCGGTGACTTTGACAGTCCCAACGGAATAATATTCTTCAAAGAATGATCTGGATCGCGCGCGCCTGCGTCCGTGGTGATTTCAATGCCTGATATATCATGCGGCGCGCGTAGTTGCACCATATTTGCTGCGTATTGTCCGCTCTTTATCTTTATCTTCGCAACGTGCCAATTTGACAAGCACCGGGAACACAGATATTGCGTCCTGTTCGATGCGCAACAATCTTTTTTTTCCACCGCCTTTCCTCCGCGAGATGTATGGAGGCAGGAAATCAGGCAGGAGCTCGAGAGATGAAAACCGCGGGAACGCGAGACGTTGAAAGGTTTCCACGAAGGTTGCTGGAAAAAAAAGAGAAAAAACCAAGGAGATGATTCTTTCTTTGCGGAAAGAACTTGTTGCGGAAGGTGAGGAGATGAATGGCGGTTTTGTTCGGCGAGATCGTACGAAGGGTTTTCTTTTTTGGCTTTGCTATGTATAGCGAGTTTTCACGAGTGTCGGCTTATGGGAAATTTCAAAGCGCAAAATTGTATAGAATGCTTCGCGTAAACGTGAAAGAAAAACGAACAAAGACGATACTTTCTATAATATTTATTAGGTGTGCAAAACGAGTTTCATTTTTTTTTTTTTAATGATCTTTATATTCTGATTGACAGTAGTGTAAATCTGCGTGAAAATTAATATATAGACTAATTATGAGTATATTGAGAGTTTGAATGCAATTTAATAGCAATTTTTTAGCAGTTTAAAACAAACTTTAATTTAGCTATTAAAGTATACGTACATATTATTTGTTCTCCTTGTAACATAACACAATGCATATACATATTTTCTGGAATGCTGTTTTAAAGTGTCAGCAATTTTTCTTTGATTATTATATTTGTTGCAACTAGTATTTCTAATTCTATACTATACTAACTAATACTATAATTAATATATTATATTAACTATCATATTAATAGTATATTATATTAATTAGACTAATAGCTATATACTATATTAATATGTTATAACTGACACTATTAATTGCACTCGATGGATAATAAATACTCAGTCGCAAGAAATCACATCATCCAGTGATATATTAATTATTATTACTGAACTGCGGATTTCTATACAAATTTATACTTCTGAGAATATAATGAAAAAAAAAAAGGAAAAGAAAATAGAATCACGGCAGAAAATTATAGAAAGTTTGAACATTTTATATATCTTCTCACATTTTAAAATTTCCCACAGATGCATAAAAATTATACAATACATGTGCTCTAATCAATATGCACGTTATATGTACTAATTCCTATTAAGTGTGAAATGTCAAAGAAACTTGCAATTAAACTTCAGTTTCGTTAAAAAAACGTAAAAAAATATCACGACTGGTCCTGGTTTAATGGCGACATTGCAAGAACTGCTGCAATTTCGAGCTATCGAATCGTGTGTTGCGACACGTGTTCCGTACCCCGAAGAACCCCGTAAGCACGGAAGTCGACGAGCGACGTGAAAGAGCAGGCACGAATATTCGATCGGCGACGGAGATCGAGATAAGTCGAGGCTGTTAGATCGGGGCAAGATCCGCGGGGACGATGAGTTTCTCTTCAGATAAACTCCGTCCGATAAATTTATAAAGCGATCGGATGAAATAAGTGGATAAGTGAGCGCGTGATTAAGCGAACAGGTGGATGGTTAGACGAATGGGCCGATCAAGCAATCAGGTGGTACGGGTGGATAAGTAAATTTTATCGAGATCTTCCGAGACAGTCGAGAATCGATACTTTGCATAATACGAGACGCGAAGAACGACGTTCTTCTTCTCATTTTCTGGCTTCTTTCGGTCGTAATAGCTATCCTTTCTTCTAGCATACTTGATAATTATTGAAAGTAACATTAATCAATTAATACTAGTATCATTGTAACGCCAACTGAGATTAGTACTTAGTAGCGATTAAAAGTAGCGATATATTTGCAAGAATTATTGCCCTTTTATTAGTATCGATATTTTTTTTATCTTTTCTTTTAAATTTTATTTGTTGTGTGCTGAGTGAATTTTATATGTTAATTCTATGTTTAATTGCGTACCTATTTCTTTTATAATCACATGTTTATTTATTGCCCACTTGATGCTAAAATATTGGTGTTACAGTACTTGATAATTGAAAATAACAGTATATTTGCAAATATTATTGTGCCTTTACTGGTATCATTGATATTTTTACTAAAATCAATTGTATACTTTATGTATTTCATTTTGTGATCGTGTATCTTATTTTTTAAAATTTTATTTCATGCTTTTGACGAATTTTACATATTAATTGCACGTTCAGTCGCATATTTATTTACCATGTACGTATTCATTTTATAATTCATTTTTGCTTTATAACCGAATATTCATATTATATTATTTCGATTTATTTGTGTATTTGTTCCACAACAATTTATTTCATACCTACATTTATTTACTCAACAATCGTGTACTTCTTCGCTACCTGCATTCATTTCACAGATATATACGATCATTCTCCTTTAACGCTCGAACACCCTCGTCACCGTCAATCAAAGATTAATCGCCAGAACAATGTTCTCTCATTTCATAGACGTATGAAACGTTCGCGCAAAATATCCACTCATTTAGATTCTATTAAAACCGAGACCCATGAAGCGGAAAACGCAAGTTCCATTCCCAAAGATTTGCACTTTGTCCAATTGATCGATAGCAGCGATCGCTGTTCGATCCTCGCTTGGCGATACAGGAAATAAAAGTAACCGAATCGAATAAATCATTTTAGACACTCCCAGCTCGGTTGTCTCTCCCTCTCGTTCTTTCTTTCTCTCTCTCTCTCTGTTGCTTTGTCGGTGATTAAAGCGTCCAAGATCCCGTGTCGAGATAAAAACGAAACGCATTAACTGTCGTCGCGGTTTTATCGTGCCACAAGCATTACGCTCTGTTTTACTCGTTCATTTTATTCGGAACGGTTCGTTTTAACGCAGGGGACTAGAGACACATACGTGTGTACTTGGTTCGTGTTTATTGTATCCAGTGTTCGACGTATGTACCAACGTTGTTTCTGACGAGCGAACCACCGGTGGAATCATTACGGTTCGCAGGGGATATCCGGATGTCGATCGATTCTCGCCTTGCGAAATTTAATGTTTTGGATTCTTTTCTTTCTTCTTTCCTGTGGTTCTGACTTTATTCTCGTGTGTGTGCGTGTATTCGTGCCATTGAATGATCTCTACATGGTGTTGCAATTGTAAGCGGAGTTTAAACAGGTTTGAAAATTCTTTGAACAGTTTAGATGATATTTACAATATTCTCAATATTCTTAAAATGTTTGGTATAGTTCTTTGAATATTTCAAATAGTGCTTATACACTTGGGATATTTAAAATAATAACAGATAGTATTTGAAATATTTAAAATACTTTCAGTAACAAATAGTTTAAATAATATTTCAAACACTGTAATATTTATAGTTTATGGTAGTACAATGTTTAAAATAATACACTAATTATTTGGAGCTGCTTAAAATATTCAAACAATGCAATGTATGTTTTCTTCTCCCCACTTCATTTTAATTTTTTTTTAAATAAACCTGTGCAAGATATAAATTTTCTACAAAAGAATACCAAAATGTAGATAAATGAAAATATTTAATAATTATATAATAGTTTAAGTTTCATATATGTGTCTATATAATTCAATTAAAATGACCAAAATTATTAATGAAATCTGTTTGGAATATCCTATATGAACTTTAATACAGAGAAATGTGTTCTATTACTTGCAGAAAATACTTGAAGTTTGAATTCAGTTCAAAATCCTTCATTTGTCAGTTTTTCATAAAATTTTTCTAGAGGAAGGAGATTAATTTGCTTTTATTACTAAATACGATTTATATAATATTTCTAGATATTACGGTATTATACAATATTAAAGTATCACGATATTATGCAACATACTACATACAATATCTATTACAAAATAAGACCAATACATTATCCCGAATGTATATCAAAATTCATCAGTCCTGCAACTTTGATAAAATATATTTTCAAAAAATAAAAAAAAAAAAATATTGATCTCTCACGATCAATGACTGGGCAAATATTAGTTTCACACCATAGAAATCGTAAGCAAGTTTACAAAAGTGGTCTGTGATATAATTTTCCCATGAAACCTGAAAAGTCGCGTTGCGCCAATCCTTTCTTCCTCGACTCGGGCGTTCATAAATCATCAGATGAAAGGAAGAAAAAAAAAAAATAAAAATTAAAAAAAAACAACCTCGCGATATTCCGCGATTACAGTCCGAAGCAGAATCGTGAATATTCAAATCCAGCCACTTTGTTTCCTTCCTCCGTAAGTGGCACAACAAGCACGACTAATGCGGTCCGGCCGCTGCCACAGCAATCAATCTCTACATGCTCAAAACGTGATCGCACTCGGCTCTCGGGAACCAAACCGTCTCGACAGAGACGAGAGACGACGGTTACAGGCACGGGGATTTCGTTCGCCTTGTCAATTCGTACGTCTGCCTTGAAGACGGGCACGCTGCAATTATATTTCCTCCTCCTCTCGTAGACCTTGTTCCTTGATGGCGGGAGCGGGGAGGGGGAGGGAAGAAGATTTTACTCAAACGAGACAAAGACGAACGCGGTTTCTACGTTCTCAATAATTTCGCGAGGCGAATTAGCAAGCTCGAGTTACCTCGAGCGTCGGTTTCAAGCCCAATTAGTATTAATCAATAATTATATGTATTAGGTGTGCTTGGTTTTATCGAACGAATAATTTGGAGTGTATATTAGAGACAGTGTGCGGATTATAATAGATATAGAATACTATACTATTGTAGAATACTAGAGTATTGTTGTAAATTACTACAGACTGCTATAAATTAGTGTGGAGTATTGTAGATTCTTACAGAATATTGTGTGTGTGGATTAATTTAAACATTAGGCTATTACAGTTTACTATAGAATATTGTAGACTAGTATGGAGTACTATAGAATATTGTATTGAATATTTGTATTGAATATTTACTATAGAATATTATATGATATTGTATTTATTGTATAATAGTGATTATAATAAGTGTTATATTTAAGTTACATTATAATAAGAGTTGTATTTAATAGTGAGTATTGTTGAATATTGTATTGTAGTATTGTATTGAATATTTACTATAGAATATTGTAGAGTAGTATGGAGTACTATAGAATATTGTATTGTATTGTATTTATTGAGTAATGGTGATTATAATAAGTGTTATATTTAAGTTAGATTATAATAAGAGTTGTATTTAATAGTGAGTATTGTTGAATATTGTATTATATTGTAGTATTGTATTGAATATTTATTATAGAAGATTGTAGACTAGTATGGAGTACTACAGACTGCTGTAAATTATTACTGATTACTATAAATTACTGTAGATTACTAGAGATTACTATAAATTATTATGGATTTTATTCTTATAGACTACTTTTTAGACTATTGCAAGTTACTATAGACTAGTGTGAATTAATGATTGTTATAGGCTATTGTAGATTGCTATAAATGACTACAGATTATAAATTACTATTTATAGACTACTATACATTATTTCAGTGTACAGTATAGATCGTTATAAACTATTATAGACTGCTACAGATTACTACATCACTACAAGATGTGTGCAAAGATAATATATAATAAAAGTGAGCAATGAATATATGTATAAACGAATGCAGTATGAACAACGAATACATGTACTCATATGGAAATATAAAAATGAGAATATTTATATTAATATTCAACAGTAGAACGTAATTAAATCTACTTTCAAAGTTGATTCGTTAAGTTTAAGACATTTATGTAAGACACCCTATATTTAAGACATTTCTCGGTCGACGAAATAATTTCATACCGCATGAGACACCTTTCTTTGCACTGACGTGACGGCACGAGAATAACGTGTCATTTAAGATGAAGAGCGTCTGTCATTCCCGGCGAATTGTCTGAAATATTCTAATTTTCACGAAACATTTATCATTACAAGAGTGGTCGACTCATACGCGTGTCTTTCTTTCAAGAAAAAAAATCGGTAGCCGATCGTCACTCAGCGTGTTCTCGATTTCCGTTTAAGCGAATCAACCGGTGAATTGACTTGTCGATTTCAATTAGTATATACTCCAATAGTGTCTACCGATGTCTTTCGCTGTTTCGAGGCAGATTTCTTTTTCTCGAGGCAGATTTCTTTTTCTCGTCAATTAAATAATAACATTATTTTTCAAGTAATTCTTTATAGTATATCTGTACTATAATATAATAATTCTTAACAAAATATTAATAATATTGAACAAAATGTAAGCAAAAATATTCATGATAAAAAAATAATTTGCTGAGCGAATTAGTGTTTGAAATAAAAAAATGTAAGTGTTTACACAGTGTCACATTGGTTAATTGAAAATGATCATTTATTTCTACATTGACTGAAGTATTCATTCAAGTATTTTACCAAGTATAGTCACTACTGTATGTTTTACAAGATGAACTTGAAATAAATTTATTTATTGCTCTCATTATACATGTGCAACGTGTGAAATATTTCCAAATAGGAAAGATAGATCTTTATCTTTTAAATATTTCCATGATCTCTGTATTAAATGTTTTTTTTAATTTCTACATGCACGTTTCAATTTTCTTCGAACTTTGCCAATATAATCGCGAAAGATCGTGCTAATAAAATATCAAAATATTTACATTCATAAAAAGGTGCAAGCTGCAAGTTCGAATACATGTAGTTGACAAAAAAAATTTCGAGTGACATAATTTTGACTAGATAAATTGTATTAAATAATTCAGTGTTGGCGAACAATTCGCGCTAAATAAATTGAGCACGCGTGAATTTTATTTCACAATAAACGCAACGGTCGTTTCTATACGTATTGTGAATCGTAACCGCGTCTTAATTTTCATCAACTGTTCGGTGATTTATGCGTTTTCATTTCGAAATGTCGCGATCATCGGGCCATCTAAGTATATTTTCCAGTGGCCCTATACGGGCTAATTAGAGCGGCTAAGGGGGATTTGAGTCGTTCAACCACCGTGATTTCGCTTAACAAGTTGCACCGGGTTCTGATGCCCGTTAATGACCAGGAGAAAACTCTTATAAGGACGTTGCGCAAAAACCGCGCGTAAAAACTGCATCTTTGTTGCGTAACTTTCGATAGTGCTTCTCTGTCGCATTGTGCAACGTTTTATTAAATATTTATATATAGATATTTGCTTCCTCTTTCATTCATCGTAAAGTCGAATGAGAAAGAAGTTACGCTCGGTTAGATGGGCATTGATAAGCATTATGTAATTATTAAATTAAATCACTTGCCGCGAAGAACCGAAGAAAATTTCAAAGAGTAAATAATTGTAGAGATAATCTACAATTTTGTCGAATTTATAATGAATAGTAGGAAAGTTTTTTGATTTATAATGAATAGTAGGAAACTAATTTTCGTGTACATATGGCTCACAAAGGTATCATTATTGAAGAATTACTGTACAAAACATTTTGAAGTTAATTAGTTACAAACTCGAACAAATAATAATTTAATAATAATGCATGATCCTGTTGCGTGTAAATTATGTAATATATAATGAGAGATAGTCATTATAATGATAGTTGTAGGAACATTCGAATATGTAAACCTTTGATCAAATTTCTCATAAAACCCATCAACTACTAAATTATAGAATTATTTTATATAATAATGACAACTGATACCTTATACCACACTTGTGAAAGTATATTTCCAAAGAATTCGTTATGCTGGGTTATATTCCATGGTTTTACGAAATTTCGAAATTTATCTATGACGTTCATTCTTAAGCGGAGAGTTGCAACCCGCTTTTTAATTTTAAATTAAATTATTGAAAAAATTTGTTCTTTGATGACTTTCCTTACGCTTCCAATGCACAAGGCAGGCAGAAATAATTATTATAAATTAAGTCCTCGACTCGAGTCCAATTGAAAGCCCACTTACGATAAATAAATTGCTCGGTCGCTGAACCGGGTTGACGAAGGCCAGAAAAATCGAAACGAACGGAGTAGTAAGCGTCGGTAATCTCGTCTCGCGGCTCGATCGGCGAATCGTTCTGTCGTTCACGCTTCGAAAGGTCAATGCAGCCGCGGTTAATAAACTTCGCGCGCGTACTCGAACCAGAGAGAGAGGTTCCCCGTCTCTCTCTCTCTCTCTCTGTGATCGAGGGTCGAAAAATCTGCGGGTCTCGAGACTCGTCTTATCGTTAATTGCCGCCTTAGAAAGCGGCGATCTTGGTACCGGGGCAGCTTCTGAAAGGAAGAAAGAAATCGGTGAAATCTTCCAGGCCAGAAGCCACAGGCGTTCGGCGTTGGAAAAATCCGTCGACGGAAGCTCCGCATCGACGTTAATTTATACTACCGTTTCCGTTCCGTGCGAAACGAAATTTGAAATTATTTATGACGCGCGAGGTCTTCGCGGGCTTGGAAACTTTTGCTTGGAAGTCTGATGCTGGAACAGCGATAGATGGGAGACTCGACGATATTTCTCGATTTTCTTTTATTGGCGATCGACTTGTGAATCATTTTGAATGTTAAAGTATTGTGCTATTGGATCGTTTTGAGATATTGAGTATAATAAATCAATGCCCTTTTTTTTACTTTGGTAGATAACATTAAAATAACATTAATTTTACTTCAGTGTTTATTTTTTACTTTGGTTGCAAACTTACTGTTTTGCGTATGAATACTTTTAATAAGGTAATATTATAATTAATTGAATAATACATACATACATATTTACACGCATAATAGTAAATACAATATATGATATAATAATACTAATACTAATAACAATGTTATATTATAATACGCTAAATGTTATAACGTTCACATGACTTTCTTGTCGTTACGTGTTACTTAATCTCAATTACATTGATATTATTCAATCCAAAGATTGGCACGTTTCGTTTCACGAAACTCGAAAAATTATCATCTGATCCGATACCTCCGTGTATATTATACACGCGTGTAGAATATATCGGAGTCCTGAGTCGCATCTTAAGCCAGCGTGGTAGCCAAAGGCGTGCACGGGATCAGTTTCTAACGCCTACTTCGATCGACACGGATACCGATATCGCCATTCGTCGGATACATCGGATGGATGTCTTGAGCGAACAACTTTGTAGATCAACGAACGCCTCGAATAACGTTAGAATATCCTCGAACGCATCTTCGAGGAGAGAAAAATAAAAGAAACGGCACAACGCGAGACACGCGTGACAAGTAAGAGATGAAAAGATCGGCGGAGGAAGAGAGATTAACGCAAAAAAGAAAGAAGAATGTGTGAAACGTGCAACGTATTAACGCAACGAAAAGTAGATAGATGAAGAGAGAGGGGAAGAGAGAATAGGACAGGTGGTGATGAGAAATGAGATGAAGAAAATGAGCCAGCAATCAAAGGAAACGAGATCGAGTAACTTTGTAGAGCGAATAGTTGCTTGTGATAGCCTGTGGCGTTTACGTGGTCACGTGTAGTGAGATGTTAAGCGCAGGTGTATTTGCAGGAAGTCGGCACCTGTGCCGATATATTACAGTATTCGGTATAGTTACGAAATCGAGTAAACGTTCGGATCCAGGATACAAAGGTATGTATATACCGATATTCTTTTATTTTAGTTTATTTGGCATCATTATCTATTGTCAATGATATATTAATATATCGACTATTAATTACTTAATACATTAATTATATCAAATTTAGCGTATATATATTTAGTACGCTGATTGAATTATATTTAACTCAGCGTAGGTGCAAAGATTGATAAATGAATTGAAGAATGTCTTCTTTACTTATGCTAATTTAGAAGTAAAAATATATAATGTACGTAATATACTGTTGTTTACAACAGTATATCATAATAATATTATACAACATTATATCATAATAATATTATATAGAATATTTTATACAATATTAACGTAATATATTAATAATAAAAATTTAGCTACTTATAAGTACTTGTACATCTGACACAGAAATTTGGGAATAAATGATGACACATCGACGCATATTGAGATTAACAAATAAAATCATATGAAAGAATTTAGAAATTACAGTTATACCAGTTTCTTTTTCTTTTCACGAAAATTTACAGTATAAACATTTGCGCATTTATACGACGTATGTACAAAAATCGACGCGAATAATATTTACAAATATTTCTCGTACTAATGTACGGGTTTCGCGTCTTTCAATCAAACCCGTAGTTACCGATAATTCCACGTTCTCTGTGATAAGATAAGTCGTTTTGATCATCCATCTTTTCTGACGTCGGTTCCGGTACTTGATGAGTTTTCCTGCTGGAGGTAATTAAGCGTTAATCGATGGAAAACCAATTTCAAGTTGAGGCTCGTCGATGTTAATTAGAGATCCGGGATCGACCATACGTATATCCGAGAACGTGCGAGTCGAAGTTTGATTAAAGATCAAACGTGGTAAAATCGAGTTTACAAGAGGACGTGTCCTTAGGGTGAATGAAGATTTATCGATATTAAATTGGCTTCGGAACATTTTATTTAGATTATTATTAGTTTGTTGGAATAATGGATCGCCAATTATTTTTGGAAATAATACAAAATGTGGATAAAATAATTTAACACTGCGTCGAAATCGAAGATGGTAAGTTTCAGAATAATCTGAAATTCTATGTGCTATATAATTGCTTCAGTAATCAAGTAATCAATTTAATGAGAAATAATAATAAAAATGTAATTTTCAACGCGACGAAATGTACAGTTTTATACTAAATATCTGTTTGAAGTGAAGTAACAAATAACACGGGTTGAAACAAACTTAATCCAACTTTAAACACGTAAGTTCAGCAATGGCCGATGATATACGAATTTATTCCAACATTCAACTATTCTAAATCGATATTAGTTGCTAATTTGTCTTCATTACCTTGTTTAATTATCTATTAATATAAATATCTGTTTAATCGCTAGCATTGTTATTTAATAAACGCTATTTGTATTTAATCTCTACAGTAAATAACAACTGTAATAAAAGTCGTTTTTAGAAATTGTTTCAGGTTCTCGTCTCAGGTGACGTCTCACCTGTGCACCGCCGTGTATGCAATTTTATTTACGGGGGTCCTACTACTGCTACTTTGATCGCGATGCCAGCATCCGAAGACGAGAGGCTCTTAACTCGCGTTCGCGTCAGTCCGCTTCGCCTCCGAGAAGAAGACGGGCCACGCGGATTCTCCTATCAATTACGCAGTAGGTCGACTCGCGGCGCGGCCAACATTCATTACGCTGCCGGAGCGGTCTTTCGCAACGCGCGTGTCGCTCGATTTATGGACCGAGTCCCCTCGAAGCATCGAGTCCCTCAGCGGGACAGGATTATCGCGACGAAGCATCTCCACGGAGCTGTCTTCGAGACAGTCCCGGGTCGTAACAACGAGTCGCGTGAGGATATGCAGAGCGCTATGTTTATTGGTACGAGCTTCACCGCTGGCGAATCCATCCACGTTCCCCGGGAACTGTGTTTCAGGTGTATCATACGACAATTGACGAATAGGCCCGACAATTTTTGCGTGTATCTTTTTTCTTTTATTTTCTTTCCTTTTCTTCTTACATTTTTTTTTCTAAGCGCGCAACATTCATATAACGCGCGAAAAGACGTAGAATATTTAAAAAAAAAAAAACTGCACGATTCGTCTCACTGAAAGGCCCAGACGCAACTGTTCTGACTAGGAAATGAAAACGACCTTTTTGCCATAAAATTTTATTGATATGCAAACATTTGAGTCGATACAAAACAAATTACAGGCGCGATCGCTCAGTATCGGACCACGCCACTCCTACTCGAGGTCTACCCCACGCCCCCCCAGAAATCACGTGACTCAAATCAGCCAATCGTTAATTTTCGTTGCATCAGCGTTGCAGTCGAGGAGGCCCGATTTTCTGGGTTACCCCCGCTAAAATCACTTTCAGTGATAAAAAAGAAAAATGAAGTGTTTATTACAGTTAGACTCGAATTTTGTGTAACTTCAATACTAGGATAAGAAAAATGCGTACGAAACATATAAAATATGGAAAATAGCTTCATTTTAATTTTGTATAATACAAAAGGAGGCTCTAGTCTTCAAATCCAATTGTAGATTTCAATATTTCTACACACTATGACGATTCATAGCACTCGTCACACGTGGTCACATTTCAGAATCAAGCAAACGAAAACAGACACAATTTTCGTCGGAAATAGAGAGTTCGAGAATTTGAAACGAATTTTTCTTTCTTTTTTCTCGCGAAATTTTTAGTGCCCGTTCAAACTTTCGAGTCGCTCCTTGTTTGTTACTGCAACATGATTCCACGAACATGGTCGAACGAAGCACACACAGATAAACGTGATTCTGCCAATTAGCTGCGATCCGTAAGGCAGAACGGGGAAAAAAATGACGATACAAGCGGTCGAGTTAACGTTAAACTCGATTGGTTTTCACGGCTACTCTAACCTATATTCAAAACGAGCGCCGGTCGATTGTAGCCTGGCCGATCGAGTGTTTGCAAGAAATCGCGTGGCTCGTGTATTCTCGAGCGGACGAGCACGTGAAATCGCTGCTACGTCGTGATACAAACGCGCCGAGGGTAAATGAAAGTAGCCGACGAGATGCAGCACTGCTTGTTTAACATAGTTCGGGTAATAACGAAATTATTTGACACTAGAGCTACCAAAGTGAAAATGATCGATTTTAAAGAGTCTATAGTCTTTTTATGACGACGTATTTTTTGGAAACTCGAATAATTTTCCATAGAAATTTTATTAATATTTGTAGCAGTGTGTTTTCAGAGTTTATAAGAGTCTATAGAAATTTAATATATGTCTGTGACGGTGTATTTTTGGAGACTCGAGAAATTTTGTACGGGTATTTCTAACAAATAAATAAATTTCATGTACTAATATAAATTCGAAGAATAGTAAATGGCAATAGAAATTGATAAATTTCATTCGTTGTCACTTTGGTTTTCTGACTTAAAAATACAGTATCTCAGAAATATTTTAGTCACTGTATATTATTATTCATTCATTGTCAACGATAATTATATATAACTATTATACATATTACTTTAATAATAATAATAGCAATACTGCATATTAGTAGTAACTATTACACATTGATACAATTGACAATAATAATAAAAGTAAATAATTAATAATCACTGTTGCATCGATACCTAATTTCAAGTCAAAAGTAAGAAGAAAGCCAGGCGAGAGGAGCGTAACAGTAACATCCGAGAAGAACGAACGACCTACAGATCCAGAAAGAAATTCAAGCGACTTTGAATATCACCGGTGAATCTCCATTACCCGCGAGTACCGTAAAACGTAGATCAGCAACTCTGGCGAATTGCATGGTCGAGTTACAGCACAGAAACCACTCTCTTGAGGCCACGAAACTAAAAAAGAAAGAAAAAAAGGAAAAAAAAAGGAAAAAAAGGGAAAGAAAAAGAAAAGAAGAGGCCGCAGAGTGGGCTAAGGAAGCATGGGAACTAGACTTTAGAAATGCGAAAGAATGACTTTTGCAGAGTGACGAATCGAAATTCCAGTTACCTGGTACGTAAATAGACGAATAGAGTTCTTCTGCGTTCTTTCGTGTCGCGACGAAAAGGATGTTGCTGCGTTTTATCGCGCCCGTGATTAACCCTAAACTACGCAGTGACTTTATTATTATTACACATAACGAGTATATTGGCTCTGATCGAGTCTGATTATTATTATTACAACTCGTTTGGGAAACTGTGCCACAACGAGAAACGGCTATTTTCATTTCGTTATTCGATGCTGCGGAAACGCGAGCAACTTTGAAAGTATGAAATGTTGCATTGCTTTCAAGGAAAAGAGATTCCATTTTGATCAGAAAACGCTGTTTGCTCCAATAAACGCGATATTAATATCGAGATTTAATTTCTCCGACTTAAATATTTCAAATCTGACGTACGTAGATTTCCACAAATACGTACATGATTTAGGTGTATAATGGTAATTGAGTAATGTATAAATTATAATTAATATAATATAAATTATAATGTATAAATTACCTGTTATGTGGTCAATTATAATATGAATGTAGTATAAAATACAACACAAAAATAATATAATTCATGGTATGAATATGGCACAGTTCATAAATATTCATAGCGTTAGAATTAATCGAGTATTAAAAAGAATAATGATCGTCCAATTGCGAAGAAAAAATTAGGCAAGGCTGGTAAGATTGCTCTTAATAGATAAAATATTATATACTAGACAGAGAAGTAAATAAAAATAGACATTTTATACGATTCTTAAGTATTTCTTTAATACATAGAATATTTCTGATACCATATCATTTTTTTAAAAATATTAATTTAATGTTATTTTTGAATTAATAATAATTATTATTATACCACATTATATTATTATTATTCTATTAATAATAATACAAACGTAACTCTATTATAATAATCATACAATTACATTCTTAATAATAATTATAATATCATGTTAATTTAATATTAAATTATTCTTGATGTACAAAATGTTTTGTGATATAAATTTCGTAATCAACGTATACAATAAATAAAAGTAGAAAATGTGACTTTCCCTTGAACATAAATAATCAATCGGAAACAAAGTGGTAAAACCACGAGGGCAATATTCTTAGATGTTTCATTTACGCTAGACAAGATTAAATTCTTGTATGCACGATGATGAAGAATTTCTTTTTTGGTTCCTCTCTCTCTCTCTCTCTCTCTCTACATTTCATGCTTCGTCACGAAGAGTGGAAGTAATTATAATTTCGCTGTGTAATGTTGTTAAAGTGATTAAAGCGAACACGTGTAGAAATGTTGAAAAGATCGCGAGGGTTTAATTAGTGGAGTATGCACAAGGCGAATATTGTTTGGATTACGGTAGAGTGAAAATGGCGCTCGGACTAACTGTAGAAAATTCCTTTTTACATAAAAGAAGGTTACTGTTGGCTGTGACCACAATGACTGTTAATTCTTCGAGAAAATACGATGGAATTTCTTAAAGAAAATTGTTCTGATTTTGTCACACTCTGTGAACATAATTCTGTGATACACAATTTCTTTGGTCTCTGTAGAAAGATATTTTCGCTTACTTTGTTTCTTAAACACATAGTCAAATTGTGCAAATCAAATTTAATTAACATTGCAATTTAAATTTGAAAATTTAATTGAACGGAGTCTTACTTAGATTTAAAGATTTAACGTAAATAGATTTCACTTGACAAAATCTAAATTAATTTCATTCAGCAAAATTAAGTTGTACTTTAATTGTATATAATTGATATAAAATTGAAATAAAATTATATATCAATGATGTGTTAAAAAGTCCGACATTTTACTTTACCATGTACATATATTTAGTGTATTTAATATTTCAATTTATTGATCAATGTAATTGAACGCAATATTATATTTTAAACGTCAATCTAACTAAATTTTATTCACTAGAATTTAAAATGAAATCCATAAATGAAATTTTTAATAAAAAGCACTCTCACTGGCTGGTCATCAGTATTTTGTTATTGTTAGTTATTATTTGTTATTCTACTTCTTCATGTATTATTCACGTCGTAATCGTTGCTAATTATCGCAATTAAAATTTTACGTAGCAATTAAAATACGAATTTTCTCCTTTTCTTTTTCAAGCGTGAAAATCATATCTTCTGATTATAATGCGCGCAAATTATAATTTAAGCAAATTGTAGTCTTACGAATTAATTACCGAGACAACGAGTTGTCTTTTAACTATGTTAATCCGTATGCTGCACACACATTTGGTAATTACAACATTTCTATATTCTCCAAATGTAACCGGCTAGAAGTTAATTAGAGGGGAAGGATAATTTAGTAATCAAGTTCATTAATTTAGCAAGTAAACTGATTGTTTGTCGTTAAAGGAATTTTTATTAGAATCTTATTTGATAATTATCAGCCGTTTACTATACTTGAATTTCAATTAGTGACTTCAGCCTCGAAGAATAATAGTCCCGTTTCTGTAATATAGTGCAAGGTTTGTTTATGTATTATCGAATCACCCATTAGCTAGTAATTATTAAAATTATTACAGGTTAGTAATTATCAAGAATTATTACGAGTGAAATTATGAATATGCAATTGTAAATTTTACTTGTAAGTATAATCAACGACAGACACGAAATATGTATATTTATTTAAGAAATTTTAATAACGTGCTCTAAATTTTCGAGGGAGTAACAATAACATATATGATAGTTATAAAAATATAAATGTTGATGTACAATAAATATTAAAAATATTCTCGGGAAGCCTAACAGGACATCCTAAAGAACGAATTTAAACACAACAAAAATAATTGCAGAGTAAACTGAAATACAAATAATAATCAAAAACTTGAAGATCAAACGCAAACGTTAAAAATAAAGATTGAATTAAAAACTGCACGACTTTTGTACCCCAGTATGATTCGTCTCACTGAAAGGCTCAAAACTCAAACAAAGCAACTGTTCTGACTAGGAAATGAAGACGACTTTTTGCTATAAAATTTCATTGATGTGCAAACATTTGAATCGATACAAAACAAATTACAAGCGCGATCGTTCAGTACCAGACAACGCCATTCCTACTTGAGGTCTACTCCACGCCCTCTCACGAATCACGTGACCGAAATCAACCAATCGCTAAATTCCGTTGCACCTGAAGAGACCCGATTTTCTGAGTTACCTCCTAAAATCACTTTCACTGATAAAACTAAAAATTCAAACTGGAAGACTTTGCTTTGCTTTGGAGAAGAAATTGAAACGAAAATAATTTGTAGAATAAGTCAGAGTAGAAATTGAGAGAGTTCAAAAAGTTCCAAATGCAAGCACTAACAAGAGGAATATTGTCTGCCTGAAGACAAATTTAAACAGAAATTGATCGTATCGTGGAACCGTTTTTACATTCCCTATTTCCGTTTCAACTAGGCTCCTATGCGCACACACGTATGCGCGCATCGTTCGAGCAATATGGCGGCGATTTTTTCCACGTTGCATAAATCATTCGCATTCCCTGTAAGGAACGGAGAAATTTCTCTCCTGTCACGTTCTTGCTTGCTCCATTCATGGCGGAGCAAACGAAAAAGAAGAAGAAGAAAAAAAAGAGCCGTGTGATTAACGCAAACATCGCGCGTATTAGTGCGATCGTAAACTGTTAATCCTCGAATAAGGTTAAGAGAGACATGGTTATAATTAACCACTTTAAATTCGTGTTTTATCGCGTACGATTGAAAATGCCATGCAAGATTGATATTCAAATATTACTTTCTCGCGAATATTTCTTTTTCACACTGATATTTTTCTGAATTTCCTCCTGCTCCAAAACTAACTTAAATTTTGTTGTTACATGAATTTCGCTTCTTCGCATCTACTTATCTCTTTTAAATAACTAATTCTAATTGAAATGCTTAAATTTTGTCATTCGTGGTTTACGATTGTAGAAAACGAATTACGTTGTAATTTGTAATTTAATTAACGCTAGAACTATCGACGACTAAAACATAAAATTTCCATTAAAGTGAAACAGAAAATTTTTAGAATACTTATAAATAGGGTACACAAGTTTTTATTCGTGTATTTTACGAACAATCATTCGAGTCTCTTAAATTACACTGTTTTATATCTATAAAATATCTGAACGAAATTTACTAATTTATAAATATTATAATTTATTATTTATTAAATTATAAAATATCTAAACGAAATTTATTAATGACAATAGTAGTTCTAGTGTCAAATGAAAGGACTGAATTGCGAGTCGATCAGAATTTTGCAGTCAGTCTGAGAATTTGTCGAGTTTGAAAGAGTTTGAAGAACAGTTTGGTGTAACACAGAGTCGATCAATCCACTCACGATCAATCGTTCTCAGTCTTCACTCAATCGATCAGAGCATCGATTTTATTTCACGAAATCCAAACGGTTCGAAGTATCGATAATTTTTCATCGAGCGAACACTTTTGTCAACTTTTGTAACTACGACTGCCAATGAAACTGGAAAATCCTTTGCTCCAAGGGGGATTTTAATTGCCACGGTGAATGAGCAGGTGCGTGTTACATTAGCCCGATCGGTTGTAAATCAATTGCGCAAGAGCGTGTTAAATCGCTTTTCAACCTTGCGATTTGTATTAGGCGGTCGCGTGAATGGATGGCGTTCCGCTGCCTATGGGATATTTATCGAGGTAATTTAGATCCCGCGTGTGGCGTTAGTGCGAGGAGATTTCTTTTCTTTCTTCTTTCGTTTGTAGTGTCGCGGTAGATAGAGGCGGGTGTTTAAACATGACATCTCATCTAGAGAGAAAAATAAAAAAATTCACTTTGTTTAATTGACGACGCAAGTGACGGGTAAATTATGCTTCGTGAATCATAATTTATTATATATTGTAGTTTTCGGATAACATTCTTGAAAGAAAGGAAGACTGGAAATGCATACTTAAGCCGAACCAAAAATGAGTGAAATCTTTGAAGATGAGCGTCTCTGAACTATTGCGCACGTCAAAGATTAATTTCTTATTTATTATATCTTACAATTTCTTATAAAACTATTAATTTTAATATTATATTATTGACACAATGTAATATAGAAATATTAATGCAATATTATATTGGCAATTGTTATACGAAATCCACTTCTTTTTCCATCAAAGATACAGATTGTCACGTGGTTTATACATTCAACTTCGACACCGTTTCCATACTTTCATCAATTGATGACAAAATCTCAGTTCAGAATTTCTTGAACTGTGACAGTCTCTCTCTTCCTTTCACTAAAAATTCAGATGACCCAATATTTCACCAGACGATGCAACTGTATTTCCGTAGACGCTTCACGCGAGTGGCAACAATATAACAATCACCGCGAAGAGTGAAAAAGAAACGGCAGATCCGAAATAAGCGAGCGAACCAATAATATCCGAAGCGTATCTCGCGGCGATCAACAGGAACCAACCTGAACGTCCCAGCGTGATGAACGGCCGTGGCCGAAGGTCTTTCCGCGCGGCTACAAACACACGCGAAGAACACGGCTGGAACGAAGGAAAATGCATGCTTCCGACGGCGAGTGCGCGCCGTGTTCGGTGCTGGCCAGCGAAGCATGGAGAAACAGCATCGGGTCCGAAGGTACAATGAGGGGTAGAGAAAAATATCGGGCGGGACGATACCAGGGGGATGCTGGGAGGCAAAGAGGAGAACATCAGGAGAGCGTGACTCTGTGCAAACGAGAGAGAATAAAACGACAAGCTAGTGTGTGGGGACTTGGAGGGGAAATACGTTAACGAGGCCCGCGATCTCGGGAAAGAGCGGCGAAACTCGACGATCTCGAGAGATTTTAATGGAACGAAACCGGGACGAGGGACGAGATGAGGTTTTAACCTCATCTTTCGTTCAAACTTCTATCTTTCCTTTTTTCTCTTTTCAATTTTGAAACCGAAAGGGAGTTTGTTTGTCCTCTCATTTGCAGTGTTTTACGAATATAACGTGTAACGTGTAATTATTTATAATAATAACAATTGTTGATTACAACGGTGATGTAACAATTATAATTATAATAACGATGAATTGTATTATAATGTAGAATGTTGTTGTACGATAAAATTTTTATATTATATCATAATTAACTGTCTCCCGAATGCATGATATAATTCAACAATTTATTTCTTTTACTTTTAATTGCTTCTAATTTATAATACTAATATTTATCACATTGTATATAATACAATATTAATATAACACGTAATAGTACATGTATATTATATATATATATATATATATATATATATATGAATGTAATATATTATATGAAATATAATACTAATACTTAATACAGTACTACAATAGTATTAGTATACTATATATCACAATATATCAATGATGTAATATAAGTCGAAGAACAACAAGAACAAAAATTCAGGAATATTTTACAATTACCCCCAAACTTTCAATATTTTAATTTCTATTAAAATACTCTGAATCTCTCAGAAGATATCTAAATCTTTCACAAAACACGAATTACAAACCAGAAATCTGTCTAATCAAGAGAGAAGAAATCACTAAAAGCTCATCAGATCGGATACCATCATCCCGGCCAACGTCTAAGCGTAGAAGACGCGGTGAGTATGGATCGCTATGGATCGTATAGTCGAGACCAGTTTCCAAAATCATGGGGGGGTTCCGGTGTGTGACCACGCCGCGAGCCAGGTGCAGCAGGTGAGATTAAGCCCCGGCTATGCTCAGTGTGTGCTACCCGAGTCCGTGGCTAGCTCGACCAATCGGTCGGCGAGACCTACATACGCGCCTCCGCCTCGCCCGTTCCCTTCGCGAACATCCGACAGCTATACGTCGTTCGACGTAACTCGCGATACCGTTAAGAGACCCGCCGGTGGTTTCAGTCGGCTTTGGAACTCTACGCGCTCAGAAGTTTCCGGAGCACCCTTTGCTTTTTTTTCTTAGTAGGGGGGGCGAGGGTGAAATGAATCTTTTTCGTACGTTCAAGGGATTCGTTCGAGCTCTAAATAAATTTTCATGGTTCCCGAGAAAATTTTTTTAACAGATAATTCCAGCTGTTTTCACGTCTATGAAAAGTAAAATTATTACACTGTTGTAGTAAAACTTGGAAAAATTCATGTTTTTTGGTTATATGTAACAGTTCTATTTAGATGAATTTTGTGTGATTGTTATTATTATTGAAAGTGATTTTAGCGAGGGTAACCCAGAAAATCGAGCCCCTTCCGGTACAACGCTAATGCAACGAAAATTAGCGATTGGTTGATTTAGGTCACGTGACTCGTGAGGGGGTGTGGGGTAGACCTTGAGTAGGTAGGAGTGGCGTTGTCTGGTACTGAGCGATTGCGTCTGTAATTTGTTTCGTATCGACTCAAATGTTTGCATATCGATAAAATTTTATGGCAAAAAAGTCGTCTTTATTCCTAGTCAGAACAGTTGCTTCTGGGCAACTGGTTTCAATTAGACGAATCGTACTGGAGTACAAGTCGTGCAGTTTTTACTATTTACATGGATCTATTATCTGGTATTTCATATGAGTTTAAGATAAAAATATGCAATCTTGTTGAAAAAAATAAAGGCCAGCTTGAAATCTCGTCAAAATTAACCTAGACAAGATTTGTGACCATCACAAGACGCCCCCCTCGAAACAAACCAGGTTTCACTCGAAACATTGTTCCCTACAACGAACAGTTTAGGCGATAAACCAACTTTACTTGTTATAAATCAACTTTCTTGTACTATAGAACTGCAACAAATCCCAAAAAATGGGAAAAATGAAATTTGGCTGAAACCGAGTAACAAGTGATATTAGGCAGCCAGTGAAACAGCAGTTCGTGCACTGAGGAATTCGAAGCTTGGCTCGATTCTGATTTATGACATTCCGAGTATTAATCCAGTCGAACGATTCGTAGGACGAATGGAGATCGAAGATATTAGAACGTGGAACTTGTGAATTATTCGGCACGCGAATGAATATTCACTTCAATGTTCGCGAATATCGGCGTGGAAGGCACGAGGTGTTAGCAAACGTTGCTTATGCAAATCCACGTATTTTTTCGTTTTATCCGTCGAACGCGTGAAAGCTCGCGGTTGATATTGATAAGAAAATAGAAATCCGGCAAGGAATTAATATTTATTAATATCCAATTAAGAAGCGCGAGTTCGATGAAGTGTAAGTAGATGTTGAAATATCTACTTGCACTGCAAATATGGGAATTAGATTTCGACAGCAACAGTTATACTATGTCGTAATAAGGAATTAATTAATACCACTATTAATACCAATAAGTAATGTTAATATTTGTATTAATAATATTAATGATAATAATTAGTACTGATGTTGGTACCAACAATATATAATAAGTAATGCTAATATTAATGATTAATATTAATATTAGTACAACATTTGTACTGATAATACTTGATACTAATATTTAATGTTAATACATTCAACAATACTTAATACTAACTTATATTAATACTAGATTGTACCAACATCTAATTATAATTAATTACGCTAATATTTATGTTTAATCGTAATTATAATTAAAAATATATTATAATTACAATTATACTTAATATTTATTAATACTAGTAATATCAAATTATAAATACTCAATACCAATTATAAATTCATACTACGAATTTACTTTCAAAGAAACTAATTTTGAGTTCAATTAAATTAAACTATACATCACATCAATCTATATGCAGATCAGTTGAATTCGAGGTTGAGATGCAAAAGATAATAAAATAAAATAGAAAAGCGGGGAACAAGTTTTATAGTAAACTGTAGTTATACCATATAAATTAGGTGCATACCGAGTAACCTTGAAAACCACGAAACGCGACATATGATGTGACAATTTGTGATATAAGAATAAAGTTCTTGAATTCGAGCATTTTACAACTAACCAACACCAATATAAGTTATACGCTTAATGATACATTTGTTTCTTTTTTTATTATTATTCATTATTATTTCTCTCTCGGTCTGTGGTCTCGAGATAAGTAGATCTGGACATTAAGAGAGAAGCAGAAATCGATTGGAATTCCTCATAACTTTGAGCATGCCGATCTCGGTCTACAGATTTATAATTTATGTTTATCGTTTCCGAGTGAGCCCGAGTGATACGTTCAGATAAGAAAATAAGAATCGATCACAGTAAGGAACTAGTATTGGCTGAGCGGAATTCTTTGCGAGATTAGAGCCGCGATCGCTATAATTCAGGCTTCGCTTGAATTTTATATATGCGAGCCGACACAGGCATCGACGTGAAGTAATTAAGTGCAGTTCTTTGCGATTTAGAAAAGTATGTTTCATCGTGTCGATCCTGGCGAAACGTTATTAATAGATTCTGCGGATTTTCGATAGCATGATTTGATAACGTTAATATAATTGTGATTCGAAAATTGTTTCTAATTATACCTTCGTGTATTTTATATATTTTTCAATACTGCGTATGTTGCGTGCAAAATTTCCTAATGTGCCATTTGATTATTAATATATAGTATATAATATATTAGAAATAAAAGATAGTAGTAGTAAAATGGTGGAAGGAAATAGACGAAATTTTACTATAATTCTAAATATCAAATTATTCAGCAGCATCATTACTAATATGTTAATAATATTATGAATTTAGCAATATATAATATTATTATATAACAATAAAAATATAAATTTCTACTTATACAGATACCTATAATATAATATTAAATTCATACTACAATATTAATAATATTAATAAAATTTGTACTTGTGTAAACAAACTGTAACTTGTAACAACATTAAAGTTATATATATATATATATATATATATAATATTTATATGTTATACACTATTGTATATTTAGTAATATATAATATATAATAATAATAATATAAATTTCTACTTATATAGATACTTATAATATAACATTAAATTCATACTTATGTAAACAAACTTGTAACTTGTAACAACATTAAAATTATAAATATTAAAACACTTGCAATATTCCGAAGTGATATGTGTAAAATTTACTTTTGTACAGAAGACATTTAACACATCACACATCTCACAGGATTAGCGAACGAAAGTTCAAACGTGGAAGTTCCTCAAAGTTCCTCATTTCTCGTAAATAAATCTGTTTTACGACACGATTCAAAATATATTTCGTTAAATTTACGAACCGTGGAAATGCGCAGCGATAATCGCTTCCGTTTTTCATGCATTCCCAGGCGGGTTCGCGGAACTGTTCAATCACTAGTTTGTATAATCGACGAGATTATAGCGTTTCGAAATAGACTTATGCGTCTGAGCTTATATATATATATATACGTATATATATACGTGTTGCAGGCATTCTGTTAATATGAATTATGTTACTAGTTTTACGTTTGGAAGTAAAGTTCCACCCGATTAATCGCGATTAAAGTGAATTAGATTGGCGATTGTATTATTTGTTATGAACTAGACTATTACTAGTTATGAACTGGTTTAGTCCAAGCAGGGAATATAAAATTTTACGAGAAAAGTTGAGAATTTTGATTAACAATGAAATGTATAAAATTCTTCGTTTCCTTGAAAATTGCATGTAGAATTCTATAATTGGTATTACATCGTTTAGGAAATTATTTTTGTACATTAATATATTTATTTTCTAACGTATAAAGCGATGAAAAAAGTTTCGCTGTGTTACAGAGCACGTTAACTTTATATAGTAAAATTTTGTAACTTCTTATTTCAACTCTTCTCAATTGTTTCTTTCCTTTATTATTAATTATAATTATTCTAAAATAATTGAATCAATTCATTATTAATTCAATAATTCATTCTGAATATTGTTTAACGAGGAAATTAATCATTCTAAATCTTCCATTTCAATTAGTTCACTTTAATAGTTATCTTTATAAAATATTCAGCCGAGACTTTAGACTTTTGTGGATGACTGTATATCCCCGTTGATCTATATTCTTTTTATCTCCCTGTGCTCAGGTATTCGAAAGAGGAGTTTGAAATTCGATGGGAGTTCAGTGTCGAGCAGGTAATATGAAACTGAAGCCCTTTACAAGTTCGGAAGCTATTATTATATTTCTTGTGACCTACATCCTGTGTGTTCAGTGTTGGAACATTTCAGTGTACCAGCACACAGTAAGAGACAAAGTTGCCACTTGAAGGATTATTTTACATTATTTAATCTATATTATATTTCCATTATTAATAATCTACAATATTATTAATATTAACGTAAGTTAACACTAAATTATTATTATTTTGCGTTAATTACTTCTTGAACAAAATTACTCGAAGAAAACTTATTCTGATTGTATTATTTGTTTTCCATCGTCATTGTCTCAAACTCTGTTTATTCAATTAATAAACAAATTGTTGTTCGTAAACTGGATGCAATAGTTTCGTATTTGTTTCGTTTTTGTTGTTATATCTTTTATAATTTAGCTGCCATTAATTGCTGAATCGCTATATTTAGCCTTTGCTTTCCTCGAACGATGATTCACTCGTAAATGAGTTATTTCGAAAATCTGTTGGCAAATGGTCGAAGATGAACGACTATTAAATTTCGATCCTAAATAGGTAGTATCACACGACGAAATAAATTTTTCAAACTCAAAAATGATCTTAAAATACGTCTGTTTTTCGATGCTACTTTTTATTTTCCATTTTCCGTGCAGTTCTGATTCCTTAGAGTGCATACATAAATTAATTAAAATTAAATTGAATTTTTTAAAAAGTGAAGACAAAAATCGTCAAATTAAATTTATTAAAAGAAAAATTAATTTGAATTAATTAAAATTAAATTGAATTTGAGAAAAAATGGGGATAAACATCGTCCAAGTATCTAACGCTCGATTCCATTCGGAACAAGCGAGCACGGTTCATCTAATAGCATCGTTCACACGATCATTCATAAACCAGCTACAGGATTTTCCGTTATGACGATGCGTACGCGCTCGTTATTTTAATGCAATTAGGTTTAAAGGGTTTTGCAAAAGGAAGGATCCCGGCCGGATGTACGATAGTCGCCGCGTGAACGCGCGCGCGCAACAGCCACAAGGAGAACCAGTTCCCCGACCAGATGCAACAGGTGAATCGTTAATTGACTGCGAGACTTTTTTTTTCGCAGACGCGCGGCAAACAGCCCTTCCGAATCGACCATCGTCGATTTACTACTATTCCTGTATCGCTGCCTTGCATCGGGTAGTTCACGTTCCCTTAGATTTACAACCATTTACAATGAATGGAGGGAGATTTAGAAGGGAACTGAATGTTATTTGTTATTAAATTTTTATCCATTATTTACTGATGGGAAATTTTCAGGCACCAAAAGAGATGTATTGAAATATAGGATGGCCTGATGGATGATTAACTTTTATAAATAAGGCAGCGAGGATTATATTAGTTAAGTCTGAAGTAAATTTAAGATTCGGATATTTGATATGAGTATAGTTATTCAGGAAAGTTTTTATGAATATATTATAATATATATATATATATTCAGGAACCTTTTTATGAAGTTTATTAATATTGCAACGAGACACGAATATTATCATCATATTGATCAAATTTAATAGTCTAATAATCTATATTTTATATGTTACATATTTATATTGTAATTTTATACATGCATTTTTATTTTAAAATAAACGCATTCTTGTACTTTTAAATTTTTCATAAATAATAAAATTGTGCAAAACTTTGGAAAGAATTCGTTTCACGCATTAAATATGATAACAGATTTTATATTTCGCGTATTTTCATGTATCACATGCATTCTGTATATTTTTTATTTTTTATTTTAACTTTACCTATTCATTATAATCTACAATTAATATATCAGTTTGTAATTGATATATTATAATTCGTATCAATATCATTTATCATAAATTTATCATAAATTTATATTTATATCAATTACATTATATGTATAATTTACATTTGCATCAACATTATATAATTATATTGTACATTTATATTAATATTACAGAATTTCAATTACTATAATTAATACAATTACGATTCATATATTTATATTAACATTACACAATTTGTACAATTAATTCGTCACCGAATTCACTTCCAAAATGGACCACAAAGGCACAAGTATTTTCCTTAACTTAAAACCACTTTGTTCAAACCCAATTTTCTCAGAAACAAACAGAGAAAGAAAACTGCACGACTTGTACCCCAGTACGATTCGTCTCACTGAAAGGCCCAGAAGCAACTGTTCTGACTAGGAAATGAAAACGATCTTTTTGCCATGAAATTTTATTGGTATGCAAACATTTGAATTTGAATGATACAAAACAAATTACAGACGCGATCGCTCAGTACCAGACAACGCCACTCCTATTCGAGGTCTACTCCACGCCCCCTCGCGAATCACGTGACCCAAATCAACCAATCACTAATTTTCGTTGC
Organism: Melipona beecheii; assembly: GCA_032399605.1. Lineage (NCBI taxonomy): Eukaryota > Metazoa > Arthropoda > Insecta > Hymenoptera > Apidae > Melipona > Melipona beecheii. The sequence continues at coordinate 4,102,247 of JAUCMO010000504.1, read as the reverse complement.
ATTAGCGTTGCATCTGAAGAGGCCCGATTTTCTGTGTTACCTCCGCTAACATCACTTTCAGTGATAAAAAAAAATCATACTCTCTCTACGTCCCTTTTTCTGACTTTTTCGACGCCTCGAAATCTCAGGAACATTTCTGTACAGAAGCACAGAAGCGAGGCAAGTGCCAGCCTTGGATCGAGTTCACCGGAAACGCCAACGATTTTGAGCCTCGCGGCCGGCAGACCCGCTCGTTCGTTTCTTCTTCAACGACGCACAATTAGACGAACTACTTCCACGCGGACAAACGTTTGCGGAGAAGACAGCGCCTCTCGGTCGAGAATTTTCGTCGTGAATCCTTTGAAGCAGAGACTGCCATTCCGCGCTTGCGAGTAGAACGAAAATTCGCAAATCTGGACTGGATCAGAGTGTCGAATGGATCAATTATGGTTATTGGCTGGACCATCGACTTTAAATCGAGCGAGAGGAACGTGTGCTGCGAAACACACGATCGGACGAGGGAGATCGTGTTGAATGCCCCACACGCGTTGATAGTACACGGAGCGTGTTCTTGTTGAGCGCCTTGTACGCGCTAATAGCAGTCAAAGGGTTAATGGTTCCAGTAGTAGGAAACGTTAGGCGATGGTAGTTAACTGTTCGGATTCTACGAGCGTCTGGCCACGAAATTGATTATTTACCACGAGATGTAACGAGTGACCGAACGAAGTCGGAAATCAGGGAAAACAAATTGTCTGAATTGACGAAGTGTCGGAGAGTTCAATGCTGGAAAATTCCTGTTTTTCGTTTCAAACCTTTTTACTTCTTACGTTACAAATCATTAGACTGTAAATTAGTAAGCTATTAGCAAATAATTAGCAGTAAATTAGTAAGTTAGTAAGTTATTGGTAAATGATTATAAAATAATAATTAAGAAGTTAGTACGTTACTAATCGTTAAACTGTGTATTAGTAAGTTAGTAAGTTATTAGTAAGTTTGCATTTTTGTCAGTGATCTTACTGAATCAATTGCAAAAATTGAATTTTGTTGAAAATTCGAATTAGACAAATAACTACCACGCGACATTTATACATCATACGCATATATTTAATTAAAGCAAATCTAATCCTATTCAGAAAAATCTGTCACAGTCTGTTAATAAAACTTTCGATGGATTAACAAAAGCTGCTTCGTGCGTCCCTCTAAACCCTAGAACCCGTCGGACGATAATGACTTCTTTTGCACGAAACTGAAGCACCGCTCACCATGTGCCGCAGCTATACATTAATAGGTGAAACAATATTTCACCGGTGCCGCCGGTAATTTCTCTTCGTCGCGAGTTTTCCTTTGTGAAAAACTGAGTTCACGCCGAATACGACGAATGAATAAAGCAGAAACAGAGATGAACACACTCGCCTAATCTAAACCTAATCTAAAGCCTCGAATGCTAATGAAAATTCTTGGAAACGTATTTTTCTCGTAGGGTCCTCTCTCGTAGCAAATCGAGCAAAAGGTTGTTCGCGACCGTTAACGCGATTCGCGGAAATGGAGACACATTATTCACCGCCGTGTATTCCACCAGTGTGTTCCAGAATCACGAGCAATCGGTGGCGTAAAAACACCGCTGCAAGCATCGATGATTCATTAATAGAGCGTTATGGCGGAGAAATTTCCCCCGGCACGTCGTAATTTACGACCTTTCTATACGAAACAACAAAACACGCGGTGATTTTTTGAGTGTGTGTAACGAGCCTCGCAGCGAGCTCGTCGAAGGAGGGAATTTATTTGAACGCGTGTTTATTCACCGGTGGAAAAATCGATCGGAGATCGGCTCGATTCCGAATCGAGCTAAATATAGCTAAACAATAAAATTATTTTTTCCAATAATAGTTAAATAGTAGTTAAATAATAAAATTATTTTCTCGACTAAAATGATAACTATTGCATAGCTATTGGAAAAAGGGAAAAGAGAAGAAAAGAGATAGTTCGATATTTTACAAAACACGTCCGATGATCCGACGGATCCGGAAAACCGCCGACACCAGCTTCCGGCGTCGTCCGTCGGTCATCTATTTCGCGAGACCAATTACCAGTTGGTATCACTGGGCAGAGATCCAAATGGACACTCATAGTTTCCTTAACGAGCAACCAACAGCGCCTCCGACTCGAGAAGTCCTCTCGACAACTATTCAGAGGTTGGCCTGATATTAGCAAAAGCGACCGGACTAATGACTATAAAGGGATATCAAAGGAACCGTTAGCGTTATTAAGAATATCCCACATCCTGTTTTTCGTTCGCCTGTTGAATGAACGCTACCAACCCTTGCTTCCAACGCGAACCAACCGCATTGCAAAACGAACGGAAAAAGCAGAAGCACCAGCGAGTTGCAAAACAGCGAGTTCGTTCACTCGCGAGTGCCACTCACCTTCGAATTATCCCGGTGGATCGCTTTTATAATGGCAAAAATCCCGTCCGGCAATCGGGAACATCGGCTTCTCGTTGAAGCGTATCGATATACCGAAGCGTACTGTTTCGGATCGGACTGCTTCGCCTGCCTCTCCCCTAGGAGATTTACTCGACCTGCCTAATGGACACGATTAATAGACCTCACCGGCTAATTACTCGGCTAATATCGCCGTTTTTTTTTCCTTTTTCCTTCTTTCCTTCGTTTTTTTTTTCCGCCTCTGTAGCGAGGCCTCGTATAAATTTCTTGTCGAACAACGCTGGTTATTAATGGGACGGTCGGTACGGCAGGAATTTCATGATGAAAAAAGGGTGCGATCTTATCCTTCGGTGCGTAGATCGTTTTCTTTTTGGAAGATTTCCTGGTAATGGTGGGTTAGAAAATTTTATATCTCTTTGTGATTTATGTTTCTATTGATTATATTATAATTTCATGTTTCTTTATTGTTACTCCTGTCTCACGTTAGTTTTTTGTTTAGATTAACAAAATGGCGACGAACATGACTTCTGATTACGAGCTGGAAGCACGGGGGTTTACTGCAACTTTGTTCACCGATGTGTAAAAAAATGATTGAAATATTTCAATTTTGTCTGTAGAACGCAAAATTTGTACGGAGTTCTCTGTACGTTTAATTAACACGGTGAACAATCTTGTTCAATTAATAAAGATTGCTCTTTCTCCTCGTTTCTCGCTTTATTTTATTTGTTATCTATTTATCCTTCGTTGTTTCCTAACTTCTTTGACATATCATATATTTCATTGAAATTAGCATAATTCTTCAACTTATTTCTCAGTTCAGTTTCTCATTCTCTGTTGATTAACTGATGCAATGAAGATGGAGCTCAACCTTCCTGAAATATTAAATGTTTCTAACATTTTTAACAGAGAGGTTGATAAGATTTGATGTTTCTATTATAAATTTTCGTACATGATTTATAGTAAATCTCTCTTTCTTTATAATTAATCATTGTTAATTGTTAATTAACAATTTGAAAATTAATAATTTAAATTGAATACATGTATAATTAATAATTAATAATTACTAGAGACGACTATAATTAATAAATAACTAAATACTCTCTATGACACTTTGTTTGTAATAAATGTGTTGCTAATTTTATTTCAAATATTAAATCACGACGATTTTATAAAATTAAGTTTCATTCAAAAATGTTACAAATATTCGCACATTTTCAGTATTGTATCATTATGTATCTATATACAACTATCTTTACAAGTTTTCCTGAAACGATTTCGGAGTATCGAAACTTAATTATTCTCAGAAATATAAGTCGTATCTCTCTCAGAAAAATGTACGAAGCTTCAAATTCCCTCCGTTGAATTTTCATACCCGCTATATTCCTTTATTTGTCCGTTCGCGCCGCCGAACAAAAATGGCACACGCTTCGTTAAATTCGGTATTTCACTACTGTTTCGTTTCAAGCCTCAGAGCTAACGGGTTCGCGGCTACATAGCCACTCTCTTCTCGATTGAAACTGTACCATGGCTCGCAGCTTTTTGTCATCCAGACGTCCGAGCAAAACGCGCGCCGCGCGTGTATCTCGGCGATTAACTGGCGTACATCTCTCTCTCTCTCTCTCTCTCTCTCTCTCTCTCTCTCTCTCTCTCTCTGACGGTTAATAATCGACGGAACGGCGATCTATCGGGAATAATGGCTCGTAAACTCGGTCGAAAGAGTGGCAACAGTTCCTCCTTCGTGAACAGCGGGAGGGGAAACTCATCCCTCGCCGCTGAATCCTACCTTCCTCCCGTCGATTATTCACCGTGACGACGCGCGTAAGATTAGAACGAGCCGACAGGAATTGGTACTCGCCTTTGGTTTTATCTCTCGCCGCTGGTATCTCGCTTCTCTCCCTCTTCTCTCCGCGGAGGACTTAATCGAACGCGAACGCGAACGCGAACATCAACGTCGGTAGTTATTTATCTCGAGTCGTTTCTTTGCTAAACGTGTTTCCCGCGATTGTCTCGTCGTTTCTTCGATAGATAAAACGCGTCGCGGCCAGAGATAGAGAGTAACGAGGCTTGGAAAGGGAAACGACGGAGTTCACTGTTTCGTCTTGTTGGTAGATAGAGAGTTCTGTCGCGTTAATTACGCGGTGAGAATAAATTTAGAAGTCTCAGAGGAGAGACGGTGAATTTTGTTGTTCTCCTTCGTTGACGGACGAACTGCGTGTGTTGCATCGATTGTCCCAAGGAAATGAGGATGTATAAATAACGTTGGACGTGGATATTAATCAAGCGCTTTCTTCGATCATTTTTGATGCTTTATTCGAAAGAGAGTGGCGCGATTTGGTAGATAAATTGCGTTGTTTTAACTGCTCGAGGCGAAGCTCATCGTTTCGTCTTGTCGATAGATAAACCGGCGGTGTTTTAATTACGATAATAAATAGCGAAGTTTAGAAGTGAACGTACCATTTACCGGTAGTAGATTATCACGCACGAGACGATTAATTATGATAATTAACAGGCGTGTAATATTGCTCAGAATTCAATTGAAAGAAAAAAAGAAAATGGGGAAGAGAAAGGAGCGGGCGAATGTCCTTAAGAAAAATGAAGATATTCGCTCAATTTACGCAGTATTTACACACATGTACCATAGATAATGTTGATCGATTAAATTAAACATTCCAAAGCAAGAATTCCAAAGTGAAATTATAATTATTTTACTCTGATTGAGCGTGTCGCGTTTACCGGATGATTCACCAATAGCGGAGTTTGCATCAAAGTGTTTCGCAGGCAAAAATATCGATCTTATTAATGACCGCGATGGAAAAATGGCTACGCGGCTGCGCGCACGCATGCGCAGTCGGGAGAGTTGCGCGGACCGCGGTAAAAACCGGCGGCATCGCGCAGGTTGGCGGCTGATCGATGATGTCAGAGAAGCGAAACAGAAACGCGTTATCGACGCGTGCACGTGCGCTGGTATTCCGCAATTAAACGGCCCGCCATCGTCTTCGTCTTTTTCATACTTTTTGCTAGAGATGGGATCGAGTGCCTCACAATTCTCAATTGATGGATTTGTAAATATTTCGATAATGTTCAACGTGGCGGTATTCAGAGTATACAGTGAACTCCTTTTATTTGAAGAAAATTTTAATCAATACTTGTGAAGAAACTCATGTATATTATATATTTACTGTACTAAACTAACTATACTACACTATGCTTACTATATTATACTATAATAACTATATACCACCACCACTAGAACCGTTTCAAACTTTTTTGAATCTCCCAATAGCACTCGTAAGCACGCATTATATTATACTTACAGTTAGTCCTATTTCTACTGTTCTCTCGATGAAGAAGTTCATCAAAGAATCCACGGTGAGAAAACCAAGACTTCATTGGAGAGACATTTTCACCCCTCGAACGTTTTTTTTTCTTTTTTATAAATTACCATTCGTGCAAAGTTCCAAATCATTTCTGAATCTTTCAATAGCACTCGTAAGCACGCATTATACTTAGTCCCATCCCTACTGTTTGCTCACCGGTCGCGAGAGACTGATCACCCGGTAGCACGTGCACACGCGCGCGCGTCGAAGGTCCAGAGTCAGCCGGTGCGCGCCGACACGAAAAAAAAAGAGAAACGAGAACGAAAACGGATGTGTAGCTGGCTGTCTCGCGAAACGGTTCCGCGATAAATGATAACCGCTTTAAATACCAGTTTAGCGCGTGTAGCAGCGAACGTGCCCCGAGCCACGGAATCCCCTCGTTTCGGTGATCTTCCTTTTGGCCGATTTATCACCCGGTCGCGCCCTGAAACGCGCGATTCTGCGATCCCGGAGCCGAGCAAGCGCGAAGCGGAACGCAGACCGACAGGAAGCTGCAACGGAGGACGATCGTGCTTCTGGATTCGTTCGATTTACGCGACGCGTAACTGATGTTGGTTTGGGTGAATGGTCGACTGGCAAGGGAGACGCGAGTCAGAAGGAAGATTTATCGGTGGATGAGCGTGTACGTGCGACGAGAAGGAAGCGCGATTGGAAGTTCAGTTTTACTACGTTCCGGGAACTTTTTTCGCAAAATTATTGCAATTGAAGCAAAACTTTCTTTACACTTATACTAACAAATCTTTGAATTACGCAAATGAAAAATAGAATTTTACGCTTGATCTGGAAATAATTAAAAGATTCTGCTTCGTGTGTCAGTTATTTTAATTTTTTACGTTTTTAATCGTTTGTGAATTGGTAGAAAGAAAGAAGTTTTCGATATGTAAGAAATTGGAGCACAGAAAAGTGAAGTGAGATATTATTTTACGATATCAAAGTACTACTAAGTGGCGAGTAAGTAATGAATATTTTAGCACTTACTTCAAAAAAGAAAGCTTATTATCATTTTAAGACTACTTATTGGGGAAGTTGAATGATTAGGTTTTTTATCCAAACTTGTTAAAAATGTTTCTAAAGCCAGGTAAGTAACACGCTATATTCATACAGCAGCATAAACAAAAGAAAGTTGTGAAAATTGATATTCGACGATTGCAAATTTTTATATTAACTTTTTTTTCATCAACGTTTTATTTTAATTTAGACGTACATTATATTTACTTATTTCTCTCATTAAATATAATTTTGTCTCATAAAATCATGGATTTTAACTCGTAATTTGCCTCTTGTACTTTCTTCAATCCGCCACTGTATCTTTCAGTCTAAATTATACGAAAGTTAAATGAAATTTGTTTCAACATATTAACCATTATCCATTGTAATTCACAAATAGTGTATGAAATTCAGACATTTCTCTTTATACTCGGGAGCAAAGTGAAAGGGACAGAGAGAAATTTAATATGAAATTTAATTAACAATATAATAAACTTTCGTAGATATTGTTTTCTCGTAATTTCAATACATATATTGCTTTTAATATCTGTGTATGTATTTTTCAAGATTATTTTGCAACCTATTCAATCGCAAAAATCTACGTTCAAAACAGATAAAGAATTATTTTCAACGTTTTTTAATCAGTTTCTATCAATTTGTTAATCAATGTTGAATTAATTTTAAAATATTGATGATGTATGTTTATGTGATAATATGATAATGTACTGACAATGATCTTTTGTATATTTCATTCGAAAGGAGGTATGAAAAGAAAAGTAAAACAAATAAAAATTACTCTAGTTCTAACACCTGAACATATTCATGGTAATTGTATAGCATTTCCTGATTTATCTGTAGTTCCCACTTATTATTTTTTTCAGATTCTGTGTAATTTTAATTAATAAATAAATTAGCATCCACGAAATATTTATAATTCTACATGTTCAAATATTTTGTTCAATTTGTCAGGTGTGTTGGGTTAATTTAAATCATCTGTAATTTTACTGTATAATACAAGATAAAATATGAAATGCAATACAAAGCAAAACACGAAATAATCCTAATCGAACATAGTATGCATCCTGGAACAAATGTTGATAAAATTGAATCCTTTACGTCACAGTGTAACGAAACTATAAACGAAATACCACAAATACTACAATTATAAACTATATGAACAAAAATCTATGTATTCTAGCAATCTAAAATTCAGAACAGTCAACTTATTGAAACAAAAATCTATTTCATGAAGCTCGACCCAATATAATGTGTAACCATAATTATAATTATAAATATAACTATAAGTTGTATAAATGAAAATTTATAAATTCTAAAATTTAGAACTATTGAAACGATCAAATCCATCTCGTTCAACTCGTTCGATATGCTCCTAAGGCAGGGGTGGCCAACCGTGGCGCATAGAGCATGTTATTTAGTTGAGAATAAGTATTAGAGTAAGATATTATTATTAAAGTAAGTTGTTTTGTCTTTTTCTAATGTCCTTCTTATGTCTGCTATTTATGAACACATAAGTTTTTGTTGTTAAAATAATTTAATTGGTGCGTCAGTTAAGAAAAAACTGCACGACTTGTATCCCAGTACGATTCATCTCACTAGGAAATGAAGACGACATTTTGTCATAAAATTTTATCGATATGCAAACATTTGAGTCGATACAAAACAAATTACAGGTGCGATCGCTTAGTACCAACATCACTCCTACTCGAGGTCTACCCACGCCCCCTCACGAATCCGGTGACCCAAATCAACCAATCGCTAATTTTTGTTGCATTAGCGTTGCACCTGAAGAAACTCGATTTCCTAGGTTACCCCCGCTAAAATCACTTTCAGTGATAAAATTGGCAAGCAGGGTAGAAAAGTTTATTAGGGCCACCTCCTGCCCTAAGGTGTCGCATCGTCATTCCGTGAAACCGTGCGCTCCGCTCGTCTCAACAGTCCAACTAACCGACCAACTAAAGCCCCGCGCCGTTCTCCGTTCAGCCGAGCCGAGGGCAGGGACCCTTCTTACGCGCTCGTCGAAGTCTCCGGCTGGACGGGAGCGCGCTCGCGCGCTCTCGTCCAGCAGTAGGTCGAGCGAGGCCCGAAAAGCTTACGGCCTACGTCCTTGAGAGATCCTGCAGGCCGTGCACGCTGCGTTCAGCAGCGGTAGACCGCAGACCCACCGTCTCTACGTGTTATATGTACTCTACCACACCGTGTGTGCTTCTCCACAGAGAGAGAGAGAAATAGAGAGAGAGAGAAAGAAAGAGAGAGAGAGAGAGAACAAAAATACGCGTACGGTCTCGCGATCGTTTTCGAACGCGACACGTGCAACGGCAGCACTGTGAACAGATTATCCACACACATACACACACTCACACCCACACACACATAAACACACACACGTTCACGAACACAACACAGGGCCATGTTTGTAGGTAGAAAAACGTGGGGAAGGGGGCAACATGGGGTACCAGGACAGCGGCTCCAAAGAGGGAGAAGAAGGAAGAGGTGGAGGAGGATACCGAGACTACCACAGGTGGTAGTGGCGACGAGATGTTCACGGGGAGGGAGAGTGGTACGAGAGGTGGAAGGTGGACGAAAAGAGGTGGTGGTAGAGGTGAGGGGTAGGGGCCATGGTGGTGAGGTCCGCGGGGAAAGAAGGTGGAAGAGTACCGCTATACCTGGAGTCGCCGGAGGCGAAATACATACCTACCTACCTACCTAGTATATATTCTCTCGGCTCGTTGTACTCGGCTCCTCGGATCGGCCTCTCTGTTCACCTCGCGGACGGCCGTCCTCTGCTCGTACGGGCTCCGGGGCCTCTGGACTCTCTCTCTCTCTCTCTCTCTCTCTCNCTCTCTCTCTCTCTCTCTCTCTCTCTCTCTCTCTCTCTCTCTCCCCGTCTACCCCCTTTCGTCGGCGTGCCCGAAGCCCCGGCGAGGTATACCGCTGTTAAGTCCTCCATGATGCACACGCCATAGAGCGCACCGCGGCCACCGTAAGACATTGCGCCAACCAAGCGGCAGTGCCTTGCCTTGCCTTGCCAACGTCCGTCCGCGGTGCGCCGTCCGTTTTCTTCTCTCTCGGCACTCACGATCGTTCGCTGTTTGCCCGCTCGCTTCCATCTGTTCCACTGTCTTTGTCTCTTTGGACGACTCTCTCGCGATTTCCTCTCTGGTTTCGTCCCTCTCTTCACTTGTCCTGACGTTGGTTGGCTGGTTAAACCTAACCAAGAGGAGACGAGAGGAACCACCGTGTTGCCACAGTGAAGAAGCAAGAGTTTCTCTGGCAAACCTCTTTACGTTCGTTACGCAGCGCGAGAATTGACCTGTTTTCACGGCGTGCAAACAGTTTCCAGCACGCCAGGAAGCCGTTTTTCACGAGTTTCCCGCGGCAGTTTTCCCCTCCCCCTCGGCATCCGGAAGGGAAGAGAGCAGCGAGATCGTCCGGTGGTAGGCGGGACACCCATCTCGCCAGAGTTTGCTTCGTGAATATCGCGATATCCGGCTTCTCTTCGTGGAAAAAAAGAAAAAAAAAGAAAGGAAAAAAAGAACAAATTTCCTCGACTGTGTGTACTGTGTACTGTGACGTACACACGCACACAGACAGACAAACAGATAGACAGAGAGAGAATTCAGGAGATCAGCAACCGAACGTGCAGCAAGGTAGTCTCGAAGAGGAACACGAAGAACTGTTCTCCTCCTTCCCCACCTTTTTCCTCCGCCACTACCTATCCGCTACCTCCATCTCCTCCTTCCTCCACCTCCACCACGCGTACAGTCGTACGGTCGCCGGCGAGCAATACGGTTTACGGCCGCGTGACACTGTCCCGGACAACATCGGCGTCCACGAACAGCTGGATCCACGTTGCATCGGGTTCGCGTCGCAGTCCAGCCCTCGTTCCTCGCGCACGTTGCTCCAAGGATCGTCGATATCGTTCGTCGTTGTCGTCATCAATTTCCATCCGCGCCCACCCATCCACCCTCGTTCTCTCTCTCTCTCTCTCTCTCTCTCTTTCACACTTTCTCGACGTCTCTCTCTTTGACGATTCTAACTGTACTCTGACGAGACGGCAAGCGCGTAGATGACAGCGCGCGCACACACACAGCTGGAGAGAAGGAAGTCCGGGACGAAGTCGCCTTCGATTCGCGTTAATCCGGCGAATTGAGCCAGCGGGGCATACGTGTCCGTGTTCGGTCGCGAGTGAGAGTGTTACCCGCGTGTAAACGCTAGCGTGGCCGCGTCCGGGCTCCTGGCGAGACGTCAACATCTGGTAGCGCGTATTCGGCCGCGCGGGCGCGCGCACGTCCCGTTCTCCTGGCACACGGTGCGTGTCCGGGTTCCTCTGCTGGCCGAGCTCTTCCGTGTGACCCGGACCGTTCTCTAACCTTCCGATTTCCATGCGAGGTTACGCCGCGGCTTCCGTGATGATCCGTTCCAGTGGCGTCTCTGTCTGACGTCAACCACGCGCACACGCGCGTCTTTGAAACCGAATCGAATCGAACGACTATGGTTGATTTAACCGTGGATGAAGAAGCGAGGCTCGAGTAAGGTTTATAGTCACGACTCGCAGGGCTACCTGATCGCTGGATTAGTCATGAACGTTGCTGAAGTTTCGTGAAGTTTGCTGATCACACTGTCGTGACGTTCAGTGTTTGAGGAACTGCGATTACCAATTGCGTTTGATTTTCGTTTCACCCGGTTGATCTTTCGGTGTGATACCTTAGTGCTCGATGAACCACGGTGACTAATTTGTGATAGTTGCAATCAGTTCGACGAGTCTCATCGTTGATCTCGCTCGTGACAGTGCTCGAGGAACTATTCATCTATCGTCGATTATCGACTCATGGTAATTATCGTTCCGAGGATATCCAGTATAGCATCTAGTGTAGTTTCCAAGAACTGCGATTGCCAATTTCTGACAAGTTAGATCCGTTCGATTTGTCCAAGTTTTGTTTGATTTCACCCAGTGCTCGAACAACCAGGACAAACTGAGCAGTTGTCAGACAAAGTTTCGTCGTTGATTTCGCCTCACCAAGTGCTCACCAAACTTCTGACTTTGATAGGTACTCGTCATCCAGAAGAAAAATCATTCGAATGGCTGTCGTCGAAATTCCAGACACTCCGACCAATTTCTAATTTATCGATCCAAGACTAGAACCAAGCTCCTAATTATCCATCTAAGACTAGAACCGAATGGCCATCGTCGAAAATTCGTGACACTCGTCAAACTACCAAGTCCTCCGAAGGCAACTATCGTCGAACTGTCATCGATCTTTGATCTCTACGAGCGTCAGCTTGAATGGTTATCGCCGAAATATCGTGACAATCTCCTTCCATCTATCAGTACGTTCGAAGAGAAAAGCCACGACTATCGATTCAACCATCGTCGAACTGTCATCGAACTTTGCCCTACCAGCATCGCGAATTGAATGGCCATCGTCGTCGTGTCTCGTGAAACGAAAGCTTAGTGCCCGCCAAAAGAAAAAAAAAAAAAAAAAAACCCTCGATCGACGTTGCCGCGATTCATCAACGTTCGACAAACCGAAGAAGAGCCGTCCAGCATGCCGCGGGACGAGGGACACCGCTCGGCCATCGTTTTGTGACCAGGCTCCGTCCGCAGTCCAGTCAGCTGTCTCGGCCAGAGGATTACTCCTGCCAAGCAGTCCCCCGTGCGGACGTCCATCTTCTATTCGCAGAGGTTAGTCACTCTCCGCTTCGTTCCGGTATAGTACACACACGTACGCGCGTGTTCCACGTGTGCGTGTCCCTCTGTGGATCCAAACACACACACGCGCGCGCGTGTGTGTGTGTGTGGGCAAACCAGGCTGCGTGTGGGTGACACGCACACACGCCTGGACACGGTGCAACGATCTACGGAGAGTCGTCGCGTACGTGCGCAACGTGCGAACGCAGCCAGTCGTCCGTGTTGCGAAAGCAGGCAACGCTCGCGCGCGCGATTTTCACTGGGAGTCTTTCCGAGGACGAGTTCGTTTCTCGCGTTCGAAGCGAATTTTCTGCTTTTCCGGGGAGTTTTTCTTTTAGGCGGTGTCGGGGGATTGATCATTTCGAGGAGAGTCGTGGGATTTTTTGTACGAGAGTATCGTCAGCTGGAAACGTGCGAATTTTCAAGTGGAAGTCATCTTGAGACCTGATTCGTCAGTCGTCTTGAGATTCTGTCTCGCAGAATACAGAAAGAAGTTTGATCAAAGGATCTAATGAGAGTGTACGTGCGAATTTTCAAGTTCTCAGGTTTCCAAATTTCAGGTGATAGGAAGTCGTCTTGAGACGTTTGAAAGAAGTTTGAAGCGTATGATGAGAACATCAGTGAGCTAGAAGGTTGGTTTGTGGAGATGAACTTCACAAGTTTCAGTCGTTCTGTGTTGTCGAGTTCTATGAAGTGGTGTCTACTTTTGGAATAGAGAAGTTTGCGAAGAAACTGTGAATATTGTTGAAAATTGATTAACAATAATTTTGACATTCAGGAAAGTTTCAGAAATTTCTAGAAAAGAAGTTTGGAAGATGTAGGAACTCTCGACGAAGGTTACATTTGCTTTCCCAAGACAGTGTCTCAGAAAGGTTTATGAAGAAACTTGGATAGATTTATGAGGAAACATATGTACTGAAAATTGATTAACGATAATGTAATTTGAGCTTTGAGAAGGTTTAAGTAGTACTTTTAAAGAAGAATTCAATGAAAATGATATTTTATTTGACTTTGTGAAATGGTATCTCGTTTTTGGAGTAGTCTCAACTGTGTATGTTACTGAAAATTTAACAATAATTTAGTTTGAGGTTCAGGAAGAAATTTCTAGAGAAGAATTTTAAAAGACGTAGGAACTCTTGATGAAAATTATATTTTGTTTGAGTTATTATCCCATTTTTATAGATGAGTTTGTGAAAGAGACGTCTGGATGATACTAAAGAGTTAGTTGATAGAAAGTATAATAATTTAGGAAGATTATTAGGAGAATTATGATTGGACTTGAAAATTTTGACTGAAAGATTCGATGTAAGTTGTACGAAAAATATTGAGTAATTAAATATTAAATATTTGCAAAGATAGATCTTGGTGATCTTATGTGGTTTAATTTCACAAGGTGGTTTTCTTGGCGCGTAAATTTCCAAAGACAATTGAAAAATTGATTTTCATGTAATCTAAAAACAGATGATATTTAAAATATATTTTAAATAATTTATATATATATATATATACATGAAAAATCAGTGGATCCAAAAAGACGTTTGATTCAAGGTGTAAAGTATAATTGCACTGATTAGAAAATAACGTTCAAGTGAGTTTGTGCGGATTAGGTGAAGGATCCTCCGTTTTACAGGATATTGACGAATAAAAATTCAAGATCTCCGAATGCACGATGACCTGATGATTAAAAGTAAAATCTTTTCAAACTTTCTGTATAACAAATACTATTTATTAGTTTATTTCGAATGTATAATTAATCGATAATTAAATGTATAAAAAGTCGATAATTGAATTAATTCAAGTTCATTCGACGAGAAAGAAAATTTGTTATTATTTCGTGTGAAAGATACGCCTCACAAGATACTGCCGGTTTGTTAGCCTAGCACGGCTGATTTCTTGGTTATTTTTACGTATCGCGTACGTGATCGAAGTACAAATTCATTTCTGTGTCTACCTTGGGTTAATTAAATATTCTGTAAAGTTGCTATGACGGTAGAGGCGTCGTAGTATTTTCGTGTCTAATAATTTAGCTTCGACTTCTCGAACGATCTCGTTGTGTCAAGTCAATCGAGATTAAGTAAAGATGAATTGAGAATGCTAGATCTTACAAATGTTGTTCATATTTTGCATTTAAAAAAAATTTTCTTTCGTTTCCTAAAAAGTACAAAGTATCTTTCTTAGTTAAATAACAGTTTCAGTAAAGTAAAGTAAATTCGATTTTATTTATTATCAATTTATCACCATCTTCCGAATTACATTTCGCTTCGTTGTTATCTCGCTTGTGTCTTTGGAAGAATTTACAACTTTCACGACATGCGTACACATGTACGTGTGCGTACGTGACAGCCAGGGATTGAAACACGAAGTCGATGGAGCACCTGCCATGTTTTGGCAAAGCTCGCAATTAACGTGCTCGTAACTTGAAATACGGCGTGCAAATGTTTACAATATAAATCAAACAACATGCAAACACAATCACACGTATAGGTACACGAGGTGTATGTTACACACGTACGGCGTTTAAAAATATCCTGCTGTTGTGCTCGACTCTTTTACATTCTGTACCTTCCGGGAGTAAATTTGTCCGTTTAAATTTCGAACGTCCATTTGTGTTCGTTTTTCAACACTTTTGAATTTTAAAAGTAATTTCAAGTGATACTGACAATGATTCAAATACACGTCCCTGCGTAAAAATTTCGGAACAGGTATTTTTTTTTTGAAGATTGGAAGACTAAACAGCACTTTGGACAACAAAGAATTTCTAAAGTGAATACATTAACAATAAATATTATATTATTATACACAAAGTGAGTTATTAATACTTATTAATATATAGTATCTCACATCAGTATGAATTTATTAGTAGTGAATCATAATTATATCGTAGTTACATCTTACAATGCAATTATATTTACTATATCATACTGTATATTATACTATAATATTTATATCATATTACACTATACATAGTATAAATATGTAATTTATATATGTTATAAGTATTTATAAATGTGCCACAATTATATTTCACAACTGCATTATGAAACACACATGCAACTCGATCGTCGACAACCGAACACGGAATACTGAACATTCAAAAAAATAAAAAGGCCTTTCGAACGTAAAAGTTCTTCTACGATGAATGATTCAAATATTCTCGTGTGCCAGTATATTATTCATATTGTGAATGTTGGTTATAGATTATCTCGGTCGTAGTGCTACAGCTGGTCATATATCGAGAGTCGAGGTTTTCGAGCGACAGTAATTTCAACGATGCTTGGCCAGAGGAGAAACGTCGCGCGCCGAGAATGAAATCCGTACGCGCGTCGAAAGGACTTATCAATCATCCTTTTCGAACGGTCCGCTCAATCGTTCGTGATTGGGTCGTTTCGAAACGATCGTGCAGCAAATGCACGACAAGCGTGTTCCACTATCGCGTTGACGAAACGACGTGAATTTTACGGAACGTCACGTTATTGGAAAACGTTCTCACCGCGAGATTTGATTTTTTAGACAAAGACGAAGCAACGAACCATTACCAACCAACCGATTTATTTATATTTTCGTTTGAAACATCGGAAAATTAAGAAAGGCAACGTTTTTTTCTCGTGTTCGAGTCGAATGAATCGTTGGCAAAGCAATTCAAATAAAAAATTGAAATAATAACAAATAATAAAGAGGAAGATGAGGTTTATATTTGTAAGAGGATCAGAAACAAATACAAAAAGTACAAAATGAAGTGAAAGGTCATTTTACTCGATAGCTGAATAATAAAATAATTTCAGAGAGAAAAATCAGGTTCAAATAGGAGCTAACAAGTAGGATTCTATTTGAATAATCACTTTTCCAATTATATTTCATTTAAATAATGATCAAATTTATTTGAACAATTTATGATCGTAGTTTGATCATTTACCAGTGTAATTGTCATTTGTTTCTTTTATATTGACACAAAAAAGTTGGAATTTTTAATTTAACGGTGCATGATTGTACAGTTTTTGTCATATATTTGACTCTATTTTCAGAAATTTTTACGAAGAATTTATTCTTCACTTTTGCTGTTATAATAATTAAAGTAATAAGTACAACGCTGTACAAATATTTCTTACGTCTGTACTGTACACGTATTTTTTTTAAGTATTTTTGACTATTAGCGATGGATATAATACTGTTGGAAATATAACTGGCACACAGTTTACGAAAATATTTTCAAGTGAGAAAGAAAAACTGGCACCAGATCAATGAAATTACATTGAACACAAATATATACATATATAACACACAAATAATACCAACAACTAATACCAAAACCATCAATTCTCAGACGAATGCCAATTTGAAACTTTCTTTTGTCACAAATTGGAAAGTTAAAGAAAAGAAATCTCAAAGTCAACGAGTTTCTTTCCGTAAATGTATAATTCAGGTAGCTCTGAAATATTTTTTCTTTGATCAACGTTCAATCGAATTATTCACGTAGTCGAAGAAGAAGAAAGAAAAAAGAAAAAAAAGAAACAAAAATGACGCATGTTTTCGTTAAACGTTTTGATTGCCAAAGTGAAATTACTTTATTTTCGGGGGATCGATCGATCGAACGTGCCTTGGGGTGGTGTTACACTCGCATCCAAGATTATGCAACGCCGGCGTGAAATTAGAAAGATCCCGCCTCCTTTAAGTGGACGCAACAGCATACCTTTGTTCCTCGAGGGCCGCGGCACGAGGCTGTTGGTCATCGCCTCTTTTTCACCGTTCCTCGTGACCCGAAACACAGATCCGCGATAACGCTGATCGTTGGAAAACGATTGTTTCCAGTAGCAGTGGTCGAAACTCCCCTCGCGACGCGGGGAGGAACGTTTGTTTTCTGCTTGTGTATTCCTGCGTCTCTATCTCCCGCGGCTCCTCTTAAATTGATTTCGACTCCCCCTGAATTGAGATGTTTTCCCAGGGGAGATTCTTAGCCTAGCAATCAACATCTTTAATTGTAACTTTCTCGATATTATCACTGAAAGTGATTTTAGCGGGGGTAACCCAGAAAATCTTCAGATGCAACGCTGATGCAACGAAAATTAGCGATTGGTTGATTTGGGTCACGTGATTTGTGAGGGGGCGTGGGGTAGACCTCGAGTAGGAGTGGCGTTGTCTGGTACTGAGCGATCGCGCCTGTAATTTGTTTTGTATCGAACTCAAATGTTTGCGTATCAATAAAATTTTATGGCAAAAGAGTCGTCTTTATTTCCTAGTCAGAACAGTTGCTTTTGGACCTTTCAGTAAGACGAATCGTACTGGGGTACAGGTCGTGCAGTTTTTTAAATTATCTGTATTTTGACGTTTTAATATAATTAAATATTTACCAAACAATTGTTAATTGTTTGCCGAATTTCAATTATTTTAACGCTCAGTCTAAGAAGTTGGCCTAGTGCTTAACATTTTTGATTGTAACTTTCTGTTCTCGATATTTAAATTGTCCTTCTGACCTTTTAATATTATAAATATTATGTATTATTATATATAAATATATAAATTATATATATTATTATTATATAATTTAGTAACTATTTTAAATATTATTATATTATAAATACTATTAATTATTTAACTTTGATCATCTTAACGCTGGAACTACCGATGATTAAAATTTGAAAATTCTATTGGAGAAATTAGAGTGCAAAGAAAAAAAGAGTAAAAAATATAAACTTTCCTTCATATACTTTACTATAATCGTTCAAATCTCTGAAAATTCAACATTGTAAATCTTGTAGTTCTAATGTCGATTAAGTGATGCATTTCGTTTGCAATTTTTGATTCCTTACATTTGAATTGCTCAATCCTGAATCATCTTTTTACTATTATTTTAATATTATTATTTTTATTTAGTAATA
This sequence comes from Melipona beecheii, assembly GCA_032399605.1. Lineage (NCBI taxonomy): Eukaryota > Metazoa > Arthropoda > Insecta > Hymenoptera > Apidae > Melipona > Melipona beecheii. The sequence continues at coordinate 4,083,880 of JAUCMO010000504.1, read as the reverse complement.
ATTATATCATTGCTGTTTCATTTTATTTTTCTTTCGTCGTCAAACGAAAAAAATTCTTCTCTCTTCGTTTTATTCATTATTCTTTATTTTCAAATTATTGAGAAAATTTCTCACGATCCGATGATCGTTGAAATCGTTGAATTCCTCTTTCAAGTCGTTCGTTCCGCGCAACAAATGGAAAACGAAACGAAGTCGTAATGCGACACGATTCTCGCGATTTTCACATTGGATCGTGGATCGTTCTCTCTGATTGATTTACCGGACTCGAACGATGGGAAAATATCGGTAACGAGCGACCGATTGGATTTTTACTGCTTTTTATCGACGCGGCCAACACCGGATAAATGCTTCGACTCATCGCAAGAAAACGCCGGGATCTCTCTTTTTCGATTTCTCTGCTCCTCGTTTCCAAATGGACACACACATGTGTGTCGCGAAGGAGGAAAATTTTTTCTTCTTCCTTTTTTTTTTTTTTTAAACTATTTCCAGAGCAGAACACGGACGGAGAAAAATGAGTTCAATTTATAATTTCGTTTTAATAGTGATTTCATTTATTTTTCCCTGCTGCCGGTAACAGTTATCTTTCACCCGAGTGATAGTATAATTTCCGGTTTCTTCTTTGGCGATGGAATTTGAGTTCTTACGGAGTAAGAAACGAAAAATGAATAATTCTGGAGATTTGTTAAATTTTGTTTCTTTTTTCATTGAAAAGAATGTGAAATTAGGTCAACGCGTGAATGTTGTTCGAAGGAGTTTATTAATATTAAAATACAAAGTTATGTATATATGTAATTATGTTTAATTAATTATAAAGTCATGTGTTCGTAATAATAATAAATTATAAAATTGTATTAATCAAATTGATTCATCAGACAGCAAATTATGTCAGCTTTAAGCTTCAAACTAACAATCAATAAATATTTCTTTTCTATTTTTCCTTCTTACTCAAAATTACTAAAATTGCAAAAATAATTAAAAAATAACGGATAGGTTATCTGATATTCTTGTAACTCGCCATCAACGCCACGTTTTGTCGAATAATTTTCTTATCTTTCGTATCTTTGTTATAGTTACAGTTTCCTTTTGCATCTCATTGGACTCCGATTGGTCAAACAAACGAATCAATAAATCATCGATTACTCAACAAAATAATTTGATGAATAATAAATAAAATAATTTTTAACTTTATAAATTAAAGAGAATAGCTTTAATTTTACCAAAATTGATAAGAATGACTAGTATGCTGGAAAGAGCTTAGTTAACATTACATTTATATTTATGGGAGAATTTGAAAATTAACAAAACAACTGATGTAATAAGAGTGAAAATAGCAAATTACGTGTCAATCAACAATAACAATAATGCGTGAAAATAATCAGGCGCTCTTCGTCACTGGTTCGAAAATGTCGACAGTTTCGACTCGTATAATTGTCGAATTACATTTCGAACAATTTTACACGTTTGTGTGAACCCATCAGAGTCTCAGCAATGCTAATTGGAGTAACTAGATTCGAGAGAAAATTTCGTTCACCGGCGCGCAATGTGTGCCGCCGTGTTTGAAGAGAGAATCGGTTAATCTTCTCCTACTTTCATATTTCAGATTCCAAAAAAGAGAAAATAAAAAAGAAGGAGAGGGGGGAAGGGGGAAGAAAAGAGAAGACAGAGGAAAGAAACTGCTGACCATTAAATGCGGCGCTATTTATCACGCTACTTACTGAAAACGATTACCTTAGATTTCGTGGAATAGTATGAACAGGACAGGATGTAATAAAGCAAATGATAAAGCTGTCAGAGGCGGCCGGGAATCATCGTAATTTTCCTCGGCGGAACGTGTATGCATACACGTTCGATTTAACATTTTCGCATTAACCCCGACGTGGTCGCTCGTCGTATGACCACGATCTTCGCCGTTAGCCCACATCGTGAGCGTCAAACGCTCGCGAAAGTGGAAAGTTGAAACATACAAGAAACAAAGGACCTTAGTCACTTTATATAAGGAGCCGTTCGAACGTGGACTTCCTTCTGCCTGTTTGCTCATCTTTCGTTCTGCAATTTCTTTCTTTCTTTTTGTCACTGAAAGTGATTTTAGCGGGGGTAACCCAGAAAATCGGGCCTCTTCAGGTGCAACGCTGATGCAACGAAAATTAGCGATTGGTTGATTTGGGTCACGTGATTCGTGAGAGGGCGTGGGGTAGACCTCGAGCAGGAGTGGTGTTGTCTGGTACTGAGCGATTGCGCCTGTAATTTGTTTTGTATCGACTCAAATGTTTGCATGTGAATAAAATTTTATGGCAAAAAAGTCGTCTTCATCTCCTAGTCGGAACAGTTGCTTATGGGCCTTTCAGTGAGACAAGTCGTGCAGTTTTTTATTTGTACGATACGATTTTATTTGCAGAATATCGATTGTGGGGGAAAAACGAGATGAAATTGGAATTATGGTGTTTTTTTTTTCAGCATCCAAATCAAACAAATGAAATTTAAAGTTATAAACTTAAACAAACGAAATTTAAGTAATTTTAGTTCCTTAAAAAAAAGGTCCCTTCTTCTGAAATATGAAATCAGAGTGATGCATTGATCGCACGTGGCGCGTTAACGGAACGCAATGTATCTCCGCGTTGACCGAGCAACTCGAACCGGCTTGCTCTTAACGGTCTGGGTTTCTCGCGAGTCGCGCCGCGGCCTGCTTCAAAAGCGACAATACGTTATGCAAACGAGGGTACGTCGGCAAAGATTATCCCTTCGTTTTGCATTAAGCTCGTATTTGCTAAAGCACTTTCACCCGCCGAGGTATGAAACGTTCGTTTGCACGAGAGGCGAGACAGAGGATCGAAATCTGATCGATCTTCGGGAAGAGACCGCGTTTACCGACCTTCCATAGGAACGTTGGTCTTTGTCACGCAAACGTCAGCCAACATTGGCATACATCGCGGAGAATCGAGATGTAACATTTGTGTCGATGCAGAAATAAGAGAGGGTTTTCAAATTTACATCTGCATCTCAGCGAGAGTTTGTTTTATACCAGATATCTCATACCGAAGAACTGTACCAAACAATTGTTTGAGATTTCTAAAATTGCACCGTTATGTGAATGTATGAAATTTGTGTCGGATTGAAAAGAAAAAGTGCAAGTTATATATTTTAGAGAATGATCGTGTGCTTTTATGTATTTTTGCGAGAAATATTTATTTAAATATAAATTTATTTAAATTTCTAAAAATCCACTTTCCATGGAATGTTTTAACACCCTACGATATGGAGTAACTTTCGGATTTTGAAAATTTGATTTTGTATGCCTAGATGTTATGTTTCGTTAAATTATTAAGTAACAATTGAATATTGGAAAAAGTTTTGAATAGCTACAACAACAACAACAACAACAACAACAACATTTTACTTATTTTATTCTTATTTTATTCGTCAAATTTGCAAATTCACAGAATTAACCAATTAAATAGCTATTATTTCAAAGTATAGAAAGCATAGTTTCAAAGTCAGTCTTCAAAATACTTGCGAATAATAATTTTCAACAAGATACTTGAGACGCCTTAAGACAGTTTACTGGTAAAAAAATTAAAGTTCTGTTGAATTTTATCTGAGTTCAGAGATAGAAAGAATATTTTTAAAAATATCAAACATTCTACGAAAAGATATAATTAGAGAAACACGTATATTCACAACACCGCAGATAATTTATTGTTAGAGTCTAACTGAAAAAAAAACGATTACTTTTCTGGACAAGCGAGTAATCAGTTTAGAATTAATGATCCTCTGCCGCAGCTAATAACTATTGTAAAAAGTAGATATCCGACATTGTTACAAAGAACAATTAACCTGGTTATTTTCCAATTTGCTCCCCTTTACACAAGAGATCGATTCGATTACTGGAACCAGCTACTTCCCAAAGGCGTATCTCTACAGTTAATTAATGACTTTTTCATGTTAATTTTAATGCACATACTTGGCGATCGCGAGCGCGTCGAAAATGGTTTCTTAGATTTTTTAATCGACACGAGTAGACAAGTAGAAAATTCACGTCGCATCGAACGGGTGAAGTTTCTTATTCATTCGTCGTAACTTTAATCTTAATTTTAATTGGAATCTGCAACAACTCGTGAAAGAATTCCGATATTTAAAGTAATCAAGGAATATTCCAGATTGCAGATTCTTAGCTTGTTCCAGATTCTTATTATTATTATAATTAAATTTTAAATTATTATAATTAAATATTCGACGAAGACACGAATATAATTAGTTTATTAAGAATTCAGAATATTTTTAGTACAGTATATCTGTCTTTACTTAATATGAGAATTAACATTGGGAATCTGGAATATTTTGATTACTATACATTGGAGTTTTTAGTTCAAAATATCAGAATTTTTAAATAATTAATGTTAATTAGACCCAGAACGTCTTAATTGTCAAATATTTGTCTTCTAATTCACTCAAGATTAGAGTTTTTAATTAATTGGGAGTTTGAACTTTTAATTCATCGAATATTGGAATTTTTAAATATTCAAAAATCTAAAATATTTGAATTACTATACATTCATTTTATCCGTCAAGTTTATAATAAATTTTAAAATAATACAGTAAATTGTCTAAACTTGCTAACACTCGTCTTCGCCTAATTATGAGAATTTTTAATTAACCGAAACTGCAGAATATCTTAATTTTTATGTTACACGAGAAATGTGTGTCACACGAAGAAAAGAAAAAAAAGAGTCTCGAAACTTTTAATGCAGTGAATCCTTTAATTATCGGTGACCAAGGAGGAAGGAATGATAAAAGGCGGCGTAGGGAAGAAGAAATTAAATTCGCCGCGCGTACCGTTTTGTCTTTCGGTTCGAGTATTTAAACGAGTACTCTCACTTAGCACCTCGTAAATTTGGAATTGATGCGTGAAGAAGAAGAGGAAGAAGAAGGAGAAGAAAAAAAAATAGAAAAAGAAAAAAAAACCGCGAGATACCGCTTTCTTAAGCACGCAGCCATGCGACACACGCCGCCTTTCTGAAAATTCTCTCCGCTTCGTCTTTTTATAGTTCGTTTCGCCGAGTATAAAAAGTGTGTTGTTAGTTTTATATATATTTTTTTATGCTTCGCGAGTAAAAGGTACATTAACGTTTACGACAACGGGATCGATTTTTGGGTTGAGATGTTCAAGAAAGAGAACGAATCATTTTCGTTTTTTTTTTTTTTAGTAATCAATGTGCTAACGACGAATAAAATAATGAAATTCTTTTTTTTAAATAATCGATGTGCCAATGGAGAATGAAATAATGCTTTCTCAAATTCATTAAGTCAATGAAGAGGATTAAGAGAATTAATTGGTGTATCGAAGAAATTATCTAAAACTCTCGAAATGTATCCTTGCGATCATTGAACAGTCGTTTGAATGACTGCTACTAGTATTTCCATTTATAATTATTGCACGTTGAAGTTTATTAAAATTTTGTAACAACTTCCAATAAAAGTTCCTTGTTGAACCACTACATTAATTATTTCACGTTGAAATGATAAATACTCTAAAAATTTGATCGATCGATACATTGTAAATCATACATTGTATGGCACGAGACACCTTTCAATTGACGATCGAAATGAATTTCGTGAAACGCAAAACGAAACAATTTCGATCGTAGATGATTGCATTTAAAAAAAATTCAAAAAGTCCGAATTGAAAAATAAATGTTAAATTCGAATATCAAGTTCGACGAGATTGAACAAAACTGATTAAGCCTGTTTAAAACTGCAGCGCGAAGCTCATTGAAAAATAAAAAATTTTAAAGGAAAACGAAAACAGGGACACGCAGGTATTAACAGCGAGTTGCTTTTTTAAAACAGATCCACAAATCCACAAAGTGAAACATTGCGTAAGCGTAACGCGTTACAATTTCATTACGAACAGTACAAAGATATAAATATTCAGTGAAAGAAAAACACGTAGAGAGGACGAGTATCTGACTAACTAAAAGTCACGCAACAATAGGTTAATTACCTTAATCCGCAGCGTAATAATGCTCGCGCATAATGTTGTGTCCTGGTGATTCTTTTTGTTTTTCACTTTTTTACTACGAAACTGCGTGGTACGATTGTATCGTCGAATGAGCCGGTATTACCATTATTATGCCATTATTATTTGCGTTTGTGGCACGTAATACAATAAATCGCGTTGCCTGCACGATCCACGCAACGAGACAGCAGGAATTTCGCGTGACGAGGGCAAAGAAGAAACAACGTTGCCTACATGCCCCCGATGCAAACAAGCTCGACACACGACGATCGGTGAAAGTGAATTACGATGGCGGCGCCTCGGCAAACGTGCTTTCGTCGCGCGCTTTCAAAAACCGAACGAACGGCCGGACGATTAGGCGAACGGCGGTCGACCGATCCGATGGAGCGTCGAACAGGAAACATTTTCTCACGTGGAACACGCTTCGATCTACTCGTGAAGTGCAAAATATTTAGCTGAAGGAATTTTCCTGTGACCCTGTTTTTTTTTATCACTAAAAATGATTTTAACAGAAAATCGAGCCTCTTCAGGTGCAACGCTGATGCAACGAAAATTAGCGATTGGTTGATTTGGGTCACGTGATTCGCGAGGGGGCGTGGGGTAGACCTCGAGTAGGAGTGGCGAGTTGTCTGGTACTGAGCGATTGCGCCTGTAATTTGTTTTGTATCGACTCAAATGTTTATATATCAATAAAATTTTATGGCAAAAAAGTCGTCTTTATTTCTTAGTCAGAACAGTTGCTTTTGGACCTTTCAGTGAGACGAATTTTTTTTCGGTTACAGTGATTGCATAGAATTCTTGGAAATGCAAAATAAAATATTTAGCTGGACGTTTGTGTAACTTTATGTAGGATCATTTTATGTAAGACCATTTAAAAAAAAGAAGAATTTAACACCGCGATAAATCGTTGCTCGGTAATTTGTAACTCTTCGCGTTCTTCGTACAATTTACAATTCTTTCCAATTCTATGTATGATTCTGCGTAAAATATTTTATTTCATCCGATGAAATAAATCCTACTTAATTCGTAATTCCGTGTTTCAACCAGTGACTTGTTTCACTTTCGTTGGGCGGACAGTACGAGAAAAAGGGAACGAACTGGAATCGGTTACAATGTTAATAATGGTTACCGGTCGTCGTGATGGCGTTGCGTGACCGTTGCCGACGAAACGAATAATTGCAGAAAAATTCCTGGTCTCCATCGGCCGCGACCGCGTCGTGCTATTAATTAACTATAAAACATTCGCGATGGCGAACGTGTCGATCGGTGAACTGTTCTTTCTCGTCAGCCTGGTTTTGCACCAATGAACGCAATTTTTTTTATCATCGTATCGAGATCTTTCGTCGTTCAATTTTCGCCGACTCTTCGTACCAATTTTTGGGTCAGTTTGACGATTTTATCGGACGTTCCGAATTATGGACCGAGCCAATAAATTGATTAACCGTTATTGTCGGTTATTAAAATTTAATAAATCACGAATTACATTTATATCACATTTATTCAATTATAAAATAATCACACAAAGATTGTAATTTAATAAAAAGATATTACGATTGTACAAGTGTGATGTCGCGTGACTTTTTAAAAATTACAGAAATACATCAGTAAAATCTTTTTGCGTTCTAAAGTACACGTAATTGAAAACGTTGTTGTCAATTTTAAAATTGAATTTCAGATTTATTTTAAGCCAACTATATAGCAGCTCTTTCCTCTCGACGAGAAACGTCCAAAAAGTCCAGCTCCTCGTCACACACCGATTCGCAACTCCAAGTTTCAACAGAATGATCAATAATAACGGATATTGACGTAACGATTATAACGACGTCGCGAAGGAAATACTGGTTTCTAAATTCAATTGCTCCCCTCGATATCGAAGGTTGTTAAAAAGGAAAGAAAAAACCCTTTGCCTTTTACATTTGTCGTTTACCCGGATCGTTTTCTACGCTCGTAACGCATCCCAACGTACTCGCTAAAAGATAACTGCAGCCGACGTACTCGCCGCCGGAATGCAAACGTGACATAATTCGCCTCTGATACGAGTTATAACAGTGTCTTGCAATTAAAAGTCTGGCGTATTTTTCTTTTCTTTTTTTCTTTTTTTCTGTTTTTTTCCTTTCGAGGAAAACAACCAGTTACCAGTCCGGTGTGTTTGATCGTACGTACGAGTTGACCTGTTCTTTATACCGAGAGATAACAGGTTGAAGCCATCGACAACCATAATTATTCGATCTTTAACGATTCTCCTGTCACTTTCAACGATCAATCTATTAGAACGAGGCGACGTTGCGCCAAGTGACGGGAGATTAAATTAGACTGATCTCGCGCGATCCAAGTATCGATTATGCGCTGTTTGTTTGGTTTGTACGACCGTCTTTTTGATCGTGATTTCGACTTCAGACGACGTTTCATTTGGGAATTGAATCTAGTGACTTTGGTATTGCTTAACACTGGAACTATCGACGAATGTAGAATTTTTAAATTAAAATTAAATTATTAATCAATTCATAAATTATTATAGAATTTTAGTGATTAAATTTAAAACGTTGGAATATGTTTGAAATATTCTTGCAGAATAGGACAATTGAATTCTTTCGAATCGTTGAAATACTTTCGAGACGAGATATTTTTCTGAAGAATATTAAAAGATTTTAGATTTTACTCTGAATGTTAGATACTCATTGCTAATTAATCGATTATTGTTACAATATTTGAAATTATTTTGAATATCGAACTACAACTGTCTTGTAATATACTTTAAATGACAAATATATCCGTCTGTTTTACTAAAATTCTGAATTTAGAAAATTTTCAAATTTTCAAATCACAAACTGATCATTTCAACCAATTTGACGTCAATTTCAAATAGAGGGCAATGTTTCTGTCAAAATTTTTTAATAAAACATAACAATTATATTTTTCAATATACATCTTTCGAAGTAATCGAAAATAATTTGAAAAAATTCTTAAAACTTAAACGGCTTTATATAAAATTAGAAATTGAAAGAATAAATTGTTCTCAATCGCTATTCGTCTGCTACCTCGTTGGAATCTAAAGCATTTGCTGAAAGAGAAATCCAACACAAAAATCAACTTTCCTCGAGAAAAATAGAGAAAGAAATATGCCGATGAATTAAATCAATCTCGACTCGAGCGCTGTCTCGTGCACACGGATGTAAAATTATCAGTTGTCTAAGGATCAATTTAAATTTGCATAGGTACGCGTTGCAAATATTATGCAACGTACACACTGTGCTGTACAACGTTCGGTAATTGTAATTTCTATCACGAACGATGTTTAAACCATGTATTCACGAGCGATTAAAACTACCAAACAATCACAGTCTTGTTTATCTCTGAGCAATTAACGCGAATAGATAAGTAAAGTGCAGTAAATATATTTATAGAGGTGATTTGCAGACCGCGAAATTCTAGATCGACTGGTTTCACGATAGCAACTTGCGTTCCAGATATTATTATTATTATTATTATTATTATTATTATTATTATTTAAATTTCTATCCGCAGAAGGATTAACTTTCGAGTGAAATTAGGGATATTAAATCATTCGTTTCGCTTTTGATGTCTACGTTGCGTGTCTACGTTAAGATCGGAATTATCGATTTATCATGTATGTTTCATGCGCATTTAAATACGTTGTGGCAAAAGTATTTATTTTAGGAATAAATAAATTCGTCTCACTTTTGCGTAGATATGATATACTATAGTAATTCTTTGGATGCTCAAAATTATCAAAAGTCAAAAAGTATAACATTGAACGATATATATAATAAATTGAGAACAACCTTCTTCAAATATATATATTTTGACACGTTTATTCAATGTATTAGAGTATGTTATACCGTTTAATTTTGTTATTATTTATTGTTACACGTTACATGACTATGTGATACTTGTTGATTTTTTAGTAATCAGTAATCGTTCACTATTGACTGTGCTACTAACTAAATTGTCGATGTTATTATGCAACTTCTATAAAATGAATTATTTCATTATTCATCATTGATATCATTGTGTAACTTTTAATGAGCGAATCAATTATTTTGTCATTAATATTATTACATAACTTATAATAAGTAAACCAATTGAAATTACTAACTAAATTGATATTATTATATAACCCCTGTCATTACATAATCTCTAATTATTTTATTATTGATTAGAACCAACTAAATTGTTTCAAATTCATTACAGTATCGATTATATTTCACTAAACACTCAGAAAGTTAATATTAAAATTATCAATAATTTATTATGCACTGAGACAGTTTGAGCGTTCTTGTTCAAAGACAAATTTTGTCTCTCCTGTTTTCTAGTTTGAATGTACTGTAGTATAATCATCGAGAGAAGCGTGTGTCGACGACACAGGTGGTCCCGTTGGTGGATATCAATTTTTCAAAGCAGGATGTCTGGAAGAATCTCGCGACAGGTGGTGAACGAGCAATTAAAGCGATGGTAATTCAATATTCGCCGATTGAGGATGTCAGATTGGTGTCGGCTCTAATATGATTAATTCTTTCAAATCGTTTCAAATCCCTCGTTCGCATGTTTCGAAAAGTTAGAAAGATCAAATTAATGCTAATATTAGAAGTACCTGCAGGTACACTCATTTTTCAATGAGACATTCTTTAATCAAGTTCCATTCTACGTTTCATTTTCATCGCATCGAGTTCTCGAAATTTGTTCTGACTGCGTAAAAGTGTTGTTAAATTTTATATACTTGATTTTATTATTAATTGAATATGTATATACCCGAGTTTATAATTAATAATTAATACAATACTTGAATTAAATTAATTATAATATACAAATGTAATAACAGCTTCTTCGAAATTTTGACAAATTTCAAATTTGTAAGAATTATCAAATACAAAATCCAGAGTCTGGGTTTGTTAATTAATTTACGCGTTAAAAGACGAAGGATGTGATTTACAATTACCAGCTAGATATATTGATTTGATAATTGACAATTACACTTCTCCCGTTATAAATTATTACAATTTTTTAAACGATCTTTCGTAAACATGACACAATACTGTTTCTTTTACATTTGCATTTCCATCGTTGCTTGTTTTGTGTTTCATTTTACTTTATTACGTTGTTAGCCTTTCTCTTTTTGATGAGTTAAATAAACGAACAAACGAATGAGTAAAACATCGAGTAAATAAAAAACTGCTCGACTTGTACCCCAGTACAATTCGTCTCACTGAAAGGCCCTGTTCCGACTAAGAAATGAAGACGACTCTTTTGCCGCAAAATTTTATCGATATGCAAACATTTGAATCGATACAAAACAAATTACAGACGCGATCGCTCAGTAGCAGACAACGCCACTCCTACTCGAGGTCTACCCCACGCCCCCTCACGAATCACGTGACCCAAATCAACCAATCGCTAATTTTCGTTGCATTAGCGTTGCAGCTGAAGAGGCCCGATTTTCTGGATTACCCCCGCTAAAATCACTTTCAGTGATAATAAATTAAACGAAACACCAACATTCCAAGACATCTCGACGCGATTTTCAGAACATAATGCAACACAGAGTCACTCAGTCGATGTTCCGCGGCACGCACATCCTCGCGCATGCATAATTAATCGCACGTGCCTAAATAATACGATTACGCGGCTAATTCCAACTAACGTTCGGCAACAAGAGAACACGCTCGTCGCCGGTTTTAACGATTTTTCTCTTAAGCGGAAGATCTGCTGCGGTAGGAAACGATTATAAATAACGCGAACGGGAGAAAGTATGACGTCCAAACATTTATCCAGGCGATTAAACGCTCTCAACTCGCTTGGTAATCGGTCTTCGAGAGATGGAAATCGACAAGGATACGAGCTATGATTTTTTTTTCGAGCATCGGAACGATCGACTAGGTACTCGATTTCTGAGCACTTTCGATGTCTCCCTCGATGAAATCGGCTGCACGGTTTCACTTTCAGTGTGCGTTCTCCGTGTCGCGCAGCTTTTTTTGTGATTTAAACTGTAATTGAATTGCAATAAATTTTGACGAGAGTTGGTTTTTGATGTATTAGTCGAAATCATTTTTATTGTATGAATTTTGCAACATAATAACATTGTAACTTGTAGTTTTGGTGATTTTTAACCGACAAATTTTCAGATCGTTGATATTCTTAAAAGAAGCGAAATATTCTTTGTACAAAAGAAAGAACACATGGCAAAAGTGATGATTTGGAGATTGAATTTGTCATAACAACGAGAGAAACTGCGAAAATGTATTATTGAATTTTCACGTAATAATTTGAATGTTTTATTTCAAAATAAATCTAATGAATTAAATTAAACTCAAAATAAGTTTGAGTTTTATGCATGTTGTATCGATGATTTTTAATTGAAAATCTTTTATTTAAAAAAAGAAGAAAAATGGTAAGAAATTCATAGAAGTTTGCTGTAATAACAAGAAAATTTACACGAAGATATTAAACATTCTACTGTAAATTTCATGTACTTCAAAAAAATAGTAGCAATTTACTTTGTGTAATAAATAATAAAACACATGGAAAAATCTAATAAATTAAAAATCACATTTGTTTCTATTTTTGTTCAAAAACAAAAATAAAAAAAAGAAATGGACAAGAATATATTACAGAACAATTAACGCAGTTAAATAGATATTCTAAATATTCTACTTCAAAATCAAAGTAACACACTGAAGCGTGTAGTTTAGTTTTTCAATAACAGGTTGATTCAAATTTCAATTTTATTTCTTAAATCTTATTTCATTTTTCCTGATACTCTTCTCCCTCTAATTTCACAATTTATTTCAACACCAACAAAATTCAATATCCCAAAGGAACACACTCTAAAAAGTAATTTAAATTTTATTTATCCTGGTCCCAACGTGGACTCGACCACTGAAACCACCATGGAGAATCTATCCCGAACCGCCATAAAACGAGAAAATATAGGAATTTAAAACGACAGTTAAATCCCACAGTCGAATTAATTTGCGCGCCTGATACCCTCCTATTTTATTTTTGCGTTCTTTCTCGAAAAACGAGAAGAGACAAATAAAGAGAGAGAGAGAGAGAGAGAGAGAGAGAGAGAGAAAAGAAAAGAGATATATTCAATCTCGACGTGTCCCCACACACGTTCACCTTCGAGCGGCGTTTCCATCACGTTTGTCCAACCGGAATAAAAAAGTTGTATCAACGAGCGACGAATAAGAGGGAGAGGAAAAGGAGAACGAAGAGACAAAACAATCGGGAGAGAACCGAGAGTCCGTCTGTTTTTTGGACGGAGCCACGGTTGGAAACTATAAAAATTCCTGGAAAACGAAAGCAAAACAACCAGCCCGGTCGAATTCCAGCAGGGAGGGAGAGGCGACAGTCGAAAGGAGGGGGCGAAACCGCGACGCCAACCCCAGAGATCAGGTCGCAATAAACGTCTTGGAATTTGAGTTTCAAATCTATTTAGCGTTTAGATTTCCCAGTGGCCACCTTTTCTTTTTTTTTTAACTTTCTACTTTTCGCAGTATAAGTTACTTCTCATTTCTCGCTACTCGATGTTTCATAAATCGTTGGTTTGGTAAATCTGCGAAGTCTGGCTACTTAACCCCGTAGTTTTGCGATAGTTTTTTTAATATTAGGTATACCATAATATTTTTGATATTAGTTTTAATATAATATAGTGTCAATATTATATACTTAAGTAATTTTTATCGACATTATTTTCACTGATGTATTATTATTCGAGTGTCAATGATAATTTTAATATTAAAATTTATTACATCGAATATTCACGAACCATTCGATTTTAATATTTGTGAACACTTAACATTTACAGTCATTTGATAAATTGCTCCAATTAATGTTAACCTCTGTTGCACTAAAATAAACTATTATACGTGTATGGCACGTGTGCGACTTACCACGACTCAAGCTCAATAATAATAATTTCTCCAAATCATGCTCGACCTTCTTTGCCCAAGTAACGTTCCATCGAGCTTCATAAAAAAGAAACGAAGAAAGAAAGAAAAGAGAAAACGAGCAAAGGAAGGAGGAAGAAGCGGACAAGAGTTGATAATAAGACGAACGACCTGTCCGCATACATATTCATGCTGCTTTTTTGAGCGTACACGTATATTCGATAACGTCGCACGTTTCACGAGGATGAAACTCGAGGATTTCATCTTCGGTTCGGTAAAGACATCTTTGCTAATGACTTTAATTGTTTTATTGTCGTGATAAATTCCGCAAGGTAACATGGCGTCCGCTTCGTAGGTGGTCAGACGAGAGTACGCACTCTCATAATCGCGTATGTGTTATATTATAATCGTTTATCGAGGCACTTCCAAATTATTGGAACTATCTGGTCGTTGGGTTCACTTTCGCTTGACGCAGAATTTGTTCAATAATTATATAAACATATGAATAACGTATACACGTATATTTACATTTAACACATTATAAATGTATTATTAATTGCATCGAATAAACATTTTGTTCGCGATTCAACGCAAATGCAATTCCGCGGAGAAAGTTTTATATTGTAACATTATAATCGTCACTGTAATTGTTATTAATTGTTATTTAATTGTTAAATTGCAACCTACTAATCGAAATTTTACGATCAAAGGAGTTATTCGTACAATGTTTTCGAATTTTGTAGTAAAAAGTCGACTCATAAAAATACGTATTAATTTATCGAAATAGATATTTCACCAGATGCTCGAATAGTTATTTTTGTATTGAAAAAGTATATTTATTCACATGTTCGATGTATTTATTCCGCGTTAAGAAATAATATTCACACGTTTCGTTTGATTTATTTGTATTTATCTGAATTAATATATAAATCAATACAATACAAATTAATTTCAAATCGTTTAATTTAATTAAACAACACGTTTAATTTAATTTGTTTATCTGAAACACCTCGTTGCATTAATCAAATTTGTCTTCTTGTCTTCTTTCGTAATAAACAAATCAATGTTACACCAGCAGAAGACATCTCGGTCCAAATCCGCCAAATATTTAAATGCTCGCGAACGACGGCGCACCCCACGTCGAGTTGACGAAGCCGATGATATCGATGAACGATAAGGATTATCGGGACGGTTGCACCCCGCGGTGAGACACAGCCTACCGAAGCGTGCTTATTACGCTTCGTTTCGTTCGCATTGTCCGATTTGATCTGCGGAGGAGCCTCCAATTTGTTCGAGGGCAAGACAATGCACTCAACGGGGGGGCCGAACAACGCGGCCATTTGCACGCGTTGTTTCCTACGAAGATTCCCGCTCGGCTTTATCAGCCAATTCAGACGTCGACGAAATTTTAGATCAATTTCAATTCACATTTCAATCAATTTTAGTGGAACTTGAATCTCATTCCAATTTCAACTTTATTCTATTATTTTATTGAAACTGAAATTCTCATCCACCCTTTCAATTTTATTTGGACTCAAAAATCTATTATTTGGACTTATTCCAAATTTTATTCGGAAACTGAAATTCTCATCCACCCTTTCAATTTTCTACTTGGACTCAAAAATCTATTATTTGGACTTCAAATTCTCATGTCGACTTCACTGGCTGTTCTAATTTCGCCAAAAAGTTCCATCGAACGTCACTGAATTTGAAGCGAAATGAAATCTGCTGGCACGCGAAATCGTCTGGAAACGAGGTTGTCGACGAGACTCATTCCAGCCTAATGACGAGGCCCGAGTCACGGAAAAATGCAATTTCTAACCGATCATAAATATCCATCCAACGAATGGAACGTGCGCAAAACGAATATACCCGTGCACCTTCCACGAACCGTGAAAGCACGCTGAAAACAGCCCGAAGAAGCGAGGAGGCGAGCTCTTTTCTTAGGCCGCGCATTCCTCGAATTAATCAAACCGATAACCGATCTGTCGATCCGGAGTAATTAATCTTCGATGGGCAAAGCGAGCAAATAGGAGAGATCCATTTTTCTTGTCGTTTCATCCATCATCCGCGAGATGCTAGAAACGAAAAGGAGCGAAAGAAGATGCAATAAATACTTGGCTAGCGCCAAGTTTCACCCTCTGAAAGTTTGCGAATCTGCCACGCTTGGATTGATAAGAGTCATTTGAATCCATCATGGACGGAGACCAGTTAGTTGTCAGGAACGTGATTTAGAGTACAGAAACTTCTCAGGTGTGAAACGTGTTGTGTGCAGAGAAAATGAAATAAATCAGAACAAAGCAGCGAAAGAAATGAAAATTGCTAGTTTGAGGAAATAAATATCTCGAATGAATTGTGAATTTTAACAACCAATCATTCTAATTAACAGAAAGACGAATAAAAACATTTTCGAACCCACGCGTAAACTCGCTGTTCTTGAAAATATCTTCAATTCTTCAAAGCCAAAGTGTAATTTGAAAACGTTCGAGAACGTGAGAAAATCAATTGGTTTAAATCTGTTCTGACTTCAGAAAATTTTACAGATCCAGAATCACCATCCTGGGTACTCTTTAAGTCGCAGATTCGCATAATAGTAATTCGCTGTTATTGTAATTTATCTTCCAAGTCCGTGAACGATTCATTAACTGTGACGTTCTTTATAACGAAATATCGTTTTATTGCTGTGTTCAACCAACTGATTTAATTATCGCTAATTATAAAACTGATACCACGCGTCGCGCAAACATGAGAATTCAATTTGGGCGTTATTACGAGCGTCGCTGGTGCATTTAAAAAGTTCGTACGTATAGTCTCCGGATTCTATTTTCGTGTCGAAGAGAGAGAGAGAGAGAGAGAGAAATTATATCAGAAAATGTGCTCTCGCTGCTCTCTAATTGCGAACAGACCTGTTCGAGAGGTCTGAAAAAGACGGTGATCAATTCTCGTGTTTGTCATTACGGAGGCAGTATAATTATAACCGTTAGTTACACGTTCGGTCCGCTATCTCTCTCCGCCGGTTCCAGTTTTTATAGACCATTTGCATATTTTATTGATCGGATTCCGGGACAGACGAAACATCAAAACGCGTTCTCAGACTCTCTACCGATGCTTCCAGCAATTCCCGATTTATTAAATTAACAGCCAATATCCTTACAGTTACGAGAATTAACAGCTAATACTCTTATTGTTATGAGAGTTTTACATGTGGCGTTGAGAGATCAGAATTTTAGATATTTTTAGTCTTTTTTTGTCGTAAAGTGCAAAAATCTCGAATGTAATATTTGTCACGCGAACTTATAATTCGTTCTTCACCAAGAATGACAATCCCATGATACTTTCGCAAATGAAAATATTATAGTATTCGCAAATATTTGTTACACGAATTTACAAATGACAAACCTACTTTCGCAAACTGAAGATATTACAAATATTCAATAATTAAATCTGTGTATAATACAACGAACACGATATGATAACTAAAATACAGTTATAACAATTATATATATTATACGTATATTAATAACTAAAATACAATATAATATATTATAAGAGTCATTATAAATCTCATACTGTGAAATCGTGTCAGATTAAAACACGCAGCTTGATATGTAGGTTAGATTTGAAAAATCTAACCTACATATCAAGCTCCAACCTAACCTAGAAATCTTAACCTGACCTAAAAAAAATTCTTCGATAGCTGACACTCGACAGTGATCTTCGTCAAATTTCAGACGCACGCGCAACCCACCGTTTCCAATCGAATTCGTTCCATTCGCCTAACGGAATCTAATAACTTTCCACTAAAGACCGCGTGACGTATGAATAAACGCGCGTGTGTGAGTAACGGAGGACAGGTTCTACCACCCTGGGACACACTCTGACATTTGCCAGAGTTTGATAGCCAGCGGAGTGGTTCACCTATGAGAGAGCCTGTATACTCGTACGGCGCGTTACATTTGCAATGCGTGTTGCGTGTTGCGTCGTGAGGAGATACACGCGTGCTCGCGTGCACCGGTGTCATAAGCCTCGAGTACTCTTGTACCAACTCGAAAGTGTTCACCGAGAGTTATCGAGCCTCGTGCCTCTTCTTCGAATTTTGCTCGCTTTGCATTAAACGTGCGGATCGATCTATACTCAGTGGGTTTCTTCTTATTCGCGACGCTTCGTTCGAATTACTGGTCAATTATTAAATAATCTTCGTTGCAGGTTCTGCAAGCCTCGCAAACGTTTCAATCGCGTTTCAATAGGTTTTTGGATTGTGCGAAGTTGCGACGAATCGACAGATTGTGCATCATTATTGCGGGTAACGGGTATTAATATATAATAATAACTATTTTATATTAATATTTGGCATTATTGTGATGTAATAATAATTTTGTCAATTTATTATTATTATTATTTATTATTATTACTATTACTACTACTACTACTACTACTATTTTTATTTTTATTATTATTATTATTTTTTCCCTGTTTCAAACACACGTTTTTGAATTGTATGATTTTTTATCGTTACATTATCATGGTAATTAATAATCAATTAATAATATTTAACTTGATTATTATTATTTTCTCTATTTCGTGTACACGTTTTTGAATATAATGTAGTACACGGTGTATACATTATTTCTTGATGTAATTTTTATTTGTAGCTCATTAATATGCTCGTGCATATCATTACACGAACGCTTCTATTCGTACACACGTCTATGTGTGTGTCGCGAGGACACATATTTTCGTCGACGAAATATCAATGTCCGGCCGTAAATTCGCTGCCCCGAATGAAATCGAATACATTAATTCATCGAATCCGGTAGCAAAATCGAGTTTAAAACCGGTTAACGTTTCCAACATCGTTGTCTGGGCAAGTGCCGGCGAAATCTCGAATCGGCTTCCATTTATCGATCCGATATTTCCTGGATACGATATTATACATCTTTCATTTCTCTTTCTTTATCTTTACGGGTACTTGTAATTGCGGGGAAGAGAAATTTCGAGCGAATCTAGAGTGGTTTCTTTTTTCTTTACGACGATCGCTCGACTTGCTTTCCTCTCGTTCAAAATGTCGAAGAACGAGGCTGCGCTTTTCCTTCGTTTCTCTCTTCCTTCGCTCGAGTTTTTTCAACGTTCTTCGCTAGTGATGAACTACGAAATTGCTGAATCATTCATAATTTAGCAATTCATAAATTCTCAAACTTTTAGAAGAGATGGAGGGTATTCAGAAAATTATTGAGGTATGAATTAATTATCAATGAAGAAAATATTTTTCGAGTTCACTGTAATTTTCGGCTCAAATTAGTTCCCGATTTTGACATTTAATTTCAACTTTCGAGCTCTTTGGTGATAATTTTAAATTGTCGAAATGATCGTGATTAAATTAATGACTCGATGGGTGAAAATTGTTACTAGCAACAGCCCTTCGCGATTCAATTTAGATTAATTAAGTCGCAAAGAAATTATTAGGAAAATTTATAACATCAAACGCTGAATTTCACGATATTAATATAAAATTCCTTGTAATATTAAACGTAGAACGTAGTATGATTTTGATACAATTATTGATTACATTCAAATCAAACGCTACCGATTTTTCATTATTTTGAAAAATAACACCGTAGCAACGCGATCGAGTAAAGTATAATATATTGTTTCCATCAATTTTCAATCTTCTTCTGAAAACGCATTTAATTAGCATGAGTCACCGGTTTCTAGCGGAATGTTAACGGTAAGCACGGAAGGGGGAGAAAAAGAAGAAGAAGAGGAAAAATAAGAGCTCGCCGGTGTGCATGCTCCAGTAGCGACTTATTTTCAATGATACATATTCATCCAGAGGAGCCACGAGTCGAGCCTCGAACGACGTGAAACGCGCGGAAGGAAGACACCTGACTATAAATTAATCGCTTCTTGTTACTCCAACCTCTTATCTTAATAGTCTCGAGGGGGGAACCTCGGCCACTTCAATGCCTTTTTACTTCCCTCTTTCCTTTTCTCCTCTCCTCTTTTGTATCGGACGATGTCGAGGGAATTTGTTCGCTGCGCGAACATTGGGAAGGTTCTACTTCTCTTTTCTTTTTGCTCGGCTCCTAATTTATGAAGGAACAGGCGCTTCTTTTTGTGACTTTGAGTCGTGTCTTTCAATTTTTTAATTTCGCTAAACACGATTTGTTCGTTCAACAAAGCGAAAGGAACTCATTAATATAATTAATTCAAATGGATTCATATTAGTATTTTAAACTGTTAAAGTATGTACATGATTCATTTGGAAACGAATGCTCAATTTTTGAATAAAGTTGTAATTAGTACTTCGAAACTATTCGAAACTTTTCTGTTTTGGAAGTGTCTCCACTTATTTTCTTAAAAATATTATTCTCTTGCCACGAGTTTCGTCATACTTCGTATAAAATCATTTGAAATGTATGGAATAATAAATATACATTAATTATTAATAAATGTTACTCAAAACATTACTAAATGTTATATATTACGTAGAAATATCGTTTAGAACGAACAAACATCACGTCTAGATCTATCATCGTTCAGTAAGAAAACAAAATTTCCACTAAAACAGTCAGCTCTACTGTGCAACGAGAATTTCTTCGACAGAGACTTCCAAAAATCCTACGATCCCACCTGCGCCAGCCAGCTAAAAAAACTTGTTCGTAGCCTCGATATAAAGTTCCAGCCAGCGATAATAATCGCTAGACGAGAGAAATTCTCTCAAGCTGAAAGAAACTCTCAGGTAACCCTTTGTTAATTCACGGACCTCTCCCGTAAGAGAAGCTCGCGACAAGTTGCAAGTATGTAAGTAGCGACGAACGCTGACGTAAGAAATCCAAGATGGCGTTTCGGTTGAAATCCACAGCGCGGTCAGTGGAGTCCGAAGGAAATTTGCGTCGACGTCTCTCGGCGCGTTCGATGTTATTTGCGCACGGTGACAACGTGGCGAGAAAACGAGACAAGGTTCTTCTGAAATGTGCGCGTTGCTCGCGGGGTTGTGACCTCGTACGAAAACACGTGATCTCGCGATCACAATTCGTAATTTCTTTGCAATTGCTCTTGGGATTTACTCGTTCTCACGAGCTTTCGCCATTCTTCGAGATTGCGGCTTGGCAGCGTTCGCGCGACAATTTCGAAATTTGAAATTTAAAATGTTAGCTGCGGTGATTTGCTGCAGATATTTTCAGTCGAAACCGAGCAAATCACCGGCATCGTTGCACAGTCGCGACGTTTGCAACGAAAAAAGGTGGCCGAGGAATGCAAATCATTGCAAATTAACGACTTTGCGAGTTCACAGCGCGATAATTTCACGATTTCGAAATTTACCTCCACCCTGCTGTTACTTGAAATTATTATTATCTTGAATAACACAAATGTCATTCGAAATAAAAGACTGACCCAGTTCAAACATTTCTCGCAAATGAAACTTTCATTCTTACTAATTATTTCGCCTCCCTCAATCTGTTTGAAATTGTCGATCGAAACTATCGCAGCCAATCGAGGAAACGAACTGAAAAGATTCCAGTTACAGGAAGCTGAAACTCTCAAGAACAAGACGTCAAACCGCGAGATCATGGAGATCAATGAAAATCGGGCCGACGAATTTCTCCAATCTGCCGGTATATATATAGACGTAAACTCGAATCGATAAAGCCGACCAGCTTCTAGCATGCTATGCTATGCTACTCGGGGAAAACGAGCTTAAAAAACGTGACTGATCGACGTTGAGTTCCCGATCCGAATTGGCAAAGGTCTCTGGCAGAAATGAAATGAAATTCAGAGAGGTTAATTCACTTCAACCGGCGAATAAACCAGATATACTGGTAACACTTGCTCAGGTTCGACTTCCGAAGCTGGGCTAAAGGGTGACAATCGTGATTTCGCCCATGCCCGACCGGTAACACTCGTTACGTAAGACCACAGGCAAAATTCCCGAGCGCGACGCGATTTTCCAATCGGGCGACCGATTAATTTTCCAGTTAATTAATTTTACAGTGTTAGCCGTGTCGTTGATTAATCAACGAATAGAGTTACACTCGCGCGCGTTTGATCAATCTTTGATCAACGGTGTTTTCTACTTTTTTCCCTTTTTTACATATTATACATATTAAAATACTTTTAGTATTTAGTTTTTAGTATTTTTCCAATCGTACAAAATTTTGGCATTTAGCAATTAGCACCGAGCTTCTAGTATTTTTCTGATTGCATAAAATATTACAAATGTTTCTCTGACTATATAATTATATTAAATTATACAGTAAGTATTTGTTAATTTAATTTAATAAGTTTCTCTGTAGATGGCGGTGATTTGCATCAATGAGTTAATTCCAGCTTGCAATAATTATACTTAAAAATTTTATCTTTACAATTTTGCTACAATATTAGATTTTTGTTCCATTGAATATATTTTTAACTTGCGCGAACGTACTGGATATTAATGATGGTAATTAAAAAATTGGTTTAATGTAAAGATTAAGTACCGTCATTAATGTTCGTGAAAGCATGAATTATTACTCGATTCACTTGAAATTATTGGTCGAGTTTTATAATTGATTGAAACAGTTCACCTGAAATAGTTTAGTTGAAATGATTGATTTCTAAAATTACACTTCCTGCAGGAGAAATTAATATCGAACGTTGCAACAAAACCAAATATTCATCAAGAAACTGCAGACAAAATTTTCCCAGCTGCAAAGTTTCAAATTAGATCTAAGTTGAAATGAAATTTCAAGATTAACTTGCTGATTGGCTAATTACTGTACGATTAATTAAAGCGAAATTCTTCGACAAGTTTCAACCAGTCACAACTCAATTTCACGAATCACAGGTCATAGATCAGATTCTGAATAGTTGATATATCAGCACTTTCAACTTGTTTCGTTCCTCTGTCGAAAGTTAAATTGACTGTTACAACAGATAACATTTTACTAGAAAACTTGGACGAATGATTAATCGTTGAAATTTTGTAGCAAGATATTGTACGTTTCAACGGGAGCTCTCGTCGATCGCACAATAAGTTGAATTACATTCCTGAAACTTTCGATCGATAATAACACGAGCAATTCATTGCAACGCTGTTGCTGTTGCAACAACTTGTCAGGTGTTTGAAAAACGAAGGAAAAAAAAAAAGAAAAAAGAAGAAAAAGAAGAAAAAGTGCAAGAAAAGTATCTATTAATCCTGGTAGATTATTCAAATTACGCAGCGCGGTTTCTATAAGAGGTTTATGTTAATTCGACGACATTTCGTCACAGTTTAATACTCGCGAGGCTGTAAAACGCTAAATTGCCGATAAACTGTTGTACCTGACAATGAATGATTCATGATTCACCTAATTTAAATTGCCACGTTTATGAATCCTTTCTTTCCATTTTACTGCAAGCGAGGTCATAGGGGGGGAGAATGAACGATCGACTGCGTTGCAATAATTGATTTCTTTGTCCTTGCGAATTTCACGTAAAAGTGCGCCGAGATGTTGATTTTTATCATTACACGCTTTCATTTTTTCATGGATACAATTTGTACTTGTATCTTTCATTTCGGGCTGTGATTTAAATTAAATTCAATATTATCGTAAATATCTCATTTATTTGAAACTGAAGTTTTTTCAACGTCAATATAAATTAAATTCAAAAGTATTCGTGATGTAACTCGATCAACGCTATGGGATCCAATTCCATGAGATCATTATGAATTCTGATCAACAAAATTAAACTGTTTGACTTCAAAAACATTTTACAAACAGTTTACAAAGAAAAAAACTAAAAAAGGACATTGCACACTCATAATAATAAACGAAAATTCTAAGTTAAAATATTCGTAATGCAACACAAAATTATAAGATTAAACCCACTCGATTTGAAAAACGTTTACACGTTCGAGAGAAAAGAAAAAAATAGAGAAGGATAACGCAATGAAGAAAATTTCAAGTTCTAAATTTTCAATTAAAATATTCGTAACGCAACGTTACGAATGTACATAAAATTACATAGAAACGTAACATAACAATGTGACAAAATATAAGTATAATATGAAATATTTAAATAAAAATTGAAATATCGAAATTAAACCCACTCGTACTTGAGAAACGAGTCTTTGAGCCTGCAGTCTACGCGCTGAGGAGGAGAAAGAGAGAAATAGAGAAAGAAGGAAGGCTGTGTAATACGCGCGTGGCCCGGGGAATAGAAAACGGCAGGAAGTTGGTCGATACCAGGAGCCAAAACAAAGGAAAACCACCAAACGAGACGGAGATACGAATCTCCAAGCGTGGGACCGCCGCGTGTACAGGTATCGTGCGTCGAAGCGTTCGACGTGGCTCTAACCAGGAAATATCTGGGACGCGGTAACAACGATTCCAGGTTCTTTTTGACCCCGTAATTTCCACGTTGCGAGAGAAAGAGAATTTTGTTCGAATTTCGAGAGAATTTCGAGTTTTTCCACTGGAACGTGGAAGAAAAGAAAAGAAGAGTAAAAAACCAACGAGCATTTATATGTTTATATATATGTACATGCAGATATGTGTGTGTTTAACAATTTTTTTCAACTCTTGTTTGAAATTGAATAAATGCTAAACAATTATAATGGCAAAAAGAAAACTACTTTTGCCACGAAACAAGTGTTTATACTTTCTTTCAATCATCTTATACTTACAATTTAGGTATTACGTAGGTGTGTCATCAATGATATGTACAATGGCGGATGAAAGGAAATTCGCTATTTATAAAGAACATAATAAGGAATATTTACAACATTCATAAGAAATAAATACCTTTACAGAGAACATTTACAATATTTATAAAGAACAAACATTTTTATAAAGGATATATTCATAATATTCGTATAGTCTCCAATTATTACCATAATGTATAATTTTCTCCAATCCTTTGTATTGTATTATTCGTGTAACATTCTCCAAGTTTTACAAAGAATGTTCATAATAGTATTCTAATTATTAGATTAATTATTAGCTAATAATTATTGATGTAACATTCTCCAATTGTTATATTCTTCATTCTTTATATTCCAATAATAGTAACAACAATCCACCTTGAAGTATATATTCACCGCTCTCATTGAAGGTAATTTTATTTTCCAAAGGAAAAAAAAATGCCACACTTTCTTACCACCTCTTGAACTTTCTTCTACATTATATTATATTATATATAATAAAATAATAAAAAGAATTTAATAATTTTTATAATATAATATTTTGTTACTGAAAGTGATTTTAGCGGGGGGGAACTCAGAAAATCGGACCTCTTCAAGTGCAACGCTCATGCAACGAAAATTAGCGATTGGTTGATTTGGGTCACGTGATTCGCGAGGGGGCGTGGAGTAGACCTCGAATAGGAGTGGCGTTGTCTGGTACTGAGCGATCGCGCCTGTAATTTGTTTTCTATCGATTCAAATGTTTGCATAACAATAAAATTTTATGGGAAAAAAGTCGTCTTCGTTTCCTAGTCAGAACAGTTGCTTCTGGGCTGTTCAGTTTTTTATGTTATAAAATATTTTATTATAATTATTTTATTGTAATATATAATATATAATAACAAAAAGAATCGAACGTCCTTCGCAACAGGGAGCATAATGTATTCTAGCGTTACAGAATAATAGCGGTCAGTTGCATCCGTTGTTATTTTTCTCATTTTTAACTCTGTTGGATTCGGGGTGATTTTACTCGATGGAACCACGATCCGAATGGCAGTCATTACTGTCCAATAACGACTTCTTTGTTTTCCTCTTTACCGAGCCCAGGGTAAGAACGCGGCGCCTTTGACTGTACGTACGTTCCTCTTCTTCTTTTTATTCTGTTCTACGGCGAGTAGACGATAGGGTGAGTTAATGTAGCTGTTACAATGTAGCTAATGGCGGGTTGGCTTCGGTTTTGTGGCGGAGATGATGATACAAGGGTTAAGAACGAACTCTGTGCAGAGTGATGACGGGTAGAAGTATACTGGATTGAAGGGCAAAACCGCGATTTATCGTTAAAAGGATGGCAGAAAGGTATTCTTTCGAGGGTTGTAGAATTGATCCATCCTCCGAGATGGATGGATAACGATTTGTGTATTATTCACGAGCGACTCGCCATTCAGATTCACGTCAAAGTGTTACGCGAAATTTAGTAATTTATTTTCTTTACATGCAAAACGGTTTATAGGAAATTCATTTAGCATTCTTTTCATTTTTAAATTTGCCTCGATATTTCTGTTAATGTTTATAGGAAATCCAGAGGCATAGAAATATACCGGACTGGATTTGATAAGTGAAATATTAATTTCTGGGTTTTTGATGGCTACAAATTTTCTGTTAAATTTGACAGAAAATTTCACAATTCATTTTAATAAAGATGGCATTAAATGAGTATAGAAGTACTTGTATAATTGCCAAAAATATTTAAAGTTATTTAAAGTTTCTTGATATTAATGACTGTTTTTTAAATTACAAGCATTATACGGCTACGCATTTATGTTTCAATGATATATTACTGAATTTGTTCAATAAATAGGTACAATTTACAGTTGAAAATAATTCAAGTTCTTTTGACTATCCGATTATTTAGTCATTCCATTATTTACTTATTTATCTAGTTATTTGATTATTTATTATTTACTTATATAATGTTTCTTACTAATTTCGAAATTTCACTCTGAAAAAAAGTATATAATTATTCAATAGATATTTGGAAAGTTTAGCGCAATTATGGAAACTGAAGTCATAACGAAAGAAAAATGACGCTAACAAGTATTACTCAAGATTTTATTTATTCTCGTTTTCACAATTTCACACAAGTTTCGTAATATTTCATGAAAATAATTCTGTAATGTGCAAGGAGAAAATCGAACGACTCAGACTATCATTGAATCAAGAGAACAAATTGAAAGAAAAAAGAGAAAATGAAACTACAAATTTAAAGAGAATTTAATTCAAGTAATATTTATCAATTTCTCTGACACAACTGTGATAATGCGCAAATAAATTTACTTTCAGCTGTTTAATTTTGCATAAAATTACTGTAATTTCACTTCTGTTGGATCATAGCTGCATGACAAATGAAAAATTTCTGCATTACTTTTATCTACCATGAAAACACGTTGAGAATCATTTAAGTCACATGAATAATAAATGATAATACAAACAATGTAAATTACTTTAGTATACAAATAACACGATGAAAAATATTTTTATCCCATGTTAAATGTAATTTAATTAAAAACTTTATATATATATATGTGTGAATATTTTCTTTCAACAAAAATTTAATCAAAGGCATTACAAATTCACCATTGTTACATTCTTCAGTCATCAACTCTGTATAGATCATCCAGATTCTTTTCCTCTGACCCTAATTATCTTCAACTAAAACCTGTTACTGTTAGCCGACATTAGAAACTTTTTCGCTTCTATTCTTCATTTTCGAATGATAGAACTCTCCGTCTTTTCGTGTACAGCGAACATGATTCACGTATATATATATATACACATACACACACACATACACACGATTTCTGAAGGGATCACGAAGGTCATTAATTTCTATCTAGAAGGTTCACTGGCCCGAAACACCTTGAAGGAATTAGGGGGTCGCTTACCTGCGTTCCCCAAACTCTAACTCTTTCAGGAAAAGGAAAAAAGAAGGATAGAGTCACGAAAGGCTTGGAACGCTACTTTCGAAATGGGAACACCAGTTATTTTCTATCGTGCGGTTTACAGTGTAGTACGTTAATGTTCTACTTGGAAAAAGAGTATAATAAATAATACGCGCGTCTTTTGGAAAATATTATAATGAATATCGTCTTTGGAAAATTGTATTATATCATTGATGTTGCTTTTGGAAAATTTCCGAAAAACTTTTACAATTAATATCCTTTACAGAATTTACAGAAAAAAAGAATTATGATATAATATATTTGGCAATGTAATCAATATGATGATAATATGTTTTTAATTCTATGTATATGCGTTTTATAATTTCTGTGTGTTTTTAAATTTTTGTTCCAAACTCGACCAATGTAATCATGATAGACGTGTCTCATTATAGTGTTGACAAAATCTCAAAATGTGTAATTAATAGAAATATAATTAACAGTATTGTATTACAATTTAAATATAAATTTAAATATATATATATATATATATATATTTAAATATAATATAACACTAAACATAAATTGTATATATAACTAAAACTCCTACATCTATAATAAAAATATACAAATATATATTTAAAATATATATATTTAAATATAATTAAAAATAATAATATACTATTATACTATAATATTAAATATAAATTATATTATTACTATTATTGTATACATTATTTTATATACATAAAACGATACCAAATTGTTTAACCTAACCTAAACCTAACCTAAACCTACAAGACTTCTGTATCTACAAGCGTCCAAATAGTTTCGTTCAACCTACCATACACGTTTAAAACCCTTAAAGAACTTTTAATACAGTCCAATTAGACACATCCATTGTCTCTCGACTGTGTGTCTGTCCATCCTCCTTTCCACAGCGGATCGATATATCCGCGAGGATATTTTTTTATCGCGGGATCGACGGTACAATTTCGACATTGTTGAACGTAACGAACCGCGCGCCCACGCGCGGGACCAGGATCGCGGATCGAGAGAATCGAGATCGCCCGGCGAAGATAACGCCGCGCAAGGATGAACGGGACCACCGATATCGAACAGTGTTCGCATTTGGCATAAAGTCGTCAATTATCGGGGACAAGCGGAACCAGCGGCGGAGGATGCGCGCGCGGCGAGTAGTAACGAGCCCAGCCGTCTCGATGACCTGCGCTGCAAACGCAAGCGACTAATGATGCCAAGCATCTCGTGTATCGAAATTCATGTTTTATGTATGCCGGCTAACGATTTCGGGATCGAACGGTCGCGTTGCCGTTTCTGCGACTCTTTCTCTTTCTCTCTCTGTCTTGCGACGACACACGGAACGTACGGAGAATCCCCTGGATCTCCTTTGATTCTGCTTTGACGAGGAAACGATAGAAACGATACGTCCTGTCTTTACTTTTGCTATTTTTCGTTGGCTCGAAGAGTCTTCGAGTTCGAATTGAGATGAAAAGAGAATTCGTGTGAATTGGAAAATTAGAAATTGCCTGGCAGGAGATTCGTTTTCCTAGTTCTTTGGATTAGACTGTGTTAAACGAGCAACGATAGATTCGAGATTGGAATGAGAAGTTTGATGTTCTAGTCAGGGTACTTGTGACTTTAGTTTTATATTAATTTCAGATTCTTATTAGTGGTTCGTACATGTGTTACGAATTAAAGTTATCGATTAAATGGAATTTAAATATATAATTTTCAGTGAATTTCTAGAATCGAGTGAAGGTTCTTTTATTATCACTGAAAGTGATTTTCGCGGACTTTTTCAGGTGCAACGTTAATGCAACGAAAATTAGTGATTAGTTGATTTGGGTCACGTGATTTGCGAGAGGGCGTGGGGTAGACCTCGAGTAGGAGTGGCGTTGTCTGGTACTGAGCGATCGCGCCTGTAATTTGTTTTGTGCCGATTCAAATGTTTGCATATCGATAAAATTTTATGGCAAAAAAGTCGTCTTCATTTCCTAGTCAAAACAATTGCTTCTGGGCCTTTTAGTGAGACGAATCGTGGGGTACAAGTCGTGCAGTTTTTTGCTGTTTTCAGTATTTGTTTACTTTTAACTGACAAATAAAATATTTTTAGTACCTACTAGTTTTGATTTTAATAGAAGGTTGAAGGAATTTATCTTGAATATTAATTTTGAGTACATATTAATTATTAAGTCAATGATGAACATTGACATTAAATAAAAATTTAATCATATAAATTTCCAGTTTTCTCTGATTCAATGGAAAATTCAATGTTTTATCGTTAGATCGATAGATATATTTTTTTAACAATTATTTTATTCCAGTTTCAAGTCACCGAATTCCAAGCTCCAATAATTTGACAGCAGAATCAAAGAATTAATTTTTTATTTCCCATTTCTAATACTAATATGAATTTTCAGAATCATTGGTCTGTTTCTTTAAAGCACTATTTTTCGCATTACCATTAATTCCAGGTTTCGCTAATTTCGCTAATAACAAGATCAGAGAGTGAATTTTTTTTACTTCCTATTAAATATAGTTCCAAATAGTTTGACGTTATTTTCAGTCGTTCATCCAGTTGCTAATGATCGCAGCAGGGGAATTACGGATCAAACAGAATTTAATTAAGTTTGCTCAGAACTGAACTGAATTTCTAGAGCGTTCACTAGTTCAATAGAGAGTTTAACGATAGGAAGGACAGCGACGCCTTTGTTTCCGAAGGAAGACAATCGCTTCTTTGTCTATTCAGAGACGAGAAGAGAAAATGAGCAAGGTTGATTTTGCTGCGCGGCGAGGAAACAAGATTTGTAGATAGAGATAGTCAATATATACCACATGCTGTTATTATCGAAGTTACAGTTTTCATTTCGTCAGGGAATAATTAGTATAGATACCAATCAGAAGGAAGTGATTATGAGAAAAGAACCAATCAGATTTACTTGCGTCTTCCATCAAGAAATTAGTTTTTTTTTCAACTCGATTAATTTTCTTTAAATGTCAATTCATTAAATAAATATTGCAATGAAATTTCTGGTAAAGCCATTCGTTCATCGTTAGAACAAGCATTTAATTTTGTGACTGGTTAATATATTACAAATTAGTTTTCTGTGTATTCTGCAGAATTATTTGCTTATTACAAAGGCAAGCGTTTAATTTTATTGTTGGCTGAAAACGTTATACGTTATACAGAATTGCTAATTCATTAATTACATAATTACCTGGCCATCTTTGTTTTGTTGTTAATGAAATCCATCAGATTGTTGCAAGATAAAATAGGAAAATGGAGAAATAAAATTATTATTATTACTGATGTACAAAATATTCCGTAACCAGAAAGAGAGTAACTGTGCAAAATTTCGTGATTTGACATTATTATTGGTATAGTAGTCATAAAATAATAAAAGAGAATTTTCTTTCTACGACAAAGTAGATTTCATTAAAAATCAACTAACAATAAGTAACTTTGTAAAGTACCATAAATAATGAATTTTAAAATACACTTGTGCGGTATTTATATCAATTTATAGATAAGCTGCTTTCTAAGAGGGCTTGAATAACTATACGCTATGATACATTATAATCCCTAACGTAGGTGGCAACTTGTAAAAATGATCGTTTTGCCAAACGTCGGCTTTCTCATAAATTCCAATTACGCGCGTAAAATTCCTCTCCACCCTCGAAACGAGAAACGAACGTCTAAAATCAGAAAATATACTGCTGTTACTTAGCAATAACGCCGAACTTTACGTAAATCCTCTGCGATCAATTGCAATTTCTGCTACTTTCGCAAATCTCCCGATGGGAGATATATATATTCTTTACGACGTTGCGGCACAGGGTGTAATAAATTCTGCAACAAGTTGAACAACCGAAACGAGTAGACTATAACGTTTCTGTTTCTACGTGCCTCGAAATGATTAATTAGACGAATATCATCGGTAAACAAAATTTTTGAATGAAACACGAGTGATCGTGAGGTTAGACAGAAATTTTAACGACTAAAGGTACTTCTCGACCGTTTGAACATTCACTAAAATTGCCAAAAGTAATTTTGCAAGTGTAGTTTAAAATTAAAAAATATTTTAATATTGTTAATTTTGATAAGATTAATAATTTTAATTATATCAGAATTAAATGTTTAATTTGAAATTCAAAATATATTCACCAAGTATATTGTTCAATATACTTTTACAATATTTTTATTTGCTCGATATACTTTGAACTTCTAACGAGTGAATTAATTGTATCATGTAAATTATTTACAATAAATTTTTCACAAATTTATATTACTTACATTGATCATTAAAAAAGTATTCTGTTTTTATATTTTTGATTTACTCTGTATAATTTTTAGATCTTTAAATACATAAAAATTTGGATATTAATAACATTTTTCCGTGCAATATATTTAGCACAGCTTTACAGTTTTCTGAGCTAGATACGCTTTTATTATAGTTGTTATTACTACGTATTATTATACTGTTTTATTTACGAAATTGCCAATAAAAATCTATGAAATTTATTTATGAAATAAATACAATAAAATATCAGAAAATATTTCTAGTATTAAAAGTAAAAGTATATTTTTCATTTTATTTTACATTGTACTGTCGTCTAATTCAAAAATTTCTACTATATTATCTACTATATTTGTAAATCTTTAATTTATTATTTTAACACAGCATACAGTTTTTATCCTATTGCTGTCATATTTGATATATTTATATATCAAGTAGACCTCTTCTAAAGAATAGTTTGTAAAAATTCAACAAATAGGCAAAAGCTTAACAGCTGTGTTTGTCAAATAACTCACCCGGTGCATCAACGCGCCTCGATGGAAAAAACTATCGACATTTCGAGTGACGTTCGTAACGAAATCTCGCAACGTAATCTGGTCGTGCAAGTTCGCACGCGAGGCATTTTTATGGGAGCCAAACGGCTCAAACGCCGCGCAAACAACATCAAAACACGATGGAGACGTTTTCTTCCTACATGGAGTTGAGATCGGATTTGGCTGGAATTCGACGGGATAAAGTTGTTTATAGGGTTCCGTCGCGTGTTAATATGTTTTTTGCCACGTTCAGGTGTCGCCTAAGCGTGATTGCTTTTCAGTGTATTCGTTAATTTACGATTAACTACGATCACTTTAATTAATTAATAAATAACGAAATACCACGGATAATCGCCGATGATCTTGTATATGCTCGTTTGTGCGTCTTCGCTAATTATTTTTTAATTACTTGCATTTTTATATTTCCGAACGCAATTTTTATAAATGCGGAAAAATTACGTTTATATGAAAATGTGAAATATGAAAATTAAATCTGTCTTTGCGTAGTTGTTTGGCACTATAAAAAATTTTGTAATAAATAACTGTAACTACAAAAAACGTGATATAAAAATTAAATCTTGCGAATGTATTCAAGTGTTGCATTTCCCTCTTTTCGTACAGTTTTCAAATTATTGAACAAAGAAAATAACCAATAGTGTAAAATACGAAGTGCCAAAACTTTTGTATAATAAATAAATATAAAAATTCATCAATAATATAAAAACCATTAACATCAATAATCCTGATATAAAAATTAAACCTTATCGAGACATAATAAAAATTCCACTGTCGATACATATTTATTTGAATATTATTTGAATATTCACTGTATCACTGACATTATTTGCAGTACGTAATGGAATTTTTTGACAAAAGGAAAAAATTGTTGGATGAATTATTCGATGAAATACACTTCTATGGTAAAAATAAATTTTTTTTTAAAACTTTGCAATCTGATGCAAGGATAAATTCTATCGATACGCGATAAAAGATTGCACTGTCCTCTTTCTATCTCTCTGCTATCGTACGGTTCATTTGACAGCGGAAATTGTAATGCGCGAGTTACGACAATCTCCGAGAATATCGCACAATATCGTTGTACAATATTTTCGTTAGGGTAGACAAGAATCTCGCGTCTTGTATCTCGTCGATGGTACGAAAAGAGCTATAAAATACTTGGAAAATCTGATAAAACACCCGATATACGTCCGGAAGATAACGGAATTCCAACGTAATGCGATATCGTCCTTACGCCGCGCGAGTACTGACGTTCGACAGCGTCGATTGGGAACTGGATAAAACACGCGACGAGACCGATTTAACGTATTCTTACCCTCGGGCTCTAGAGAAGGAAAACTCGGAAAGAACAAGTTTCCATATTACCCACTTTCCACCTATTATCGTTCCTCTACCCTGCGGCGCGGCTGAAAAATTCAATTGATCGTTGCGAGAAAGAGAGAGACAGGTCTCGACCAGAGCGATTTCTCTGCTCGCGATTCACTCGAAGAACGTCGACGACGTTTGAAGATGTTTGAAGTTGAGTTAAATGGTGTAATTTCGAAGTAGGTATGTCTGTTAAATTCCAAGCAGGATTTCATTCGGTTAGATTCTATAATAGGAAAAATTTGCTGTCCATTTTAGATGTTTGAAGACGTTTGAAGTTGAGTTAAACGGTGTAATTTCGAAGTAAGTATGTTTGTTAAATTCCAAGCAGGATTTCATTCGGTTAGATTCTATAATAGGAAAAATTTTCTGTCAATTCAGATGTTTTAAGACGTTTGAAGTTGAGTTAAACGGTGTAATTTTGAAGTAGGTATGTCTATTAAGTTCCAAGCAGGATTTCATTCGGTTAGATTTTGTAATAGGATCAATTTTCAGTCGATTCAGATGTTTGAAGTTGAGTTTAATTCCGTTAAATTCTAATAAGATTTATTCAGTTGAATTTTATTTCGGTTGATTTAGATGTGTTTGAAGATGTGTGAAGTTGAGTTGAACGGTGTAATTTCACAAAGTAGGATTTTATTCTACCATAATAAAAATTATTAATTCTCAATAAATCACTCCTCGAAAAAATCATTTCGATTTACTTGTTCACTTATTTATTCATCGAATTTTTACAACCATGCGCGTAATTCTTCCGAGATTAAACAATCGAAATTATCGCCATGATAATTTATTCACTTTCTTGCAACCTTTGCAACCCTCAACTCGCTATCATTTATCTGTACGATACTTACGATCGTAAAGATAACGGAGTCGCGGATTCGGAGAATCGAGGTTCAATTGAAAATAAATAACGCAATGATAATGAGCGTTCCTCGAAGCCGCGTGGGCCTTGGTTCTCTGTTACGCAATCGCGGAACGAGCCTGTGGCCCTTTGTGCGCGAGTTCCACCGGCTGGCCGGTGGAATCTCGATCTTGGATCAACGTGCTGCCTCCTACGCCATATTTAGAACAAGTAACGCGGTAACAAATGTTGCAGAGCACGCTCTGTTCATATCGTGTACTTTGGTTTGTTTTCACGAATGGTTTCACGAATGGTTTCACGAATGAAACATTTCACGAATATTCATTTCTTTTATGTTGACCGAAATGCGTAATTGAATAAATTATATGTATAATATTAATATTTAGGCAGCGAATATTATAATTAGTCTGTTCCTATTGTGCGATTTTATCAATTTTAAAATAAAATATTGCATTACGCGATGACAGATCTTTTTGAATAGCGCGAAATGTTTCTCTGAATTTAGCCGATTTAGTGTCGATAGATTTTTTTACGTCGTTACGACAGAAAGTTATGACAAAAGGAAAATCGAGTCTATGATTTTAAGATTCTAAAATTCTAAAATTTAAAAATTCCAAGATTCTAAGATCTTAATATTTCAGGATTCTTAGACTCTAAGATTCTAAAATTCCAAGATTTTAAAATTCTGAAATTCCAAAGTTTAAAAATTTTAAATTTTAAGATCTCAAGGTTCCAAGATTCTAAGGCTTTGAGATTCTAAGATCCTAAGGTTCTAAGATTCTAAAATTCTAAAATTCCAAACTGTCGAAATGCTCAAGTTTCTGCAAACATCTAAACTCCACAATTCCACAATTCCAAAACTCTGAAATTTTCACTTCTTAAATCCATCAATTTCTAAAACTATGAAACCATGAGAAACACAAATCCACACTTCTAACTTTTCAGTCCACAAATAATCCGATCTCGTTCAAAATTACCAAGAAAACCTGATCCAAAGTTCCTCTTTATTCCATTCTGTTTAATATTCACGTGCAATTCTACCAGTTGAAATGCAACTCGCATTTTCATACCGTGAAGCGAGTTTCGTATATCTAAACGTTAGCGTCACCCTATATATAGACAGGTCGCGTTGGCTATGCACCAACGATTGCTAGAGTAGAGCTGGCATAGCCGAAGGCAGGTTTGCAACCGACCCAGAGAAATTTCTGCACTGGTTCTCTGTTTCCTCCACGGCGACATTGGCGTCGCAATCTTTGCTCCGGGGGTTGTGAAACAGAGATTCGTCACGGAGAAATGTGGATAATGTTGGAAAATTGGGGTACGAGAAGATTATGAGGCAAGATACTCGAAGAAGATTATGAGGTGTGAAATGATCGGTTAACAAAGTGTATGATTACGTGGGTTTAGAAACCAGATAGATCGTCTTTGTAACACGTTTATATCCAGAGAATTTCATATTTGTGTCAATATATTTTCCTGATTATCAATTCAAGTCGAATTTTTTAATGATCAATTAATCAATGTACGAGGTACATTTTTTATGTTAAAAGTTATTCCGATGTGTCCTGAAAGTGGAGTATGTTCTACAACAAATTATTAAATCGTTAATAATAACAATATAGTGCAAGTTAAATTATTCTGTAACAAATCTGTAACAAATTAATTCGTTCTGAAATATGTAAAATATATTATTATTATAATTATTACGAAATATGTAAAATAAGAACACAATGTACAAGTATAAAATGTTACAGCTTTAATTGCACCCATGTAAATGTACATTATAAAAAAATGCAAATACAGTTTTACGAAATGTATTTTATAAATGTAAATTTATCAAAAGATAGAGAGAACTGCAATATATTCGTTCGTTGCAAGGTTTTTGATTTGATAAGAAGAATTGTTCGTTATAGAGAATACCTCGCAGTTCCAATTTAGAAATAATTGTTAAGAACTGAACAATTGCTACTGAAGTTACAGTAGATTACAGTAGAAAATTACGTAGAAGTAGCTAAAAGACACTCCACTTTGATAGTACGACGCCTGAATATTGAAATATTCGAAAAATGCGCCTCCTTTCCCGACGAGCGAAGCTTCAGGTTAAGTTTAGATTTAGGTTAAGTTAAGTTTATAAATATTTATAAAAGAATTTATAAATATTTCAATCGCTCCGTGTATTTTGTCACTCAAAGTAATTTTAGCGGGGGTAATCCAGAAAATCGGGCCTCTTTAGGTGCAACGAAACGCTAATGCAACGAAAATTAGTGATTGGTTGATTTGGGTCATGTGATTCGTGAAGGGGCGTGGGGTAGACCTCGAGGAGTGGCGTTGTCTGGTACTGAGCGATCGCGCCTGTAATTTGTTTTGTATCGACTCAAATGTTTGCATATCAATAAAATTTTATGGCAAAAATATCGTCTTCATTTCCTAGTCAGAAAAGTTGTTTCTGGGCCTTTCAGTGAGACGAATCGAAACTGGGATACGAGCTTTTTTTGTGTATTACGTATCATCATGTTTGTTCAATCATTCCACGTACTTCTACACTTTGCGCATTATCAAATGAAATTTTTTACGAAAGACCAAAATTATAAATTCCAAAATAGATTAGGATATCGAAGAGAGAGTTACATTCAACTCGATTAAATCAAATTCCGAACTGAATCCAAATGTTCGTCGAAATCGTGAAAACGAGTTAAATCGCAGAGGGGACGAATCGTCCTTCGATCGAGTTAAAGAGAGAACTCGTTGGGATGGAACGAGCAGAAGGAGTTGCTGATACGACGATCGTTCGTCGTAAAAACTTTTCACGAAGCTGCTGCACGTCGAGGTGTAATAGTACAACGGGTCTATGCAACGAGCCCGCGGCGTTGCAGTGGCCAAGTACCGGACTGGACTGGACCAGTCTCGACTCGACTATTATAGCAATGGAAGACGAACAGGCGACTCTGGGATACACTGACCCAGTGTTTCGAGCAACGCGATGGGACGTCCGGTGCACGCACGAAAGCCAGCTCGTCTGTTGTTTGTTCATTTACCAGTATCGGTAAACCGTATTTCACTCGAAAATGACAATTTGAGTAATTTCAAAAATTATTGAATTACAAAAAAATTCAAAATTATTAAATCACAGCTATTGTAATTTAATACTCTCGTTAGGAAGATGTGTGACTTCGTCTGGGTCTCTGAGTCAAGTAAATCGTTTGAAAGTGATCTTTCATACGGATGAATTTGACAAAGTTGAAATAGAATAACGAATAATTAGAAGGTGGATGTTTACACAATAAAATTCGAAACTATTTGAGGATACAAAATGCAAAATCAAGTAGAAAATTATTTTGTTCGATAACTAGATGATCGAATGATTTTTAGAGGAAGGTTCAATAACATCGAGTTAAATAAAATGATTATTTAAATATTTCCTTCGAGTATTTCGTTCAAACTTGCTTTGCACCAGATTTGGGCACGTTTTATTTGAAATAAAATGAAAAGATAATAATTTGAAAAATACTGAATTATATCAATTAAGATTTTAGACAGAAGAAACAATAAAAGATAAAAATTTATTCGAGACTAAGACTCTCCTCGTTATATTCATTTAATTATCGTTACATCACGCACAAAGAAGGATATTTAATGTGAGAAAATGAAATAATTTTCCACACCAATTATTAATTGTGCAATGCTTTTCACATTGGCCTTTGCAATTAACCTTTTGTTTTTTCAAACCTGTTTCCAAACCAATTGCAACCAAAAATATAAGACAGAGACAAAGACGGTAAAAGTGTAGCTGAAGTTTTTATCTAGTACAGTGTAGACTCGCATAACTGACTGAACGTTTTGTGCGAATGATATATATCCTCGAATTATAACCAGCCGCTCGTCCATCTGGACGTAGATTCAAGGTGAAGAAGAAGTCTGTCATAAAAGACAGTCGTTACTCTGCTTCTTCGTAGAAGCTTCTTCCGCGCTACTCGACGAATTAAAAGCACATAAGCCGTAACTAGCTGGAACTCCTCAGTCCATCAAAACCATCTCACAGCGAATCAAAAACGCGTAAAGCGTGACCAAAAAGAGTTTCGCGTCTGCTTTTTACGCGATTCGTAAGACAGGATAAAATCAACCTCTACTTTATCTTCATTATACTTATCGTGATCGCAGTTTTCTTTTTTTTTTCTCCTTTTTTTGTAATAATCGTTCGAATCTAAAACAAACGATTCTAATAATTTATATATATATATATAATTAAATAATATTTAAAAATAGATTATATATTTTGATAAAATATTCATATATAATTTATTTATATTATTACTTGGATTTTAGTTTAAAAAACAATTAATTTGCAATTAACAAATATAACAATTAAATCTAAATAATCATTAGAAATAGTATTTATTATTATATTTTAATTTAAAGAATCTAATGATATGTAATAAGCTAAATATAAGCTTTTAGGTTTTTAATTTATCTTAACGATAAATTAAAAAATTTTTACATAATTATAAACTTATATTAATTTTAAAAATTAAATATATATATTATATATTATTTATTATAAATAAATAAAATAATAAAATTTAATTGTTTCTTATTATAAATATGTTTTATTATATTAATAATAATTAACAATTTTATAATAAAATGAATTATTTACGAATTTTCAATAATTTCATTAATCAGATTATTAAATATTATAAAAAATTCAACAAAAAGAATTAGAATTTTATATTATTCAATTTCATTTTTTTTTATAATCATTAATAATAATTTATTATATTAATGATTATATAATTATATTAATAGTGTGCTTTCATCTTTAGTGCTGAAATCTGGTGCAAGTCAAGTTCATGATCTTAAAACAGGCCTGCAGACGTTATCCTACGCTATGTAATTATAAAATAATACGATATTAAATGTTTAGAATATTACGACTGTAGAAGAGAAAGAGCAAAGAGAACAAATGACAACGAGTCAAGAAAAAGTGTGGATTTGGTCATTTAGTGTAGCGGATATTGTCAATCTGATCACTGATTGCGAGTAGAAAGAAGTCGCGTGGAATCGTGTAGGATTGAGTCGACAAGGATGTGGTAGAGTCTATCTAGCTTAATTTGAAATTTAGTCAAGTTTAGTCTCAAGTATATACAAGTGAAATATGCAAGTGTGTTCGATTGCCTGACTGCCAAATCCCTCCAGGCGAGAATGTGCAACGATCTTGAAACTAGAATCATTTTCACTCTCATAATTATTGCCAATTGCTTCTTCAAATCATTCGAAGGAACAAAGATCGTGTATCAATCGTGGAGACTTCAGCGAGTATCGCAGTACTTTTCCCAAAGTCAAAGACAATTGAAAAGTCAGTCATTGCCCGCGGTGGGTTGAATCACGGTAGACTTTTATAGTCTTGCAACAATCGAGAAGCACTCTAAGTAAACAAGGGCAAGAGAACGAGGATACGAGGTACGAGAATCGAAAAATTCCCTGCCGGCTGTTCGACTCGGAGCGACAGCGCGATTACGGTAATCAGGCGTTGTTTCCATTGAATCTCTCTCTCGGATTCTGCCGAGAGGAGCGACCGAACCTCTCCCCTTTCGGCGAGAGAAGAAAACACGCAGCCACGAGGCGATTACAACGGCCATTACCGCACGACAATCGGCGGCGAGTGATTTCTCGGTGACGCAAAGGATCGCTATTGTTGTAACAGCGTCGTAAAGCAGGCAGCCGGTTAACCGGCCGGGTCTCTCCCCGGTAGCACTTTGACATTTCAGTTTCCGAGATTTATTCCCGGCGTTCGAGCGTGATGCACCGGATGCACGAACCACCGTGAGTATACGTGTACGTATGTCGTTCTGGGCGACTGCATTTCTCAGACGAATTTTTTTCATTGGTTGAAAAACTCGATGAAAACATACTACGTCCTGTTGTGTGTATTAATTAAGAGAATTTGGAAGTTGGGAAAAATTAAGAAAAAGATTTATATATAGAAAGTTGAAATGAAATTAATATATATATATATATATATAGTGAATTAATTAATTATTCGAATTTTTGAAATAGATAGAATTTCTTTTTATACAGAGTGTCCTATCTCTTGTGCTATATTATATTATACACTAAATGAACTGTATATTATACTATATATTCATAATATAATGATGCCATATATACTAATAAATGTAATATATTATAATCTATGTGCTGTATAATGGAATGAAAGAAACACACACATTATCTAGCATGATCTATGCACGATACTATCCTTCTGTATCGTAGAAATACTTTTTTATATTATTTATGTATCATTTTATGTTATTAAAAATAGAGGAAGTATTTGCTCAAATTTATATAGAACATCTAATGTTGAAAATATATTAAATATTTTTTATATTTATGTATACATTAAATATACTAAATTTAAATACATTGAAATATCTTTGTCTATTTATTCAAACTAACTGCGTTACGTTGCAAACTTTATTATTACCGAAACTATTATTTCGTCTGTTAATGAACTTAACCGAAAATTGCGTTTTAACACATTACAAAAAATATTTCAATAATCAATCGGTCCTCCTTTGGCCATTGTGTCTTCCATTTGATTTTATCGAGGAATTTAAAAAGGAGCAATTTATATCGTCGTGAAACGCGATGTATCTGAACGATTTAGCACGAATCCAATTGCGACGATCCGTACGATCCGTGTCTAATCTGTAAAAAGACTGAACGCGAGATAATTAAGGAGTGGAAGAACCTTTACGTACACAATGTTTACGCTGATAAAGGAACACCGCGTCGGCAAATCAATTATAGTCATTAGAGAACGGAAACACGCGATTGAGAACTGTGTTAGAACAGAGACTATGATTAAATACCTCTCAGCCAGCGCCGGATATCTGTAATGACGCCAAAAAATCCAAGTTTCCAGAAAGGTTTCTTTTCTAATGGATCGTGCGATCGTCAGAAGAAAAGCTGCCTAACGACGCTTGAGCATGTTCTACATAGTTGAATTCTCATAGGTGTAGAATGGTGGTTTGTTATTCGTGTTGCCGGCATTACGTGCTCTACTTGCTAAGATATTTTAATGTTAGAACTACGAACTGCTCTGACAATATAGCTAGAAACTGCGAAAGTGTAAAATCTGTAGTTGAGAAATTGAGGCACCAAGAGTGGGAGAAATAATAGTTCGTGATACAACGAAGAACGGTAGATTTCATTTGTATATTTTACGAGAGTATATTTTTTGTATTCTCATTGGAATTAATAAGATTTATTCAAGTTGTGAAATATGAAAGGAAAATTATCTCAAAAATTAAGATTTTGTTTATATATTTTCAAAGGATGAAATTTACTAATTGAATTGATAAAATTAATAAAATTGGACTCGTTCAAAGTATAGAGTATGAAAGTTTCATCGAGGAAATTGAAGTAATAAAGAACACAGGATTTTACTTAAATACATATTTTACAGGAAAAAAAAAAGAAATTCGAATTTTTAAAAATTTACATTTCAATTGCGAATTAATCATTTTGACCACTCCTGGTAGTTCTAATGTTTTAATTAGCTTGCAGCTATTTTAGATCTATATACTTCTTGACATAAATCTATATTATCTTCTCAGAAATTAAAATGATTAATAGATTGTAAGGAATTTGAGCGCACTTAGTTTTCCCTTCTTTAGTTCAACTTGAGTAGGAAATGTCACAAAATAACTTTAATAAGAAAATTAAGTTTTAATATTTGCATTTAATAGACCAAAATAATATTAATTTTATTTCCAAGTTTTTTATCTCCAAATCATCTGGTAAACTAAATAATGTTAATTCGTTCCTTAATAAATCTACTTTGTGACGTTTCCCTGTCCGAATATTTTACTTCCATCAAGTTAATTTATTGCAACGCGTGTATATTCCAATTCAAGTTGCAAGATATATTTTTTAAAAAATCCTACATTAATATTAGAAAATTCTGTAAATTCTGCAAAGTAATCCGGACCTCGACTAAACTTGACTAAATATTTTATCAGTACCCGTTACACGAACGACGAAGGTACAATTTCGAGGGAAAACAGTCGCGAAATAATGAGCGAAGCTTGAACGTCGATGGGATTCCACACGAATTCAGTGGTAATTTTCGAACGACGAAACTGATTAAGCCGTTACTCGCGTGTTTTTCGCGCGCGATGTGGCAATTCGCACCGCGACGACGTCATTAAGCCGCATCCACGGCCGTGTGCCATATCTCGGCCGTATTCATTGAATGCGAGATTTTACAACGATGGAAAATTCATCATCCATTACGGCGGGGGATAGAAATTATCCTTGGTACGTCGACTGGAAGCGGTGTGGCAATTTGACTTCGTTTGAAAGCGGGGGGAAATTGATCGTCATTGTCAACTTCGTAACAGAGATTTTTTTTTATCACTGAAAGTGATTTTAGCGGACCCAGAAAATCGGGCCTCTTCAGGTGCAACGCCAATGCAACGAAAATTAGCGATTGGTTGATTTGGGTCACGTGATTCGTGAGGGAGCATCGGGTAGACAGGCGTTGTTTGGTACTGAGCGATCGTATTTGTTTTGTATCGATTCAAATGTTTTATGGCAAAAAAGTCGTCTTGATTTCCTAACAGTTGCTTCTGGTCCTTTCAGTGAGACGAATCGTACTGGGGTACAAGTCGTGCAGTTTTTTTTTTTTTTGAGGAACCTTAATGATTAATTTTTAGAAACTCCGATGGTGTAAGTGTGTCATCTTGTTCGTGAATATTTGAACATGTTTGAGACGTATAAGATGTACTTTATAGAATTAAAAAGAGAAGTCCTTCAATTTCGATTCAAAAGAGGAACGTACCGACTTGGTCTTAATTCAAAACCATTCGTTATCGTTCAGCGTTAAAAACGTAATCCAAGCTGAGAGCTCTAAGGAATCGCTCGAAAGCTTAAGCTCTTATCCCCCCCTTCCCCCTGTCATTTATTAACACGTTTCCTCATCTCGCCTCAATGATTAAACGCTGTTTTCAAGCGTTGATATTTATACGATCCCATCGGTTTTCGCCATTACTGCTGTTCCACCGTGACAGCTAAGCCAATAAATCCAGGATGTGGCAACGCGCGTTCATCATGCTCTCATATCTCTGCCATATTGCGCGCTGCGTCGTGCCTATACGGCTACCTTTTTCACCTAAATAGCGAACAATCTATTCGAGCAACACCCACGTTTCCCTCGCGAGACTCGTTTAGATTTTCAACTCGTGTTATTCAGTTTTGCTCTCTTTAGCACCATAATCATTCGATATTTCTTTGGTCTTTGGCAAATATTTGAAAACTTTTCCCTTTTCTACGTAGATCTGGCCAATATTTATTTTAAAATAACGCGAGCATTTCAATTGATCTCCTGTTCTCTTATTTTCCC
Source organism: Melipona beecheii (assembly GCA_032399605.1). Classification (NCBI taxonomy): domain Eukaryota; kingdom Metazoa; phylum Arthropoda; class Insecta; order Hymenoptera; family Apidae; genus Melipona; species Melipona beecheii. The sequence continues at coordinate 4,039,879 of JAUCMO010000504.1, read as the reverse complement.
GAAAATTTGTTTCTTAAATAATTGACGAATCAATGAATGTTAATGTCACTGAGAAATACTACACGTTGGTGACTTTCCGTCGAAATTAAATGACAAATAATTTACCTTATAAAGTGGCGAGTTCAACTCTTTCAATTTTAATTCAGACTCAGATTGTTTCTGAAACAGCTTTTCGAAATGATTTCACGGAAAGATCTTAAAACGCTCAGTTCTTCTGCATCTAACTGATAGTAAATTACAATATATATTTCACGAATTGAATTATTTTCAAGTTGCAATTACTTTCTGACCTCAGAAATTTCAATAAAGTTTTATATCTATTTATTCGCAGAGAAATAAAATAGAATCGTAACGAGAAATATTTGCTAGCGTGTACAACAATAAAATGCAAATATCAATTGCAAGTGGGGAAAGAATTCACTTGGTAATTGAAAATGGCAAATACAAGATTATGCGTCGGAGATGCATTAGCCGAGAGTGCAATAATAATTTATTGCCTGTACGTTTCCGTGACCTTTATGCAGCCGATACTGTTTCATGAACGCTGTAAATATAATTTTCGTGGGAACTATAGATCAATCTAATGACCACTTTCTCGTCGCGGTCTTCGAGAATCAAAAGTTTTTCAAAACCGGAATATAACTCACGGCTTTTGAATGTTGGCGTTTAAATTTAAAATTTAAACGTTCCTTTGCTATTTTGTTCGTAAAATACGGTTGACGGAACGCAAATTTATCGTACTACATATAATATAAATCTTTTCTAAAGCAAAAAAATGTGCAAGAGGGACTCTTTTGTTAGGAGTACCCATTTTCTTCAAATTCAATAAACATTGCCATCTAGTGACAATAATTTAACTTGTTATATTATATTACATACCTTGACTACACTCCATTTAGTGTGCTTATGGTTAAATTGTATTGTATTGATTGAACTGTATTAATTCTCAAATAAAATAAAATTTCGAGACTGTCAGTAATCAAATTTTAATACTCTCGCATGCATTTCCTTGCAACAAAATACAATTTATTCCTCACATTAAGTGACTTGTAGTGATAAATCACAGCGACAAATTCTTATCCAGCGACAAAATAAAATTAACAGACGAGATCAGCTTCTCGAATCTAAACTTCAAACAAACGGACATTTCACGGACGTGCGATCTGACATATGTATACATGCATACGTATGTTTCTCTTATTTTCTTCTCTCCGGATCGTTGCAACCAAGATGGCCGCCGCACGGTCCTCTCCGAAGCCATCGAGATAGTCTCGCAGATATAAAAACGACGATTCATGCTGCCTTAAATTTCCTCCCAGGCTCCGTAATATTCCACGGTATTGTGCGTCGAGGAAATATTCGTCAGCTCGCGGTGCGAGAACGTAAGAATTCACGACGAAGAGGTCGAACAGCGATTGCCTCTGGCCTGCAGAAACACCAGACTCCCGAGGTCACGTTTTATTTACAACATTAGCCTACGACCTTAGCCTACGGTGTTTCGATAGCGATTGCAAAAAAGCGTTAATACCTTGGCCCGATAGAGATACGTCGAGCTGTCGACCAATCGGAGACCGATGTTTCGCGTTAGCGCGAAATTTCACTTGTAACTCTTTCCAATCGAAACGAAGTGTTCCGAGGTATAGCGTTTAATCCTTTTAGTGCTCAAGAGCCGATATATTCACAATTTTTGTCTTATTTTATTAATACTTCGAGTGATTTTGAATGATTTTTTCCTTCACGCCTTAACCACTTGCGCTGACAACTGGTTTCGCGGACCATAACGAGCGACCAAACCGTGTACAATAATTCGTCGCTTTCCTTTTGAAACCTCGTTGGTACGATAGAAATTATTAATAAGTAACAAATTTATTATTTGTTTTGCCTGGGATTATATTTAAATATATTATACTTAAAACTGAGAAAATATTGCAATTCTGGGACAAAAAATTCTCCACGTGCATGGCACATCGCTCTAGCGCAAGAGGTTAACTTTGCAAAATGTTTCTACTAATGTATATTTGTTGAGTATTTTAAATCGATTTTCATCGAAGTCAAGCGAACCATTGCTGATCGAATACGCTTATTTGGACCTAAACTCCTATTATACGAAAAAAACTACAATCTTGCGAGCCTGTGTGTCTTTTTGCGCTCGGTCATTAGCTACATTGTGGCAAGTTTTCGATACGTGGCACGGGGAAAGTCTCGTTTCGAGGAATCCCGGAGGGAGCGGTACGTTGAAATCGAGAAAGAAGTCGCGGAACAGTCCGTGACTGCAAACTTTCTCGTTCGCGCGGCACCAGTTCCTATTTTGGAGCCGGTGACTAGAATTTTAAAACGGCGGAAACACCGCGGAAAAGCTAGTGAAAAGTTCGATGATGACTGCCGTGACATTTGTTGGAGGGTGTTTTGCAACAAAGTGGTGATTTATTGAAAATAAATTATAATTATAATACAATGTTATATAATTATAATTATATTAAAGAAGGAAGATATAATTATTTTTTATGATTATTATTGGTGAGAGATGGATATTTAATTATTATTATTATTATTGATACAGTAGAAACTTCCATATTCGAACGCCAACAGGGAAACGAAACTGTTCGATTAATTGAACTTTTGGACAACAAATGTTAAATGAGTATTTATGGGTGTGAGGATGAAGAAAATCGTCAATTCATTTTGATATTTGAGAATGCTGTGTACTTTTCGATCACTGAACTTAAATTTAAGTTTTTTTCGTGCTTCGAAATATTGCAAAACGTGATAAAAATTTGTTCATTAAATTCGAATATTGTAACGTTCGATTAATATTCGAGTGTTGTAAAGAAATGCTAACATTTGAACTTTCTCACCAATTTTTCGCAATTATAAGTCCGTAATTTACGAGTCGTTATAGGTCATTGTGGCGAAATGTGACAAAGAGGGAAACGTTCGTTGAACCCGAACGGCCTAATTCCATGAAACACGTCCGGGACGTTTTAACACGTTGAGTTATTAGCACATCTAAAATGTGTTTAAAGTCCACTTACGCCTGTTCAAACGTAACGTATATTAAAATTGGAATTACAAATTACAATTCCGAGGTGAAACTAATTCATCGAAATTAAATGGAACATTTATTGTGATGACTAGTTGAGTCAAATAAAATACGCAATAATCGTGTGAAAAGGAAAGGCGAATTTTCGATTATAGTTTTTATTTTAGTATATTTTAATCTGACTGTTATGTGTCAGTATAATGATGCTACATATAGTGATTTGCTCAAATTAATATTTCTAAATAATTCATGAAAATTCACTACCTACATATATTCATCTACGTTATATGACACTTCTATATTCGTGTTTTATTACGCTAGTATGATTTTTATATTTATATTTCCCTTTATTTCTATTATACATTTTTATATTATCATATTCCCATGTTCTTGTATTCCTCCATTTTTATGTCTACACATGTTTCACTTTAATTTAATATTAATATTAATTAATTTATTGTATTGATATAATATATAAATATTAACATTAATGTACTTCACTCTCCATGTGAAAGGCTGAGAATCACAAATATAAATCAGTTATTATTACCAATTTTTTGGTTCATCACTATTTATATTTATCCTCCTTTATTTGTGTCCATTACATATCACAATAATTTTTTAATTCGGGAAAACATGTACACGATACTCGATCAATTATTAAATTAACACCAGAAACATACTGACGACTGAAGCATAAAATTTCCATCAGAGACATTAAAGTGAAAAAAATCGAGAAACCTTTATGACAACAATATCTTGCATAAGCTTTCATTTTTAAATCATTTAAAATCTAAACATCATTAAAAATGCACTAATTCGCATCTACAATCACAAAATTTCCAACAAAAATTACAAATTGTTTATTTTAATCGCTCATAGTAGTTCTAGCGTTTAAAATGACAAATTCCCTCAGAAATTGAAACACCGTGATAAACTGGCGAAACTTTCGTTCGCGCCTTAGTAGCAATTTTCACTCCGTCGCGTTTCTCATCTCTGAGACACATCGGATCTTCCACAAGACATCCCAGCGTATATTTCGCTGAAACTAATAGCCCGTGAAATTAAAGACAGTGTGGAGGTTGAGCAACTCGACGTTCAACCTGCCACGATCGTCAAATTTGATTGTCGATTGCCTGACGCAATTGATTTATTGGTCGACCGCCTTCAGTCGCGTACGAGACACGGTGTAATTCACTCACCATCCCCGTTAATCGCACTCGTTCGACGCACTGATTCATACGTTAAGGAATGCCAGATACGTTTCACTACCTCTCCAATGTTATCTCCATGTACCAACATGGATAAGCGATGGGTCTGCCAATTTTTTTTTAATCACTGAAAGTGATTTTAGCGAGGGTAAACCAGAAAATCGGGCAACGCTGATGCAACGAAAATTAGCGATTGGTTGATTTCGGTCACGTGATTCGCGAGGGGGTGTGGGGTAGACCTCGAGTAAGAGTGGCACTGAGCGATTATGATTTGTTTTGTATCGACTCAAATGTTTGCATATCAATAAAATTTTATGGCAAAAAAGTCGTCCTCATTTCCTAGTTAGAACAGTTGCTTCCGGGTCTTTCAGTGAGACGAATCGTACTGGGGTACAAGTCATGCAGTTTTTTTTTTTTTGAGATTGTTACCAATTATCTTTCCAAAAGCGAAAATTTCAATTTATTATTAATAATCGACATGTAAACGTAAAGAATTGTTTAGATTCACTCGAAGATTCGTTCGATTTTAATCATTAAATTTCAATAACGAAAGAGTAATCTTATGAATTTATATTTCATTTAGTAAAATGTGAAGATCTGCTTGATTTTAATTAATGATTAATATTTTGCCACAAACAAAACGAAGAATTTTCCAAATTCATATTTCATTGAATGAAATATGAAGACTTTGTGATTTTAATTAATATCCAGATTCTTTTTCCTTCAATCTTATGAGCGAATGACGAGACTAAAATTATATTTCTATGTAAATTATTCAACTCGACGCAGTTCTGAACATTGTGTTGTTCTGATTTTAGGAGACACCGAACACGATCGTCAAGATGAATTGAAGAACCTACGCTTCATGGTGCTTCAAGGTATTTATCTTTCCTTTTAACACTCCTGAAACTGAATAGTTTTTAGCACGATCGGTGACTAACTTCCTTGGGGAATTTCGTATAATATGAAGTATTCACATTTATTATTAACATTGGCATTATGGAAAAGAATATTATTACTAAAAATAAAATACTAATAACGCTCATTGAAATGACGGTATTTGAATTTTCAAAAACAGAATGACTCCTTCAAAATTCACAGTCGATCGCTCCAAAAGTTGTAATAAATTTCCCATATGTATAATCCTAACGCTTCGCTCGAATGGAAAATTTTAAATTGCAAATTGCTGATCGTTCCTAAGTATATCTGACCGTCTGTATCCTTCGAAAAAGCTAATTTTAACTCAACTCGGACAACGTGCTGCTCTCCAGACGGCAGGAATTCCAAAGCGGTCTTTCAGGACTTCCAGGAAAACGTTAAATTTCGTCACGTACCTCGCGTCGCGAACGCAATTATTAAACAGCCTATTGTAAAAAGGGGAAAAAAAAGAAGTGTAATAAAATATAAAGGTGATCAATTGTTCACGCACGCGAGCCTACGAGAGAAGAAAGACGGGTGGGTCGGTGTCGTGCCCTCCGGCATTATTTGATTACACCCACGTGAGTCAATTAAAGACACACAGCGAAGTTTCGACAACCTTGCGTCGTTGCAGGCTAGTCGAGGAACCTACGTATGTAAATGCGTGACGAATGGAAGCTGTAATGCGTGAATTGCAAATGTTGATTCGAGTTTAAATTTAATGATCTTTTTGCGAGTAGCGGAGGAAAGGTGAGTAGCATTCAGATCGTACAGAAGTGTACGTGTTTCGTGTTTTTCATAATTTACTTTTTAGTAAATTTTGGCTGAAAGGAAGACTGATAATTGAATATTAAACTATTTATTTCATTTAAACTGAATGATAACTCGAATTAAACTACTTACTTTATTTAAATTTCAGTTAAACATTGGACTATTTGTTTCATTTGATGCTTGGACTGATGGTCAATTGAACATTGAAATATTTAGTTTATTTGACACTCGATAATAACTGAATATTGGAACATTTATTTTAATTAGAATATTTAATGTTCGATGTTAAACATTAATACTCGATATTATTTGATATATTTTTGTATATCGTTTAAATTATATTGGAGTAATTAATAATATTAATGATAGTTTAGGAACAGAAATTTATAACAAAGAATTTAAGTATTTCAGAAAGTATGTCATGAAATGTAACAAATTTCGTCGGGGGAAATAATTGAAACTACTGAATGAAAAGTATATGACTCGTCGGAGATTTCAATAATTTAATACGCATATATAAATTCTATATACTTAATAATAAATAATAAGATGTATATAATTTGAGAAAATACAATAAATTATGCTTAAACAAAATTAAATCAACGAGTAACGTTTGAAAGAAGAAATAATAATAAAATCTGCAATTTCTAAAAGTTCTATTAAATCAGATTCGAGTTTTCTAAAAATAAAGCTACTTTCGTCGCTTTCAATGCTAAACTTGTACGAAAATCCATTACTAAAGAATTTCAGGAATTTAATTTGAAAAATTTAAAATTAAAATTCTTCTTCCTCGGTAAATAATAATCTTTTGCAAGGAATTGTATATTGTCGAATTATTGCTATCAAGTATTCATAGTTGAGACGTTAATTAAACGACTCCGGTAGAAAGAAATTCCCAAGAAGAGATAGACCGAAGAGATTCGTTGAAATCTCCGCACAAGCGCGATCGCCTCGGAGACCTGAATGCCTGCACAAGACACGAGACGGCCAACTAAGTCGTTAAAACTCTTGCTCTCTTCAATATCGATCATGAAATCTATGTCTGTGAGATAAAACAATGAATTAAGTAGCATTTAAATCAATTTTAAAAACTGAGAAAAAATTTCTCCCTGTTAGTGTGACGGAAAGTACAAACTGCTACTTGCAAAAAGTACGAAAGTACTCGAAGTACTCGAAGAAGCTACTCGAAAGTAAATTGATAATAGCGCGGATCCTTTTTTTTCAAAAATCGATGAAAGAAAAAGTCAGTGATAATTATTCTAGAAATACTATATATGCCTGTGTTTACAAAAATGATAATAATTTAACTAATTAGAGATTTTGAATTTCTCTTCCTGTTATAAACGATAAGTATTAATTTAATCTCATAGAAGCTTCGTTTAGCTATAATGAGCAGTGTCGTAAACTCGCTCAATGCGAAAATGAAACGAAATATCGGGAAAAAACGCGATTAATCATCGAGCGATTTACCGGAAACAAATAAACAAATAAATCCGAAAGAACCTACAAGACCTTTCTGAGTGCCCCGCAATTACTCCATTCTGCGCAAAATCTGTAACTAGTATCTCAAGAACGACAGCGCAATTTCGTGCGGGATAAATGCAATCGTTCGCCTTTGAGCAACGATTTCCGCACACTATTGCGGTACACCATTTGCGTGTTATACTTGTCACGACTTACAGTCACTCACGGAAGTCTAATTTCATCTGTCAAATTTCAAATATTTAACAAACAATAAGCATGAACGAAAGTAACATCTTTTATGTAATAAAAAAATATAAAGTTTATTAATACGACGGATAATTTGTTGTAACTTCTATATCTGTCGGTGTATGTACATTTTTATATTTTCATTTACACATCTAGATCGAAAGAGTTAAAGAGGGAGACTATTATGTAATATTTTCATCGTTGCTTAATCTTGTTCGTAATCTTAACACTATTCAGTATATATAACAGCAACTATAGTATAATAATAACACTATATAGTATAACAAACAATATTCGCCGTTTTCTTTACACCACCACAATAAAAATTCGTTTCATTCGTCAACACGTGCACAACTCAGAAAATGAATGTTTCAGAATTTTTCTTCATCCCAGAAGCCCTCGTTGCGTACGATAGTGCAGTCTACAGACTGTACGCGTAGTATTACATAATACACGCCTACCCACGTCAACTCGTTATCTGTTTTTGTCTCTTCCTCTCAATATCCTGTACCGTTCAACCCGCTCGGAGATTAATAAATATTTATAAAGTGCGATAAATCGAACTCGCCGTCATTAGAACAATGGTACGAGGTACCTATATGCAGGAAATGCATTCGAAACGCTAATCGTTTACCCGGAATTACGGGGCGAGAGATCTGGCGATAATCGGCAGAAAGCAAAAAAGAAGAAAAAAGAGGACACGACTTACTCATCGAACTCAGACTTTACGCTAATTGCCCACGCTGCCTGTGGTAAATGATTATTAAAACACTCGTAAAATGGGCACTGCGCTGTTTTCAGCAAGCACGGTTTTTACGAGCCAACCGATTATCATTTTTGCCCCCCTCGTTTATTGTGCTCGCTATATTAAATAGAATTCTTGCCTTTCAGGCTTTTTTCGCCCGGTGGATTTTAATTACGCTGCCTCAATTATGCGCAGAGGTAATAAATAGCGGCCAGCGTAAAAATTCTCGATCCGAAAATATCGTTTGCATCATCGAAAGACGAAACCCCCATAACGAAGAATTTAGAAGACGAAGTATGGACGAATCGTTGGTGTATTCTGTTCGAGAATTTTGGTACAGACTGCACATCCGTATAAATACAAATTTTATCACTGAAAGTGATTTTAGGGGTAACCCAGAAAATCGGGTCTCTTCAGGTGCAACGCTGATGCAACGAAAATTAGCGATTGGTTGATTTGGGTCACGTGATTCGCGAGGGGGCGTGGAATAGACCTCGAGTAGGAGTGGCACTGAGCGACTGTGATTTGTTTTGTATCGACTCAAATGTTTGCATATCAATAAAATTTTATGGCAAAAAAGTCGTCTTCGTTTCCTAGTCAGAAAGATCCCAGCCTTTCAGTGAGACGAATTGTAATGGGGTACAAGTCGTGCAGTTTTTTGTAAATTTTATATATATTTTATTTTATCATAGTAATATAAATTTTTGTAGCCTGTACTTACTGATTTGTGTTATTCTCGTTTAATATTTGAGAAGAATGTATAAACGTCAACGCATAAAAACTGGCTCACGAAATTATTCCAGCATACTACAATACATACCGTAAATACTGTATATCTATATGTTTTGTAATTTTAATGTAATACAAATTTATTGCTAAATATTGCTATGTTATGTAATATTGTGAAAATTCATTATCACTAGTGCGATCATAATGATGATAATCTAAGACAAAATGTCAATATAAGAATAAGTACATTCATCACAGATAAATTAATAAATGAAATATTACTTAATATAATATAAGTAAAATAAATAAAATAAAATGAGCTAATATGCAACAATACAATATTACTGATATAATGAAGAATTGAAGTTTAAATGCTTTTAGTGAAATATATTTGCTTGTTATTAATTTACTTATGACTTATACTAAATTAATGTTAAATATATATACTTGTAGAGTTTCAGACTCGTTTGAAACTTGATCAATATAATTGAGTTTCGTTGCATTGTCAATGAATATTCATTAAAAATCTCTATGCGCGTCGATCGTACACGTAGAACCAAGCATTGAAATCCATCGGCATAACTTATACAGTGATTAACATAACATGTTACTCCATAACTTAATCTATTAAAAATTAAAGCTGTGCTAACTTTTTAATTCAATTTAATTTGCAGTTAACAATAACCATTTCATTTTAATCAATTAAATAAATTTATTGAATCAATTAAATAAATTTATTGAATTGCGGCTACCTGAAAGATGGAAAGATGAAAAGACTTAATAATAATCTACTCTACTCTTCGAATTATAAAACTTATCCTTCTCTTGCAAAATTCAAAAAGAGATCCAGAGAGAAACTGAATTTCACTCAGAGTAAAAGTAAAGTTATTATTATTTCTTATTAATCTTTTCATTTTCGAGGTTGATGGACATTTAGAAATGAAATCAATATACTTTAAAAAATATCAAAGTAAGAAATCAAACGATCAAATCAATAAAATATCAAAATAGGATCAATTAATATATTTAAAAAAATATGGAAATGAGAAAGTTGGTGTTTTTATCGAATGTCGCAACGATCGCTGTCGATGAGATTTTCCTCTCGTTTTTTCCCCGAGTGTCCGACGATGACTTCCCTCGACTTCGCGGCACGCGAATATCGAAAGAGAGTTCCCCGGGTGGCCGGTGCTCGCGCGCTCGCTCGTCTGACCCAGATTTTTCTTTTTGCCCGCTCGGCTAGATTGCCGATAATGATTAAATCGCCGCGCTAGTTTCGCGGAACGGTCAGCGGCCACGGAGAGACAGCCTATCCTTTGCAACAACCGGGTCTCTCCCCACTTATACACGCGCGTAACTTAACGATTGTTACACGAACATCTGTATGTGTGTGTGTGTGTGTGTGTGGAAACAGTTACGTGCACGATCAGACCATAGTGATGTGTGTGTCGCACGAAAGTCTTGGGACAATTTTTTTTCCTTTTCAACTCTCAAGTATGTACTTTCAATTTTAGCTTCATATTTGGTTCGTAAAACTGACACTTCTCGTTGCAGAGGGTTTTCGCAAATTTTTCTACTCTAACGATTTTATCGATGTATTTTTTTTAGGATGAATTTAATTTTATGAGCAACGAGAATTAAATTCATCAAACATTGTTATTCTAGCGGATTGAAACAATACTAGAACTTTATTTTCAGACGTTTCTCTTATTTTTCGAACAGCGAGAATTCTACGTGTGACATATTTCATTCTACTTCTTCGTGTTTTAGTAAAAAAGACCGATCTTCGAGATCTTAACTCTTTAAGAATATTATTTACAATTTTACACATCTGTCGATTGAAAATTTACGGAATGCAAATAATACGCAAAATATCTATAAGAATGCGTCACAACGTTTATTGCAATTATTATAATAATTGCACAAGTAACGAAATATAAAATAACAACTGAGAATGAAAGTGTCAAAACGCACGAACAGTCCGCGACCTATTCACTGGAACAAACTTAGAATTTACCTCCGTGCGAGAGAAAAAAAAGAGGTTCGAGGGGAAATGGGATTAATCGTGACGATTAGCGGCGGATGACGAAAATGCGAGGCTTTGTGAAATCGCGAATCGATTTTTAACGATACAGATATTGCTCGATCGCGTTGCTCGTTCCCCGTTCGGGATTTCTCAATCGCCGGCACGCGAAATTTCCTAGCTGACACGAATTTATCTCCTCGTGCTTGCAGCCCATTTATATCCGTCGCGATTCCGGAGCTCGTTGCTGGAAAAATGTGAGATCTCTGACTGCGAGCATCCTGCTAAGTAAGGATGTTAAGCTCCCGACTGCTGCGATTCCGCCATTTTGTTGTAACAATTTTACTTGTCAGAAAGAACGTGAAGTGTAAAATAAAATGAAATATCGGGGTGCTCGAGGGAAAGAGTATTTAAAATGATGAAAACTAATTGTGTTTTTAATAATTAAAAAATTAAAATCGATGTTATGAAATAAAATTTAATATTAATATTATAAAATAAAACATTGCTTTTTTCTTCATTTTACACTTTACGTTTGCACGACTATGTTTCATTGACAATTTATATTAAATTACTAACTGTTTGTTAAATTCTCAGATCCTCCATTGAAATTCATGAAAAAAAAAGTTGAGTGGTATAATTTTTCGTGACTAACAAACGTGACGTTTTTTAAAATTAAAACATATTTTGGTGAGACGAGAGAACACTGAAGTATTTCTGTTATAATTTTCCTATACATAGAGTTCCTTTATACGTTCAAGTAAGAATGATCTATTTGTTCTTTTGTCGAACTTCACGGTAGATAGATAACGAAAAAAAGAAAAATCGTAGAATATCCTATTTACTCTCCGAAATGAAAAAAGAGAAAATTAAAATGGAAAAGGAGGAAACATTTTCAACTGTTCGACGGACCACCAACGAACATCGCAATCTCCCACCCAGTTCCCATGAACGGAAACATCGAAATCATCGTGTAGACCATTAATCTCCATTTAACTGATCTATAACCTACAAGCATCCTATTAAAAGCTGGCTCACAATTGCTTGAAAGATAATCTACGCACGGCGCGAGGTCGTGCATTCGCGGAATTAAATTCGCGCAACTATCCATGAGTACAAGATGGAGCGCGCGAATAGCCAACAAAAACAGCAAACACCAAATACCACCAATTGCAATTTGCAGCTATGCATGCAAAATGAAACGCACACGAGTTACTGGGACCTAATTCAAAATTACGCAACAAATTCAGAAACGGTGATTCATAAATTTGAAACGTTGAAATCGTACATTGAGTGGTGGACTTACGGGGTCTACAGGTGTAGAGGCACGGATTCCAGCATCCATCTGCAACAGAGAAATTTGAAAAAAATTACAAATTTTTGATTAAAAGTCCCCGCGCGTTGTTATGAATTATATACGCAAATGTATTGGTTTGATATTATTTTCCTTGATTTATCTTTACGTTTAAAATCACACTCTGGCACGATTTCGAGAACATCCCATGGGGACAAAAATAAATTCTAAAGTAATTTAAAAAAAATTTTTTAAGTACCCAAAAAATTTAAAATTAATGAAATTAGTTTTTCCTTATATTTTGACACTTTATTAAAAAAAAAAAATAGGTGAGAAGAAACTTTTGATCCAGTCTATGTCTTCTTTGTACAAATTTTCGAAAAAAAAAAAACACACCAAGTGTGTAACGTTTGTTGTAACAAAGAACGAAGCCGGTAGTTCGGTGGCCGTGTGCCAAGCCCTCGACGACGATGGAGCCCATGGAGCGTTTATCTGAGGCAACCGCTCGATATCCAGCCACGGTTCTTTGCTGCAACCTCTAAGAGCCAGCTTCATGACAGCTCCGGGCGATGTAGGCGTACGGATAGCTTTCGGTCTCTGTTGCTCGCGAGGGCAATGGTCGTTGCGCAACGAGAGCTAAGCAACGACAGAGGAAGAGGGAGAGAGAGAGAGAGAGAGACCATACCAGCGACGACGACGTCGGCCATCGTCGACGAGGCTACGTGCCTCGTTTCGTTTCGTTTCGTTTCGTTTCTGTCGGTTGGCCACGGTAAATAGGCTAAAAGCATACCTGGCTGGTATGTACCTGACACCGAGGCCGCGTTCGATTGCAATAAACTCGATGCTCTCTTTCCCTTTCTTCGCCTCCCACTCGCTCTCCAATGCTCCTTGCCACCCTGTCTGCCTGCCCGGCTGGCTCGCCGATTCTAACGGATTAATCGCTTCTGTCTTCGACCGCCTGAATTCCTACCGATCTTTTCCTTTCCCTCTCTCCAACTCTTCTCGACCAATTACCAATCACAATTAAAAATCACGCGCGAGTTTAATCTCTTCAAAATTCGTAACGTTTTTATCACTTTCGACTCTCGAAGTCGCTGCTTCATTTTTTTTTTTTTTTATTTTGAATTCAGGTGATTGATGATGTTGATCAATTTGAGTGCTGTGAAGCTCGATGGATAAGCTTTTACACTTGACTTGAATTTACTGTTGAATTTCGATACAAGCTGTATTCTTCGCGAAGCTATATTAATTAATTTTTATTTTAATTTTTATAATAATAAGCTCTATTGACAATGAAGTTATACATATTGATTTATAACAATTTACTAATATATCTGGCACACTTTTATGTTCTTCTACTGAAATAACAGCAATACACACACATAGAATCAAGGGAAAGATATTTATAATTACATTCATAGTTGAATAAAGTTACCTGCGACTAATTACACAGTTCGGTCATCCCTGCGAGCATCCTACTTGAAATATTTTACACCTATTCAGTTGACGACAGTTCAAAGAGACGAGTGCTCGATGCATTTGACAAAAGAGACAACAATCAAGATATCACGAAGCAGTCTGACTTATGGTTTCAACAGTCAACGACTGTCAGATTCGTTTAATCAAATTGGAAGGGGTCAAATCGAGTCAGTGTATCGAGTTGCGCGTGACTATTTCGACTCGCACTGTACCGATGAATTTGATTACTTTAGAGTTTAGGTACTTTGTGGCGTTGGCTTCATGTGGCTCGTGTTTCTCGCTCGATGTATCTCTTACGGTATACATCTAATATACGTCTAATATCGGGAACATTGAAACATCGTTGAGTCCAAATTTGTTTCTCGCGTGATTTTTAAAATTTAGATTTTCAGATTTATTTTTAAAAAAATCAACATTAATTTTTAAATTAATTTATTTTAAAAAATTGTCAACATTAGCGGAATTTCATATGTATTACTAGAGATAAAAAATTTTTACAAAAATTAGAACTTTATAAAAATAGACTGACAAACACTCATGTAACACTCATTACAAAATAATATTTCAATTACAATCTAACAAAAGGAAAAAAAAAGAATTAATTTCTCGCATAATAAAAAGCAATAAATATCTATTGTACTTTAACCGTGACACACTTGATCGTTGGAAATTTGTACACATTCAACCACGATCTACGATTAATTATACACGTAAGACGTATACTTGACTGACGTAGAAGGTAATTCAGTTTACAATCAATGCAACAATCTAAACGTGCAACCAGCGCGGATACTTTGTTGCAACTCGATATCGATCCAACATCGATAACAAGTCAACGTTACGTTAAAACGTAATTCGATTATCGTAATATTGTTGCGACACTCGTCCGATATAATTTCAATATCCGAGGAAAGGTTAATTACATTCTTGAATGTCGATATGCGGGCTCGATCGACAATTACAGCCAGGAATTTCTAAACCGCGCGAATCCACTCATCGACGAAGGTCGAAATAGGAGTCTTTTAGTTCTTTGACTTTGTTGTCACTAAACTGGAGAATTACAAAGTTCTATCAATTTATATTCGATCGAATTTTTAAATTGCATTCAGTAACTTTTAATTAATCGTTATTTGTTGTAATAAACAAATTGCAACTTTCGTGCTAGTTATTTCTTTGTAACGAATACATTCAACTCGACGAGTTTTGCTGAACTTTTTACACTTGACAATTTAGAATTATTTGTCGTGTTTATCAAACTTTCGTAAATTGTTTGTGTTATATTATTTCTTTGGAAATGAATTTATGAGAATAATGTGATAACACTGACTAAAAATCTCAACGAAATTACCCAACAACGTTCAAAGTACGATTTTATGCAATTTCTTCAAGATGATTGTCTAAAAATTTACTTACTTGAGTACAAAATGTATTCAAAAATGCAATGGCAATTTCTATATAAAAATTTAATAATAATAATTTTTATGAACAAAATAAAATAAGTGAAACTTGTTTATTGCCTAGACCGAGGACGATCAATCTCAAAACGCGAGGAAAATTTTACAAAAGGCTACGTGACTAGAGGGTTGTAGATACAAAAAAAATGTTCGTCGTAATAATTATTAACAGGAGAAACTAACGGTTGGTTACGCACGAGGGAACCTCTGTTTCGCTAATTGAAACTTCAACTCTTATTGAACATTTCGACATTTCGCAGGGTCACTTTCCAATCTGGTACACGCAAAATTAACGAAGAGAACGAAAATAAAATTCCCTCCCTCGCTGATAACTGTCACGAGCGATCGAAATAAATTTCTCTCGCCGGTAATTGGTTTCACCGGCAACGGAGACATTTCTCGTACGCTTGAATTCGCAATGGAAAACGCTCGACTCGAAAGA
Organism: Melipona beecheii; assembly: GCA_032399605.1. Taxonomy (NCBI): domain Eukaryota; kingdom Metazoa; phylum Arthropoda; class Insecta; order Hymenoptera; family Apidae; genus Melipona; species Melipona beecheii. The sequence goes on along the minus strand of JAUCMO010000504.1, from coordinate 4,024,066 downwards.
AATGATAATTGTTATTTCGCGACTTTTTCCCCCATCCTGGTTACGAGCCCCTCGCGTATATTAATATTTGAATTAACGGCGCAGCATTTTAATGGCGTTACGCCGTTTTAGAATTTATACTCTCCCAGCTGCTACGTCGTTTCATATTGTCCACTCTACGTTCCCCCGTTTCGAAGCGTGGGTGGTTATAAATCTCGATGCAAAGACTCCACTCTATATACGATATTACATTCTTGCGCACTGTCTTTCCAGTAGTGCGTATCGGGAAACATATATTTCGCCCGCTTGTAACACTTGTAATTAGTATTGGCCGAAGGAATTTTAGATAACACCACGTCTTGGACTCGTACAATTAAAGTTTCACTATCGCGGAGTGAAATCTGTTGCCGGTATAAATGTCAGTCGGATTTTTCATCGGGTCGACTTTTTGGTTGCCGGGGAAACTGCTGACATATACAGGCTTGTTTCGTCAGTGCTTCGAATAGTTTCTATAAAAATAATTAAATTGGCCAGATAGCTCTGGACGTAGTCTCGTCATGGCGGTAGTTCATTTAGACTGAAAATAATGATCTTCTTATTTCATCAGCTCATATATGCATTACTTGATACGAGCGTTGTAACATTTGAAACGCAATATATTATTATTACAGACGTTATGTTAATACAAACTCAAGTATTCGTTATTAATTTGATTTTATCACTAACCTAACCTAACATGATAAGTTGCAATTATTTGTAAATTCAATTTTGAAATTCATTAAATGTTAGTGCTTCTCTGAATACTCTAAGAAATATACGATCGTTTAATTAATTATTTCATCAAATGTACTCGCGGTATTAAGCCCATCTAGTTCCACATGAACAATCGCGCTGTTTGAAGTAGTTAAACGACCATTAAACTAAAAAAACTGCACGACTTGTATCCCAGTACGATTCGTCTCACTGAAAGACCCAGAAGCAACTGTTTGACGACTTTTTTGCCATAAAATTTTATTGATATCGATACAAAACAAATTACAGGCGCGATCGCTCAGTACCAGACAACGCCACTCCTACTCGAGGTCTACTCCACGCCCCCTCGCGAATCACGTGACCCACATGAACCAATCGCTAATTTTCGTTGCATTAGCGTTGCACCTGAAGAGGCCCGATTTTCTGAGTTACCCCCGCTAAAATCACTTTCAGCGATAATAGAAAGTCCACTTTCAAAAGTCAAGTAAAACGAACGCCATTTTAATTTAATATCATTGCATTTTACCACCATAAAAAAACAGAAGAAGAAAGAAACAAACGAATATCTAAATAACCTGTCGATACATCGAGTGACCATAATAACTAACTACTGTCGCTAGCTAATTCTAAAACTTCTTGTCGTCACGCTACTTAAATTATGAAAACGGCGTTCGAACAATCACCGGAGTACGTATACAACTCTGATGGTAAAATGAACATTATGATTCACTGGGGCAAGAAGCAAGCACATATGTATTTACTTTCCAACTGGACGCAACGAACGAACTAAAAGCACCGGTCCAGACGTGAAGTATGTACCTGACACTGAGACCACGTTCTATTTCATTTCACGCTCGCTCTCACGTTTTGCCCTGCTAACGCCGCTGATTTAATAATTGTAAGCGCGTTGCTCGCTGAAAGTGGCTGATCCCGCTTATTGGCCTATATCGATCTAAAAATCCGCCGTGGATTTTATAATTGGCATCGAGAGGCTAGAAAAGGCAACTTGTTGCAGGCCAGACTCCGAGTGAAGTTTTTCATAACTGATCCGTATAGGGATCACGGATGAGACATCGAGTGACTGCAGAATGAAGAAAAGCCAACAATTGCGGAGTGATTTGTACCTTTATTTGTTCTTTCAATTTCAACCGTTCTCAAAGGGACAGAGTGTATTTTTGAACGTATATTTGAATTTTTGTGGTAACTTAAAAGTACATGGAGTTATCGAACGATACGTAAATTATTATCATCACACAGTAATGAGTGAGTAAAATTTTAAAACAATTACTCCGCAGGTTATTACGATTGAATTCACAGAAATTTTCCACATAAATTCTCTGTGAGCAGTCATTATGATCAAGAATAATGACAATAATGTGTAATAATTCTCAAGTAATATCGTAGACGACTGATTTATGTCAGATTATATTAAAATTTGATCGTATCAGAATCCGAAAAAATTATATTCTTCATTTTCTATGAATAGAGAGAACGATGCAATTAAACAAAATCAACTTCATCTTCTCAATCACATTGAAATTCAATTTCTCATTAAATCACTAAAGGACTCTATCTAGAAGATTCGAGTTAAAATTGACAAAGTTGTACGCACGTGCGTGCATACAATTCTGGATCAAAGATCCACGTCCCACTCACAGTCGCGCAAGCCCTGCCTCTCTAGATTTATTTCGCTCCATCTTCGTTCCTCTCAATCGAGATTAAATCGATTTCGCCCGGGTAGTTGAGCAATCGCGAACCGTGGGTTCGATTTTATTGAATGTAATTGACGAGATCGGAACGATGTTTCACGGGTGGCAAAAAAAAAAAAAAAAAGAAAAGAAAAGAAGAAGATAAAACGTTCGTTTCGTGAAACAGACGGATCGGTAACATAGATTGCCACGGGTTTCTTCGCCAGGCACCGATTGTCCAGAGGCGAGTAAATACGAAATGGCGAAACAACGCCAGAGTTTCGTCAGGCGTCTCGCGATCGATCGGCACCGGCGGCGCTCCACCGACAAAGAAAAATGCATTACTGTGGGAACAATTCAGCGAACGAGCAATCGTTACCCTACATAGCTGGCGTCAGCCATTGTGTATTCGTTTACGCGCTCGTTCTCCATTTATTAACTCATTACCGGCCGTGCAAGCTTCGTTAGCCGATTTCGCAAATGATCTCTCGAGGGGGAAAAGCCAACACTTTTTTTTCTTTTCGGTTCGACTCATTAGGCGATCGAGTAACCGTTTTATCGTGGTGCTGTTATAAATAGACAGCGGATCTTTGCGTTGTATATTATTATATTATATTTAGAGAGTCGGGAAGGAAGACGAGTTATTACTTGATATTCTCTACGTTTCTCTAAATTTCGATTGAAATGTTTTTCTTTGAGAATTAGGTAATTTACTTTGCAGATATATGCTCATGTAAAGTATTTCTCTGTTTTGTGAACGGGAATGGAGGACAAGAAAAATGTCAAAAATGTCAAAAATCATCTATTAAGATAGAAATAGTTCCTTTCATATTTTCTTGGCTATCTACAGAAATTTTTTAATGACATTCTTGTGAGACAATTTTCTCTGTTAACGAGATTTATTAATTTCTTCAGATGTGATAATTTTTACATACCATCACTTTCTATAAAATACTCTAATGTTATGTATGATATTATTTTAGCAATACTTTATGCAATATGTTTTGCATATAAGTTGCATTTTGTTTTGGATAAATGCAATTACATAAATGTATAATATTATGCATGGTATGCACAAATACCTAAAATAAAATACTCCCTGCAACACTTATAATTAAAAGGTACAATAAATCTCAATTTATACAATAACTTGAAATAAAAATCCGGGAACTGATAACAAATGAATGGGAAGTTCAATCAACAATATTATCAGCGAACACACGTTTCGCCTAAATATAATTTTGGAGTCAGTTTTAACGATCAGTCAATCAGAATTTTAATTAATCTCAGCCAAGCGATTGGCGATAAACTTCTGAATTATCCGCAGGTTAACAGGCAACAATTACCTGTTACACTAAAAATAACCTTGTTGTATTAATCGAGTCGAATCTGCTGTAATATTTCAATCAGAAACATTTAAACATGTAAGTTCATCTCATTAATAAAACATGTTGGCTTGCTATCATGATAATGATCGATGTGTTGCGTTAAAAAACATAATGTGAATCTGTTGAAGAAGCTGCACGTACGTACGCACTGATACGTGTGCCTAATACATAAAAGATATGGTACTTCATTAAATGTATTGGAGATGTAAAACAAACTTTCCGTTATGAAACGTTACAATGATTAATAGAGGGAATTAGCCACAGTGAAAGAGAACAGAATTGCATTTGACGAAAATAACGACTGGATGTAGTGATAATAAATGTAATAATTATTGTAAACTTCCTTTTGTCTATTGCTATAACATGTAACTTTAAAATGTAAAAGTTTCATCGCATTTGTAAATGAATAATGTATCACATGCTATTTTACAGTATACAGTTTTTATCTAAACGAACAGAAAACAATTCACTCTCTTTCTACGTGCATGAATCAAACTAATTCAAGATACGTTCAAGATGCAAATACCAAAGTAATTCGTTCCTAATTAAACTGTCAATATTTAAAACATCTACAAGAGAAGATCATCGTAAAGAACATTCTTCAATTTCTAAATTAATGCTGTGAAATGAAGAAGCTAACTGATGGATATAATATATGAAAGATATAAAACCTCAGTTGACAGTATGAACTAATTTTCCGATAGAAAATTAAAATATACTATATATAATAGTGTATATTATTAAATATAATATAACAATAAATGAAATTCCTTAAAATTTTTTAATTTCTGTCTAAATGAACAAAATCTTTCTGTTCGAAATAATTCTAAGGTATGAATGTGTGAAGAAACTGTACCGACAGATGTAATACGTAATAAAGCAACGAACATTTATAAAAATAATGTCAACAGAAATATAAATATAAATATGTATGAATAATATATAGTAAATACTACAATATCAATTTATGTTGACACATAATATTAAATTAAATACACAATACTGATTTTAACATTATAACATCAATTTATCCAATTATTTAAATACATCATAATGTCAATATTATAACATAACCTATAATATTACAATATTACAATATTGAATGTATTCTACATTCATTTACAACGATATAAAATTCGTCCTTCAGCCCAACATCACAATTCAATTTACTAAATACACAATATTGTTTTTAACATTATAATATTAATTTATCAAATTATTTAAATACATCATAATATCAATATTATAACATAACCTATAATATTGCAACATTGTATGTAATTCGTATACAATGATGCAAAATTCGTCCTTCAGTCCAAAATCACAATATCAATTTACTAAATGCACAATATTAATTTTAATGTTATAATATTAATCTATCAAATTATTTAAATACATCAGAATATCAATATTATAACGTAATAACCATATAATATAACATCATAATACCGTGTATATTCTACATTTTACATTCGTTTACAATAATCTAAAATTCATCCTTTAATTTGCGGACCTCGAGAAGCCCGAGTAAACTTCAAATAAACCTAATTAAACAAATCTAACCTATTGAAAACGAGTTCACGCTCCGCGTATTATTACGCAAAACGCAGAGAGCGGGGTTTGCGCAAATCCCCCGGCGGTAATTCGCACTCAATTATATTATTAGCGGTCAAACGGTCTGTTTAAAGAGGCGGTGGCTTTCATGGTGTCCCGCGGTGGGACCGTGGGCCCATTCATTAAGCCTAATAATCGTGATTAACCATTATCTCGGAGGCGAACACGATCGGTCGGCAGGCAAAGTCCTCGGCCTTTACTTTCTCTCCGCGGTGCCGGGTTACCAGGGGGCCCCGATTTCTGCCCGGGTGCTTTCCACGTGAGAATAGATCGACGATAGGATCGCCCACCCATAAATATCGCCGCGTTCCACCGGCTGTTTACGTGTTACGTCCATCAACCGGCATTTTTCACCCAGCGATCGCTTAATGATACTCGGCACCGGGAAACGCACGCTTCGAATAATTAACGCGCGCGATTTCTTACGGGAACGGGAAAGCGCTGCCTGTTACGTGTTACGTGTGGCGATCAGCTGTTATTTTAGAATTTAATTTTTGTTTTTTTTTTTTTTTTCAAAAATGAGTGCGGCAGTGACTCACGAAAATGTTCGAACGCCTGGAACAACATTTTGCTTCGAGTTTGAAACAAATATACACGCTACAGTTGCTTCGTGTAAAATATATGTATTACAATTGTTGGTGAATGTACTTCAACATGAATTTGAACATTTGTGTTTTAATACACAATAATTTTGTGTTGTATAAAACGTTTGTTACTCTAAATTTTCATTAAGATTAATCATCTGCGTGTCATTGTAGATGTATATTTAATTTACAACGCGAATAATTACCCTAACTCTTGTTAATCAAACATTCGTGGAAGCAACAAAGTATTTCAATGTTGAAAAAGCGCGATAAAAATTTAATTTCTATAAAATATACAAAATTTATAAAATTTAGTTTTAATATCAAAAATACACAGTAATCGACTTGTTGAAATTTTTTTGATCGTGAAGAAGAATTGGGAATATTTGCTACCACTATTATCTTTCACTTGTCACTTCTCTTCTACTTTTATTTTAGAAATTTCATCAAGTGTTTGTAATTTATTTGAATCACGAAAGTTCCGATTGACACGACGAGTGCAAAAATTCCAGTTAAATTAGCTGTCATAGATACAACTAGAAACGAACCATTCTTCTAACCAAATTATCTCTGAAAAATTCTTTTTAATTAGCAATTATTGTATTAAAATTGTTGCGTTTTTGGAAATCAAGCGAACATGATCTCGCAGTGTAGAGTTCCGAATTCAGAGGAGACACTAGAAATGTTGGAATAAATTGCGTTTAACGCGCAAGGAATAGAAAATGTTTCGTAACGTTGCGAGCGCTTAATATATGGGCATTTCTTCTGCATTCTCATTACTGCATTCGACATTACAAAGTGTCGAATGTCTTTCGAACAACTGGTTCTGAATGACCATTTACTCAGAAATCGTTTAAATATTGAATGTCTGCTGGATATCGATACCCGGTTATAAAATATCACCGATGATAAAACTTTTCGATGGGGTGATCATTGCGGAACTCTCGCGAACATGACCGACGATAAGTATAAATGCAACAGTTAGACTGCGATTTTTTGTGCATTTATGGGAAATTTGAAAGCGCAGATTTATCACAGAAAGTACGCAACATGTATAAATAATGTAATAATTGATAATAAAATATCAAAAACGTGAATTTGCACGAAAGACAATATAAAAAATTGAAAGATTGCATCCTCTCCTTTAAATGTATTTTTATAATAAACTACATATTTATTATTATTGTAATAAATAAATGAAGTTAAATTTATCATCGTAATTGTGACGTTCCGTCTTTCGAATTTTTATATTTTAATTTTTTAGTGTATAATGTTCTGTCTTTTGAATTTTTATACCGTAACATTATTTTCGTTTTGAAAAGGTTTTTAACGTGGAAATGGAGTGAGAAATCTTTGGACAAGAATTTTTTTCAGCAACTATAAAGGAAATTTCTCACTTTTACCACCACTCGAAAGTTTCGAATCAAAACGTGAATTCACTATGAATTATTCACGCGTCCATTCGCACGTTAAAAATTCGCGTTTTTGAACACGAAAGTCATACATTATGTAAAAAGAAGAGGTGGCGAACAAAGAAGTACGCCGATACGTGAAAATGTGTGCTGTGCAACGTGTGCCATAAGCATTTGCATATAATGGACAGCATGCTGGAAGGAAATCCACGAATTTTGCAAGCAGCAACTATGTTCCAGCACATTATCGATTGATTTTCTCTCTTTGCTATGTACGATACGTACGATACGTAAAGTTGCGAAATTCTTTTTCGTCGAATTTTGCGTTGAATCCTATCGGAATGGTGAAAATGAACCAACTGGTTAGATCTCCATTGCAATTTTACAAATTTACAAATTGCTTTTTTCCGGAGATTCGAGTGATTTTTTTTTTTTAGAAAATATATAAACAATATCTTTCTCGTGTTATACTTTAATTTTTCTTTTGTTTTGCCGATAATAATTGTAATGTTCTTGATAGCGATGTGAAGTGTGAGTTTTAGTAAAATTCTTTTAATGAAATTAAAAATTTTAAACTCGAATGTGTAAGATATTAATCGTTGAGTCATGAATAACTACAGTAATCTATGTTGAAACGTTTGAATAAAACATTTTACATGAAAGTGTATGAAATATATTATAATTTTATCTTATTACAGATATTTACTGGACGTTTATTAGAATATCGAATGAAATTATGTTAATCATTGGAGCAATTTGTTTCACGGATATGGAAGTATTTCACCTTTAGAGCGTTTAAAAGTTTCTGTTTTAAATTAAACTTCACTAAAATTCAAAATAGTTCATTTTATTTCGTATTTCAAATAAATTTTGGGAGTAATAAATAAATAAAACTAGCAATTCCAAGATCAAATAATTTCAACAATTCTCAATAGAGTTCAACTCTGCTGCAAGATTGAGAGTTAATCCTACAAAAATAAGAGACGGAAGAAGCTTCACTCGCACGAAAATTTAAGAATAAAATCTCGAGTTGCAGAGTTCTCGAGCATAACGAAGAAAATACGAAATAACGCGCGGTTAAAATTCAAATGAGCGTCAGATCTTGTTCCGAGTTTATTAAAAATCCAGCTCGTAGGCGGACTGTGTACGAGCGTAACGATCATTAACAGCTTTGCATATTTTTCGATCGAATCTGCGTAAAAGATTCCGTTCGGAATCTTGATGGAAAGAAGCGAGGTTAATCCGAGAAAGCGTTACTTTGCACGAGTTCCTCTCTCGCGAGATTTCTCACACAGAATTCGGAATGAGGGTTTATTATGAACTGTGAGTATCGACCAACTTGATATCTGATGATAACAAAATAATGTACCGGTGACTCGCGAAAGTATTAAAGTGTAAGGACTGATTATTTGATTATGTACGTCAATGAGTCCGTAAAACCATCTTTATTAATTCCTTTAACTGAATGAAAAAATATCTTTCAACTTCTATTACATCCTACTGACGTATGTTCAATTAATTTTATATTAACAAAGTATAAAATATACGAAATATGTATGTTATATAGAATATTTCGAAATTTTGTCAAAGTCGTGATTAAGTCACCATTGGAACTAATTTTCTGCTAAACTGAAATACTCTAAATTTCAATTACCTGACAATGAATTATGTATGCAACGTTAATTTCAAAGACATAAAATTAACGACACAACTCTACGATGCTGTCCGTATCAGTTAGGATTAAAATTAATAAGAAGTATCGAAACGCTAAACGTCCGTAGGAAAATTATACATTGCACGATACACCCGGCACATTAAATTCTCATTACACAAAGTAGAATGAAGCTCGTAAGACAATTAGCCAGCTAGTTACGCGACACGGAATTGATGAATATCTTCGAAGTGACACCGCGTATGGAAAAAGGAGAGAAAAAAAAGACGCACCTGCCTTTCTCACGATTTCTCATCGCGGCACGGTTAGAAACAAAGCTTGCGGAATAATCGGAAGTTCCGGCGTCGGTGCCAACTTTACATCCACCGTTCGTGGATTTCACCGTTACGCGACCCAGTTTCCGGCGTGTAGACGCGGACTGCCGAAATTTAATTTCCGGCCCGGCTCTTCTTCGTCTCTACGATCACGAAACTTTACGCTCGTCCAGTGAAAAAAACACCTGAGATAAAAAACTGCACGACTGGTACCCCAGTACGATTCGTCTCACTGAAAGGCCCAGAAGCAACTGTTTGACGACTTTTTTGCCATAAAATTTTATTGGTGTGCAAACATTTGAATCGATAGAAAACAAATTACAGGCGCGATCGCTCAGTACCAGACAACGCCACTCCTACTCGAGGTTTACCCCACGCCTCCTCACGAATTCACGTGACCCAAATCAACCAATCGCTAATTTTCGTTGCATTAGCGTTGCACTCGAAGAGGCTTGATTTTCTGGGTTACCCCCGCTAAAATCATTTTCAGTGATAACAAACGAGACTACACACAGGCTTCGAGTGATCTCGTTTTTTTATCGAGGGAATCGAATTCCTCTCGATTGCCGATTTCTTTTATGTATCTGTTTTTTGGACAGACAATGATCATGGAGGTTGACCGAAATAATTCGAAGATTGTGTGGTAAAGAAACATAATTTCTGTTGTTAATATCGATCAATTTTTCGAAACATCTAAATTCCGTGCTCTCGTATCTGTATTTAATTCGTCTGTGGACAAAGGTTGAGATAGAACTTGTTCTCGAGACTGACGAATTTCCACGTTTCAACGAACAAAGCAGATTTTTGGTACTTTGTGGAAAAATTTTGCTTAATGTCACACGCACACATACATACATTCCTAAGTGTGTACATGAACAAAAATTCAAGCTTGAAATAGTATTAAACGCATATTACAAAATATATCAGTAAAAAGAATACTAGTTTGAAATTATTATTCGTAATAATTTGATTAATTAATGCACTATTAACAATAATTTGATTAATATGGAAAGTTTCAGAAAGTTTGTAGCTCTGAAATGTGAACAACGACCGCGTTATTGAAACGCAGACGTTGAAAGAAATGTCGAAGGTAGCTCAAAATGATAGTTCTCGAATTATTTTTCCAAAAACTGCGACAATTTTGCCGCAGAGAATTTATAATGAACGCCATTGTTACATTCTGTTGACAATTCTGATCATTCTGTTCTCTACGATCAATACAACACTGCTTAATACGTAATTAATAATAGTATATAAATGACGCGAGTGTCCAGACAGTTGAAATTAACAACGTAACAATCCCTGTCCAAATATATCTCTGCGCGTTTATTATCGAGTGTTCAGAAAAGGGTTAACAAAAAGGAAGTCTCTCATCCTCTCGCAGAAATAAGAGGCGAGCTTCACGAAGATAGCCTTCTTAACGAAATATCGTGTTACCGTAAGTCGCGTAAAGAGCAGAGAGCGAGGGAAACACGTATATTTTGGAATGATTTTCAGGCGAGAAAACGATCGGATCACCGCCGGTCCAGCGGTGATCTCGTTCAATTAACGCACGTTCGGATCAGGTTGCTGGCCCCTTGCGAACTTTAAGATTGCGTCAAACACGCAAGCACCGAATCCTGTTACCTGAACAAACTGGAGATTTCCACCGAATTCGAACCAATCCTGTCCTCTTTTTTTTCCTTTTTTTATACTTTATTTCGGCTCGTTGTAAAGAAGAGTACACGGATGTGGAAATTTAGCAAAATTATGTTGCATTTCGGAAAAGAATAATTTAAAATGTCAATGCTAACCGAGAAGGATGCGTTAATCCCAATCTTTACATCGTACATTTCTAATTCGCTAACCAGATCGCAATTAATTTATTTTACCGCAATTAATTGTGAATTCTTTAATTTTCAAATTCAAGTCTATAGTTAAAAATTGATCCATTTAACATGTTGAGGATCTTTGGAACATATTCAGAATTTTCACGTAGATCTAAATTTCTCTGAAACAGAATTTAAACTGAAGTATCTTAATTCTTAAATCCTCTTAATTCTTCTTAGTCAATTTAGTTCTTTCAGTTTAATTGAAATATTTTATATATTTTTTTATATTACTAAGATAAATGAAATTTCACCGTATATTATTTAATTGATTCGTATTGAGATAAATGGAATTCTTTATCCATATTAAACCAGATATTATTAACCACGGTCAATTTTTCAATTGCTGTCCTCGTTTTTTGTTACAGGTAAAGTTCAACAATCCACCGAAGTCCCAAAGCAAATGTCGTTATGAATAATCGATGTACGTAACAAAATGTTCATCGTTGCACTTTTTGTTTCTCTAATTGCAAACAGATTCCATTTGCACAAATTATCCTGAATGTCGTGCACGTAAAGACGAAATATAAAAAATCAATATTAATGAAAATCTCTAATGTAATCGCGTGAATTTACACATACGAGGTAAAAATGAAAACAAATTCGCGTCGCGTTTTTGACGCACGCGAAATGAAAGAAACGCAATCGCGTAATGACCGAGTCGCAGAAGAATGATAAAACTAGCGTAATGTCATTAGGAGCTCGTTTCCCTGCACTGACTCTGCAAGAAAGTACAAGAAAATACGAGAGAGAATGAAAGAAAGGACATTTTATTTCGCGTATATACGCGTCCCTGATCATCCATCATCGTCAACCATCCTAACAGCAATGACAATCTTATGCTTATTATCCGTGATTAAATATCTAATTTCAAGGTTACAATTCGTTCTTCATCCATCTATCCGTTTCTCGGTGTATCCGCGCGGTTTTTACTGCAATTTCCGTTATTTATTACCTTTGAAAGGATAATATCGCAACGAAACTTTCACGAGAGAGTCGGGGTAATTTTTAGGAAATTTTGAGAAAATTTTCTGCAGTCGTATTTTTACCATTCTCGTTGCTAAATATTTCCCCGTGACATTCAACAGAATTTTCAACGAAAATCTGCGCGAAATTTTGATAAATAAACTTAAAATTAAACGAATCGCTTTTGATCTGACTAATCATTGAACGTTTGCAATGTATTTGTTAAATGCAATACATTTAAGAAATAATGAGAAACCAAAGGAGTACGAAACACACCACGGCGCATTCGTAACAGATTATAAATAGACGTAATAAATATCGACTTCCTCGCAGGCAGAGAAACACATTTCAATTCATACGTTAATTTATTCGATCAAATAGATCAGATAACCTTGCACCTCTGCAATCATTCAAATAATGTCCCAACCGCGGTAATGTTCGAGTGTAAAGTGTCTGCACCTTTTCAGCCATCGAACAGGTTGTTTTATGTTTAAACCCGGGCCATTAACACTTGTTGACTGGCACGTGAAATCGTACATACGTCTTGCCCATTGAATATTCAACTTTTATCATATTATTAGTATTATGTCGTACAATAAAAGCGCGTGCTTTTCACATTGTAGCGCACTGTTCCGTTATTTATGTTGCTTGAAATTTTAAATTGTCCGTTTTAGATCACGCTGATCAATGGGTTGATACTTGAAATTTTCATCGACATTTAGTAACAGTTTCATAATATGAATTTTAATACAAATAGTTGCAACATATAAATTATAATATAAATAGTTTCAAATTGCTTCCTATTATAGTAAAAAGAAAATTATTTACTAAAAAATGACAATTTCCGCTGTACAATCATATTTATCGATTTGTTCCATTTAATTTATTTATCAAATTTATTCTGCTTAATTGTCTTGCGAGTAAATTCTATAATGACTCCAATATTAAAGATGCACACGAGAAACATTTAAATCAACTCTTGATTTCATAACTATCCAAGATTCCATCTCTAAAAAAAACGTTTGTTATTAAATTTTCTATAAAACCTGATCGTTCGAATTTCTAAATCTCAATTACTAAACGAAACTAGGTTAAAACGAGACAATTAAACGTAAACTAAATCAAATCATTTCGGTTTCTGAATTTTAACTAATTTATGCATGACCCAAGTTTCATTACTAGATCTAAAAAAAAAAAAAAAAATCTACATACCGACGATATATATCTCGAATATACACATTGAAAATCTCGAAAATATCTCGTCAAACTCGACGACAAATCATTATCACCCTTGCCACAAGGTGGCTGGATCGGTGAGAGTTTATTCCTGGTAGAGGAACCAAGCGGCCATCGCGTTTCTAGGCCAACGAGAGACCGGCCTACGCCGATCTCGTTTTTCGATTAAAGTTCGATATAGCCTGGTAACTGTTTCTCGACGAGGAAACGGTTCGCGCGTGTGTAGAAGGCCGAGCAACGTTGCAGAAAGAAAAAAGAAAAAAAGAGAAAGAAAGCATCGGGAGAAACCGTAAGAAGAGCAAAGAACAACGAGGAGACCTCGTGTCCATCAACGTCTGATTCCTGTCGAATCAGCGTTGCATCGACCTCGCTGACGGCTCTCGATAATTCTCCAAGCATCTATTTAGTCGGGATTTAGGCTAATACGCGCGAAACGAACATCGATTCGTTGACTTGATCTTAGAGAAACTCGTCAAGTTTAAAATCTATAAAAGATTTGCAACGATGGATTTTCTTTCTCGAGGTTCTTTTTCTTATGAAGCTTGCCCTCGCAGTACGAATTACGCAGTACGAATTTCTTTACAAGCGGGTAATACAGATCGATAAACTGTTTCAATTACTCTGACGAGTTTTTCTACTTCGAAAAATTATTTTAAAAATATTCCAAGTAAAGGTTGGAAAATTCTGATTGAAAAATCGCTGGAACTGTTCAACCCTCTTTCGAAAGTCCTTCAAAAAACGAAACTGTAGTTCGCATTTGTTGGAGAATGCTCGAGGATGTTAAAGACTTTCAACTTTCTACTCTCGAGTGCAAAATCTTTCGGTTAATTTGACGTTTTACCCGCGAGTTTATTTCGAAAGCGTATACATAGAATAGAAGATACATAATTCTGGGAACGAAGTCGATGCTACAAAATACGTGTTCGTTGGGGACTTATTACGCTAGCGATCAAGGAAGTGGAATGCAATCAAGGCCAAGTATCTTTTCAAAGTCTCGCGCGGCAAGAAGATGGAACGGAATAATGGAAATAACCGAGGAATTGGAAGGCCTCGCGTTTGAATATTCCCAAAGAACTATGGGTGGCTATTGACTGCTAATTAAATCTCGATTGCAGATACTTCGTTCAGGGCTCGCTTCGAATATTTTTTACACACAAGATAAAATAAAACAATTTATTTGTATTATTTGCATGATAATATTACAAACAATAATGATTACGATATCTATATGTCATAATTATAGTAACTGCGAACAGTGTGTTATTATCACGTGCAAAAGTACAAAAAGTATTCAAAGGGAGTAACTTTAATTATACGCGTGGAATTATATATATAACATAACAGCACAATTATCTCCAAGGTTCTTAATTTATAGCTTTCTAATTTTCCAAAAAATTAGGGCAAAGTCACTGTCATCTCCTTGGAACAAATTCAAACTCATTCATCACCTGTCAATCGCAACGAGAGTGAAACTTTCGTGAAGCGAATTTGATCGGTTCGACTCGCGATTTGTTCTCCGAAAAAAAAAAAAAAAATACAATAATTTGCGTGTCAACGCGGCGTATCGAGAAGAAATGAAATAACACAACCTAGCTTCCACACTTACGTCAACTCGGCAACGTTCATGGGAACAAAACGCCACTTTGTGCGTTAAACACGGATACGAAAAGCCGCGGTTGCGCAAGCCATCGTTAAACGGATTAACGGAATTTTAATTTCGCTCGATTAAAGCGGCACGAAGGTTTCAACAGTAACACATTAAATCCCGTGAGTTGCAACTATGTACTCGCGGCGCAAAGGAATATAGAGTTGGCTAATGTGTCTCGAGCCGTGTGTGCGTGTGTGCGTGTGTGATTGAAAGCTTCGAGGTCAGGACGTGACAACTTACGTCGTTTTTGCGACGATCGCGAGTGCGTTACATTAACAGAAATTAATAGAACAGTGATTGTGAAATTTGTAAGATTGTGGAAGACTGTTCGAAATCATCATCGATTTCCTTTTTTCCCTCTCTTTTTCGTTTGAGTAGGTAGGCAGCGCGTCCTGCGAAATTACAAATTAAATTGCGAAATTCGAATAAGTGCTTAAGGCCACATTCATCTTCTCGAATTATCAGTGACTACGGTAGGGCAGGTATAACTATAACAGATGGTATAATTTATATTGATTTATATCTTCCAAAAATTCCAAGGCCTTTTTCTCGAGTTTTTTTTTGCAACATTTTGAGTAAGGTTGTGTCACAGATATTCTGTTCTGTGTTTGTGATTAGATAGGAATGTGTCCACTTTGTGTGATCTATTTTCATTCTTATTGGTAGATGTATAATTTAATTTTTCAAAGGTAATCCTGTTTCTTCACTAGTCATTGGCGTTAATTAACAACGGGTAATAAAGTTTCTAATAAGTGATTAACTTTGGACGAAGAAGTTGTCATTAGTCAATAAATTAGATTTTAATTCTCCGCGATTGATCTCTTGATTTAATCTTTGACGTGATATTAGATCGTAATTCTGACACGCTATAAATGAGTTGTTATTACTGCATTGCATCACGAAGAATATTTACTTTAATAGAGCGTGTGATGCGTTTCGCCGATTCGTCGAAATCTGAATTCAACGGTTTCAATTTTATTCTGTCCTGTGTGCAATCGACCACAAAAATTAAATTGAATATCGGAGTTTCGAGAAAATTATTACAATTTCATTGCCGTGATTAGAATATTCTTGTACGAATTCATATTTGGGATTATTCTGTCTGAAAAGAAACTACTATTTAAAATTCAAATACTTTCACAACTGAACTGCGAATTTTTTCGAATTGAAGGAGAGAAGGAGAAGAAAGAATTTGCGTTTCGTCTCGGAGTCACTGCCTAGACTCATCAGTGGGGCTGATGGCAGCAAAACTCCTTATCCCAGACCGCTTGTTGTTATAACAACCCGCTAAGGCTGGATCCGGCAACCCTCCCTAGCGGGGTTCCGCATGCTGCTTGCTTAACATCGGAGATCGGTAGGACCTCGACTCTAGGCGCGCAGCCACTTGCGTCTTGTGCTAATCAAGTGTTCGAAATTCGTAGTCGAGGAATCGTAGGGTCGCTACAGAATAAAATAAATATAAAAAAGATTGAAAAAGAAGTTCCTATTCACGACTCGTTGTTGATGATTTCACATCGTCCAAACTTACACATCTTTTTTTCCTCTCGATATTTCATTTTCCTCGGGATATTAGTTAAATTCCAGAACCAGAAGATCCGCGCGTGATACTACGAAACACCAAATAACATTCTACATTCGTCATCTTAACGTCCGAGTAAATCATTCGATGCACTTGTCCGACATAATTTACGAACGTGCAACCCAGCGGATATCGTTCGAATGATAATTCGTTGTTAACGTCTCGAGATTTTGCACGTATTTTTTTTTTCTTTTATCACTGAAAGTGATTTTAGCGGGGGTAACCCAGAAAATCGAGTCTCTTCAGTTGCAACGCTAATGCAACGAAAATTAGCGATTAGTTGATTTGGGTCACGTGATTCGCGAGGAGGCGTGGGGTAGACCTCGAGTACTGTAATTTGTTTTGTATCGATTCAAATGTTTGCATGTCGATAAAATTTTATGGCAAAAAAGTCGTATTCACTTCCTAGTCAGAACAGTTGCTTCTGGGCCTTTCAGTGAGACGAATCGTACTGGGGTACAAGTCGTGCAGTTTTTTTTACTCTGATTCTTCCAGTTTATTACCCTTTCTCTGCTTGCGAGCTGTTCTTCGTGCATATCGAGGAATGGATTGCCGGCAATCGACAGAACGAATGCGTCAACTCTCAATTGGCAATTTCCTCGCGGCGTGTTCTGAGAAATCGCGGCTGAATTACGTCTTTAACCTCAATGGTTACCTGATTTCTGAGTCGAGGCTCGGACAAACACTCGTGATTTTTATTCGCTCGCAACGGAAGTGTCTTTCTCTCTATCGTACGGTCAAATTTCATCTTTCAAGATCGAAATTCAAGGATCTAGATTTCCAATGATTAAAAATTTTCACTTTCGTATTCGTATTCGTCTTTGTATTACTGAGGATTTTGTTGAAAATTTGGATATTTTACACATTCTTTCATATTACACAAATACTAGTGATTAGATTGGCAATTTTTCATATTTTTGAGGATTAAAAAAATAGATCTCATATATTGATATATATATCAAAATTCCTAGTTGATGATATACATAAAAATTTCCAGCATATCGATTAATCATAGATTTTTGTACTGTGCATTTCTTGGAAATTTAAAAGTGCGAAATTGCATGAAATACAAAATGTATAAAGTACTCAAAGTATAATATAAAGATTCCAATTTTTAAATTACATTCTCAAAAATATAAATTTTATATAATATATATAATACATATTATATATTGGTGTATCGATATAACATATATATATATAAAATATGTTGATATATTGATATATAGTATAATATGAAAAATTCACATCCTATATTACATATATAATATATATTTTGTAATATGTAAGATGTTATTATTAATATACATATTAATACATACTATGTTACAACATAACATGAGAAATCCACACCTTGTACCGATGATCTGTTCTTTTCATCAGAAAATAAGAATTCCAAGGATTTCCTAACACGCGAAACGTAAAACGCGAACGAGGGAACACGAAAGAAGAGACCGAGAACATTTTAGACACGCGCCAAGGTACAATTTACTGTCTCGTCACACGAATCGACACGCACGCGCGTTAAACGATCGTAGAATTATTGCATGTAATGGCTATAAAGTGCGGAATATAGAGCGCTCTTATGACCGGTTAGAAACGTGGTAGCGGTTGCTTTAAATGCGCGATTTATACTTCCTCTCCAATGGCTTCCTTAGGCCATTCCTGTTCAAGCAAAGCTTATAGCGTTACCAATCACTCTGTTTCAACGTGATACGTATCGAACGAGAGTAGTGACACCTTACTCGTTTCATCTTCTTTGCATAAAATAATTGGACGATTTTAGTGCAATTCCTGGTCATTCCCAACACAGACTTAACCTGTGGAATTTGACCTTTAATTGCACGCATGTTTTACTTTTATTAATTCTGTAACGTTTTCAATATCACAATATTTCGATATTAATTAAATTTTAGAAATTGTAAAGTCGCGATTCGAAAATTTCTTTATAATATCTTCTAGTTACTATCAGAGCGTGACAACGAAAGAGACTATGACATAGTATTACTTTTATGTATGTTAGGCATAACGTGATTGTTAATATTTATCCCATGGAGAAATTGAAAATACGTATTTCTTATTATGTGACAATAGAAGCGCAAGAAGTATTCACGATAAATAATTGTTTTCTAATCCATCCGTTTCGAATTTTTTGTCATATTATCACAAAACAATTAATACTATTATATACTATTATTACAGAATTTTATTTGATATTCTGCTTGATATTCTGTGTTTGTAATTATGTATATTATTTGTTAACTGAACTTAAATTAACTGACCCAAATATCGCACTAATTGTATACTAATCGTAAATCTACTTCTGTCTTAATTTTCTTTCGGTATTTCTATATTTAAAAATTTCTTTCAAGTATTTCCATTAAATAATAAATAACAATTTCCTGTAACTGACTGTATATTGCAATATTCGAAAAAATTCAACTAAATCCTTTAAATATTTCCATTAAATGTTGAATAATAATTTCTCTGTAAACTGACAGTACATTGATTGTCACACATATATTTCTATTCCATTTAATTCCACCTTAACAATTTAAGGAATTCAAAAAATTCTATGTCAACCACTTTAAAGAATTTAAATTCTACGTCAATTCTACATTAAAAAAAAAAGGAAAAGAAGAAAACAAATATAAAAATTCACGATGAAAGTTAATTCGGAGCACGAAGCACCAGAAACTTGATTTCAGCACAAGACAAAATGCAGTTCCCCGACGAACGTGAAAGATTGACACGCGGTCGCGAGACCTAATGAGTTACGACCCGTAGGAAAAGAAAGCGTTAATAAATCTGCAGTTCCCGGAGATTCGATCGCGCCGAATATATTTTCGCGCGGCTTTGATGCTCACCCGGTATACGGAGACGGAGGAGCCAGCCGCGTCCCCCGAAGGATTTATGTCCGCGGCGAGATACGCGGCCACGGTATTTTATCCAGGCTGGAGGAACCGCAGCCTTCGACGTCCGAATAAATTTTTATTCGTTAACGTCGCCGCGGACCGGCTCGATAAGTGCGCGCGAAAATATGGCGCGCCTTTGGTTCCCTTGATCAGGGGGGAATCCTGGCTGCCGCCGTGCCCCCCTTCGACTCATGTGCTTCTTTCGTGTTGTTTAAAATGCGAAAGAGGAATGGAAGCTATCATCGGGGAAGATATAAAGGGAGATGTCGAGATCAAGATGTAGGAATGAGAAAAAGAGTGAAGGAAGAGGAGGACGAGACGAGTAGAAAGAACTCTTGCTCTTGCAGATAATCGTCTTTTCACATTAAACTTTCATGGCTATTCTCGACAGTTTTTTTTTTTTTTTTTTTAATATCGTGTATTTAATCAACTTCTAGTATAATTTCATTAATTTTTCTAACGATTTACCAAGTTATTTATTCATTATTCTAGACTTGTAAGAATTATCGATCAATCTTAGAGCGTTTTTCAATAATTATTACCAGTATCAAAAGATTACACACACGGAGAGATTTCTGATCTTTCCTAGAAGAGATGAATTTACATCCAAAGCAGCGTTTATGATTTCTCAAGGTAAGAAATTAAATGAACATTTTGGAAGAATCATTATACGCGGACGTATTATATTGTACATGATGTTTACATAAGATGTTTTAAAATTTCATTAACACTCGATTCTCGTGATTGTATGATATTTGAAATCAATTTAAAGATGTGTGTGGAAATTGTGATCATGATTATTCAAAAATATATTTCTTTGCGTTAAATATCTATTTTATTTCGTAATTTCATTTGTCTTTCAATTTGTCTCAAACTCGATCCATTCATGTTTGAGCTTCACCACAGTGTTAGTAAAATTTGTAAACGTTCAAATCCAACACACGTGTGTTATTCACTTTCGCGAGCAAGTACGTTCGTATTAAATATCTCTTCGTAAAAATATTACCACGCATAATGGCTCTCGTTACAATGTTAATGAAATTTCAGAACGTTTAAATATACGATATATTCGTAACAATAATTCTTAACAAACGTTCGAACACTATCACGAGCCACTGTATACTGTACTTTGTAATAAATATCCTCCCCACATACATACGCGTTTAAACAACTCGGACAGAGACTTTCTACCTTCTTCCTGTTTCATTTCTCATCCTCGTTCAAATCGCCATTCATTCAACCACCGTGCATCTTAAACAACGCCAAACTGTTCACCAAAACACTCATAATATCAATCATCCTTTCCAAACGGAACCCCACTACCTCGCGCGTTTTAACGTCATCTTATGCTCTTTCCTCCGCGTTGGGAAAAATGAGAGGGGAGAAAAACGAAAGAAACCCACATCCTCGCGTTAAACCCTATAAAACATCAGCGCGGAGATTTCCTTGCCCAGAGAAAGGTCGTCCGTTCCACTACGGGTTTATTCATCTGCTACGCGCCCAAGCCGCATTTATGCGCTTCCTCTCCGCGTTTTACTCGTGAGAAACGATCGAACGATCGTCTTCCATCTTTAAGTCCCATTTTCGGTCGTGCGGCAAACCGTGACTCCTTAAATACAGTCCGCTCTTCTGATCCAGGTGCAGAAATGTAAGAGATTCGCCTCTTATCGGACGAAAGCGGCGATTGATTCGTTCATCGTCGTTCAAAAGTTTTCAGCATCCGGAAATAAATGGATGGATCGTATTCGAGATAGATAAATTTAAGAGAACTTGCCTTAGATAAATTCCCTCTCGATGATCATTTAATCCAAATTATCTTTCATAACAGCTTGAAATTGTGTGACTGTCTTTATGTTGCAATAAATTAGCCTTCATTTTCGCCGATTTTTAAATTCAAGTTTCGTTTAAAATCAAAATTTAATCACAGAAGAAAAAGATTTGTTACGATTATTTACCACGATACGAAATGTGTTCGCCAATATTGTTAACGAGTAATTGGATATTTTTGCAATGGAATATTGGATGAAAGAAAATAGCCAGAACTAAGAACACATCGCATATCTTTTGTACGAGGGATAAGTATAATAAACGAAATGAATAAGTAAATAAATACGATAAACGAAAGATAACATCATCCACTGCATGATTCAAAAGAAGAAGAAAAAAGAAATCCACATGCTTCTATCCTCGAAATTAAGAGAATACTCGCTTACATTGTTGCATCCCGATCCATCCCAACAGCAATTACACGTCTGGTAGAGTCTAATAGCCCGTATTATAAACAATTTGTGGATTCTTCGTTCTCGTCTGATTTATCGTCCCTCGAGAGGCGCGGGTATCTTCGAAGATTTGACTTACGACACGACGAATCGTGTACAGCCAGTGAGGTTGCGCGATACCGCTTCTAAATACGGCTCGTTCGATGGCTAATAAATCAATCGTCCGTCGAAGATAAATCGATTTCGGTATTCTCGCATGACGTGTTCATTCTGCCGATCGCACGCAGGGTGAAATATTCGAGGGCCTGCCTCCTGCGTAATCGGCCCCTGACTCTCCCTAGGCACCGTGCTGATTTCAAGTTGCTCGCTTTCTTCAGGACTCGCGATTTTTATTTGATTACTAACTGGCTGCTCGACAGGCCGTTTCTTACGCGTTTTGTGCTCGTGTTTTAATGCGAGTTGCACGATACGTATTTTTGCAGATGTAACTTGGAGAAAGAGGTCCAGGTAGAAAATTGGTTTTTCTATTAAATTGCAAATTAAATTACAGACGGTATATTGTACTTTTTCGGTTGATTACGTACATCTTAATTTTCATTACTGTATATTTGTCGAATGCTGTATATAAATAATTTCGTACAAATAGTTATTGTTCCCGGATTAGCAACGAAATTCTGAATATTCTAATAGATTTATTTTAATCATTCGTAAAATACGTACCGTCGAATACTTTCACCGCAAGTTAATAAAAAAAAAAAAAAAAATCTTCGTTCTAGCAAAATCGCATTCGCTTAAATGTCATTCACGCTCAACAGCCAGCAATTATCTCATCGCGTTGTTCAATAACAAACCATAGCTGCGGCCATGACCAGCGATTACGCGTTTAATGATCCTTAACGAGCCTTCTGTACTTGTCGTTAATTCAGTTTTCTTTGAGCTACTTCGTTATTGTTCGCGTTATAGAAAGAAATTCGAATAATTAAACGGAGACGAAGATCGGACAAGAGTCTATGAAATTATGCAACCGTCGTCAAGCAACTCGGCGAATGATCGATAAATGCCGGATGCACTGATGTTTACGTATTTCCTAACCTACATCGCCGAATCGCTATTAATAATTTCGCAATTATTTCATTTCTGATGTTAAAATCTCTCGTTTCAATAAACGAGCATTATTTTCTAATTCACGAAATAATTAAAGATGTAAAAATGCCCAAAGTGTGGTAATAATTGTAAAAACGTTTAATATTTCGTAGACAAAAGTCTTGTCACTTAAAAAGTCAAAACTTTCAATCGAAATGATTCAAACGAATCGTCTCTCAGTTTTAAAGTTTTCTCGCAATATTTACTTTATATATTTATTATTAAATTGAGAAAAATGTCAAAATTCCCAATAAAAGCAACAAACACGTAATGGACAAATGCAAGTAATTATTTCAAATCAAACTCACCACGCCAGAGTTCCTGATCCAATGGCTGAAGTATCTCGACGCACTCGCTCTAATCTGTTCTTCTTTTTCTGCATAAAACAGAATTCATATCGATTATTTTGTACATTGATTTGAAACGAAACATTTAGTGTACTTGCAATAAACCAATTCTATTTTGGTAAATATAATATATAATATGTAACATATAATCTTCATTTAATGAGCT
Source organism: Melipona beecheii (assembly GCA_032399605.1). Taxonomy (NCBI): domain Eukaryota; kingdom Metazoa; phylum Arthropoda; class Insecta; order Hymenoptera; family Apidae; genus Melipona; species Melipona beecheii. The sequence continues at coordinate 4,000,575 of JAUCMO010000504.1, read as the reverse complement.
CTAAATCTGGATTGCGAATTTACATGGAATTTCTAATTAGTAGAACTTTATATAGAAAAATGTAAATTTAAGAAGTAAAGACTATTTTTAAATTCTAAATTCCAAGTACTTATTTATTTTTGAATTTCTCATTTCTCTATATGGAGTTCTACTAATTAGAAATTTCATTTAAATTCAATTCACGTCGAAAAGTTAAGATCAGATTTCCTTGTAACTCTTTTTCTATAACCTTACTCCGAGTGAGATATTTTCTACACGTACATATGGATATGTGTGTGGCGTGGCGACACCTTACAATACGTGTTTCAAAGCGAGACCGTATTCAAGCTTAACTAAGTGCGTCGTAAATGTAGTTATACCTGTACTTTTCTTTGCGTTTGCTGCTAACTTCATTATTCACGATATTTACTGCAGAAGTTAATGAAAAAACAAAGACGGTTTAAGGCTCTAAACGTTGAATTTAAAATTGAATTGGATAACATATCTTGCCTTTCTTGTAATTTGTGCTCAATTAAGCGAAAATTTATTACATGGTTGGACTTTCAGCAATTTATGCCTTTTCTGTTTACTTTTCAATGATTTATTCAATTAAAACACCGAATAAGTAATAGATTTTCTTTCGAAATTTTAATTGTCGCAGGAGAAATGTTTAGAATAACAAAACTAGAGTATTCACATTTCTGTATAATAAACTTAAATTTAATTAAAATTATCATAATGTTTAATATTCGTAACGTATAGATTGCGGATGTTTATGCAAAATTACATTTTACAACGATTTTCTTCTTTCAACTTTCAACAAATACGTAAACGTCCACGATCTCTATTATTTCTCAATATTCAATATTTAATTTAATTTATTTTTAATACGTCTTGATATTTTCCTACGATTAACAGAGTAACATATTTTACCCTTTGTTAAACAACATATGTACGATATTTATCAGATCGTTACGATGTTAATTTCGAGAATAATACGCAAGTTTCGGAATATTGCCTCCACATCGACTTTCACCCCGCGGTATTGCATACAACACGTACCGGCTGTACGATGTGAAAATAAATCAGAATTACCGTTCGATTGTAGCCTAGGGAATTCCAGCTGCAAGCGTGCCGCAGCTTCCTTTTTTCCTAACCTCTCATCACTACCATCTAGATGCTCCATCCTACAAAAAAAAAACACGACCTGCGGATACGTACAATTAGCAGAGGATCGACACGTAAGGCGGATACCGCAAAAATTTTATGAAAGTTTCTCCATACTCTACCTCCATCGATGTTCACTTTCTCACGCAGTGAACTGCATCAATAGCCTCCCCCCACTCGCCATTTGTATAGACTTTCCAGTGCAGAGCCGCGCCGCTTCGTATCGTGCTTCGTATTTCACGGCGGACGATTCCGGACGTTAAGCAGCTAGTTCGCGCTAATGTTCCTCGTTTCCTGCACGGCGAGACAAACGCGAAACGAAGTTAATGGGTAAATTAACTCCCCGGCGGGATAAACGCTCGTCGTGACAAAATTTATTGTTACGCGGACCGCACGTGAAAAATGGCGCTAAAATGAGGTGCGCGCGCACCAATGCTCGCGCGCCTGTGCGACGCATGCGCAATGCAACGCGGCGCAATGCAACGCGGCGCGGCACAGCGACTTGAGAGAAAAGAATCGGCAAATTGTTTCCGAAACGTGATAAATATTCATGGCTGAGGGGGCGAAACGACGAATACCGCGGACAGGCACGATAAATCGAGTTTACGAGTCAACGAGTCATCGGACACTTCCTTTCTCGATACAAGCGGAACACATCGGTACGTTCTTGAATGTCGTCGCCGTATCGCTGCACAATAAATAATATGTACCGTTCCCGGCGGCCGAGAGCGACATTACCCTCCTTCTCACGTACCTTCCTTTTCTTTCTTCTTTTTTTTCTTCTTCTTCCTCTTACCGATCCGCCTTTCCTTTCAACAGGGCTAACCACTCCACCCGCTTAATTAAATATCGTGTTAAGCGATCCGCAAATTCGCTGTGCCTCGCGAGACCACGTGACGCGCGCGTTAATGGCCAATTTAACGTCCGCCTTTCCAAGCGCCCCCTACCTCGGAACAGACTGTTTAAATTGAGGAACCGGCGTGGAAAAAGGGATTCAATTAAATTAACCTCGCGATAACGCACGCACGCGATGTAATCGACCATGTTTTCGGAATATTAAAGAGAAGAGGAGCGCGCAATCAACGATGATAATGGTTTTCTTCGGGGTTACATTTTTCGCGTCAATTGGATCGAAAGATTGCTTGATTAATATCAAAGAGATGCTTGATAGATATCGGAATATCAAGAATTCCGGAATCACTGGAACTGTCAAACGCTCTTAAATTTAAGTACGTTAATTGTCAGAATTGTGCAAGATTTTTAAAATTTTAGGTTAGTCATTCTTTCGCTAATTATTGTTTGAATCAGAGTAGTTATTCGCTAGAAATAGTAAAATAGATAGTAGATTGAAAGTTGAGGTTGATTTTAAAATCTTGTACTATATCAACAATAATTAGAACAATTATAGAAAAATTTTTCTATAGCGCGCCTGCGATTTATCATTTTATGGCTTTGTTACAATGTAAAAAAATGCATGCATTTTTACGACAGTTTAATTGCCAGTTAATTTGTATAACGTTCTGCTTTGCGTGCTTTATCACGTACGAATCAATTAAGTTATAATTCGAAGTACGAAGCCTTTAATTGTTAGCCGCATCCGTCACGCTTTCTTACATCCTGTCAAATAATTTTTGTTCCTTTATTTGTGGAAGCTTCATTAGCAATAATTGCTACAATGTGTGGAATCATTAGCCTAGAGATTTTATTTCACTTTGCGTATTCAGATGTCTTAATAACGTCTCAATTCGATGAATAATCGAGTCCCTTAACTTTCTACTACAAGTCAAAAGTAACGTCTCACAAACTTTGTCAGGATCGATGCCAAACTTTTCTATAAATTAGTAAATACAAATTTCTTGCGATTGGAATATAATTTCGAAGCACGTGAAATTAAATTTATAAAATTTTTTAAAAAATTGATCATACAGTTATAAAGTACAGTTTATTCTGAACAGAGAATTTCACATCACCAAAAATAGTAATCCGACAAGTTTCTTCTTCTCCGTTACTCGAAAGTTCCTTATTAAATCGAATTTGCCTTTTGCTTCCTTATTGCTTCATATACGGAAAAGCTCTCTTGCGTAATATTTTAAAATTCTCCGACGCGGAATTTTCTCAAAGATTTTCCAAGTCCTTCGAACACACTTGCAATTCATGGAATACCTCATCAAACATTAATACTGCTACGTTGATTGAAACCTTGCGAGTCGGAAATGAACTTCGCGACTTATTCATGCGAGCAGTGCTCGTATCGCGAAACATTCATCGTCGAACAACGCGAATAATCATCGTTAGATACTCACGTACACTTTTATATCGGGAGATTAAGGATAATTTCGAATGTTTGCAATCATCCGAGACGCGGATGTTCGTCAAAGGGAAATGAATCTGCGTGTGACTCAAGAATGCAACTGTAAATCATTTCTTCTCTCTTCATTTTTCGATGGATTCTCTCGCTATTCTTGCTGACTGTATATAGTTCGATTTTAAGAGTCAAAGAATATTCGCGCTGTTGCAAATGCCTGTTGATTGAACCGCGTGGCATGTAAGAAACTTTCTCGTCGTTAGTTCGTAGATTTAATTTCGCGAGCGAAACGCGTATCCTTGCACGAATATAATTCACAAATGTGGCGCTTTGCCACGTGTATTGTCTACGGCGGATCGTTAAACCTGGGCTTGGAAACTTTAATTAATTTCTAATGAAGATGTTGCATGTCTGTGTGACAGATTGTCATTTTATGGAATTTCAACGATAATAAGTCTCTTTTCTACTTCTACCCTTCCACGATGTAAATTTTGCGAATAAAAACGAGTCAACGACAAATGTCACAATTGTATTATCAAAATATCGACGTAAGTATTATCTTGACGTTATACTATACAGAAATTATACAAATTAATTCACTCCGAAAAATATTTAACTTCCACAAAAAAAGAAATTATGGAATATACTAAAATGAATCCAATGTGCAAGAATATAAATTATATTTTATACTTTTATTTCTATTTTTCTACTTATCATAGAGGAGACGAACGTACGAAATCTCGGTAATCCCAGTTCACAACAACTGCATAAACACGAACACGATATTAGTAATCGAATAATCGTTGAATATTGCGAAACTATATTTTGCATGCAAAACACGTTTCTAGCATATTTTCAAAACAGGAGAAATCTAATAAAATAGCGTGTCACGTCTATCAAACGGCATCGTTGCAAAATACCAATTTCGATACGCATTCCTGCCATATTCTGTCAGTCAGGCTCGTTCCGCCTTTTTTCGTCCTACATGACTAATTAAAGAGGAAATCGAATAAAAACAAAAAAGTGGAAGAAAAACAGATTACAGTTAAAATGCAAATGAACGTACGTTCCGGTATTGGTGGCTGTGAATTTATGAATAAATTCTGCCGCGTTACACACCGCACTTAACTTCGTCCGATCCAGTTTAATCATCTGACTTAATGAAGATCAAAGATCGAGGAATCTGTCTCCGAGGAGAATTTCCCAACGTGTTTTGCGTTTACTGCAAAATACATTTTGGATTCATAAATGAAATCAATGGCGGCAAAGTCAATTCACTTTTTCTTTTACTTCTTCCTCTAACTCTATAAAACATGTATATTTATCTTAATTATGCCATATCTTGTAATCATTGTTAGGCTTAATAAATATATTTTTGATTTAATGTTGTATTTGATACGCTGAAAGTCCGTATATAGATATTGAATTTTATTCAACTGTTTGCAATAAGGTTCTTATTTTACGAAAATGGAATTCTATAATGATACCGAATTTTGCTAAATTTACTACATGTAATAAAAATGTTTTGTCAATTTTAAGATTACCGGCACCACTGTACAGAAAATACTGATACATATCATACTGAAATTATAAACACTAATAAATTGCAGGTTTTATAATGCGAATAATAAACTACTTCTCACTTCTAAAGTCAGTCTTTTCTTCTTTTTGACAAAAAGCACGTCAATCTAGTCGATTAATTGAGAAACATGTTGGAAACCGTTAACTTTATCAAGGACGACATAACAGTTGTAATTAAAATCTCACGTTTGATAATTTCGCTTCTTTCTGCAACACTGCTTTACACGTAAAAGTAATCGACTCGGCGATACCAGTGGAATTAACGGCAATTTACGCATCCTGTCGCGGATCAACGGAAAACGAGAAACCAAAACGTCGAAGAAGGACTATAAAAGGGAAAGGACGTGCGAGATTCGTGCCGTTTGGGGAGTGAAGGATAGTCCCGGCAGCGTAAAATAAGACAACAGTGACAACGTAAAATAAAGTCGACTTTGTCGATACAACTGCCACTTCTCTCTGGTTTGTACAAAACTGAATTTTCCAGTTGCGAACGATGAAGATTTATTCGTGCTTATTCTTCTAAAGAATAGTCAAGTCTAAGGAACATCGTCGAGAATTTCTTAGAATCGTTTTAGATATTCGAAATTTGACATGATGTAATTGTGCAGACTTTTTTAGTTGACTATCATGTGTGTAACATTTTTACATATTACATCGTTGTATAATATTTTTGAAAATGAACAGGGAAATATGGAATTGCGAAAGAATAACGAAGAAAGGAAACAATGTCCTTTTCGGTTTTTGAAATATTGAAATTGAAATTAGAGAGGTGAAGGATAATTTTATTTAAAATCATTATCAAAGAAATCATCAAAAGTGTATATTTGGGAAATTTGTCGACAAATGCATGTAGACTTCCTTGACCAAATACAATTATGAAGGAATTTTTGAAGGAATATTTGATGTAAATGACAGAAGAAAAAAAAAGAATTGGTGAAGTTAAGTTTGAAATATACAAAAACATACATTCGCTCCCTTCAAAAAATTGACAGATATTCTTACTTTTCGATCTCGTTTCAATTTCATTGGTCGCCATTATTCACGTGACCCTGCCCTTCAAACGGGTTTGCAGCCACGATTGTGCAATCGCTTAGCGATACCGTCTATCCTTCGTGTGTTTCGATTTTCACTCGATCTAAAAATAATTCCTTCGCTGCCTTTCGTGTCTAACTATATCAGCGATACGATCGACAGTCTCTTATCTTCTATTCCGATTCATCAGAAACTGACTGTCGAGTCTGATACTTCCTTGATGACACTCGTAGAAATATAATCTTCTTCCAATTGAGATTGCTAATTTTACAGTCGTCTGTCGAGACTGTCAGAAGCGACCTGCATCGTTTCTCTATTTGTAATCAAGCAAATATTGCGCTGAAAATATTTAAGCTTCTTTTTCGTAAAAATTACTCGAAGACCATTTGTTTTCCAAAGACCCAAACTTTAAGGTTCCTTTCTTTTCGAAGTAGCTGCATTTTTAATTTAGAATCACCATCTTCTTCGCAGAAACATGAATTTGCACAAGATCTGCAGTCTGGTAACGACTAGAAATCTTATCCGATCTTACGACCGAAGCTGGATATCTTCTCAAGAAACAGTAGAAAACGCACGAGTCCTTGACACTAGAACTATCGATGACTAAAGTATAATATTTGTAGCAAAGAAATTAAAGTGCGAGGTACAAGAAAAAGCTAATGATTCATTACTCGAGTGTCTAAAAATATACTGTCGTAAATATATAAAAATTGCCAAATTCTAGAAAATTACAAATTGGCCACCATGACGAGTCTAATGTTGATTTGCACGAAAATACAAAAGTTCCTCCAATTATCTAGAGGAGGTCTCGAGGTCTCGATCATAGGTGGCTTGTACCGCGCGAGAGCAGCTTATCGCGAACACATTTTCCAGCGTGTAAGCTCGATGTAAATCGGGCCTAACCGGTGGGTGTACATCGAGCTCCCTTCGAAGTCGACAATATTACGAGTGGCCATAGTTGCAAGGCCAACGCATTCGAGCTCTCCGGCACATAACTATCGTGAATTTATGGGATCTATCGGATCTGCTTGTATCGACGCTGTAGATCGACATACAGATTCGACGTGTATCGTTCACGTTGGATTATGAGCAAACATATATATATATATATATATATAGGTACACGTATGCTAAACCTATAAAAGTGTGCGTAGCTGTAGAAGTAATATACACATAGTTGACTCTCCACATACGACACGAGAGAATACGGAACTCTTACATCATCGTGGATACCTCTACTTTCGTAATTATCGGTGTATCGATACACCCTGACGTGCAGAGACTTAAGGAACTCGAGTTAATTCTTGTTGGTTCTCAACTTGATCTTCGTAGTGCACCATTGATTGTTATTTATTATTGTCTCCCGCTATATGAATAGAGACAGCACTTCGTGCTTCGTTACATGAAACTGCTACCAGATGAGAAATTTGCTATCCTCGAATTAATATGCAAATTTTGAAATAAATACAGTAGTGTTCAATTACTGCAGTATCATAACGCGAGATAATATGTCGACAGGCGAATACCAATTTTTAACTTTAAGGTGAAATAAAATTTCATTTTAGTCGAATTAAGTTTCAAATGAAACTTCAGATAACGCAATAATAATCTGCGAAGAATAGTAATCCATGCATTTAATTAATATACAAATAAACCATGATACCAAAATAAACTATGATGTAACAAAGGTACAATGCTACAATACAAAACCACAGTACACTATAAAACTATAATTACAATTGCATGCATTTTTTGTATCTTCAGAAAACTAACTTTAACTTAAAATCCAAAACTGAATGACCTAAAATAGTCCAAAACCGAATAACCCAATATCATCATCTGTTGATCATGCAGTTTTGAATCTTCGAATTTTGCAAAAATCTGCCAACAACGAAACTACGTTGCAAAGTGGCCAGTGTAATTCCACGAAAAATACTCGACCAAGGGCGCTCGAGTTCCCTCGAGTCCCTCGTGCAATTTGATGGAAACCGCTTCATCGACGGAACATGTTAAACGAACACGTAACGGATAATCGGGTTCCATTTCAGAGGTTGCACCTGTTTCGATAACACGTCCGACCGCTTAATAGCTTACCCGTGTAGACCTTGCGGACCTTTCACGTTTGACGTTGACGCGTAATTATCGCCGGTTATTGTATTTGATTTGGTAAATTGGCCGTGTCGGGTGCAACGAGTCCCTCGAAAGTTGCGAGCACTTCCTCGTGACGCGCTGCGCGATAGCCGCGAATTTATTTATTCGCCAGTCGGGCCGCTTTCTTGTCACGCTTTTATTCGTCAAAGTCTTTAATTACGCGGCTGTCTGCAACGAGGCTCGACGAGAGAACGAGAAATGATGCGCGTCCACGATACATCAACGGGGTAGACGAGTCAAGAGTCGGTTTGTAGAAAGTTCGTTTGTTAATTACGTTGTGCGTCGAATAAATTCTGGAAACTCGTCCAGAAACGTTCATCTCTTTCCGTAGATTTGTTGGCACGAGCGACAAGTGTTAGATCGCTGCAGGCGTGGAATTGTTCCATTTTGATTTTTGTTACATTTGATTACTATAATTGTAATTTTTGTTATTTTAAATTACAATTGTAATTTGGTTATTTTAATTATATTTAAAGCGACCAAAATTATTTGTACTCGAAAATTTATGTTACTTTAATTTTGTAACTTTAACTTTTGTCACATTTGATCATTTGTATCATAATTTTTATCAGAAGCGGTAATTTACCGTGTCATTTAGCAATTTAATAAATAATGTTCTTTCAGTTTTATAGAATTTTTAATTTTCATTGCGATCTATCATTTATGTTCTAATTTTTACTATACAGTAGTTTATTATAGGACTGTGTTGCTAATTTAACAAGTTTAATTTCACGCACATCGAATTTTTCAATTTAATTTTTATTACAATATGTTGGAAAATAATTTCTTATATTCCAATTGTAAGCAGTGATTTATCACAATATTACAAATTAATTTATTCAATTACAACATTCTTAGTAATCATAATTATAATTTCATAAAATTCGTAGAATTTCGATAAAACGAAAATTCAGGAACTATGTTTTCTATATATAGCAGGTTTTATTCATTCATGAATAATTTTATTCACTCATGAACCAATTATTAAATTACTCAAACCAATATTGTTTTTTTCAATATTTATAATCTCAACTCTCTTTGCCCGATATTTTTCAAGTTCAGTAGCTTCTAATATCTCGGTGATATTCAAATTATTCCAATTCTTATTATCATCGTCAAAAAATTGGAGCAGTAGTTTCAACGAAATAGAATTAATTTTATCTGTATTAACGATCAAAGCAATCATAACTTCTATGAAGCATCCCAATCGTTGTGCTTTTTACTCACGAAAACTTCATGAGTAACCTAAATGAGCCCGCACGTTACAAGGAACGTAAGAAAATTGCAGGTCGCAGCCTCTCGCAGTTTCCACCGGAAGAGAAGCACTGGTTTTACGTGTCGAGCGCTATAATCGCATCTGTTTAAAAAAAAAAAAAGCGAAGGGAGAAGATCCAACGTCGCTCAGATACTTAATTTCATCGTTTTTCTTTTTTTCTAAAAATTCACCATTCCGCGTGTGATACATACGTTTAAGTAATCACTATAATTCGAAGAATCTTTCCGAAGAAAGAGGCGTTCGCCGGGTAATTATCCAAGGAAGGAATCGTTAACGAACGCGAACACGATACCATCAATTACGAAGGTTTCCACAATGTTCGAAGCTCCGTGGTTTCTCGGCGAAAGAAACGCTTTCCAGCCACACACACGCGCGCAGTTTTCAGTTCCTTAATTCAGAGCCGGCTAACTGGCGGCTCGCGAGCCCGTTCCCCCACTTTCCTGATCGCTAGCGCTACCCCCTCCACTACATCGATCTCCCCACTTGCTCAGCAGGGAAATCAACAGACCGAGAGAGTGGGGGCTTCATGCACGGCGAGGAAGTTTCAATGTAGTGGAGGGAGTAGCGCTAGCGAACAAGAAAGGGGAAAGGGTGCCGCCAGTTAGCCGGCTCTGTCTTAATTGACCAGCTGCTTTTAATTCGAGCGTCGCTTCCTGGAGAACAATAGTGTCGATCGAAATACGTAAACTGAGAAAAGGAAAAAAAAAAAGGAAAAAAGAAAACATCGTCGATACGCGAATATTTATGTAATTCGCAATTACAAAAGATTCCTCGAAGCTTCAAATTGTTGCACGATTGATTTTTATACGAAGCAAGCCGTTGATATTTCATCGGATTTTTTTAACAGCCAGAATAAAATTTTTAAATTAATACAATAGCGTTCTTTTAAAATATGACAAACATGAATAAATTAGAATATAATTTTGTCACCAACGATTCTGCACAAGAGACGTTGTTACGATGTAATAAAAAATACAGATTTTCAATTGAACCTGAAGTGAAAACTTCTTTTTTAAGAATATCAATTCACATTGATTTGTGTTATTTCCGTTAATAAATAATACATAACATAAATATGTTATTACATTCAATACTGTAATATAATGGCGTAACGTAATATTGTTAATAAATGTGTTATTGATAATAATTATTACGTGCACATAAATAATATATAAATATATAATACAAAAATATATTCTTCATGATTCGTCGGATATTTTCATGATTCCTCGAAGCTCGAAGATTTCTTACAATTCCACATTGTTGCACGAATCGATCTAAGATCCAGTCACGAGCGCAACACCGTGCAATATGTAGATTTTCGATAACGCGATGGAAACCTCGAGGAGAAATTTCGTAGAACTAAAATGAAATCAGATCTGAAAGATACCGGATTTAACGATGAAAATTCAAATTCTCTGAAAGTTGTACGAGGAAATACCCAAGTTGGATAAAGAGTTATCTCGATCTGAATATTTTACATATTTTTACGTATCGCGTAAATTTATACCATGTCTCTGAATGTTTAAAGTTTTACAAATTATTCGCAGTCGGGATATGAATATTGAACGTGGGATTGGCCATGGAACGGTGATTAAGTACGTTCGAAGATCAATCGTAGAATCTTAGCTGCTGCGTGTGGCGATTATGGAAAAATATGTGATTTTTCATAAACATTTTTTTTTTTTCTTGAAACTATAAATATAAAATTCTTTTAATCCTGCTGCACTTATCACTTCTTTCTTTCTTTCTTTTTTTCATTTATAAACGAAGAAAACGTGGAACATGCACTGTATTGAATATTGAAGGTGAATGTTTCAATAAAATGTGTACACAATTTATGTTGTGTATAATAGATATTATACATTGTAAAATATACATAAATATATATATGTATATACATACATATATCAATCTGTATAGTATACGAATAATATCTAAGCTGCGGATTTTTATGCATTTTGTGGGAAACTAAAAGTTTGAAAAATCCACGCAACACACAAAAATATTCAAAACAGAATATTTATTACAACTTACTTTATATTTATTTATAGTAACAGAATATTTCTGTTATATTTATTTATATCTTATATATATTTCTGTTATATTTATATTTATTTATAGTAAACAGAATATTTAGAATATTTATTTATAGTAAACACAACAAATTTCATCTTTCTAAAAGTTGCACAAAAGTCCATAGCCCAATAATATAATTAAAATACAATATCCGTTGTAATACAGATTCAAATCATTACACTGTGATGAGCAGTGGCGCGCTTCAAGTGGCAACATACCACAAATATATCCCGTTTCTGCAATCGAAACGACCTCGTCACTCTATCCAGGAATTAAATGAAAAGCGACAGAGCACGATCGGTTTTTGTACACTGCTTAAGGGAATCGTTTGAAACGCTAGCTCGCGAGCGAGCATCGCGGAATGTAAAGTAGGTGTAGCGCGCGGAAAGACATCTGAGAAAATAAAGATACCGTTACCAGGCATAATTGCAGCCACGGCTAATGCGAGGACATGAAAGAACCGTGATACGCGAGCGTAAACCAGTTATAACGTATCCTAATTGTTTTCAGGAAACATCGCGGTGTCTCTCTATACATCTATAGATCCAAGGGTGGTCAAACTTTTGTACCCTACGTGCCAATTTTCTCTCAAGTGAGACACATCGAGACTACCAAATTTTATTTTTATCTCTGAGTTTGGAAATAGCTAAGACATAAATGAATAAATAATTCTTCGTGTCTCTTCTGTCTCTCCATTGGATTGTCCATAATATCAAAATTCCATGACACTGGGACTGGGAAAAATCCACGGTCCACTAACAAAATCCACAGAGTGATTAAACAGCGTGCAAATAACAATTTAGAAGTATCGCATTTTTTCATTCGTCGTAAAAATTCATAAGGGATTTCACTTTGTGGAATCGGTAATAGGAAGAAGATTGGGGTTCACTCTCTGCTGCAGGCTTCCAGGTTTCGTTGTTAAATTGGCGTAAATTATGTTTGTGCTGGATTGTATTCATGGTTCTAGACAAAAGGTTGCAATTATTCGTACTTATAAGGAGGCTTTAATAGTTGAAGCGATTATCTGGATATGGTAGAATTCGCAGGATATCTCATAAATTTTGCGAAAACTATCATAAGAGAAATATTACTAGAATTTCTCCCCTTGATCATTCTGCTTTAACAACAATTGTTTAGAAAACCGGATTTCATTAAGATAACATTCCCTTTTCGTTCAATCAATAATTTTTTTAAATACCATTTACTTTACTGCTAGCATATTTGATACTCTATTATTTGTAATTGTAAAATGTACTGTAATGATATAATAATATGCATAATAGTAATATATGTAATATAATTTAATTATATTATATAATTGAATCAAATTATATTTAATTAAATTATATTATATAATATAATTTAATTAACAATATATGTTATATTTAGTTTTCTGAAATTATGCAGATTGACGTATTTATGAACATCGTTGCTCTATTTTTATTAATGAATGTTATTATTATATACGTATCATTATTGTACTCTATACATATATTATAATAGTAGAAATGGAAAAACAATATTCATAAATACTAAATTAATAAATGACAATTATAACATATATATAATATAATAATACACACATTGATAAAAATGGAACAACAATGTGAAATAAAAAAATTTGCTTCCACACACCATTAAACTAAATCTTCCGTCAGCCGATTGAGCCGTGCAACAAATTAATAATGCACATTATCCTTAAACGTACAATGTATATTTATTTCGACGTATGCATATTATCCTCCAGCCAACGAAACCAATCATTTTATCATCGATTACAAGATTATCCCGTCCATTATCTAATATAAATACACCTGCTGTTAAATTGCAAACCAACATGCCAGTACTACGCCGAGTAGAAAACTACCCACTGATCCAAACATCGGTCGTTATAAATTACATCTGATTACCCCTCCCATCGAGCCTCCCGTCAATCTCGAAGAAAAAAAAGAATTCTCCTATCTCGGTACCTGTTCCACGTGCAATTTCCCTTCGAGTTCAATGTTCTCTTTCCACTGGTTGGCTTCATCCTTGCGCAACCCGCGTCGCGCGTTCAGTCGTGGCTGGTTTTCGCCTCGAAAGAGACGCAGCGGATCAATTCCAGGAATTCGCGTCTGTCGACGCCAGGGTTTTTCGCGTCATTTCGGGAGAAACGCGTTCGAGGCGCGGCTCGATCGGTACGGCAGGACGCAAATTTCGTCGAACGGGTTTCCAGTCTGATAATGTTACCCGCGACCTGTTTCGCGGCTACGAGATACTTTCCATGCCGCGGTGAACACTAAATAGATAGCCGAGGAAAATGCGAGCGAGCTGGCGAGTACGCTCGTGGCCGCGCAGCGGAAATGAACAAGGAGCGCGTGGACTGCTTGCACGAAATAATGAACGGGTACACACGTAGGCGCATAGCTGTCGTGCTCGTCATCAGGCTCGACGCTATCTTCTGTTTTCTTTTTCTTTTTTGCATCGATTGTACTATTATTTTCTTTTCTTTTTTCTTTTTCTTCGTTGGAAATAAAGTAATTAACCGAGGATTGGAATTTAACAATGGTACGTTGTTTCGTTGGTTTTCTCTGTCGAGTTTCTTGAATGTACTCTTTCGATACACTGTTGCTTTCGAAGGAAACGATATTATTAAGGAAATTAATTGTTAATTATTGTCCAGTGAGAAAAGGATCGATTGACTGAAATTTTGTATGTATATTTCCGTATAATAGTTATTAATTTTAATTTCTTTAATTTTGTACATCTAACATTTCTTCGTGCATTTTTGATAGTGTTTTTTCTACAACTTTTCTACAACTTCTACAGCTAACTTTTCTTAACTTCTCAGTCTCAATCTAAATTTCTAAAATAAAATAGAAAAAATCAATTTCTCGATGAATATCAATTTATAAAGTAAATGTAACACGTAATTTAGTAAATGTAAATCAAAGTAAAAAATAAATTTTTAAATAACTCTAAGATAAAGTAAATGTGACGTGATATGACACATCCTGTCATAAATTGAAACAAGAGAAAAATTTTCAAATAATTCTACGATAAAGTAAATGTAACACTAGTTACAAATTCTGCTACAAGTGTAAAATAAAAAAATAAATATCTGGATGAGTAATATCGTAAATTACTAAATGTAACGCAGTTTATAAATTCTATCGTGAATTATAATAAAAGTATAAATTCTATACAGATGCAAATATAAATTCAAACAAAAAGAAGAAAAAAACATACTTATTTCATCTCCATCGACAGCCTCTTACCCCCTTTGAGTCAAAATCCTCGACTAATAAATTTCCTCGTTGCAAAAATAAAGGAAAAAAGAAAAAACCGTCCAATTTATCGATCACCTCGTCCCGCGGTGTGTTTCAAATCGATTTCACCAGGTGCGCCGCCTGTTTCCAACTATCATCATCGACAGCCATTAATCGCGGCACACCTTCGAACCTTCGAACACCTTCGAGCACAGCCACTGCTAAACCCATGCGTACCCTCTCTCGACATTTGACACGTTTTCACAGGAGAAATTTCCCGGTGGAAAATAAACCGGTCACGAGTCGAGTTGCACAAGCGTCCGGAAAATTTATAAATGGCAGGCGGTCTGTCGATCAGAAACGAGCGTTACGCAACGGTACACGCCGCTGTGTAATATCGGGAGATATGAGTACAGGTTTCGCGCGAGAAACGTGAACTTCCAAATCCAAAGTTCGTCGGGCACTGTTATTTGTTTTCGATAATTTCAGACCCACGCTGACCCATCGATCGAACGCCCCCCTCAGAGACATTTCAAACTACGTTAAACGCTGGTGAAAAGTGTGCTGAAACATCGTTCACTCTCTCTCTCTCTCTCTGTTAACAAGAATTTTGTTGATCCTTGCGAGAGGAAGAGGCTGTCACTCGAGAGTGGTCATTTACTCCGATTGAAAATCCCTGGGAGCGATAATTGTTACAATTAGTTAGATTGCGAATGTTTGTGCACGTAATGTAGGTAATTTAATAAAACACAGTGAACGCGTTCTACCTGTCGAGTGTCACGATAAAATACGCTTTTAAATTTTCACGTAAATGCAAACGCTAGTCTAGAAAGTAATTTGTGTAGTATTTTTATCACTGAAAGTGATTTTAGCGGGGGTAACCCAGAAAATCGGGCCTCTTCAGGTGCAACGCTAATGCAACGAAAATTAGCCATTGGTTGATTCGGGTCACGTGATTCGTGAGGGGGCGTGGGGTAGACCTCAAGTAGGAGTGGCGTTGTCTGGTTCCTGATTCCTCAAAAATCCAGCGACATAGATTTCGATCAAAAAATTATTAGACGAGTGAAATATTGTCAAATGGAAAAATATAAATTTACCGACGACTGAAGCGTAAAATTAAAAAGTGACAGAATAAAACAATTTTACGATAACAATAACTTACTCTTGAGGTTTCATCTCATACAGTTCACGGAAAAATCATTCGAATCGCTAAAAATCCACTGTTCTACAATAATTCACGAAATTAACAAAATTCACAAAAATCGCAAAAATTACAAATCGTTTGATTTAAAAAATTCCACGTTAAATTACGACCACTTTGGTTCTAGTTAATGTTAATGAAACGTCAAGCTAGGAATAATTCCCTCGAACGAGCAAGTGGGACGAAGTTACTTCACGATAGCGCGCTGATCGATCGAATTCGCCATCATGAATCGTTGATCGCCGGAGAACCGTCGTCGGGATCGTTAGTTACGTAAGATCGGAGAATATTCCCGGTGTGTAACGGAATGCAGGAACCAGCGTCTCTCTCTCTATCCTCTTTTGAACAGAATAAGTGGATGGAAGCGGTTGCTGAATTCTAAGTTCAATCGCGGCATGTTGGATAACGAGTTACGTCACCGGACCGGCTCACCCACACGCTGGACCCGAACCGCGAACCGCGAATATTTATCTTAATTGAACACGATGCGCACCTTAACGAGAGGCGCAGAGAGAGATCGACTGCTTTCCGCAATGGAGTTCGCAATGACATCGAGCAACAGACGCGCTCGCTAATGATAAGAGCAATTAAAATCCTCGTTTGCCTTTTATCACCGCGCTCTTGTGTCTCTATTCCATTTCGTTTCATTGTTACCGATTTAAACACCTACTTTATTCGCGAAAAATTTGGCGCTCGTAAAAAATTCGCTGAGAAACTCGGAGCACGTTGAGGAACGATCTTGGAGTAAATGAGCATTTTGTTCAGAATGTTATCGAAACTTTGATCTTTGAATAGCATATATAATTTTGGTATTGTAAGATATATGGTAAATATTGTAATTATGTAACAAATATTGTATTTCGGTATTGCAAAATGTATTACGCGATTTTGGTAATCAGGCTACAGAAGGATAATATTCTGAAAAAAAAAGTGTGAAACAAGAATGTTATTGTAATTATAAATTTAAGCTTTGCAGCCAGTATTGTAATATTTGTAATTTGATATGTTATACATTGTAATGTTTATAATATTATTCTAATATTATGTGTAAATATGTAAATATAATTTGTGAATATATTTGTAAAGAGGTTATTACGAATTTTATGTAATTAGTTAAAATTATAATTCCAATGTTTTCAAACAATCAAGTAACTGACACGAAAAAATCATTTATTGCATTTCAATCAATAGGAATTTTCATTTTTCAGTGACAAAACTGCATTATCTAAAATCTAACGCACAGATTTCCCAAAATTTTCATTGAAACTACAATATTTCAACTCACTTTTACAAATTTCGAGGAGTGAACGCTTAGAAATATTTCACATTTCTATTTTCGTTTTCCAAATCCAAAAATAACAGCGAACACAGATAATGGCAAATATAAACTCATCAAACAGTAAATGGTGAATAGATACATCAGGTGAGATTAATTCAACGTCAGGCTTCTTAGTTACATTTTCAACCATGTTTCAAAAAAAAAAAGAAAAAAAAGAAAAAAGAATTCAATTTATCAAAGTGTCTATTAATTTCCCTGGTTTGAATATTACCTCGTGCATCGAGAAGTTTGTCCGTGAAAACCGGAAGCATCGTGTGTATCAGCTTGTCAATCTGAATGCATAATGCAGCACGCCGTTGGGATCGGGTACGCTACGATATAAATTAATGAAATTCACGCACGTTAGAGGATAATGCAAACGCGCGTAAAAAAGAAAAGGACAAAAAAGAGAATATTACTAAAGAAAATTATTAAATTTATTTCCATTAAAAATAGCTACTCGTCTGAATTTCACTTCATTTACTACTGTACTACTATATTT
Organism: Melipona beecheii; assembly: GCA_032399605.1. Classification (NCBI taxonomy): domain Eukaryota; kingdom Metazoa; phylum Arthropoda; class Insecta; order Hymenoptera; family Apidae; genus Melipona; species Melipona beecheii. The sequence goes on along the minus strand of JAUCMO010000504.1, from coordinate 3,982,736 downwards.
GTTTTACACTCCATAAAAGTAAACGTATTTTTGTGTTAAACTGAATTCGTTAGGTGAATTCGATTTATTCACAAAGTCTCTTTTTTTCGTCATTCTACGGAAAATATTATACATGAGAAAACTTTTAAATTAACAAATGACCCTTAAATTGTTATTATCAATTAAATTAAATTACCATTACACGTTATTTATAAATCATTGTACAATATTATGTGTTTAATAGTAATTTAATACATATTGAACGTTATACACGCAATGATAATTTAATGATTACAGTGGTTGAATGAAATATCAATTTAATTGAATTAATAAGTCACCATTAAGCAAAATCTTTTTTTTCTTTTTATGCAACAGCAACAGTTAATAGAACATAATTATTGACATGCGTAAGCTTCTTGATAGAGAATAAGATTAAACATCGTTGAATAATTGATTCGTCAGCGCAAATAACTTGGCAACTAAGCAACAATGAATTAATCAGAGTTCGTACCAGTCAAGATTCAAGATAATTGATCGACATTTCAAGATCCAAGATCGACATTTTCCAAACACACGCAAACACGGGAAAAACATTCTTTTTTTCCTTCGAAATGAACGCGTCGAAACGAAACGTAATGGAGATTTGCCGTACACATTTTACACGTCAGAGTGCACTTTATTCTGAATATCTCGCGTTCTGCGAGTCTCTTTATCCTCGTCAATTTAAATTTCCTATGAATGCACAATCGTTATTAGAAAGGATTATTATTCCAATGACGATAAAATCGAGATTCCATTTATACAGATCTGTTGGAAGTTTTGGTCGTGATATCGATTTAAATAATAAACAATAGAAAATTACAAACAAATGAACGATAAATGTGTAACTAGTAAAAAACTGCACGACTTGCACCCCAGTACGATTCGTCTCACTGAAAGGCCCAGAAGCAACTGTTCTGACTAGGAAGTGAAGACGACCTTTTTGCCATAAAATTTTATTGACGTGCAAACATTTGAATGCAACAAAACAAATGCGATCGCTCAGTACCAAACAACGCCACTCCTACTCGAGGTCTACCCTACGTCCCCTCACAAATCACGTGACCCAAATCAACCAATCGCTAATTTTCGTTGCATTAGCGTTGCACCTGAAGAGGCTCGATTTTCTGGGTTACCCCCGCTAAAATCACTTTCAGTGATAATACTAAAATTTGGTCGGCAATAATAACAATAAATAGTAAATGATAAAATTCGATGGACAGTGATAGCAAACAATAAATACTAAATTCCAATTATTTCGACAAAAAACAAATACTAAGTTTCAACCAGTAACAATGGCTGATGTTAATTGTCAGAATCAATTACTCGCTCGACACTTGGCACATTCCAAAACTAACGAATCGCTCCTCTCCATATCCACAAATTTCATTCGCTTCATTGTTTTTTCATAAAACCATCGACGTAGCAATAATTCCAAGTACATGTCATAATAACTCACGCGAATCCATTAGCAACATGTTTTTCGACCTGGCAAGATTTTACGGGCATTTATTAATCCTTATCTCTACTTTAAGAAACTTTTTATCGATGCGAGTGATAGCGAATATGGGGGAAAGTCGACGCTTATTTTGTCGATTTAAAATTTGCATAATCGTCACGTCAACGCACGTGCACGGTGAAACTGTGTGTGAATATAATATAATAATATAATATGTCATACAACATGGTGTTACATACTACATAATTTATACAATTAAAGGTTCAAAGAGAATAATACGTTAGAATACACTGAATAAATGTATCAAAAAATGTAGTGTGTTAAAAAAGTATATTACATATTATATAGTATATATATTGTATTATATGACTTTCACTCAACGTTGACTTTCAAGTTTTTGCTAATTTTAAGCACTCGGGGGGGGGGGGTTGACGTTGCTCGATATCACCAAGACGAACCACAATTCTTCGAGACAAAGTAAACGTTCAGATCTCGTGGTTGACATTCATTCCAGCTACTCTCGCGTCGCTTCCGGTAAGTACAAAGCTGGACGAAAAAAGTCGTGACATCGTCGTCGCGCTGCAGATCGGCAGATCTGCCGCGGCGAAAAGCCGGCAGGGTTAACGTCGTAAATTCGTTATCTCGCCGCAAGGACGTTGAATCGCGCAAGGATAACGGTAACACACAACCACGTGGACCCGAAACGTTGGCTGCAACCTTGGTTGCTCCGAGCTCTTAGCGATCTTTCATCGTTAAATTTTAACATCGATGTCACGCAAATGTGTTCGAGACGTTGGAACACATTTTGAAATGTTCTTTCGAACGTCGACGGAAAATATCTAACTAAAAATAGAAGATTTCAATCAAACTGTTAAAGTATGTACATGACACAACACAACAGTTGACACCGACGACCAAAGTATACAAATCGTGTCGAAAAAATTAGAGTGCAAAATGAACAGCAAACTTTATAATTACGAGATATCCATCCAACTTTTATTCGTATGTATATTTTATAAAAATTATTCAAATTACCCACTAAAAATACAACATTTCTACATCTGCAGAGTTGTACCTTGAAAAATTCTAATCCTAATTTTGACCACTTCGCTCGAAATTCTAGCGTTAAGAACGAACGAAGCTAAAGTCAATGCTCATCTAACTGCACGAGTTAACGAGGATGTCTCGGGCGAACTTGAGAAACGAAATGGCGGACGTTGGCCACGGTCGCGCGTCACGCGGCCGAAAAAAAGGGGGAGATAATCGAAAGAAGCTAGCCGGAGGGCGAGACCGCCGCGTTCTTTCACGTACCACGCGCTCGCGACGAACGACGCGCCGCAGATTTCGTATGCCGAGGAAAGAGCACGAACTCTTCTTCTTTGCCCCTCGGCCGTGGTCCGCGAGCAGAGAGACAGAGACGGAGAGGCTGAACGGATGTTCAGACGACTTTAAATGCATCCCGCGTCCCGCCTCTGTTTCTCTCATCGTTTCTGTTGCTTTTTCAACAGGTTCGCTCATTGTCCTCTGCTCGTGGTTGTTGTCGACCATTTTCTCTCTCTCTTTCAAGTCCTCGCTCGAGCAGCTTCTTCTCGCTTCTCTTTTTGATACACGGTTCAAAATATTTTCGACAAACATTCGCTTATCTCCGCAGAAACGCCGCTTTGTCCGCGCTGCAGGAACGTTTGAATGTTGCTTGTGGATCGAGTGAATCGTATTTTTAGGAGACATTTCTCCCATAATTCGTGTAATTATATGTATATATATTTCACCGTAATTTTTGTGTTCAAAGTTCGTCGATTAAATTGCGAGATACTATTCGTCACTGAACGCTTTCTTCAATTCAGAAAGAAATGAAGTACATATAAATAATGATATATAGCAATTTTTATTTTATGTTTTTCACGCGTATTGTTTATTTAATATAATTTAGTAAATATTGTATTAAATATACTATTATTAATTACTAATTATTATGTTCATTATAATATTTATCACAATATTCATTGTTACAATTATATTTAACAATTAATGATAACATATTTACAATAATACTATAATATTCATTATATTGTATAAATATTACATATGCTTTTCTCATTTCATATTACGACATAATTCACGTATTTTTGTACGTATCGTACGTTGGAATTTTGAAATTCCGGCAAAAACTCGCGTGAAATCTCGCTTCTCAACGAGTTGAATTCTGCCCCGAAGCAGACTCTACCTATTACCCGGTCGCTGCTCGTGTAACGTGTCTTGTCAACGATCGTTAATAGCCTTCGGGAGCTCGCGTTCGGCTCGGAGGCGAAGAGAACCAAAAACTACGCGACTTGTACCGCAGTACGATTCGTCTCACTGAAAAGCCCAGAAGCAACTGTTCCCAGTAGGAAATGAAGACGAATTTTATACCATAAAATATTATTGATGTGCAAACATTTGAATCGATACAAAACAAATTGCAGGCACGATCGCTCAGTACCAGATAACGCCACTCCTACTCGAGGTCTACCCCACGCCTCCTCACGAATCACGTGACCCAGATCAACCAATCGGTAATTTTCGTTGCATTAGCGTTGCACCTGAACAGGCCCGATTTTCTAGGTTATCCCCGCTAAAATCACTTTCAGTGATAAAAAAAAAGGAAAGAAAAAGAGAAAGAAAGAATCGTAACTATTATTAATAAGCCAGACACAACACGTTTCGTGTGGCGACATACGGAAAGGTGAGGGATTGTCCAGCTTCCAGCACGAACGACGATTAGGTTGGAACGCGATGATTTCAGCAAGCTGCCTGTCCTAGAAAAGCACGCCCGGGTCTAATTGCTAATTAGTAATTAGTAGGTAGGCGCCGACGATTCACGTAGGCGTGTGTTCAGCTATAAACGAGGGGGGATGGCCAGGCCGCCGCGTGTTTGGACCTGGTCCGACATTGAGAAATCAGTCATTTTTGGGGGAGCACTTTTCATCCTACATACAGGGCGCCCTGGTAACCGCGGTGGTAATTGGTAGAGAAGCGATTCGTAATTTACTCGACCCAACAGCGACGGATTCGAAAATGAGAACACGCTTGGGACAAATTTAAAATAGAAACGTGTGATGTATAATTATTTATATTAAATTTATATTGAAATTTGATTATTATTTATATTAATGTAGTATAATTTAAATAAGAGTAATGAATTTGCCAGTATAATAAATATAATATCGTTATATTTAATACTTTAATAATTAGTAATTAATAATAGTATATTTTTAACAATACCGTTTACTATTCATTATATTATAATATAAAAATTATATTATTTATATACAATATAAATGCTTTTCTCATTTTATATTACGACATAATTTAAGTATTTTTGTACGTATCTTAATATATTATATTATTATACTATTATAACAATAATTTAATTCCGCTTTGATCAATTATTATTAAAGAGTATTATATTTCGAATATTTACAAAGTATATTTACTAATGTAGTTTAAACAATAATTAAATTCCGCTATCCAATTATATTTAGTAAATCTAATATTTCGACAGTGAGTGTTCTTACACTTTTGAACAAACGTACAAATGATTCATTGTCAGTGAAAATTACAAGTTGAACTTTCTAATTAATTAATCGTCAATGTTACAGTTTTCCTGATAATCAACATTAATATGATGTCTATTAAACTGCGATTATTCTTTTTACAGTAATTACTTTTTTATCATTTTTGTTTTGTATTAATAATCGTTCATCTAAAGACTTGTTTCACACAATATTGTATCGCGTGTGTCGTTTTAGACATTTCATGCTACATTTGCAGTTTATTTAATCAATTTAAGTCATGATTGATCAAATTTACGATCTATTCGAAAATGGTTATAGAGAATATTTCTGACGAAACATTTGTTGGAAAAATTAGAAATTTGTTTGGGAAATAAATAAAGCAAGAGAAACAAAACACTCGGGAGATACGCATTACTCTATTCTTCGTTTTTATCTTTGCACATCATGCATGAGATGGATCGTAATTGACGGGCAGAGGAGAGCTCATAACGTAAACCGCGAAATGGCCCATTCCTCTTTTTCACGAGTCACCCGAAGCGACAAAGAAAGTAAGACGCCCGGGAGTCGACACTCTCTTGAAACCGAAGATCCCGTAATTTCACATCAACGGCCATTCGTTCGCGGTTATATTTCCATTCGTGTTGTTAATAACGAAACTCGGCCTACTGAGTTTTATCGCCGAATTTTTTCTGAATTTCGGGAGAAAGTGCCATTTCGTGTTTCACCGAGAGAAAGAGAGAGACAGAGAGAGAAAGAAAGAAACGAAGGATGAATGCAATTTCAGAACCAATGATACAACGGTGCTTGATTTGAACGTTCTCATTCTCGTTTTAAACTTGGAACTTGAGAAAAAATAGAAATAAATAGAACACTGTGGACATCAGAATAATGGATTACTCAAACATTGGGACACTGAACTGGAATATTGGAATATTAAAATATTTTCATTCGGGATTCTTCTTGTCGGAAATAAAAAAGACGAGGCACAAAGGAAATACAAAAAACTGCCCGACTTGTACCCCAGTACGATTCCTCTCACTGAAAGGCCCAGAAGCAACTGTTCTGACTAGGAAATGAAGATGACTTTTTTGCCATAAAATTTCATTGACGTACAAACGTTTGAATCGATACAAAACAAATACGATCGCTCAGTCTACCCGATGCTCCCTCACGAATCACGTGACCCAAATCAACCAACCGCTAATTTTCGTTGCATTAGCGTTGCACCTGAAGAGGCCCGATTTTCTGGGTTACCCCCGCTAAAATCACTTTCAGTGATAATAAAAGAAATAAAAAATACGAATCTAGATTTTGAAGTAATACACGCAATTTACGTTTCTGTAATTGCAACTGAAGGAATAGAATTCAAATAGAAATGCAACAACTATAAGAATCTTCCTGCTTTGAATATTTCGTATAGTTTTGTCTATACAAATATGTTTTGACCAACAACTACAGTATTATTTCCTTCTAAACATATATCGAATCGCGGCAATTACTCGCGTTATTGCACAAAAGCAGAGGAGATCGGCCATACGCGTCGAAATTGCTCATACGTTTAGACTCATGCGTTCTCGATCGTCTTTGAAGGTGGCCTACCGCGAAACACATTCAGTAGCCGCTTCGAGCAAGTATCTGTTGCGAACTACCGGTTCGCAAGCAGCTGCTGCTCGCGTTCGTTCCCTCCTGTCCCGATGGCACCGATATATCGTATTTATACGTGCATCTAGCACGCTCTAGCGTGTACGCGTTACCGTGCTAGATTTTAGCTACAGAACTGCACAGCCCAAGTTCCCTAGCTTCCCTGGTGAACACTGGTGTTCATCGAGAGGTTTGGAAAGACAGGGTGTCGATCGATCGGACTGATGGAATTTTATCCGAGCTTTGACAGTTTTATTTTGAAGGTCTTAAAGTATCATACTTTTTATTTTCGACGAAAGTGTAACAGAGTCAGAATTCTTAATTTTTTTTATCAATGTATCAATATTTTGTATCATCATGTATCACATACGTTAACATGTAATACATGATATACATTATATTCATATTATATTGCAACATATTATAATATATTATATTTACGTTATATAATATATTCTCTCGATACATATAGGAAACCTAACCTATCAATTCTCGTTCACCAATCGGCACACACCAACTGGTATCTCGAAGAAACAGAAACAAGTTTGAAAGACAAATTAACATCGCAAGTTCATTGTAAGTGGCCACATTGCTCTGATCGATCTCTATCAATCTGTCTGTCAGGCACCTTAATCAATCTCCAGCCGATATTGCCAGTGTTATATCAGTTTCCACATATTGGCAGGTGTATTTGTCACAATTGTCACAATTTTGTCACATTTGAAACAACTAATGTAAACGTAACAAGCTACGACTTTTAGCACGTGCGAGTCTCGATAAAATTCTAAAAAAGTCCAACGACACTTACTCAGTCAATCCCTTATTTTTCCTAAATTGACCAATAAGCTGAAGAATCCTGACTCGAACATGAAAAATGAAAAAGTATTCTTCGTCGAAAACAAAAAGAGTAAAAAATATACTCGTAGACTTTCGATCAAAACAAGAGCTACCAAAGCAATCGAATCCTTTTAATCATCCAGCTCGCATAAAATTCCGATCGAACCTACGTCAACTCGCCTGTCTTTCTAAATCTCTCGCGATCGCAAAAAACCCAAGTTTAGAGCAAATCTAGGTATCCTGGGGATCTAGAGCCGGCTGACTGACACGTTATCTGCGATATCTATCGCTTCTAACGTGTAAAAGGTATTTGTCTACCCATTAAGCGCAACGAGAGTGGCATTATAGCGTTTATCGTGATTTATCGAGCGATAAACGGTGGATTTTTTCGAGCGCCGTCGCTCGGCTTTGAATTTCGACGCGATAAAGCCGATATATAATGATGTAAAGAGGCCGTGGATCCCTTTTGAACGAGCAGCCGGTTGGCGAGAACACGTTGATCCGACTTGAACAGCGAACGATCCGTCGCGAAATGCAGTCGGGGAACGAGAACGAGGCGAGTCGCGATCGATTACTCGCATACGCTAGGTAGCTTGTCGTTGGAGACATTCGACGATATTTTTCCTAGTTGGAAATCATGTTCGATTAAATTAATTGTTCGGCCATGTCTCTTTCTCAATAGTGTTTTATGTTGCACGGCGACTACCGTGAATATTCTATAATAAAACGAACACACGATACGAGAAAGATCGTTATTAGTTTGGCCAAAAAACTGTATTACTAATTATTCGTTTTGTTCGATTTAAATATATATGAAACACAAAATACATTATAATATAAATCTTTTATTGACCTTTGAACATTTATTGCGTCAGTTGAAATATCAGTCCTCTGATAGAATTAAATATACTATGAGCTTCCTGATGGAAGAACCATCTCCTAAATTGTCATGCCATTAGCTGCGCCCACGACAGAGTCTGCGCGCAGACTCGAAATAAATCGCATCTACCCGCGTACAATGTAGCAACTGCGATTCGTTACGTTGCGAAGCTCGCTCGGAGGAATCGCGAGCCCGTGCAGTGACGTAGCGATCATTTATTCCGCCAACCGCGGCGAGGGGATGCTCGATAAACTGCGTTATTTATTGCTCTCTTAAAGCGCAACAACTGCGTTGGATGATTTTTTTTTCCTTTCTTCTTCTTTTCTTCTTCTTCTTCTGCGCGCTGTCGAGGAAAAACTGTTTCACCGCGGTGGCGATGATTTATGGGGGGAACGAGTAAGGCCTGCTTCTTTTCTCGGCGATCGAGTTTCGGGCGCGAGCTAGCTTCGTCACGCTAGCTTTCTTTCTCCCCGAGAATCTGGTTCGCCGGATCAGAATTTTTCTTCCGTTTTTTCGACTTGAACGGAAATTGAACGAAGCTCGGAGCACACTTAGAAATCACCCTTTTGACAAGTGATCTAAAATTTGATATTCGAAGTCTTCGAAACGGCTCCAAAATTTGAGTGACAAATATGATTTGGATCTCTCACAAAATCGCCCGGCGATTTATCAACTTTGCTCGAAAAAAAAAACGATTTGTTTTATTTGTCGATCGACGATTAATTTCACTCGCGCTGGCTAAAGATTACAAGACAATCGAACTGAAAATTTTGATCTAACTCTACACGGTGGTAATTGTGCATTCACGTTCGAAATCGATCTTCACGGAACAGCACCCGATTTCGAAGAAACGTATTCCCTAGGCGCTGACAACAGGGATCTATCCCCGAGCTTTCGCGGAAATTTGCATCGCGTCCCGTTACGAGACACCGATCCCAGATGCGCCGCGTTCGCGCGCTCAAACGCCTACAAACGAGACACGATAATCTCGACACGACGAGCGTACGCACCAGCTGAAGAGAGGCGAGTTCCCGAGCGCGGTGAAAAATAGTTTCCACAGCACGAATATGGAAATAGCGGCGAACGAAACGTTCGTGTACGTTGCCACGGAGACGCGTGCGCGAAGACGTGATCTCGCGTGTAGGAGGATGTTTGATAGGAGAAAACAGAAGAGCCTCAGCCTGTCGCTGGTGACTCTTTTAGTTGGTCATTTGATCGATACGCATTGCAAATTGGCAAAGCGATGGAAACGAGCAATTTGTGACTTTTCGTGGAAGTTTGATGGATTGAAAGAAGTTTGGCAGGATTGTGGAGGTTTGAAGGAGATTCTGGTAAAATATTAGATTGTTGAATTGAATTTTGACACGTGATGCGTAATCGAATACTTGACGTAATATTGAAATTTAGTTGCTTCATTTTCAGATATCATTGGATTATGATGACGCGTTTGTAAAAGTTTAAACATGTGTTTAGTAAAGTATTAGATTGTTGAACGAAATTTCGGCACGTTATACGCAATCGACGTTCAACATAATACAAAAATTTAGTTGCACTTGCAAATTGTGATGTGTTTGTAGAGGTTTGAACAAGTTTGAAGTAAAATATTAGATTGTTAGTGCAGAAAAGTTATTGTTCGTTTCAAAATCGTGGAATAACTTATTATAACAATTTGGCAAGTTTGTTAAAAAATGATTATAGTTGCAAGTTTTACTTTAATACATTGTTAATGATTTTACATCATGCTAAAATTTAGTAACTTGATTCTACTTGTAATAGTACTAAACGTACATATAAAAGAATATTGTTTCACACAATTATCATACATTAAAAACAAAAAAAAAACGAACTTCTAGAAAATATATTTTCTAGAAAAAAAAAAAATAATTCTTCGCTCGAACAAGTAATCACTTCTATAGTAATTTCGACGTGCTTTAAACTTTTGTGCAATTCTGAAAAATTCGAAATCCCTGCAAACGTGAGAAAAAATTCGCGAACGTGAAATCTTCGAACACAGGCAGGCGCGAACGAACATCTTCCAACAATTCTCCAAACAACCACACCCACGGAATGAACATAACTGGAAGAATATGTCCTTCGGCCTGGTTCTCGAATCACCATCGGCATCCAGACTTTCTAGAGATCGTTTCCCGGTAGAAACCCCGCGCGGCCCGTAGATTCCTCTTTCAACCGCAGACTGCCCCATAGATTCAGCTTTATACAAGGCCAGTCCAATTTAAATTTGTCCAGAAGCGAAAGGAAATCTCCTCGCCTCGGCTTGTCTTTTAACGGGATCGAATGCAAAGCAGTTGAAACGCGTTGCACACCTTCTGGCTTCTGATAAATTTCGTGTTTCTCCTCTCGAGTTTCACTCTCTCTCTCTCTCTCTATTTTTTTTTCGTTCCTTCTCTTTTTATCCCTATATATATACCCTCGATCAAAAGTCTTGGAAAATCTTTAGGTATTTATTATAATATAATACATTCGTTTCAAAATTGGATAAACTGAGTATCATATAATACACGTGTAATTGAAAAATTTTACTATCTTTGATGTATTATATATCATTTGTGTGTAATTGAGTATCTGTATGTAATTATGTATTATATTATTTACATTGATATTATCTGTATATATATATATTGTATTAACAAATATTATCTGTGATTAGCTATGAGTGTGGAAATTTCTTTATACCTTTGAGTGGAAGTATACACTCTCCAGACAGGGTGAAATCATCTAACGCTTTGAATGCTTCAAATTATCAAAAGCTTAGAAATGAAAGGCAATACTCATCTCTGAACACATGCTTTTTGATGTGTTTGTTCAATATATTCTAATGCATTATCTTCTTGAACAAGTAAATCAATGACTAATTAATATAAATTGTATCAATACTAGTAATTATTATTATATAACTTGCATGATTTATTATAACAATTGCATAACTATATAAATTACATCAATACCAAAAATAATTATACACATCTACTATAACAATTATATAAATTCCTGAATATAATTTTAATATTACTGAATTATATAAATTACGTCAATAACAATAATAATTACATAAATTACTGAATAATTTATTACTGATACGGACTAAACATTCAAAGGGTTAAATTACTCAAAATCCATCCCCATTGTACGAAGAAATATTTCAAACGAAAATTTTCTTGACAAAGAAGTGACAAGTAACGCAATAATTAATTTTCTGTTAGTTTTCTATCTTGTTGGATTTTTCGAACTGTTTAAACATTCTATATCTCTCTCTTTCGCAACTACAAACGCGAGAAAACATAAATATCGCGTCAGAAAATGTGTAACGCGAGGCCGGGAGAAACGTTTGCTCGTTCCATGATTTCCAACCAAATCGTTCCATATCTGAGCCGTCTGTTCTCTCTGTAACGGAATCTCTCTCTCTCTCTCTCTCTCGCCATGATATGCGTCCGCCTATTTTCCATGAATTTCGCGATACCGATCCTCGCGAGGCGCTGCGTGTGCAATGCACAACGCCCGCGCTGCGATGTTAGATCGGATCGATTGCGTTTGCAGATAAATTAGAATGTGCGGAGGCAAACACGTTGATGTATAGATCGCGATACTGGCTCGCTCGTTTTTTGGCGTTTGAACGTGCTTGGAGAGGAAAGTGTGGGAATTTTGGTTCTTTTTTTCTGAGTGTGACGCAACTTGTGCTCTACTATAGTCCTCATTGGATCGAGGCTCGACGACATGTCTTTTCGCGAACTAATTGGTCGTTTCATCAATTAAAGTTGAAAGTAGAAATCGATCGAGTTAAAAGTACCGATTGTTAATTTTCATTAAAATTAAATTATTCCATTCCGATTAATCATTTGACATTATACTTTCAATTTATATTTAATTGGAATTATTTAAAATTTAACTTCTTCATTTACAGTCTGACGCTAATTAAAAGTTGTAATTTGTAATTTATGTGTACAACACTTAGATACATTTACACCTATACGAAAACTCAAACACACATTATATTGTTACATGTGTTACATCATTGTACGTGAATTAATTCTTACCTTCTTACGAGCTAAGACTAATATACAGTGACGAGTGAAATATGTTTCAATTGGGATAATTAAAAATACGAGAACAATCAAACACATCTTATTATCACTGAAAGTGATTTTAGCGGGGGTAACCCAGGAAATCGGGCCTCTTCAGATGCAACGCTAATGCAACGAAAATTAGCGATTGGTTGACTTGGGTCGCGTGATTCGTGAGGGGGCGTGGGGTAAACCTCGAGTAGGAGTGGCGTTGTTTGGTACTGAGCGATCGCATTTGTTTTGTACCGATTCAAATGTCGTCTTTGTTTCCTAGTAGGAACAGTTGTTTCTGGGCCTTTCAGTGAGACGAATCGTACTGGGGTTCAAGTCGTGCAGTTTTTTTATATGTATATTGTGACAGATTAATTCTTATTGTCAGTTGACATTAAACGCAAATTTAAAACAAATAAAAGAATTTATTATTATTCATTGACGTTAATATTTAATTTCTTTTATTCAATTCTTTTTCACAAATTGAAACTAATCACCGCCGGTGACTTTTCTCTTTCGAGCCAGGTAAGTCAAAGCCCTAGCAAAATTCTCGCGCGCGTTTAGCCTAACCTATTTTCCATGAAACCCACGTTACCGATCCTCCCGATGCTACGCGGGCATAATGCATAATGCACCACGTCGGACGACTCTGATAAATCACCTCCAGATAATCCAGCTCCGAGCCGGATTGTTCCATGAAAATCACGAACATGGGAACAAGGAAATTTCTTTCCCGGCGGAGGTAGGTCGAGTTGAAATTATGCACACGATCGTCCAACGTACGTACGTTGTTTTTAACGAAAAGGAAAAAAAAATCCTACGTATCGTTCGCGTTTGACGTTGCAGTGTAATAAAGCAACGAGACAAAGGTGTTTCCTTCTTCGAGGCAGGATCGCTGCAGGAAGGAAACGGATGCTCGGCCCAATTCCTATATACCTCGCGGCGTGAAAACGCGCTGAAACACTTCGCGATCGCCACGCTACACTTACGAAATCGGCGGCGTTCTATGTACGTACGTACGTGCTGAAACGAAGAGAAAAAAAGGAAAAAAAAAGGAAACGAGGCTCCGACCTGATACGATAGGCACGCGGGATGCGACCGTGACGGACACGTATGCAGATTATTAGACTGTGGATTCTAATACAATGCACGACGCGTTTATGGGAAATTTTGTAGTGGAAAAGTGTACGATTCTGATCGATAATTGACCTTTGAAATTTAGAGTCCAACGTAAATAATGATTAAATCACAATGTAACAAAATATAACGTAACAATAATGTGTAATATAGAATATATATAATAATAATAATGTAATATAAAATAAAATATGTTTTTATTTAATATAATGCAATGTAAAATTCTATTCCGACCTGAATCGTGCATCTGCAAATCTTCCTCGATCATTAATTTATCCTCGATCGTAAATTTCAAAAAAAATCGACTGGAGTTCCAAACGATCGAGACGATCGAACGGTTAGTGGAGCAGAGCTCGAAACGCAAGCCAACGCTTGGAGTTTTCCTACAGCGTGGTTAAGAAATCGTCGGCTAGACTTCCTTTTTTGCGCGTAGGCCGCTTGCCAATTTCCGACTGCGCAAGCGCAAATTGATGCATTACTATTACCATTACGCGGATTTAGCCGGGGTATCTTTGTATTTCTTTCTTTTTCCTTTTGTTTTTGAAATTTCTCTTGTTACACAAGCGTAGCGATTCCGTTTTTCTTTTTCTCTTCCTCTCTCTCTCTCTCTCTCTCTCTTTTCTTTTTCTTTCATTCTTTCCTCTTTTTCCATTTCACGGGATGACGCAAGATGGCTGACGAAGAGATTGATGGCTAGAAATGTGCCAAGTACTTCTGCAAATTTGCAGTGTGCGAGCGGTTTCCGCTTCCTGTTGATATTACTAATTTCGTTTGACCTTTCGTTACGCGCGCGTTACGTGTTATTATTAATTTCTCTACGAAACGGCAGATGGAGTGAAATATACACGGCAATTCCTTCGATCGTTCGATATACCGACGACGTACATGTATTTTACGCGACGTTAAATACGTTTTTGTAAAATCAAATTGCGAACTATATTAATTCATTGACCAAATGTTAATGTTTTGTTCCGTATTGTAATACAACATAATATTATTAATACGTGTAATATATACATAATGCCATTGTATATTAATATGCAGTACTTACGAAAATACGTACATTACAGCTAGAACATATTATGCTTGTTTTTATGCATTTTGTATATTTATAAGTATATTATATATCAACATTATGTACATATGTATTTTTTATATATTTAACAAATGGCGTCACTGATCAAATATCAATATATCAATATATAAAGCTATAACCAAATATATTATATATTCGACAATACGTATTTAATCGATATTATTCTTTAGTTTATTATTCAATATAACATTTTACGATTATTAAATCATGCAACGACACTGTAATGTAAATACATAATAATATTTAATGCTTAATATATAATATACGATGTTTAATATGTAATGATATTTAATGTATAACATGAAAATTATATATTATTATTACACGTTACGATACCAGTGTTTATATATACAATTTTAATATCTTAAATATATAGTATCTTCCAAGAAAAGCAACCACAGTATTTTAACCGACAAATGAATCAACATGCACAAACACCGTTCAAGAGAACTGTTCCATTTTGCTCATGCTCGGCGAGCATTCTCCGCTCTGACTGCACAGTGATTCTAAATTTCGTCGCGCGAAAGCATAGGAGCCGGGAAGAGAAAATCAGGAGAGAAGAAAAAGAAAAAGGAAAAGGGGCAGCGAGCATCGACATGCCGAGAGAAAGAGACGTTAACGCCGCGAGGAGCACGTCAAATAGCGGAATAGCTTTCTCTGTCGCTGTGCACGTGTGTAATTAAAGGAAGGCCACTCTCGGGGAAGTCTCGGTCAATTAAAAAAATGATAAAACCGCGCGGGCAATTAAGCCGCAGCAGACCCCTTAACCTACTTGCCCGGTTGAACAATTGGACACGCGCGGGCTCCTCCGCAGGGTGAAGCGAAGTTTTAAACGCTCTTCGTCCAAGGTGAAATATCAATCCGTGTGCGGTGGAATTAAAACTCGCCTCGTTTCGCGTTTTTCCCTCGAGAGCCGAAAGAAGCCAAAGAGGAAGAGCCGGCCTGTCTGGCTTGCCACGCAGGTGAGCGCCGCGGATCGTTTGGATTCTCCGACCCGGCCCCCTTCGAGCGAAAGGATTTAATTGCTCTGGGGAGAGCTCTGAATTACCTTCGTCGAAATTATTACTAGTACCCTAGTAAGTAGTGCCCTCTCAAGCGTCCACAGTCGGGAACCGAAAGCGGGGGATGGGAGAGATCGAGTTGGGACGAGTGTCAACAACTGTTGCACCGACTATTCCACTTAACGTCTTATTTAAACTGAATCAATCTTTAAACTATTTTAAATTAAAAACGTACATACCAATTTAAATCAAAAATAAAGCAACAATTATCAAACGGTTGCAATTAATCTAAATTTATCGAAACTTCTATGAAACTGGTTGTTAATCAATAATTATTTCATTGTTAAGAAATTTATCGTTTCAACGTCTTATTTAAACTGAATCAATCTTTAAACTATTTTAAATTAAAAACGAACTTTTAAACCAAAAATAAAGCAACAATTATCAAACGATTGCAATTAGTCTAAATTTATCGAAACTCCTATAAAACTGGTTATTAATCAATAATTATCAATAATTGAATGGAAGCCTCGAATAAAAGTCTTGTTACATTTTCATCAATTTTAAATTAACAATAATCACGATGTGATTCTATAATCGTATTAATACATATAAATTGGATATGTATTTGTTATTTAATATAAAATTTGCCTAAGAGTGGATCGAAACAATCAATGCCGAAATATCGGTGTCACACGTCGCTTATTTTGTTTCATGTTTCACGCGGCCATACGGTAAGGCAGCGTGGAGTGGGGAGTAGTCCCAATTCTAAGAATTGGTGGGGATAGCGACGGACCCTCGAGTGGGCAAAAGATGTTTACGATTTGTCTTTCTACTTATTGGTATTTATTTTATATAAAATATCCAGAAAATACAGAAAATTACGTGGAAATTTTATTTCGCTTACTTACTGCTTCGCTGTCCTATTAAAATTTCCTTAAATCCTAATAATTACTAAATTCGTAATTGCATCAAACAGTTGCATCGACATTCTTTTTCTTTTCCGGCTAAAGAAAATTTTCGCACTGTTAGAGTTAATTTCATAAATTAATGAAATTTCATTTCACGTAGAATTTTTAAGGTTAGAGTTCATTTTAATCTCGGTATATTCTCTCATGAAAAAAAGATACGCAGTTCGATCTGACCTCTGGCAACCATCGTTTCCAAGTAACCGAGAAAAAAGTCGAAGAAACCTACATTCTTCCAACACAGACATCCTCCAAGTCCTCCAATTTTACAAGCCAACTAAAAAGGAACTACAGTCCAAGAGCCAGGAATAATAATCACGAGGCGAAAGCCTCGTCGATCATTTACAAGCGATAAGAGAGCACCAGCAACGTCGAGCGGACTTTCTTCGTCAAGCGGATCGCAATTTGCAATCGCGACGCTCGGTAAAAGAAAAAAAATGCAACTAATGCGTCAGACCGATGCATGTAAGTTCTCCTTTCGAGTAAAATTTCAATTGATGCAAATAGTTTCTTTGTAAATAATTTTCACACAGTTCGATCTCACAGAAATAGCAGGCACGAGTAACAGAAAATTGATAATTTCATTGATATGATCTGTTTCACGAACGTGTTTTTATCTGTACGCACGAGATTATACCGAATGTAGCGTGAGGTTTAAAATAAAATGAGTTTCAAAAATCCTGCATTTCGAGACTAAACAAATACAAACAATTTAAACAGATTTCCAAGTAGAAGAACGCAAAGAGTGATTGAAATTAAATCAGAGAAATGATCAAAAATTAAAAATTAATTTAAAACGATGGGGATGTTGAAGAGTTATTTTCCTATTCCGTGGGAAATATTTGAAAGAATTTCAAAATGTCTTCAGTCACGTATACAATAATCAGCTTGCACGATAGTAAATTGAAAATCACGATTTTTGAACCTTTAGAATTCCAAACATTGTTAACTCTTCAATAGTAATAAGTCCAGCTCGAAACATTATTAACTCTTTGTTACACAACTCTGAATATTAATTTGTTCTACATTCAGAGTTATAAATATTAAAGAACCTCTTTAATATTTATTTAACTTTGAATATTAAATAAATTGATAAGTTAATTAAATAAATCAATATCTAAATAAATTGACAATTAAGTAAATTAATATTCAGAGTTATAAATATCGAAGAACCATTAGAATTCCAACCATTATCAACTCTTTGTTACACAACTCTGAATATTAATTTGTTCTACATTCAGAGTCATAAATATCAAAGAACCTTTAGAGTTTCAAACATTATTAACTCTTTAACATTTATTTAACTTTGAATATTAAATAAATTGATAAATTAAATAACTCAATATCTAAATAAATTAACTAAATAATTAAGTGAATTAATATTCAGAGTTATAAATATCGAAGAACCATTAGAATTCCAAACATTAACCTCTTTAAAAGTACCAAGTCCAGCTCGAAATATTATAAACAGTTCAATATTTATAATACTCTGAATATCAAATAAATTAATATATAGAGTTCCAAATAATTAACTAATTTTAATAATTAATACTCGATTAAATTCCAATTAAATTCTAGGTCGTTCTCGTTGCTCGAAGAATTTCCGAAAAAATTCTCAGAATTTCAACGAAACGAGGATTCTATCTGTTGTTTGAAAATGTTAGTTACCAAGGTTCGACTATATTTCGATTCTTTCCACTCTCACGGACATAATTTCAGTCCACGAGTCCGGTAATTGCTAATTGCACGGGACTCTTTCGACCTCGTCTTGCCTCTTTCTTCTTTTCTCTCGTCTTCCCCTCCCTAACCTCTGCCGCGGCGGTTCTTCTGCGCTGAAGAGTTCTGATTTCCTCCGACGGTCGATTGTTCGTCGACTGTCATTGTGTCTCACAGACGGCTTTTTCCCTTCCGCGACGATAGGCATCGTCTTTTTAGAGGACGTTTCTCGTCGTCGAGGTCAATTCTCTGTGTCTTCTACGATTCTAATTATTCCAGCCGTTTATTTAATGCACTCTTTATTTATTACAGAGCGACGTAAGAATACAAAATAATTTTTACGCAGGTCATTGATGACACTTGTGCACGAAACGGGACAAAGTTGAAGACAAAATCAAAGTGCGATGTTAATTGTCGTGACTTTGTGGGAAAAAATGACGATTTCTTTGGGGAATATTTTCACAAAGTTGGCGTGTTGTTGAAATTTTTAACTTTGATTGATTGACGCTTAGAAACGATCCAATTGCGAATTTTATTAAAATTCCAGACGAATTGAAGTTCTGTTAAAATTTATTCTTATCACTTGTCTTTAATTTGATTGAATTTATATTCGATATTTAATTAAACAATTGTAATCCAAATGTATTATTGAGCAATTATATTCAAATAAATTTAATTTAAATTACTTTTATTAACGTTGTATTAAATTTTGAAATTGTGATGAAAAATGGCAGAAACAGATTGTTATTTGAATTGGGAATAAAAATTACGCAGAATGTCGTCGGAACGTCAAATTTTAAAACGGACCGCTCTCTGTTTTGATGTCACTTTTCACGCTATTCACGAGAAATTAATAAGCGAACCTACTTTCTACAAATAAAATCGAAGTGTCCCGCATGAAGATCAACGTGAAATTATCAATTTTCACTCCAACGTTGAATCAATCGTTGATTTTACACTCGAATACAAAATTATCGATTGCTACGCGAATCGAAGATTTCGGTTGTTCAAGGCCACGTCCTCAAGTCGAGGAAATCACATCGACGTTTGTCATTGCAACGTGACCTTCGTTTTCCTCCCTTTCACTGTTCTTTCTATTTGTTATTCACGCTTTTCCACCGGCCACTCATTCCTAGAGCAACGTAATCTATCACCATTTTCATCTAATTTGCATACACCAAGTGGCAACGAGAGACGAATGACAAAAACAATGAAACGATAAGAGGCAAGAACGTGGATTGTTGCATAATGCTTTTGAATTCGATTGCGCATTCAAATTTAGCTTCCGTCGTGTATATAAACATTCTCCGCAGTCGAGGCTGCATAATTACGAGCGTGATTTATAACGAACGACGAAGTGTACTTCCCTGGTGTTAACGAGAAATTGAATGGAAAATGAAGAATTGACGGCGAAACAGAAATGATGTTTTCAACGAGATAGCATTTTACACAAAACACGATGAAATTGCGAGAATTGTTAGGATAATTGATTTTCCTGAGGATGTGGTCAATTAGACTAGAAGTAAATTTAATTAAAAAAAAAAAAAAAAAGTTGATTTAAAGTGCAATTAACTGAAGAAAAGGCACGTACTATTTTTCTAATAATTTTGCGTAATTTCTTCAAAGTGGACATTCTACGTGCAACGTAACGAGAATATTTACAAGCGTCATATTAATTTATTTATGATCTAACAGAAACAAGTAGGCTAATCTACTAGAAATAATAATTGGGCTCGAGATAAATAAATTTCGGCCCAATTAATAATTGTTTCAACGACAGAAACAGTTGTAAGTGCTATTGTTGTAATTTATATTCTTCGATGTACTTTGATATTTGGAAATTTCATTTCGATAAAATATACAGAAATGGAAATTTTTCTCGTTATTAAGAGAAATGGAAGAGAATGAAAAGCAGATCCCTCGTATATTAATTTTGACTTTCGAAATTTTATGTCATTATAATATTTATTGCACTATTATTGTCATACTTTTATATTATCATTATGTTACTTTGTTACATTATTGTTATATTAATTAAAAATTATTTACATTATTATTTTTTGTACTATTATTATACAATAATATCATTGATAAAATTGCTACTGTCCACGTAGTAAACTATTTGTAAAAACAAATTTCGTTAAATTTTCGTCCTCGCAAAGATATTGCGAGAAACTGGGTGTACCAATATTCTTCCCTATCCACTGTGCACAAAAATTGTCGAAGGAAACGAGAAGAAGGGAAAGAATAAAAAGGAAAAATTGCTGCTAATTCTTGCATCTCGACGAACGCTTGCGCCCTTGCAAAAGGGTCCGCGGAAAAAGAGAAACCTCGTTGCGCTTATCAATAATCGACCATTCTCGGGGAAGGTTCACACAGGTAATTAACAGGCTGGCCTTTGCAGGCGTTCCGTTGCGTCACTGACACTGACTGCCAACCAGGCAATCATTGACATTGACACGCGTCGCGACTTCAAAGTCAGATCCATCGGGATCCCCCGTGAGAATTCCTCAATTGACAATTGCAATTATTTTACTCCGAATATGTTGCACGTTAGTGAAATCAAGAAATTTTTTCTTGCTTCTTGCATCTTAATTTCCTTCATGGTTCCACGCTTGATTTCGGTAGAGCTTCGGTAGAAAGCTTCCTTCCAGCAATCAAGAGTTGCAACAATTATTATGTACTCTACTTTGAAAATTTTGTACTCTGGAGTGGAATTAAAGTTTCCTCCCTCGTACTTCAGTCGTTGGTAGAAAAATTAATAAAATTTATTCCCCGCGCTCCAAGTTCCCCAAATGTTACAAATTTAAAAAATTACGACAGCCATGCATGCACTCTATCTCGAATATTTTCCACGCTAATGAAATTAAAGTTTTTGCGTTTTGATCTCACGATGAGATCAGCCATTGTTTTCTCTTTGTAAAAGCTTTCAGTCTCGACGTGAAACTGAACAGAAACTGAACTAAACCGGAACTGAAACACGTGATTCTAAAATCCATGCAAAACCGCCATCTCGAATGTCGGACGATAACAGCGACCTTGATGAACAATTCGACCATGAATCGTTTAAACTTCTTGCCATCCGTCCAGCGAATCAATCATCGGCGATATGCCGTTGCAAGAACCGCGGAACAAAGACTCGCCGGGAAAGAAAAAGAGACAGAGGCCGGGCGAGTGGAAAAATGCGAGAGGAACAAAGATTACGGGATTATAACGTCGAGAGATGAAGCTATATAAGAGACCCCGTGAACGTGTTATTACGGCGTATGAAGGAGCTCGTAAAAATCTGCGAATGTTGGCCCGGTGTAACGGGAAAAGGGAAGCACGAAAAAGTAAAAAGAAACCGCCATTGTGGCGATTGTGGTGCAGCGATTCGCCGAGAATACGGTGAAAGATTCGGTTCGTTCTCCTTGGGCACGACTGATCTTGATCCCGGTCACGGTTCGTGAAATTAAAAATATTGACTTTTATATGTTTGCCTGATATTCTTTTTTTATGTTACCTTATATTACATGTGTTATGATATAATAATGAGTATGATATAAATGTAGTATTTATTATATCATATATTTATAATATAACTATTATAATATATGTTATATTTTTTACATAACATTTATGATATATTTATTATATTTCATGTATCATATTATATATTATACTGTATATTGTATATTATATTATATATTTTATAGTATAATATTTATCACATTACATCATTTTATACATCATATTACATATACTCTATTGTTTATTATCTGGGATTGAATTATTAATGTTTCTGACAGATTTTTATTCCAATTTTTCTCGAAGAACACTGAATTCTTAATATTACAAGCCTGTAAAAGTCTTTAAGATTCTCTGATAAATACCTTCTTGGATACAAATATAGATATACAAATACAAATATAGATCTTTAATGTAATTCAGTGATACTGATAAAGTATCCTAATTATATATAGTATTGATTCTTGATATATTATTAAGTAAATTTGGTCATGTTAAGTTTATTATATTATTAGGTAAATTAAGAATTTTAAAACAAGATAAATATAATGAAATCGTAGTGTCAAAATTTACAATCAATATAATAAAATTGTATTATAATCGGTCACTACAAGTTTATATGATACTTAAACTCATTGTGAATCTACAACTAATAACTCATTACGAATCTATAAAAGATATTCTAAGAATCCTGAAAACCCTAAAA
Organism: Melipona beecheii; assembly: GCA_032399605.1. NCBI lineage: Eukaryota > Metazoa > Arthropoda > Insecta > Hymenoptera > Apidae > Melipona > Melipona beecheii. The sequence goes on along the minus strand of JAUCMO010000504.1, from coordinate 3,960,146 downwards.
AAAGTTCTCGATACTCCTCTGAAATGTCCCATGAATCTCTTTTTCTCTAAAAATCGGCAGACTCCTAAAAAAAAAAAAAAGAAGAAAACCGGCAGAGACTAGAAAATAATTCAATTACCTTGAGCAGAATTAATTTCTCGGTGACGCACGCGAGCACTTTCCACTTGGGGACCAAGTAAATGTGATACACACGATGCGTTCGCAGACGAGGAAACGACGAGAATGGCGTTCCGTGCGTGTTTCGTACGTATGTCGAGTTCGATTTCACCTTGTACCGAAGTCCTTTGACCTGTGGCTGCGGGCAAACGTGTTTGTAACGCGCGACATAACGCTGGCTTGTAGCAATAAATTAATCCGCATCTTGCCGACTGTTTGACAAAAATTTTGCGGATAAAGTGTTTTTGTTTCTTTAATTGTCGTACGACGTTCGACGTGTATCGACTTAGTATGATATTTCTGCAGAGGAAAATAATAGTAAGCTTCAACTTATTGTAAACCAAATCGCGAAGGGTGTTGTTTGAGACATAATTATTTAGATATATATGTACGTTTGAGTCTTGAAATAATCTTACATTAGTTGTTTAAACCCGTCTTCGAATTATTTTGTTATTATTAATTCCGTCATGAATGAAATAATTTTATCACTGAGAGTGATTTTAGGGAGTAACCCAGAAAATCAGGCCTCTTCAGCGATTTCGTTGCAACGCTAATGCAACGAAAATTAGCGATTGGTTGATTTGGGTCACGTGATTCGTGAGGGAGCGTGGGGTAGAACTCGAGTAGGAGTGGCGTTGTCTGGTACTGAGCGATCGCGCCTGTAATTTGTTTTGTATCGATTCAAATGTTTGCATATCAATAAAATTTTATGGCAAAAAAGTCGTCTTCATTTCCTAGTCAGAACAGTTGCTTCTGGGCCTTTCAGTGAGACGAATCGTACTGGGGTACAAGTCGTGCAGTTTTTTTATTTAACTTTGTATTTTGGATAATTTTCTTATCCCCGATAAATAATTTCTCAGACAATGGAATCAAATGTCTGGAAGTGATTTGTAAAGCATCCTCAAAAATGAAACTGATTCGAATGAAACATCCCGTGTCCTACAGTTTCACATAATTTCCATATTACATACTCATCTGTTCGCCAATTTGTACCTTTCTTCTTCTGACGTTCGATAGTACTCCCCGAGACACGATCGTCCTTCAAACTACATGCATCCACTCTCGCGAAACAACTTTCCACGATCATGCTCACAATGCCCCGCATATTAATTCCTGTCCGAACTGAACAAGAGAAGATGCAAATAACTCTGTGAACTTAGTGTGATTTCTCTTAACCGTGACGCGAAACACGCAATCGAAATGACGTGGTGGAGTGAGTCAGTATCATCCACTCGGGATTCTCATCGAGTTTGAACCACGAGTCGAGCGAATTTCACTCGAAACTATCACAGTTGAGATGAAGGATCGTTCTCGCTAATTTACTCGATCAACTCTCGATAACTTTATCTTGGATCCGAATCGAATAAATCGTCTACAAATGATCTTTCACTCGAGCAAATTCGACAAAGCAACAAACGAGACCCAACAGAATGCGAGGAATTAGAAACGGATGATACGAAATGAAACGAAACATCATTTTATCTGCTTAGAATTATTTCAAGTAAAATGTAATATTCACTTTTCAAACATTTCATTTTAAAAGCATTATTCGAGCATTATTCGAGCATTATTCGAATAAAAATGTTTGCAAAATATTAACCTTCGAGTCTGGTATCATTGTCTTGTAACTGTAATAATTTGCATCGTGTCACAAATACTTAGGATGTTTAATTTTATTTCGTTCTTTCTGTTAGGCAGTATTAATAAAATTATATCGAATTAAAAATCCTTAAATTAAGAAACGTAGAACCTAAATAATTTATGATTCTCAGTTCTAAATTTACGAAATTAATGTTAAAAATGTTGTGACAACGATATTCTCTATTGTTCGTGATACTTTTATTATAAATGAGCTTTTCGTTATTTTATGAGTATTCCTTGTAATTACGATTTTAAATAATAGAATATTATGTAACAATAATAATAATAATATTAACGCAATTAATACAAAATATAATACTTTTATATAAAATTAAATATTATTTATAACATCATACAAAAAGAATACTATATATCATATATGAGAATATTATTTAGCAATGATAGTAGAAAAAAAACATTACATTATACGTAAGAATATTATCTGGTAATAATAATCGAAAAAATAATAACTGAAAAAAATGTTTTTACTTATTATTATTGTTCTACTATTGTTTCTTATTTGTTACTATTTTATCTTATTATTTTACTATTTTTATACTTTTATTTTCATACCGCGTTTTGAAAAATGGAAACTGTAGTACTTAAATCATAGTGTAAATTCCTGTAATGTTGAGGTAGGTGGGTCACCACGGACCTCAAGTTCCGAGCGAGATTTTTGCCAGTTCCTCGCAACGAGCGTGGCATACCGTAGTGTCTAACGATCTCGCTACGGTATTTTCACATGCAGATGATGCAGCTGTTAAAACTTTCCTTTCGACGCGTTCCAGCGTAAGTTATAACACGCTGGCGAATAATGAGTTCTGGAGGAGAGACTTTCAACAGGCTTCGTGTCTCTGCGTGAATTAAGAAATACGCTTAATATCCTCTGTAACGAGCCAGGTGATGAACAGCTGGCTTCGAACATTGCACCGAGGAATCACGTTATTTTGCTTTAAACGTTCCTTTCTTTTCTTTCCTTTTTTTTTTCTCGTTTACGATGACTATGATGTGAAATGCAACATTTTTTTGCTTCTCACGTAGCTGACTCTTTTGCGCGTTTCAATGAAATTTTCCTGAATATTTACAGCGTGATCGTATTCTTTGCGCTGACAACTGGTTCGCGGACCATAACGAGTGACCAAACCGTACACTGCAAATAATTCGCTTTCTTTTTGACCTCGTCGGTATGATATCACTGGATAGAAATTACTAAGAAGTAATAAATTTATGATTGCCTAGGTTATATTTAAATATACTTAAAACTGAGAAAATATTGCAATGTTGGGATAAAAGATTCTCGACGAGGTTAATATCCTCCAGAAATAGATAAAAATCTTCATTATGACTAATGTTAACTAAAAATGTACAAAAATGCACTTTAATCGTAATTAACCGAACAAATATACTTATATTTTTTGCTCGTCGAAATCGTTACTAATCGAAAATATAGTTTACTAAAAAAAAAAATAGTGGTTGCTGCACGACTTTTTCATTCTGATCACAACAGTAGCCTCTCACCCCGATGAAATCGTCCGAAAAGAACGGTACTCGACCACTACCGGCGAAAAAAGAACGAGGGAAAAGAAACAACAGATCATCCTTGCAGAGACATCTGCGGTCTCCGTTGTGGAAACCGGAAAAGAGAAACGCAGCCAGCGGAGGAGCGAGAGGAAAAAAAGAAAGAAAAGAATCGGTTCTTCGGGGGGAGTTCTGCTCGCAATTAGAAGATTCAAGGAGAAAGGCGGCAATGGACGTGTAAAAGGACCCTTTTGCGGGCAAACCGCGTTCTTGAGCGACCGTTAGAAACGGTCGTGGAAAGAATGCGCGGCTCGCGGAATACGGCTCCTCCGTATCCTTTAAAAGTGCGTTTTGTCGCGATCGGCGCGTTTGTCACCGTTTTCCGAGCGAGGTCTGATTATCGGGTCACACCTGCGAACTCGTTCTTCAAATTCGAGGGTAGAAGAAGCACCCCTGAAGATTAAGATTAGGCTCCCAAAGCCTAGCTGTAGCAAATAAATAACAACAGATTAAAAAAACTGCACGACTTGTACCGCAGTACGAATCGTCTCACTGAAAGGCCCAAAAGCAATGTTCTGACTAGGAAATGAAGACGACTTTTTTGCCGTAAAATTTTATTGATATGCAAACATTTGAATCGATACAAAACAAATTACAGGCGCGATCGCTCAGTACCAGAGAACGCCACTCCTACTCGAGGTCTACCCCACGCCCCCTCACGAATCACATGACCCAAATCAACCAATCGCTAATTTTCGTTGCATTAGCGTTGCACCTGAAGAGGCCCGATTTTCTGGGTTACCCCCGCTAAAATCACTTTCAGTGATAAAAAGAAAAAAAAATTATAAGACATGGCAAGTGTTTTGAAACTTTTCTTTACAACTACTTACTTAAAAGAGTAAAAATTGATTTATGCACTATATGTTATAGAAATTTTTTACACTTTAAGTAGTACTTTATGACGTTCATGTAATAATGCGATAATAAAAATATAATTATAATGTACTGATAATATTATTACAATACAATCATAAATATATAATATACTCTATACAATTATTATGTTATATTATATATTATATCATATATAATTTATATTAAAATAAGCAAGAGTTATTATGCTTCAAATATATTGATGCACCATATTAAACGCATTTCATACAATTTTGCGCTTCAACGACACATTGCGAAAATCTGTAGTCTTAAAGATGAACAAAGATAATAACCAATAATGTTAAATAATCGAATTATAAAATATCGAATTTTACAATAATCGAATTATAAAAAAGAAAACTAAATATCACAGAAACTATACTTTACGTAGAGCTTTACGTGTGCAATTTCGGACAGTTCCCACTGAATTTTCTATGTCTAAATAACGCATCCTAGCGTTCATAAAGTCGTCAAACGTCAATAGTCAAACTCGCGTTCACCACGAACGAATTTCCCCTCCTTTCCTCGAGATAATTCAGAGGTTTAGTTCAATCAACAAAATCGACGTGTAGCCGATTTCGCTAGATCGTATCGTTGCTAGAAGGTGAAAACAAAACTTATCTCTTGCGTAATGGCACTTCAAGGCCAGAGAGATAATCAATTAACGCAATATTTTAACGTCATTTTTAAGAACGCGATCTTGGACGATCATTTTGTAAAAGCTATTCTGATTCTCGAGTTGCAACTGCGTTTCATCATGATGAGATTATTGGTTCGAGAGCGAATAGAAGATTACAGGAGTCATAATCTCTGATTTTTATGAGAAGAAACGTCCTCGTTTGACTTTATGTAAAATTATTACAATTATCATTGTTAATACTATTATTATGGATTTATTAACAATGAACGATAATGTATGTTATAAAATAACATACAACATACCTTCATTTATACAAAAATATACCAGCTTCTTTGTATAACTTTCAGAGAGATATGGATATCAATCATAAATTTGATTTCCAAGTTAATAATTAATTCAAGTTTCAGTATATTTATATTATTATATTATGCATATTATTCGGTATGTACATTTACCTGAAGAAATCATCATCAATGTACCGTAACGTTGTACTATAACGTGATTTCTTGCAACTTCATAAAAAAAATTAATTTACATAAAAATCCATAGTCCAGCAATATCTGTTAACATCTGTCATTAAAAGTTAGTCGACGCAATTAATATTCCCTGTAGCATTTATTTCTTAAAACTTTTTTTTGACGAGAACACGTCACCGCGTATTAAGAAATTCTAAAACATTTCCCGTTTGATTTGTATCTCACGTCCATTGAGAACGAAGATTGAAAAAGTGCCAATCGATCTCGCATAAGGTAATGATTTTGCGAATAAACACGCTTTTAATAACTTGCCTGCAAATGCCAATTACACAGTGGTTCTTAATTAAACTGGCTCGATCCGTTTTCAAATATACTCGTTAACCGATTTCACGTTCAATATGAATATTATATACATGTAAAGCATACATGTTACGAGATTCTGGAGGCGACATTTTTTTTTCTACGTCCGACTTCTCGCCTCATAAAAAGTATTTTTATTTCCCTTCGTCGTTATTAATCGCGCTTCTTTTACTTCCAGCTTTCGATTTTAAAGTAAAGTATCACAAACCGTCTGATTGCTTAAACCGCATAAATTTACAATTAAGCACACTTTTCTCTCTCTCTCTCTCTCTCTTTTCATTTTCACTTTCCGATTTTAGCATAAAGTGTGAATTTTCATGTGTGCATTTATATGAAATATATTTTTACGATCCAAATATTTTCCAATTTTTTCCTCCACTAATTGTTTAATTACTATTATCCACAGTCTAGTAATTACTATAATTGTTCTCATAATTACGAGTGACTTTCTCTGAAAAGAAAAAAATATCTACACACACTAAATGAAATATAAACATTGTTCGTTATTATTTATCACGTCGATTAATTTTTGTCATTTATTAATTGACGTGATTATTAATTCAATTAATTCTGAACTTTTCCAACTTTTCTTCAATCCTCATTTTGTCATTATATGTACAATTGCGATGAATCAGAATTTGTTTCGACAACAACGATCAAGTTCGTTTGTACGCAAAAAGAAAAAATGGCCTCGCGGAAATATCCTTGACTTGCACTATAGGTCAACCTATTATTCTAAAGTGGATTGGTAGCTCAAGGCCATTTCACCGTCTGTGAACATGACACGAGTGACTCTTTCTTTTATAAACTGGTTGCACACTCCAATTGTGTCTAGAAATTGCGCTTTTTGTCTCGATGTGTGAACACCGCGACAGTGTTTCGAAACTGGGCCGAGGAATCCTATTAAAATGGCGGCGTGCCAAAAAATCGCGCACATTAACGAAAATTTATCGGCGAGCTGCGAATTTTACATTTTGCGTGAATTAATTATTACACTACAAGTGAATATATTATGTTGTAAAATATAATAAACGAGTTCTATACGAAAATAATAAAATATGACAAATACAACAAATACAATATAAAATAATAACAAATAAATAGAAATTATATTACATTACAACGAGTTCAAATATAAAATATTAATAAGCTCGTTGTTTGCTTTAGATTTTATTATCCTGAATACCAATGAGTAAATACAGTTTAGTTTCCATTAATCGCAACAATAAAATGGTCCACTGATTATGACGGTATAATTTTACGATACAAGAAACAATTAATTTCATTACACAATTACACAGGATAATAATCATTGAAATATCACTGTGATTTCCGAATATTAATAGAAATCATTCGTCGTTAGACAATGAGTCCTAACGAATTGAGTATTTTAGTTTGAATATTTTCTCGTGTTTACATTTTTGTTGTACAAACGCGTATTACAAAAGACTGCACGACTTGTATCCCAGTACGATTCGTCTCGCTGAAAGGCCCAGATGCAACTGTTCTGACTAGGAAATGAAGACAACTTTTTTGCCATAAAATTTTATTGACATGCAAACGTTTGAATCGGTACAACATCGGTAAACAATTATAGGCGTGATCGCTCAGTACCAGACAACGCCATTCCTACTCGAGGTCTACCCCACGCCCCCTCACGAATCACGTGACCCAAATCAACTAGTCGCTAATTTTCGTTGCACTAGCGTTGCACCTGAAGAAGCCCGATTTTCTGGGTTACCCCCGTTAAAATCACTTTCAGTGATAATAAAACGATCGAATTTTACGATGCGTTTACGAGAAATTTTGCAAACTTAGACAGAATATAATGCTCCTTGTAATATCCAATAGATGAAATAATTTTTAGCTTCCATTTTCTTAATTACGCTTGTAAAAATTACATAAATATCTTCTCAATATAAGTGTCTTCTGATGTCTAAAAAATAAAATTACATTTAATTGATGGATATACGAGACGATTTTTTATCAATGTTTCGACGTTCTCAGAAGTTCACAGTTCGCTCGTCAAATAAAAATAAAAAGTCCCACGTTTTTACATGGGATCCTGGAGTCGGAAGGAACGAACAGATGCGCGAGAATTGGTAAATTGCTTCGGTATCCGGTTATATCCGATACTTTAACAATCATCGTTCGCGCTTTCGCGAGTAAGGCTTTCCCTTGCGATCGTAAAACCACAGCGACACAGGGTATTTAAAATTTAATTTGCGCGCGATATACCGCAAAACTGTCATAAAAATTCGTTTAATCTTCTCGGAGGAAGTCGGACTTATTTCGAAAAACCAGTCGTCAGTTACTCATATAAGCGCATCCGGATTGGTCGCGAAATCGGGATCACGTCATCCTGGTGAACGTTGAAACCCGCTAATTTGAACGCTGTGAACGATCCAGCTGTGATGACGATCGCCATCGTTTCACCGTTTGACGTATCCTCGGGCGGATTTTACTCGAGAATAAAGTAAATTAACAATTTGAAATACAAATAATCATTCGAAATAACTGTTTTTTTTGTTTTTGCTCGAGGAATAAAAGAAAACCAACTTTTGTGAATTTAAATAAATTTGCGCGTAAATTCCAGTTGATTCAATAAATCGGGCATTTACTCGAGTAAAATGTTTTTGTCTTGTACGAATAATCCCACGGATGTTTGAAAGATTATTCGTAGAAACGGATGCAGGATACAAAACAGAATCAGATGCTGCAAAGATGTTAATTGTAAGAGGTATAATCCTACTTGATAGCCAAGTAATAAAACAATTCAGTGGTAGTCTATTAAAATTTGAAATTATTGAAATAATGATTTGATGAAATTATTGAAACCATTGAAATAATGAACAACATAAAATCCGAACTGAATAAAATTTCCAGAATAAAAATAATTACGTATATGAAATAATCGAATCAAAGATGAAAATAATTGAACGAAATTATTGAATCTAATAAATAAAAATAATTGGATCTAAAGTAAAAGATAACTGAATGAGATGATAAAAATAATCGACACTAAAAATAAGAAGTAATTCCTTCGGTTTTCGAGCCCGAAATTGACCGAAACCCACTTCACAGTAGCCGCGTGGTTCGTCGAAACGAGATCGAGGTGAAACGGCCGCAGAAGAAACGATCGACCCGTCGAGGCGCGCGTAAAGTGTCGAAAAAAGGAGGAGCGGACAGAGCGGATGACGGGCAGAGTAACGGGGTCAGAGAAGACTCCGTGGATTTCGCGTGTCCAGCCGGATATCCATCTCTCGCGAGCTTGCCAATTATCCGTCGTACGTTTTCGACAGTGAGCCCTCTACACACACACACATACTCTCGCGTGAAGAGATAATTCAACGCGTCACGTATCCGCGTTTCCGTCGATTTCATTTCAAGCTTCGACGTTATTCGAGTAAAGAAAACGCTTGAAGGATAATTGTTTAAATAATACGTCAACTCGTTACTATTCAATCGAGTCAAAATAACTTTGCTAATAACCTTATAATTAATATAATTAAACCATATATAATATAATAAATTTAAAATGATGTTCCTTCGAGTAATTTTTTAACTACGATCAAGTGTAATTAATTAATTAATCAAATTTCGTATTTCTTCATTTAATTTAACCGCTTGCGCTGGCAACTGGTTCGCGGACCATAACGAGTGACCGAATCGTATAAAACAATTCGTCGCTTTCTTTCTCTTTTGAACTCGTCGGTATGGTAACACTGGATAGAAATGATTAAGAAGTAATAAACTTATGATTTGTTTTACCTGGTTACATTTAAATATACTGAAAACTGACAAAATGTTGCAATTTCGGACAAAAAAATTCTCGACGCGCGTAGCAAGTCATTCCAGCGCGAGAGGTTAATAATTTAATTTCTAAATATCTTCTGATTTTGTAATAATTCCTTAACTTCTTATTTTATTTCATTGGAAATATATAGAGAAAGCGTGAAAATTATTTTTCACACCTTTCAGAGTGAGCGATAGTTCGATAGAACGAACGTTGAATTTTACTCTGACATCGGAAACTCGTGCTACGAAAATAATAGCTATAATACACGGGAGAGAGGGGAGTTAAATTGCAGGGGCTCCGGGCGACTAAAAATCTAATACGAGCGATCTTTCACGAACGATCGTTGCTTGTTGCTGCAACAGACGGAAGATTGGTCTGCCGGTAACTCGGTAACTCGGCAAGCTAAATGTCAAGGATACTTTGAATTATTCTTTCTGTTTCTTTCTCTCTTTTCTTTTCTTTTTCTTCTTCCTTTTCTTTCTCTCTGTATGTTTCTTTTTTTTCTTTTTTTGCATCACTGCGAAGCGAGCGAAACGTTTCTACGATTGTACGCGAACCACGCTTAGGAATGAGTATTATTCACTGATATTTCCACGCTCGGTTTGTTCGAAACGATAATGCGCCGGTCGCTCCGTTAAATCGTTATCCAATCGATTTAAAAGCTGGTTGTTGTCGTATTACAAGTATGTAAATGCCGATCACCGACGCAGTAATTTGATTAATTATCTCGGATATCTTATATACATTACATTACACATTGATTTGAAATATTTATATACAAATATATGTAAAAAATAATATTACATTTAATTTCTAATTAAAAAATGTATAATAATATTAAATTTACATGTATTTATTATTATCGTTTCAATTTTAATTTTTAATTTAAAACTAAATTTATTTCAACAAATATCCATTATATATTCAACGTCTGTTCGATATCGATTTCTCCGTTTCTCCTTTTTTCTAAATACGTTTTTTTCCCTCTGCGACTCTCTTTCTCAAAATTCTCAAAATTCTCATTTTCGTCTTTCTCTTTCTTCAAATTCGCTGTTCCCTCGCATCGATGAAACGTGTACACGAGCGAGCAAGAGCGAACGCGAGGCCGAAGACACGTTTTTCCAGGCGTCGCTTTGCGCAACGTGATCCAGTTTCGTTCGGCCGACGATAGAAAAGCCGAAGGAGGAACGATCCCGAAGTTTCAACAACGATCGTTCGAAACGAGATCGAGGAGGCCCGAGGCGAGTCGGGCCCGGTCGATTCGTGAACCTCTCCGAGCAATCTCGCAACGATTTCACGACGAAGAAAAACGAAAAAAAAAAAAAAGAAACAGAAGAAATACTCGAGCAGAGAAATGAATTGAGCAACGAGAAGCCATAAGTATCCGTTGGTTCCGCGAAACTTGTCGTCTTTTTGTGTACACATTCAACGATATTTCCTGAACGATCAACTCCACTTCCTGCTTTGCTCTTTTTCTTCTCACGAGAAAATTGCTCGAATTAGTATTAACAGTCGAAGAGAATGTTTAACTAAATTGAAGAATTAAGTTGTTGTGGATTTTTGTACGTATTATAATTTGGATTTGATTCTGGAGAAATTAACTGGACGACTGATTTATTTAATTTAATCAACCAATGCTTCGTTATGATCGAAGCGAAACAGTTGTTTTACAATGTCTAAAGTCATCTAGTTGGAATCTATCGAGTTTAATTAAGTTTCGATCAACCTAATCTGTCGATCCATGGACAGAGATCTTTCTTGAATCTCTACGAAACTTTAAAATTCTCTGTCCTGCATACTATTTTCCCTGATCGATTGATTTAATTTCCTCTCTCTATATATATATATACATGTAAAATATTCTAAATCTAAATCTATACTAAATCTATACTGTTCGATATTCAAAGCACAGTGATTTCTATAATATTCGATTTTTAAAATTTTTAACATTTTTAAACTTTCAAAAATACAATAGAACTCCGTTTAGCATCGATTTCCTGTCATAATTCCGATTCGTTTCATCAGATTATCCGTGCTCCTCTAAAGAAATTTATCGTTTTAGCTGCAAACGTATATTGTTAAATGCCATCGTAGAAACTATCAGTATGTTAATCTAAAACCGCGTGTAATTGCAAACAACAAAATCAACAAATATATATATATATATATATATAGTCTGTGCTTTTTTTTTTGGTCGTTTTTAGTTATTAGTGCATTTTCAGTCATCGAACGGTTGCCCCAACACACGTGGAATTTTAATTACATTGCAGCCGAAGCAAGATTGATGCCACGCACGGGTGTACTAGATGAAATACAAAACACGTTGTGTAACGAACGCACATGTGATAATAAGCGCGTGAAAGACGGCGAGAGTTTGATCGTGCAATATGATGATCATTACGCTGACATTCCACTGGCTGAAATTAATGAAGCGGAGACACTTGACGATTACGTACTGCCGCCTGTGATAGATCACCGGTGATACGAGACTGGACTCTGGATAAATTATTGCCTACTTCAGTTTATTTCCTTCGTTTCATTGGTAGTTTCGATTTTTTCTTTTTTTTTCGTAATTAATTTTAAATATCTCACACATTAATGTTATATTATTGTGACACAATATAATGATAATATAATAACGTAAACATAACAATAATATAACAATAACGTGATATAATAAAATATAATTATGTATCTGATCAATACATAATATCTCAAAATATAAATTAATTTTTAAAACGGTAGTTATTTTGGATTAATTCAATGCTGTTTCGAATATCAAATTGGAAGTAATTAATTGTATTTAAAATTATGGAACAAGATTAATCAACTTGTTACAAGTTTACACTAAAATGATAGCTGTTTCAGTGCTGGATAATATGTCTCGAATAGCAAATAGGAAATAATTAATTTCATTTAGAAATACGAACTCTAATTTGAAGATTAAATACTTGAAGAGATAAGATTTTTAAAATGACAGCCACTTTGGATCAATTGTTTGCCCAGTTGAAATAGCATTTCAAATTATTTCAAATTAATCTTGAAGTCAAATATGATTATCAATTAATTAATAACTGATTTCCTGAGTGCCCAAAATTGATTTTTGTGCAATACAGATTTTACACTCGCAAGAAAGTAATGACAGTAATAATTCTCAGAGGTATGAAATAAAAAGAGCAAAATTTATGTACTACGAAAGTGTACGTGTAAAAATGTTGCAAGACGGATTTACATTATAATTCCTTGGATAATCTTCAATTCCAAGGATAATCGCGAATGAAAAACGCGAGTGACGAACAAGGATGTTCGTTTGTTCACTAACATTTTCACTTGGACGTGGTTTTTACACGCGAAGCAATCCCGCAAAATCGCTAATAATAAAGTTCCGTATAGATATAGGAAGTCGTGGAATGCGTTGAAAAACCTTGCGATACGCGTGCCTCCCATTAGGATTTTCTATTTATTCGCATACATCATACTCAACACAGTCGCGAAAAATATCTTTTATTGGAACGATTACGTATAAATTGTTCCCAGTTTGACCAATTATTTCAACCAATTGTGTATACGATTTTCACAGATTTGAGTTTGGCATTTCTTCCTCTCAAAAATATATTGTAGCAACATACTTTCAAACAATATCTAAATCGTTGTTAATTTATTAATTAACCAATCGATTCTCTTGAAATCCTTCGAGCAAGAGAAGACACACACGTGTAAAAATGTCGTACGTGCCGAGAAAAGAGAACGTCAAACTAAATGCCTAAAACCTAAAATCAGCCAGTTACTAATTAATTACTATGTCATGGCAGATTGTATTTTCATACAACATGTCGAACATTAAAATCTGACGATACCAACACGCTTTAATCTTTCGATACAGGAGAATACATATAAATATGCGCGTATAAATATAAATACGTAGCAGATTGAATCAGTGTAGTTCGGTAGTCAGATTTCTTCCAGGTACACAGTCGGAACGAATGTCTGGAATCAGCCTGTACATAGGTGTAGCAACGGCTGAAGGCAGCGAGAACTGCTTGCGCAACTTCTTTTCCGCGAGCTATCTTACCGAGCAACGCGCACTGTACCAAATTAACGCGGCAACAGTGTAGACGCGAGTCGCCGCTCGGTTAAATGCCAGCCACACAGTGTGTGGAACAATTGATCGAGGGCCGCTCGCGACTCGCGTTGCCCGCCACCCGGATGTCCGAGGACGGAACACGTTTGCCGATCTCGCGTTGCGAAAACATCCGAGGCCTGGAAATCGCGCGCGAAATACATAATCGCGGAATCTTTGAACCGTGTTTCGCCATTTGACAGACTCGAAGAGCAGTTCGAAAGCTTGTAAATGTTTTGAAACAAAGAATTATTATAATTTTAATAAATAATAAATGACCGATGATCGTTTAATTTCATTGCGTGTATTTAATTATTTTTATCAATATACTACGCAACGGATTTCATATATTGGATTTCATATATTGTTGATCGAAATGATGAAAATGATGGGAATAATTGGTTGTACTTTTCAAAGAGGTGTTTACGGATTAAGTTTAGTTTTATCGTAGATAAAAGTCTTGTACTTTGGTCATCAATAGTTATGTTTTATTATAAAAGAGATTGTGAACCTTTTCTTTTTAAAGTTTTGTGATACGAGCTTTATACTTTGATCAAGTATGATAAACATTCCTATCTGCTCATTTGTGTTAGCTAAACTTTGATGAAAAATCTGTTCTTGAGTTCAGTTTAACTTTCAATCATGAAAATAATCAAAATACTATTTGCGTATAAAATAGTATAAAATAAAAAAACAATTAAAAGTACGAGCAACATAAAACACATTTCCAATATTAAAAATGATAAAAAATATCACAAATATCAAAAATACTAAGAACACTGCAAGTCGTCCAGAACACCAAAAAAAAAAAAAAAAAAGAGAAAAAAAAAAAAAGACATTTTTCAAACTCAATTCCTAATACTAAACCCACGCTGAGTACTAAAACGATACACAGACAAAATCGACGTTACATTCTCCCAGCAGTGTAAGTAGTATAAACGTACAACCAACCGCAAACAAGTAGACTGAACCTATAAATAGACGCACCACTTCCACCCGTCCAATAATTCATCGTCATAACCATTGACATACCGATCGCAAATAAAAAAAAAAAAAAAAAAAAAAAGAATAAAACAATCGCAGACCCAGTTACCAGAATCTACCTATATGCACGCCACGCTGTGCACAATGTCCACGGCTGAGACACTCTGGGGGCACTCTTTGCTCTTTCTCTCCGTTGCCTGTCTATCTCCGTCCTTGTCCCATCCTCAGCCAACTGCGAGACGCGAGACGTTTCTCCTTCGTTCGGAGATTCGAAGCCGCTCGATCTCCGTCTGATCTTTCTCTAACGCCTTTATCCAGCGCACTGTCTCCAAGAGCGTACGCCGTCGTTCCGATCGGCTCGTACCGGCTAGCCTGGGCTATACGGTCGATTTATACACGGCCACGGTGCGTTCCCACGCCTGCGAACATGCGAGAGAGCCGTCGCTCTTCGGCCTAATGCCCGCATGGTACCGATCCTGTTCCTACTGGCGACTAAGAAAACGCTGGAAAATCTGGGACACGGCGTCGCCGGTATGCTCCATTGTCTTTCGAGTTCCATGGAACTCGAAGTTCGGCCGCACTGAGCGAATCGAGACTACGTATATGGTGTTCAACGTACTGTGTTTATTTAGGGAAAAATGAGTGTATTTTTTTTCAGTGTGCGTCATGGGGAAAAATATGTTTAAATGTTACGACAGAGATATGAGACGTAATTTCAAATACCACCCTCCCTCCCCCTTTTTGCCGAATTTCATATCAATAGTTTTGATTCTTGTAAATATTTCTGTATTGTAAATTCCTGCTTTCGGAGATAATGAATATTCTGGTTTTTTTTCTTTAAGTGTTGGCTCAGATTGGGACAAGGGATTAAATATAAATTGTATTATTAACTATTATTGTTATTTCGTTAAATCTATTAAAATTGTCGAAGAATCTAAATCATCAAATGAAGGGTTAATATATTATTATCATTTATATATTTATGCGCTATTAAATTATGTCCATATTTTTATCTTTTTTCTTTCTTTTTACGATCTTCTAAATATTACAAAATTTGCAGAACACCCTGTACATTTCCGTCGCATTTTTCACTTGAAGAATTTTAATCAAAATATTAATGGCAGTCGAAGAAAATTATAATCCTGTTGGGAAAAGCTCAGAATACGAACATATGTTCGATGAATCTTATTATTAGGGTCTTGGAGCGCGACAAGTGTTCCTGCTATACTACTGTACACTTCTGACAAGTACACAGAGAGTAAATAAATGACAACATTTCAATATGTGAATAGAACGAGAGATTACAATTTTCTGCAGTCTATCTATAGAATTTACTGAAAGGAACTAAATAATCTTAACCTTCGTAGTTCCTGCAAGTTAATATTAGCCTTGCATCATATTTAACATTGGAAGGACTAGTGGGATATTTTTATCTTTGACGAAAAATTAATTGTTTTTAGCCCTTTTTTGACTTTGAAATGGAAATAGAAAATTTATTGGGATTTTTAATCAGAATACAGACTATAATATTTAAAAATAGATTCAACTACAATTTTAATAAATTTAATTATATTAAACTTCTTAATTATAATTTTGACTGATTCTATCACTAAACTCAAACGAAGAGACGAGAATTTTTAAAAGATAGAGCAAAATGAATTTCCAATTTTTTTGACAGTCTCACTTTGCAAATTTATGGATAAATTTTAAGTCGTGTTGAAAATTATTGACAAAAATTTATTTTTCAACAATTATTTTTGAAACGCAATACCCTCGAATATTTAATAATAGTCGATTTTTAACATATTCGTTAAATTAATTGAAAGAAAATCGCACGTTCAAAATATGACAAAGATCAGAGTCCAGAGGGCAATCAGAATGTCACAACTAACGACAGGAATGACTACAGGCAAGGGCTTTGATGGCATCATCGCTATCTCCAGGTAATTTGCCAGTGTTCATGCTCACGAAGGAGAAACTGTCAGCAGCATAAATCATCCGTACAGAACCTAATGCTTCAATAAAATTGGAAATCAATTCTGGTCGTCCATATTAATTCCTCCTTTTCAACGTGCGAAGTAATCGCAAAATATTATAATAAAAGTCTCTCTGTCTCTCTCTCTCTCTCTCTCTCTCTCTCTCTCTCTCTTTCTCTGCATCTCTATATCTGGCACAGATAAATTCTAAAGAATTAATATTTCAAAAACTCAACAGACATGTTGACAGTAAGAGGAATATTACCTGTACGTTTCTGATATTGATAAATCTTGTGATTATTTTCAGAGAAACTTCCAGAAGCTTCTTAGACAATCACTGAAGTAACACACATATAGAGTGCACATAATTTAAAATTTAAAAGCTATTTAACAAAACTGTATCATATATTGTTGGACATGTACTTTGTACACGTTCAGTCGGATTCATTTTCTCCAACTTTATTACTGGAGTTGCTTGACCAAACCTTGAATGTTTTCTCTGTTAATTATTGTTTGTTGCAACTGTGTAAGTTCATTTAATTTCTCCTGATTTAACTAACCCCTAATTTAACTCAACTTACTAGTTTATCATTTTAATCACTTTTGATTGTGTTCTCTGTAATTTTCCTATTCTGTACATCATTTATCTTTGTACAAAGGGGTTTTTATCCATTGTACATTATAATATAAAATAATTACGAAATGCGCTAACGGTAAATAATGTATTTCAATTTATAATTGCACACTGTACTCTACGTACATTGACAAATATATTATATTTCAGTAATAAGTAAATATTAAATCAAACGAAATAAATAACCATTTGACCACAAGATAAATTGACCATAAGATTGAAATGAAAGTAAATCAGATTAAATGAAAATTCGATTCCATGTTCCAGGTCGCTCCCCGAACTCAAGGATGCGGTGGGCAAGGAGACACGCTAGCAACCACTACTGAAATCCACCAGCCGCCACCTAGCAAATTGCGGAACTACGAACCCAACGAGCCGCACCTGGAACCCGGACTAAAAAACAAAAACCACCACGAGGACCAAGTGCCAAATCAATTCCATGGATCTAACGGAGGCATTCACCCCGGGAGGGGGTGGGGAAGATCTGCCGAAGACCGATTTCTTCGACTTTGTCGTCTCTCCACCTCCGCACTGCGCCTCGACAGACGGCGTGTCCGACGAAGAGAGTTTCCTTCATCGAACCACCTGCAGAAGCATAGGCTACCTTCAGCAAGGACACGAGGAACACGAGGCGAGCCGCGATCTACACGGCTCCCCGTTCATAAAGGAAACCAATAACAACACTCTGACAGCACTGCCACCGGTGTCAACGATCACCGGCTCCCTGAGCCACCATCACCACCATCACCACGTCAGGACGCATCACAGCGCGTGCAACGTCCAGCAGAGCAACGAGCAAACGCCCATGGACCAGTCGGACTGCGACTACTGGGCCACGGACGAGAGCAAGGAGCAAACGTGTAACATACTGTTAGAGGACCTGAACAAGTACTGCTGGTCAGCGCACGCCAACGCTCAGAGCCATGGGAACGACAACGTGAACGTGCACCAGGGTTCCAACGAGCACCACCAAGGCGTGGGTCGAGGATGCTCGGCCAACGACAGACAGAACACCGACGGAGCGATTTACACGTTGACCGTGTTGAACAACGAGGCCAACTCTATGGACGCGTTGGACTGTTGCAAGAGTCCAGCGCCTACGTCCAGCGATTCTTGGTCTCTGCGGCCTAATTTAGACCTGGACGCTATACTCAGCATGGAACCAGCGTCCACCGAGCAGGAACACGACCAGGGCACCAACGTGACCGAGGTCTCCAGGACGGTGAACGACAGGTTTCATCCGGATCGTTTCTCCGTCGCGTCTTCCCAGTACGCCACCGATGACAGCGGGTTCGTCGAGAGCAAGGAGTTGTGCGGTCGAGGATCGTCCAGCAGCGGTAACTGCGCCGGGGGCGACAATAACAACGACTGGAAACTCTCTGACCAGAATCTGCAGGAGGCCGCGGCCGCGGCTGCCGCCGCCGTCGCGGTTGGAGCCGGTGACTCGGCCGAGAGCCTTCTGAGGAGTGCTCTCCAAGGGAAATTGTACACGGGACCCGCTCAAGTGGTTTCGTCCTCGTCGCCATCTGCTCAAGGATCTACCATGTCCATGCCGGTGACGAGTAACGCCGGACTGCAGATAGTGTCCGATCAACAGCAGCAACAGCAGCAGCAACAACAACAGCCCCAACAGCAGCAGCCGCCGCAACAACAGCAGGACGAATCTATGCACACTTGCACCGACGAGGATCTGCTACTCTCTCAGCTGGATCAGACGACCTATCGTCCCGGTGACTACGAGAAACTCAAGAGCATAGCCAACGAAGTGGTAGAGTCGTACTGCAGTTTGGAGCCAGTTTGCAACGTGTCCGCGACGACCACGGTCATGTACACTCTGGATCCAACCAGCGGGAGCCTGGGAACGATCACTCTGCCCGCGGACCTGGGCCAAGTGAGCACGGTGACAGTGGTGACGGCGGCTCAGCAGGACGTTCTCCAGCAACAGGCCGCACCTCGAGCTGAGGTGGAGCAGCAACAGTCCGCCAATCAGCTTCAAATCACCCCGTCGAGGGTGGTCGCCACGAAGGCCCCGAAAAAGTACTGCCGACGCACGAACAGGAACAGCAGCAACTCGAACGCGGCTAGCAACGGCAGCAGCGGCGCAGAGACCGGCGGGAGCAGCGGTGGACAGCAGCAGGGAGGATCCGGAGGATCGCCGGGCAGCGTGCAACGGAAGGAACGTTCCCTGCACTACTGCAGCATCTGCAGCAAAGGCTTCAAGGACAAGTACAGCGTGAACGTGCACATCAGAACGCACACCGGCGAGAAACCTTTCGCTTGTTCCCTCTGCGGCAAGAGTTTCCGCCAAAAAGCGCACCTGGCCAAGCACTATCAGACCCACGTGACGCAGAAGCCCAGCGTCCAGCAACAGGCAGCGTCTGGGAGCAGCGCCAGTAACAACGGCAACAGCGGGAATCCGAGCCCCTCCGGCGAAACTAGCGCCACCACGGCGAGCAACGTGACGAACAGGAGTCAAGCGCACCAGGTTTCGGTCGATCCAGCGGGGAGCGCGTGTAATCCGCCCAGTTAGTCGCGCAGGAAGAAGACACCAGGCAGCAGTAAAAACTCTCTCTGGTACCCGGCGTCTAGTTGGACGCGTTTGATCGTTGCTACTTCGTTCTGTATTCAACAGCGTGGTGCACGCTGGTTTTACGGATCTTGCACGACGATGGTGACGGTCAACGAGGGATACACCGTGCGAGTCTTCCTCTGTTATTACCATCTCTCTCGTTTCTTCTATTCTATTTTTTTATTCTTTCTTTCTTTCTTTCTTTCTTTCTCTCTTCGGCTCTTGCCACACTGTCCTCTTTCTCTCCGTTTTCTTACGCTCTCCGACTGGGATTGACATGATCACGGGGAAAGAACGGAGCGTTGATCATGACCGAGGATTGCGTTGACTGAGTCCGAGACCAACCTCGAACTGATCTTTTTGAGAAAGGTCTCGCGATCGCGTCTTTTAGAGAGAATTATTCGCCGAACCTGGCGAGAAACAGCAGTCTGGAATATTTATTCAGGTTGCGCGAGTTGCCACGTGGCGGCGCTCGTGAGTTATGCGAGCTTGGTCCCTTGAACGCTTTTCTTTCCAAGCGTTTCCGATATCGTGCATCGACGTGTGGTCAGTGTGTTGAGCGATATAGTGATGTTGTAAAATTGGGGAAATTATTTACATATGGTTATATCGAAGTTTATGGAGTTTGAGTGTCGAGACGAGTAATTAGAGAGCTATGTATTTTTAGGAGTATTTTGAAAAGATTTATTTATTAAATGTCAGCTGACAATAAGTGATAATGTTTCTAAAACAAGTTAATTTTTAAGAAAGAAAATTATATAGATATGAAGATGGAGTTTATCTATATTTTTACTATAGATAGGTCAAAGAGATTCGTACTCATATTGTTAGCTCGTGTGAATAAATTGAAGTTCGTACTTCATTTATGTGAACAAGTTAAATGTCGATTATTTGTTCACTTGTATGAACGAAATTGGTTGGTTTATTTCACATAAACTAGAAAAGTAAATTAGACGATACCCATACTACTCTGAATCTTTAATTTCTTGGGTACGATAATAGAAACTCCTATTACCTAATTTAATAAGAAATCTTCCAAATTGTAAGAAAATTATGAAGATAATCTAAACTATGGAAGATTATAATTTAAACTATAATTTAAAATCATTTGAATTATTATTCGAATCAGTTCGAGTTAAGATTTGAAACAAAACGATTCTACGATAATTCATAACAAACAATTATTTACAATTTACCTGTAATTTGTTTCCAATTTGAAACAAAGCAGATTCTATTATAATTTAAAATCTCTAATAACTCTAAGCAAACAAAACTCTATCTATATTTATATGTCAATGTCTCAGACTTTATACTGCCATCAAATTCAATAACGATCATAAAAGTAATTGTATGTGCACGATTGTTTAATGCTTCATTTTACAATCTCATTGTATCTCTCGCACCGACTATACCCCCGTCTCTCACGCGCAACAGCGTCTATTAATCGAATGCCGTCCGTAGTATCGCGATCGAATCACGTATCGTGAATCTATCCACGGGAGATCTATACAAGCTTCACCATCTATTACTCGACTTTTTCCACAACGAATGCGATCCCGTGAATGGTGCACGCGCTTGGAAACTTGCATTGGCAGCGATGTTCGTAACGAGCAGGACTAAACAGACTCCTATTGATAGATTCACGATGATTAGCTTAAGCAGGCGTGCACGGGTCGCCTTTTATTTCTTTCCTTTTCTTTTTTTTTTTTTTTTTTTTTTATTTTCGTGATTAATTATTCCTCGTTCGACGTCGATCGATCCGGGTCGTTTAACGCGTCTCGATGGGAAAATAAAAATGCGAGGTGAAAGAGAGAAATTGAGTAACGTGGTGGGGGGAGTCTAGTGGGTGACCTTGAGCGATCAATCGATTTCGAACGAACTGTAGTCGAATCGCCGATTGACAGTGGCTACACGTACCCCGGTGAAATTGAAGGGGCTGCTGCAACAAGGAGGCAGCTCCACTTTGTTAATTTTTATTTAACAGACCAACGAGAGAAAGAGCAGACACTGTTTCGATCCTGGATAGATGAAATTATTGTATAATAACTTGTGTTATTAATAATTTATATAATAATTTGCAACTTCTTTCATTTTTAAAATAAATGGAAGATTTATAAATTAAATTTATTCAACAGAGAAGCACGTAAAAATGACTATATATTTTTTAATATATAATACTTTAGTTAATCGTCGATAAAATAATTGAGTGCGTAGTACTTGCTCTAATTGCTCTGATTTAATTTAAAAATTCGATTAATTAATTTCGCAAAAGAAAGTATTATCTCCGTCCAGTTAAAATTAGAATCTCTACTACTTTTTCAACGAAGTGACAAATATATATTATATATACATAATAAAAAAAATGTATTAAAAAAGTGGAGCTACCTCCTTCTAGTTTCGTTGTTCCTAACAGACGACCTGTCGCTGTTTTTTCAAACGAGAAACGGAAAAAGAAGATGAGACTCTCCACGTCGATGATCGTGCACGATTTTACGATCGATATTTAAAATTACCGCTACGAGATATATCAACGTTTGAAGATATTCCACAGAAGATACTCTTTCTCTTCTTCTTCTTTTTCTCAATTCTTTCTCTATCTTTCCTTCTCTTTTTCTCTCATCTTTTGTTTTTTTTTTTTAATTTAACTTAATTTTATTTTAATTTTATATAATGTATACACAACAGAGACATTATAAGTAGACTATACATAGCAGACGTAACGTAGAAATCGGTAAGTATCAGAGTATCGAGAGAGAGATATCTATATATATATATAATAAACGTTTTTTTTTTTTAGAAGTAATTAGTAGCACGAGCTGTGATTTAGATACATACTCAACGAGCGGGTGGCCCACGCTGGCCCTTGGTTTTAAGCGAGCGATCGCGTGTCCCGCCCGTTTATTCGTAAGAGAGTGAAAGCGAATCGTTCGACGCGCGATTTCCCCCGAAGAGTTCGACCTTCGAAAACGTTGCTGGATCCACGCGAGTTTCCTCACTCTCGGATCCCCACGGAGATTTCCCGTGCTCTCAGCTCCGTTTAACCCCCTTGCTCTACAATTTTCTTTCCAATCTTTCCGAACACCGTACGCGACGAGACTCGCGTCTTACATCTGTCGATCGTCGACTTCGATTTAAATTTTCTAATTTTAAATTTGAGGAATCCGAAGAAGTAAGAAATTAAGAATTGAAACATTGACTCTTCGATGAGATTGACTTAAATTCTGAGAAGAAGTCCGAAGAATTGATAAAAACTTGAGAAGTGAAAATTAAAATTCAATTTTCAAGAACTTGACAAAATTCACGACCTCACGATTCGAGTTTCCAACGATCCTTCGAGATCGAGACATTGAATCTGAATCTAAAATCTCCGAATTAGATTTAAATTTACATTCCGGGGGGTGGAAGTTTTAATACGAGCTTCGTAATTTGCTTTCTTTTCCCAAACTCCTTTCTGGCGGTTGTTCAAACTTAAAGTTGCCCGCGAGATTCAAAAATTGGACAAACTACGCTGTTTCCTTCCCCTTTTCGCAATAATTCAACTGTCGATTTGTTTCTTTCATTTTAGAGTTAATAGACGATTGTTTTTCTTTTTTTAATTAGTTTAATTAGAAGGTTAGCCTATTATCAATGGACCACATACATTCAAATGAAAACGTTAGTCTGCTCAACCCTTAACTATCGTAAAGTTTTCTAAAACTGGAGTTCATTTTTAGACTCTGTAATATATTTAAACTACAAGGAGTAGTACTTTAAGATTTAAATTAGAAAATTTAAGAAATCGAGATTAGAAAGGTTAAGTGCGAAAGAATCAATTGGCCAAATAGTGTTCATTATAACAATAACAATCGAGTTCTCAATCTGAACCTTGCTTCATTATTATTATTAGACACTGTGTATTATTAACAGAAGATTTCAAAATGTAGAAATGTAGAAAACAAAATCATACATGAAAATTAAACAGTAAAACCACACAATCTACGTGAAATAAAATACATACGTAAAATATATTTCTACATATATTCGTATTTGGTAGATAAAACAAATTTTTTTCAACTCCTGCTTTGAGCTCCAGATTTGCATAAAAGTCAACAAAACGTTCTTATCTCGATCCTTGTTTTGCTCGCGCAAAAGAAAAGACAGAAAGAAAAAAAACAGACTCACCGATCAAGCAGACTTTTCAGCTCGAAAACTGCCTTCGACGATCGGATTTCCCTGCCAAAATCGTTAAAGCGAGCGAGCAATTAGCCCATCGTTTCAATCGGCCTTCTCGATACTCAGTGTTGTCCTCTTCGTGTTCACAGCCGTAGATCCTGTCCATCGACACAAGTTCTTTAACGTTTGCTATTACGTGGACTCGCTTGCTTCAATTTGTAAAATTCATAATTGACAGACTTTCGTTTTGGATTTCGTCGACTTTTGACCGAACAAAACGCACAAAGTTCTCTCTAAAAGACTTTTTCCAATTTTATATTTTTATTCGTGAAATTCGTGAAATTCTTACCCGATTTTTAATTAATTCTCTTTCGACACCCTTGATTCGACTTGAAAGTTTGTGAATAACAAAATAATACTCAACTGTATTTCCGGTTTCAATTTCTGCAATATCACCCGCATTTGGTGAATCTTTCCATAAAACTCGCAATATTATACTATTATAGCGAATCGTTATTAATCATTATTATTAATTCCAAATAATCCAGTCAGCCCAACAACACACGAACGAAAGCTTACAATGCTTACATAATTACAAATATAATCACAAATTTTACGATATTAGTTCCAGCGTTAACTGAACACAACGCAGCGAAGCAGGACGAACTCACCACTCATCCTCGTACGTGCATGCATCGTTGTCCGTCTCGTTTCTCTCGCGTAACATCCACCACGTGCTTCTTCTTCATCGCGCCACTCGCGCCATTGTGGCGAGATCTGTGGTGCCAGAAACGGTGCTTCTCTTCGTGTCGCGGTTTCATCCTCGCTCGTAAACTTCGATTTCCAATTAAACGGCGGTGCCGTTCACGATCCAAGGACGAGACACGGCGTGAACTTCTTCTTCTTCTTCTTCTTCTTCTTCGGTCGAGTTCCAACCGGATCACGAATCGCAATCGAATTCTGCAATCAACGAGGAATATTCGTTTCAGAGACAGAGATCTAATTGATCTTATTTTTTTCGTTTTCCCGCAAAGAAAAACTCGATTGTTAATTAACTGTTAATTCTGTTAGTCTTTTGATTAATAAATAGTTATCAGGTTAATTTATTAATTAGCTTTTTTATGTAGAAACAATATTTGAACAAAGATTCGCTTCGTTTGTTAAATATCATTCGATAATTTTGCTTCGTAGGTTCCAGGTAAAAATTTCGAGTACTTTCGAGTTCGAGTATAAATAAATTTAATCAAAAGGAAGAAACATTATTTTCGACGAATCTGCGCGTATTGGAATTTTACAAAAAAGTTTGCAAATTGACGAACAATGAGATTTCTCAAGTCACAAAGTCTGAAACAGATCAGTTGCAATTGCAGACCGAGTGTTAAACTAGTTTGTGCAGATGACGAAAATGTTTGATGTCTTAGCAATATTACATTCTTGTTTCAACATCTCAAAGACACATTTCCAAATTTGAAGCTTCTGGCGTGTTAGATTGCTGTTGAGTTGAACAGTCAAACGAATAGCAATTTGAGCAAAGTTATCACATCACATTTCCGAGACTGTTGTTTGGCAATAGTCTCACTGTCGATGACGATTTTTATTCCGGATCGGTTCGTCGAAACATCGACTCGTAGAAAACCTCGTATCTGATCGAGCGACGCACGATCCGATCCTTGGGGCACGAATTTTCATTGTAATCGTCGATTCAAAGTCGTGAAATTGATATTATTATTTCACGTTAAGGGAATGACAACTCGAAATATATCACGATCTGTGAATGTAAAATTGTTACAGCGTGCGAGGTAAAAAGATGAATATCGATAAACGAAATGACAAATTACAGTTTCTTTTTTTTTTTTGCTATTACCAAATTCACTAGAAAATTAATTTTTAACGAGATCACTGGGCTGCAAAATTTTGTACATTTAAAACAGAGAGTGTAATAAATAACGAAATGAAGATGGAATATTTCAAGGCAGAGAAAAATTTCGCTAAAACTACCCAAGTTTAATTCAAGTACAAGATTCGTGGCAGAGAAATGAAACGTGCAAAGAACGGGGAACAAAATTTCTAATACGACAAAAGAAATTCTTTCGTTTGTACATTTTACTAAAGATCGTTCAAAAGAATCCCTAAATATATAAAAATTCCCTAGAAATGTAAAAAGTAACTAGGAAATGTTACAAACGTATAAATTGGTTTATTTTCATCACATTACCAGTCCCGGTCTTGATAACAGTTTTAGTCGAAAAGTTACAGACCATTCTAAAAAGAAAAAAAGAAAAAACACTCTTACTTCTCTTAATACGTTATAAGTACATACTTCAACTTATTTCAAACATTCTATCTCAACAATCGCAACGAAAAAAGGCAGACCAATTTTCGTCCGTTTCGTACCGCGAAAATCGTGTTCGATCGATCGCGGGAAAAAGTGGCGAGCGCTGCGTCGCGGAGGTTAGAGTTCTAGAGATATTCCACGGTTGTTGCCAGCATCGTGTTCGCGTAATTACACGTTCGCGGCGCGCGATATTGCGTTACGTGCATGCATTACGCACTCGGTACTTGGAGCTTAAAAAAAAAAAAGAAAGACGATAAGTCTCGCGGTGGATAAATTCCGCTTAGCGGCCCTGAATGCTCGACGCTTCGTCGCTTCTCATCTCCTCCGTTACTCTTGAACGCGATCATCCCGATAATCGAACTGCTAACGTTCGTGCATTTGTGGGAAGACTATCATGCATCCCTGACAAGTTTTTCTTGCAGAACGTCACCATGTTATTTTCTAGCACGAAGATTCTTAAAAACTGAAGGATGACTGTTTCTCAATGTCTGAAAATATTCA
The DNA here is from genome assembly GCA_032399605.1 of Melipona beecheii. Classification (NCBI taxonomy): domain Eukaryota; kingdom Metazoa; phylum Arthropoda; class Insecta; order Hymenoptera; family Apidae; genus Melipona; species Melipona beecheii. The sequence goes on along the minus strand of JAUCMO010000504.1, from coordinate 3,933,352 downwards.
ACTTAATTTGCTCTCTTGATCCAAGTTTCTTAATTTTTTTAAATTTTGGATTCGCGTCACTCGTATTCTTTTCCTCTTTGCATTCAAAGATCGAGGAACAAAGTTTCGACCACGTACCACGCGATCACGTTCGTGCCAATTTTCATTCGGACTTCCGGTCTGCCAGGCCGTATATGGAAGACAATCTTCTGGAAGGATCCAGTTTGGAAAAATTCCTACGGTTGCAAAGGACGTCGCTCTATTTGTGGCCGCTCGTCTTGCGGTCGCGGAAAACTGGTAGCGGTTGCGGTTAAGCGGACGATTTGACGGTACATTGTAAAGACAATGTTGTATTCGCAGCCGCTCCACTTGTGGTCGCGAAATTAGCGCAACACGCGGGCGCTGGAAGTCGCTTTTGTTTTTCCTCGCGCCGATTTGTCGGCGTGCACCTACGTGGATTTAGCAACGTTCGGAATTAACGCGGCTGTTTATTTCGCGAGATTTGGCGGATTTTCGCGCGAGATTTCTCGACAATTTTCGCCACTTCGAGTCCAATTTCTTGTCACTGAATTCAACTTTCTTACGACTAAAGTTAAAACTTTTGCTCGAAATTCGACTTGCATTAAAGTCAAAGTATTGTATTAAATTCAATTTTTTATGCCAGAGTGAAAGTTCTCACTCCAAATTCAACTTCTTACACACTAAAGTCAAACTTCTAGTACTTATCTACGAATTTATCAAATACATGTTATCAATAACATATGAGACATCGATCGACGAAAATTTCCAAGTTGACTAAAAAATTCATCTTTGGGGCACAAAGGATCGGAGAAGATCATTCTACGGCTCTTCAGTAATCGAACAGTTCAAAAAAATTATTCCCACGAGTTTAGCCTGAATTGTCAAAGTTCAATCATCACGAATTATCATGGATTTGCTCCAAAAACAAATAGACCTCTTAGACCCTCTTTAGACGAGTAAATCGCTAATCTACTGCAGCCCCTTTCTTCGAGCTATCGTTCAACAAGTTATAAATCTCCCTCCCCGAAAGGCTGACAATCCTCGCCTAACTTCCTTCGCACGCACCTGCCTCGATCTACCTGAGGTGAGATTTATCACCGTTTCAACCACTAACGCGGCCTTTCACGACCCGGCAAATTACCCTAATCTGATCCACATTCGCAAGTGGAACATCCGCGGCCAAGAACGATCCTAAACCCCATCATTTCAATTGATGGCGATCCTCCAATCGGACGTCGCGAATTTTTATCTGGCGCCGGTAATGGAACCGGTCCGCTTTATCGGTTATTGAAAATTTACCGTCCCTCGGAGTGTGTCAGGCCGCCATTTCGCGGATGAAATGCGCGGAGATGGAAGATGTATGTGTATTTTCATAGATACCGATTCCCTCTCTGGGCGTTGATGACTTTTTCTCATTGTTATCGCCAGTTAGAGTTCATTTCGCTTGTGTTACTTTACCGGTTTCCGCGAAAGCGTTGCACGATCGAGGTGTCGTTTTCTCCCTCGTTGCGCTCGTAACTACGATAGTATCGTGCTCGTAAGTCTGTCGAGGATGACGCGAGTACTACTTTGTAACAAAAAAAAAAAAAAAAAAAACAAAACAAAGAGAATTCCGTGCGAATTCGTAGAGATTTCTTTCATTAGTTTGGGTATTTCGTATATTTTTCCATTGTGGTGGTTATTCTTAGGTCGATTTTTACTTTAGAGTCTCCGTGACTAGAGTTTTAAAAGAGAGAATAAAATTTATTATCTTATTTAATCTGAATTAGAATTAAAATCGTGGAAATTGATTTTGTTTTTTCTTTCTTTTTTTTTGATAGAAATAAAAATTTATTACATTGTTCAATTTAGATTGGAATTAAAATGATGATTTCTGTCTTAAGGTCTGTTCATGAAAAATGTACCAAAACATTCATAACATATTGAAAGATATCGTATACTCCACATGTTGCAATACAAAGTTCAATCTTTTATTTTCTATTGGTCAAAAAGAAAAGAAAATAATAATGTAATAAATTTGAAAAAATAGTTCAAAAATTCCAAATGCTTCGAGAAGAGTTTTAAAAATTACAATCTATTAAAAAATAATAACGATATACTAAAGAAGTATGCTTTAGAAATAATTACCTCTATTGCTCGATATTTCCATAAAAAAATTCCGATTTTCAGAAACTAAGTAATGCTAACTAATAATATTCGTTAATTAATTAATTAATATCTCAAAGAAGAATAGATTGCAAATTTTAAATTTGCACGAAAAAGAACTATGATTTTTCGCTCGTCGAAAATAATAATAATAATAATACGCACAGAATCAGAAATTCTAATTGAAACAAAAGTTTTACCTTTCGCTCGTTAAAAGCTATTGTATAACATGCTGAAATATTCCACATTAGTATCCTCAACTAATATTTCGAAAAAAAAAAAAGAAATGGGTAACTCAGAAATTTTATACATGTCATACAGAAAGAATTCCAGTCATTTATCTCTCGCTCGTTAGAAACTGTGTGATACGTATTTCTCAATTAAAATTCCAAAGAAATAACTCACGAATATTACTTTTATCCTAAAAACGCGAATCGTGAAAAAGTCAACGTAAAATGCAACACTAAAAATTAAGCCATGTTTAACTACGTTTCTCAATTAATATTCCCCAAAAAGAAAAAAGAATAGATCTCAAATTTCTAAAAGAATCGCACTTCAACACTTTTACCAGTATTCCGCAGAGATCGTTTTCTACGTTCAACAACCGTGGCAGGGTATCGTTTCCTCGCACAGGTGTACTGTGGAGATACTTATCTGGCCGATCGTAACTTCGTCAGGAACAGGAGACCATCAAGAATAATGGAACGCAGCTCGGTGGCGTTTGAAGTATCGTTCCAGATGGATTTCCATCGATCTTTCAGCTATCTCTTGTCCCTGGTTACCTTCTGTCGGTATCATTAGTCAGTTTACTGGTGTAAATCGTGACAGAGAGGGGAATAGCGATCGGACCAACTTAACGATTTACCGTTCCGAAATATTATCGATAACGTGTTCCATCCGATTTATCGAGTCTCGATAGCTGATCGGAAGATGAATATCCCTTGACCTCTTCGTTTCCGTCATTCCCGCGAGATATTTGATCTTTTCGCGCGAGATAAACGCTCAAGATCAACGCTCTTGTGAAGATGTTTCGCGATTACATCGTCTCGAACGTTCCGCAGACTGGTTTGAAACAGGGACTCAGCGGCTCGAAAGCTTATTTAAAGATTAATTTAACTGGTCGTCGGTCAGGAAAATGATCACTAATAAGATGAACAGAGATAAAAATAAAAATTAAAAATTAAGATAAAAATTAATTAATTAAATCCAATTTAAATTTAATTGACAAAAATTGGGAATTATCAACGAGTAAAATAAGTAGGATAAATATAATAATTCGGTTCATTCGTTTCAAAAATTTTTAGGTTTTTTCCTTCTATAGTGGCTCGAGATTTTTATTTAAAAATTAATAAATTCCCATTGATTATTTGTGATAGAAATTGGAAATAAACAACTCTCGTAGATCTGTTTGGTATGATCAAACTTCTTCAAACGTTCTATAGACTCTTTCTGTAGTAGCTCGAGATGCAATAAAATAAAACTATTAATGAGCCAAAATGAAGTCTCGTGTGATCACACTGTTTCAAATGTTTCGTAGGTTCTTTCTCGAAACTTTATTTAAAAATTACTAAAAATAATACTAAAAAAAATTTAATTGATTATCAATCAACGATAAGAATTGTCAATGAAATTGAACAATTATCTGACAGATCTCAGTAGATCAAGCTGTTTCAAAGATTTTTCCGCGGTAGTCCGAAATTTTATTTGAAAATTAATGAAATCTCTTCTAAGTTTAACCGATGAAAATTAGAAACTATCAATGATAAAACGATCTCTCGTCGATCTGTTTCGCAATGACTTTCGAGCGCGAGTGTGGGACTTGCTTGACAAATGAAAAAAAAAAGAAAAACAACAGAGAGAAAATCGTAGTAACGAAAGAGACTGGTTTCACGATGAAATCAGTGTCCGCGTGCCGCGTGGGAGTTGCAGCGAGCAACCCCCTCCTCGCCCCGACGCATATTTATTCTAATTAACCGTATAATTAAATTAGCCAACAACGAAACGGATGGATCGCCGTATTTTCATATGTTATCGCCGCAACGATATCTCGTCCCGGTATCTCCGTATCGCGTTAATTAAGCCGAACCACCTGGAACACGCCTGTCGTGAAACGTACAACGATCAAGCTCGATCATAGCGAGCCTAATTGACTCATTCTTAACTATCGGCCGCTAGAAGCGCGGTAGCGAGATCGAACGTTCGTTCGATTTGATTTGGGTGGATGGATATCTGATAACGGCGTCTGTCCGCGCATTCGCAGCTTTGCAAGGTTCAAACGAAGGCCATTTTAAAGGAAACGTTGCTCGAGTTAATTTAAAGGTTAGGACGGAGGAAGTGAAACTGCAGGCAACTAGCAGAACTGGTGTGGTATTTAGCGGGTGTAGATTTTAAATGGGATCAGATAGGTTGCAGAGTACTTTTGTCGTCATTCTTCTCTCTCTCTCTCTCTCTCTCTCTCTCTCTCTTTCTCTCTTTTTTGAGAATTAGAATGAAGTACAGTGATAAGGTCTGGCGAAAGTTACGTACGTACATAGGTCTGGTAATGCAACTCCATTTTAGTTGGAAGAGTATTAATTAAATTAAAGCGATATCGTTTTTTTAGATACAAAAGTATTTTTGTATCATTAAGATTAGAAAATAAAAGTTCATCAGTTGTAATTTTGAAATTTTAATATTATCTTTGGTGAGAAGAATATCCAAACTTTCTGTCAAAATCAAAGTCAGTTCTCAAGTGAAATTTGAGAACGAGAAAAGAAATAATTTAATGGAAAAATGTAGTTTATTTCTGCATTAAATTGTATCTACATTGAGATTGAGTAGTATTAAACAGATTACTGAGTATTTTCTTTTTAATAAATTCGAAATTGCAGTATTGAGAAGAAACTTTGATGCTCCTCTTTGAAAATTGTTTCTTAACGATGTGAGAATTCGATTTTTGAATTCTATTTTTCGTCGATTTCGAAGATTGAGAATAACGAGTATAAATAATTACTATTACTACAATTATTGTAGTACGCATTCAACATATTTAAAATGAAAGACGAAAATATTTGAACAGATGGAAAGTATCTTGAAAGCTGATAGAACGAAACAAGTCAATAGAGTAAAAATTTTACAAAATTATTATTCCTATTTTATTATTCTTATTTTTTTTATTTCAAAATTTTATTCGTAAATCTTTGAGTTTTAAATACTCACATTTCTCGTGTCAATTTCTCTCTCATTTTATGAGTTTTGTTCGCCAAGGCAAAGATTCAAGGCGAGTCTCGAAATTGAAAATAGTTTCGATATTGTCTTCAAACTGGAAGAGATAGTTGCGCCGTGTCCTTTCGTCGCGAATTCTAAGTGTGACACGAACAACGATTCTAATTATTCAGGAATGAAAACTGTCCGCACGACCCGACTTATGACATTTCAAAGAGCATAAAATGAACTGCAAGGGAGCAGTCTTATGTAAAATTCATCGATATCGTTCGATGATTGAAACGCTCAATCTCTTCTCGCGTGTTGTACGAACGACAGTACGAAACGTGCAATTTATCGATATTAGAATTAAATTAGAATTATTACTGCAATAACAATCGTAGTAAATACCGATTATTATTCCAAAACTTTTGAGCGACAGCGTGTACAAAAATTCTGCTACAACGAGTGTTCGAATACTTTCTTGAGCCACACTATGATCATCAGTTCTACACATTTCATTTCAAAAATTAAAACTTACTTAAACTTTGTTGAATCGTCTCATAATTATTATTAGGAGAGAAACAGTTGGACATATTTTCTCGAATTTTGTTAAATTATTTCAAATTTATTTGTAATTCCACTGTGATGTTGAAAAGAATAAAGAAGAAACTTGACAGTTAAAGATCGATTCGAGAAACTTGACAGTGGTAACTTTTTAAATTATCGATTTAATGAGAAAAGAGCATGTCTACTAACGATTAGAAATTTTCATAACAGTTGAAGCCTAATTGCAACTTGGAAAAAGAAAGAGGAGAACGACTCGTATTACACGAACGGAAATTTACTCGCGCAAGCGCAAAATTTCCACTTTGTTTCGATTCAAGAGTGTTCCACACAAGTTTAGATCAAAAAAGTATTTCATTTACTTCAGCAACTGCGATTGATTCGCGAGTTTCGAATGCAACAATTTGTTGTAACAATCTACGCCGATGTAGCATCAGTCATATCTTTCCAAAATTGTTACACCAAGAATTTTCTAATTCGTTCGTGCGCAAAAATTACTGACTAAGCAGTCAGTTTCGAACGAGATCGAGAACGCAGTCTCCTTCTGACAGAGGACGAAAAGAAGCAAGAAAAATGGACGAAGGAATCGGCGGTGCTCCGATTAAAAGGCTGGCCAGAAAAAGCGTCATCGAGTTCTATTTACGAGGCGGATCGATAGCAGGCCACGGTTGATCGGCGTGTGCTCGTGATTAGGCCTGCCTCTTCCTCGATAGCTGTTCTTTAAAATCGCGTTAGTCCAACTACCGACTCCCCATAACCGTTTCTTACAGGCTCTGATATGATGAGAGCCACCTTATAAGGGTTATAACCGGTGTTTAAAGTCACCAGCGCGCGGCTTTCACCAATTTCAAGTCAGATTGCAACCCACCCGACTTCTAATCGCCTCTCACCTACACACACACGCGCGCGCGCGCGCGCGTATGCGTGAACTGTGCGCCGTGGTAATCGATCCGTCGATTTCGCGTAACTTACGAACGTCTTGGAAAATGACTGTGATTTGTTGCTTTGGTCGGTTCTTTTTTTTCGTTTTAATTAACCTGAGGGATCGTAACGTTAGAAAGAACGTTACAATGATGTTTTTTTCCTTCATTGTTGTAACATAATGTAAAATTATTATTATTATATTTCGTTATTGTGACAGTCACGTGCAAGTATTATTTACTGAAACTATCATTACAGAAATTTTGTAAATAACTGTACAATTTCATTACTTCAACACTGTGACAATCGATTTCATCTTTTTCTTGCAAGTGTTTAAAAAAATAATTTGAACAGAAACGTAATTATATAAATTTTATTTTATTTTAATTATCGTTTAAATTATAATGATTCACGATGGTTATTCTATTTTCACTAATACTTTCGTCAAATAATCGTACAAATAATTGCACGTTAATCTTAGTTATCTTAATTACGTGCAATTATCACAGCAATGATTCAAAGAGAACGACAAAGACGATTCAAATATATCGTACAAAGATGAATTACACATTCTTCGTTCGATATTAAACTTTACAAAGAAGCAATTTGAAGGTTAGGAAGGACCAAATTAGTCTCTACGATGGACAGAAAAAATATCGACGGAGGAAAAGGAAAACAATTTCGAAAAGCCACCGATTTTCACTGTCAGGATTTTTCCAACGACGTCCCCGCGGTCCATTGTGGTCGACTAATACGCAGTAACAGCCTTCTCTTAACCTTCTGAAGGTAGGACGAAGGTGTGCCACACACCCCGCTCGTCACTCTTTCGCCGTGAACCACAGAGAGAGCCCGCGAGAGACACAGCAACAATGGCCTCGGTAGATGGAAGATTGCACGGAAAGGTGCAACGTTCACGTGCAAAGGTCGCCACGGTTGAATCGGGTAAACGAGGATAATGTCGTGGCCTGACTATCGTAGGTGAATTTTATTGGCGGCGAAAAAGAAGGCTTGCCGCATCCCAGACGTGTCTGCGTGCGATCTACGTGAACCTATTGTCCAATCGTGAACTGAAAAGAACGTACCAACGTAGCAATTACGAGATGGTTTTTCTCGATTGTTGTTCGAACGTTCGACGTTCTTAGAAGCCGGTTTCGTCGATCTTTCGATTCCATCGTCCGGAGAGGCAATTTTTGCAAAAATGTTATTTCTTTTTCTAGTTTTTAATTTATGGAATTAATTAATTCTTCGGTTTTTTAATTTCTTGATACCGAACAGCCAAATCGAAGACGTGACTGCCTAAGAAGATTGCTCAAATTGTACGTGAAATTTCTAAATTTTGTATTGAAAATTTTGGAAAATTCTACTTTTCAAAAACGAACAAGACATCCTCGTTTTTCTAAAAAATGAGAATCCTACAACTGCAAGTTTGACTTTTAAATAGCAACGAGAACGAAACACAGCTGCCAAGTTTCTGACAAAGTTTCGAGATTAATCATACTATACGTTCTTATAACAAGACTGTTAAATCATTCGACTTACAAAAAAGTATTCGAACATTTCTAATACATCACACATTTTACACAAAATATTTTTGAAACATCAATAAAGACTGCAATAAAGTCACAATCATAATCGTATTGATCAATTTTGAGACAATGCAACATGTTTAATACACATGAATATTCAAGCACAGATAACAAAATTATTTTAAAGAATCGTTCATTGTCATTAATAAACATCAATAAGTTCAATTTCGTATTTGATATACTATACTTAAGACGATTATTCGCCATTAAGATGGTTATATGTTAATTTCTTTTCTTATTTATAAATATAAAACATTCCCGTCAATGATGTGATAAATACCTTTTTTTATCTCCTTATACAAACATAGATTTTACTCAATTAGAAAATTAACGTCGCGTTGAATAATTTCTAGTAATTTATAAATATCTCTTTTTTTTTTTTATCAACTACATCAGACTAGGTCAGGTTACTTATTTCTGAAGTACTTAATTTAATTTTACATTCTACATTCTAGACTCTAGATAATAAATATTATTAGCATTAATGAACATTTCATTTAATTTGACAAACTCGAATTAAAGACAGATATTGAAACTTTTTCTTTCCTAATCTGAACCTAACCTAAAAATTCTTCGTTCTACTTCGAGCCTGTTAAATTCGTAACTCGCATACGAAGAATGGAGAAAAGGACACTTTGCAATTACAAAGGAATTGTACTGTAACTTTATGTAGCATTCCTTTAGAAACCGTGCATAATTTTCTGTACACGCTACGAGCGTGTTATTAAATAAGTATGTTGAGCGTGTACGACATCCTGCACGCCACGTTGCATTTAACGAGGTAAATACCGATTTTCACTTGACGTATCGGTACGAGAAAGATTCGTGTTAAAATCTGCAATTCGCAATTAAGAGCTTCAGAGAGATAATAATTGCGCGCGTGCGCTTGAACCGGTCGTTACGTCTCTACGAGAGAGATATCAATTAATCGAAAAATCTTGCAAATTAAATATCAATTCAGGCAAGGCTCCTGCATCTGCACGATAAACGGAAGTATCTCGCAGAGACTTTCTTCGGAGTTATCCGATTTCTATGTTAATTTTGAAAAGTAATCACTCAATTTTAATTAAAAATCTGCAATCTCGAAAATTGATTTTTAAACTTTAGAGAGAACGAACACGTTTCTTGTTCTTTTTTTTTAAGTCAAGGAAACGCGATCTTTGAGACACGAGTGATATTTGCACACGCAAGTATGTACGAAAGTTTAATCAATGCAAATTAAGTCGAGAACAGAACAAACGGAAATTTCACGTGGCGAAAATTATTTTGCAGTTCGCCCGGCAAATCTAAGAGTGCAATCTAGTATCTAAATACGAAGCGAATCGCGGCACACGCGTGAAGTTATTCGCATAATTTCACTCTCTTTCGTAATACCGTCTAAACCTAACCTAAACCCAATATGGAACACGTTACCTTATACGCTTGCACAGGACAAGATCTTTATGAATTATACAACACACAATCGTCGTTTCTGCACGATAATAAAAAAAGAAAGAAAAAAAAAAATCGACGAGTTCGTGAGAACGTAACATTTTAATAAACCTGCTGTGCTCTGTGTTCATTTTGCATCGTTAAAAAGGCTTTTTGTTTCAGTAAGAGATTGTGTAGAAAATTGAATAGAATTTTAAATTGTGCACAGAATTCTATGCAGTATTGTTTTAAATTATGCACGGAACTGTACACAATTGAACGAATTTTTAAATTGCAGACCAGTATTGCACATGATTGAATACAGTTTTAAAACTGTGCACAATTTTGTTTCTTTTTTTCTTTCAGAACATTAAACAATTTTTTTAGTAGAGTAAAATTGGAAAATAATTTAAAATCATTGTAGATTTAAAACTCATTTCTATAGTTGAGGGAATCTGGTATCTTAACCTGTGTATTTTGTTAGAAAAGTTTCTTCAAAATTCTTGCTTCAATTTTATACTTGATGTGAAAATTCTATACAATTCTACGTTTTCTTTTCAAACTGTTAAGCGTTCTGCCAAGAGTGAGATTGAAAAATAAAAATTTTTCAATCTCACAGTAGGGTTATGATTGATATTTATAGTAAAGGAAAAGATCTGTAGAAAAGAAACGATAAAATAGAATATTTTAATCCATTGCGTCTTCCAACGTCACAACACGCTAACGGTTTTCCTTAGCAATGTGATTTCTAATTTGATAGATGTCATATATTTATACACAAATAATCCAAATAATATAACTACATTGTATTATTGGAACACTGTTTCCAAGAAAGCTACAGAAACTGAATTGATCCAAAATTCCATTGAACAATATCGTCAAGTAAAAAATATTTTACACAAATATATAAAAAAATGTAACATGTCAGCGCATATCAAGATATATACTTTCATTTTATAAAATTTGCGTAGCATTAAAGGCTGAATGAAAGCTTTGCGACTTTCGCAGAGAATCGATTCCCTGCCAACTCGCGATTCGCTTGGTCGTAACCATAAATTGCGTATCGTTACCGCGTGAGAAAAATTCGACGCGTTGAGAAAGAAAAAAAAATTCGATTCGCGCCGATTTGTTGAATAATACTCATAATTGTTGTATTATAAAACCATCCCCTCTCCCGATTACGCTGCACTGCGTTCTTAATTTAATATTTACTCCCCCTCCCCCTTTTGTTTATAGATATACATATACATATATATATATATATATATATATATATATATATTTTTCTTCACACCCTATTTCCTAGTTAATCTCTCGAGGGCTCACCACGAACGTTAAAAACCGTGTTTCTATTTTATAAATAACAAATTACTAAAAAAAAAAAAGATCTTCGTCAGTCGACGAACCCTTCTATTTTTGTACATATACAACGAGAAGACGTAGGCGTTACGTTTGCGTTACGTTTAAAACGCAAGAGGATCGTAATATCGCGATCCACGGGGGTGGAGCTGAAGGGGTTGACGCGAAGCCCAAATGTTAGAGAACAACCTGTTGATATAGCGAACCCAGTTTCAAGGTTACCATGGTAACGAGATGTATCTGTTACGAGATGACTTCGATAAATAAATAAATAATTAATTAATTAATTAAATAATACTCAGCCCAGGCCTGGTGCACGGTGTCTGGATAAAATAAGCGACGGGCCAACGCTTCACGCTCTGTTTTACTCAACTGTCGCGACCAGTACTTCCATTTCCTTTTTGAATTTATTAAAAAATTGTTGATCAAACAGAAAGGAAAGACAGTTTCGCGATATTTCTACTATGTATATATATATATGTATATGTGTATATATATATATATATATACATATTGGAAATTGTACGTGTTGGCCTATCCAGTACAAAAACCAGATCGTTATAATATTATAAATCGCAGATTATTGTGTTATGTGAATAATTACATTTTATGTTGTTAACGAAGTCGTAATATATATATATATACACATGTTTCTATACGCGTATACAGATATATAGATATATGTACGAATATATATATATATGTATACACATACGTGCATATGCAGATATGCATGCATATAATGTTAACACAGCTCTCTTTCTCTCTCTCTCTCTCTCTTAAAAATTTCTTTTCTGTTTCTATTTTTTCTCTTGTCTCTTACCTTTCTTTATCTTTTGCTCTCGCCATGCAGCTGGAGAAGACCACTTGTAGAGGATCGTTCTTTTCCTCTCTTCTCTTCGTTTTTTTTTCTTCATCTTCTTTTGTTTTGTACTTAAGCGTGCTCGTACGCACCCGAACTATGTTTTGTACCACGTGAAGGTAATAAAGTAGTTGACCAATTCCTTTTTTTTTTAAATGTACGCGTGTTATTTTCTTAATTGATCCTTGGAAGTCGTGGAAGAACCATGTGTCCATTCACGCCATCTCCTCACACGTCCTCTCCCCGTACACACGCGCACACACACACACATTTTCCAAGTCACTGGAATTACAGATAAATTTCGCATCAGTTGGGTGTAACGTGAAACATACGTAAGTATATATAATAATAAATTGCAAGATATCAATTGTCATTTTTGGACATTAAGATTGAGAAATAATAAATGTATTATAATGAATTTTGCTAATGATCAATTGGAGAACAGGATGGAATCAAATTCTAAGAAAAAGTAAATGTTGAGAGATTAACAAATGTAGAAACATATCGTTAGTGAAATGTAAATATCGTAAAACAACTTAGAAACCATTAAAAATCTATAATTTATAAAAGTAACCATAGATCAAAAAAAGAAATACAAGTGTATAATTTTATTATATTATCGTACAAGTGCAATTACTATGCAGTAATAATAATCGAATTTAAATACGCAATTGAATGCAGTAATAATAACGAAAATTCCAAGGATTGCAAAAGAAATTAATTTGAAGCAAAAACTTCTTTTTGTTGAAACTTTTTCCACGCGATGTAAAACGCAATAAACAGAAAACCTGATATTCCACGAAGAAGAAATTCTCAACTAAGAAATTCCTTCTCGTGCTCCCTTCTTATTCTCTCCAATATAAAAGCGCTCAATGAAAGAACTGCGCTACAGTTTAATATGAACGAGCGTTCGCAATTTTGAAACTTGTAAAACAGTTCCAAAGGAGTTTCACTCTGTTGCCACTTATTACTTGCATGCGAATTTCAAACGCACGTGCATTCACTCGAGCTATAAAAAAATACAGTAATAACTAATAATCGAAAGAAATAATAAAAAATGAATGAATATTATAAATGTGAAATATACCATCAACTTTCACAATTATTTAGCTACTTAACATGCAGATAAATAATTATATAATCATATACACATTTACAATAAAAATTAGTCAATAATAATAACAAAAAAAATTAGTTAGTAATAATAATAATAAAAAATCAATGAATATTATAAATGTGAAATATACCATCAACTTTCACAATTATTTAGCTACTTAACATGCAGATAAATAATTATATAATCATATATAAATTTAGAATAAAAATTAGTTCTCAAGCAAATGTAATTGACAAAATGTAAAAATAATTAGAGAAATTAAAGTAAGAGTAGAATTTTGATGAGATATTTATAGATATATCTGAAAAAGATTCAAAACCAAATATTTTAGTATCTGATTTAAATTTAAATCAACAGCAATAAATAAAAATTTCTCAACGAGTATTTGTTCTCTCCCTCTCTCCCTCGTATTTCTCGGACATCTAAAAATTGGCAAACAGGGTTAATTAACAGTAAATAAATGAAAAGAGGATGACAGTTAAGACAGTCTATAAAGTGGTCCATTTATTATAAGCAGGAAACTAGAACACTCAAGGGTAGAGTAGTTTCCACAAATTGTTTCTTATCATTAGGACGGTAATCTTAAAATAACCGTACGAATTACAGACATACTTAAACGATATGCAAGATTATTCCAATGACACGAAAAAAAAAAAAAATCCTGAAACACTTTGTAATCCACGTAAGAAGAAAGGAAAGAAAATGGACTGATACAAAGAATTACGTACATTTCAAATATATATGTGTATATATGAGATAAAGGGAAAATAATCATCAAATATTCCGAATGATGGAATAATCTTGATCTAAATCGATAATCTTGTCCAATCAACTAGGAATCGAAGTGAAATCCTACCGAGAACTAATAGAAGAAAGGGGAAACCGTGATTGAGATTTTCATAAAAAATATATATGTATGTATATTATTAAATTCCCATCATAAGTACGAGTAAGTTTCACATAATAAAAAGAAGCACACGTATATCTATATATATATATATAGATCTTTGAATGTAGTAACAAGCGTTTACCGCGTGTGAAAAAGTCGCTGTCCGACGCGTAGCGTTTGTCAAAATAATTTATTCGCCGATACGAACAGGTATAATAGCAAGATCGTCGATGACGACGACATATATATATATATATATATATACGAGCGAGGAATATTTTACGACACACTCGCTCGCAAGGAATTAGTTTCCAGTTTCCGTGACGGACAGAGCTCTGTTAAATACGCGGAGAATGCGTCACGTGTGCCTGCGTGTATTTCTGATATTCGGTTACGTGTTCGGATTTCTCGAACGCGCGCAACGATCGACGCGTAATTTCGTTCGGCAGCTCGGTGAAAAATACCCCCCTCCTCCAAGCGCTTCCAAGTCAATTTGCGCGCGTTTTCCTTTTCGAAGAACGAAACGTCGTTCGCGAAGGCTCGACGCGGTCGCGCCTTCCTTTCCTAATTCTCATAAACTCTTCAAGGCGAGAACAATTTCTTCGTTCAACGAACAGATACGCTTAGCACGTTCAAAGTATTACACCGATAGAGAATCTCACTCACGCTGTGTAATGTAACAGTCTGTCGTGTTAGGACCTACGATTTCCATCTCGAAGTAAAGCCATCGTGATCGCCAGCAGTTTTGTTCATTCAGGTCAAAATTCAACGGAGTTAGAAAACGCGTAAAGACATTTAGCTGATATGTTGAGCAGACTTTTCGTGAGTATATTGTGTGTGTTATTTCGAAATTTCATTGATATTGCGACGAGAGTCAATTATCGTTATCCCATCATCGACAAAGTTTGAAAGAAATCTAAAATTGTACGTGGAAATTGTAATCGTATAGTTTGATAGAATTATTCACGGCTAAATTATATTTCGTTGATCGATTGAATTATACCAATTCCTGTTACATGCTTAAGATTGTGATATTGATCTTTTGTTAAATATATGGTTCCAATCGATATATCGTTATTTTATAAAATAATTATGGATGGAGAAAAGTGTGAAATATGATCAGACAAATACGTAAATAATTTTCAATTTTGATAATTTTACAGTTAATAATTAATAACACTTAACAATTAATATTAAGTGGTATCTTAACAAGTTTCTGTGACTCGGGTTAGTTTCAAATTTTATTAATACAGTCGCAACAATCGTCTCTAACAATAGCGTTGACAAAATGTCAAAACGTTTCATATAACACACGCAATACGTATAAAAATTCTTAACGAGCTACAAAGATGAGTGAACTCTCGAAAATATTGCATAACAGATGTGGTCAAACTTTATAAAATCAACAGAATTAAGAGCAGAGAACTCACTATAATATTCCGCAGACGAAGCAAATCTCCATTAATTTAATTAACAATAAATTACTAGTAACAATCGTTGAAACAATGGCGATCACCTGTGTCCCGCGTCAATCAATCCTGACATCTTTACGAGTGTTACATTATCGCGCGAATGTTCGAATTATTCTGAGAGAAGGTTGCACGACAAACATCGATCCTTTTATTCATTTCTTTCTTTTTCTTTTTATATCACACGAAAATAGATAGTATTGTCGAAGCACGAGTCTTATCGAAGAACATTGATAGTCAGAATTCGTACGTCGTAGGAAATACATCGAGGTATCGTTTTCTCGTAAGGTCATCGAACATTTCAGACGAGAGCGCCGTCAGATTAAGGAAAATTACTTAATTTGAAAAGCGTGCGTTGTGCCCTACGTTCGCGATGCAAAAAGGAGGAAAAAAAAAAAAGGAAAAAAGGAAAAAATAAAGACGAGGTTGAAACGCTAAGCGTTAAGGTACGTGTCCAACGACATATTATGCGTTATAAAAATCGCTACCAGTTTGGGTGCAAACCAGTTTTCGATAAAGTATGAAAATCAAATCGCCATCTTCTTGAGTAACATGTCTCTGATTCAAAGAAAGTCTGGCAAGTTTCGTGAGAGAGTTTACTTTTGAAGATTTCCTCCTCTCTCGCGTTGCACGTAAAAAATCGATTAACAAAAAAAAAAAAAAAAGTAAACGAGGAGAATCATTTAAAGGAGAGAGTCTCTTCTTTCTCGACAGACGTGTCGTGCGACTTGTTTAAATCGAAGAAGCGTCGAGTTGCCACTTCAACCCTGTCCCGTTGTTCTCTTTGCTCTTTCTTCAAGAGCCTCGTATTTTCCAGAGAACGTGCGTATCGAAATTGCCACAAGATCGTAATTAATCGATACAGTACAAGGTTCACGATATATTGTAATTTGTAATTGTTGATTAATAATTACAAATTATTCAGAATGTACACGGTACAATGTAATTCGTTCGTCATCAACAATATACTTATTTCTAATTAATTATAAATTATTCAGAATGCACAAAATTATCAAGAATACGCGAGTTTCTCGATCCTCGAACGTACGTTCTCTAGAAAATGTAAAATTCTCAGGGTTAGTTTCGACAGTGTCCAGCGTCCTACACAGCTTTGTGCGCACGACGAGACACCATTCAATGGACACGAAAATCGTTCGAGTTTCTTTCGTTTGGATTTCTCTCCCTCTTTTTTTTTCGTGTGTGTGCTTTTTTGCTTTCTTTTCTTAAATAGACGTTCGATTACGTAGACGACATCGCATTAGCCCCGATTAATTAGCAGTACGCAGTGGAAAGTGTGATAGTGACAGTAGCATAGGGCGAAACAGCACCCGGCATCGTGGGACCGACGCGTCAGCATGTTACGCAGAGAAGAGGCAGAAATCGACGTAGACTCGAGGGGCCCGACTCTAAGACAGAAGCTTGTCCTCCGGGATGGTCGGGCTGGTGGCTGTCGGCGCCGAGCGTAACGACTCGGTCTCTCGAAGCATCTCGTTGAAGCTCTGCATCGAGCTGGACCTCGAAGGCACGACTTTCGTCTGGAACATAACGAGTCACTTGTTAGCAAATCATATTCTATGCAGTACACACTGACTATTCTCTATCTCGTTTACATGTTTTTCAAGCGTTGAGTTATTTTCTTCTGTTGAGTTATTTCACGGTGTTCGTTTTTTTTTTCTTTGAAATTTTTAGAATTTCTTTGTGAGACTTTTATCGAACTGCTGCGTGTGAATTCGAATTATCGAAGTTCTCACCTGCGTATTCTACATTACAGGAATATTCCTCTCGAAACATCCTAAATCGTAACAACTAGTGTTCGTAATAGAAAATGGAAATATTCTTCTCGATGAAAGTGAAATTACAGAAATATTCTTCTTTGCGAAAAATGAAAAATCTTCCACGTTACAAGAACATCCTTTTCAATAAAAAAAATCATTCCAACATAAAAATAACGACCATTCAGAAATAAAAATATTCTTGAAAGAAGACAAAACAGGAATGATAAACAATAATAAATAAAATAGATAATCCAACGGGCAGTAGACTTAAGAAAAATCCCTAAAAGCCACGGAGGAATCCTGAATCCTCCGATCGTTAGTAACAACAACCTTCATGTTCTCGTAGGCAGATCCAACACGTTCCTCCAAGGAACGAAAACTATCGGAGTTGCGCATCTGGCCGAGTTTCATGGACAGTCCGCTGCCGAAGCCACCGAGAATGCTGGTCGTCTTCTCAGCCGTGGTTTTGAACACGGACTCTGTCTTCTGGAATCTGCAGCAGTAGGAAGAAACGATAAGTATTATTCATCTCACTGTCCTGCAGCAGGCAGGTCGCGTTGTCGGTGGTCACTGATACGCCATTTACTCACGACACACTACGATAATGAATTCAAGCTTCATGGATACTGCGTTTCATGCATTTTTACTCACACACAAGAATCTCGGCGATCTCGCAACGGATTAGTCACGAGCGTTCGAGCGCTCGTCGCTGGATCGGCGTTACGTAAAAGCTCATGCTTGTCTAGCGATTAATTTAAAAAAAAAAAGAGAAAAAAAAAAAGGAAAGATGGGATTTGGAAATTCCCGAGCGACTGAAGCTGTATCGTGTTGAATGTCGCGGAGTTTGAAATTCTCGAGTCTCTCTAAAGCTTAAAATTCTCGAAAGTCTTACAAGTCTTGGTCTGAAAGTCAATCGCATCGAAATGTGTGATTCGAATTGTTTTCTAAAACAATTCGTGTTGTCTTTTCTTTTTTCTCTATCTTCGTACGTGTCTTGTTTAATTGAATAGAGTAGTGTGACAACGTGCATGTGTGTGTCGCGTGAACATTGTGATCCAAAATTTCTCTCAAACACTTAACACCTTTAACTGGTATCTTGTAATCGAATCGTTGAAAATATCGACTACAAGCAAAGAGAAATGACGATTTTTTTTACCATAAAATTTTATTGATATGCAAACATTTGAATCGATAGAAAACAAATTACAGGCGCGATCGCTCAGTACCAGATAACGCTACTCCTACTCGAGGTCCCCTCACGACTCACGCCCCCTCGCGAATCACGTGACCCAAATCAACCAATCGCTAATTTTCGTTTGCATTAGCGTTGCACCTGAAGATGCCCGATTTTCTGGGTTACCCCTGCTAAAATCACTTTCAGTGATAAAAAAAAGAATAATACATAAATGATAAAATAAAAATAGAAAGTGAACTGACAATTACAATATTAAATATTCTTTAATTAATAAAATTTTATTCTGTTAAAGACAATTTAACTTTTAGTTGAATAAATTATAAGATATATATATGTATATATTACAATAAAAATGTAAATATATAAATTTAATTATGAAAAAATTAATCGTTCACTCATTCCCAAAGTTATCGTTTTCACTTAATTATTTTGAAAAGAAAATAAAAGTATTAATTTTATTACGTTATTTTATTACGTTAAGATACTACTCCTTTTTAAGTTAGTTAAGATTGCTCTTTATTGTTTAGTTATCAACGATCTGATTCGCATTCAACCAGCCAAGAGTTAAAAATAAAAGGAAAAAAAGAAAAGAATGATTGTAGAAAAGAAGCTGATTTTAGTTGAAGATCGTCACGGTTAACTGTTGATGGAAGAAATGTTGGATCCGAAAGGATAACACGATTGCTTGCGTACTTACAAAGTGTTCTTGGTGATCGCCTTGCTGAACTGACCGAGTTTCTCGCCGACGTTCTGATAACTGAATGAGAACCCAACCAAAAGTCAAAGAAAAGTGTTCTACATGTCTGAAGGGCAAAAGTAGCAGAAAATAAACGAGGGGGTTAGGGGAAGTCTGGTAGCCGCCACCTTACGCGAAATTATAAAAATAAAATAAAAAAAAAAAAAAAAACTTCGATTAGAAGCGTGCGGATGTTCTTGAAAAACTTTCCAAGGTGTTGGAACTTTTTGAATATTTTTTATCATGGAATTCAGATTTTGTATCGCACGATCAGTTACAGAAGTCAAATTTTAAATATTTGAAATAAAAAGAGAGCAAGATTTTGGAGATTTTGTGGATTTTGATTAAAACTGAGTCATTTTTGAAATGTCGACTGCATTTGTTTAAATAAATCGAAAATATGTGACACGCAAATTTAACGTAAACATTTCTATCAAATTTTTATTCCAATTATAACATGTAATTATAACAAGAATAAAAAATACGTCCTGTATATTTTAATCTATCCAATTGTATGGCAATTGTATGGCAGATTTCTAGTAAACAATTATAAGTAACATCGTCGATTCTTCAGAATCTGTATAATTTTAATTGATGAAAAAATCAGTGTTCCAAAATCAAAGTCGTTCAATTCTAAAATAAAATGATTTGATGATACCTCAGTTAAGAGTTAATATTCAATTCTTAAAAAAATAGCTAAAGGATGACTCAAATGATAATAAATCCCGAAGTGTGCAATTTTTTCTGCTCTCTAATTTTTTAACGTGGCTCAGTTCTACTCACCGCACGTCTCTAATCGCAAGTCACTGATGTGTAAATGTACAAGAAGGTGAGTATTATGCATGCGTTTTGTCTATCACGGTGTCTGTACAGGTTGTTTAAAAAACAAGTAAAATTTACTTCCGGCGACGATAACCAACGTCTTCAAACGGAAGAACTCTCTCTCGAAGGAGTGCAAGCGAACAGCGAAGATACGAGCGAATGAAAGGAATCTGGCACGGTTTCCCGAGAATCGACGAACACAGGTGCTTTTCAAAGACATAAATAAATAAACAAATGGATGTCCCGGTAAGAAGAAAATTATAGCAATCGACGTATCTCTAGTGGCAATAAGCTTCCGCTAGCTCGAACCGCACAATTGTTCACGCGTGGCATTCGTAACTGTACTCTGGGGTCTCGGCTGTCAGCAGCGAGTGATAAAACGAAATTCACCTGTTAATCGAGTGGTTTCAGGTTGAAAATTGTCTATTGATCCTTTGGAGTTTCAAAACGATCTAGTCGAGAGCCCAATCTTTCGATACTCTGTGGTAGAGTTGGCTAACTGGCGGCTCGCGTAGTGGGGAGATCGACGCAGTGGAGGGGGTAGCGCTAGCGATCAGGAAAGTAAACTAGTTCAAACAGTAAAAGGACTGTGTTTTGCCTTTTCTTTTTTCTTTTTTAATTTCATATACGTGGAACTGTGAAAGAAATTGTTAAGATATTGCTCGCAAAATTTAAAGTAAAATAAATTATTCATTCATTCATTTAATTATTATCTAAAATAATAAAAGTTTTTCACTTTTAAGGTTTTCTTGTGCATCGAGTATACCGTGTTCGAAGAATATTTTCGGTAACTGAATTATGATACTGAAAATGACTTTGGTTTTATTTCAGATGGGTATTGATTTAAAAGATGAAACGATTCCTTTAAAAAATTAATAATACGATGAATAAATTAAATTGTAAAATTAATGATACAAGGAATAATTTGAATTATAAAATTAATACTGCGATTGTAATAATCTAAAATAATAATAATTTAAAAAATGAAAATATGACAGTTTCTTTAATTTTTAGCGTCTATTTTATTGTACAATGGAATTTCCAAATCTGAATATTAATAAAAATTCAGTACGTTAGAACATCAAAAAAATCGTGCACTAATTTACAGACAACATACAGAAAATAATAGATAAAATTTAAATAATAATAGTTTTAATGATAAGAGTGAATTAGTTTCGAGAAGAATACGTTCGATGTAGGTATCAAATTTATCTCAAATAAAACAGAAATCACGTAACTGGTCGAATTTTTAAAAACTCCCCCACCACGGTACATTATATAAACTTCAAACGATGTTTTTTGATATTACGTCGTTTATGTGTAAAAAATTTTATCTCGTTTAATTTCCATCGATAAAAAGCATTGGAAAAATATATAGATCGTACAAACAAATTCACGAACCGTTCAGGGCATTTTTCTTTTGAAAACGAAGCTTCTCGTTTTAAACAGAAATTCACGCTTTGTTTGATTTTCACCGATAACAAAAAAAAAGAAAGAAAAAGAATAGGAAAAGAAACTAGGTCACCGTATAAATATAAATAAATTCGTAATTTATAATTTTCCCTTATGAAAACGAAACTTTTAATTTTCAATGCAGAAGCTTGTTGAAATTATTGTCGAAATGAAAAGAAAGACCTTTGGCGATTATTATTTTTCGCTTGTTCGAGATATACAACACAAACGTCACGAATACGTAGTTTTCAATTTGATCAAAAATTTCGATTAAACGTTGAATAAAAGTTTGATGATTCGTCAGAATGTGATTATTATCATGAAAAATTATTATTATCCGAAAGAAAGTTGCTGTCGGAGGGCGAACACGTAGAAAGAATTCAGGGCAACTTTACATCGAACAATAAATAAAAATAGAGTCTAAATTAATCACTCTCGACAAAAGATAAATGATTTTGCAAATTTCGACAAAAGCGAACTGATTTGATTTCTCGCGATTATAAACACGTTATACGATTATAAGCGGACGACTTCCAACCGAATAATTTAATTAAGATTCGAAAGACGGATTACCGATTAAACATCGATTAACAGGTCGAAATGAATATTCCGTTCGACTGAAATGAACGTCGATCAACAATTAATCAAGAGGGAACGAGTAATCATGCTGCTGACAACCATGCGCGTGACAGCACTGGCGAAAACTCCAGCCAGAGACTCCACAGACCAGATTCGTGCAAGATGAAAGGGTGATAGGTAGAAGCGCGTGCTTCGAATGGATCGAGTAAAAGAACGTACACTTGGCTCTCCTTAACGTTTTTCAAGCCCTGATTCATGTCGTCGGTGATCTCCTTCCAAACGCTGATGCCAAGCTTCCTCTTCAGTTCTTGAGACACTCTGATCTTGTTCGCCAACACGTGCCTCAGCGTTTGAATCTCTTCCTCCACCTACGGGACACGCGGCTTCTTCAGCTTCCTCCCCGAAACATTACTCTATTTTTCGAGTTTCTCTCTCGCGCCAGGATTTTATTTTATTGCTATTATTTTTTAACGATTAACTCCTCGCAACAGGTCGTGTAATTTTTTTTTTATTTCTTTTTAGTGGATACAATATTGAATGAATCGTTAGAGTTCACGTCTAAGTTGGAATTTACTCTCAGATTTTTTATAGTTAATCAGTTAATCAGCTTTTCCCTTGCAAATAAACGAAATTTTAGTTAACAAAGGGTAGAAGATAAAAGTATATATATTGATAGTCAGCGATCTACAATTATCGATAAAAGTAAAATTTTTTTTGATTGAACAAACAATTTAATATACAAAATTAAATTTAATACTATAAAATAAAATAAAAATTTAAAAAATAAAAGTACAATAATTGTATTTAATTCGTGTGACAATTCTATGTAATTATACAAACTAATTGATAAGCAATATAAATTACATACCAGTGACATGTATTACATGTTTATAATTATCATAAATTAACCAGAGTATCCAAATAATTACGGAAGATGGTACAACTTAAATAGAAAATTAGTAGACAAATCAGTTGCATTATGAATTAAAAATTAATCAGATTAATAGAAAGATCGAATTAATTGTCAACTGAAATAAAAATATTGTCACAAAACTTTCACAAATTTCAAGTATTAAATTTATAACAGAAGGAAGGGAAATAATTTTGGATCGATCTCGATTAATTCCCGAGTTAAAATTTCGTGTCTGACTGTAATCACGAACGCGAATTTTCTACGAATGCGATCACCTCCTAAAATAATAATAATAATAACAACTGCTGCGATATCTGCGATATCAACGATCAATTCGACGAAACAAAAACACGTGCATGTCTGAAACGGGTACGTGCACTTAACTCGAAGCTAAAACTGAAATAGATCTCGCATCCTCTAAATTTTTGAACAGCCGTGTTCCACAGTTATCCAGCTATTCAGCGTCCTCGAGAATGGGAAAAGGGTATAGTACGTACCTTGGCCAGTTCCGCGCTCCATTCCGCCTTCTGACGATCCTGCTCCTCCAAAGAAAGTCCTTGCAACTCGTTCACCACGTTATCCGACGTCGGCGAGATGTAACCGGCCGAGTGAAGAGAAGCGTCTTCTCCTGAAAGATAAACAAAAGAGCAGTTCAAGAAAATTTCAGACTAATTGTAAAAGCAGCGAAACACGCAAACCGATCATTTTAAACATTTCTTCGTATTACAACGAAGATAAAATGAGATAATTTTTGCATCTGCTGAAAAATATAAACGCAAGATAGGTACATTGACGAAAATTGAGGAAAATTTTAAAAAAATTTCTACGTATTGTTTTCGAGTCACGAAATTTACGACAACGTAACGAAAAATTCCTTTCTTTCTGGTGGAAATTTACCGCGTTACGGTGGTAAAAAAAAAAAAGAAAAGTTCATTAAGCTAATCTGTTGCCGCGAAATATTCCGCGTTTTCGAAAATCCATCATCCGCGACTATAACACGCGGGCGTTCCGCCACTTTCACATAAAGTAAAGTAAATTCTTTTTCACGTAAAAATGACGTTTTGCGCGAAATCTCAGAATTTCATTGAATTTTGTGCAAGAAAGAAAGAAAAAAAAGAATACATTAAAGCTTAAATACACGTGCCTACGTTTAACTCGTGAAATTACAATAATTTTTTATTATTAATAATTAATAACTATCTAAATTACTAGTAAAATACTGTACTTATTAAACCTATTATTGCTATATTTAATAAACATTGTATTCAACTGTTGTATCGAATAAATATATTATCATTACCAAATTATTAACAGGACGATATTTAATGTCAATGACAATTTCCTCCTCTAAAATATTTCGGTAATGTTGCGCGTGGAAAATGTTTGCCATTGCACGAAAATGTGCAGAAACGAGGCACGTAGGAAAATATCGAACTAATTGTACAACTTTTGGCCCGATAGTACAGCTCTCGTTCAAGTAAAATAGAAGTCCTATATGTGCACCTTCCGATCGTTGGCGGTGCATATTTCATAGCTTCCTATTTTAGATCCTGTTAACTTCTCGTTTAAATATCGTACGATATATCGTCTTTTGATCATTCAAGAGCCCGTGCATAATATAAAACGCTTGCATATTTCTTGTCACCTGTTTTTTTTCTTTTTTTTTTAAACGAAACATCGAAATATAAAAACTAATTAAATTCAAGTTCAAACTTAATGATTTTTTCATTGGGGTTTTAAAAATTATTTCTTTCGAATGTTGGGGAAAAAAGGTACATTGAAGATTTAATAAAAATATTAAATTAAGTATTTATTTTATATGACGCAATTATTTTATTTATGTTATTTTATATAAAAAACTTACGTTATATAAGTAAATTATATAAAATAAATACGAGTGTTTATTTTATACAATTTATTTATATAACGTTTAAGTTTTTTAGTTGTATCCTAACAGGTGCAACTGCTTTCAAATATTAATCATTTAATTTTCAAATGAACTTTCAATATGTTTATGTAACATATGCGTCGTAGTTTCTACAAGTGTTCGAGTATTCGCGTGTATATTTTTCCTGTTAAAACTCAAAACGTGAACTCTGAAAGAACAGCGTGACGAGAGGCTTTTATTCAGACTATTAAAAAGCGCGTTTTTCTAATTACACGTTGCATTTTCTAAAAGTGCCAGATGTTAGAAGTAGTTCTAACCTAACTATAATGTAATCGTTGATAAACCATGAGATCTTCATCAGAAAGAAACAGAAAAATTTTATGACACAATGTTTTACGAAAAAATCATCAAAATCTCCAAAGCTACATTATTTTAAATTTTTCAATCAAAATTGGTCATTTTTACCATTTTGGTAGGTCTAAAATGGTTCACTTTTAATTACGACGGGGCTTTCATCAGTTTCTCTCTTCGAGTCGGATTTCTACGTACCACTTATCAGATCGACCATTTACAAAATTACGACGACAATCGCGTCATTTACAAGACGCGCTTGCATCGCAAAACCCCAATACCCAGCTGCCATCGAGCATTGATTCGAATGTACGTGCTTCTTCGTCCAGATTTGCAGCTGCTGCACGCACGTCTCTTCGCTTGTAAAACAGAACGTGTCGTGTCCTCTCGCGGTAAGTTTTACTTTATCGGAAGAATTAGGATTCGCGAATTGCAACCAAGTGTGCGAAACGGCAAAGTAGATAAAAGTCGCAACGAAAGTGAGGACAGTGTCTGCTTTCAGCGAGAAACGTGTCAACGGTACTCGAGAGTAACGTTACACCGCCACTTTTGCAATTTCATTCGTACTTTATTCAGAGGGGGAACGTATAAATTTCCATCGTCCGATCGTAAAGAAGATCGAGACCACTCGTGTCTTTCGCATCTCCTTCTTCCATCGGCTGCGAATGTCGCGTCAATGAGAATTTGTGATTAAACGAAGATTCGTCTTTCGCGTTTCGAGCTCGCAAAATGAAAATTATTTAATTTACTACTACAGTGGACAATTTTATATCCACTTTACACGCATTTCTTCGATGATCAATGATCGGTGGCATCGTAAATTGTAATAAATAGATATCGTACGAAAATTTATCTTTTATTATTCGACTATTGTTAGATACTCAGTACTATCTTATGCGTAAAATTATGTATCAATAAAAAAAGGCTATTTTTACTCTCTCAAGAAAGGAATGTTGAATAACTAATTGAATGTAAAATAACCACACATAAATATACAAATAAATGAAGAAACACGCAACAACAAAAATATCTATTACATGTAATAAATATAAATATTATTAATAATAGATATAAGAATATCTATTATTCCATTTACCAATAACCTTCAGAGCCCTATGAAAATAAATAAACGGATGGATACATTTCAAAAATTAAACGCGAAACGCTCGAACATCCTAAAAATTATCTAACCTTCCTTTTCAGAATCGTTGACAATCTACAATCTATATTTACGGATTCCTCTATTAATTCCCTCCCTTTTGCATCATAAGGCATAAATTTCTTTGTTACACGTACGAAAAAGAAAACACCCAAATAACAAAGACTAAGCTCGACTCCCTGAAGTTTGGCTAATAATTTGCTAATTGCTTTGTTAATTCGTCTCTCTTTCGCACCATAGGGCATCTGCTCCGTTACGTGTAACAGAATTGAACAAATAAATTTACATATACACAAAAAAGGAACCGAAACACGCACGACTCCCTGGAAGTTTCGCGCGCCACTCTCGCGAACTTAATTCTGCACCTTTTACCAATTCGAGGAACTTCTTGTAATTCTGGCTGCTGCTGATCTTGGCCAGGTACGGTTTCGAGAAGTCCTGGAATATCACGCGGACCGACTTTTTCTTCTTCCTCGAGCCGCCGGGGGCACCCTCCTCGGCCTCCGGGATCAGGAACTGCGTCTCCACCGAGAAATTCGCGTCGTCCACCACGATCTCGTCTATGTCGCCGTTCGAATCCCGCCAACAGTGAACGATGATCTCCCCGGCGTCGTCGCTCAGCTCGTCGATATCGTCGAAACTTGGCGTCGCGGTCACGCTCGAATAATAAGCGTCCTCCTCGTACTCCAACGACTCGTTTTCACTCGGACAGTCCTGTTCACCGTGCTTCGCGACCTGTTTCGAAGTTCCGACTTTAACCCCTTCCTGCTTAACGTCCGGCATGTCTGTTTTCATTTCGACGCGTTTCTCTCTCGATATGGTACGCGAATTATTTAATTATTTAATTATTCCTCGGGCTTTGTTTTAATTAGTCATTTCCCCTCTCCCGTCTTTAAAATACCTCGAACGTTCGGCGTATATCTATTTGGTTTCCCTTCGACTTCCACTGGATTTATTTCAATATCAATTTTAGGTTAAAGTCTAGAGACCAGCGAGCGAAATACGAAGCAAACCGTCGCTTAGAAATGAAAAAAAAAAGAAGGAAGGAAACGTTCCACGACAACGTTTTTCTTCAAAGTCATATTTATAAATAATCATCCTTGACATTGACGATCTTTCTCGATTGAAACGTTGGTCATGCCTAAACGGAACACGTTCGCCTGTCAAGTAGGTAGCGGGCGCGTCTTTGTTTCGCGGCTACCGGTGAAACGAGTTCCTTCTACCAAACCGTTCACCGTGACCGTCGCCGCGTCTGAAAAAAGAGACCACTGGACTTACGAGTTGACTGCGCGTATTCGCGAGTCCGCAACGATCGTTCGAATTACACTGAACACGTTCGTCAGGAGATCACTGGTCTCACTTTCGCGAACCGCACACGGTGCTTGGTCATGAGTCTCTCGCGCGTAAACAATACAACCAACATAAGTTAAAGCTAGGTCTTCGCGCGAAAGAGCGACTGCGAATCAGTCAGTTCGATTTGACTCTCAGACGGAATAATAGACGATTTAGGGGGATTTTTGTCAACGATTCGAACGTCCACGTGCGTCGATCACACAGCGTACAAACGACGACAACACAGCTGGCGCTTCGCCGATCATGCTTCGTTTCCACGACGCGAGC
Organism: Melipona beecheii; assembly: GCA_032399605.1. NCBI lineage: Eukaryota > Metazoa > Arthropoda > Insecta > Hymenoptera > Apidae > Melipona > Melipona beecheii. The sequence continues at coordinate 3,905,354 of JAUCMO010000504.1, read as the reverse complement.
GGATCGAGAATTCCGACGGTTTTTCGACGATCGTGGCGCTGGTATCGCACGGCCACGTATCCAAGGAGGAAAGAAATCGCGGCCGGTTGCGCGCTCGTTCCTCTTTCGCGAAGGTGAAAGGGGAAGGGGCCCCAAGTCCCCACCGACTTCGCCTTGGTACCTGTTCTTTCTTCACCCAACCATTAATCGTACAATTCTTAACCAGTTCGCTGCGAGATTTAGTTTAAAAAATCCCTCGCGGGATGCGTAATTAAAAAATCAAGCAAATTTATACGAACAATTTACGTAAGGCAAAACGAGGAAGGATTACATCTTTATTCGATAAAAAAATTAACAATTCATTGTTGAGAAGATCGTTGCCATTAAAAACTTGAAAATTGCGAGGAAATGATAAAATTCACAAACAAGAAAAATTATAGGAAAACGAAAATAGTTTTAAGATATTTAGTTGATTTCAGTGTGGCTTATTTTACACAACGAGTATACGCGTCAACCGCATCGAAATAAAATTTTCGACTGACGTGTATACACGGGTTACGCGGGTTAAAACTGGTTACCAAGTAGAAATGGGATCGAGTATCTCGCAAGTAGATTAGGATCGTTGGATTCGAACGACTCCAATTTTTTTCACTACTTGCAACGATATTTCTAAGCGTGCTTGGATTTAAATGGATTGAAACGAACTGTCCCATTAAAATTTCATTTCACACTTCACACTTACTCGAGTGTTATTGAGCATTGAATGCTGATGGGCTCGAATCTTTTGAGGCACGATTTCTTGTAAACGTCAGCCAAAACTAGCTTTTTCTCAGGGATTTCTCCATTTGCTTTGTTTTTCTACATTTTCAAATGTTGCGTTCGAGCCCGTCTGAATGCGTGCTTCTCTAACGCGCATGCGCCTGATGCTCATTCGTTCAACGCGCATGCGTCTGACGCTCATGAGAAATCCCATCTGTTTTCCTTTTTTTAAAATATTGTATTCATTGTAATCAGGCAGATTCTATCTTTTTGATTATATTTCCCAAAGTATAAATCTGCCCAATAATTTGGCAATCCGGTTATAATCAAAATTCGCAATCTGGTTATGATATTTGAAAACAAATATAAATTCTACCTTCCTATCTCATTTGATTTTCTTTTCTGAAATTGTGTTCAGAAGAATATGAAATTTCCGTGTTTATTATTAACAATTTAAATAAATGTATCTAACATTTGCTTATTGTAATAACTAAATATTTAATATTTCTGATATGTGTTCAATTTCAAATTTAAATGCGATTATATTTCCATATTTATTAGTATATATATATATAAATATTTCGTGCATGAAGCAAACAAATTGTTGACTCCACTATTACTCGATAAGTCGATTGTACTATTTTCCTTTCTCCGGTTTCTCGCGTCACGCAACATTGCATAAGTAGATTCGACCGGCATTGAACAATGGTGGAAGAACAATGTTTCATAATTAAATACGTTCTTGATTCTTAATACTTGACAAGTGCTTTTGACTGATTCAGTGTACGACTACGTACGTCTAAAGGCGGATGAAAAGGATATCTGTCGATGATAAAAAAAAGTGGATTGAGCATAAAGGAAAAAAGTATACGCCAAGGATCTCGTTGGATGAGGATGACGGAACGGAATCTTCGATAGTTCGTTGACCCTGCTCGGATATTAAATCTCCTGTTGGCAGTGTATAAAAATAATATAAATGAAAAGTATCTGCCTGCCAGGAAGAACTTCTTTAATTATATAAAATTGTTATTGTAAAATTGATAGCATAAGCCAGTGAGTGAAAGCGAATTACGCTTATGTAACTATATATTTTTTTAACTATATAAAAATAATTTCAAACAGGAAAATACTCGTTTTTCATTTATAGGAAGTTGTTACTAGATTCAAGGAAGAAAATATGAAGTTTCACTATTATTTTATTTTGATTGAAAATTGATTGCATTATAGAGTAGTGCCGTACACAATAAAAATTAATGATATACTGAAAGAAAGAAAGAAATTTCACTAGTTACTTCAAGAATTAATTTTAGGAACAAATTAAAGAATGTGACAAGGATAAACAAATGTAATAAATATTCATATGTTGCAGGTAGAAAATATTTCACTCAATTTTATACATATAGAAAATCAATAAACTTTTTTAGCAATAACTGTTTTTTTTTTTGTTTATAATGAAAAAGATCACACGAATAATTTGAAAGTTTCTGAACTCAACGTTAGACTTCTCGTTAAATTCTATTTCAAGACTGGAACCAACGATTAAGAAATTCCAATGCACCAAATTGGAGCGCGACAGATAATTTATCTACTTTAAATATAATACTTAAAAAAAAAAAAATGTTTACATTTTTAAAAATTTACACACCCGAAAGGATTGATTTTTTTCTTCTTAACACAAGAATTATTACCAAATAATGCAGAAAGCGTGATAAGGTAGGATGCACGCGTATTTTCAGTACTCCGAGTGCAGGATAAAGTCTGACAGAACGGAATCTACACGGAACCGGTTCATTCGCTTCTTTCAGTCCGATGAAGTTCTAAATACGGCCCTCTCTCGGCAACAGGAACTTCAAGGTTAACGGCTGACTATCGCAATAATCCTCGGACGAAGTGACCGATCGTTCGGAAATGTACTTACATTAAATTAAAACTAAAAATCCCTGTAATTATTTCCCTGCAAAGATCGATCAGCGAGATCCATTTCTACTGACGTGATTTATTGAAATTGGTTGCAGAAGAGTTCAACATGGCGGCCGGAATGATGTGTTTCCGGTTAACTTCAAAGTACAGACTCAACTGAGAAAACAGCTTCAATTCTCTAACCATAAATACACTAGGTAGGTAAACTAGAACGAGCGATTTGTAACTTTTTCTAAATTTTCTAAGCTTTCGACAACTGAATTTCATTGCTCTTGAAACTTACTAGAAATTTGTATTTTAATTGGATTTGGATTTAATCCAAAAACTGAATTTCAAAACTATTTTTCTGCAAATATTTTTACGTTACGTTCTTCGAGTCACTTTGCCTTTGTTACGATTCATGAATACGAATTTTCATACAGATTTATTTTCTTGAAAATAATTTAAAATGTGGAACTCGGCCAGAACTATGCTTCGCGTGTTCAATGTTACAGGAGATAGTGTATTTTGGATATTTCATTTTAAGACGATTTTCAACGAAAATATCGAATTCTGAATTCTACTTCTTTTCCCTTTTTGAAATTTTGTCCCATTTTTAAATTTCAACGTGCGGCAGATTTGATGCAATTATTATTTGTACTTACATGTACGTGAAAGCATAGAATTCATGTTTTCAAACGTAACCAATTATAACGAGTCCGAATTTATTCGTTATACGAGCAAGAAATATTGGCAAGACAAAGGGATAGTTATTGAACTCGGAGAAGAGAAAAGCCGACATTAAACGGAACGAGTGCGGTACACAATTCGTTCTCAGTGAAACAATTTCTCATTGTCTTTAATTAATTTGCAACGCGAGTGGAAGTGACTTTGAGAGCTGCAACTTTGATTTTATCACATTTATATTCACGAGACAGATCGTTTTATGTCGATACCGCTCATAAATATCACTAATATTTTAAGAAGATGCAGAACAAGATATATAATAATTTCGGGAAACAAATCTTTGATACCAATTTCAGAAATCACTAGTTTCTTGAGAAAAAATAAAATAAATATTTTACCAATCCGAAGAAATAAATTTTGTTACAGAACATTGGTATCTTTCAAGAGTAATTCTGTTTGTACAATCGTTCAAATTTTTCAATTTGACTCAATCAAATTTTTTTATTAAATCTTCTGCAAATTTGAATTATTGAAGTTTTTTAATTCTCTATAGAGAACCAGACTTTGTCACAGAACGTCGAATTATTCTTCTGAGAGTGAAAACATCTATTACTGTTAGTATTTTACTATAATCGTTGAAAAGTAAATTTGTTTCAAATTCTATAAATTCTACAATTTTACAATTCTATAATTCTTCTTTGTAAAGCTCGACATCGGAATCTTTGAATAATGAAAATAGCTTTAACACTTCGTTCCAATCTAAAATTTAAAATTTCGTAGCGAACTTGTTTTAAATCCTACTTGTATCCAAAGTCGAATTTTTTCAAAATAAGAATGTTTAAAGAAATTTTATTAGAAATTACCGCTGAAATTTTTTAACATATCTTGGACAAGAAAACATGTTTTAAATACTATATTACATAAAAAACCAATTAATCGAATTTCTCCTGATTTTAAAAAGAAAGGAGAAAACATTCTACGATCTCGAGAACTACTTCGACCACTTCGAATTTTATCATTGAAAGTGATCGGGCCTCTTCAGGTGCAACGCTAATGCAACGAAAATTAGCGATTGGTTGATTTGGGTTACGTGATTCGTGAGGGGGCGTGGCGTAGACTTCGAGTAGGAGTGGCGTTGTCTGGTATTGAGCGATCGCGCCTGTAATTTGTTTTGTATCGATTCAAATGTTTGCATGTCAATAAAATTTTATGGCAAAAGAGTCGTCTTCATTTCCTAGTCGGAACAGTTGCTTCTGGGTCTTTCAGTGAATCGAATCGTACTGGGGTACAAGTCGTGCAGTTTTTGTTTTACGGTCTACAAGTCAGAAATATTTGTGAAACCGAATCTAAATCTCACGTTTTCAACTTATTATTAGAAACTGGAAGTCTTTGACCTATTAGCAGAAAATCCCACGAGTTTTTTCAATTGCTTTTGTCAGATATCGAAATACATAAATATTTGGGTCAATAAAAATTAGCAAAATCAAGCTGATTTTCAAGTTTCGATAACAAAGTTTAATTTGTAATTTCTTCGCGATGGAAGACAGTTGCTAAAAAAAAAAAAAAGATTCGTGCAACTGTGCACACAGAGATAAGATCGTTTAAAAGTGCACGTTATAAGGGAACACGCGATCGAGGAACCTTCAAACTAAACTTGCAAATCTGCCACTGAAATTCTAATTCGTAATTACCTGTAACAAAGGTTTCTGCAACCGTTCATGACTGGAAGCAATTACATTGGAATTCAGATTACGAATCTGCGAATGTCTTTGCGACTTTCACTTTTACCATTTGTGCAAGTGCACAGAGACGAAAAATGAGAAGACAATACGTTCTTTGCATAACGAAACGTCACGCCTGGCTAAAATTAGATCTCGAGCAATTACGGAAGAATCGAATCGTGCGTTTTCTTATTCGATTTCTAAATAAAGCTCGTGACTCGAATGAATAACCGAAGAAATTTATTCGGTGAATTGACTGATATTTGCGAAGCTAAAAATTAATTCGTCGTCGGAAGATGTGAAGCAATAAAAAAATGAATGGGCAATTATTCGTGTTTAGTAATTTAATAAAATTATATTAACGTATCAATTTTTCTCAGCAAATAATAATTTTACGAATTAACGATTGATCGTTGTAACATTTTTGTTAAATAGAAATTCCAAGTTCCTCTTTTCCTATCGTCAGGAAATTTCTGAAATTTGAGAGAAGAAAGCATAGAATATTGTTTTGAATTTCTTTCTCTTGAAGTTGATGACGATATGAACTATCGATGAACTCGAGAGAATGATAATCATTACTTTTTTATATATAACATAGTGAAATACTTGCATTAATTCTACATTTTCAGTAACACAATTTAATTCAATAAAACAACAATAGGTAATGAAATGAAATAATAATAAATATGCAAACAAAACGGCAGAATAATCAATTACTAGTAAATAAAATTATTATTTTAATAAAGTAGTGACAAGTAACGAGTAACGTGCGAACGTAACGTAAAATTTCAATGAATTTTATAAATGAATTATTATAAAACAACCTAACAACATATTTCGTAATGTACATATATGTATGTATGTATATATATATATATATATAACAAGCTGAAGGAATAATGGTTGATACAAGCTCTCAGTCACTGTGAAGTTCGTTTGAATACGAGTAACAAGTTCACTTGTATTCGTTTGGATTAATTCGACGAACCATTGTGCATACATAACCAATTATTTTCTTTGCGATTCCAAGTACGTATAAAGCAGAAGTCTTACGTAACTTTATAAAACGTAAAAGAGATAAAGCCTTTTAATCTGAAAAAAAAAAATAAATAAATAACGCGCAATCTCTCAGTGTGTTTCCTCGACAACGTTGTTGTCTTCAAAACTTGTTTGCAATATTGCTTACATAAGACTTACTTCGTTATTTTCCGTTTCTTCCATTCTCTCGTACAGAGATCAATAATAAAATGAAACTGAGTTGAAAATTTTTAAATCAAGCAGCACAAGCAGCATAAATTATTACACCTTTCAGTACTGAATAATAGCAATTGAATATGTACAGGTGCCCCATTTCAATTTACAAATACAATTATCACGCTGGATTTTATACTAGATTTAATTCAACCTGAAATATCTCCTAAACTAGTAATTTTTCGACGTACATACATCAATACCTTTTTAAAAGGAAAAAATAGTGTTGATCTTCATATTATCCAAAAACAAATTAACTGCACAGAATTATTCGAAACAGAACAAATTATATTTGAAACATTTTTCGAATAAGTTTCGACGAAGTTCTTCTCTATGAAGAGAGTTTCATTTACAGATTAAAATAAAGCACCCCGTGTAATAAACATAATTCTCAGAAAAATTACACGAAATTACAGAGTGATCCAACATTCGTCAGGAACCAAAATATAATAAAATATAATAATATTCCACCATGTCACGAGGATATGAAAAGTAGAGTAGTTTATATTTATTGAATTGTTTAGGGAGAAGTAGCAAACGAATGCAGTAACACGACCGAGGTGCCGTCGAAACGTCGATCGACTAAAAATGGTGCATCGTTCGGAAAGAATCGCGTCCAAGCGAAATTCGAGCGCGGATTAAAATTGATTCGGGCATCTCGGACACACGAGGATGAAGCACGAATAACTGTACAAAGCACTTTTTCACCTGGCGATATTGCGTTGCAACCAGAAAGACCGCGCGACGCGATTTCCGCGAACACGAGACCAAGGTGTCCCCTAACCCCCCCTTCTCCAACTCTTGCGACTTTCTCCTCTGGATCGTGTTCTCTGTAGATCAACGGATAAAGATTCTTGTACAAGATGAAATGAGCTTATAAAAATTCGCGCAAAAGAAAAATTTTTCTCTCCGTTTTTCAATAAAAAATATTCTCCACGCGCGCGCGCGCGCGCGCGTGTGTGTGTGTGTGTGTGTAAAACTGTTTGGACATTTTTGTTAAACACATTTTATTTTGTGCAATATGTAATATTTATATCAAATTTCAGTGTATGAAATTGATGTAGATTTCATCACATATATATATAAAATATATAAATATAAAATATATAAAATATAATATATAAATATAAAATGTGTAATATATTACATAATTTATATTACATATATTTTAAATATATATATAAATATAAAATATATAATATATTATATAATTTATATTATATATTATAAATATATAATATATTATTATTTATATTATATATTATATAATATATATTTATATATATATAAAATATAAATATATAAAATATAAAACGTGACACTCGTTAAATATTCCTAAACAAAATATGAAAATCAGTACTCGTTAATCATTCTTAAATAAAATATAGAAATCGACACGCGCCAAATATTCTTAAATAAAACACAAAAATTGGTACTCGTTTGTTTGCGCAATAGAGTTCGTCGCCCGTTTTCCGATTGATTCGCGGAAAACTGCAGGCGTTTCGCGTAAATCATTCGACGCGATACTTCCGCTTCTGAGCGGTTTACACGCGGTGGACGGGAAATATTTGCACTGAAAATAAGGATATCGTTAATGCGGGCACGTGAAAGATGAAAGCGCGGGCCCTGTTAATATGTGACGTAGATCGCGAAAATAGGTATTCAGCGAAAATCCGGACATTCGAAAGCCGCGGGTATTAGTTTCACCATCGGGGATTCGTGTTGCAGATCGTGCATTGTACAGCTCGTGAGTCTTTCACGAGACTAAGAATGAATAATTAAGGACCGTGAAACGAAATGAATTCACAGTACGAAGTATATTCCTATTTTCCTTATTCCAGTTTCTGGTGTCCTTGATTTGATCAATTTTTTTAAATAATTAAAATTTAATAATTAAAATAAATAAAATGAAATAAATAAAAAAATAATTAAAATAAATAAAATTTTAAAATTAAAATTATTCCGATGAAAAATCAAATTTGAAATATTAAATATTAAAATGTATGTATGTATGCTGCTGTGAAATTTTTTGTGAATAAAAATGTTTATATTACGTAAAATATTTGTAAATTAACCCATTAAAGACCAAGCAATGCTTTAAAATTATCAGTTCTACGTACTAAAAATAATATTACGCGAATTTCTAGAATTTTTATCAATAGTTCTAATATTCAAAATAGAACTTGATAGTCAAAAGCCAGTTGGTTGGAAAATGAAATATCACATTAACACAATATTGGACTTGGGACAAGTAGAATATTTTTAGTATATATCATACTGCTAATACGATCCTCTTTTATATATCTTCTCTATAATGATTCTAATTTTTGTTAATATTTCTAATGATATTTCTGCTGTACGTTTATCTGAGATTTTTTAATACTAATTCTAACTTTATATATTCAGGACAGTTTTAGAACTTTTAAAACGAACATTGAATATTTTAGCACTTTCAATTATTTAAAAAAATCCTAATTATTATTCTACAAAATTTATTATTTTATAAAGTTTAGAACTGTTGGTATTTTCGTTGTATTCTTTGTATTTTATGGAAAATATTTCATAAAAAATACTCTAATTTTTGTATGTATCTTAATTGTACAAAACTAAATTATAAACTATAATTACAAAAATAAAAAAACATTAATTTTTCCCAACTTATTCCTTTTTTTTATTTTTAATTTTTCCATCTCTAAAAAAGTTATGATTTCTAGATCTTTGAATGATACAAAAATAATAGAACACTAATAATAGAACATGCACCAATAAATATTTTTAATGTTTATGGTATGCTCAGCATTTCTACAACTTCTAACACTGTAATACCCATGTTGTTCTACTATCTTCTATTCTTTGCTATCTTTAACACAATTTCCTTATTTTACATAATATCCTTATTAAATAAACTTTGATAAAACAGTACATCTATTTTTATTTCATGAATTCTAAAAATATTGCTTTGGAAATTTCTAAAATCTTGCAATTTTCAATATCTTCAATATTGTAGTATTTAGTAGATATATACTGTAATACTTAAGACCAAATACAGAAATATCATTAGAAATATTAACAAAAATTAGAATCATTATAGAGAAGATATATAAAAGAGGATCGTATTAGCAGTATGATATATACTAGAAATATTCTACTTGTCCTAAGTCCAATATTGTGTTAATGTAATATTTCATATATCACTGAAAATATGTTGCATGCATTTAAAAATATTAAACTAAGGAAAGTAATACTTTCTTTTTGGTTTCAAATTTATTAACAGATTACAAATTATTTAAAATTGAAATACAAATTTAAATAATTATTAATTATAAAAAGAAAGTCATCGTCATACAGCAAATATTTGTGCAATCTTGTACTTCTTATCGTTATTATGCACTTTTCTGTTCTATTCTATCATTTTATAAATCTCAATGTATTTTTACATATTGTATGTATTCCATATTAAATTTACCCATAAATTTCCAAAAATATTAAACCTACAATTTTACAATTGCAAAGATGAGAAAATAACTTGTGTCAAATAAATGTAGACTAAAAAGAAAGCACGAATCTCTTGAAATTCTCACATTTCGTCAGCGAGGATACGCGTTGAACATTAAAAAGATATAACTATATCGCACGCAAGCGTGATTGATAATTTTTGCGATAAAAAGCTACGTTAATAAGGATGATATTACTACACGGGTGACACACGATATTGGTGACGACCTTTGCCTATCGTCACTTAAATTTCATCATCCTTTACAACCTCCTACATATAATATGTAATTATTACGGGCGAAATGTCACAACCTGCATATTTCATTCAACGATGCGAATCGAAACGTGTACTTACTCATGAAACAAAGCTGATGACAAAAGTGAAACAGATGAGCAAGAAGCGACGTGCAAGTTCAATATCCGTTCAAATAGCACGAACGCATTTTTTCAATCAATTTCAATTTCAAATGCGTTGGCTAACGGTGGATTTACATAACGGTCGAATTCACGCACGAATCAATCACGCGTTCTCGTTTGTCGTCAAAGGTCGCCTTTGAACAAAGGCTGGACAAATTCTAATCATGTTAACGTAACGATTAACCTGCGTTGCGAGACCAGAATAACGCACACCGGCACACGTACGTACATATGTTATGTATTTTCTCGTGTAATCGGAGAGGTTAGAGTAACAATCGCTCGAACGGTGCACGCTCTCGCGTCATTCACGTCCCACGATAAACACTTATCACGCGCGTCATGTAAACAAGAAAAAACAAAAAAAAAAAGAAAATGAAAGATCGAGTACGTAAGTTTTCGAACACTGATCTCGAACAGTGAACGACGTTGAACGATACTCGGAACGATATTATCGCAGGATCGATCGCGAGATAAGTGGAACGATAAGTTTCGAAGGCGGCGAGCGAGATGGAGAGAAAAAAAAAATAGTTCGCGCAGGTTACACGTTCTAACTGAAAATATCGTGTTATTTACTCGAGAGCGGAGAATGCTCGAAATTGGCAACGTGTCACACCGAAATTACGGGATACGAGTTCTCGCGGGACGAAAATGAGAAACGAGAGGAGGGAGAGAAAAAGAAAACTGGCGTCAATGATCTCACCTGTTGGTACGTTGCTCATTTTGTCGAATCGACGCACCTACGTGGATGCTCTCTGCCGCTGGCACAACGGTCCACTACTCGCGTATAATCGACGAGATAGAAGTACGCGCACGTTTCTCCGCGAAAAATTTGCCGAGACACAAGACCTGCCGTGACGTGTTCACCGCTGTCGAACCGAGATCGATTCCTTCCGAATCACGTCTGAGGAACGGCACCGCGGCCATATTGGAAACAGTCGGCAAGTGGCGCCGCCAAGCGGCCAATCGCGAATCGAGATGCGCGCGAAACCCCGTTTGAATTTCTGGCGGCGTTCCCGCAGCTTTTGCGAAAGTATTACACACGCAAAGTCGACGTAATGGTAAAACAGTGCACTCGCATGTCACAGTGGCCTCTTGAACGTGTCCGAACAGCTGTTACAGGAAAATTTTGTTCGCACAATGGATAATTTACTGTTTAAACGCTTGTAATTTCATCGTACACTTGCATCGGACATCCTGTAGCTTCTATACACACGTGTGTTTTCAAGTTTGTTTGAAACTTTGCTAACGTAATCGTGATAATCGAGTCTTATTATAACATTAGTGAAATTTCAAAATAGATTAGGTTATAGGTTACTAATGTCTATAATACGTACGTATGGTATACTTCTGCTCGAGATAATCTTTGTCTTTAACATTCACTAACGAAATTAATTAATTTTTAATTTTAATTTCGATTCTTATTCCCGATGAAGCTTTTATATTCCAAATTACGTATTTTTATATACGTTAATTGATTACATTACTTGATTATTAATTGATTAATTAAACATTAATTATTTAACCATAGATAATACTAAGGGTGTATATATTGGGAATATAGTCCACGAAAATATGGAGAGGTCTTTCTTTACAACATTTATTTCTAATGTCTATTTATCTATGTACAGATACGTACATTTGCCTATGCAACATAAATTACAATAATATTCTACAGCTCGTGAGCCCGGTGGTGTAGCTCGTCTAAATAATTATGGCGCTTTTCAAGGTATATACTCGTCGTATTTCTCTGTTCTTAATGTTTAATACAATGACAGTTCGCGCTTCATGGTGTGTGGATCGGAACGATCGTCAGAAACGTCGTACAGAAAAGCGTAAAGAATGTTCTTTATTACGCAGAGATCAATTCCTATAAGTGCGTACAATCTATGCGTAATACTGTTTCTTTCCTTATTATTATTATTATTATTATTATTATTGTTATTATTATTATTATTATTTTCCATTTCGCGGTAATACTGTCGAGTACTACGTGCTGTGATGTAGAGATTCTATCTTATCGATGTGTTTTTTTTTCCAACGTTATTTCTCTTCTGCGTCTACGCGACAATGATGGAACAATTGACTTTAGTTGAAAATTAACGTTATTAAGTATCACATTTCTTTTTAATGTATCATTAGCCGAAGATCTATCAATTCGTCTGTTCTTGTTTACTGCAGACGAAAAATCAAAGTTTAAACTGTCGTTAGAAATTCTACAAGTTTAACAAAATATAACAAAATTAGCAACGACGTAGAAGTTTTTACGGCGACGTGAAAATTTCTATGAAATTAATTTCAGAAATTTTCATATTGTGTAACAAGGTTGGGCATTGTTCGAATAGATGTTCACTCATTTCAGATAATTATTCGAATAAATAAAACTAAATTTTTGTTCTTGTACAAATAAATTAATGATTCACTTTGCTGCTAATTATTCTCTACACGAATGTTTATTTTCGATTAAATATTTATTACCAGCAAATAAAATTTGATTTCTTATTTTCATTCGAATAAACCTTTGCCCAACTCTGTACGTATACTCCAAAATTATATTAAAATTCTTCAATAAAACACGCATTAAACAATATCTTAATTTTAGATATCTCGTTATCATCTCTTCTAAAACTAAGTAGCAATTACGCAGCTGGCCAACAATATATACATGTACAAACTACCTCATGTATCACTCTCTCCACAAGGTGTTGCAATCAGTTGAACTTCATTCGCAAAACAAGAATGATCGTGAAACATTGTGAATTATGTACTCGATAAATAACACAAGGGAATCTGATTAGATTCGAAGGATTTATGTGGTACATACATATAATCGTAATACACGTGTACATTTATCAATCGGTATGACTTATGGCAAAAATGTTTCGTCAAAGTTGCTCTCGCGATATAGGGTCCTCTATGAAGCAACACATTTAGATGATTTTTATACGACAAACTTCATAAACCCTTGCACACGCTGAAACACGTTATCGATGTACGTATCGACACTCAGGTTTCGCGAAACTTACATCAGTTATCGATTCTTCTTAGTTTGTCACACGACACCAACGGCGAAACAGCGTGCTTGCAAAATTATTTTCCAAGCACGCTATTATCATCAGTATTAAATGGATGATTAATTCAGAGAAACAGATTCTTCAATTCTGCTTGATGTTAAAAAAGCTAGCGAGCGTGGAAATTATTTTTTTATGGATAATTCTGCTTTTCATTATCTATCCAGGTGAAACTCGCTCAAACTTTGCTCGCCAACTAAGTGTTCTTGATCTCTGCATCGGTCACAAGTTATTCCCGATGCTAATTAATCAAAAAATCGATAATTACAAGGTAATACAAATAATTAATCGTGACACGTATCATGGAACTTAAATGTCAATGCATGCATCGCAACGTGCCTCGACAATGTGCAAAAATCTCAAGACGTGGATGTCAGCTTCTCAGAAGCGATGTATGTATTTTTTTTAACTCGTACTGGCCTAAATGTCCACATATGCGTAACGCGAATCTTTAGCAAACCGCGATCACTAACACGACACTTAAACGCTAACGATAAGCCGAGCTAAACCCCTATTTATGCATCGGTGAAACTGGCAGAGGACGTGTGAATACGTTATGTACGACTACACTATATTGCACGTTCGAGGAGCAATTAGCATGTTGCATCTCTGTGTTGGCACCATCATTGAGTATCAAATGATTTGATCTATGCTGTTTCTAAACTTCGAGTCAAGCTATCTACGCTGTTTCAAAGAATTCAATTCTGCACACGATGGTTGATCAGTTGATCATACGCGTAGGGAATAATTTTTATTAAAAAAGAAAAAAATAATTTTTCTCCTTGTGTTAACCCTGCCCTTCGAATGATTTTACCTTAGAAATTTCTTTTCATTTATTAAAATGAGAGCAAAATTAAAATATAAAATTCAAGAATCGTAGCAGAGTTAAGATCCACTTCTGCGAATTTACTTTTTCAAATTTAATTTATTACAATGATGTGACTAGGACCAGACGACTTTCATCTATAGTCTCTCAGAAACTGATCCTCTTTATTACGAGAAGACAGATTTATTAAAATTGTCGTGTTTTTCATTTCCACTTGTGGAATTTTAAACGATACAACTGACTCTACTATCAAAATTATTGGAGAACTCGAAAATCACGAATTTATTTATTACTTAAGAAGATAATTTGAAAAAATATATCGAAGTTAAATGTAACAGCTCCTATAACTGTCGTTTCTTTCTGTATGTCTATATGAGTCTAAACTATCAAAATTGTTGGTGCCGATTCTGTTGTTAGATTTGAACTGTGTATATATATATATATATATATATATATATATATATATATATATATATCAATTTGATATATATATATCAATTGATATATATATATCAATTTGTTTGACAAATTACTGTAGTTGAAGATTCGATCATTAGTTCAAATTTAGGATTTGATCAAAGAAACCTCCATACGTATGATCAATCATCACTGTCGAACGAAACTCACTTCTGAACAGAGCCAGACAATCTAAGACCTAAGAGACGTTAACGAAAGCATATACGAGCAACATCAAACGATCTAACGCGAAAACATCAATCTGGTTACTGGTTAATTTATTGCTCGTTCGATGCAGTGGTTGCAAAAAACTTGCCCGGATGCTTGAGCCGACTATTTTGAGCTAATTTGGTCGAGCGATCGCTCGCTCGTCCCACGCTAGAAACCGTCACCTCGTGCGTAAAATTCTTCTGAATCGTTAGATATTTAGTTACAAGTGTATGGTACAGTTTCGCTGTATATGTATTTACAGAAACCTATCGGTGAAAACTAACGCATATATCGAAGAAATCGGGGATTCCCGCTTCCTCCGTCTAATCCCCCCCCCCGCTCCCCCTGTTAATTTTTCTTTGTTATAAAAATAGAGTGTCAGAAGTGATCTCGTGGCTACGTGTAATCGTAAAAACGAACGTGTGAACACTTCGTTTCGTGTGTTGAGAAAGATGCGATCGCTGCGATCTCTCGATGATTTCTTCTGGAAGAGGATCTAACGGAATTTCTGCGTGTGTTTTCGGTGTGCAGCGTCTATTTGAGTGTGTTCGTAGAAAGGCGACAAAGTTTCGGGAATAATTCCGTTAATTCGATCTAGCATCGTGAGTAATTTTCTGAAATTAGTAAGCGAAATTATTGATTGATACAATTGGGCAATGACAGAAAATTATTGATCGATCGTGAAATTAATCATCGAAGTAAATTCAATCAGTCGTTTCGTTATGTAAAATAACTGTGAATACACGTGAGAAAATTCTACGTTTCAGAAATTAGGTTATCAGAAATAACACAGATAAATTAGTCTGGAGGTAATAACTTGGCGTACGCGCGATTTTGTAGAATTTTGCAGAATTACGCGCACACGTTAAACGAATTAGTCCCGAAACATTATTCTCGTGTTTCACACACCACACACACACACACATACACACACACATGTTGCGTTCTTTGTACGTGTCATAATAAAACTTGAGGCGATCGTTCGCCACGGTATCTAGAGCAAACATCGGCTAACGGATGGACTTCGTGCTTGGACATCCTCGCGCCACCGAAACCACCTAACCGCTTTCCGGCTGTTACTCCCCTTACGAAGAAAGTTAACTCGCTTGTGGAATTTTATACGCAGACATCGATCCCCAAACTGTTATTTGTAAACGCAGTAAGCGTGGTTCCGCGATTAGAGCGACGATTTTTCTCTAATAAAAAATGTACCTTTTCGAATATTTAAAATAATTGAAATGTTTGAAGCGGTTGAGAACCAAGGAAATGTTCATCGTTACGTTACAAATACAAATAAGGTTCCTTTAGCTTCAGAACTATGCGCAATGTTCATATTATATAGGTTTACATCAGGCGAGGGTCATAAGGACTTTGGTGCAATGCAAGAATAAAATAAGATCAAAATAAGTAGGTAACAAGAGAAAAAGGAAACGTATTTATCTATTAAGTTAGAAAACTTGAAAAATTCTTTTCAAACATTAGTCTAGACTTCAGATTCCTTTTTAAACATTGTCTAGACTTTAGAGTCCTAAATTCGCCGGAATTAATAGAATGAATATAATAAATTAACAAATTACAATACTAGTAATAGTAAGTAGTTATTAACAAAATTGTAAATTCTACAGAATAACAAATAATTAAGAAGAACAGAGTCCAATAATCTAGAAAAACTTGAGCGTTATACACATTTTTGAAAAATATCAATCAAACGTTTCAAATTGAGGGAGGAAAAGTAATACTTTCAGTTTTCGAATGATAGACAGGACACTTCAACTTTAAGAAGAGTAGCTATCGACCGCGTTCTGTCTGCTTCGAATGGCGCGTTCCTCGATGGTGCTCGAAGATCGAGCACCACAGCACGTGTTTAATTATCTAAAAAAAAAAAAGACTACGCACGTACGACCTGCATACGGAGGCATAAGCATGCTCGTCCGGTTCGATCTATTCGAGGGAAGATCGGACTTTAGAGATTCGATAATTATTCCTCTTTCTGTGGCGCAGCAAGAGTGACAAGAGTTTTTTTTTTTATCGGATCGCATCGAAAGAATCTGTGAATGATCTCGTGTGATCTAGTGTGAGGAAGATACGTCGTCGGTTAGAAGTTTGGAATTATTAGGAAATTTTTGAGAAAGAGTCAACTTAATTCTGTGAAGAATCAATTGAAGGGCTCGTGACAAAAACGACCCAAGTGACACTCTTTTAGATAATAAATATTGCGAATTTTTATGCATTTGTAGAGAAAATTCAAAGATATGAAAAAGCACAGAGCACGTAGTATCTTTATCCAAGTTTTCTAAATTATATTTATAAAAATATAAAGTTTCACTTAGACGCACAACGTGGTAAAATAGATATTGTAATGTATATCTTGATTTATTGTCGAATGAAACTTACTTTTTTAGTAGTCAAAGAATTGGTGTTATGAAAAATGATTAATTTATTTTAATTTATTGTCAAAATTATTGTGAAAATTAACCTTGTTTCTACAAGAACCTTATTATTTCTCTCACGTAATATAATTATAAATATAATTTTAAGAACAGTATATATTATACTATTATGTTAAGATCCTTGTTTACGTTAAGATCCTTACAATTTTTGCATCATGAAACTGAAAGATTATAATTTTAAACTAAATTCTAAAATTGGATACTTCAATTGATCCAACCATCGACTTGTCGAAATGAAAATTACACAGAAATTCTGAAATCAGCAGATCACTAGGGACAGTCTTGTCAAAACAGATCGTCAGTTCTCATAATATAATAATAAATATTAATTAAATATCGATAGTATTAATAATTACATTTACAACACTCGAGTACTGAATATTTAAATTTTCATTCAAGTCAGCAGATCTTTCGGGATCCACATTAAATTTGTCAAGAGAAGTGAATAATTCCAAATTTTTAACCAGCACCGTACCATCGTGTCGTATCATCGAGGATAAACTCGATGTATCTGTGTAAAGCTGCGCGCGTTGTATAAAAGTTTCGCTTCTCAACGAAAGCATCTATTTGTCCTGGAGTCTCGCGTGGTTCCATTTTCGTTGATCGATCGTACAAATGGAATCGTCGTCTCGATGGAACACAATAGCACTCCCACGCCAGGAGAAAAAAAGCTAAAAGCTGTGCTTCGTCCTCCTCGTGCTCGAAGAGAATGTTTTCACAGGTGTGACACGCGTTATGCTTGCGTTTGTGCCATTGATTCGCGTACACACTCTCGCTCAAAATTCTTACGATTATTTTCCATTTTTAATATAACCTCGGCGTAGATTGTGAATTTGCAGTTTGCACACAGTTTTTTAGTAAAGTTGCTAAGTCTATTAGGTCACCAATGGGTATTTTGTTGCTCTTAATTTTCTCGAACAGAGATTAGCAGTTGCAGAATTGAAAATTGAAAATTGATTACTCAAAATGTTATTTGCAATAAATTATTAAGTGTTACGAATACTTGCAATAGCAACAATATAAATGATAATCACAATAATTTCTAATGAATAGTTACAATATATTTCCAAGTGATTTATTTATACGAATTAACGAATCACGAATCGAAAATTCCAAAATTCTCAATTATTATATATAGCTTCCGATTCAGTGACATTGACTAAAGATTTAAAACAAATTGTCACCACGTAATATTTTCCTAATTTTTGACAAAGTAGGATAATTTGATCCTAAGATTTTCGAGCAAGACTGTATGTACAAATCATACAAGCGACGAGGCTTCCTTTCTTTGGATTGATTGAACGTAGCAAATCGATCAACGATGCAAAATTCGAATCGAAGGACAACCACTTTGATTATTATATGTATACCGTACGACTTGTACGTCAGGACATGCAAGCGAATTCCTACATCTTTCGTCGCGTAATTGATCATCCCGCTCCACGTTTATTAAAAGATATCTTCCATGTTGCCATAATTACGATCCCAGTAGCCGCCGTGGTATAACCAGTCCATTTGGTTCGTATACGGATTCATACCTAATTGGAACCACCTGTGGCACAGAGATAATCAATGTTTCTATCGATTCCTCCTCGAGTTCATATCTATTGTATGAAAATTACAAACCTCCTTTATCTGAATTATTATTTTTCGAATGTCGTATTGCTCAATTCATTTATCAGTGGATATTTTATCGTGTAAAATATATTTTATAATATATAACGATCATCAAGATATTTATAAAATAAAGATGAAGAAGGCTTCATCGTATTTTATTTGAAAACAAAATGTCTCGCGTATAAGTATAAGTGAATTACAGAAACATTCGTGCTCTGGCAATTATCGAATTCGACGAGTTTCTAAAATTTCCATTGTAATGAATTACTGTTTTCTCAATGAAGGATACATTACATCGAATAACTCATTCATTATTAGTATTACCTGTATATTATACCGTTATTATTATATTCATTGTTTTATCCTGTTGCAGAATGTTCTTAAAGAATGTTGATTCACAAGTACGAGGATACAAATATTTTTTTGATTGTATTAGAACACACGAAGACGAATTGTGAGATGAAATATTCACAAAAGCGAAGCCACCCTTTAAAATACCAGAAATTATTTACGATCTAATATGAAATGGTAATTGCAAAAATTGATCAATTTTACGCGACACAACCAGTTCCATTGGGATTAATTCCAACTATTTCTATCATCACTTTTGTAAATTCTCATTTCCGTCGATTCCATAAATTCCATAAATTCCACTGCAGTGATGCATCTATTCTCCAAGTCCGAATTTCTTGTTTAATAGCAACATACTATTTTTTCATTGCAGTAAAATTAGACACAGAATAAACAAAAATTATTACCAATTAAATTTTGAGAGAGTGAAAGAAAATTAATTAAAAAAATGAAAAAAACAATTAAATATCTAATTTTACGGAGAATTTAATTTCTTTCTCGCGTGTTTTTAATCTTGTTTTGTTACCTGGGCGTCCATTCTTCTCCCTTCTTGTGCTTTCGCGCTTTGCGCGTCTCCCTTTGCTTTTCTTCGAGCCTCGTCTTTTCAGCCGCGGCGCCATCTTGATCGCCGTTCTCCAATTTCCTAATATCCGGCCTCAATCTCGAGTCCGTCGGGCATACAACTTTTTCCATTTCCGGTGTCAGTTCGTTTAACGACATGGCGAACGTTGTGAATTGGTAATACTGGAAAATCGATTCGGCAAATGTTAAAATAGCACGCTGATGCATATCGACAAGGAAGATCGTTTCACTCGGATGATTAAATTCAGCGAATAGACTTACTGATATTAACGGAATTCAATTCGCTTCATTAAATATCACGACTTTAGCACATTAACTTGAACGTTACGTGCTAAACTTTTGAATTTTTGTATACGTTCAAATTTTCTACGGATATTAATTTAAAGAAATTGGGAAATTTTAATTCCCTTCATTGGATTTTGCTCAATTCTTCATTCAAGATCAGATTCAAATCTGTCACGGATGAAAATATGAAAATTGAAAAAAGTTGACGGTTCTGTATTCAGCAGACGAATACAGAAATGTTTGATTTACTTCTGCACTGTTGGTTGGCCTTGGTGAAGCTTCCCAGAGAATAATCGATCCAGGAATGTCATCGACTGTTGGAGTGTCGTCCGCGTCTATGCTTGCTGATGGGTCGTCGATTGTGTCCTTAAACAATCGTTCAAATTTTGTTTTATAACTACTTGATGTAAAATTTTTTTTACATAAAATTAGATTTTAATTAAATTTTAATTAAATTAGATTTTTAAAATTAGAATTATACAGATTTTTTAATATAAAATTTAAGAAACATTTACGCATATATTGAATCTGAAAACATTGCATTAACTGACACTTGATGCATATTACATTTAATATATATTCAATTTGGTTACTTAATAAAATATTGATTAGTAATATTAGGTAATTTTTAGTATTTGTACAATCAAGGTGTTAAATTTTTAATTATCATCTTTTGTTATCTTTTACTGGTTAGAACAATCTCATCTCTTTTTAAAGAACGGCGCGATGCAACTACCATTCATAAATGATGTAAAACCATTCACTAGTCCTGGTCGAGATATTTTTCCATGAAGAGAACTCGTTGAAGTCGTTGAATATTCAAAGCTTTAAGTTGAGTGAAACGTGTAAAACATGTGATATTCTATATATAACTGGCTTTTAGAACGATCACTCGAAAGTCAAGAGGATAAGACTATGAATGGAAAGTAGAATTTTCACCGAGGATCTATAATACAATGTAACCAATAAAATTCTAACTGCAAAAGTGAGAGTGCTTTTATCCTTTGATTATAATTATCAAAATTCTCAAAGAAGAGAAGGAATCGTTTCCATCTTTCATTCGTGTAAATTTACCCGTACATTTGACATTTATCTCAGTCTTTCTTTGTTTAATGAAATCAAGGTTACAGGAATTTAATTACTTGAGTCAATCTTTAACGCGCGTTATTATTTTATTAAATTTCTTAACCTTTAAGCAGCACCACTAAATAATCAAAGTTATAAAAATTTATGCTCATATTGCTCAAGTTTGGGATTTTTAATTCGATTTTAATCTCATTATTCACAATCAGAAAAAAAATACGAAGCAATACAAAATAAAATTGAACTTAAATCTTTGCAATATAACGCTGCATGATATCGTTTGTAATTAACGTCTCGAATACCTGATGAGAGGGTTTGAAAGCTCCAACTTTGAGACTATGCAATTTCGCGAGGACCTTCTTGTGACCGGGACTACCCTGAGGGCTCTTTGCCTCGCGTTTCACCTTCTCCAACGCTTCCTCGTACAACGCGGGATCGCACACTTTCATCCTATCCGTCCATTTCCCATAAAGGAACAGCAGTTTCCTTTTTCTAAAAAAGAAAGAGTTCAAGTTTAAATTTTTTAACGTCGATAAAAGAAATTTTCAAACTCGTGTTGATCGTGTATGCAGTGATGTAACAGGTGATCCAATTATCGTAGGTGATCCAAACTTTGGAGAGAAGGCTGGCGTAGTTTTCCAAAACTACGTAGCAATTGAAACTTTCGTAAAATAAAACATAGTGGGTAGTTTAAATAAATGATGTTAAAACTTCTGTTTTATAACTTCTAAAACGGACGTTTGGAAATTAATAATGCACGATAATTGAATTTGACTGTATCTGCGTGTAGTAATTTCCAATGTTATTCTGAAGTTTCAGAAATTTAAGAGACTTTAATAAGTGATAAATAAACTACAGATTTCTATGCGTATTGAAAAATTCAATAATATCGGAGAGTACGTAAGATATTCGACGTACTACGTTTCACTACAATAATTTAGCGATAGAAACAAGTTAGCATTGAAGTGTTCATTAATAATATAAATTTGGCTAAAAATCCACGGTCTACTAGCTGCTAGAATACCATTAAAAGCTCGGAGAACTTTAAATTCAGCACTTTGCAAAAATTTTTGATATACATTATATATTTGACTACAATGTCCCAAGCTAGAAGGAAAGATCTATAAAATTTCAGAGCATGGGATACACCTCAATTTACATACATTAGCACATCTAAGTCTTCGATACCTATCATTCCAAGACTTTCAAGAGTTTCAAATTATCCAATCACATTCGGAAGAGTTTGAGTTTTCGTTCGATGAGACTCGAGACATTCGTCGCTGTCTCGTAATTGAAAATCATTCGTTCGCGTATTCAAGTGGATGATAAACTGTTACCAGCTTACTCTTGATCCGTTATGAAGCCTTCGACTCGATGAAGGTCCTTCCCGTTGCAGCTGGCGCTCTTGAAAGAAAGAGTCGCTTTCAGGTTTGCTCCACCGTTCTGCTTGATCTCGAGGGAGCCAAGCTGCTCCATCCACAGTTGGCCGACCAGCACGTTGTGCAGTATGCAGTTGATGTTCTGCCAAGTGTACGCTTCCTTCCATCTAAATTCACGCGAACAATGTTTGTTAGAACTACCAGGTGGTGTCAACGATTTATTTATTTTTTTTATCACTGAAAGTGAAAATCGGGCCTCTTTAGCTGCAACGCTAATGCAACGAAAATTAACGATTCGTCGATTTGGATCACGTGATTCGTGAGGGGGCGTGGGGCAGACCTCGAGTAGGAGTGGCGTTGTCTGGTACTGAGCGATCGCGCCTGTAATTTGTTTTCTATCGATTCAAACGTTTGCATGTCAATAAAATTTTATGGCAAAAAAGTTGTCTTCGTTTCCTAGTCGGAACAGTTGCTTCTGGGCCTTTCAGTGAGACGAATCGTACTGGGGTACAAGTCGTGCAGTTTTTAATTTTACGGACCCTCGTTATTTTCGTGCTTTTAGTCCCTATGGGTTGGTAATTTAGCTTCAGTAGCTAGTTTAGCGATCTTTTAGCTTTTAGTTTACTTCATCTTGGTAATTGGGAAACTTCGAGCTGAGAAACTTGCGAGCGTTTTTCTTTTCTTCGTAAAGGTGAATTTTTTAGTGTAGAAAAAAGGGAGAGAAATGAGAAGTGAAATTGATATTTATCATTATCTTTCAGTTATATTCGTTCGATCATTAAACGATAATTGAAAATTAATTCGAATTGTTTAGAAAAAATACTATTATATACACACGTTCCTGCAAAGTAACGTTACTTTTGTTCTAAACTGTACATATAAATTAAATTTTGTTATTGTTCTAATTTCCTAAAAATCTTGACATACGACTTGACGTTTTAAAATCTTCACAATTTTAAAAGATAAACATTCTAAAATACATTGCCAGTCTCGTTAGTGTTTGCAAACGTGTATATACTTTTAACGAATATCACTAAATAAGAATTTTAAAAAAAAACCACTGTTTTCCTCTGATATAAATAAATTCGTCCATGAAGGAGGTAAATAAGGAAACAACATTAAACGAGAACGGTGCTGCAAGAATGATTGGCGTATCTAGGTTAATAAAGGTTTCACGTTTCTGTTGAAATATCACACGCACAAACTTTCGTGCTACCTACCCAGTTCTTGATAAAATCGTGATACGTATGAACTTGTCATGATAAGACAGACGAAGACATTCCATTTATATAATTTGTTGATTTAGAAATATTTTTAATAAGATCACGATATATATAAAATTGAACTTGATCTGTACTCGAGAACAAGCTGCACGCAAGTGAGTAGAAATTTGGAAATTCAACATATCTGTCTTTTTCTTTCTTCTTCCTTTTTTTTTTACCACTGTGATTTAATTTGACGTCAAGAGGGAAATTAAAAATGAGAAATAGATAGGAATGACAAGATTCACACTATGTAAAATATATATTATATAATATATATAATACAAATATTATATTATGTGAAATATAATAAAAATACATTAACATTAAAACTATCAATTTATAATTCTTGTTAGACGCTTTACAGATGTGAAATATTGTATTGTCAGAGAGTTATAATAATTTTTACAATAATAGTTGTAATAACTTTTCGTAAAACATACAAATGAAAGTTTGTGTGTGCTTTATTGTATCGCGATTGTATTTTTTCTTATTTTTCTACTTCCCTAATGTCTCTAATGTTATTTTAAAGTATGATGAGTGATTGATGAATGATCAATTCAATTTCTTTCATAATTAATCCAGATACTGCAGTCATTTGTAGAAAATATTTTATGGACAAATATTGCTCAAATGATATTGTACAATACTTACTTTGGAAGTTCGACGGTGACAATACCCTTTGGATGTATTTCTACGGATGTACCCCAGAATTTCAATTTGGGGTGTATAGTGCCGTGGAATACGAACTCGTCGCTGTCTGCGTGGAACGCAGACACCGGTGGATGATGTGACACTTGCTCGCACACTATTCTAAAATGATAATTACGACGTAAAATAAGTTTGAGTTTTTCTTAATACAATAAAGAAAGGAAAAATAATCGAAGAAACATAATAGTGACGAGAACAATATATTACAGTAACATGTATCGTAACAAGAATAATATAAATTAAAATTAAAAAAAAAAAAAATAAAGAATAATATAAATTAAAAGAAAATAAAAATAATAGAAAAGGCTGGAGTGATTCATCAAATCAATAGACTATTTATCTATTTTTAGTTTCACAATTTTGGATCTAAATGTGAATTTTACATAGCCAGATGATGCCATATTTGCCTTCAATGAGACATCGATCACAGTAAATTTTCAAATTGCACCGGGACTTGGTTTCCCAGAAATGTGCCAGGTCAAAGTTGTCAAAATTCATTAGCGCCTAAATTCGTACGCTTTGGTACAAGGAAATTAGTCGGGTAATTTAATAAACTATTCCCAGAAGTTTCGCTGTTTCACCAGCAACCAGTTTGAACTCAGACTTTCAAAGTACACAGTAGTCGATTCAATATAGAAAATCGTATATTGTTCATAAAATATTGTATCATAAAAAAATGTTCTAATTTTCGTAAAACATAGATCACTATAATTTTGTAATTGTTATTTATTTTATAACACTGAATGTAACAGTGAATGATGATGCGATGTGTTTCGTCACAGAACAATGAAATGAGAGATTCGATTAATTTCTATTAGCGTTACGTGCTCCAAATAAAATAGAATTTCGAAATAAATTTCACAAAAAGGGAGAATCGTCTAAAATGAAAGACACAGTCGATTGAACCATTCGCGTCAGAGTTTAACTTAGTTGATCTTTCTTCATTGAAAAAGAAAAAAGAAGATTTTTACACGACCTTTATACCTCCTACAAGCGATTGGAAACGAAAATGAAATTCTCCTAACAAACTACACGTTTTTTCAAACTTTCATTTGAAACGCTTGCATCGTCGAGGAGATAACTTGAAAATTTATTTCAGAAGATTGATTGGAATCGATTAAACGATGCTTGCTTGTAATTTGTGTTTTATATTTAGAAACTCTTCCGAAAGATTAAGTAACGGAGGAGCACATTGATTCGTTGGTTCGCGACCTTTTTTATGTCTGTGCTTGTCCGTGCTGTATAGTCACTCTAACCTTTAACACTGAACGAGCAATTTATGGGGATACACATAAATCTATAAACTCGACGGAAGATGGTGTTAAGGGTATTATCATAACTCGACTGCGGATTTATGGGAGATTTGGGGAGATATAAATTTAGAGCACGTTAAGGTCTCAAAAGAAATAATAATCGAGCGAATGAATATTGATGATCTTACAATTTTTCTTGGAACTTTGCAATCAGAATAATTAATTATATCTGAAAGTGAGAGATTTATAGCGTTCTCGTTCGTCAGAAAAATGTTGCAAAGAAAAGTAAAGTTGAGGTTGATCGAAAATATACAGAAACAGACAAATTTGAATAATTGTTGAATAAAAACAATTTATTATAATATTTATCTCCCATTTTTTCTGTCGATTTGTTTGTTCGTAACTTGACTGTGACTCGAGGATTAATTTAAAAAAATGTACAAAACCACGAATGACACGTAAGATAGAAAAATATGAATTCGCACAAATATCTGCAATCTGATTAATTCTAACTTCGTTTAATTCCTTCTACATTTCTTCTTTCCTTTTGTAGGAAAATGGATTACGATCTTATTTTCACGTTTCTCTATTTCAGAGTTGATCAAAAAATTTGGCTTTCGATTGGCTCAATTAATTCATTGAATCACAGATGAAGTCTTGATTATTAAATACTCAATTGAAACAGAATTAACTACGAGGTAAGTCGCACGGTCGATCACTTACCGGAAGTCCTCACGCTCCAATTCGTACGTTTCGCCAAGTATCGGGTTGAAGGGTTTGCCGAGTCTCTCCCAGTTCGAAGCCAAAGCACTCACAGCGAATGCGGCGACGTACTACACCGACATCAATAACACAATCTTTACATTCTACAAAAATGAAATTCTCTCCTATAACAAATCTTCGTCGAAACTAAGAGTTTAATTTAATGTTCCTTCTAGGTAACAGTGAGTTTTGACGCAAAGAAATTAATTTGGTTTCAATCTTTTTTTAAATTACAATTAATTTAGTTTCAATTTTTGTTAAATTTTGCCCGACGAAGATATGTTAATGTCACACGTTGGTACAATAGTCCTTGACTGTTTCATTTCTGATCGTGATTTGACGAAAGCCTCTCACTCGTAACCAAGGAAGTTATTTACATCACCTGACGGAGTAAATATATTTTTCTCCCTTTTTAGAATAAATTAATTTGATCAATCGTATTTGCATTTGAATTGCAATTAAATTTATCATTTTAATTTGAAATTTCAACTAACTACGTTTAAAAATGAAAGCACAGTGTTCTTATTCAAGGAAATTTCTTCATGTTCTTACTTCAGGAAAATGTGCAAAGAAAAGTGAAATTAGAGTCGAAAGGTGAAGTTGAAGTTGGTCGAAAATATGCAGAAGTACATATGTTTAAACGCGTCTAATGGTTGACATTCGCTGGTTTCGAGTTACGTAAATTTTCGCAAATACACCCATAATCGAAAATATGTAGAATTTACCTGTAACCTTCCGATCGGAGTTTCTTCTTGGGCCGCTTGCTTAAGTAGTTTGGCATATTCCATGTACTCGGCGACACGTTGGAGGAAGGAGAGCGGTTCGTTGAATATGACCGGCATGGTGATTTTGCTTAGATCTTTACCCAGTGTTAACACCGAGCATAAGTTCACTTCCGAGTGGCCTGGGGCTGGTAAGGTTGTTCTTGAAAGAGAATAATTCTCTCAGTAGGAAATGTTGATTTTCATAGAGCAAAGCGTAATGTTCATATTTGGAAAATGTGATAATTAGATAAATATATGACTCAGAGTGATTGAAAAACGATACAGAGTCGTCTACAAAGATGTACAAAGAAGGCAATTTTTTTGGAATTAAATTAAACTTAAAGTGAAAATCAAAGTTATGACGAAATTATAATTGGAATGAAATTAAAACTGAATTGAGATAAATTGAGATGGGAATGAATAAAATAAATAGAGTATAGTTGAGAGTAAAACTAAAATGGAGATCACAATAGAATTAAACTTGAACATAAAATTAAAATTGAAGTTACGATAAAATTGCAACGAAATTGAAGGTGAAATTAAAAATGATTTTCATACATAGACTGTATTTAAACGTTGTATACTTTTGATTTACACATCGAAACGTAATTGATTGTTCAATAAACGACTTGTTTTGGTAACAGTAATACCTAATCGGAGTCATAAATCGACCACAATCTGGCCCAATCGTGATTCTCAATCACGCCATTTAGAATCGTAAATTACAATAATCTTAATCGTAATTTACAATCAACATTCGTGTCAATCAATTTTTCGAATTGTTTTACGAAATTGTTTAATCTACAGTTGCTGACGAAAATATTCCAACGTTTGTAGAATCTTTTTAAATATTCAGAGATTTCGTTGACAATACAACTTTTATGCAATAATTTACTAATCAATAATATTTATAAATTGACGAGTTGCAAGGATAATTGAAGGATGTAATTTGTAAAATTTCACTCGTTACATTTTTTTTCGTACTAATAATATTGTCCAAATTGTGCAGAAATTCATAAAGTGTATATTGAGAAATGTTACTAGTGAATTCGATGCCAGTTGCTCTTGAAAGTTTCCCAACAATTGTAATAACTTCTTACGAATATATTATGGTTTTACATGAAACATTTTGTAATTTTCTCGTACGTATTGCAACAAAAGCGAACTTTCTGTATGGTTATATTGGTCGAATTCGAAACAAACATAAAGATACAAACAAAAGAAATTTGCAAAGTAAGTAAAGTATAGTTATACAAATATTCAGATAATTTATGATCGTTGCATAATTGCAATTTCGAATATTAAATGATTCCAAATTTTATCAATATAATTGTGTTTCATTATACGGTACTATTAAGATTTCAATACAGTACTATTATAGTACTAATAAAATTTCAAAAGAGTTCTACCTCTGTTAAACATTGTATCTATTGATCTAAATTATTTAATCCTATCTCACAAAAGCGTTATAAGATCTTCGACAGTCTTGGAAAAACAAGATAAGTCCATTTTTATTGATTTTCCGATTCTCGTGTTGTTTGGCGATTAAAAATATCTATGTTATAAGTGTGATACTATGCTGTACTATCAAGTGCGACATATTGTACAACCTATAAATTGACAGATATGGATCTTTCGAAAATACTAAGCACATGTATGACTAATATTATAGTAATCGACATTTATTCTTAAGTGATCGAAAGACTGGAGAAGAATACAAAAAATGTTTCATTCTGAAGTTGAATTCGATTGAAGTCGAATAAATTGAATTCAAAGAATTAATAACACAACAATGCTAGAAATATTGGTAATATCGTCAATGTCGTAGTGTAATTTGGCACTTTTTCTTAAGATATTAAAATACCGAAATATTCTGAAATATTTTTTCTGAAATACTTTAATTTAATACTTCAACATTTCAATTTTCTAATATTTCAATATTCCAGTCTAAAAAAAAGTATTAAATTATATTAGAACAGTGACAATATTTCTATTTATAATACATTATTGGCCTTAAAATTTTCCTCATAAAGCAAAAATAAAGAATATAGCTGACAACTAGGCACTCACAATCAACGAAATATATAATTTCACCTATTAGAAAGAGACCATAACAACCTCTACATATTTTTTTATATCATACATGCTGTATCGTATCATGTTCCTCTTTTCATCTCCAATTTTTCCCGACAAATACACAAAATCCCCAAAATTCATTTAGAGACAATTTCTATATTCTATTCCTCTCTTCATCAACAAATGTACAAAATTCATCGTGGCATTCTCTTCAAATTACACACAATGACGAATAATTTACCCAAAAGTGGTTTAACAAGTCAAATTCTCTTTCTTCGAAGATCCTCAGGTGCTTCCTCCAGGACGAAGCAACGAAGCCGACTGAACACGATCAACGCGTTCTCTATTTTAAAACGAAAAAGGAAAAGGGAAACACGCACCTGTACGGTCTCTGTGTTTCCTCGTTGGCCATCATAGACGAGCTTGCGGCGATTATCGAGCGTGGCGAACCGTGTTACTCGAAACAATCGTGGCCTCGGAGCGGCTCGTCCTGTCTCGCGGTCCACCTTCTCTGAACAACGTCGCGGCGACCAACGACATCCAGAGCTCAGGGACCAAAGGACCGCGAATCACGCCACTTCACTCCACATAGTCGCTTCTTTTCTATATTTTTTTTCTCTCTCTCTTTTACTTGTATTTTCCTTTCTTCCTTTTTCTCCTGTTTTCTTTACCTCTTTTAAATAATATTTAAAAATCTCTATAATTTTTTCTTTTTTACTTGTACTGTCGTATATTAGAATGTTCTATTATATCTGTTACAGCGTTCTATGTTCTATTATTGTGTTTTATTACATGTGCAACGTAGCGTTCTATTCTTTACAGTTTCCTTCTTATTTTATACTACAGCGTTTATTATATCCTATTGTTGCGTACGGTATTCTGGTGTTTCTTACTATTTGGAACATATATTTTCTTATTATATTTGGAATTTTTCCTTCTTTCTTTTGCAGTATTTCGTATCTTTTAGCATTTGGAATTTCCCATTTCTCTCTGTTGTGGTATTTCGAACCTTTTGACTTCTTCTGTCCTAATATTTCAAATTTATTTTTGTAACTATCCTTATAAACTATCCAGTCTCTTACGTTCTAAACTTTTCGGTGTTCTTTTTCTTCTGTTACAGTTTACAGTCTATAATTCGAATTTATCATTGCTTGGAGCTTCTCCTCGCCTCTGACCTTTGATATTTTTGGAGTTTCTTAGTATCTGGAATTTTCCTTCACGCAATATTTCTTTCCTTCTGTTCCAGTCTTTCGATTACTCGGGATCCTTCTTCCTTCCCATTATACCATCTCGAATTTCCCCGTTTTCCTGCTGTTACAACATTTCGAACATTCTCCCGTCGTTTCTGTTACAAATTTCTCAATATTCGGAATACTAATTTCTCGAGTTCTTTAACACTTTCAATCGTTCCTCACCTCGATTACAGTGCAGTACTTGGAATTTTTCCAGCGCTCCTTTCATCTCCCTTCGTCCATTCGAAGCCACATTCTCCTCCAATGTTACAAAATTAAGTTCACCCAATTACGAGCAAAGTTTGCGCGGTTACGGATATGCAAAGTATAGTATTGTGTGGTGGGGATTCAAAGCTTCTGCAAAAGCTCCACGTACGACCATCTATCACCGTAACATCGTGGAACTCGATATTGATCTCGCATTGAGAAACTCGTCGTCAATTCTCAATTATCCCGCGTTTATCGCGGAGTGTCACACGCGTGTAGATCAGGGGGATGTTAGAGTCCCGTGTTCTTTGAGCGGAGGATCACGGAAGTCGGCGATCAGCTGTATACACCTGACGGAGACTGCACGCGTTGAGCATGCGGGCGTGACGGAGGCTCCGGCGCACCCTCTTCACCCTAATCGTGTCCCGCTCGCGCTATTTTCCAACTCTCTGCGTCTCACTCGCTGCACCGGAGAAAATATCAATAAGTCGGAGCATGATCGTTGCGGCTCCGAGCCCGACGCTCCTTTTCCCCTGTACGACGCCTCTCATTCGCCTCCGACGAAGGCGTGCATGCGCGCTGATTCTCCAACCCTTTGAATTTCCAGCGGCAAAGTTCGCAATCCATGGCCGAAAATTTCTTCTCGAAAGATTTATTTTATTTCTAAAGGTTTATTTACTTGTTTATTTTATTTTATCTTTAAAGATTTACTTACTTGTTTATTTTATTTTATTTCTAAAGGTTTATTCATTTATTGTCACTGAAAGTGATTTTAGCGGGGGTAACCCAAAATCGGGCCTCTTCAGGTGCAACGCTAATGCAACGAAAATTAGCGATTGGTTGATTTAGGTCACGTGATTTGTGAGGGAGCGTCGAGGGTAGACCTCGAGTAGGAGTGGCGTTGTCTGACACTGAGCGATCCCTGTAATTTGTTTTGTATCGATTCAAATGTTTGCACATCAATAAAATTTTATGGCAAAAGAGTCGTCTTCATTTCCTAGTCAGAACAGTTGGGGTACAAGTCGTGCAGTTTTTTTATTTTATTTTATTTCTAAAGATTTATTTACTTATTTATTTATTTAAAGATTTACGCACATTGCATTTTATTTACGATCAATTCTCATCGATTCTTCTGAAGGACGGCGAGATCTCAAAAAATTGTAGTAACGAGAAGTTTTTCAAATGTAGGAAGTCTTTTTTTTTTAATTCAACATTGAAATGTAAATTGTTGTTTGTTCGTTGTTATTTGATATTTTCTGAATTAATGTATGTTACTCTGGTTTTCATTTTACTTCTTGGAGTTGTAACAGGAGAGAGCTAAAGAAATGGTTGTCTGTCAAGCAGAGATGAGGCGGATATCTTGTTTTTTTTCTTTGAAGGTTTCCCTCCAATTTGCGATATTATGAGTTATTATTATTTCTTTCGTCGTTCATATGATACATTCGTGGTGAACTTTTGATGACAGATATTGAAATTTATGTTTTACGTAGTAAAACAGGTATTACAATTTTTATAACATTAAAGTATGAAATATGCATCCATATTTGTACGTCTCAGGAGAAATTATTCATGCTTCTAAAAATAAAAGAAGCTTCGTTTTTATTATCGTGGCAATTCTGACATAAAAAAATAGAAAAACTTGCATGAGAAATGAAAATACGACGATTTCTGAAAACATGTCACCTGTAGAATTTCTGTGATTATAGGAGTTCGTAAGAATTGAAACAACCACTACAAAATGAAAATAAATCAGATAACGTTATAAATAAAAAGGTAGCACTGTAACGATTGGCCGTGGAATAGATTTAGAAAGGTAATATTATTTATAATGTTATAATATAAATAAATAATATTAATAATATCAATATAAATAACATCACAAGTGCAAAAAGACAACACTATAGATAGAAACAAATGAAAGTAAATCGGTAGAAACGTATACTCTTACAAAGTGGGAAATATATAAAATAACTCATTGAAATTTTATTATTATACAATATATATTTTTAATTTAATATTTGACAAAAAACGTAACCACACGAGTTTACAAAAAATCAAAAACGAAATAATTCACTGCAATTTTATTGTAATACAATATTTTATCTCATGTATACAAAATGTGTACGTATCATCGACGAGGAAATTGTACACAAAGTAAACAAATAGATAATACTATATAAAACGAAGAATTCTACGAAAAACAGGTTCGTTGCAGTTTTGTTAAGAATTCTAAAAATTAAAAATACTAAAAAATAGCACAAAAATACTAAATAATAAAATATTGAAAATACTAAAAAATAATACTAGAATAACACTAAAATACTAAAAAATAACACTAAATTCTAAATAACACTAAAAACACAATAACTAATATAATAAATGACACTAAATAACACTACTAATAATAACACTACTTAATATTAAAAAAAACACTATTAAAAAAATTCTAAATAACACGAGAAAATACTTCACTGAATCTTTATCCTGACGTAACGTCCAAACACAGATAGAACATAGTGACAGTGTAAGTCAATAGCGTCAACGTAAGAGAAATTTCGTCAACGTCTAACGATAAGGTGCCAAATTGCGAGGAGACGAAAGGGCAAAAGTCGTTTCGCCGTTTCGCCCAAGACAGTTTATCGATCGGATGGTACGCGATTGGTGAACCGATATGAAACCGTGCACGGTTTAATCGATGCGGTAACGAAGTTGTTAGCGACATGTCTGCGTAATTGTAATCGAATTTTCCATCGCTGCTGAGACGAAGAAGGCAAGAGAGGAAGGGAGAGAAAACAGCGCGCAATATGCCGTTGCACCGAAACGAACAACCGACCCCCTCGAGGACTCGATGGTCCTCAGATAAATATCCTTCGTGCTTCGCGTCTATTTCGCGGAACAACGGCACGCGATGAAGCTCTTACCGCAGTTTCAATGGACTGTGTATTGATGTACGTTTAATTAAATTCGTTTACAGGATACCGAACTGAGGCACACACGATCGCGATCGTTGCTGGCAGAAAAATTCGGTACCGTAAAAATTAATTGAAAAATTAACATTTCGAAGGATCTCGGATGCTGTTTTCGGTGCTTTAGGTGAGCACAGTTGTTGATGGATGAATTTTTGTGCGAATTGTTACATGATGTTTTTCTGATATAATGTAAAGTTTACGCGAAATTTCACTCGTGAATCTCTTCGAAGTAAATTTGCATTTTTGTTAATTATTCCTTTAAATGCTTGGCTCAAAGAACGACTGTATGTTGGAGTAAAGATGTCAATAAATGTCTCGGAATTTTGTCAGATTTTTTTTTAGAAATAAATACAAAAACGTATTATTCACGCGTTATTGAAATATGATTGCCCGTGAAAGGTTAAGATATATCAAAGTATCTTGGATATTTTGTGCAATTTTAATTATTAACAATAATTTGATACAAAGAAAAATAGAGAAATTATTGGATGTCATAATTCTATACTTGTATATTTATTGTACTATATTAAATTAAATTTCTCACCGATTTCTTTGATAGGTTGGTTATCGGTAGTAATGCTTTTGAAGATGTTGTCAATTTATCATTTTTTATCAACTAGAATTAAGAATTAACAAGGATTAATCAGTCTGAGTTACAGCGGTTTAATAAATAATACGACAGAGATTTATTTCTTACTATCGGCAAAGTCACTCTGTTTCTAATTGTGTCAGATTTCAATCGGTTCTCAATAGGAAGCGAATCGTTTGAAGCTCTTGAGGTTATAAGAGCGTTGCACAATCGTAAGGCGAGATTATGGTTGCCCTTTAAGTGCATTACGTTCATCCTTCCGTATAGAAATGTGAATTGAAAAGTGACTGACTGTTGAACAGCTCGAAAATCTCACAGCTGAGAATGTAGTTTCGAAATATTAAAAATATCTTTAATAAGAAAAGAAAATACTGAGCTGGTATTGTAATTAATTAATAATAAAGTATCGAGTTTTGAAATACTATTTCAAAAATTTAATTGGTTTAATATTATAAATTGGCAATGTCGTATTATTTTTTTTTATCGAAAAACTTTTAATTTCATTTATTTTTCAACAACGTAGCAAACTTCGTTTTCCAAAATTTGCTTGCGTGCGTGCACTGACAATCAGTTGAAGCAAAACTTTCCTTCTTTTTTCTTTTAATTCGTAAAATTTTAAAAAGTGGATGTCAAGAATTCGATTCAATGTTGAATGTAGATCGTGCACACGTGAATACAGAAATTATATCAAACTGCTGCATAAAGAACTTCCTACTGAGTATATACATAAAATGAGATTTTTGTTTATTTCCAAAGTAATTGTTTCAAATGGAAACCACAGAAATGCAAAACGGAGATAATTAAATTAACCGTCATAATGATACCAATAATTGGAGATGTATTTCACTTCGCGATATTAAACGGTACTATATAAATGTCATTCTGAATAGCAAATTCAACTCAATCCAATTATTACGGTCTTGAAAATCGTATTCCTATTATAATAATTAATACTTATCGATCGAAATTGTTATCCATTGCGTAATATTGCGCAATTGATAAAATGATTACTATTGAATTGATTTTGTCGAGACTAGTTGTTTATTAAAACCACGTTAAAAATATTTTGATATTCATTTTTCAAGTTGTTGTGAAATAATAGTTACAAATTGTTATCACCGCTGTTGGAGTTGTAGCTCGAATTATTAAACGAGTAAAATTCTCCACGATCGACGTTATTTGCATCAAAAAATTAAAAAAACAAACTTTGCAATTAATTAACTAGTGATGCAATCTCGCTGGAAATTTAGTTTTCGATATTTAGTATTTATCGATAGTTGAATTTTAAATTGTCATTTTTGTAACCGTACAAAGTCTTCGTTACACAAAACATTGTTATTTCGAAACAAATACGACAGATTCTTCGTTGTGCAAAATTACTCTTTCGATTAATCGATTAACTTTGTTCACTCTCATAAATCTCGCGATGAATCTTCTCCATTGAAATACAATTCTTCGCGAGAGACAGAGGAATTTTGAATTTATTTCTCTAAATAAATACACACCCTCGCGAAGGATCCTTCCGTCAAACGGAACACGAATCCGTAGATCACTCGGAGTGACTTTTGACCGTAGGTAATCCTCTCGCGCCGGTTAATTGGAATGGATTAACGGCCTCTGTGTGTCGGGAAGTTCGGTGGTCCGAAGTTCGGTGTATGTATGTATATATATACGTACAGTTTCAACGCATTGCAATAAGAATGAGCCGAATCTCTCTATTGATTCACCTGGAAACCAAATCGATATCCGTACGAGGCACAGGGGCTCACTTCGTTACAGATCGGCCAACTTTCGTCGGATCGGCGGCGAGAGGAGACCAGCCAGACTCGCCAAGCGGAATCGACCATCGAAAAATTCCTCCAGTTCGAGCTACGCGTTTATCGCGATCATCACGTTCACCCTTCACATTCGACCATCTCGTTTGCAAATTTTAGCTTCATCGATCGATCCGTCGAGCGTGAGTAATCCTGGTTTTTGGTGATTTCTTCTTTTTTTTTTTTTTCGTTCGATCAAGAATGTTCTATTCTTTAAAGTATTTTCTTTCTTTCGATTCATTCTCTTTCATTCAACTATGAATTTCAACTTTATCAATGACAATGAGTAGTGGTATTTTGACACTGTATAGTTAAATTCAAACGCTTTCAAAAATTATTGGTAATTATGTGTAATGCTTTTATTCTTTACATTCTTCTTCGTGATTTCCTGAAGACTTTCACCTTCGTTTCTTCGAATTTTTCTTTTTAACGTTTTCTTAATTCTCTCTCAGATTTGTTCAATTAAAAATGTCCCAGTATCCCGAAACATTTTACTCTTTCTAATTCAAAAAACCACGCTTAGATTTATTAAATTAAAACGAAGAACGAATCGCTTTTGAAGATCGCGGAATATTTCTTCTTAATCTTCTGCCTCGCTCGAGCTGCAAACATATTCACGTTCGTCACGATTAAAAATAAAAATTATCGACCGGTGCAATTTTTCAATCGTTCGAGAGTTGATATTGAAGAGTAACAACGCTTTCAACAGTTTTATCGAGACAACTAATTTACGAAAGGTCGATATTTTTGCGTGTGTATTCGTAGTTTGTAAATCGCGATGGCTGCTCCGCAACAGCAGGGAGGAGAGACAAACGTGGATGCAGAAGACGAGCTGGATCACGATAAAGAAGAACTTGCAGAAACGAAGCCACGTGTTAGAAGATACCTTACGAAACACATGAAATTATATCCGGAATTATACAGAAGCGATGTTTCAATACATCCAAGTTACACCACTCTTAAGATTCTGCCTTAGTAAGGATTACTCCATTCGCTTCAAAATAGATGTACTGCTTATTCTTTATTTCTGCATTTATATTTTCGCTTCGAATTGAATTTCTTTTTTATGTATTACACTTTAATAAAATCTCCGTATGATTGTGCGAATAATCCTCAATTGGTATCACTAGGTCGTAGTTTAGCCACAAGAATTTAAATCAATTTAATCTTCTCCGGTTCTTTTTTTCAACTATTGCAACAATAGTTCATCCAAGTTTCACTCAATCTCGTCTAAAACATTCTGGAATTGGATTTAAATTGAAAAGATTTTACAATATTCGAATTTTGTTACTGCAAAATTTTCAGTAACCTCGAGCCAAATTTAAAATTTACTGCACACTGAACTCTAAATATAAATTTAAAGATTAACGATAAAATTAAATTAAATCAAATCAAAGATACCCGATAATATCAATTGAGGGCTTGATATATCTGAGAAACATCGAATTTCTTCGACTCGTGTCTCTTCCGTAACACAGTTGTGCAAATTTGGTCTGTTGAAAGTAACGTGGTCTGCCGGCGACGTCTGCAGAGGATCAAGAAGCAGATCAGGCGCCAATTGAACCGCGACATCATGCACTTCGCGATGATGCGGATGTTCGCCATCGATAGCGTCAAGGTCGACCGCGTGTTCAGCGTCGGGATGCCACCGAAGACATCGATTGTCCCCGATTTGCTAACCGCGAACGAGAGACGTCACATCAACGAGCTTCTTCGTCACACGTAACGAACGAACATTCCCGCATTGTGCTCGCAACCATTTTCATTGTGCCCCGATACCATTGTACGTATATCGACGTACAGCGTTGTGCCGCTGTCGAATAAAGCTGCGTTTGTACGTTGAGTAAAAACGGACGAGTCCATTTTCTTCCTTTAACGGCGAGAAGAAAGCGCACGACGAATAGAAAACTCTCGGGATCGAGTCGATCGAAGTGAAAAAGAAAGAAAAAAAAAAACAAATTCGACTCGACGACCGGGGGGAAACAAAGAAACTCACTTCGTGTCCGTTGTATGGTTGGAGAACCTTCGTTGACGTATTCTTCGGATGAAACGACATTGAGGATGTTGTAACATTTGGTCTTGTCTTTTTTTTTTCTAATTGTTATTTTTAATTACTTTCGTTGTTTCGATGAGAGGAGGAAGGTAGGATGTTTCGTAACAAGTATCAGCACGGACTTCTGTCTGTCTTGTACAGCTGCGGATCGTCTCCGTTGCAGTTATGGGATATGCACGTGAGTTTGTCCTGTACGAAATTCGAAGAGAAACAGTCATTAAAGTTTACTCGTAGTCGTTGGATTTTTTTTAATGTTATTCGTTCCTTGCATCACGTTCTGTCAAACTCTTGGAAAGTAATTTCCCTATGTCTGACTTGTTTGCCTCGAGTAAAGAGAATGATGGAAGGAAAAATAACTTCAATTTGGCAAATTATTTCCATTGTCATTTCTTTGTTTAATTTATATTCCGTAGATAAAGAAAATATTAAGACATTGTATATTAAATTGTGAAAATTATTTTCTCTGTTTCGTTCAACAATAAGTAAAAAGAAATACAATTTTAGCATAAACAGCCATCTTTCGTAAAAAAAAGTAAATATGGCTTTCGCAGAATTGAAATAACATCAGGACTTATATCGATTATTCAAATATTTTCGAAATATATACTCTCGTTAAATATTATGTAATTTCTATACAGTATATATATATATATATATATATTTTTAAATTTATTTCAAACTTAAACCGAAATTTTAAAATGTTCAAAATATATTCATAAAACGTTCATGTACAAATGTTCGAATACTTTCGTACTTGCACGAAATATTTCGAAATATCGTAATAATCGAATCTCACTGGAAATGAAATCAGGTAAAGAACGGTTACATTCGAAGAATAACAGACGACGAGGTGAAGTCCCTGGCTCTGGAAATAGCCGGTACCAACGTCACGACAACGTATATCTTCTGCCCACGTGCTCCCCAGAAAGCCCTCGGCATTAAACTTCCATTTCTCATCATGATTATCAAGAACATGAAGAAGTACTTCACGTTCGAGATAACAGTAAATTTTTCACGAGAACGATTTGGTGCTTCTCCTTTTTTTTTTTATTGTATTTTTCTTATTACAATAATAATAACCAGACTGTGGATTTTTACGCATTTTATTGGGTAATTCGGAGGTGTAAAAATTTTTACATGTAAAGTATATTGCATGTAAAAATTATTTACATTAGTAATTTTATGTTATTACATTATTATACTACGCGTTTCATTACTGTGATATTTCGTATTGTAACGCATAATTGTATTCATTTATTAATATTACGCGTTCGTATAATTCTGAAAATGTATAAAAATCCACAGTTCACGAGCAATAACATTTCGTAATAGTTAAAACTATACGTATAAAGTTGGAGAAGAAGTATGTTGTTGTTCTTGGTTTGATAGATACTCGACGACAAGGATATGCACAGAAGGTTTCGAGTGAGCAACTTTCAAAGCACCACTCGAGTTCGACCGTTCTGCACGTCAATGCCGATCGGCCTATGCCCCGGTTGGAATCAGATTCAATTTAATCTGGCGGATTTCACGCGCAGAGCGTACGGAACAAATTATATCGAGACTACGCGCATCCAAATCCATGCAAACTGCAGGATTCGACGCATCTATTTTGCAGACAGGTAGGAAATTAATATTGATTCCATTTGAAATTCCATGAAATCTACGTCCAGCGACACGCGCAATATTTCTATCGTTTGTGACGTAATGATATTTTTGCAGGTGCAGATATTTTTCATTTTTTGTAAATTTATATATTTTTTTTTTATCACTGAGAGTGAGTTTAGCGGAGGTAACCCAGAAAATCGGGCCTCTTCAAGTGCAACGCTAATGCAACGAAAATTAGCGACTGGTTGATTTGGGTCACGTGATTCGTGGGGTAGACCTCGAGGAGGAGTGGCGATCGCGCCTGTAATTTCTTTTGTGTCGATTCAAATGTTTGCACATCAATAAAAATTTTGTGGCAAAAAAGTCGTCTTCTAGTCAAAACAGTTGCTTCTGGATCTTTCAGTGAGACGAATCGTACTGGGGTACAAGTCGTACAGTTTTTTTTTATCATATCATTGGCTTTGACATTATATCGTGTTATTATTTGATTAATTTAACGACAATGATAATTATTGACGATAGTTTCACTGTTGGTTGCTTACTTTTTACAGGTAAAAAACTTGTTATGCCTATAATTTAAATATCTGTTCTAAAACAGACTCTATGCAGAAGACGAACTGCCCGAAGAATTTAAACTCTTCAAGCCACTTCAGCGAGCGAAATGCGTGCGAGAAGAGGACGTGGTGAAAGAAAAAGAGAAAATACCGGAAGAGATTGAAACTGAAGAACCACCGCCTTTCGAAGCAGCTGAGGTGGTAGAACCAGTAGAGGAAGAAGTAGAGGAAGAACCAGCAGAAGATGAATTGGTCGAAGAGGAGGCTGTTCCCGTAGAAGATGTGCGAAGACCGGATGAAATCCGAGAGGAAGACGAAGACGAGGAAGAAGAAGTGGAGGAAGAGGAGGAAGAGGAAGAGGAGGATGAAATGGAGCCTGCGGATATAACCGATTACGAAGACGAAGATGAAGTTGATGAACTTGGAGTTGCTCCAGTAACTCCTGGATACGTCACGGAAGATGAAACCGATATAGAACGAGATCGAGGCGACGAAGACGAAGAATATGGAGTTCCATAGAATTGAGAAGTTTTTGATTTCGTGTAAATACGACGAATAAAGTGTCTACTTTTCTGTGACTTGAAATAGCGTCCAAATAAATTTCGTTGTAAATAAATTGAAATCTACGAAATTCTGTCGGTTTATTTTCTTCTGTTTGACGTTTGATTTTATAATACTCAGTAGAAAAGTATGTCGGTTGATAATATTTGGAAAATATTCGCGGAGAACGCAGTAGTAAAGTATATAGTAAATAGACATAAGTATAAGTATGGATAATATCTTTCATTCATTATTTATACTTTATACAGTCTTTTCAGTTAAAAAATATACTTTCATTTGATGTTCAATACTAATTACAAAAAAAAAAAAAGAAAAAATTAAAATTACGGACTGTTAGTTATATGAAACAATAAAATTGTCTTCGACGGTACATACACTGTTCTATATGATACAAGTACAAAATATGAGATAAAAACTTAGCCAATGTTTAGTTACGGTACGTCATAGTCATCATCATCTCTTTTTCTCTTCATGGAATCTTCAATTTCTACTTTCACAGGAGGCATTGTTTGCCCTGAGGAAATCTGTATTTTTGGTTTACCTACTTGTGCTTTTACAGTGCCTCCTCCAGTCGTAGCTGTAAATTTCAACGTTTAATACAAATAGAATAACTTGAAATAACAAATTTTAATATTACTACACGATTAATTTTATATCTTACATATTTGTGTTCTTAGTGAAATATGGATAGAGGGAATAGATGTTTGGGAATGTAAGGCTCTGAAAGGATCTGTGGAGCAACACATAATTGATTGTTTGTAACATATTTTTAATCCTTCTTCTATCAATTACCTGTTGAAAACTTCAGTACTGGTTTTGGCATAGAAATACTTTGAGTTCTAGCAACTGTTGCAAGTGTGCCTGGTCTCTTAACTATAGAAAGACCTGATTTATTACTTTCAACTTTGATTTTAGATTGACCACCTTGGATGTTGTTTCCGACCAAAGGATGCAACGGTTTCCCAACAATCTTTTTCCCCACATTTTTAAGTTTGTAATTCGTTGCATTCAAACAAAATCTGTCAGGTGGTAATCTTAAGCCAGTGTTTGACTTGACAAATGGAAGTGGTATATTGTTTTTCGATCGAGCAACGTCTAATAATACGTCTCTTGGTGGTGGATTTGTGAATGTACGCTCCAACTGCATCTTAACTGCCAACCTAACATCATCTAAATCAATGAACTTCTTTTTAGCATGATTTGCATAAATTCTACTGTCGTCCAATATACAAGTAACATAACCTGCAAAATATAAAACAATCATTTTACAACTTGTTGTTTCTTAATATGAAACTATAAAATAAAAAGTGGTATACACGCGTGATTAAATATCTTATAACATTATTATTTTAAGTAAAATACGAAATACGTACGATACGTAAATTCGAGCAATTGATTTATAACCTTCGGTTCGTAATTTGTAATCCCCATGTCTTTCATAATTGACATTATAACTTGGGCATCCTTCGGAATATGTTTCACGTGACTTATGGTTTTCGTTTTCTCTGTCATTTTCTGAAAATAGTAATCTTATAATTGCACTTACTACAGTAATTCGTAATCACAATCGTACGTATTTTAGGTTAGCGTTTGACAGAAAATTGTGAAGTACGCGCCATTATTTATGCAGTGCTGCCACCGATAAGGTTTGAATTTTCGAGGTTAGAAGTTTGTTATTAACACATCTTTTAATTAATAACAGTCATTTATTATCGTCGTCATTTTCGTTATTAGTCAAATGTTTTTCCAGAATTGATGAGCAAGAGAGATGAGACGCGATGTTTAAAAACGATACGAATTTCTGCGTTGTTAGTATGGCAACCATTGAGACGACCTGTGGCATATTTCAATTGAATTTGGTTACTCAGTTCGTGACTTACCATCAAACTGTCTTGGAGAGTTATCGCCGCAGGAATTATTGTATCGTATAAAGTTCACAATGAACATCACATCAGCAGGTAAACTATCTGTTTTCAATGTAACAATATAGCGTGCGTCTAAATTTTATTGCTTACGAATTTATTGGTACATCTTTATACTGTATTTGGTTATCACACATGCAATGATTTGCAAATCTTGTAGATCATAACCTATAGTTTTGTATTTGAGGTATTAAATACAGTGGTGTATTTTGTACAATATGTATTTTGTTAATAGACATTAAACATTGTTTTACGATCCGTGTATTTTTTAGTTAATTCGATTGATTGATCTCGATTACTCTATTTTCAGCTGGCATCATTTCCCTCCTTGAGGAGCCAATGCCAGAACTGAAGGTGTTTGCTTTGAAAAAGCTGGACATGATAGTCGATGAATTTTGGCCTGAAATTTCTGAGGCCATAGAAAAGATGTAAGTAATTTTTATCATACTATTTATTCCTTTATAAGTGATTTTGTTTGATAAGTGTTTTAATGAAACATTTTCTTTTTTATTCAAGTGAGATTCTTCACGAAGACAAATTATTTCCTCAACACGATTTGGCTGCGTTAGTTGCTAGCAAAGTATATTATCATCTAGGAAGTTTCGAAGATTCTTTGACCTATGCGCTAGGAGCTGGGGAACTATTTGACGTTAATGCCCACAACGAATATGTTGATACCACTATAGGTATTAGCAGTATTTTATTGACTACTATTTTTAAATGTTATATTTAAATTATATTTTATATTGAGAATATTTGCTTTATATTATTTCAGCTAAATGCATTGATTATTATACTCAACAACGCGTGTTGGAAGCTGAGGGGAAACTGCAACTAAACAGCAAAGGAATCGATCCGAGATTAGAAGGAATTGTAAACAGAATGTTTCAGCGATGTTTAGATGATAATCAGTATCGACAAGCTCTGGGTCTTGCTCTCGAAACAAGAAGAATGGATATCTTTGAAGCTGCAATCATGCAATCAGTAAGTTGAATGTTAACTTACGTAAGTAATATAGATGATGAGAAAATTTATGCTTATTAATGTATTTACTGTAGGAAGATGTTAGTGGCATGCTATCCTATGCGTTTCAAGTTGTTATGAGCCTCATTCAGAATCGTGGTTTTCGTAACACTGTACTTCGTTGCTTAGTAAGCCTTTATCGTAATCTGGGAACACCGGACTACGTTAATATGTGTCAATGTTTGATATTCCTTGACGATCCACTGGCTGTTGCTGAACTTCTGGACAGACTGAGCAAAGGCTCGCAAGATTGTGTTCTTATGGCCTACCAAATCGCATTTGATTTGTACGAATCAGCAACGCAACAGTTCCTTGGTCGTGTTTTACAAGCGTTAAGAGCAACTGCTCCCATTCCGGGAGCCCTTATGGTTAAACCAATTGTAAAACCAGCTGTAAAAGCAGCCACCGAGCCAGCAGCTGCAGAGACTGAAAACAATAGTAATACAGCAGCTCCCGAGGAGAAATCTCAACGTAGCGTTGAAAGTTTGGTAAGTTTTAAAAATAAAATAGTACATACGTATACTGACGTAGTGCAGTAACGTAAATTTGTTAATTTATCGTTTCGTTTGTTTAGAATGCCGAGGAACGCGAGCAACAGGAACGCGTGGATGCTTTGTCAAGTATATTAGGCGGAGAAATTTCTATCGACTTGCATCTCCAATTTCTAATTCGCAGTAATCATACCGACATGTTGATATTGAAAAATACTAAAGATACTATACGTGTGTCTATTTGTCATACTGCCACAGTAATCGCGAATGCGTATATGCATTCTGGAACTACCAGCGACCAATTTTTAAGGTAAATATACTTTATTATATTCGATTTAACCAGATTATATTTTTAAAAGA
This sequence comes from Melipona beecheii, assembly GCA_032399605.1. Lineage (NCBI taxonomy): Eukaryota > Metazoa > Arthropoda > Insecta > Hymenoptera > Apidae > Melipona > Melipona beecheii. Next base: position 3,860,628 of record JAUCMO010000504.1, on the reverse strand, counting down.
CGTCTTTACGTTTTATTTTATTTCTTCGTCGTATTTTAGAGATAATTTAGAATGGTTGGCTAGAGCTACCAACTGGGCAAAATTAACAGCAACAGCCTCCTTAGGGGTAATTCACAGGGGCCACGAACAAGAAGCCTTAGCTCTAATGCAGTCTTATCTTCCACGAGATACCGGCGCGGGAGCTGGTTACTCCGAAGGAGGTGGTTTGTACGCGTTAGGACTCATTCACGCAAACCACGGCGCAGCAATTACGGATTACTTGCTTGGTCAGCTGAAAGATGCACAAAATGAGGTATGGTAGTCTATTGAAACCTGTTGCGATTGTGAAATCAGTTTAACACTAAATCAGACGATAAGAAATTTGAGCTAATTTTGTTCGTGATGAAATATTTTTCACCCTTTTCACCTCCCTATCCTTCTTCTGAATTTGTGAAAAGTTAGAGCAAATGTGGTATTGTCTGTTTATCTCTACTTGCTATTACTTATATATTTACAATCTGCAACGATTTGCTTACAGATGGTACGTCACGGAGGCTGTTTAGGATTGGGTCTAGCCGCAATGGGTTCACACAGGCAGGATGTGTACGAACAATTGAAATTTAATCTTTATCAAGATGACGCCGTTACTGGCGAGGCTGCGGGCATCGCTATGGGCATGGTCATGCTGGGATCAAAGTCAACCCAAGCAATTGAAGATATGGTTGCGGTAAGTAAGAAATACAAATTCTTTTGCACGAGTAATAAATCAATTGTAATAAATAAATCAAGTGCTATTTATTTCTCAACGTGAACAAGTATTTCACACACACTTAAACTACGCATAGATTATAATTTTACCCAAGAGCGAATGGTGGACTGCTTCTAGTTTTGAAGTTGTAGGTTCCTTTAGCTCTGTGAAAGAAATTAGTTCGTATTAGCATCAGATAATTCAGTCGAAATCGGTCCCTAACTAACATCAGACCTTGTGATTATTTAGTTTTATTATTTTTCATTCAATTTAATTTTATCGAGGTAGAAAAGTTAAACGCTCAATGTTTTAGCATTTCAATATAGATCGTTACACGCTAACGATTTGAATATACGTTGTACTGTCATTTATAATTGTCATACCGATACTATTTGATGACTTTTTAAAACAATGAATTAAACTCAATTAAAAGAGTAAGATCTAGATCCAAAGATTCTAGTAAATATTTGCGTTCTACGCACTTGAGTGCACAAAAATTCACAATTAACGGTAATAAAATAAGACTCACTTTGGATCGAGAGTAGGACCACCCATGTACGCCTTTGCGCCATTGTTAGCTGTACCTAGGAAACCTTTAGGATTCGTCACAGACTCACTGTAGTATTGGTAACTGCGTCCATGCGCGCAAGATCCTACATCCCAGAAAGTTTATTTTCAATATTTTTGAAACGTTTGGAACTTCTTCGGTATTCAAACGGATTCTGTGGTGCTACTCTGCTTACCGAACATATCGTTTGCGCATCCCGGTTGATACCTCCCATCGTTGGCGAAGAAGTCGGAGGTACCGATAGAGATGTCCAAGCCTAGGAATCCGGAGCATGTGTGAACAGCTTGAACGTTATGTGCGTCCGTTTTGTCAACTCTGCCCCCTGGCCCTTTCTTTTCGAACATTGGCTTGGCTGGGTCGAGCGCTATAATCGCAAATATTTCACGATAATTTTTTGTATGATATTTTAAATATTTTGTTATGTTTGAAATTGTTATTTTGTTACAAAGAGTGGAAAAAGAATCAAAGAGTATGGGAAAAGGATACTATAAGTTTCACAGAGGAGTAGTTTTAAAATCCGATGTTTCATTGATTAATCTTACACTATCGGAATTATTTTTTAAATTTCGAGATCAAACTCGTATTTCTCTTCGTCATTTTCACAGTATTGCTTATTATTTCTCGAGAGTTACACCTCTTTGTTAGTTTGGCTTCGCCTGTTCATTTTCAATTACATCACACTGAAATATTAAAATGTAGGAGGAAAAAGAGGAAAGATTATAAAGACTGTATCTGTCAGGTTTTCCTCATGTTCAATTGGAGTTTCGAAATTTGCACAAGATTCTTCGTTTACTTGAACTCTTTTCCTTCAACATTTTTCCACGCATTTTCTCTCACGTCACGTGTGAGATCTAAATACATCCTCCATTTAGGATCGTTTATCTTTTAATTGATCGTTCATTGCTTATCTTCAATCCAATAAATCTGCTCTGTTGTTTCCAATCTCGCATGAAGATCTACAATCCTCGATTTTCACGTAGAATTTTAACATATTTTAATAACACGTTTTGTAGTTTTACAGAACGTTTTGTTTGTGACAATTAGAATTACGAAACTATTAAATTTATTGTAACGTAGGATAGTATTAAATTTGGTATACTAATTTCTTTGCTAGAATTAGATCACAGAATGTTGGATAATTTTTTCGATTTTCGATCAAAGCAAGCACCAGTTGCATCCACGAGATTCTTTCAATGTATTTTCAAAGAAGTCCGAACGATTTTCTGAACGCAAGAATGAGTCCAAACTTTCAGGAAGATGAAAATCTATTAGAGAAATTTGAGGAACAGAACACTGAAAGTTTCTATACAATAATTTGTAAAGTATAGGATTCATATCGATTTAGAAAAAAATGAAATTTTTTAGAAAAATGAAATTTCCAAAAATAATTTTTCTAACACACGGAAGTATCGAAACTCATTGTCAGTTTTCTCGATGAAGCAAATTTGCGACATACTCCGTTTATTGTTACTCACCGATAACTTCCGCGACATTGCCTACTTTTCTCGCGCTCAGACCCGCGATATGAGCACCGAGGGAGTGTCCGACAATCTTCAAGTTGGTCGTTTCCAAGCCGGCGTTAGAACGCAGGAAATTCACGAAAGCGGCTACGTGGTCGGCGACAGATGGTACGCTCTTCGCAACGCTAGAATAAACCACGTCGTCCGCTATTTCACTCCAATCGACCACGATGACATTGCTGTTCCACACTTCGATGAAAGCTGTGAACGAAATAAATTAGTACGTGAGACGGAATAATTGTAGTGTTGCCTGTTTTGAAATTATCTCTGAGGAATGTAAAATGATTTTAAAATTAGTAAATATAAAGGATGGAAGTTAGTGAAAGTAAGAATAAAAATTAGTAAAAAATTGCACGACTTGTATCCCAGTACGATTCGTCTCACTGAAAGGCCCAGAAGCAACTGTTCTAACTAGGAAATGAAGACGATTTTTTTGCCATAAAATTTTATTGACGTGCAAATCGACACAAAACAAATTACAGGCGCGATCGCTCGGTAGACAACGCCATTCCTACTCGAGGTCTACCCCACGTCCCCTCGCGAATCACGTGACCCAAATCAACCAATCGCTAATTTTCGTTGCATTAGCGTTGCACCCGAAGAGGCCCGATTTTCTGAGCTACCCCCGCTAAAGTCACTTTCAATGATTTATAATATAAACGTTGGAACAGTTACGAGAAGAGTAATCTTTAATTGAAAAATATGGATGGAGAATGATTTTGTAAATATTAGTCTTTGAATAAGCTGATCCATTTGAGTGTATAAAATTATTAAATGTATAAATACTGTAATTGAAATAATTAATAAAATGAGGAAGTGCCTTTAAAGTAACGGAGATTCCGTGACTCAAACATAGTATGAATGTCCATAGTGAGATCATCAGTCTGCCTGTCAAAATTAATCGAAGATTGAAATATCTTCGCTTTCCAGAATTTCGAAGATTTCTCAAGTACACACTGTTACTTTTTTTCTTTAAACGAGTCCTTAAGAGAGAAAATTTTATCCCACACTTCAGATTTATTTTCTTCTTATTTTATTCTTTTCTAATTGGCGAATTTTCCAACACTCAGCGCCATTTTGTCCTTGACTCTCGTCTTCTTTCAAGTCACAGAATTTCCTTAATATCAATTACATCTTTCAACTGGCATCGTTGAGTTTCATTTATCAGATGATTGTGAATTCATGTTAGATTGTTTGATTATTCGATAATTTATATCACTACAATTATAGATATTTATAGATATTGCAGATAATTTATATTCACTCCTACAGTTTAGGGTATCTCATCTTATCTTGTATTTCACATTGTCATAATAAAAATTAGTGATACAATCGAATGAAATTAAAAATTCCAAAATTAAGTAATCAGATCTGAAATTGTTGATCCAACGATACCGATCATCAACTGATTTATCTCACGGTTGTCATTTGTTGGAAACATCGATAAAACTTACCATTACGAACGAGAGTGCAAGATCCCGACGAACCCGCGGAATTCCAACCGTGAGTAACTATGATGGTTGGTTTCTTCGCGTCCCAATCGCTATTTCGAATAGAGTGCACGTCGTTCAGTTTCAGAAGCTGGCCTTTTTTAGGATTATGCCTGAAGAATGAAAATTACATTTTATTTAAAGAATAAGCAAAAAAATAATAGTTGTTTCTCTAAAAAAAAAAAAATTGTCCAATTCCATTAGTGCGAAACTAACGATAAAATTTTCCAATTACATATCCTTGTGAATGAAACGAGGAAACATTTGACTCGAATGAAAAATCAAGAAGTGTGAAATATCGTCGGTATTGAATGACTGAATTCTTACAATTAGTGAAATTTTTAACATTGATAAGATATTCTTGAAAGAATTGAATTTTATACGCACGAATTAATTAAAAATTAATTTAAAAATTAAAGTATTTTTTCATAAATATTGAAATTAATTAGTGAAGGTACTGACCGTGTGAAAAGTGTGAAATTGATCGTGTTGAGGTTTGTTGACAAAGTGTTCACCTCCTCCGCAGTCAGCGGTGTTTCATCGAGTAGAACCAGATGCGGTACTCCTTCCTCGTTCGGGAAGATCGTGTAATTGCTCTGCGACAGTACCGAGAGCAGCGTGGGATAAACTAGAAAAAAGAACGTCTCTCGTTAATTCACAGTTAACTCGAAGTCGCGAAAACGTGCACGCAACGCGTAATTACAAATACGAATATTTTAGAAATATTTCAAACATAAACACGGCGTGTTCACAAAGACGAAACAAATTTCTATTCAGGTTCTGTTCTTTCAGTTACGATCGCTAAATAAAATTTTAAAATACGCAGAAACCCGCGGTCTTGTGATTTATTACGGGATTTAGAGGTTTTCTGATACGAACGTAGTGCTAACGACGCGTTGACCATTGTGTCGGCGTGGATCGCTATACACGTGGCGAGATATGGTCGTGAACTTCTTTGCTTTCGCGTTTCACTGTTTCCTTTTATAGGTTTAAGGGAAACAATAGGTTATCCACTCGACCACTGCATCGTTGATAAGTCACTGATACACATCGGCTGACGAACGTGATCACCGATTCACACACTCGCAAACCCACCGCTGCGAGCAGTTAGGAAAAGTAGATAGTGGATTTTAGTCTTAACTGCAAGATTTCCCCTTTGAATGCTACATTTATTTTCGCAACACTTTGGAAATTTATTCCTCACGTAGCTGTAGCAGATTTTCTTCTGATGTTATTTTTGTAACGTTTAGAATATTTAAATTTCAATAATAACAATGTATATATTATGTATATATAATACGTATAATATAACTTTTTTTTTCTATATATTTTTTTTTTTTTTTTTTTTTGTAGACACTAACCATCTGTGGTTAATTCTATTTTATTGCTTGACTTTTTCTTTTTTCTTTCTCTTCTAAACTTATATAATTTATACTTCTTCTACTTTCCTTTTCCTCTCTTGTTTTCTTTTCTTTTACACTCTATTTCTATACTTAATTTAGCTAATTCTGATCTTTTATTATCTTAACACTTAATTTATTCTCACTCATGCTCAGACTGTTTGTCACTTTCTTTCTTCTTAGCCGCGGTAAAGTTCGTTCTTCGTCCTCGTCCAACCGTCCAACCGACTAAACCGCATGGCTATGTATTCACTCGTACCATTTCCTATCTATTTATTATAATTTCCTTATTTCTAATTCTAAATGTAACTTTGTATGTAATACTGCAATTTTACTTCTTATAACTAGTAATTTCATTTTACCTTCTGACAATGATTGTACACCAGCATGATTGCATGAAGTCGCTTATACCTATGTTATTTACATTATTTACAATATATAATTATTTTATAATAGTTATATATTTTACTATTTTAACATTTATACTATTTTAATAGTATTAATTATTAATTTATTTAATAATGAATTATTAATTTATTTATGTTATAGTATTATTTATACTATTTTAATAGTATATTTATATATTATAAATATTTTAACAGTATTCAAAACAGAGTGCTCAGACAGTGCTTTTGACATTGTACAAGCAACGATTCAAAATTCAAGATTCAACATGGAAACGAATACTTTTCGATTTTTTGAATAATATCTCGATCATCGAAATATTCGCTGTCAATGACTTTTCCATCTCTCTGATAATTTGCTAGATCCGCGCTCGATAAAAAACTTGGTCATCCACACCTCTTTTAACTTCATCGAATGTTGTAAATTTCGCATCTTTTCAGGAACGTCGCAGAAGCTTAGAGAGATAAAAATTAGAGGCCATAAGTCTGACAAATAAATGTCAAAGTGAGAAATAATGTCGTCAGAATTAATAATAGAGAATTCGCTTGACAAATTGACGATTCTTTCGTCGTTCAGTTGAGTTCGATAATTGTTGCCTTTATTAAATTGTTTATTTTGCGATAACATTTACTGTAACAATTACTTCTTCCGTCCTTCTTTGCGTAATTTTGTTGCAGCCTTGATCTTGTTCTTGCCTTGAATTGTCATAAAATAATCCATCTTTAGGGACTATTTGATATGCAGCGTGTCCCGATTTCGAGTTTAAATGTCTAAACATACAGAGGACCGGCAAACCAAGGAAAAAGAGATTTGCTCCGTTTTTGAAAATTGATTTTGAAGGAAGATAAAATCATAGCTGCAGCGCCAGAAGGGACAATGTCCAGCTTTGAACAGAGTGATCAATGTTCGACGTAATGCTTGCATTGCTGCAAATGATCAGCCTTTTGAATCAGTATCTTCGTTAAATAAATGACGTGGTATTGCGAGGCAATGTTGCAAGACAATAACATGAACGATGAAGTAGACGATAACGGCCAACAAATGCAAATAAATAAATGAAAGAACGAAATTCTTGCAGGGATTATTTGCAGACTCGTTCGACCTTCGAAATTTCTTTCTTCTCATCGTCATTTGCTCTTTCTGTTATTCCGAATTTCAAAAGCGACTCGAAAGCGATTGAAATTGCACTCTTTGCCTATATCTAGAAATGTATTTTCAAACGTATAAAAATATTTCTAAATGTATATTTATTTTTTTAAATTTAGCTCACTTGTCAGAAGTCGCCTGAATCGTGAAAATCGTCGCAAAGGCTCGATAGTTTATTTCTTTTATTTTTATCATAGTTTATGCTTTTTAAGAAGATTGGAGATTATTTGGCTATTATGAAATGAGGTCGTGAGTGCTTTTTTATGTTAGGTCTCGCGGGGAATGTCTTCGAAATGAGTTTTTAATAACTCCGCAGAGATAAACTAATTTATCACTGGTTCCCGAATATGTAACGCGTCGATAATATTTTGTTTCTTTCGTTCGATTCGTCGTTAGATAGTAATTAGAATGCAGAGTATTTTATAGGTTCAGTTTTAAATTGTCTTTTTGACCTTCTTCGAGGAAGGAGACCAATTTCTTTCGAAATTCTCTGTCGTTATGTGACATTAATTATTCGGTTGACAGCACACTAATTTCTCATGGTATTTCGTACATTTTTCTTTAACGCGACTCCTTAATTTAACGTAATAATTCGTTTAGATTTGTTTCAAACTTGATCAACACAATTGTCGTAATCGAATCTCTAAAGATGCTTTTATAATACATCATATGCCAAAGTAGGGATAATTTTATTTTTTGAAAATTGTGAAAATTCTAATTGATTGAAAAAATTTTCTCTCTTAACCAGATTTGTCACGAGTTATTAAAATCTGCAGTACTATTTTCTTTTTTTTCACCATTTTGTTGGAAAAAAAAATGGACTTTAGAATTTCTCGAATTTTAATAAATAATGGAGGAAATTTCAACCCTCAAAACTAACAACTTGTCACGAAACAAATGTATCAGTGTTTCTAGAGAATGTTCCTCTCGCGTTAGATCGTTTCGCAAAATGAAAATTTTGCTTGATCTTCAATGAATTCATATCTTATTTTTGTTAAATAAAATTTTAATTTCTCTTATATCTGCCAATACAATTGTAATATAATTACTAAATATCAGCAAATTGATTACTAATATGCTGATTTTGCATTTTATTTTGTTTTTCAAATTTCACTAATTACTGATACAACTGTAATTTTTAATTTCTTTTATATTCACTAATTTTATTCAATAATTGTACCATGCGTGTTCAAACTTTAGGAGAAATCGCGGATTTTCTTGTCACGCATTGTGAACATAAGGCATAAGATTTTCAGATAATATCGATCAGAAAGTTCCTGTTACGTGTATTTTTGTCGTGTATTGGCGATTCTTCAAAGCGTTCCAGTCTTTTAAGGTCGAGCTCGGTATCTCTAGAAGCTGTTGGATACCATTTTTTTTTTTTTTTTTTTTTTTTGCTAAAAGCGTGGAAATTAAAAATGACAAGTGTAATGGAGAAGTGTGTTCTTGAGATCCCAGGTTTTTATACGTTTTCATAATGCGACGAGCAGATTATGAAAGACGTGTTGAAGAAGAAAACTATGCGAGCGTCGAGAGAAATGATCTTCCGCATTTTTATTTCCTTTTAACCTAAACGCGAGGAATCCAACGGTTGCTTGAATTAATCGAAGCATGTTATGTCGAAGAAGTGTTATGTAATTTCGTAACAATTTTGTTGTATATTGTATAATTATAATTATATGTATTAATTATATATATATATATATAAAATAAAATTATATAAATTATTCATTACATTATGTGTCATAAATAAATATATAAAATATTAATTAAAAAAATATATTGCGAATATAACAATCTAATTTTTTTTCGAGAGAAGAAGGAGGTATAAATTAAATCTCCCTGTATCTCGTATTAATCTATTTGCATCTTTTTAAAGAACATCTCTCTGTCTCTCTCTCTCTCTCTCTCTTTTATCCCCATTAACATCCAGGCTCTTAACTTTCTTTTTTTCACCCTTTCACTCTTTGGTTTATATTCACTGGTTCTTTTTTTCTCTTTTTTCGTTTCCCTCGGCTAATCCATTCACTTTTTCACCAAAGTGCACTCTAAACTAAAACTATCCACGCGTGCACTCCACGTATTCACGTTGTACATATTCCTTGTAAAACTTTATTTTCATTCGGAGAATCGGTTTAAACGCATCGATTTGCTTTGAAACAGGGTTTTAATCTCGACTATTTCGTTCTTCTCGCATTTTAATAAATTTTCGAGCCATTCGAATTCAGAAGAATTGTTCAAATTCGTTCTTACATTTAATTTAAAATTGAATTTGATAAAAAAAAAAAAAGCTATTTCAAAAGAAATATGAAAATTAAGCTGCAAATTAAAAGGCACTTTCTCGGATATCTGCAAACTGTGTGGTTTGCATCAATAATTATTAATTACGTAATTATATTGACAATTAATAATCAATGTGATTTTCGTTTTGAAACAAACGAGATTGAAACGTCAACGAGTTAATGTTACGAGCAAACATCAATATTAATAATCGCGGAAAGGAACAAACTGACAGATATAAAAGTTGCAAGAAACATTTTCGAGACTGAAAATTCCCAGAAAATACGATATATGATAAATCTACAATGCGTAGGAAAATATTAGTTTAGTTGTCACGTTAGATAGCTGAACGTTGAATTGATATCTGTAATAATTTCACACATCCTGGAGATTGGTGAAATAAAATTGAAAAGATTTAGTCATTTATTTATTTATTACAGTTTAGTTAAATAATCGAGTTGCTTGGAAAGATTTTTGGAGGTTAGATTTCACCAAGGAAATTACTTGTATTTTGCTAGGGAATTTCAGTACATATATCACTTCTAGTTGGATACTAATCCTTTGTAACCCACGTTCCATCTCTTTGTTTAATTAAAATTTAGGTTAACAAAGGTTTATTTTAATGCAAATGATTAAACAAGATATGGGGGCATTGTAAAGTAACATTGATGAAAATTAGACAAAAGATTTGGATCTTGATCAATCTCTAAACCACCACTTAACTCTTAGAGATGAAAAGACATTTCTTTTCCATCTTTTTCCACAAGATTATCTACTTTCTACTAAATTTTATTTTATTTCAGTTCATTCGTTAATTTCACGGCATAATTTAATTTAACTTGGCGGTGTAATTTAGGAGAAGGAATTGTTGCCAGTGTCATAAAAAATTAATAAACCTGAAATTTATAAATTATAGTTTATTTACTCACCTAACGTATTTATAAATTAGTATAAATATGCAAAAATTGCATTAATTTAGAATATATTAATAACTTGAAAATTATAAATTATTTTAGTTTATTTACATTAAAAACTTTAAACAAATAGTTCAAAAAAGAAGATGAAAACCAATACAATTTCCTCCGTTCAGATGAAATCCAACAATTTCGCGAAAATTCATCGATACTTGCTTCGCGAAATATTTCAAGGTGCAATCTAACGAGTTTTTCAATATTTTTCAGTATGCCCAAGAAACGCAGCACGAGAAGATCCTCCGAGGATTAGCCGTGGGTATCGCGTTCACCATGTACGGCCGTTTGGAGGAAGCTGATCCTTTGGTCTCTTCCCTTTGCGCCGACAAGGACCCGATCCTCCGAAGGAGTGGCATGTACACATTGGCGATGGCCTATTGTGGAACCGGAAACAATCAGGCCATCCGGAAGCTGCTGCACGTTGCTGTAAGTTTTCACAAAGCAAAGCTGCTCTCCCTCCCTCTCTCTCTCTCTCTCTCTCTTTCGCGTGCCATTTTGTTCCGCGATTTATGTCAAATAAAATACAATACGCGTATGCGTGTACGTATTGTATATATTTTATATATAAAATTTTACATATATTATATTATATTTTATATATAAAATTACATGTTAAATTTTATAATATATTAAAATCTTATATATTAAATATATACATTGTGATTGATTGAGCCGCAATCGTGAAGACCAATTAAGGCAGTTAAGAACGTGTCGCGCGATTAGAGTAACGAATTTTTATTAAGCTTTGGGATTTGTTTATTTATCGAATGTTTAAATTAGATTAAATTTTTGGGTGTATCGTCGCGATGAAATTTAATTGTTGAATATTCGAGTCAATTGCGATTAATTACGGCAAGTTTTTTAGAGCGCTTAAGAGAATTTATTTGTTTATTTCCATTTCAAGTAAAAAGTTCCTTTTGTTTGCCAAGGAATTATCATTTATCTGTCGAGATATTGTTTGCTAAGGAATGAAACGATAAACTATACATTTTTGATTTCTCTTTCACTTCTTAGTCCTATTTAAACAATGAATGTGTCTTTCCATAGATCACTTCCTCAAACTTTTACGTCAACTCGTGTGATATGATTTTTCGTAAAATTCTTACTTTAAGAATGCATCAGGAAATTAAGCTGATTTTTGAAAATTTAGCTGTTCCTGTTAATTACTAACGTACGTAGGATTCTAATATCTACGAGTATTTACTCGAAGTGTAAATATTCAAAAAAAAAAAAAAAATCTTCAACGAAACGAGTGTAAATTGTTTCGCTCAAGTGCTGTCCCGTGTTCTCAAATGTCGTTTTTAATCACTGTAAAAATTTCAACGAGAGTTGTTACACTTTTACGTAATGTAACACCTTATCAGATTTATTACATTCTTTTTTTCCTTCAAGAGAGCGAGATAGATTGATAATTCTACGAGACGAGACTGAAATTGAATTTCAACACGTGGCGGTTATATGGATTAATAGAGAGTATTGTTTATATTTGGAAAAATGAGTGTAACTGAAAGATAAATGTAATACCGGGTGATGAATCTAACGTCAAGGTGTAAAATTCTTGTCCAGATTAATTTCGATGATCGACGACGATAGTGATGACAACTAATATCGTCCCTGTGCTTTTTTCGCACAGGGACGATAAGTGATATTACTCAATTCCATTTAATACAACTTGATACATATAATTTCAAATATTGGATGTAGAACACTTTGATTTTCAACGTTCGCGGCATTTTCGTTTCGGTTACGTTGTTGAGTTATTTGTCGATCTTCCTTAATGGAGAATTAATGTCAGTTCCTCAGAAAAAGATTAAAACTAATATATGTCGGTCAGGGTGAGAGTATTTTGTGATCAAACATAGCTATTGAAAAAATGATTTAATTGGTTCTCGTTAAATTTTAGTGAACTATTGACGATTCAATTGTCAGAATAACTATTGAAACAGTCGTTGAATTAATTTCTTAGCAACAAATTTAAATTACAAATGATTAATTATTTAGTCTTTACTAATTAGTGAAAGATTAAGTTTTTGGTAAAAGGTCAAGTTGTTATAATTATTGAATTAGTGATATAATTATTAAAAAAATTGAATTCTCGGTAAAACATTGAAATCATTATAAATAATAATAATAATGTTAAACTAAGAAATTTCTAATAGCAATAATTTCTAAATAGCAATTAGTGAAAATGTCTAATTCTATCTTCCACTGTGAAACCTAAATCAATAAACGTGAGAGACCTCAATTTCTACCGCAACGAATGAATTCGTTGAATCACCAACGAAAATATCAAATCGTCAAACTTCTCGCAAGACCAATTCCATACAATAAATAGTAAAACATTACATTAAATTAATGGTAGTATAATGCTAAAAGTAATATAACAGTAAAAAGTAATAGTAATGAAAGAAGGTGAGAGATTTAATTTTTGGTAAAAACAGTCAATTAAATTATTGAATTAGTGAAATAATTATTAGAAAAATCGAGTTCTCGGTAAAACGTCGAAATTATTACGAATAACTACTAAAATAATAATATATTAAATCAGAGCTGGCTAACTGGCGGCCTTTGTCCCTACTCTTCTGATCGCTAGCGCTACCCCCTCCACTGCACCGAGATCGATGCAGTGGAGGGGGTAGCGCTAGCGATCAGAAAAGCAGGAACGAGGAAGCCAATTAGCTTACTCTGTATCAAACTATTAAAAAATTAATTTCTATCAATTAGTAAAAATCCCGATATACGAAATCTGAATCAGCAAACGCGAGAAATCTCAATTTCTACCGCAGGAAATGAATTAATGAAAAATGTGAATCTGTCGCATATTACAGAAATATGTTCTTTCAGGTCTCGGACGTGAACGACGATGTTCGGCGAGCCGCGGTCACAGGTCTGGGATTCTTGCTGTTCAGGTGAGTACCACTAAAGAATACTTAACTTCGTGGAGTCAATATATGGGGTCGAGGTATGCGAATTCCTCGACGCGGCCCAGGTTCGTGTCGACGTCCTATCTTTTCTGGAGTTCCCGTGTACATCGTCGACATAACCTGCGTTTAATAACGTCGTCGAGAGACGTTCTGATCGTCGCCCTCGAGATTCTCGCAAATATCTGAAACAGAAACGAGAGAAAAAAATATTGACGGAGCGATTTCGTGTTTCGAGATTTCGGATGACGCTCCATTTTTTGAATGTATCCTCTCGTGTCTTTGAATCGACGTTGCTAGTCAATTTTCGAATCTTCAATCCGAGTGTTCGATTTTGATAATTAACGCGAGAGAAGGTCGAAGAAGGAGTTTGAAAGGATTCGAAAAGAAAAGAAAGGAGATTTGTTTAATTTGAAAGAAATATTCAGAACGGTGTCGCAGAAATGTAAAGCGTAAATGTTCCTGCTGGAAAATTTTAAAAACGCGTCGCTTTAAGCCCTGAAACGATAGAGGGTACAGAGAAAATGTTTTAGAAAATTTTATTTCGCCTAATGAAATTCTCTTTTATTTCCCTTTTCGACACATCCGCACGAAAGGCTCATTTATATTTTACGATTTAACTCTTTGTGCGTGGGGAATTTTCGCGGCGCGAGCGAGCGAGCTGTTCCAGCTCATTTTTGCAACGAAACTGAGAAGGTGTGTTCCGAAAAGTAAATGTGTAAATTTATTTACGCGGTAACCTTCTCTCTTTAATTTTCTATCAGTAAGTTTTCTTTTTTTTTAAATAGGTTTAATTGAAAATGTTTAACAATTTATATATAAAAAACATAGAACATTTTTCCAAACAATTCGATTATCGTTCGAAAATATGTATTTTCAGAATTTCGAAAAAATTACTATCGCTGAAATTTGCCTATCTCGAGCGATGAATTAGAACATCCTTGAAAATAGGTTTCGTTTAAAACTAGAACTTGCTTGGAAATATAAATTATTCTTATCTACTTTTTACTACTTTTCCAAACTTTTCTTGCTACGAAGAAAATTGTTTTCTAGGGAACGGATGTTTTTGAAGTTTTACCTACTTTCAAAATTCCTCAAAATTACCGAAAATTCATTTATCTCGAGTGTGTAGCAAGCGATAACGTATTTTCTTTGTCCTCGTCATTCAAAATTTTCAAATCTAAATAATCAGCATGCTAATGCGCCTGAGTTGAGAAGATGGCGTGTCAGTTTTTATCAAGGCGTATCGAGAGATCAGTGTCGTTGATTGCTTTTTTTTTTCTTTACTCGAGATTTGAGACACGGTTGCAAAATGAAAAGATTCGCAACGCTTTTTTGTCTAGATAACGTATCGAAGATGATCTCCGTTCGATGTTAAGGTCATCGTTTCACCATTGGTTCTATTTACACGCGATGTTTAACTGCGTGTTTTCGCTGATGCTTCGAAAGAGGATTAAGAGTTGTTTAGAGGCTCTTTAAATGCTTTTATCAATCAGATTTGCAAAAGTTGCAAAAGAAAAAGAGGATTATTATAACGTGTCGCTATGACTCTCTTTCGCTGATAATAGAATTAATAGGGGAACTCGGTATTGTTCGACTAACAATAAAAGAATTTTTAGTCGTTGTTTTATATTTTAGAAAAGATTACTATTATTAATATTATTAGCAATGGCGAGTGATAACTATTTAATTATTTTAGCAAATTTAACTGTTGAATAACAAATCTGAACTATTATATAATAATAGCGTATGAATTGAAAATATTTCTCGAATTAAGCGATTATTTTTGTCTCGCGTAATTATCTGCGCGTTTTCTCGCGAATTTTCCGAGACGTGTTTCAAAAATCTTGTCGTTTCGTTTCGAGTCGAAATATTTCTAGTGTTTCGAAAGCAGATCGGGATGATTTCGAGTAATATTTGCGAACAAGAGGCGTCCAACATAAACACGAACAATCGAGTTTGATAAAACGATCATGCGAGTTGATTATAAATGTGAACCACTCTCGATTGGCAATCGATTGCCGAACAAGCAGCTCGCCTGCAATTTACGACAATTACGTGATCGATTAAATGTCGCAACACTTTGAATTGTCACCTAATCGAGCGCAAATTACACGTGCAATTGGCATTGCTTTTGTTTAAATTTTGTGACGTTTTCAAGCTCTCTTTGTTTGACGATCTTTGAGAAATACTCGTACATTTGCGAATGTCAAATATTTAAATATATAATAAACGTAATAAATGATCATAAAATATAACAATATAACAATAACAATAAAATAATATTAAACGCGGCACTGTTTGCAACGTTTCGCGATTTGTTTGTTTAATTCAACTGGTGGGAAAAATTTGAATGAATCACTATGTGAGAATTATACTATATAATTAGTATATTGAGATACATATAAATTATTATGTCAATGAATTTATAATTTTTTTCCAATTTAATTTCGAGAACAACAAAATCCTGTTGTTTCATAGACTGTGAAGAATTTGATTAACACCTTCTTCTCTTTTTGATTTCGCGAAATTTCAAAACTCGATGTATTCATCGCACCGTGATCTTTTCGAAGATTCTCTATTCAGAAGCAATTAATAATTTTTGGTATTGCTTGCGCGTTTAATCTGAACTTGGTTTTGAAAAAAAATCAAGCAACGTCGATTTTGTTGCAAATGATTCGAAACTAGATTTTCGCGAGATTGTTGAACGAAATTCGACATCCACGTCTGTGTGTCATTCCCCATCAAAATTCATATCGTGTTAAAACGCGCACACGGGGGATTAGCCATTGGAGTTTACGTTTAATTAAATTTAAATCTAAAAGAAATATTGCGTTTAGGATGTAATCTCAACGTTGCGCGGTTATTTCCTCCCGGAGAGCCTTCCGGGAGACGAATGATTTTACTTTAATCAATCCGATATCAGCTTATCAGGGTTCCATCAGGAACTGATAAATCTTCCGCTCGGAGATTCTATTAAAATAAGGAAAATAATTTTCTTTTTTTTTTTGTTCATTCGTATCGTTCTTCGACCATCGATTCAATTTCAGTAAATTAGTCATGAATATTGAAGCGTGTTAAAATGAAAAGTTGATTGAAATTAATTTCACTTCTGAAAAAATTTATTAATATTAGTTATAATGTTAGCATCATATTTTTAATATATTTGTTATAACATTTGTTATACAACATTATAACGATTGCACGTGTATGTTTCTGTGGGTACATTCGTTTATTATATTCTAACATGTTAAATTTCAAAACATATCGCGTCAGAAAGTTAAAGAAAATTACGCGCAAAAAAAAATGTGGAAAATATTGAAGAAGACAAAACCTTTGCTAGAATCTACGATTCGAAAGATGCATTTACATTCCTCAATACGTTTGCGATAACAATTTTATCTCGCGTCACGGATTTCATAAGAGATAATGCTTGCTAAAAGACGAATACTGCGTTTCCTTTCAACGAAGAAGAAAAGAGGAATCAATTTCTATTTAAATACAAAAGGGACAGAGATTAAATCGTAAAATCGTCACTCGAAATAAGTTTTGAGACAGAAAGGAAATTGAAATTGAAGAGCTTGGAAATATATTTAACGATCTTCTTCATAATTTGACATCGATACGTTTGATATTTGATATTTAGTAAAAAAACTGCACGACTTGTACCCCAGTACGATTCTTCTCACTGAAAGGCCCAGAAGCAACTGTTCTGACTAGGAAATGAAGACGACTTTTCTGCCATAAAATTTTATTGATACGCAAACATTTGAATCGATACAAAACAAATTGCAGGCAACGCCACTCCTACTCTAGGTCTATCCTACGCCCCCTCACGAATCACGTGACCCAAATCAACCAATCGCTAATTTTCGTTGCATCAGCGTTGCAACTGAAGAGGCCCGATTTTTTAAGTTACTCCCGCTAAAATCACTTTCAGTGAGAAAAATTATTTTCGGTATTTGGTATTCATTTAGGCATATGAATAATTATTTTTAACGATTTCAGAAATTATTGTTACCAAAATTCCTAAATTAGAGATACTTTAAACTTATGTAGGTATTTTTTCGAACGAAGAAATGCCAACGGAAAAGAAATTCCCGACGGAGTAGAGGGAGAAAAAAGGAGAAAAGCCACGATAGCCGAGGTTTAATCTCAAATCCGCGAGTTTAACAAAACTCCCCCAGGAATATCTCGCGCCGTGAACTTTCAATTTTCCAAAAGAATCAATTTTACCAGCCGTGAATCTGATCCGTAGCTCAAAGCGGCGCGAATCTCTCTTTTCCGAAGCTTGCCTCCGTATTTTCTATTCCATATGTCGGTTCGGGCGAACGCCGTCCGAGTAACCACCCCGTCGCCATTGTGCAACGAAGCGCGCGAAACTTTTTTAATACGATCGGACTTACCCGCCCGTTTCCCGTTGATCGACCGTCGAACGTTCAAACGGCGCATCGGCGGCCTCGGTCGCGAGCTTTTCATTTTCTCGAAATTTGACGGATCGGAAGTTTTTCCTTTTCTCGCTGGAAGCTCGTCCAATATCCGGCGTTGCGTCAGTTCGCTGGCTGTTCTCGACGTTTCGCGATCCAGCGCCATCTTTTTTTTTTTTTTTTAGTTCTCGCGGTTGTCGCAATTGGCTCCTAACCCTTTTTGTTTTGCACTCAAAGTGCTCCTTTCAAGCACAGACAATATTTGACGATGCAGTAAAAGGGGAGATGAAAATATTAATAAATTTCATTTAACTGCACGATCATTGTACGTCGTGTGAAAAAAAAAAAAATAGAAAGCGAGTTGTTTGAAGACAATAGCAATGATGTTCTTTTTTTTTTTTTTGTTTTTGATCAACGTAAAAATAATTTAGATCAGAGTTGGCTAACTGGCGGCTCGCGAGTTTCCTGATTGCTGACGCTATCTCCTCCACTTGATAGGAATAGTAGAAACAGACTGAGAGAGTGGGGAGGTTGATGCAAAGGAGGGGGTAGCGCCAGCGTTCAGGAGAGTGGGGGGCAATTGCAGTTGTCATCAAATTTTTGGAGAAAAGATTGAATTATAATCTTCTAATATTGAAGATAAAAGCTGTTATTAAATTTTAATCGTGAAATTTATTTTGCTAATAGCGACGGATAATTGGGAAAGGTATTCAGTAAGACAGTTTTAATTCAATCTAATATGACTTCTGCAGTCTTAATTTAGTTCAAAATTAATTGTTTACTTCTTATTTAATTTAACATCAATTCTATATATATATATATATATATATATATATATTTTTATTGAAATTATATTCTTGGTGCAATTTAATTTAACATAGACATTGCAAAAATCATTTTCTCGAGATTCTATGATGCTTCATATCACAAAAGTAGAAATATATGCAGATGTAAATGTAAAACAAATAGTAATAAAATGAAACAAAAAGTAAACAAGAGGACTATTAAAAAATAACAGTTAAAAAGCGACCCTCGGCGTAAAATTGAACGAAGAGAGTCGATAGTTAAGGCTTGCAGGAACTTGATATCGAACGATTGTTACGGAACTAAAGTGTCAGAGAGACTGGGTTTGGCTATCACATTGTCGTCCATCGAGAGTTAGAATAGTGATCATCTACCTGAGATTTGCTTTACGAAACTCTGGCCTTTGAGTTAAATGATATCGTTGATGAAGGCGTGATTCATCCCTTGTTCGATTGACTTCTGATCCTTTCGACCCTTGTCGAAGACCCAGAGTGAAGAGCGTATTGTTTCGTGACTAAGTGATAGTTGTTGGCTCTTTGACTCATGCTTGCCAATATTGATATTCTCTATACTCGATGGTTTGTAAACAACGTTTGTACGTATCTGTGTACAAACGCAGAAAATACGACACAATGTATAATATGTAAATAATAATATAATTTACAACATACAACATACAAATATGCGATATAGATATGAATTATTTACATTAATACAATGTAAAAATGTATATACATGTGTTTTCGTTTATAAACATTGTCCATGTTTCATATATATTATTACACTTTTTATACATGTTGTATAGTATGTTGTTTTTTTTTCAAACGAGGGAAAAGATGTGTAAAGAATACAATACAGAATAAAAAACATGATACATTCTGTAATAGAAAATACAATACGAAAAGTGCATCTTTTTTTATTATATAAACTATTATTTTCTCGTTTCTCCAGTTTCGAAACAAATATTGCACTTGCTCTAAAATTTTTGAACGGACGTGCACATCATGTACAATTTTTTACTGTTAAATTAGAAAAAACGAAAAAATCATCGAGTTTTCATTCATATTAAATTTGTTTAATATATATATATATATATATAATGAATTAATGAAATTATTGATTCAAACTATAAAGTCACGATTATTGTAATTATTGTAATCATAACTGTGACATTAACTGATTGATTATAGAATAATTAATTAGTTAAGTAATTAAATAATCGATTCAAATGGTGAAATTGTGACGAGTATAATTATGATATCGATTAATTAATGTAATCACGATTATTGCGATCACAACTGCAATATGAATTAATTAATGAAACCATGATTTATTGTAATTATTATGATTACAACTACGACATCAATTAACTAGATAAATCATTGATTCAAACGAAGTTTGCGATTGAAATTCGCCAAGCTGAGAAATTTTCATCCTCTATCGCGAGGCCTCACGTTCCAGAACGTGAGCTCGAATTCTTCTTATTCAGCGAGTTCGACGAACCTCGATCCATCGTGGCGAATCGATACAGCGCCAGATAGAAAATCTCTTAATTGAAATCGGCCGATCGATCTCCGTGGTATCGCGGAATGGGACTGTCGAGCAGAATGAATGGTTGCGACCCTTGCGGCGAGGCGCGTGAAAGCTCTGGATCATTGAGTCTCGGTTGTACACGCGCGCACACAGGACGATTTTACACGGTGACAAAATGTTGTTAAATAACCTTTCGAATCATTGATCTGTTATGTTCTGCATAATAATGGAATCGTTACTTGCTCCTTCGCCACGCACGAGAAACACATTAGTCGGTAGTTGTGAATTCTACCACCCCCTAAAAGGGGTGACGAATCAAACAATTAGTTTTAAACACATTGGGGTTCAATTTTACATTTTAATAATTTTTCTGTAATGAAAAATAATCTCCATTTTTTTTTTAGTTAAAAATAAACCATGACCTATTATTATTATATCATTTAATTTAATAAATTTTTTAATTAGAATTTATATAAAAATTCATAAAATAATTCCAATTAAAAAATATAAGTAACAAAAAATTGTATAATAATTAAAAAATATTTGAAAAATTATGTAAAAGTTCATAAAATAATTTTAATTAAAAAATTAGATTTAATTTTATTTTATAACTAGAAAATCTCTATTTCGACGTTTTTTAATGCGTTCGTGTATTTGGGTTTGACGACAAATTTTTTCTTAGGGGTATTTGTATAAATTTTGGAGATTCAATTTTTCCTTGTCCCTCAAGACAGTTTATGTTTGGCGAGAGAAATTTATTTTGAATGAGAGGAATTCGAAGAAAAGGGTGAAGTTTTATTTGTCTTCATTGGGGTAGTTTTATATACTGCGTGCATTTTGACGTCTAAATTTTTCATAAATACGTAAAGCCTCGCAGTTTATTTACAATGATATTATGTTATATCATATCAGAAAATTATACTTATATCAAAGTAGTACGACAGAATGTACATTTAAAAATTAATGTATATTAATGAATAATGTACAGTATTCAATTAGTATATTGTATACACAGTACGTACAGTATATGTCCAGTATAAGCTAGTATATTATAATATACGATATTCGAAGATTTATTATTATATTAGTACATTAAAGTATTATAATAAAATTCATATTCAAAAGTTAACATTCTCATCTCGTTCGATTATGAAACTAGCTTCTTTCAAATTAATAGTTAGTATAATAATGGAATATGATTGAAGTATAATAAATAATTGAAACATAATAAATATAATAAAGAACTGAGGTGTAATAAATATAATAAATAATAAATAATAATTTCCTTAACGCGCTAAAATCTTACAGTCGACGATTTGTCTTTTTTCTCTGAAAATTTCCACACGAGTAAAAACACCAGTTAGTTACTAGTTACTCGTGATCATCGTGAAAGTAGGGTTAATTGCCTTAAAGAACCACGATACGAAACCAGCTTACTTCGAACACGGCTTGAACATTGTTTTCTTCTTATTTCGATGATGAGGAAACACGACTGTCTATCCTTGTAAAACACTCGAGGGGGATTTGAAATTTCACGCTGCCACGAGCGTATTTCCGGCTCGGAAACTTCCGCCACGCGGGTAATCGAATATTTACCTTGACTTGGGCGTTGGGGCTGAGATGTGACCCGTGAACAGTTACTGAGTTGTTTAAGGGGCAATTCATTGTAGTAATTTGTTTGATTTTGTGAAGCTTTTCTGATAATATTAATTTTAGCTGTGAAGAGAATGATGTGTAAAGAAGATAACTTGATTCAGTTTTTTTTCTCCAGTTAGCAATATTTTGATAGTAAAAATCTCAACACTGTGCGCGTTATTAATTTTTCTGTATAGTTGTGTATATTTTTGTGATTTCTCAGAAATGTTCCTGTAAAATGGATAAGATTTTTGTGAAAAATTGTTTTTTTTTTTTATCATATGTTTCGCGAAATTTTGGAAAATATCAGTTTAGAAAAAGATTTTTTTTCCTGCGCAAGAATTATTCTTGTCATTTTGCGATTCAGATAAATAAATTAAATAATAATAATTATTAACTTTACTTAATAAATTAAATAATAATAATAATAAACAGAAATTAAACATAGTTATCGAACTTGATTCTGTTATTGCAGTTATTTTTGTAATTATTGTAAAATTTTTATAATTCTTCAATTTTATTCTATAATTTTATTTGTAAATATTGCGTCGTTTGTTATTCAGTTTAATTTCAAATTAAATTACAAGCAGGCAATTACATGAAATATATTTCTACGATTGATAAAACAAGCGTCTACTTTCTTAGTTATATTCTCAAAGACAGATTTTGTGTGGATTTGCATAAAAATTAACGGTCTACTGTCGAACGAGTGGCTGGAATTCGAGTGACTGATAGAACTCGAACAATGGACGAAATCGATGACCTCTGACGCTTCCCACGGAACGCGAAAGAGGTTCTCGAGCGAGTTTTAAACAGACAGAATCCTAAGTTAAGCCCGATTTTAATCAACGCTGGTAATCGGAGGATAAATGTAAATTAATTTCTCCGAGGACGAGAGGAGGATTTCCATTCGCTAAATGAGATCCGCGAATCGTGACTGGATTACTCGAGTCCTCTTCTTCCTCACAGTCAAACTGCGTCGATTGATTCATCGGTCGTACGGCCGCGATCGTTCGACTTGTTGATTCATGTTTCCGAAATCCACTTGTTTTCTTTATTTATTTATTACCTTTGGAAGACTCATGTTCGGTTTATTGTTGTTGTATTTCATTCGTAATTCTTATTTGTTCTCTTAGAGATTTTGTCAATATCCATCGACCATGAAATGATACAATTAAGATTTTTACTTTCAAATTCAAGTTCTCGAAATCCACTTGTTTTATTTATTCGTTTATTACCTTCGGAAGATTCAAGTTTAGTTTATTGCTATTGCATTTCATTTATGACTCTTATTTATTCTCCTAGGGATGATTGTTAATGCAATCAAGATTTACAATAATATACTCAAGACTAATTTACTCCTTTATTATTTTTGAAAGATTCAAGTTTATTGCTATTGCATTTCATTTATGACTCTTATTTATTCTCCTAGGGATGATTGTTAATGCAATCAAGATTTACTAATATACTCAAGACTAATTTACATTTTTCTGAAAGATTCAAGTTTATTGCTATTGCATTTCATTTATGATTCTTATTTATTCTCCTAAGGATGATTATCAATACAATCAAGATTTACAACAATATACTCAAGACTAATTTACTCCTTTGTTATTTCTGAAAGATTCAAGTTTAGTTTATTGCTATTGAACTTCATTTATAATTCTTATTTATTCTCCTAGGGATGATTGTCAATGCAGTCAAGATTTACAACAATATAATCAAGACTAATTTACTCCTTTGTTATTTCTGAAAGATTCAAGTTTAGTTTACTGCTATTGCATTTCATTTATAATTCTTGTTTATTCTCCTAGGGATGATTGTCAATGCAATCAAGATTTACAATAATATACTCAAGACTAATTTACTCCTTTGTTATTTCTGAAAGATTCAAGTTTATTGCTATTGCATTTCATTTATAATTCTTATTTATTCTCCTAGGGATGATTGTCAATGCAGTCAAGATTTACAACAATATAATCAAGACTAATTTACTCCTTTATTATTTCTGAAAGATTCAAGTTTATTGCTATTGCATTTCATTTATGACTCTTATTTATTCTCCTAGGGATGATTGTCAATGCAATCAAGATTTACAATAATATACTCAAGACTAATTTACTCCTTTGTTATTTCTGAAAGATTCAAGTTTAGTTTATTGCTATTTCATTCTTATTTGTCCTCCTTTGTCAATATCCATCGACCATGAAATAATACATAATCAAGATTTACCGTCGAATCTTTTCTGTTGCTCGTTCTTACGTTTTGTCAAAAGTGTCACTGCAGCAATGTTGCAAACGGAGATTTGAATATTCAAACGTTGCCACGACGTGCAGGCAAACATTTAAAACATTCGACTATCAGGCGTTGCTTTTTGTCGAGTGAAACTCAAACTCAAAGCGATCGATAACAGAGATGTATATATATATATATATATATATATATATTGCGGTCATTAAGCGCAATTGTATTTGCACCGTGTCTATTTGCGCAATCCATAATTTCTAGGAAGCGGGTGGAAATTCAACATCGAACGAACCGACGTTTCGTTGTTTCTCTCTTTTTATCCTCTTTTCTCACCCTTCTCTATTCGTAGCAATTTCGAGCACGAAATGATGGAGTTAGGCAGGTAAAATATTACCCGGCGAATTTATACGACGGAACAACGCACGTTGGAACATGCGGTCGAAATTTCGGGAGTCGAGTTTGTTTACGTGAACGTAATTGGACGAGGGGATGTATTATCATTTAAAAGTAAATGGACGGGCGTTCTTCGTTTAATTCCGGGTTCACAGTTTGAGTTTGCGTTTAGTGATCCCGGTCGGGTGAAATCCGGGTTTACGCCACTAATTTCGCTGAAATTTTGAATTTATACCGCCGGTCGAGCCGTTCAACGCCAGTGTAAATCAAGTTAATTTTCGGATACTGACGGACAAAGTGAAACTTTTTGTAAAACCTTCTGTTACACCTCTTTTCTTTTTTTTTTTTTTTAAATTCTGAGCCATTACGATGTGCACTTGAAGATGAAAGATTGTCTCTCGCACCAGTTCTTCATCAATTCGATTGTGAGTTTATTTAAAATTTCTCTGTAACAACATTTCGTGCTATGCAATTATTAATTGTTTAAAAATCAACATGGAAGTAATTTTGTTACATTTTCGATTAGGAACTTGTAACATTTCGCTGTCAGAGTCGAGTTAGATGAAATCGAGACGAAAATTACAATTTGACGAAGCGAATTTTATTTCTGCCAATCGTTTATTTATCAGCGATCATTATATTAATTCAGTTGAAAAGGAAGTGTCACGAAGGAAGACAGAAAGAAATGAAAGAAAAAGAATTATTAATTGCAATTTAGTTGAAATATATATTTTAGACGTCAGATATATCGAATCAATTTGCGACGATTTATTCATAATCTCCTCTTCAAAAATTCAATCCAGCGAAACTGTGTTCGCGCTCGCGGAGAGAGTAAAAAATTTCATCAAACCGTTTAATATTCGACGCGAGTTTATCTCTGAAAATCGGAATAATGCGACAAGCGACGGGGAGGATTAATAAACTACATCCTCAAATGAGTTTTGATTAATCACCGCGGCGTGGCGCGACGCCATGAAGCAAGGATAATTTCCCAAATTGACGTAGTTATCAAGCCTCCCCCTTTTCCGGAACTTATCTTCCCGGTTATTAGTGCGTAATGCATCATTCGCCGCGACAACCACGATAATAATACGTCAATTGCCCAATTTATCGAATTTTCTTTCCCCCTTGGAGGATCTTCCTTGGAGTTTTAAACTTGCTGTTGGAACAAAATTGTCCTTGGAATTTTTGGAATTGCGAGAATCAATTAATCTTCATTTTTAATGTTTTGAATATTTTTTAATACATAATATATACGTAATATATATTTTTTAACATATTAATAACTCATTTTTGCAAAAATCTTCGTTTCTGTATTTTTTTTTTTTTTTTTCTCTTTGTTGAAAGTTAAAATGTTCGTAGCGAATTTAACACGTGCTAGTTGGTTTAATATCTTTTAGAAATTCATCTGATCGTGTTTTTGGAGAGCAGAGTTGTATGTTTACAGCGGGGATTAATGAATTAATAAAATAAGATAAATTATAGTAGGGAATGTGATATTTAATACATTGCTATTTCTCTTCCAGTGTTTTTTTTACCCTCCACTCTAATTTTCTTTAAAGTTCTCTTTAATAAATCGCGTCAGAACTAGAGAATCAGAGAATAGAAGAATCATCGAGTGAATTATCGAGCCATAAGTGAAACTATCGAACCACGAGTTTCCCCATTTATAATTTCATTCTACTTCTATCTACCGAGATTTCGTTCTCGTATTTTCTATTTACAATTTCACTCCACTTTGGCCTTTCGAAATATTTCGTTTACGTCCAATTGAAAAGTTTATATCCAACTTGTTCGATCGTATTTCCTTTGATTGTCAACTCCTCTTAAATAAACTTAGTTCGAAGCAAGTTGAAAAAATCGTTAACGAAGCCGAACTCAGTGAGGGGAAAAGACGTGGCTTTTTATTCGCCTAATTGTTTATATCGTTTTTATCAATCCCTCGGACGAGGTGGGCGTAACACCTGGATATTATCAAACATCTTTTTTGTTTTTTAATGAACCCCCTGGCTCGAGCTTTATGACTGCCTACGTACGCTCTGAACGTCGTTTTTCCTTTGAGTTGCTCGAGCCAACCATTAATCTCCCCCGTGGAGGGCACTTAGTATGCATGCTATATTCATGATAATTGCATCTATTCCTTGGCAAGAAGTTCTCGATGCATTCGCTTGCTCGAACCACGGCGAATATTAATCGCCGCTCCGCTGGCATCCGTATATTTCATGTATTTTTTTTTTTTCCAGACAGGGGAAAAAAAATATCGCGAATATATTAACGTTTTTTTGAGTAATTGAGCAGCCATTTTAACTGTGCGGTTGCCAAAATATCACGTGATCTCTTCTTAGGATCAGTATAATAACTATAATAAAAAAAAGAAACGAATGAAAATTATTTCCAATGTTAAAAATTTAATTTTGTTAATTAATTTTGCATTCGTTTCTTTTAAGCGGCGGTATTTTGGAATTACTTCAATTTTATTCGTTCGAATTGATCCAGACTTGCAAAAACGAGTCCCTGTTCCTCTGCTTCAAATACCTGAAATTGAACAAACGTGTAAATTTCTACGATCAACTGTGAAAAAAATATAAAACGAAGAGTTTCAGTCGCTTTGTCAGCTGCAGGAAGACGAAATAAATGATATTTCGAGTAATTCAATCTGATCGATCGCCGATTTCTTTAGTAATAATTAAGACGAGATTGACGCTGCTATGTTATTCTTAATTAACTGTAGAAGAATTTCAAGGAATTTTCTTTCACGTATTTCTCGATGGATTCTGAAATTTTGGCCCATTACACCGTTCCCACGCCAATCTAGGTCAATTATCACGTATTGTGCGAGACCAGCAGGCTTCCTAATACTTACGAACAGTCACTACATGTATATTAAAATTTTCCGGTAAATTACGCTGGGAAATTCGTATTTAATTTCATGTATAATACCCGCGTACAGTGACTCGTACTTTACGTTACCCGCGCGACATTTGATACGAAATTTACCAGATCAGTCAATATTTAATTTCTTAGAATTATGGGAAGCAGATTCAAATACTAATTATTTTTCACTATTTTATGTTTCTTATATAGGTAATTGTAATTCATAATTAATAACATTTCAAATTAGTATTTTAAATATTTATAACTAATGATATTTTTAATATTTTAATAAAAATCGCTATTTACTAAAATAAATCCGTAGTTTTTTAATTATTTTTTCTATTAATTTGCGAATGCTCTGCCGGTCAACATTTGAGAGAAATAGTTTTTAAAATGTAATGAGAAAATCGCGTTTGAACTTAAATTTAATTAAAAATTAATAAAATTCATTTTTTTTTTTATATTTTGATGTTTTAGTAAGGAAAAAAAATAGGTGGGAAAAAACTTTTGAACCGCTCTATATAATATCAATAATACTTTATATTTTCGAGTTGATTTTAAATGTGTAATCGTTATGAAATCACGGTTTGCGGTAATTTTGGAATGGAAAATCCAAATAATACGCAAAATGGAACACTTTCTGTGATATTTAACAGATTCTGTTCAAATTTATACGTTAAAATCCAAAGAATACCAATCATCCAAAATAGAGTACTTATTATGATATTTAACAGATGAAATTTTATTTTGTTTCTCAATTTTAAATTCTATTTCTTAATTTTTCTTTCTCTACAAATAATATTTGATGTAATTATTTTTACATTACCTTCATGTTACAATTAATATTATTCGCAAAATTCGTAGTTTGATTGAAAAAAATTTCGTGTTCTACTGTCGGTGTCAGTGGAACTGTATCCACAATAGAATCTCGATCATCGAAAAATAACACGGAGACAAATGTATTCGATAAATATCGACTGCGTCAATTTATAATTAATTCCAATAATTGTGATTGGAAGAAAATAGATACACCCTGTATCGTAATTATAATAGAAGACTCCACTGATGGAACAGTCGGACAGTTGACTGTGTCGATGATGTTCCACTCTGTTATAATTAAAAGTTAATAATATTTCTTGATATTATTATATAATATTACAGTAATATTAATATTACATAACATATTATGTAATAATATTAAACTAATTATCATATATATAATCATATATATATCATATAATAATCATATAATAATATTATATTATATTTTACAACAGTGATACGCACGCACATATACGCAGAATGTATGGGTTACGAATATTATTTCATCTTCTACGAGGCTACAAAAAAAGCGTATGCCCATTTAAAGAAACACCGATAACCCGGAAGGAAAATAACCTCGAGGGGAACATTCCCTTCGAATGGCGTAACCTTTCTCTTGGGTACGTTCTCGTACGTACGTCCGCACGAAACGGTGTTATTTATTGCCGAGTTTCATTCGTCGTATCAAATTTCGCGAATTTATTTATTAAAACGTACAGGGTGTCCCGTTTGAAACGTCCCTGTAGATATGTCGTCGAAAATGAAAATCTTTCAATGTAAAACTCGCATTGTTCGTTTCGAATCTTGATCCAGATGCGTACTTCCGGGACTTCAAGATTTTTTTGTCTTTATATATATATATACATATATAGTCCTTGTTACACAACGAGCAGATTAACCCGAATAATTTTTGTCATCAGGTGTTCTAACGTTTGTGAAAACGCGGGTGTGGATTGTCTCCCTTTCCCTGTGTAACGATGAGGTATATTAACTCTTTGACGTGGCGCAACGTTACGAGTTTCCTATACCGCGGTGCACAATGACGTGCCAGAAACACGCGACGACGCGAGATTAAGTAACTTTTGTTATTAATTGCTTCGTTCCAAACACGAGTGATACGTTCCTTAATACGTTTATATCGAACTAGGAAAATATTCATCTCATCGCTCACGTGTTTGTACATTTATTTACTTGCAAGTATTTCCCCGTATTTTACAAGTTTTGAATTTATCAAGTTTTATACTTGTACTTATTTTATTTCGTGCATTCGATGCATTCTTCATTTCATATCTCTGTTTCTTTATTTTCAATGAGATGACTCGGATAGATATGAAGGAAATACGGAAAAAAAAGATACTCTGATTCAGAGAGGTTTAATGCACGATCATTTTTTCGTGAGTATACTGCTGAGTATACTGATCAAAAGCTGAAGCATGCGCGTAACACGGGTATATCAGGTAGCGAGATAATGTCATTCCAATTAGACACGCGATAACCAACTGATCCGTTGCAAAACAGCCGGCCAGTGGCAACTACTTGGTGAATCATTTATTCTGTAAAAATTTTCAATTTACAATAACGTCATCAATTTGAGGGTTTAGAGCAAGAAAGATTCTGCTTTCTACACATTTCTTGTTACATTATATTACATATTATATTTTATTTTCAAATTTATTATTTTAATTGTAAGGTTTATTTATACAAATGTGAAATTCGTCACAAATTGTGTACTTCAAAGGTGGCTAACTGGCGGCCCGCTGACTCTTGCCCCTACTTTTCTGACCGCTAGCGCTCAGCTATCCATCCCCTCCACTGCGTCTGTGGTAGAGTGGGACTCGCGCACGGCGAGGAAATTTCAATGTACTGGGGAGATCGATGCAATAGGATTTTTCGTTGCTTTTTTGTTGATTCGTTAAAATTCTTCTAAAATGCTGTACGTATTCAATGCAAAAATATTTTCTGCGAAGAATCTATGGATTTTTAAACAAATAATTATGTATCGTTACTGTTATTAATACTGACAAAAATTATATATATGAGAATCTTCAGTTTGGTTATTGTTACAATGTAAATTCTTCCGTCATAAAAATAACGTAGCGTTGTATTCTATACAACACAAGGACACTTTTGGCAACTTGACGAATTTTTCAAAGAACTTCTACACGAATTAATTTTTGTTTACAATAAATATGAATATTTCGTACAATTCTGCGACAGAAGAATAGAATTTTTTAACACGCAACAAAGGAAATTTAATTTGATTTCATTTCAGAGTACATTTACAGTAACGTTACAGGTGTAAAAAAAAAAAAAAAGAAATACGCTAATAAAATTATACTTTCGCGTCGCGTCCAACCGTGAAAAATCGTCGTTGAGCGTTTCCCTCTCGCTCGAAACAAACGAATTTTGGAACAATGTAAATCGCGCGCTCTGTCTCGCGTTCGTCAGACGATAAAATCGCGCGCTCTGTCTCGCGTTCGTCCGACGATAAAATCGCGCGGTTGCAAGAGCTATTGTCACGACCGCGCGAAAGTTTATGAAACATATCCTCCTCGCGTTCATATATCGATGCTTGGCATTGTTTCGCAACTGTTCGCTTCTCCCTCGAATGTCATTTAGACTCGATGGCGGTTGATGATGCCGATTGTTGTTGAGTAATTAAACGATATTAGTTTAAACAATAAGCTTATCGAACGTGGTCCGAAGCTCCGATGGTTTCGAAATTGCGACGGGGGCGGTTATAGCCTGAAGTTTCATCTGTTTTAATTGGAAAACTATTGGAATTGGTTTTGGTTATTTAGTTGTTCGGCTGTTTAAGGGGATAGTGGGTATTATTTTAAAATATTACTTTCGTATTTATATTTAATATTATTTAAAATATTATTGTATTTAGTACGATTCGGTTAGTATAGAAGTTTACTTAAATGCTTTGTTCTTGGGAAAATATCTCTAGAAAGATGCTCTTCGCATTATTCCAAACTAATAAACATACGTAATGTCAAAAATATCTTTGTTATTAGCCTTTTGAAAGTATCAAGTTATTTAATATTCAATACTTTGTAATTACTCGTCATTTACATCACTTCATCACTACGTTTGTGATTACTCGTCTCCGTTATCAAATACGTTTTTACACAGTATAATTATAGTCCATCTTCAAAAATTTCAGCACGAGTCACTTTTCACTCAAATTATACCAACGTCGACGGGTATCAACTTTTTATTTGCGTTCAATGTGTACACAGCAAAGGTGACGCGCGTATTTCCAAAATTTGGCAAACAGTGAGCTTATTGGAGCCGTAAAGTTGGTCGTTTAGGGCTTGTTAGGGTCAACAGGCGCTGAAACGGATAGGTCACGGCGGATCGAAGTTCATTAAGTTATCGTGCATGGGATCGCGGTCATCCGTTCTAAATTTCCTTATCGCAGGCACGTACGGAGGTACGAAAACGGCCGCCATCGCAGCCGATTCTGCCGATAGCGAAACTATCGTTTACCTCGTTACCACGTTGTCTTGTTCAATTTGTGGTCTGGCCGTTTGAACTTACGCATTCAGCGATTACACATCGACGTGATCAAAGCTGATGATCAATCGATTATACTGCGATTATAACGCCTACGACGAAAATAATGTTTGAGGTTAGGTTTCAGCAGTTCGTGTAGTTATAAAATACAATTATACACGTTACACACACATAAATGGAATGTTGTATTTTATGTTATAATTTATATATAAATTATACATTTATATATTTATACGTTTATATATTTTTTATATATTTATAAATGTTTGAGGTTAGATCTTAACAGTTTGTATAATTATACAATACAGTACGTCATAATATTGTATTATATGTTATAATTTATATTTAAATTATACATAATATATTTATATTTGTATTATAATTTATATATAGTGTAAATTTCAATCAGATAAATCTTTTGTAATATACATTTTATGATATGACTGATGTATATAATAATATACGATAAATGGTAATAATATACATGCATCTTGTAATATTATAAATAATATACGTTTTATAATATAACATAATCGTAATATTTATTTTATAATATTGCAACTGATACATATATATGTATTTAATATAATATAATGTGTAATATAGAGTGGGCCAAAAGTTTCTTCCAACCTATTTTTTTCAATAAAACATCAAAATATAAGAAAATAATAATAATAGAAAGTGATTTTTGGCCCATCGTGTATAAATCTTAATTAATTGAGTAATATACATCTTACAAATAGTGATCTTTTATAATTGACTCCTACTGAAGATTCACTTTTTATTAATTTTTCATTGTACAAGAAATATTCCATTCTGAGTAAAAAAGAAAAAAAGGTACAAGGAACGAACTATGAGTTCATTTATCACAGGATGAACTGAGAGTTCATTTATTACAAGACGTTTATTGGACGATGTTATTTAATATTTATCTAATTATTTATTACTCGCATTATATTAATATTTATCCATATAATAAATTTTTGGTAATCATACGAAATGATGGTATAATGGAACTATGATTCATAGTTAATACGGTACACTTAATTAAGCATAGTTAATTCCATACAATATTAATTTTAAATCACGCGTATTATTCGTACGATAATAAAAGTAATGAAAATATATTTGAAAACGTAGAATAAAATTTGTTTTCGTTTGAGAGAATAAATATCAAAAAATTACTAAATACGTTCAGTGATACGTTTTCCTTAATTATTTGACGTGATTCATCGTCATGAATTCATTTTAATAATAATTAACTTATTTCGCGGTTAGGATGATACGCGTAAGTGGTTATACGGCTCTCCGTATAATTAAAAATTAGACGAAGTGAAACGAGATGGCAGATGCTCTTAACACGAGACACGGTTTTTATTAAAATTATGTTAAAAATCTAGTTTCATAATGAAGTCGTGACTAGTAGTTAAGAAGAGGGTAGAAAGTAGATTACGAAATTTTACCCAAAAGGCACTCTTGAGAGGTTTAATTCACTCACATTTCGGTGCAAAGTCGAGTGACACAGATTTACCCGTCTCTGATGTTTCGTATAAAAATTGAATTTTTAATTTCGGGCTTTCGAAATTTGGGAATTTCAAAATTTTGGAATTTTCAAATGGCGAAGTTTTGAAATTTGAAATCTCGGAATTTTGAAGTCTGGAAATTCAAGGATTTGAAAATTTTTATTGGATACGAAAGTTATCGACTGCAAGTGAAGGGTGTTGCATAATAATCATCTCATTGTAAAAATCGTTTCTATTTTTTCAAAAACTTTTGTTATCACATCTACCTCCTCGATACACTTTTCTTCGATTAAAATTCAACGCGTTTCCTCTAAATTCCTCGTCTCCTTCAACCTTTATTTCCACAGTTTCTCGTTCAATAAATTTTCATTCGAGCAAAAATCTCAGTTCCAAGAACGATTGAGGTACGAAAATTATTCGTCTTATTGCAAAAATGACGATTCCTCCGGCACACGTCTTTGAATCTACGATATTTTCAATTTTCATTTCTCCGCATTTTTCTTGCCCGGTTAAATGAAAATTATTCGCGTTTTGGAAACCGTCGCTCTCTGGCGAAACGAAGGAAACGAGAAAACGAAGGAAAAAGAAAAGGAAGAGAACGTCGGGTCTACGGGTTACATTATAATAATTCATGGTAAAAAAATCGTTCCAGCTCGCGCGAATTTCCCCGAAGTTTATTTTCCGCTCGCAGCGGCGGCGAGGTGGGGAGAGAAAAGAAATTACGGGACACGGGGTACGATCGGTTAAACAGAGAAATGGAAAACAGCCCGACA
Source organism: Melipona beecheii (assembly GCA_032399605.1). Taxonomy (NCBI): domain Eukaryota; kingdom Metazoa; phylum Arthropoda; class Insecta; order Hymenoptera; family Apidae; genus Melipona; species Melipona beecheii. Next base: position 3,826,647 of record JAUCMO010000504.1, on the reverse strand, counting down.
TAAATTTGCATTAATGGCACACACGCGTTCCGGCTCTATCGATTTCCCCGCCAATTATACTCCCCTACTCTCCTACGAACACACGTATGTCTCCTTCTTTTTGCTAAACGTGGTTTCATTCCCACTGCTTGCTTTAAAATTCATTATACTTGGTTGTTTGCGGAGACCGGCCTTAAATCTTTCTCGACTGTTTTAATCGTGCAATATGGAGGAGAGAGAGGAACGAGTTTAGATTAAATTGAATGCGTAGAATTTATTTTTCAACCCGATATTAAACGACAAATTTTCGTCGCAATACGTAGACGCTTTGTATTTATTTTATTTTATTTTCTGTTTATTTTGTATTTTTTTTTTTTTTTTTTTTAATTTAAGCAATTTCATTTCACCTCCATTGAGGTTACTTTGTATAATTATTTTGTACGAATTTGCGTAATTTAAACAGAATTGTCCTGTATGAAATTAGCAAGAGAATTGGATGAAATTAAGGATCTCCAAATTAAGTAGTTCGACCAAAATTAAATCGAGAATATCAAAATTGCACAATCGGCGAAATATTTCGTTAATTGCGCAATTAACGGAAATTGAATTGAAATCACGCCACTTCGTCAAGAATGAATTCAGAGTTCGAATATCGAGCGAAAAACTAAATTGTAAATTCTAAAAAACTAGCCGGGATTAAATTGAGAATTCCAAAATCAAACGGCCCGACCAATATTTAAATTGGAAATTATATTAATGGAGGTTAAAGATTTCAAGGTCAGAATTAAAGATTCCTAACCTAACCAAAATTGAATTAAAAGTTCGAAAATTAAATCAAGCTTTACAAATATTTGAAACTAAAAATTCCAGAAAAATACACAATTAATTAAAAGTTGAACTGACGTGTTATAAAAATTGTGAAAGCCACGAGATCGACAAAAATTATCTCGCTCTTCATTCGCGAGTTTTTTTTCCCTACATTCCACGAAAAAAAATTACTTTTTCACAAAATGAAATAGAAAAAATTATTTTTTCATACTTTTCGTCTCTCCGCGAAATTCGTGAAAATTTGGCGCAATTCTCGCGAGGCAGCGACTCCGTGGATCCCTCCAAGTTGCTGCACGCGGATAAATATTTCGTTCTCGTCGCGTTAATGCCGGCGCCTCTCGAGGTGACACCGCCGGGAAGCTGCTACTGACATCCGCCGCGAGCCCGAAGGAAAATAACCGGACGTCGAGTGGACGCCAGCTATTGTTTCGCCGGGATGCCGACGATACTTGAAAATCCTACCCAGAGTGGCCAGGAAACCCCTATTTGCGCCGGGCAAATATTATTTTCCATTTCCCCGACCGAAATTTTTCCTCCCCGTCTGACCTGTCCCCGTCTATCGCGAAATTTGTTTCCCGCACTTGTGCAGCGCGCGTTGATCATCCCCCGCAACAGTGAGCACAACAGCAACGTTTTCACCTTTTTACACTTTGCGTGTTACGAGTTTCTCACGTTTTTTTTTTTTTTTTAAATCACTAAAAGTAATTTTAGCGGGGGTAACCCAGAAAATCGGGCCTCTTCAGGTGCAACGCTGATGCAACGAAAATTAGCGATTGGTTGATTTGGGTCACGTGATTCGAGAGGGGGTGTGGGGTAGACCTCGAGTAGGAGTGACGTTGTCTGGTACGTTTGCGTATCGACAAAATTTTATGGCAAAAAAGTCGTCTTCGTTTCCTAGTAAGAACAGATGCTTCTGGGCCTTTCAGCGAGACGAATCGTACTGGGGTACAAGTCGTGCAGTTTTTGTTCTATTTTGAATCCATTGTCGATGATTCGAACTGTTAAACTGTCCAATTTGGTTCCATTTTAAAATGTAAAATGGGGCCAAATAACAGCCACGGATTAATTTCTCAGGCGGAAACAGACCAGAGTTTGAAAGGAAATCGATCGACGCCGGTTTATACAACAATATTCGCAGGATATCCCGTAAGGAAATTGCCAGAGAGCACTTTGACCGGCTTGCAAACAACTGCAGAAGAATGCCGATGATTTTTGAACAACTTGAGAACTTGCTGTTCGGTTCAATTTGCACGGTCTTTGTGCTTTTGACGTTTAATTATTGGCTTCCACGGCTTTTTCAATCGGTCGAACGACGCTGATTTTAGGGAAGGCACGCCGGCAACCGCGAATTGGAAAATTGCTTTTATTAGACGCCTCGGTTCTGATTTGCCTCGTAGTTTCGCGTATTTCGTTGTCAAATTTGATAAGTCAACGCGCACGTTTCTGCTCAAAGAATCTCAACTTTGAAACGTGTGGAGAATTTCAAAAGTAGATTTCTTCAAGTGAATAAGCAGATTGAAATTTATTTGCAAATGAGCAAATTGATCAAGATTTCTATGGTGTTCTGACTGAAAGTTTGAAAAAACTTACGTACGAAAGTTCTGAACATGTTGAAAATTTTAAAGAAAGTAATAATTTCTCAGTATTCTTGAGTATTTATTTGTCAAGAAATTGATACGCCACATTTTGCCTCCCTCAAAACCATACAACTTTTGCATAATTTAAAAGTTATTTCACCCTGTATGCATGTTATTCTAAAATTTAATTGCGCTCAAAAATCCAAGCTACAGCTACAAGGTGTAGGCTCCAGAACCTACAATTATAATAGTAATAATTATGATAATTATTATTTAACATTACAAAGATGAAAGATACGACGGAATAAAAGAGAGAGAAAAAAGATGCTCGGTAGTTTGCGAAACCGGCGACGAGCAATTGAAATTTAATTTAAGGGAAAATGCGTGGAAACGGCCGTCAATATCCCACAGGCGGTGTTTCAAAGCCACTCCGTTTAAAATTTTTATTCGCGTGCCACGCACGTACGTACACACGCGTGCCATCATTTGCGGAACAAAAGTAGTGGTTCCACGGCGTTAATGAGAAACGTAGAAATACGGGTGAATCACACAGGTGTTCCAGTTTCTTCAATTTTGTCGTGTTCCTTGTTTCGCGTTCATTAAAATCCCGCGAATAAAATCAAAGCGAGTTTGCGCCTTTTTTTTTTTTTTGCGAAATCAAATGAAATAATTATTCCGAGGGATTCGAAGAATTTTATTTGCCCCCTCGAGGGTATTCTTGCAATTTAAATTTTTAATTAAAGGGGAGGTGGAAAAGTAAAATTTGAAGAGGAACCCCCCCCTTTGGAACCGGTCATTCGTTTCGAATTTGAACGAGGCGAAAATAATTAGAGAACGGTGGAAACGTGTTCTACGGCTTTGAGAATCGAAATTAAAATTTTTAAATTTTAAATTTCCCCCGGTCGCGTAAATTTCTCAAAAAGGATAATCGAAGTTTTTAAATATCCTGGTTTTATATTAATGAAATTCTGAAAAAAAAAAAAAAACGACGAAAGTATTTCGATTCAAACTATCAAGTTTATTTTTCAATTGAATCTACGCACATAATGCAGACACGAATAATATTTTTGTAATAAATAGAATTTCGAAACCTTTTCAAAGCCAAGTTCTTCGGTAAGGCTTGATCATCTTAAACGAAACGACTGAGGATTCGAAATATTCAAAATATCGTCCTCTTGAAGCAAATATTGCTTCTCTAAATAAAAATACTTTGTTCTATCTGCCCCTCTCTCTCTCTCTTTCTCTTTTCGAGAACGAGTTCCTTTCGAACGAAAGATATTTACTTAACCTATCAGTTTATTGATATTTCCTTCGCTGGCTGACTTCTGTCGGAATATTCCTATTCTCGTACAAGTGGCACAAGAAAGATTCGTTTCGTTTTCCCGACGTTGCACGATATGGAAATCAATGAACGATTCTTCCTCTTTCCTTTCTTTTCTACGGAAACTTAGTTGCTCATTTGGAACTTGAAGTTTGTCGACGATAATTCTGAAATAATTAACAATTCGCGTGAATTCAGGCGAATGTTGTTTATATCCACTGAAATTAATAATTTCATCGGGTTGCTCACGAATTTTTATTCCCACTTTACGATGATGAATTGATAGTATGAATGTGTTAGATAAATACAAATGGCAGTGTTTTATTTTATTTTTCTTCCACTGACATTAATTTTGCGAGATTAGTGTGTTGTCAATGTCTTGAAATATTAATTTATTTTATTTAACTTTAATTGAATTTTTACTAAGATTTTTACTTTGTATTTTAATTAATGGTATTACTGTAAATTGCTACAATCTATTTCGCTCATTGACTTGTAGTGAATTTTCACGCATTCCTGCAAAATTCAAACACGTGGGAACAAATGTAAACCAAGTCTTCGCTTAGACTTTATTTCTTTTTTGACATTTTTATAAAAATACAAATTTGCTTACAAATTTATAAACTACAGTATTTTGCGTTGTGATATAAAAGTATTATTATATAATTTGTACACAATATGTGATACAAATTTAACGTAAAAGTATGATAAAGTTATGCCATAATTAATAACTGCACTACTACAATTGGTGGTACCTGTACTTGCACAATTTATGCTAATTATAATTATAACTGATATAATTATATGTAGCAAATTTATTAACCATATTACTTTATAATAATCAAATAATAATATAAATTCGATATGTAATATATAATATAGTATAGAAATATTGAAAAATATTTATACGAAATAAATATAGTAGAAAAAAATAGTTAAAGAAATTAGTCCGTGGACGACTGTAATAATTCATAATGTGAGAAAATTCGAAATTGAAAATTCCAAAATTGGCCGGATATTTAATCCCCGAATTCCCATATATCCTCCCGAATAAAAGTAAAATAAAGTATTAAAATCCTCTCAATTTTAGCGCAATCGTTGCCAATCATCGACCATTGCAAATATCGAGGAAAAAACTCGGCGAAATTTCACACGCGCTCAATGATCCTCCGTATTAAGTCATTAAATCATTAAATCATTAAATCGCGGGTGGAAACTGCACGTCGTGGGGCGCACTTGTCTCGGCCGATTTCCGGCCGACGCTCGCGAATCCGTCGTAATTGCAGATTGCCTCTTAATTACCAATCGGCCGGTAAAATCGCAGCAGCCTCCGGCCAAACAATCGCGTCTTGTACGAATTAGTTGAGTTGCGAGCTATCCGCAACCCTGGTAGCCAACTTCTCGCTGAACCCTTGACGATCGATCTCTCCCCTAAAGGCCAAATAATGATCGATTCTTGGCGGGCGAGTTCGGGACGACAACCGATGCTCGATTAATCGGGTTCGTTCTGTATCGTAATCTCGTTCCCGGCTGAAACGTTGATCATCGCCGATTCCGCTTACTCGAATACTCGTGAAAGTATTCGAACGATTATGTTGTTCGAGAGCGTTGTACGAATAATCGTACAATGTTCGCTGAACAAACGCTAAATAAACTATCATGTAAATAATAAGTATTAAATATTTGAAATTTGGGAGTACGTATTTAGATACATTCTTGTAATGTTACTTTAATTTATCAATATTATTTATTTTACTGTTGTTCAAATGTTCTATGTTATTCGTGATGTTGGATATTTCATTTCGTTGTTGAATAATTGAGATAAATAAATTTTTTCTTCTTTTTACGAAAGAATCTACTGCGATTGTATTTTTGTTTGTCATTTTTATTAGTTAATATCGATTATTGTATTAATAATATTATTATGTACGTATGTATGCATTAATTTTGTTAATTTAGTGTACGAAATGAATGACCATCTTGAGCATACGAATATCAAAAAATATTGTCACCCAGTCATCACATCTATTAAAAATTGTATATATAAATATATTTAGCTGTGATGTGTATTTAATAAAAAATTAACACACAGTATGAATAATCGCTTTAAGTATATAACAAACTATAAAAAATGTCGAGGCAAAATCCTGACGTTATAGGTTTTGGTTGTTTGAACAGTTTTTCGATTTCCGTGAAATATCTAAATATCTTGTAATTTTTAAATTTAAATTTAGTTGAAACCTGGCCAGTATAATACCACGTTACGATTGTCATTAAAATATCAAACATATTCACATTTGAATATTATTTCGTAGTATACAAGTCGTCTTCCATACAGTTTCTTCTAGATGATCAGCTGTAAAATAATTAAAATTAATAATAACGAATCGATAAGAAAGAGCGAAATTTTTCTTTTGCAGCTTTCAAAGAAAATGGATCTGAGTGAAAAATCGCTGCCAATTTGGCCCAACAAATTTTCAAATCGAATTCTCCTCGGAATCGAAACGCGAACACGGGGAAGATTGTGTTTTATATTTTTCATTTGTTCTTCCCGCGCGAAGTAATGAAAAATTTCACTCGATTCGGGCATACCTTCCACGAGATTGCAACGAAGAATCAATTGGAATCAACTGGAAAATGCGACAAACTGCAAACTTTCCTTTCTCTTCTCTTCTCTTCTCTTCTCTTCTTCCCTTAATTCGGAAAGATAGCCGTGTCAAATGTTGGCCGAGAGTTAAAAGCAGATACGGACGTTACGTTCACGAGACTAATCCCGCGAGATAATGAAATTTTATTTTGCAGTCTCCGCGGCTTAAGACGTCCTTCGGTTATTGTGCCCGTAAGCCGTGCCATTTTTTAATCTTCCCTCCATCCAGAAACTGGGGCAGAGTCTTTCGAAAAGGAAGAGAAATTGTAAGGGGTTGGATGACACAAAGAAGAAAAATAAAAAACGTAAAAGGATCCCCCATTTCCCTTGAAATTTCACGCCTGAATCCTTTCGTTAAATAACAGAATTTTTATTTTCTCTTCTTCTTTTTTTCTACTCCTCTTTCTGTATTTTCCTCTCTCTTTTTTTATCAATCTCTCTTCTTTCTTCGTTCCATGGTGGTTGTTTAATCCTTCGTGCCTCATAGCTCAGCTCTGAATGTATAAAAAAATAATACTCCTGTTGAAGGTCTTTGTATACTTAATGTATAAACAAATAATACTCCCATTTGAAATTTAATTATAAATTATAAATTATTATACAAATTTTTTACCACCTGTTGCATGTGAGAAGTTAACTAATTCATACGTAACTTGCTAGTATTTTTCTTCGTATTTAAGTTCAATTAATTTCTACATAATGACGACTATAATTCACACGCACTTTGCTAGTATTTATTATATAAAAATTCATTTTATATGTATCTACTTTTTTTTCGAATAATTAATAATATAGGATAAGATGTGAGAAAAATTTCAAAAAATATCCCAACACTCGGTTACTATTACGTTGTTGGAACGAAATATGCTGTTGGTAAATAGAAGCTCAAATACTCTATTCGTCTGAATGTTTGGAAGTATTCGAGAAATGGAGGTTATTGAAAACTTTACACTATATTTATAATAAAATCAAAGTCAAAGAAATCAAAAATCGTCCGACGAGTAAAGATCTTACGCAGTCAATTCGACGCCAAATTAAAATCAATCAGAAGTAAAAATTAAAGAGAAAGAAGAAGAAAAAAGATAGCTAACCGCTTGAAAAAAAGTCCGAGGGGATGATGGAAAACGAGAATGGTCCTCGTTCCTTGTTCGTAAATTGTCGGACGAGGCCATGAAGCCTTCCCCACGGCTGGATTCATCGCCACAAACGGCAGACATGGGAACTGCATTACGGAAGCCGAGTTTCACGGAGCAGAACGTGAATTTGAAACGAGGATTGTTACCAAAAATACACTCTTACCGATTTTCTCGACGAGAGTCGACGCGTTTCGCGTCGGGACGGATGAAACAGGGAGAAATTAGGAATAACAGAGGTACGAAATGGAATAACGGAGGATACGATGGAAAGGAAGAGAGAAAAACATAGAGACCAGAACTGTGAATTTCATTCGAAATTATCTGAAGATTATCTTTGAAGAGAAGAGGAGAATTCGATCTTTCAATCTCCGCGAAAAGATATTTTTCTCATTCAACACTTACAAGAGAATTTCTCTAACATTTTTCTCCCTTTCCGATTTCAAATTGAACAAGAAGAAAATTTCGGTTTTTGCGGATCTAATTAAAATATAACGAAATAGTGTCAATAATAAAAACAATAAAAGTTGATGGAAATATTTTTTTAATTTAATTTAATTTTACATTTTTTGATTGAATTATGTAGCGACTACTAGTACTTCGATCCACTAAATTTATACAATTTTAAATGTTCCACGTATTTTTCAAATTTTCTGTGAATTAGTAAAACCACAAATTGTTGAAAAAAAAATTGAATCGTACAAAACTATAAATTGAACGAAATAAATGAAAAGTGAAAATAAAATTAATATATTGCGTCGAAGCAAAATAATAGATACAATTCTCAACGCTATCGTGTGCATGAAATAAAATATTTCTGAACGGGCGAAAAAGTATAACTCAGACAAAACAAATGATAAATTTGTTACTTCTCAATAATTTCTATTCAGTGACATCGTACCGACGAGTTGGAAAAGAAAGGGATGAATTGTTGTGTACGGTTTGGTCACTCGTTATGGTCCGCAATCAGTTGCCAGCGCAAGTGGTTAAACATCACGCGTAATTGTTATCACGGCGCAGATGTAATTTACACGACCCACGCGACGATATTACCTTACAACGTTGTACCTAATGAAGCATGTTTTCTCTATGCTTTATATGTATATATCGCGTTCATCGCCGTTCTCGATTAATTTCCGTTTCGCGTTGCTTCATTGTCCCGCGTTCGAACAAATATTGAGAGATCAACGTGGTCGTGCTACGACAAATGGGCAATTTTTACCGTGATTTAATAACAAAATGCTTCTTTCTTTCTTCCCGTGCCTTTTATTCCACGATATTCCAACGAAAATAAAAAAAAAGGAAAAGAATCTCGATACAGCAGGGAACGCGTTTCTTTCGCTTCATTATTTGCATTATTTGCATTGTGCAAACAACAGGCAGTTTGCCTTTCGCGCGATGAAATTCCGAATCGTTCGGATTATTCGAATTTCGGACATTGCGAGCGTTCTTTTGCCCTCTCGTGGACTTTTATTTGACCTTTGATGTCTCGTGTACGTTCGTCAACTAGTTCTACTTCGTATTACCACCAGTAATAGTTTTTGGTCTAATCTTTATTTTTCGTGTGATAATAACAATTGCTATAATGACTCCGAACAATGGATAACGAAGAATTCTGATGTAAATATAAATACACTGTTTTGTATGATTATAGACAGACTCATTCTACTTGCGCATGCGTAACTACGGACGTGTTCTACTTTCGTGTCGGGTTATGAGCACACTCGATCTACTTGCGCGTATCTGACTCTAGACTGGCTGTGTTTATTTGCGAGCGTCCGACTATCTGCAGACTTGATCTAATTTCTCATGTCCAGCCTACTCACGGATTTATTCTAACAGGCTCAGTCTGCTTGCACATGTTTGACTATAAATAGATTCAGTCTACTTGCGTGCGCCTGACTATACATACGGATTTATTTTACTTTCGAGTGCCTGACTATGGACGAACTTATTTTACTAGCTTGCATGGCTATATGTGAGTTCATTCTACTTTCTAGTGACTAGTTTACGTACAGGCTCATTCTACTTGTGCACGTCTGACTACATACGGAGTCACCTTACTCGCGAGTGTTTGATTGTCGAAATTTAATTCGAGATCAAATTAATAAGTCGAAAATTTTATCTTCCAGCTACAGTACACACCGGTGAAATCGTAAAGGAATGTTTTTTGTTAGTTTTGATTCAAGTATAATTGAAAACTATTGGGGTAAATTAGTGGGCGCGGTCTGTGAGAAAAATAGTCAATTGAAGAATTCTCTGATTTGAAAAACGTCTTAACGTACAGTGAAATAACACACCGCAGGAATACATGCAAAAATTATATTATTCCTTCAGCATCAAAGCGGATATTCCAAGTAGTAAAACATAAGGGAAAGAAGTCTTGAAGTCTCAAATGAAAAAAAAATTTTTTTTTATCTTTTCGTGACGAATCATCCCGTACTCGCTCGTGTAATACTTCAACGCAGCCTGCGTATATTTGAGAAAATTTAAACTTCCAAAAATCAACGAAATGTTCCCTCGTTCCACCGGCAATCGTATCAACCATACTCGAAGGTTAATTTTACGCGAACTCGTGCTCGAAAGCCGCAATCGATTCGATGCATCCGACGAGAGAAAGAAAGTGATTTCGATTTAGCAGTTAATTGCGAGGACAGGGGGGCGCACGTTCCGTGCAGCTTGCGAACACAATTCGTCGACATTTTGTTGCATTCTCTCGGCCAGGAAATAAGCGGAGCTACGACTCGTTCGTGCTTCTGGTAATTGTTTAATGGCGTTTCTGAGTTGATTATCGGGCCGAGGTTCTTGCGAAAGGTCGAGCCTCCAATGAACAATAACTGCGTCGTTCTTAAGTCGATGAACGACCATTTTCGCGAGACGAGACGCGAACAGTTTAAGTATCTAGAAACTAGAGACTTTAAAATGAGACCAAATGGATTTTTTTCTTTTTTTCTTTTTTTAGGAAGTTGTAACAGTTTATTATGACAGTATCGACTATTTTTCATCGTTATTGGTTGAGTGATTTGTCCATACTCGTCTTACTATTTACATAGCATGTCACTGATTATTGTTAGTGGATGCACAAATTTTATTTTATGCTGTAACACAGCAACTTTTATTTTCATTTTGATGAGAAACGATTTGTTTCAATCTCGTTTTCCCAATTCGTTATTTTTCTCTTTTCTCGATATATTTTTCGGCCTTTTTGCGAATTTTTCTAACACGTTCGCCGCATTCATCATCTCGGATTCTAGCCGGTACGAATTTTTTGGAGGAGATTGGAAAAATATTCTCGATCGAGAACAACAAGTAACAAACGACAAAAAGTGATAAAATTCATTTGTTTAATTTTTGTGTCGTGCGAAATAGAGTATTTAGGTAAAAAAGTATTTAAAATATCTAAGATAAACAACGCGTGTATGGGAATATTTTATTATTCGAAATATATGTATATATATATGTTATATATATATATAATTATAGTTGGAAAAACTTTTCTTTGAAAATTATAATCCTTTTTTTTCAAATAACTAGTTTTTAATTGTATAAATTTATTTCTGTTTCAGGTAAGTGATCAATGTAACCAGTTCTCGTGTCTTCCACGTAAGTCATTTTTCGACTTGTTAAAACTATTTATGAATTTTTCTTACTCAGTATATATAATTGTTTGAAGTAGAAACACGAAATTGAAATCTATTCTTGTAAAAACTTTGTAAACTGTAAACTGTTAATTTATTACTTTTTATAAAATTTCACTCGAGTCTAGAAACTATAAAGAGGTGAAAATTTTTCGACTTTGCTTTGTTGCATTATAGGAAAGGACTAAAATGGTAACAGTTCACTTTCATCGAGACATTCTCACGGAGGATGAATTTTCAAATCACATTACCCATCATAATTCAAACACCTAAATTCATTTCGAATTCTTCGGCACTTTGTTGCGCTATGAAAGGGTTGACAGTATTAGTATGATACTTAATACCTCGCTGTCATTGAGACTTCTCCTCGCGAAGAATAATTTTACCATTACATTGCATTATTCAAATCTAGACGTTTCAGTTTCGTATTTACGTGAGAAGAGATGACAATTAGAGAATGCACAGAAAACGAAATACAATTTTTTGTTTAATTAAATTTATGGGAAATATGCAAATTTCTAGAAAATAAATTTATAGAAAACGTGCAAATTTATAGAAAATTAATTTAAAGAAAGTTATCCGCAGTCTGGTCAATTTCATTTATTCTCATCTCGAGTTTCTTAACTTTCCTCGATATTAGGTCGACGAAGGTTTACATAGTAAATCATCTTTCGCGGAAAAATTAGTCATCGTGATCAATCTCGTTTGAGGTGGTCTAATTAATCGAAGATGGAGACGGCGGTCTATCTGGAGAAATTTTCGTGTTTGCCTTGAGGCAGAATATTGTCGTTAGAGTATGATTTAATTAACGTGATGCCAGCCTCTTAACGGAGATTGATGAGATACCGTGAAAAAGTTATCCCAGCGGGGAAACGACTCCCCCGAATTGACAAATTATTTATGATTTATCTTCACAATTTGTCAGCATTATATTTTACATCTTTTTGTTTTATTATTCTACGCTTGTCTCCTGTTTTTTTTTACTATTAATATTTTTAATATTAACGCATTATAATATTAATACGTATAATACTTTTTATTTTATCGCTTGGTTATTATCGTGGTTTTTATTATTTTTAGTTTTTGGTACTGTTAGTCTTTAATTTTTTATCACTGAAAGTGATTTTAGCGGGGGCAACCTAGAAAATCGAGACTCTCCTAATGCAACGAAAATTAGCGATTGGTTGATTTGGGTCACGTGATTCGTGAGGGGGCGTGGAGTGGACCTCGAGTAGGAGTGGCGTTGTCTGGTACTGAACGATCGCGCCTGTAATTTGTTTTGTCGTCTTCATTTCCTAGTCAGAACAGTTGTTTCTTGGCCTTTTAGTGAGACGAATCGTACTAGGGTACAAATCGTGCAGTTTTATTGTTATTTTTTGGTATTTAGTTTTATTGTTCTACAGTTTTGTCATTTTATTATTTTATACTTGTCTGCTATTTTCTATATATTTTACTATTAATATTTTTAATATTAACACAATATGACATATTTAATATTTTTGTATTATCGTTTGATTATTATTTCGTATTTTCTTTATTATTTTTCACTTTTATTGTTTTGTCATTGTGTTGTATTTCTTTCATTTTCATTCTCGTCACTTTATACGATATTATAAATTGTTTCGAAGTCTATTTGAATTTTTTCTTGTCTTTGAGTCACACTATTTTATAATTCTCTGCAGAGAACGATATTTTATAAATCGTTTCATGTTCATCGCCGTGAATTATATTAAATTGCAATTTCCAATTTCTTTGAATTCGTTCGCGAAAAGAAGAATTGAAATGGACCAGGAATATTCGATGGTACGTGTACAGAATTTTCAAGAACATCGTTATTTCGAAATTTAGAAATAATTACGAAGTTCGTACGTATATGTATTTCGTCAGATCTCTGGCTCCGCAAGAACATCGACTTACGTTTCCTTTCTTTTGTACTCGTTACTTATAATTGCGCACCGGGTGCGCGCCTTCACAAAGATGCAATATTTCTCCCTCAAAGAGAAACAGGATCTATACCCTCGTCCCACGTCGCACGCTCTTGTTTAACATTTTCGATTTTCAATGTAATTGCAAAGTGCACCTGCGAAAAAGAGTAAACAGCCCGAAAAATTTTTCTCCTCGTCTCTCGACCAAAGAGAAAAGCGACGTTATTCGTTATAGAGAAAGAGAGTCTCTTCTATAAATTTTACGCAGTCACACGTGTAACTTTTCTCGACGTTTCTTTTAATTCTGCTCGTCGCGCGAATTCAGTCAGTTTCCAAATGAAATTCAACTCTACGGTGAGAAACAAATGGAAAGAGAAAGGGGAGAGAATTCGAAAAGAAAATGGGTTTAGCGACCGAGGTTGAAAATAAAATCCACGACTCGGGTACCGAGTCTGAATCCGATCTGCTAAATCGAATGAAGAAATCTTCGACTCGAGCACTTCATTCGAACATCAATCGACTATTTTAATCAATTATTTATTTTACTATTTACTCGACTAAATCTAATAATCGTTTGTTAAATTATTAAACAGATTTAATAATTATTGATTATTATTGATTTTAATAATTCTATAGCATATAGTTTCATAGTTAATTGTTGACTTTTGTTTATGCGTAACACACGTCACTTTCTACCTCTGTGTTCTGATTCTATCTTATTTTTGATTTTATTTAAATTGTTATAAAATTGTTAAATTGTTATAAAAATACGGAGCGACGAGTGCGTTTGCACGAAGATGAGGTATCAAGTTTCGCGAGTGAAAAATTAATTAACAGTCAAAAGACGATATTTCTTTTTAAGAATATCAGGTGTGTTAGGTGTAATTGTTAATGCGTTCGATTATAATATGAAAGTACATTTAACACCGGAACTACGAGACTAAAGAGTAAATTTTCCATCAGGCACGTTAAAGTGAGAAAAATTGGAAAGTTGTGACACGATAAATTACACGAACTTTTTCGTCTCTATATTTTACGAAGGATCATTTAAATTTCTGAAAATACACTGTTTTATATCTACGAAGTTTCCAACTAAAATTACAAGTTAGTGATTTCGACCATTTTGGTACTTTCAGTGTTAATAAATATATTTAATATTGGACAATAAATAATATTTAATATGTTATATATTATATATACAGTAAATAGTATTAAATATATTTAATATTGGAAAACAAAATAATGGACAATATGGGATATTTGTATAGATATTAACACACTTTTTAAGGTATCAATTTTGATGATTAATTTAGTTTCTCGTTGTGTTTGACGAATCACACGAACTTGTTGATTCTTAATTGATTTGTTAATCACTTAATTTTATTATTGTTATTTATTTCAGTTTGTATATATTTGTTGATTCCTTTGTGTTATTTTATTATTAACGAATGATCTATTTTAATCGACGTTTAAAATTTATTGTTTAACATCTACAGAAAAATTTCATTTCACGTTTTTAATTGTGCTTCTCGATATTGTTGAGCGCAATGATACTGAATTTTTTGAAATTTCGATGCAATTAAATGTAACAATGCTGCGAATTTAAGAACAATTAACGTTGGCAAAATTAATCGCAGCTTAATTGAATTAATAAATGTAATTATTATCAAATGTTATTTATTATCAGCAACAACAGATAACGAACATTAAAACGCACGAGACGGTAAAAGTTCAAATATTGAAATGGAAATTACTTTGAATTATTTTAAAAGTAAAATATTGAAATAACGATTATTTTAAAAAAGTAACGACGAAACTGCGAGATTTTTGAAGAATTTAAGAATAATTTGCAGGTGCAATTTTAAAAACTATAAAACGCGCGCGCACACACACACACATTCATATATACATATATATGTTTCAAACGTATGTTCATTGTAATCGAGTATTTGCGATTTTAACAAAATTTCGAAACCTGTAATACATCTAAAAAAAAGTTTCCATAAATATCTCAAAAAAAATTTTTAATTTCGTTTCAAACTATTACATTCTAGTCGAACCTTAAATTTCAAAATACGTCCAAAGAATAGTCAAATATAATCGTGCGAATTTTTTAATTTGTTCTAAACTCGTCGCGAATTTTAATAAAATTCAAAGTATCTCACGCAGTATATCCTGTTTCATTCTAGTCGAACTTTAAATTTTAAAATACGTCCAAAAGATAGTCAAATATAATCGTGCGAATTTTTAAATTTGTTAAATTTTGAATTTTGATAAAATTCAAAGTAACGCACACATGTTGACAGAAAGAGAAAGTGGAGCAATTGCACTACACATGCACATACATGCCACATCGCCGTGTAACTTGGACGTATCAATCGCGCGTTATGTGTAGATCAATCAGTCGGTCGAATATTTTATCACGTTCGAGGGGCCCGCTAAGAGGTTAACCGCGGGAAACGAGGAATTCGATTTCGATGGACCGCTCTGTGCGATAACTATCGAGCCTCCCCGAACGACGATTCAAATGATTTATTAAGCGTCGAACGCAGTCCCCGCGTAAATGGTTCGCGGGTTATTGAATAAAAGCGAAACCTGTTCGGCGTGTCGCGTAATTGAAAATGGCTCGACGATCGTTTCTTCTTTTCTGTCTCTCTTTTTTTTTATTTTGTTGTTGTTGTTGTTGTTGTTGATCGTGGCAAAGCGCTTTATATTTACGCAATCCAGTTCAATTTACCGGGAACGCACGCGAACGTCTCTAATAAGATTCGTTACCGGGAGAAAGATCGACGTTCTCGTTCGAATTTACCGAGAACGCAAATTAATTCCGCGAACGCGAACGAGGCAGTTTACGCGCTTGGATCCCCCCTAACGTGTCGCTCAATAGAAAAGTGGACGTAACTGGCGTTGTTATGAGAGAGGGGAGGGAGGGGGGGCAGATCGTAGATTACCTCGTGATACAGTAACTGTGCATTTGTGAGTTATGATCATTCGTGTTTTTCAGCAAGTTGCTTAGAAATCTGAAACCTGAAACCTCAGGAATGAATTATTAATATGTTATATATTTTATTATTATTTTATATTACGTATATTTAAAATTATATATTGTATATTTTTATATTATTATATTGTATATTTTCACGTATTATAATTTTATATTATATATTATCACTGACAGTGATTTTAGCGCGAGTAACGCAGAAAATTGGGCCTCTTCAGGTGCAACGCTAATGCAACGAAAATTAGCGATTGGTTGATTTGGGTAACGTGATTCGTGAGGAGGCGTGGGGTAGACCTCGAGTAGGAGTGGCGTTGTCTGCTATTGAGCGATCGCGCCTGTAATTTGTTTTACACATTAATAAAATTTTATGGCAAAAAAGTCGTCTTCATTTCCTAGTCTCTTTTGGGGCTTTCAATGAGACGAATCGTACTGGGATACAAGTCGTGCAGCATTTTTATATATATGATATTAAATATTTTTATATTGTATATTTTTTAATAATATTATTAGTACAAAATTTCTTCCGCGAGTTATTATTCCGCGATTACTTCTAATAAAAATTATACATACTTCTTTCTAGATTAATTATCTATCTGCACGCAACAAGCAAAATATTATGTTTATATTAAATATATTGTACCATATTACATTTATATTAAATATATTATACCATACTCGTTTCAAACTGTGATAGGAATTAACTTGTACGTTTTACCTCTTGTAAATTGAGTCACGGGCAGTTTTAATTCCAACATCGGCTACAAACGAAATGAAGGGAAAATTGACGAAATATGTAAAACAATTAACAGAGGAAATGCAGAATATTTGTACAGTATAAATTTGTTTGAGCACAAAGAAATAAGAAATTACAGCACAATGAATGGCAACAATAATTAATAAACTTTTGTATTCCAAATTCCTAATAATATTAACAAAAAAAAAAAAAAAAAAAAAAAAAGTGTTTGAAAGTCTTTGGTCCCACTGAAGAAGATGTGATTTTCCAATTTATCTTTGTTTCATCAAAAGCAAACGGATAAAATTATTATTTTTATGATCAATGTAAATGTTAGTTGCGGCTCTTTACAAATCAAACAGCTACATATTTCAAACTCGTTTCGTTAAAAGTTCCTCTTTTTTTCTTTTTTTTTTTTCTATTTAAAACGGAAAAAATTCTAAAAGGTGTAATATAGTTGTAAATGGCATGGGTAAATTTTCTTCTTAATCGACGCGATATTAACAAAACGAAGTATTCCAGAGTCTAAATTAACAACCCTGAAATTTCTTCTCACATTTTGTACACTCGAGGTAATCGGGGAAATGGGCACAAAACTGTGGAATTAAATGAGATTAAATGATTCGCTCTAAAGTTCCGACATATTTCGAACACTTGCTGAAAAATTTTTATTCCGCGTGTTTGACTTATTCTTAAATTAATTGTTTTACTTATGTTTCTGGATCAAAGTTAAAATTTGTCAAATTGTCATTTCTCAAATGTCATTAATTAACAGGACACTCGCTTCTATTATCTTCGGTATACAAATTAAATAATAGATTAATTTTTTTTTTTTTTATACATCTTCCTCTAGCACGGAACTGGAAATACGAACACTGGAAAATTACGTCGGATCCGCGTAAACCAGGGGGGAGGGCACGAAATCACTATTCGTAAATAAGGGGGGCGAGCGTCAAAAGCACGCAACGAAATGCTTGTTCCGCTATTTTCGCGGCGCGGGACGTTACAGTTTAATCGTCGTTACAATTCGCTGGCGTTCTGACGATTCGAAAGTCGATAAATCACTAAATGTGCGTTGCTTCTGTCCACGTCGCGTGCAGATCGTTCTTTCGAACCAGTTTCGAGAGAGCAGAGAATCACGAATCATGTGATCCAAATCAACCAATCACTAATTTTCGTTGCATCAGCGTTGCATCTGAAGAGGCCCGATTTTCTGGGTTACCCCCGCTAAAATCACTCTCAGTGATAATATAAAATCTTCTACACAACATTTCAATAAAGCGTAACATTCAATTTAATATATTCTATATACTTTTATATTCATACTAAAGTAAACTGAGAATTTGCAACGTTGACAGGTTCTTCTTCTATCAAGTTCTATCAATTCGCTCGAATTTTTCCTTTAGGAAAAGGGATGGGAGATGAGATTATTTCGTGGATTATTATTTCAGTCACAATATCACGGACGATGCAAAGAAAATAGTGGTAGCTAAACGCTTGATATAAATATAGCTCGGCAAAATGTTCGCGGTAAAATCTTACGATCTAAATGAGAACGGATTACTCATTTGCGCTTGAATTTCTTTCTAAATGTAGTGTCTGAAATTTAAGGGATGAGATCCTGTAAAATCTCAGTGTTAATAACAATGGATAAAAATGTAATATATCTATACAATAATAGAAACGTAACATATTTGTGCAATAATGATCTGAAAGTAAAAAATAGTCATGCGAGAAATGTACTAACAACTGTCAAACTGGCCGATCTCTATCATTATTTTACATAGCTTCTTTACCCAAAATGGTAAAATATGAAAGATTCATGGAAAAAAACGAGAAACGTCAAGCTTTAGGGAAAATTGATGGATACGACTAACAGGAAGTTCACGTGTACCAAAATCAGCGTAAAACTCGGAAAACTTTAATCTGCAAAAAAAAAAGAAAAGAAAAAAAAACATTGAGCTCAAAGTTTCTTTAAAGAATCTTCCTCGTTGAAAACTCGCGTTCTTTTTTTTTCTCAAGATCCGACTAAAAGTGTCTGTCGGACGTAATACGTCTCGTTTCCCCTCTCTCGACGTAGTTCGCGAACACCGACAAGTACTTACGTCTGGCAGTGACTCGAGTTCGAGCTGATCCCCGTCCAGCTTCCATCGTACTCGACGCCGCTGATTGACGCGCCAGCAGACGTAATAACGCCACAACAGCCCTTCTGTTTGGCCGCGAACGACCCTTCGACTGTCGAGGCCATCGCTGCCTGGATTCCCTTGCTTCCCCCCCCCAGAGAGGGCGAACGACTCGCGAGATTCTTGCTTCGGCGTGTATCCACTCGCTCCGTTGCTTCGTGGCCTCGTGGCTCGTTCGTTCGAAGCAAGTTGCACCGTACAGATGCTCGAGATAATCGGTTCTCCTCCTCGGTTTCCGGTTACGCTGCAGTTGCTCCCGGAGAGACTCGAGTGTCTGCTTCTTGCCAATGGGAGCACCTGCGCGCGTTAGAGTCGCAGACAGACGTTCGCAATCCTCGAATTTTTTTCGAGAGCTTTTCTCGTTTTTGAATTTTTCATTGTTTGTAGTTTTCTTTTTTTTTTCTTTTTGCGAAGTTTTATAATAGACGTTAGATGTTAGATTCACAGGCAATTGTTACTGTTGAATTATTAAAATCCTAGATGGATCTTGTCATTAAAATTTTGGAAAGGTTTGAGAAGTGAATTTTATCTTTGGATTTCTTTTTTTTTCTCTTTGTAAAGTTTTATAATAGACGTTAAATGTTAGATTCACAGGCAATTGTTACTGTTGAATTATTAAAATCCTAGATGGATCTTGTCATTAAAATTTTGGAAAGGTTTGAGAAATGAATTTTATCTTTGGATTGTTATTGAAGTGTACTATAATTAGTAGAATCTTGGAATTACTAGAATTACTAGGATTGGTAGAATATATTAGGGGCATTCACAAGTAATATCGCTTTTTTCAAATTTAATAAACGTTGCCATATAGTGGCAATAATTTAAATGAAATGAAATTTTGTAAGATATCAAAAAACAACACTTGTAAGTACCCCCATTACTCGAGTTGTTAAAATCGAATTGAATTATATGTTATATATGTTATTAGGTAATAATTAAATCTCAGAATTACTAGAATTATATAACAACCAGTAGGATATACCAGAGTTATTAGGATTGAATTGAATTAGTGTTTCATTGTCGTTAGGTAATAATTGAGTCGTACTCTGTGAAGGAAATTTGAACTTCTGAGCAACTCTCTCTCTCCTCCAAATATTGTTAGACACATTAATCGCTATTTTACTTTCACTGTATGGTTTAGGTTAGGTTAGGTTATGCATATTATGTATATTAGGTTTATGTATATTATTAATCAATCAATTGTTGATCGCATTGAGAAAGAAATCTATAACCTTCAATTCAATTTTTTTGTTTGTTACGATACTAATCTGCGGATAAAGTATACTTCACTACCTTCAAATTCAATGCTTTTTGATATTTCAGGATATCCTGCAACATTTCAACGAGTTTCGTGTTTCTAACTTTTCGTAGCAATCTTGAAGCAACTAATCCTCCATCTTCCCCCGAGCAGCTTGTTCCTTCCTTTTTCCAGTTAGACGAAATTATTATTTTTCCAATTAAGCTTCCTTGGCGAGTTCTTCCTGAAACATTCTCTCTGCACCTCTCCTTTAAAACACAAAAAGGGGAAAAAGGAGAGAGAGAGAGAGAGAGAAAAAAAGAACAGGTCTTGATTCATTTTTCGCTGAAACCATCCAACAAGCTTCCATTATTTCGTCTTTTTGTTTTTCTTTTTTTCTTTGTCCGACGAGGAGAAAACTCGATGCCGCTAACAAGCTACGTTAATTTCGAAAATCGATAGCCCGTCCGGTGCCTTTCTTTCGGCTTGACACGCCTTTTGTTTCGGGACCATCATCGATATGCACGCGTTGATGTACAGTTGTTGAGAAACGTTGAGTTTCAACAATCGGTTGATGCACGCGCGCGCGCGTTGATTATTTTTTTAATTTAACAGGGACAAGAAATTCTTCACCGGAGTTTTCTAACAAGAGTAATTGAAAAATGGAAGAATCAAATTGGGTATTTTGCGATCGTTTCTATAAATTTCATTTAATTCCTCTTACTCTCAATCGTCCATTAAATATTGTATTGTTTGCCACAGTTAGCTTTTGTCAAATATGTTTTAGTTTTTTTTAGGAATTTAGTTTATTTTATTCATGATTTATTATTTTATTCCTTATATTATTTTTTTTGGTTTTAAATTCTTTTATCCGTCCTTTAAATCCCAATTACCCAAATTTTCTGAAATCTACAATTTCTTCTTTTTCTCTGGAAATTGAAGGATCTTTTTTTAAAAAATTAGCATAAAGGAGCAATTTCTGCGTTAAGGGAAATTAATATCCCTTTCTAAAATTCGATAAAATAATTATTAAACCGACGTGCCATTAAAATATATAAAATTAAATGGATCTACAGTGTATAGGAATTGGAGAATTTTTTTATTAGGCAGGAGGATTTACAATAAAATTTACATGCAAGAAAAATAAAATTTCTCGTGTAGAAGTTTGGCATTATTTAAGAATTCTATGTAAAATTACTACTAAACCGACGTGTTATTCAAATTTAAATTAACAATATAGTATAAAATTGAACTGGCTTCGTTGTATTAGTAAAGAGCAGAGCTAAGCAAAGCAGAGCAGAGTTCTTAGCTAAATTCCACTATCTCGAGCAGCAATAATATTTCTTTTAAAATGAAACAGTTCTTTCTCCCCTGTGCGTCTTCTCCTCCCTTATATCTCTTGCTCCTTAATTGAATTCTGATTCACGCGAAGATTAAGATGCCTCTCGCGAAGCTTACGAACTCTGAAATCGACGATTATCTCCTGTCGGTGAAATTTACGGCTGTCTACCTTGTAATAAATCGCCGAGTTCCGAACAATTGGTCCAAACGAAAAGTCTGAGAGCTGATTAAATCGTACGTTGGGACTCCTCCCCCTCTGCTCGACGATGAATGAAGGTTAGCAAGATCGTTCAACTCGTTCATGGATCTCTCACTGCGTCTGTTAATGATATTTTTGTCCCCTTCGTGTTTCCTTTTTGTTTTTCTTATTTTATCGTCATTCCATTGTTATTTTGTTATTTTATTTTATTATTATTTCTTTTTACTTGCAATTTTTGATCTGTGCAGATATTTACGCATAATTCGCATTTTTTTTTTAATAGAATCTGAAAGATAGAAACAGAAAGAATTTAGACCACTTTTGGAAAACGAAATTATATTTATATTCATAGCCTTTGAGTAGAATAATATTTGGTGGATTAAATTTCTTTTTTTAAGAAAAAATTACAGATAATCAGTATTTCTTATTTTACATAATTCGTACGTAATCTCTCATAGTTTTATCGAACAGTTTGCTCGTTAGATATTTCCAAAATATAACTTTTATCTACGTCGATACATTCTCAGAGTTACATTCAGAGTTAGCGGGCAAATAATTACAATAAAAACGAATAACCGCAGTGTCAATAATGTTGCTCGTCTTGGATAAAAAATTTCTCGCGTGATTAACTAAAATTATTCGATTAAGCCAGACACATGGGCAATGCTACGAACGAAAATACTGTTTCACTTAATACAGTTATTCTCTCTGGAGAAATCATCTCTTCATACTGCAAGTTTCACTTCATTTTCCGCGAGGAATTAAATTCTCTCTCTATTCTCTCCGTATATTACTTAAACGTTAAACTGAAATTACAAAATTCTTCGAATAGGAAAATAATAGGCTCGAGTGTTCGAATATTGAGACGTCGCGTCGTAAATAAATTTAATAAATTAAAATTCAACTCATCAATGATAAATTCATTCAAAATTCCATTGTAAACGTGATAATTCAAAGTTATTGCGTTAGCGTAGTAATTCTGCAACAATCAAGAATCAACAAATGTCGTTATCATTGTTTGTTTAAATTTATTTATAAAGCCAATTAATTGTTACGTGTTTACAATGATGTGTAATCAATTGAGTTACACGAAGTTTGACCTGAAAATAATACAATTTGACCTGCATAAAACATCTAACGAAAATTACAAATTAGTCATTTTGATCACTTTGACAATTCTGGTGTTAATTATAATTATACATTTATCGATTAACAAAATTATATTTACTTTGATGGCTTATAGTATTATGTAGTATAGCACATAATAGTAAGTATTATAGTATAATAT
Source organism: Melipona beecheii (assembly GCA_032399605.1). Lineage (NCBI taxonomy): Eukaryota > Metazoa > Arthropoda > Insecta > Hymenoptera > Apidae > Melipona > Melipona beecheii. Next base: position 3,803,617 of record JAUCMO010000504.1, on the reverse strand, counting down.
AGTACAATATAATAGTATAGTATAGTATAATTTAATCAATTATTTTTTCAAAGTAAATCACGAGCTGTTTAACTATTAATTTTTTGTCATTTAGTAGATTTTGAATAACTTTCCCTGATTCTAATTATCTTCTCCAAAATTCAAATCTAAACGCCTTAACGACGCATTGACGAGATTGCAAAGCAATGAGCTCAACTTTGTACAACTTTGCAGAGGATTAATAATTGATTATTCAGGTCTCTGAACGCAGAAATACGCGAATGATATTTTTCTCGAGCGTTGTAAAAATCGAAATACTCGCGTACCCTAAAAATGGCTCGTTTGTTCGTTTTCTTTTGACGCTGGAAGCGGCTTGTGACGAACGTTCTGGCGTGTGCATCAATAAGGATTCGTCCGGCCAGAGAAATGCCGGATTAAGGTCAGTTGTCTGGAAGAAATTCGTTCACGGATTGCGACGTATTTTCGGGAACACCGGCAGAAATAGGTTTCAGCGAGCGAGAGAATTTTTTTTCGAATCAAACGAAACGCGAACGTTTAACATTCTGCTTTCGCCGGATTTTCCATATTTGTACGACAGACCATTTTAACTATGTTTGTGGAGGTAATTTTTATCAATTTTATTTTCTGCAAAGTTGTTTTAAATGAAAATTATATACTTTTTTTTTGGATTTAATATTTCAATTTGGTTCATCAGAGTATGACGTAGGTGAGATATTTTGAAATTTTATTGTGACTATAGTGCGAGACTATAGGCTCGGTTGTCACGATTATGTCAATGAAGTTTAAAACAAATTTGAGATTCATTAGATGTGAAGATTTTGCAGAGATCGTAAAAATTTTGTTCATCAGTAAGCGTTAACGTAACAATTCTTCAAAACGTTTGTTATATGTTTTTCATATTGTCTTTTTACTGAACATATCACTGAAAGTGATTTTAGCAGGGGTCTTCAGGTGCAACGCTAATGCAACGAAAATTGGTGATTGGTTGATTTGGATCACGTGATTCGTGAGGGGGCGTGGGGTAGACCTCGAGTAGGAATGGCGTTGTCTGATACTGGCGATTGCGCCTGCAATTTGTTTTGTATCGATTCAAATGTTTGCACATCGATAAAATTTTATGGCAAAAAGTCGTTTTCATTTCCTAGTCAGAAAAGTTGCTTCTGGGCCTTTCAATAAGACGAATCGTACTGGGGTACAAGTCGTGCAGTTTTTTTGTATTTTCCATCTGAAACTTTTTATTTAAAAGCTAACTAAACTTCAATATACGTCGATCAACTTCAGTTTCAATTTTAGTATTGATGATTGACGTCATTTTGAAGTTTCATCGTACATAGCAATCTATCATTCTCAGTAGTTTTTAGAATTACAATATTCCAAAATTCTGATTTCATGAAAAAGTCTGTTTAAAAAACATGCAAATATCGTGTAAAATTTCTAATTTGCAAATCAGCAAAATTAACCATCAATTTTAATAATCACCAATAGTATCAATTCAAAGTTTCACTGTTAACAGCAGTATACATAATTTTGTCATGCAAAATTCATTTTAAAACAAAATTTCAGTGAAAAAAATAATACAGAATGATCAAGATTAACATGAGCTTAACGTTATAATAACACGCAATATTAAATTTCATTTCGTTGTCAGTAACGATCACGTTGCAATTTTCATTGATTTTGCGAATTTCACAAGTGTTGTGTATGAACGCGACGATTGAAGGAAAAGGGAGGAGATGTGCGTCGAGAAAGTTCCGATAGTCGAAAGAGACGGCGCAATTGGTAATTGGTAACTTTTAGCAGAATGAAGTTAACGCTGAGAGGGAGAGGGAGCGAAGAATTAAATTCCAGCTGCATCTACCAAGCGCTCGGGGGTTGATTGTTGCGTCTTTGGCTTTTCTCTGGCTTGCCAAATTCCGCGAGCATCGCTGTTTAAAAACTTGCGATGTTGTCGATTCGTTAACGATTGTTAATTAACGTCGGGAAAACGAAATCAAACTGGAAGGAAGTAGAAAATTGTTGACAGAGATGTGATTTCATACAGTTTAACATTAAAATATTAAAATCGAATTAAAATCTTCCGTCTATTTTTTTTATCTTTTTTTAACTTTAATTTCATTGCTAATTACGATTAATAACTCAACACACAATATTAATGCATAACAATGTGTTATTTAATATTATTGATTATTGTAATAATTTATTGTTGTTACATATGATGTGTTACCTTTTAATACTATAATATACATATTAGTAACGTATTATTTATAACATTTAATATGTTGTCTTTTGATACTATAATTTAACGCGTTGTTTAACTGTGTAATTAATTTAATACTTGAAATTTTGCTATATGAACAAATAAAAGTTATATGTCTGTGATATACTTGCAACACACAATTCGTAGTGTTAGAATGTTAATAAGAAGCATTGTATATTTTTAAATTTGTTTCAAACTTGACCAATATAGTCACGAGTGTTTTATGTTGTTTCATACGTATTCAAAAATACGTTCCTGCAAGCGTTTGATATACATATAATATACAACATAAAATATTAAATGGAAAGATTGTTGAACTATAATATTTATAAAGACAATATTTTGTAATATATATAATGACGAATTATCATCACAGTCATTGACAATGTACTTTTAGATTTGTTTGATGTTGTTTGATACCGTTTTTACACAACGAGCATTATATTGTTCATTACTTATAGTCTTCGAATATATATTCGTGAACGAACGATACGAATCGTGAGTTTTATTGCTCGCGATGTAGAACATTTTAAAGCTTTACACAAACGCTGTGTCGCGGCTGACGTGCGTCGATTATTCAAAGAAAATGAACCTGGCGCCACGTGGGAAATTGAATTCTTCGCGCGAGGGATTATCGATACGTTCAGAAATTGCTCCGCGTCCACAAGTTCGCATTCTCCATCCACCTTTGGAGCTCATCGTCCTCGAACAGTATTCCGACCGCCGTTTCGAAACGTCGACTTGAACGTTGTCGCGAGAAAAACGAATTCCCTTGCAACTCCAACGAAATCGTCCCGTAATTTCGAAAATTACAACTATAACTCTAAAATTCCAACAATTTCTATACAATTCTCAGTATGAAACTTTCAATTTGTCAAATCAGCAAATTGAATCTTCTATTTAGTCTTGATCTAAATATTAAAAAAAAAAAAAAACTCTTTAGTGTGTTTCAATTTTTAGTGTAATTTGATAAATTTAATTTAGTTTAATTGTTTACGAAGAATAATAAAAATTAACGAATTAGCACGCGCAGAATCAGAAGAGATGACAGATTTCTAAGAAATTGTGTCGTCTTGTTGCGTCGAATCGATTATTGCGATTTATCGTCATCTGCAAATGACGCGAGCATTCAGCGTGTTGCTCCTTTGTCGCCGCCGAATGTTGCGAAATTAAGAAATTCTAGCTGCAGGATAAAGTTGACGCGAGGAGATTCAATTCCAAGTTGCACTCTCTAACGGGAAGCGGGTTCTCCTCGCGTTCGGGAATTATTCGCCTTAATAATTCATCCCCTGTCCCCGTTGAGATTTCATTTCATACACTGTCATGGCGTTCTAATTTAAATTCCAATTCAAATCTAATGCGGGCACGCGCAAAGGATGAAAGGATCCTGTCAAATTCTCCAATTGAAAAATTCTCGATTCTCCGAACTTTCTCGAATTCAACGTTCGTTTTATCGTATAAAATTTAAAATAACAGAAAATTATAAGAGAAAATTATAATCATTTGAAGATTAACCTCTCACTGACAAATAACTATAACACGTTATATATTTCGTAATGTTCTAATGAAGATTAATTCCGAAAATCACTGTTGACACACACACACACACAAAGAAAAACAAGAAAAACTCGAAATCCCAGAAAGAAGATTATCCAAATCTAATTTCACTGTTGACACAAAAACAAAAAAAAAGAGATCCAAAATCCCTGGAAGAGGACTGCAATCACGAAAAGAAGTTTCTCTCATTCAACACGGACGAAAGACACTGAAACTCGGCTCAATCAGGTGTCTGTGTAACCAAATTGGATCGAGTTCTCTCCGACGAACAACACACACATACACACACATATATATCGTTTTTCCCTGCAGTTTTCAACCGACTCGCCGGCACGCGGCGAAAACGCTCGTGTCACGCCTGAAGAGACTATTTTCACGCGCGTCGAGGGTTAATTAACGTCACGTCGTCCGACGTAGACGGAAGTCAGTCTCGAATTCTCCATCTCGATCCCTTTCACACCACCCCACTCTCCTCTCCTTTCGTCTCTGTTCGTCATTCGGACCACGGGAGAAATCGTTATTCACGCTTGTTCTCCTCGATTTCTTTCGGCTTCTGTTTACGGATCACTCGGACGTTGCTCCGCCATCTTGTTTCTTCGTTTTCCAGTTCGTCGGTCGCACGTCCGACAGAATTCGTTCCTCTTTGTTTTCCTGCTTTTTCTTGCTTCTTCCGTATTTCTTTTTTCTTTTCTTTCTTTCTTTCTTTCTTTCTTTCTTCTTTTATCGGGAAAACAACATTCGCGTTTGTCTGTTAAAGGGTTGTCTTCATTATTGCACGAAAAGAAGTTTGCGGTTGTTTCGTTGGTTGTCCAAAAATTTAGTGCTGGTTTTGAAACGATAATAACGCGAGTAATGGTACTTGTCTGTCGATGTAGTTAATTAAATAATCAGTCAGTTGTGTGTGTTTTAGAGTTGAAGTTGTCAATTTGTTCACGAAAATTTAAAATTCGAATGCAACAATTAGCCATCAGCCAAAGAGAATTATTTCAGTCTTCTAAAATCGAAGATAAAAAAAAAAAAGAACGGAGAATAGAAAATTCATTTTTGAAATTGGCTTTTGTAACTCGAGTGAGATTTTCGTCGAATGAAATGAATTTGATGGTGGATGGAACTATTTGTTTCATTGTCGAAATTCTAAATGAAGCTTTATTTCTTTATTAGAAAAAAACGAACGACCTTGAAATTGACCGTCGTAATTCGAATCTTTAATTAACACAAGTACGAAATATAAATAATGAAGCCACGGACGATCAAAGTATGAAACTCGTGTCTTACAAGTTTTGTACACAAACTTGTAACGACAAATCATTGAAATCTTTGAAATTGAGTAAATCTAGAAAATTTTAACGAAAGATTATAATTTTATTATAAAATCAGCGTAATCCACCCTAAAAATAAGTAAGCAGTTTTAATTTTACTGGATAAATTTTCCCGCGTAAATAAATTACACCGACCAAAGTATTCTCAAGTATTTTGAACACAAAAATTGAACTTTCGTTCACTCTCTAAATCCACGGATTTATTCGAGCTAGAGTAGCTACTAAGCCAGCGATTTCTAACCAATTTTAAGCGGTGAAAATTTTCAATTAAAAAATCTCGCGTTCTCCCGAATCTCCGAGTGTCGAAGCGCCAAGCGACTGCAATTACAACTCGCTCGTCGTTCGGGCTCGATCGTTTCAGTTTCTCCCCGCAATTTTATATTCCACTTACTCCATTGGAATTTCTCCTCCCATTGATCTCGAACGACGTGCAGCTCGGTACCCAGTTGCTCGTAGCATTAACGACCACGCGATTTGCCTCTAATTTAACTTGGCCGACAGTTTGCTTTTCTCGTTCCTCGTTCCTTCTTTTATTTCACCCTGTCTTCGCGCGGTGAATAAAAACTTTGGAATTCTCTGGAGGAGAACGTTTCGTTAGCCCTTCATCTTTACGATGTTTCTTAAAATTGGTTTCGTCGGGAGATATAGCGATTAGGCATCGATTGTAATTTTTAAAGAGAGCATTATAATTTATTACAATTTATTATAATTTATTATAATTTACTTATATTTTCTTTGACTTTTTCTTTTAAAAAGGAAAGAGAAATTTTTCCCCGTTCTTTTGTAATATGTTTCAACAATGAAATTTTAACTAATGAAACGATGACACAAAGTAAATAAATTATTCAACAATAACAAAGTAAATTATTTTATTTATTCTCTCAAAAGTCAAATTGAATTTATTGCTTTTTATTGATTGCCTTAATTTCATCTATTCGTGAGTTTCGTCTGCAATTTTTTCCACTTTTCGAAGAAGCTATAAATTATTCTAGGATCATTTCGTTTGCCTGAAATCTACGTAATTTTTACCACTGTGCACCGACTTGTCTGATTTACTTTCTTTTTTTTTTTTTTTTTTATCTAACAGACTGGGCTTATTCTTCTTAATAATTGAATTTCATTGAATTATTGATTATTGATTAAACTTTCACGAAGGATGAACGAAGCATTGAGATTGGCCGACTTAGCATTTCTGACGTTTGCTCGCAATTCACCAGCTTTTTCAATATCGTCGAACGTTCCCACGACTTTCCCGCTCCCTGCTGTACGAGAACCTTCGCCTTTCTTCTTCCCTTGTCGAGCAAGACAGCCTTTGATATTAAAATTCTGAAATTAGTTGCGAAAGAATTCTTCGCGCAAACAGTTTTTCATTGGATCTGAAGTCGATTATGAGATTCGAGGTATTGAAATGCCTGAAACGTGGAGAAAGAGCTACTGCTTGGTTACGTAACGTTGAATTTTTTTATTTTCATGTATGTATTTTCATTGAATTTATACGTTGAATGTAATTTTCTATCAGGCAATTTCGGCATGAAATTGTAAAATGTGTGATTTACGTGTGCGTACGCTTATCTTAGCAATTTTTATACCAAGTTATGCGAATATGTTAAAGTAATTCCTGATTTTGACGTAGATAAGTGTTGAAAATTTTGCTTTTAATGTAAAAAAGTATCGAAAGTGTGAATATTCTAAGTATTTATTCAAATTGCCAATTAATTACATTTCAGCTTTGATACCTTTACACGAAGAATTTAAATTTTCAATACAATTGTTGCAACATAAATAAGTACTGAGTATATAAGCTCAAACTTTCAATTAATAGAAGTTTAATTCAATTCTATATAATAAATAGTAAAAGATTATATTAAAGTAATAGTAATATAATAGTAAAAGATTAAGTTTTTGGTATAACGTTTAAAATTATTACATGTTGTTGTAAACAGTCGGTCAAACTATTGAGATAAGTGAGATAATTATTTAAAAAGTCGAGTTCTCGATGTCGTTGTAAATAACCACTAAAATAATGATACGTTAAACCAAAGCTGACTAACTGGCGGCCCGCGAGCCTTTGCCCCCACTTTCCTGATCGGTAGCGCTACCCCCTCCACTGTCTCGACGTCTGTCCACTGCGTGATGGCACGGCGGGGAAATTTCAATATAGCGGAGAGATGGATGTAGTGGAGGGGGGAGCGCTAGAAAAGTGGGGGCCGCCAATTAGTCGACTCTGGGTTACAGTCTGTTTAGTGTTAATACAGACTGCATATCCACCGGAATCGCTCGATTCTTTGTTCGATAATTTCACTGACGGACGTCGGCTTGGAAAATTGGATATTTCCTGGACGTTCTCCAGAAATAAATGAATCGACGTTCTCGCGCATGCAAGGAGCATATTTCTCCTTTTCCCGGAGGGGAGCTTGTCGTTCGTGCAAGAACTTCACCAAAGCTTCGAGGAACCGTACGAACGACTGCCTCTTTCTCGTTCCCCGTGTTTCCTCCTTTCTTTCTTTCTCTTTTTTTTTTCTCTCGTTAATAATGAGCTCGTAGCTTTGAAGTTGCCAGCCTCGCTTCTTCCGCTCCCTTTTTCCTGTCTTTGTTTATCGCGACTCGAGAGCAGGGTAGGAAGCCGCGTGATTAAAACGACCTGGACCGCGGCACGTTTCGCCGATGAATCTCGCTCGTCCTTCGGATTCCGAGATGAAACTGGTCGGGACGAAATCGCGGCACGTTTGCGTTTGTCGGATTTGGAGACCGCTCCGGCGCATTTGCAATGCCGAGTCGGATGTTTTGTGGGATACAACGCGGATTTAAAGGGTTCTTGCTTTGTTTTTTTTTTTTTTTTTTTTTTTGTGTGTGGCTGCGAATGTTTGAGTTGGGAATCTGGGAATTGGTTGGTTCTCGTCTGAAGTTGAACGTGGCAAGCGAACTGCAGATTTCTGGAATGTTTCTTAATTAAAGAATCGACGAGGTGTTTGTGACGTAAGAAGAATAGTATAATATTGCAGAATATTGTTATGTAGTTACGCTATTGTAGTTATACTATTTTCCATGGTTACATTTATAGTAGTACGCTACGCAGTTTTATATTTTCACGGAGTATAATTTAAAAAAGAAGGCAGGATTCGACTAAAAATTTGCCTCGTCCACTTAAATGTTATAACAGGTGGTTCGTTTCATATATTTTTGCATGCTGCAAAAATGTTTTTATTTCGAAAATTTCTCTTCAGTTGCTTCGGTGAAAATGCAAATAATTGAAATACACCGTAAACTAGGTAGTGTTTCGAGAATCGTATAAATAAATCTGTTTGTCATTAAAACAAAATTATTACCGAAACAAATTTATTCGTTGAATTTTAAACACCGAAGGCACAGAGAGCGAATTGTTTCTATTTTTTATAGAATTATACTCTAATCACGTAGAATTATCGTCTTAATTAAAGTTAAAATTAGTTCGTTGCCAAAAATATTATCTTCGTCTGGAACGAAACGAATTACGAAAATTCATTTGCCAAACGCCGAACGTGAATTTCACCAGAGTTCCCGTCTGAGCCGACCTTGATTTGTTGAACACTCTAGTTGCATACCGGATCTTTTCGTATTCGAATTTCATATAATTTGCCAATCAATTCCGTTCTCGATGCTGATGAAACAAAAAAGAACAAGGAGGACGAGACCTTCTTCTATGATCAAAGACAAGCTTCTTTGTGCGCGAAAAGATTTCGTGCCTGATGAAAAATCCGTTTCATCACTTTCTCGCGATCGTGGGAATGAAATAACGAAATTCGTAAGTAATCAGTATCAAGGACATATATACATATGTGTGTGTGTGTGTGTGTGTGTCTCACTGATCATCCAACGGGCTGAATATCTCGCTCCGAGAACTTCATTCGAGCTGTTCGACCTACTTTTCTCTCGGTCGTCGCCTAATGCGAATTGATTTCTGGATATTGGACGTACAGTGCGAAATTTCGCGTCTTCGCTGTTGTTTCTTGCTTCAAATAAACGTTTCGTATCGTTCGCGGCACTTGAATAAAAGCGTTTTCTTTGAAACTAGCTCAAAGATTCATTGAGACGTTCGATTAATTTGAGAACGCAATCACCTCCATTAATACTCCAACGTTAAATATTGAAACTGTTGTGATTTTCTACAACGACGAACCTGGGCTCGTTTTAAAGTCCGAAGCCTCTACTTTCGAAATGGATGACTCGTTTTATTTTGAGAAATTTTCACGCTGCAAATATTTAAGAAATTCCCAACAAGAAGGCACTTTTCTTCTCGAAGAAACACACGTGAAAACATTGAAAATTTTTTTTTCGTAAGTAAATCTCCAACGGATTTGAGGATTGAATATTTATAACGACCAGAGAAAACTTGATGTATAATTTTTTTTGGTATTTTATTGAACATTGAATATTAGGCTTTTGATATTCAAAGTTCGATAAAATGGCGAAGAAAGAATCGTACATCAAGTTTTGTCGGGGGTCACTGTGAAAAAAATGCTTCAGTCTTCAAATCTGTCGTAAATTCACTCGTGAACAAAATTTTTCAATGTTTTTACATACGATGACAATTTATAGTACCATCTCCACTTGCTGCGTGATGTAAAAATCAAAGAAAATGTTTTGAAATGAAATAAACAATACGTTTTGAGGTTTAAAATAAACCCAGGTTCTTTTGTTACGGAGTATAAATAATAGTATAAATTTTTAGTGTCCGAATATTAATTGAATATTAATTGAACTCCTGTACGTGCATAGTTAGAAAAATCAACTTAAATATTGCGTAACTATTAAGCAATATATATTGTACAATTTTGTTGAACAATATATGATGCATGAACCTGTCGTATAATTATATAACGCGAAATATGCATGAAAATGCATTTTTTCCCCAAATTTATAGCAAAAAATATTTCTTCCTTTTTTAAATAGCTTGCATCATGCGTGTGTATTTTTTTTGTAAGCAGTGTGTTTTTCCCTTAAATTCAATCAATTTGGTGATCTATTAATATGTTCGTAATTCCAAATGAAAACATAGTTTGTTGGTATGTGCATATTCATGGAAATCACACATCTATCGATTGAAATATATTAAACGATATATTGTATAATTATATTGAACAATATATCGGTGTATGATATTGTATTGAATGTATTTTATGATCGAATTGAACAATATATACACAAAAGTGTCTCTTAAATTTATGCCAAAAAGAAGAGAAATATTTGTTCGTTCTTTTAAATAATTTTTAACATTGCATGAATTGCTCGTATGTGATTGTTGCAATGACATAGTAACAAACAAAAATATCACGGTAACTCGATTCTCGAGTCACATAACATCGTGTAAATTGTACATGAAGTGATGAAAACAATCTTTGATACTTACTTCAATTGTTCTGAAAAGAAAAAAGGGTAATTGTGCAACTAATGTACAATAGAATTTCACTTTGACAATTAATAATTACGGTTTCGATCTGTGAATCATTTATTATTGTAATAATTTAATTGCGTTGCTCCACATTTTACTGTGCGATGTTTTTTAATTAAATTGTTTCTTCCGCGTGGTGAATACCTCTCGTATAAAGATTTTAATAAAAAAAAATGGCGTTTAAACTTGTTTTCGGACACACGCCGAAATGGGGGTTATTCTGTGACCCATTTATCAAGATACCGCGAACGTGTTAAATTCGGCATAAAATACCCGATGAACAATTGATTACCCCTCAGCTGCCATTCTTGTTTCGAGATTGAAATATTCGAGATCACGGTTAGTGAATTCAGGTTGGATTTTGAAATATTTAATTCCATTTTCTATTTTACGTTCGACGTTGTAAACGCCATTAATACCCAATCGTTATTGCTAACACCAAAATGCAAAATTTAAATCGACGAGTTCGAGTGATGAAAGAAAAAGAGAAAGAAAAAATATTCGCCAGTAATAGAATATAAAATTTAATGACATAATAGTAAATAGTAAATACAAAGTGATGGAGCTGTGACGACCAACTAGAAATAATTTATTCGAATTATTCAGCATCGATACGGGAATAAAATCTTACTGTTAAAATTGATATTAAAGTTATTGATAAATTCATTCTATTATTGATACATTACATCTCATTGTTGAAATTATTCTACGTGCGTCGAAGAGGCTCAAACGATCAGTGATGATAATCTGGTTGAACTTGTTTCAAAGAAACGAAATTACTACATCCCCTTCTCTCCTCTCCGCGACGTGAACAAGTTCCGTCGATCGAAGGATCGTTTCCACGAAAAACAGGTTACCGTAACGCGACGTTTCCACGTTGGAAAGCGTGACAGACAACACTAATCACGCGTCGCGACCACCCTACGAGGAATTTATTTGCACGATGTGTGACTCTGATAAGGGAGGCGCGATCAGCCGCACGCACCGTGCTCTTGCATGCTTCGACACGCGCGCGCGCGCGCATGCTTCTGAAAGTCATAGATTGAAATTCCATAATTTAGCAACGATTAATTCCAGAAATTGAAATACTTGTTGCGTTGAGTTAAATTTTTAAAGAATTTTTAAACAATTCCCTTCGGATTTGTGTCTATTTGTATTATTCTTTCGAAATAACGTGAATTTATGGAACTGATGAAGGCATAGCGCGTTACTTCATATTTATGGTTAACGTTTTTCGTGAAAGAATTCGAACATTTGTAGAAACTTTTTCGTAAGTCTGGAGGTTTAACGACGTGTGACGAATTAAAAATGCCATCATTTTTTAACTTTTAATAAACAGAGCAATTATTTTATTATTGATTGTGAGATCATCTAGAGCGGAGCGGGCTGACTGGCGGCCCTCACTCTGCTGATCGCTAGCGCTACCCCTTCCACTGCATCGATTTCTCCGCTACATTGAAATTTCCTCGCCGTACATGAGCCCCACTCCAGGTACTGGAGAGGTCAATGCAGCGGAGGGGATAGCGCTAGCGATGAGGAGAGTGCAAGGACCGCCAGTTAGCCGACTCTGATTTAGAGTACTGTCACCAGAATACTAGAATCGCTACAATGTTTTAGCATAGATTAAACACTCGAAAAGTTAATACGTAAATATATTATATTATATTGTACTATATGTACATAATATACGAATATGTTTTGATATTTTATTAACATTGATCAAGCTAGAAACAAGTATAAAAATATTATATTAGTCGAGTGTTTGAAACAAATTTAAAATTGCACATGTATAGGTATAGAAATTACAATTATGTGTTTGATACAAAAGTACATTCTATGTCGCAGATGACATTTATAATTGAAATATTACGAATAATAATTTTTAAATTTCTTTCTATTGCAATTTAATAGCTTTTTTCAGAGAAATTCAAAATATGATAATTTATAGTGTTAATTTACAATATAGCATCAACATTATAATATATTTTAAATTTCTGCTTACGAAAGCTTGCAAATGTTTGTACAAATTTTGTTTGTTTCAAACTTGAGTTTTACACGGACATTGCACCGACAGAAACGAAATTTTGTTTACGGGGGCAGTTCCGACGCAGTCTCAGTTTCTTATCCGATTTCTGTCCGCCCCGAACATTTCAAGATGTCGCCATTACGGAATTAATTGCTGTCGAAGAGATTGAATGGCGTTTCCTCCTTCTCTCTCTCGAGTTCTATCGAGATTCGGGGATCCAGGTTTCTCGTTCGCGTAATTCCCAGTATTTAACAACTTGTCCCACCGTTCCTCCGCCTTGGAAAATCCCACGGGACTGTTGAAACGAAATTCAAACCTGAAACTGAGGCCTCTTTAAGAAATTCTCAGTCTATCGTTACGGTGCGTTCATCTTGGTAAATATCAACGTTCCGATTTAGAGCGTCCAGGATTCATTCGGAGTTGTGTCAATACAGTTAGTTTTATGAATCATTTCCCGTTGAATCTTATTTTTACCTGTAAAAGAGAATTTCAAGTATTTGTTCGACATTTCTTCAGATTTCAAAATTGATGTGGTTCTAGAAAGAATTCATATTTTTGCGAATGTAAAAATATCAGATATTAATAACAGTATTATATTTTTTTAATGGTTTCTACTAATATTTGTATTAACGTTAAAATGTGATAGTTAATTATACCCCCAAAAAAAGACCTTCTGACATGCAGATGTATAACCACGAAAATTCAAAAAGTTGACAAATGTTCACGAATATCATACGATTAGAAAAATTTAAAAATACAAAAGAAGCAGAATTTTTCACGAAACTTTATAAGCTTCAAAGGATTTAAAATAATTTTTCGCAAAATTCGAGCAAAGTCTTGTATTCCTTATCGCATTACAAGCCTTCTTTCATGCGAGCCTCGTGCTTTAATAGTTGCCGGTTCTAACGTTAAGGGAGGTTCTCCTCTTTGAAAACGATTTACTCTCCGATATAAATGCACGTACGTGCACACACTCACACACGCGCATACGTTTTCTCCCTTTCAGCGCATAATCATCACATTTTTCTGAAACTCTTTTGCTCGATCTCTCTCTCTCTCTCATGCATCAGAATCAGCAGTATTTTCCATTTTCAAACGTTGGATCTCAGGTAACTGATGAATGTGTGCATATCTCGCCACACTGTCGATCAGGGGAGTGCCATTTTTCAATCGAAATGTTACAGAGAATGATAAATGGACCATGCACGAGTGTATTACACGTACTGAACAATACATTGAAAGCAATAACGCAGGAGCTTCGTGGGTCTGAAGTCGAGACACGAATGGGATTTCCATTCGAAACTGATCTTGATCTCCGGTTTTAGTAAATCGTAAACGAAACTGTTCGTTGTCAATTGCGTTGTCAGGAGGAATAATTGATTTGTTAGCATTTTGCGCTCGAGTTTCACTTTTTTGAATGAAATGTAGCCAACTTGAAAGCTATTAAAATTAATAGAAGCATTTCGTTTCTAAAAGTATTTTACTATTTAATTTACCATTTTATTTTTAGTATGTGTTTTACACGTTGCACTATAGTTGCGAGATTGTTGGAAAATGTTGAAAATAATGTTTCATCGTGTTTATTGTTCATTTTGTTCCCTGTAACATCGAATTAACCTCTTGCGTTGAAATGACGCAAGTATTTTCTCAGTTTAAGTATATTTAAGTATAACCCAGGCAAAACAAATAGTAAATTTATTTAGTCGTATCATACCGACGAGTTCAAAAAAAACAAAGCGACGAATTGTTGTATACGGTTTGGTCACTCGTTATGGTCCGCAATCAGTTGCCAGCGCAAGTGGTTAATAAAGAGAAATGTTAAGGATCGACATTAATATAATTCAGTTACACTGATTGTGAGTGTTTTTATTTAGTTTGCATTAATTCGATGTTCCTTCAGCATTTTATTCTGCGAAAAGAAATTCAGAGATTTCCTACCAAAAAGGTGAATCCTATTTCGTGTGTATTTTCTTCTTTTTTGTAAATGTCGGTTTACCACTAGAGCGAGAAGAATTTTCTTGGCCAAACAAGTACCTTTGAACTTCAGAACAAATTTCTCTCGTTAATTGACGCGTCTGTGCACCGTCGGATCGAGTTATATCGATTATATTGTTGCGAATAAATGAAAGAAGGTTCTTGGAAACGAATCAATTTCGCCGTGATGGAAAGCATCGCGGTATACAACTGCTGAATCTTTCACAAGTAATCGTTTGCTTGGAACGTAAGGAATATCCGGAAATAACGACCTTTGCTGAATATAGTTACGACACAACGCTCACGTGTGAAATTGTGCAAACATCTTTACACTGTGATAGAGACAGTTGAACTTTTATTCATACGGTTGTTACGTTTCTATAACGCGGGTATTCGTGTATAGTTCTTTTCATGCAGAGATTGAAAGCGTATAATTATTCTTAATATTCTTCTTTTGAAATTGAAAAAATGATCTTGAAAAATGTAAAACATATTATTGTTTCAATGATTGTTGAAAGAACACTAGGACATGTTGATATTACGATTTAATTATACATTTCAGTATGTACATTCAATTCCTGGTTGAACGAGAAATTTCGTGTAATTTCATTAATGAGTAATTTTTATTATGATTTTATAGTTTTACATTGAAATGAAATTTTTATTCGTCAGGATCAACTTTTACTTGAATTTAACTCGAATGTTTTATTCTTAAATTCGGTCCACTTCGAATCTTTCTTCATGCAGCGACTCAATTACATTGAACGGTTCTGAACGACAACGAGCACGATACACGTAATAAATAATATTATCACAGGATGTAGATACATAAAAATTGCAGGATGTGAATTTTGTAATTTTATTATCGTATTTCGTTCACTTTCGCAGAATGAAAATTATTAGCTGTTCTTTGGCTTAATCGTTTTCCTATCGACCTGCTGGTAATCTCTCATTATCCCTCCCTGTTCCCTTCATTTCCCCTTGACCACCCTTATTTCGCCGTCGAGGGTTCAGGTGAAACTGAATCATCCTTCAACATCCTTCATTTTTTTCCTCTCGTGTTCCCTTTCTCCCCGATTTTTCATAATTTTCTCTTACCTTACCTTTAACCTTTTCTTTTCACATCATTATTTCCTTTCCCTCGCTTTCGTTTTAAACTTTTTTCTGATTTCTTTCCCTACCATAGCTTCTCGATTCGTTGTACTTTCTTGTTAACCTCCTCTTCTGTTTATTTCCCCTCCTTTTTCTGGATTTAACTTAACTTAATTTGCAGTGCTGTGTTCTTCAGTTAATCTTAATTTTCAAACATCATCGTTTTGTATGCAGTCTAGAAATATCCTTCTTTTCCTTCGTGTTTATTATTCTTTCGTCAACTGTCTCTGATTCTTTTGCTTTCAGTTTTAATTTTTCTATTTTCGATTGTTACATTTTTCTTTCTGAATTTGATTATCGTTCTGTGTCGATGGTTATTTATCAATTCTCTTGTATTCTTGCTTTTTCTAAATTCTTTCTTTTGATTAATTGTTAATTACATTCTCTTTCTTCTTCGTTTTATTTCAACATTCTTTTCCTATGGCATTCCATATTTTCATTTCTTATGATTCTCTCATATTTCACAGAGTGCGAGGAACAAAGTTTTACGACACAGTAAAGAAAATACTTCTAAATAATCTGAAATAAATAATACTTTTTCGAAATTTCTGAAGGTGTGGAATAAAAGTGCGACGTAAGAAATGAAATCCGTAAATTTTTATCAACGGAATCGTTCACAACTCTTTAAAAATGCACCATGTTGTGGATCCCTGAAACCTCAAAGCGCAAAAATTTTATAATAGAAGAAATTTAATGCAACAAAGAACGCAAGCTTTTACAAAAGAAAAAGAGAGAAACATCTTTTCGACGAAAATGCATCGTTCTAAAGTGAAAAATCACCACGTCGTTCTTTTTTAATCACTCCGCTAATTTCACCGCTTTAACCACTTGCGCTGACAACTGATTGCCGACCATAACGAGTGACCAAACCGTATACAATAATTCGTCGTTTTCTTTTTGAACTCATCGGTATGATATGATTGGATGGGAATTATTGAGAAGTAATAAATTTATTATTTGTTTTGCCTGTGTATTTGGTTATACTTAAATATATTTAAAACTGAGAAAATATTGCAATTTTGGGACAAAAAATTTTCGACGTGCGTGACACGTCATTCCAGCGCAAGAGGTTAAAGACGCTTTAACAGTCGAAAAGTTGAGTCATCCGCAGATTGAAAAATCGATTTTTTTAACGGGAAGGTCCACGTTGCATTTTGTTGTTTATTTATACGTCGCAACCGCATTAATCATTCCATTCAGGCATTGTTCCGTCGCGGTGATTAATTTCAACTTGCCGGACAGGCCCCGTTTAACAGATTTTCACGCTGTCCAGATGCGTTTTGCAATTAACTATTTTATTCAGCTGCTGATCCTAGGCTCGTGTTATTGTTACCAAATTGCACTCTGTCTCTGTCTCTGTCTCTCTCTCTCTCTCTCTCTCTCTCTCTCTCTCTCTCTCTCTCTCATTTCTCGCGAATTATCCGTTCCCTCGTCTCTTCGCCGATTTATTTCATTTACACTCTCGTCACGTTTTCAATTCGTTGATCCGCGATTTGATTTTTGATATTTTCCAAATGAAACGAAACGGAACCTCGGAAATTGAAACGGAACGGAAATTTTCTGTTTTTCATTTCATCGATATAAATTCGTTTATTTCGTTTCGTCGAATCGGTACTTCCCTTTTTTCTTCTGGAATTATTTCAATCTTGCGAACGAATACAAGAATGCTCGATTCCATGTTTCTTAATAGAAATATTTAATCCAATAGTTGACGTGTACTTGAAATTAATTTGAAATAATTCGCAGTTTTTCCTTTTTTACGATCTTTTTGAAGAGAAACATATTTTTGCTGAGATCTCTTCGTTTCTCTCGAAGGAAAAGTTAAAATTTAAATTCTGAAGATCTATGAAACACACGCGAAATGCAAAAATGTGTAAAATATTCAAAGTACGAGTAGAGCGTTTGTGATGATATTTAATGGACAAAATCGAATTTCTATTTGGATTTCATTTTGGTTCTTTGATCACGTAAAAATTACATAAATATCCACGGTTTAACCACAACAAAAATCAGTATTTCAGAGAAACGAGTCTATTTTCTAAAATTTCATTTCTCTAAGAGAAATTACAAAGCGAAACTTTCTAACAATTTTCTATTCCACAAATAATACCAATTAATTCATTAATAATTTTTTATTATGTTCATTAATTTCAATAACAATTTTATTTACTTTAAATTCATATTTTATTATTAAAATTAAATTAATTTTAATAAATTTATTTGAGAGATTTGATCCACCAATTTATTTTATCTATAATTTTCAATTTAATTGGATTTTTATTTTATTACTGTATCATTAATTATTTTTTCTAACAATTATTGATTAATTCCCTCGCGATTTAATAAATTTATTTCAATTTTATTTAAAAAATTCTATATATCAATAAATAAGAAATAAATTTCTAATATAATAATTTTTTTAAGATCAATATTTTTTGTTATATTTATAAATTTTTTTAGACTATTTCCTCATATTTTTTCAAAGTATCGAACCTTTCCTTAAAATCGATGACCAACAAATCGAAGCAATGATAAAGATGCAATCTCTCAGAAAGAGAGGTTGGTATTTTTGCCAGATTTCCCCGAAGGAAAGTTCGAAAAACTGAAACCACATCGACGCGACGTCGATCTTTTAATCGCCCCAATAAATTGGAGCAACAATTAAAAAGTTAACGGAAAAGTTCTAACGAAAAGGGAAGTTTTTCAATTTCTCGTTTTTCCTGGAAAACAATTTCACGGGGCAGAATACTTCGTCGGTTAGACGATCAAAGTGTTCGACCTTTCGACCATCGTGTTTTATCGTTCTCTACGGCCAATAAATTGACGAATCGGACTCTGTACAATGGATAAATGAATCGAAAGAAATTTATCAGTCTTTTAGAAGGATTTTTTTTATACTTTTCACAAAGTGTAATTTGATTTTCATACAAATTCATATCTTTCAACATTCCGTAATGTAAATTCCAAACTATAAATATTCTATTTTTCGAAATATAATAGAAAAAAAAAAGTAGAAAATTATCTCGTGTATCGGGTATCACAGAAGACACTATATTTTTCGAATTTTCCTTGCAGATTTTTTTACACAACTTCGCAGTTTGAAATTTCCTACTAAAAGATCCGCAATCTAATTACAATCAGTGAAACCAATCGTTAATATTTTTTAATATATGTTACACTTAAAAAATTTTTTAGATTAATCAATCCAAAAGAGAAAAGAAAGAATAGTGTTTCTTTCATTTTTCCTTTTTTGCCTCAAAGAGAACTTTCATGAAGCGAAACTTTTGGCTTGGATTAGCAAATCGGGAGACGAGTCGAGGGAAAGGAATCGCGTCGTTGCAGCGATAAATATCGACGAAAGGGCAGGATCGAGGAGGAGAGACGGGGTTCTATTCGCGACTTGCAATCGAGTTCGGGATTAGCGAAACGGGGATTTCTGGATTCGGTTCGGGCTCGCAATCTTCGCGGAGGAATCTCTCGGTGATCCCCGCCACTCTCTCGCTAAGCACGCAAGATCAACGTTTTCTAACCGCGTCGAATCCTCGAATGCTCATTCCACGTTTCGATCCCATTTGTTCGCCTGTTCGCGAATGGATGGCACGCAACTGATTTTTAATCCGTACGATTTCCAGCAATGTCGAACGTTCTTTGAGGAGTGGAAAATGTTTTTATGCGCGTGATCAATATAATGATATTGCATATTATTGACGTATCATGATAATATATATGTACATTATATTACATATTAATAGTATTAATAATATTCACTATTATGTTAATTTATTAATTACATATATTATAATTTATTAATGATAATGATAATGACGCAGTGTGTTTTATAATATTTTTAAAAAATTCTTTTGTTTCTGTGAGTTATATTTTCATATTTGTGTTCTACATTTCGATCGTTCGTATTTAAATTTTGTAATTCAGAAATACTACGTCGTTACTTGCTAATTTTATTTGCAAGCAATTTTAGTTTATCTACAGTAAAATTGGACATTTCGTCAACTATTTTTCATCAATCTAGAACAACGATAACGAAATAACCAGTCATTACAAAAGATTGATCGTCGTCGTGTGATAATGCAATATTCGATGTTGTAATAATCATTGCTTTAATAATTGATGCAATACTCGATATTCTAATAATTATGTCGCTCAGAATGAGCAATGTCCGACTTTTTCATTCTCAAACGCGCGACTTCTTTCTAGCCGATAAATACAGTATGAAATTTAAAACTTGCAACTACTTGTTCTTCCATCTCGTGGTTTTTTTTTAATTGATACTAGAACAATCAACAGATGATTGAACAACGATATGTGGAGAAACGTCTGAAATTCGAGAATTAATTGAACATCTAGATATGCAGGAAACTCGAAATTGAGAAACATCTAAAATTCGGAAACAAAAGCGCTGAAAACCTGCTGAGAATTTCCAAGGAGTCCTCTTTTTTCCGTGCTTCCCCTCCGTGCGTTCAAGTGACACGTCGATTATTGCGCGGTCCAACCGCAACTTTCCCTCTCCATCTTTCTCCGAGCACCGAGATCCGCCTTTGACGCTGACTTTCCGCCTCCCGACTTTGCTTGTTCTCTGCTTCGATTAAGTTAATTCCGCTCACGTTCTCAGCGAAACTTCGTACCAGGAAAAGGAACCGTTCCTCTGGGGTTTGCCATAGATCATAACTCGAGCGTGAATTTTCTTCACGTCGGCGTGAAGGAAATTCGTCAAACGATACGTTTGATCTGCTCGTCGACGAATTTTGTTCGTCTGAACTTTTGTTACAGTTGATTGACAATTATACTATTCGTGATGTATGTAGTACACATGCAGCAATTAATCTGTGATATAGTTTACCAGTCATAATTGCATTGGTTATAATGTATATACATTGATCACATACAGCAATTACATGTGTTATTGTTTGTAATATGTGTAGCAATTGCGTGTAGTAATTATTTACAGCGTACTTGAAATATTGTTAGAAAGTTTCTAAAAAGTTACTAAGTAAATATTGTTAGAAACTTTAAAGATTATTGCTTCGCTCTTAATAAAGATGATTATATGTTAAGTCACATTCTTGATATTTTTAATTATCATAATGAAAAATTATGTGATTATTTGTTCAAATCGTTCATCTTTATTAAAAGTAAGACAATAAAGTTTCTAATAATATTTACTAATAATTTTCAAGTTACTGCTTCAAGTTAACTTTCTCCAGCTCAAAGGGAAAAAGTGATAATATTTTGTACAATATATACAGTTTATATATACAGTAATTATATATATATATATATATATATATACATATATATAGTATATCATAATTGCACTGGCTACATTGTAAATCTAGTAATTACATACATACAGTAATTATATCAAGAAATTTCACGTAGTATTGTTGTTTACAACATACATGGTAATTACACCAGTTATTATATATATACATATATATATATATATATATATATATATATAGTAATGGCATATATTAATTACAGTAATTACATATAGCAACTACACTGTTTATATTATAGTGATTACATTATTTATAATATGTTAAAATGATCACATTGTTTGTAATACATATGATAATTAGTACATAATAATAATTAGCACTACTTATTATAGTAATATAGTAATAATATAGTACTAATTATTACTATATACAGTAATATAGCGCTAATATAGTACTAATTATTACTATATATAGTGATATAGCGCTAATATAGTACTAATTATTACTATATATGGTAATACAGTACTGATATAGTACTAATTATTACTATATATAGTAATACAGTACTGATATAGTACTAATTATTACTATATACAGAAATATAGTACTAATAATAACAATAATTAGTAATTGTTTATAATATAAACAGTAATCACGTGTTATCTAAAATCACAGTAGAGCAAATTCCCTTTCTCCGTGTTAGACATTCCAGTAATACGATCCGACTAGCTATATATCCAAATTATTTGCTTCGTGGCACGAGTTCGAGGTTTCAATTTTCATTGGAATCGCGGCGTAACTCTTCGGTTCTCGTACGAAGGAAACGGGGGCAAGATCGATACACTTTTACGTGGGTTTTTATCGCGAGCAGCCGGTTCGTTGCGAGGGTCTTTTCAGCGGTCGATGCGTGATCAGTTCCGTTTACAATGGAGCCTCGATTATCCCGGCGGATCGTGTTTTCGAAAAAAGGGGGAACCCGGTATTTACGAGCTTTGTGTTTCTCTTTCTCGCGAGCTGTCCCCGTTCGCTGTTCGTATTACCATTGAAATACGCTACCCGCGCGCGCGGGTTTTCGCATTTCATTGCGTCGAGGGTGGAAATACGGCGGAGGAGAGATCGTCGAGTCATATGAACCCTTCTCGAGCGAAGGAAGTTTATTTGCTTTTCAATCTTAGGGCAGACGCTGTATTTGTCGGGGAGATCGAATGATTAAACGGTTAAACATTATTAGAGCGACAGTTTGGGATATTCGAAAGATTTTCGCGTGGACGAGATTCAAGTATAGCGATATATAAAATCAAGTGGATGTATGGAATATTATTTTTTATATTTAACGTAATAATTCTTATGTTTCTCTCTATTATCGATTATTTTCGTGTAAATGTGAGTGTCAGCGTTATTTGCTAAATTTTCGTTTAAACGCAAATTTAAAGTTGGAATATAAGATGGTTCTCGGTGAGGTAGTCAGTGAAATTAAGTTAAATTCCTAATATTTTTAATTGTCGTAATTGGAAATTATACGAGTCGTTCAAATCGAATAGTCTTTGAAGTTTCTAACAATATTTCAAGTTGTAAGTAAGAGCCTTTGCCAATTTTAATTACTATTACTTTAATGTGTAATTCGTTGTGGATTTTTATAATAGGTTTATGAGAAATTTAAGCAGAGAATTTAGGCAGAAGCATTAAATAAATATTACTCTGAATAATTGTGTTTGTTATATTGATGGTGATGAAATAGTAATAGTTATTCAAAAATGATTGATCAAAGTAAAATAATAATTGCGTCAATTTATTAAATATATCAATGTATATATACGTAAGTAATTAATTAAATTATGCTATTTATTTAATTAAAAGCAATTGAATAAATAGTGAAATAGAAAACATTGATATATTAATTAATCGTGAAAGTTAGTTTGGCAAAAATTGATACAATAACTTTCATGAAAGGTTTTAATTGTATTTAAAAGGTAGACTATGGATTTTCAGGGAATCAGAGGAAATTTGAGGATGTAAAAATACAGAGAACGAAGTATAGAAAAATATATAAAAGTATATACTCACTTGTTGCAGTTGTGCTTTGTAATTTAAAAAGGAAACTAAATTCGTTTCAAATAATTAACTTACCTCGGATAATTCGTATAATTTAAATATCATGCACAGATTTTACAAATTTCCACACCTTGAAAACGAGACAATTCTCAAATCTTAAATTCTGGGAATTAAAAATAAAAAAATCAACTGACTGTTGGAATTTTTCTTGCACTCTTTGTTGGTAAATTTTGACAGAATATCGGTGGGATTTTTTTGCGGTATTAATTTCGAGTCAAAGCAGTAAGAGTTAAATTTTAGTTGAATTAAAATTGAAATTAATTTCGCAATTTATTTTCGAATAAAATTCTCGAGCAGTTCGCACGTTTTCCAGGATTTCTATCGATTTCTTCCTTTTCCACGAGTTTCCCCTGAAACGGATCATGGGCAAATAATCAAACCAGAGTTAGAATTCTCTTTATTTTCCTTTTACAATTGTCCTCTTGCAAATATACTTCTCTTGAGGGACGTGTAATTAATAATTGTTAACAACTTCTTCGAACGAGATTTTTAACCCTCTCGTCCTCGTAATAACCGCATTTATTGAGATTTATCATAGTTAGTCGGAGACTTACGAATTTAAACGCTCGTTTAGAAGTCAAATTAATCAACTTTAGTTTCTACGTTCTACAAAGTCCTCTTGCTTCATTATTTAGACGTGCAAATTATTTTCGCAACGATTTATTATAATATAATAAATAGTCCCGAGATGCGTCTTCAAAAATCACCATATTTAATTTGTAATTCTCGAAGTTAATCGGCACGACTTCTATTGCAAAATATCTAAAGATGAACATCTATTCTGTGACACTGTTCTTATCCTCCGAGTTTACAGGAATTTTCGAAAATTTTACTATATGAAAAGAACAATTTTCACTCGTCATCTGTGCTTGATGCTTTCTAAAAATTCGAACAAATTCTTGATCCGAATGTTACGTTTAAATAACTGAATTTGTGAGATACATAATTCAAATGATTAAATTTATAAGATAAAATGTTCGAAAATCCCTTCGAGGGTGGAGAACGAAAAAAGCAACGAAGCGAAATCGAACGATCTCAGATGTTAGAAAGATTAGATCTGGCGATCTAATGGCGTCTTGCAACACGCGACGCCGAAGAAACGTTGCACGTAGTTCCGGTATTGGCATCGTTTCAGGGAGAATGTTCCGTCGCTGCCTTGCCACAATTAAATTCCTCGCGCTGTCTAATTCCTCTTTATTGCATTCGCGGAAAATTACACCGGCTCGCTGGCTGTAATATTTTTCTGGCTGTTCGACACGCGATCGTTATTCCGCTCGACGAAAGAAATCCTTGCCAGGTTCCCCGCTTTTTTTTTCTCTCGCCGGGTCAATGCGTCTATATTTAATCGTAATCGTGGATCCCCCTCCCCTTTTTTCAACGCCGCGTGATTCCGAAACACGGTGGTTAAACTCATATTTCTTGCCACGTATTCTCGCTCTTCGACGAAACATTTCGTAATTTTCGAACACTTTCGCGTCGGGCTTTGTGTCGACATTTCTATTATTTAGAGGTTTCGTTTCAATTTTTTTATCGCTGAAAGATTTTAGCGGGGGCAACGCTGATGCAACGAAAATTAGCGATTGGTTGATTTGGGTCACGTGATTCGTGAGGAGGCGTAGGGTAGAGTAGGAGTGGCGTTGTCTAATATTGCGCCTGTAATTTGTTTTCTATCGATTCAAATGTTTGCGTATCAATAAAATTTTATGGCAAGAAAGTCGTCTTTATTTCCTAGTCGGAACAGGTGAGACGAATCGTACTAGGGTACAAGTCGTGCGGTTTTTTCTCTCTCTTCTTGTTCATCTTTTTCGCGAAATATTCGATTTCAATTAGTCGCTAGAGTCAATTAATTTAATGTACGAGACGAATAGTCATTGAAACATTGACTTCAACAGTCTTGCTTACAGTTTTTCGTTTCGATTTTATCTTTTTACTGATGATCCATGCCGCGAAAAAACATAAAATGGAAAGTAGTCAGGCAAAATTATTGAGATATTAATCCGAAATTTTATCTCAATGTAAAACCTTTGTAAAACGAAGAGCGAAAACTAAATTGCCAAAATTTTATATCGCACAAATATTCATTTGTAACTGTAATAATTATTTAACAACTATGTATTTATTTAATAATTAATAAGAACAACGATCGAAATTATTAACCAATTAATACAGAAACGCAGAGCTTGATAAAATTTCGAAATTTTTCCATCTAATCGTCACCCGCGAAATTTAAACCTCCAAGATTAAATATAGATTGTTTAATAAATATAGTATCGAACGTTTTTTTCTTCTTTTTTCTTCTTTTCGATAAAACGCATGATCGACTGGGACTGAAAGGGTTAAAGGTGTTCGTATACGTTGAATTAACAGAGGCGTGCCCTCTCCGTAAAACTATAAAATACGAATATTAATTCCGGATGTCTCAGCGCATACTCATCCTTGATCTTTCTATTTATCAATTTATTGCGGATTTGTCTCTGTTTCTACGCGTTAATCTTCCGATCAAGGGAACACATCACCGTTCGCCTCGTCTATTATTATCGATCTCGAGATTCTTACGAATTCTTAGAATCAGTCAACAGCGTTGAAGGATTTGTCGTCCTCCGTGATTTCTCGGCATCCGCGCGACTCTAACGTCTATGCATTATAATTAATATATCGTCGCCGATTTTCACTTCTCGCGAGGAACTTTAAGTCTAATTGCTAACGATAGTCGGAGCCAAGTATGTATATCCCTATCACTTTTGTGCAATGATAAACAAGTGGAGTTTTCCCTCGTCGCGGTAGACCGCGGACGTTTATGCAAAAGCTCGATTGCAATCTCGATAATAATAGTTGTCGTTGTAGTTAACTTCATAGTTAATAATTTCGATAATTTGTAATTTTTATGGATTCTCTGTTTGTCGATGTTTCTTTGACACTAGGAGCTTCTTTGTGAAGTTGCCAATTTAACGTTATTCGAAGAAATCTCATTTTCATTTTCATTTTATTCGACGAATGAAAGTATAATCGTAAGTCCCAAGGAAAATACTTGTTTCGTTCTATCGTGTATTTTAATAGTCAACAATTCAACAGAGAAACATTGTTCGCGTTTTCTTCGACGATAGAAGATTGCAATTAATGACTGAAAAATACTCGTTCTACAGAATTGAATTCAGACGTTTGAAATTTTCAACAATATTTCGTACATTTTTGCATGTTACGTGCAAAACCTCCTGTAACGCGCATAAATATTCGCGGTCCACTTGTCAGCTTTCGATTTAAAGCTCTGTTTCTCGCAACTCGCGATGCGCGATCGAATGTTTTCTCGCAATCGCGACGTGTTATTTTACCGCGCAATTTATCGTACAATTTACTCGCGTGTCTTGTTCGCATATTTATTCGCTATTGATTGTTTATTCCTCGGTGCGCGTCCGTGATAATTAATTTCTTATTAGGTCACGCTCGTAAGCAACACGGTCCCTCTGCGTGTGGTTGAAAGCGACGAGAGAGACAAACAGACTCTACAGTGATTAGTTATTGTTAGATTGTTGCATAATGAACGTTGTTCTCCGATAATACCCTCCCGCTGTCAGGATTTAAAATCGAGAAGCGTTTAATAATTATTATCGTTCGTCCGTTATTTACTTCGAAGACTGGAAATTTATTTCGGAAGAATTATTAAATATTCAACCTTCTCATCGGCTGGTCGTATTTTTAAAGCTGCTGTTCAATTCACTCGTGATACTTTTAACTGGGATGTTGTAAAATTGAGAAGCTCGAGGAGAAGAAATCTATCAGTGATTCAAAGATTTTTTTTCATCCTGTTGATATTTGAGCTTTAACGAGGAGACTAAAAGAATGTCAATTGTACAATTATAGGATAAATATATAATAATATTGTGTATGATATATATTACATATTTGTTAATATAATATATAATATATATTGTCATTACCAAAATATGATGAATGCAATATATTATAACATCACGATTGCTACGTGCTAAAATCACTCACGGTACGTTAAAAAGAAAAATTTGTTGTTTCAGTGATTGTGTAACGAAATTGTTTCAACATCTCTCGAAACTTGAACAGCGTTTTTAATTCGAGTGATTTCATTTAATTTGATTCAAGCAGCTCTCAAACAATTTAATTCAAATGAAACCGCGGGAGATTCGAATGTTTATCGTGCAACAACCTGATTGATATTAATATTTACAACCCAATTGATTCTCGTCTGCCGTGTTACTTATGGCACGATCTAAGAATAACCTTACCTATTGCTCGCGGTATATTTGCTTCAGCTGTGCATTGTAACGACCGTTCGTACGCGAGAGGCCGCGGTGGTAGCCATTAGTAGCGAAAGGGTTAAGGTATATACAAGAATACGAAGTAACTAACAATAGCCCGTTGGTGTTAGGCTTGCCCTGTCGTTATGTGGACAATGACCTTTAATTCGTTAGCTAAAAGGCTCTCGAACGACAGCGTTTCGTTTCGGCCATCTTTTATTGGCTCGTAACATGCGAAACGTTCCATTTTCTCCTGTTAATCATTGCTTTGTGCGGTATAAATTTTCTCGTGACAGCAACACTATTCCCTCGGGTTAAAAATATTTAAGAAAATGCACACTCGCGCTCAAAGACCTTGGAACATTTTTTATTAAACAATGTAACATGACGTAACAACATAGCATGATATAAACGAAATGAATATAATAAATATATGAAAATTAACAAATAAATAAATGAAATAAATAGAACAAATATATGAAAAATAAATGAAATATATATATATATATTATATTGATATACACAGTATATACGCAACAACGAATGAAATTATTCTTCCAACCATCGAAGATCAATTTAACAACTCAATCTACATACTTTTGTTGTTTCTGCTGTATCTCTGGAACAAACCTCGAAGATCTTTGAAACTCGAGAGGGGGTTTCACATGTTACAAGCTCATCAACAACATCGAGAGTAAGGGACAGAAATCGGATAAATCGCCACGAAGATCGAATCACGATGCTCGAGCGAACATTTCGAAATCGAGGGGGAGGATTTTGAGCTCGTTGATCGCGTGCTTACACGTTAGGAAGTGTGTGTGTACTTTTGCTAGCTTGCTCTCGTCTCGCTTGTTTTGACTTGAATGGCGCTCGTTGCCGATATCGCTTGTCGGAAGCTCGTCGAACCACTTTTCGTAGATGAAACGCTCGCATTGGAAATCTTAATCGTCGAAACTCTCTCTCTCTCTCACACACACACACACACACACTCTCTCTCTCTCTCTCTCTCTCTCTCTCTCTCTCTCTGACGACTCGGTCGGTATCGTTAAAGTCCTTAATCTAAATTGCTCGTCTCGCGTGTGCCGATTTCCGATTTCTCGCAGAAGCAAGGAAGAAACGTTTATTGCAGAGTGTTCGTTTCA
Organism: Melipona beecheii; assembly: GCA_032399605.1. Classification (NCBI taxonomy): domain Eukaryota; kingdom Metazoa; phylum Arthropoda; class Insecta; order Hymenoptera; family Apidae; genus Melipona; species Melipona beecheii. Next base: position 3,775,142 of record JAUCMO010000504.1, on the reverse strand, counting down.
TAGTTTCGTTCGATATCTACCGCAAATACATTTCTCGAACTGTATCTCGCTTAAAAAAAGAAAAGAAAAGAAATTCATCGTCACATTGTACACTTCGCTTAACGATAAGTTTCAACGTTTCGCTCGCTGAAACGTCAAATCGTTTCCGAGAGTTTATGATTGTTTCACTCGAGAAAAGTTCTCGTCGCATTTGCCACTTTGAGCCAGCGCGTTGTCGCGAGGTTGTCTGAGATTTCGGTTGAAGCTTCCTCTTCAGTCCGGGATGCGTCTAGTCGTTCGTTTGCAATTAAAAACGACTCTTCCAGTCGCTGAAACTTCTCACTCTTCGTTTCGGTGTTCTTCGTTGGTAAGAAGAAGTTCTGAAAAAAATTCCTCTGTCGCGCGAACCTTGAAATATTATCCATCTCTTTCTGTCTCGAAGTCGAACCTTCACAATAATTATCTTATCGAAACAAACTTTGTTAATCGTCGAATTCTAAAACACTATTCCTCGTGATTCGTAATTATTTTATTTAAAATCGCTCGCTGGAAATTCCCGATAAATTATTGTAATTTTTACAGAAGCTTCATCGATAATTTCGAACGATCTAATCTTCGTCATAGTTCGTGGTATGACATTTAGAAACGTTTCTTTTTTTTCTCTACACGCGATCTCAACAATTTCTCTCTTACTTCCATTTTTTAAAATGATTATTATTATTTATCTAAGCTACATTTTCAGGAAGCTTCTTGGAAGTAACCAAACCTTCCTCCGTGGTTCGTAATTACATCTAAAAAAAATTCTTCGTTATACTTTACAATTCACTAACAAGTATCACTCGGAACTTTGTGATTTTCGTCCGATCTTTTCGAGAGGAAAAATCTTTCCACGCAAAGTTTCATCTTCAAGAATCAAGCGACCGATGCTTCGCCACGGTTTCTAATACTTAAAAAATAATTTTTGGAGTTTGAAATGTCCCACGTGATCTCGGCAATTTTTCTTCGCTGTTCTTTGATTTTTCGATTCTTTCTCGAGTCAGTGAATTATTTAAGCTTCTACAGGACTTTTGAATTTTTTTTTATACTTTGTGGATCTTTCACTCACTAGAGACGATCTCAACAATTTCTTTTTATCTCACTTTTATTATTTTATCCAATTGCAATTCGTAACGTGTGTTATTTAAGCTCACCATACAACAGTTCCCTCACTTCATTTCTAACAAATTCTTCGTTAGAATTCGTGGTTTAACTTCCGAGTGGATATCGGAGTCGTTGCAGATTCATTTAAGTTCGTATTTTAAACACCAAACATCAAACGTTTGAAGCTGTACTGACTCGTTTGCTGCACTTAGATTCTCTCATTCTTTTTGCAATATTCCTCCATTTTTACTTTTAAATAACTAGTCTTCCATCATAGTTCGTGACTAACAAACAAACAAATTCTTCGCATTTTAAACACTAAACATCAAACGTTTGAAGCTGTACTGACTCGTTTGATTCACTTCCATTGCAATCTTCATCCGCTTTTACTTTTAAATAACTAATCTTCTTAAACAAACAAATAAGAAAAAAATGTTCTTCGTATTTCAAACACTCGTTTGAAGCTGTAGCGATCCGTTTCGCTATTCCTCGCGCAATCTTCGAAACGATCGTCTGCGAGGCTCCTCCTGGCATCATCGTCCTTGATAGTCAGCCGACCGAATGGTGGCTCCTAACTCGCTCGGAAACCAGCGAACGGTCGAAGACTTCTCGATAGACAGACAGACAGACAGACAGACAGGCAGAAATCGATGCTGGTCGGCGACGTTAGACCCTGGTGACGGCGATCCCCGGTCTCCCGGGGCCGAATGCCTACCTGGACGGCCTCCACGTTTGATTCCTGTACCGGCAGAGCAACACTTTCTTGAACGCCTGGCGGAACACCTTGTTGAAGATCGTGTAAAATATCGGATTGACCATCGAGCTGGCGTAACCGAGCCAGGTGGCCAGATCGAAGATCTTGTGGTCGATCTGTCTCTCGCAGTTGGGGCACACGGCTGGTATCAGGTTCAGGACGAAGAACGGCGCCCAGAGGACGACGAACGTGAAGAAAACCACGCCGAGCACCTTCGTCGCTTTCTGCTCGAGCCGGATGATCCTCCCGTGGCGCGAGCTGTTCCGCGAGACCACGCTGCTCGTTCGCGAGTAGTGGCTACGCACCGGGCCACCCGAGTACCTGTGAGGGCACGGCGAGGACGAGTTGCTGCTCTGCTTCGAGCTGATGCTCGCCGCGCCGTTGTGGGCACGCATCGTTGCCGCGCGGCGAATCGGGGCCCCTCTCGACGATAACAGCGAGGTTCTCGTGTTCCCTGATTCAAACGAGGAATTTTTGGTCATTTTTTTTTTCCTTTTGTGTTGAGTTCTGTGTGGAGTTATTTAACTGGTTGGAATTGCGATACATATTGTATCTCATTGTACATATTAATAATTACGTATAAAGATAATATTCATAATAATCTTGTTATAATGTAATAACGTGATTACAATTGATATTAAATGTATAAGTGCATACAAAATATTTTTATTTATTAGTATGTTATAGAAAGTGGAAATACTAGAAAATAATAGACTAGAATAATATATATATGATATTATATTATATCTGTGGAATTATATTTGGAATTCATTTATGTACAATATTTTCGTTTATCAGTTGGTTTAATGTTGCAGGAAATTCAAATAATGAGAGAATGGTTATAAAATGGTAGTGGCTGACGAAAGTGAATTCGAGCAACTCTCGTGGAAGAACTTCTCGACTAAAATTTATTTCGCTTTCGGTACTCTCTACAAGCTCTTTCAAATTAAATTTCCAAACGGTGCAGGCACCGTGGTGTATTTTCACAATTGATTACCTACCTATTTAACTTGGTAATTATTATAATTGAGACGCAGTCTGTGCTTAAACTGACGACTCTCAGTTAATCTCCGCAGCTGTTTTACCGTTCTGCAATATTAAACTCGTCTGACGGTGTATATTTATTTAATAACCGTTTCTCCAGTGACGATTAATCGGGTTACTGAATTCAACGCGTAAAATAATCTCTATGTTCGCAGAAATAACATAAAAATAAAATGTTTTGAATTTATTGTATAATTTTCTTTTATAGAGCTGTAACAATTTATCGTTGTTAATTCTGTTGCCCTGTGAATTCCAGGAACTCGAAAACTCAAGCCGATTGAAACAATACACAACCCTCGTCATTTTCAATCAATCGATATAAAAACACCAAACTTACGACTTGTTAAACTAGTTTTGTGCTTTAGAACGAATTATCACATAATTTTCGTTGTGTTGTAAAATCTAATAGCTCAAAAAAAAATTCAGAGACTCAAACCGATTGAAACAATATACAACCCTTCTCGTTTTCAATCAAACAATATAAAAAAACCAAACTTACGACTGTGAAGCTAAAAGTTCTATAAACTCCGTTGCTCTGTAAATTCCAAGAGCTCCAAAATAAAAGCACAGAAACTCAAATCGACTGAAATAAATTGACCAAAATATAAAATATAAAATTAACTAAAATAATACGTAATCGTATTTCGATCAATCAACCAATACCCACCCAAGCTAGATCCTCTTCTGCCGCCCCTCCACGTAACGACAGAGTTCAACTCGTAACTCCTGCTCGGCTCCAACGTTCTACCGCTGTTGCTTCTCCCCAGAAACGCCGCCTCGAGGTTCTTTCCCGAGATCGGTTTCATAGTGTCGCTGGAAACGATCACGATCTCGCTGGACGGCTGTGGCGGTGGTTTCTTGGACGATTCGCCGAAATAGGGGCACGTGCACGGCGGTGGCAACGGGATCTCGCCTTCCTGTTTGTCGCCGGGCTTCCTCTGCGCGGCGCCGCCCTCCTCGTTCGAGGAGTTCTTGCGGGAAACGGAGCCACGTTGGCCGAACAGCGGCTGCTCGTGGAAGCTGAACGATCGTTTCCTCGGCGTTCTCGGCGATATCGTCTCCGCTCGTTCCAGGTGCGCCTCGTTGAACGTGGACGCTCGCCGCCGGTGCTTCCACGGCGTCGGCGAGCTCAGGTCTTCCTGCATCGAGAGGCTCGTTCGCGAACCGGAGGCGCTGCTACCGCCGCTTTCGCCGCTTCTGAGAAATTCCCGATTGATTAGAATTTTTTCGCCGAGAGGGTCGAAGAGGAATGATCTTTCGAGCATTCGTTCATCCCTTCGTCACAGCTCGGTTTAATCCCTTGCGCTGGCAACTGGTTCGCGGACCGTAACGAGTGACCGAACCGTATACATAATTCGTCGCTTTCTTTTTCTTTTAAACTCGTCGGTATGATATCACTGAATAGAAATGATTAAGAAATAATAAAGTTATCATTTGTTTTGCCCGGGTTACGTTTAAATGTAAAAACGTAGAAAACTGAGAAAATGTTGCAATTTGGGGCAAAAAATTCACTCGACGTGCCATTTCAGCGCAAGAGTGTTTTGTTAATTTGTGATTCGTGGCGTCGAATTGAGATTCATTTTTACAGAGAAGATAAATCTGTAAATTCTTTTTATTAATAACGTTTAGTTGCGCGTGATGAATTTATTGTTCAGTTTTATATCGCGGTCTTGATTTTGAGAGAATAAATTGACGCGAATGAGGGTTGAATGTGTGCCAGATAGAATTGTAGAGACGCTTGAATGGAGACGTGTTTGGAATGGAACTTTATTGTAACTTTTTTAAAGTTAAGTTGAGTGAATTGAGGAGAGGAGAGAAAATTAAAATTAAAATAATTTTTAGTATTTATTCAAATGCACAATAGGCAGAATTTTAGAGATATTTGAAATTTTTTTTTTGACATTTTTTTGAATACTTTGTAAGGTTTAGAACTTTGAATAGAATTTTATAATGAGAGATAATAATTTTGGAAAGTTCGTGAGGGGAGAAAAATTCTTTTTGAGGATTAGTATAAGAATAATACTTGTTTCTGGAATTTCAAATAGAACTGATTCGAATTTTATGATATTTATGATAAAAGAAAGAAATTGAAGTTGAAGGAAGTGAATGGGAACTTTTTTGAAAATTATGTAATATGTAATAGATCGAACTTTTAGAATCCCTAAAAATTTTCTATCAAAGAAAAAAAATAATTTCTGTTCACTTTTCGAAATTTCAAGATATTTTATGAAATTGAGAATTTTTTAAGAGTCGTATAGTTAAATTGCAATTATAAATTTATGTAACTTGTAACGTCTGTTTAAATATAAAAATACATTTTTAGGACTCTTTAGAGTTCTTTAAGAAGAAAATATTTCCCGAGTTTGCTTCTGAAACTTTGAGTACAGTTTCGAGTAGAATTTTATGACGATTCAGAAACGAGGAGTTCAGAACTTCTTTATAGGATTATCAGTGTTGGTTTATGTAATTCATAATGTTTACTTTGAATACATTGTAGATAGACTTTTTGTAGCTCCTTTAAGATCTAGAACATAATTTTCAGCAAATTTTCATTTAATTCCCTCGTTCAGTAAATTTTAACTTACTTCCTCGCACAAAAGTATGAATTACTAAATTGATTTAACATCCGGAAGCGTGTTATAAATAATCAAAGATAACATTCAGGCAGCTACAGCGATTCATTATAATAAATTAACGTCGCTCGGTTGTATCTTTTCTACACCGAAGATTTACCGCTTTTTGTTGTTGAAAGATGTGCTATTTAATCATCAAAGTTTATGATTTATGCGCGATGGCGGAGTATTATATTTTCCTGCCAGCTTCTTAAGAAAGGATCGTGTAATAAATGATATTATATATACAGTCACTGAGAAACTTGTCTGATTTCTAACATGAAATACAACATCAATTGTTGTTCACAACTCGTTGATAAATTATCACTTGAGCTTCTCGCTAATAACATTTGACACCGGTTAAAGAAACAAAAACCTACAAACATTTTGACAAATTCCATTGACAAAAATTCCATTTAATAAAAAAAGTAATTAAATTTACTTTTGATAAATTTAAATTTTATTTAATATTTCGATTAAACGTAATTAGGAATCAGGACAATTAGCAACATTCGAAATTGAACTCGAAATTTTGTCGAGTAACTGAATATCACGTTTTTCTTCACTAAATTCGCAACATTGTCGAAGCTGGTGGAAACACTTTTGGATCGACACACTTTTCCCTTTCCCTTTTCTCGTCTGTAGTAATGGATCATGCGGATTGAAAAAAAAAAGAAGGGAAAATGTATATATATATATATATATTGAAACGATACGCACGAAAAAAAAGTCGCACCGCCGTCATAAATCGAACAGATATAAAACGCAGCTGCACCGGTCACTTTTGACCCGTTCTATCCATTATTGGGGATCGGCCGCGGCCATTATTGCAGCGAGCAGCTTTCTGTCCCCGTGCCGGGCCAAAGGCAAAGGCCTCGCCTCGAAAAAAAAAGAGCTCGAAGTTCAAACGACTCGCGACCCTCGAGCAAAATCGGTATCAACTCTTTCGAACGTTTCGGTAAAATCGTGTCAGAAGTCTGAGAGTGTGATGGAACGATATTAACGTGTGAAATTAGTTTACTTTTCTGACGGAGGGATCGTCGATAATTTCAGAAATCATTGTTTCGTCGAAAATCAGAATTGTCTGAATCGAAAGTTCGTAGAAAGAATTCTATGTAGAACAAACACGTTTGACAGTGTGTAATCTCTGGCCAAGTCGAGTAATCCGCGATTAATGCAGTCGGCTTGCAAGTCGAGAGTCGTCTGTTTTAATTCTACGCGATATTTTTTTAAAAGTGTGCGCACTGACCTTTGAAAGATGAAATGAAAGTAATTATCCGATATTAAAAATGTAACGTAATACGTGATATAGTATAAAATATTACAGAGTAGATAAAGTCTAAATTACTAATAAAGAATTGTTAAATGTGAAGGTTTAGGTTAGGTTTAGGTTAGGTTTCGTGGTTTCAAAAGTCACATTGACTGTTTCTATGGTCAACATTAGTTTCTCAAATGAAATTACGCATTTTGTTTTGAAATGTTGAATTTAAAAGTAAAAAAAATTAATATTAACTGCATTAAATTATCTCTAATTGTTGGCGAGATATTTTGTGACAATTTGTCTCGAGGATATCGTTATCATTATGAAATAAATTACAAAAATAAAATTATTTTGCAGCGATATAATATGAATATGAATATCACGCAATATTATCGTGAGATAAATTTACGAATAATAACGAGATTTATGTCATTGTTATATTATAAATATAAAATATGAAACTAAAAATAGAATATAAAATTATATTATTATGCACACTAATAGGATACGAAATTAGATAATTTGTATGCAAATCTAAGAAACACAGCAATTTAAAATGCTTGTTTTCCATCCCAGCGATCTTCCAGAAAATTCCCCCACCTTCGAGTGATCGATGAAATCAACGGACGAGTGTCTGCTATTGAAATATGTGTGCATATGTCCACAATCAGTGGGGAGGAGGGGAGGAAAAATGTGAAGTGTCGCTGCATCGGATACGTCCGCGTTTTGATTTTTACCGCAGAGCACTCGTGGCATCTTCAATCAATCGCATCGGCCGAGCGAACGGGAAAGGAGAGGGGGTAGGGGAGACCTTGGTCAATGATCACTCAGCCAGCAATCGGTAACAATATCCCACCGCGGGGGGTTTCAATTTCAATTTTCAAAGTGTTCGAAATCGTTTTATCGAGCCATCGACGCGCTGGAAAATATCTCCACCGATGTTTCTTCCACCTGTGCCCATTTTTCGCTTAACACGCGCAATACGTTTGCTGGAGTTTGCGAGGACCTATCGGTGGACGAATTTTGCACTTTTTATCACTAGAAAGTAATTTTAGCGGGGGTAACTCTGAAAACCGGGCCTCTTCTGGTATAATGCTAATGCAACGAAAATTGGCGATTGGTTGATTTGGGTCACGTGATTCGTAAGGGGGCGTGGGGTAGACCTCGAGTAGGAGTGGCATTTCTGGGCCTTTCAGTGAGACGAATTGTACTGGAGTACGAGTCGTGCAGTTTTTTTCCCTACGTGGGTATTTTACATATTCTCCGTAGTACAAATAATTACATCATAATATGTGAGGCGTTTGAAGTGAAGAAAATTCTTTTTTATTTTTTTATTTTTTAGATATGAATTGATAATTTTGAACAAAGAAACTGCTGATTGATGTGTAAAGAAAGTTAGATTTGTAATTATAAATTTTTTTCTTTTAGAAATTTAGATGTTCAATTTTCTACCTTGATTTTTCTTTCTGTCTTTTTTTTTTTTTAATTACACATGCAAAAATATGAATCTATATTTCGTTGAATCTACATTTCGTTTAATTTCATTCATTTCAATCCAATACTTCATTTTCAATTAAATATTGTTTTTGTATGTTTAATTTTATTTACCCACAATTTTACATGCGAAAAATATTCTCTTTTTAATAATTAAACATTTTCAGTTTATCTCGATTTTAATATTACATTATTATTACATTTTACGTACATGTGTTACGTTGTATTTAATAATCGAATCCTGTTGCACTTGATATTCAACCATTGTGAAATTACAAAATCGTGGCCATAAAATTCCACTTTAAAGCTCTTAGAAAGAGCCCAGTTGTTTCGAACCTCTCCATTTGCAATTTTTCAATTAAAAATACGTGCTCGTGTATAGCTTTTGAGCAATAGTGTGCAAAATATCCCACTGTCACTCGGTATGTGACTATTGTTCACTGTTGTTTGAAAGGTAATGAAAGATTTCTATGGAATTTGGGGGAGGGGGGGGGAAACACATCGAGCGAGTGAGGAAGAGAGAGAGGACGAGTTATTTGAAGAATTCTTGCAATAATGAACCTCCCGTGGAAATGAAAAGCCACGTGGTCTCGATGAAGAATCTCCGACGATAGTATTGTACAGTATTTCATTCCGTGGCAGCTATTATTAAATAACTTGGCCGGATATATAGAGAAAGATTGTACGTTATCGAGATCTGGAACATTCTTGTTATATATGGGGCGAATTCCTGTTTTTTCCTTTTTCTTCGTGGAGGTTGTCATTATCTGTATATACTTGTATATCTAGTACAATCGCTCTTTTCTAAATTATTTTTAAATAAACTGTAGACTGTATTATTCTTTAATTAACATATGATTATAATTATACATCAGATAATTGTATGTTATTTTTTTACAAAAAGGAAAGACAATGTGAATGTGATTGTCGATGTCTAAAATTCTTTCAATGAAATTTATGCCAATATTCTGGTAGCATATCATTTTTAAACGAATTATTACATGCAATGGTTGCACAAAAGGAAAGTGATACGAGTGGAGTTATTAACAAAACCAAAATAATGTGAGCGACAAAAAAGCAACGGGTAAAATATTTAAGATGATTTTTTCTTTTCCAAAAATATTGTCACTTGTGAAATTGAACAAAATGTAATATCCCATCGACGTTGCATCACAACATTCGTACATTTCACTATTCATTGTACGTTTCATATTTCTTTTATTTTATAAAAATGAAACATTTTGAAATAACGAAAACGATACATTTTGTAATGTTTCATGTTTCATAGTGAGAAATTTAAAAATGCAAAAATTTGTCTTTATTAGGAACTTGGTGAGGCTTCAGACAGAACATTCTTGAATTGCAAAAAATGGAACGGTGAGGATTTTGCATTTTGACGAAACTGTGCCAAATATGGAGTACCCTCTACGATATTTAATAGGAAGGAAGAAAGAAAAAAAAAAACGATTCCGCAGTTCCCCCGGAATTGCTTTTTTTTCGGGAGTTTCATCAAACGTAAAATTCTCATCTTTCATTTCTGCGATTTAAAAATATTCCGTTCTGAAGGTTTATTAGTTCCCAATAATAAAAAAAAAAAAAGGACAGTTTTGTTTAACTTTGCGACTCTTTTTTCCATCTCTCATATCCTGAAATACATTTCGTGTTACTGTCGCAGATATATCGTCGAACACGTCACCGACGTGAGTGTGTTATATTATATTATACTATACGCAACGCTGGCGTGATATTCTGCAAAAACCGAACATTGCTTCGCCATTATGTACCTTCATGTACCGTGCAACATTAATGTTATTCCAACATTATACAAAATCAAGCGTTGCTCAATAACGCGTCGAATCTTCAAATTCTCGCGAACTCGTTTCTACGTTCATTTTTACAACGTATATATACTTCGTTTCACTGGGAACTTTTCTGATTATTTTTATAACGTGGAACGAACGAAAATGCATGACGATGGAAATTATTCTGGGAATAGGAATAAACTATTGTAAAATTCTTATTAAGTAATTGGTAATTGTAAATATTATAATTTAAAATAATGGGAATTATTTCTATAATTTCACCCTCCTTTACAGTATCATTGCAACTTTTACAAAGAAATTGTTTTTTTTTTTTCATATTTTCTAATTATACAGGATTGTGATTATCAGTTCAGTAAATTATCTCTGCTCTGCGCAAGTTTTCTCAAAATTGTGCAATTTTCGTCTATGAGATTTTCCTCGAATTTTTCTAATCAAAATTCAATTTGCAATCGAGTCGATCGTAATCGAATAAAAATTTCTTTCCAGTTGTAGATCCACTCAAAAAATTTCTTGGACGAAATTTTGCGGGCTTTTTGTTGCAAAAATAACAAATCTCCTTTTGACAGGATTTGGAAAAGATACCAGGTTGTCTCAACTCGGGCTCCGGAAAGTTCACAGAACTTTGGAAGGTCAAAAAAAAAAAGGGAAAATGAGGAAATGGAAAAGAAGAAAGAAATGTATCGAGCAAGCATCGGGCAGAAAGGAGTCGAGGGAAAAGGTCGGTTCCGTGTCAGAAAAGCCATTTATATATTTTGACGGTTTGCAGGCGTTGCTGGCGGTTCGCACTTAGCTGCCAGGCTATTCCAAATTCACCAAAACGCAGCTCGGTGGCCACTTAAGTAAACTGCTCTTCTTACCTACCTGGGCCACTCTAATAATGGAATGCACTTAGTGTATCCACAAAGGATTCGTGTCGCAGCCTCGTGCTTTGCCCGTCACTTTGCCTCTCTTTTGGGTATACAAGTTCAGAAGAACTTTGCCGAGCCTGGTGATTGCCACCAGAACGGTCTTCTCTTTTTTTTCTTCTTTCTCATCTTTACCTTTCTTGCGCAAAAAGAGAGAAAGACCAAAGACTCACATTCAATTGTTCGATCAACTCTAATTTCTCTCTTTTTTTCTTTTTTGTCTAACAAATAATTCGCGAGCCTCTTGCAGAAGTGAAAATTGAAAGTGACAAGGGGAGAATTCTTTCTTGCTTGGAATACTTTGGTCCCTGCGATTTGAGGTTAGGTGACAGAGAAAGTTGAGAATATCTTCTTTTTATCGTATAACGAATAATTAAAACAATTTATAACATGCAATAATAGCATATATAATAATTTAATTAAACAGTAAATAAGTTTTAAATAATTATTCATATAATATTAAATAATGAAAAGTGATGGGGAAGGGATAGGTGGAGCTTTTAATTAGTAGTGTAGTCTTCTGATGAATTAACAAAATTGCACTTGTGTGTACAAAAATTAAATTAAATTAATACCTTCGTGGAATTGTTTCTCATTATCGTCTACAACTATAAAAGTTGAATGAATTAAATAAACGATTAAACGAACATTCTAATATTTCTAGTCCAACTTCAGCAAAATTAATTTCTTAATAAACTCTGACGAAAAGGAATTGAATTGCAAGGAAAATTTCACAATGTCGAATAAACTAGTTATCATTTTATCAAGACACTCTGACACAAATAAAAAATTATTTATGCGGATAGTTTAATTTCTTTTTTACTTTATTATTATTTGAATTTACTCTAACCTAAACTCTAGCAACTCTAGCCTGTTTCAACTAAAATCAATTTCATTACTAATAAGATAAATAATTGCTGTTTGCTATTTAGAATTGTATATTGACGTGACAACGACGAAGATGTGGAAATATTGATTTTCGAAGCGTGAATATACGTGCATGCAAATTCCCAAGGGTGCAAACCGCAGAGTTAAACATATGACGTCGCATTTTCAACGAAGATTCCACACAATTTTCCCGCTCGTCTCCCCGTGAACTCGATATATCCCGTTTTCCCTTATTTTTTTATCGGAAATAAGGAATGGTTCTTCTTCGCCCGCGATTTTTCAGTTCATTCCATTTTTTATTGCTGCTGAAACGCAAGACGGGGTAAGGAACGACCGGTTTTCCCGTGTGGTTTCCCCTCGGCAACGTAGCCACATTTCGTCGAGGATCCTCCTCACTGACACAATCTTTGGTCGAGAGGAGTTAAATCTGCCGTAAAGATAACGGTGGATAAGACACGGGAAATAATTCGGTGAAAATGTGAAAACTCAAATGTGAAATCCACGCGGTTTGCGTGGTTGCTTTCATCATAAACTCGATTCTCTGAGGCACGGTTGTCTGATATTGTGTCTCGCGATAACAATATCAATTTTAATTACAATATTGATTCATAATAATTATAATAACGACGATGAACATTATCAACTTGGCGATTGAAACTTGTTTGGCGCTCGTTTGATCGTGCGTCTTCTCTTAGAGCAGAGAACTAAAAATAATTGGAATTTTCCAATCAGCGATTGGAAATTGATTTCATTCGACGTAATTAATTTTTATTTCGCTCATTTCAATTTTTTAATTTCATTTGAGTTCATTTTTTAATTATTTCAGGATAATTTGTTCCATTAATTTTTGTTCAATATTAAACGAGTTATACTGCTGCAACTTTCGTTGTTAGATGTTTATTTATAATTTTCCGATCGATTCTCAGCATTAATCGTTGTTTGTTTCACTTCAGGAGCTAAATAATTAATAAAAAATTAACCTCGTCGTAGAACAAGAATAATTATTCTCCGCAAGAACAATTTGTATTTAATTCTTCGTAAAAAGGAACAAAGCATGGGTCAATGTAATTTCGACGTGCTTAAATATTAGTTTTATTCCATAAAAATATTACCAACAACAAAAAAATAGATTTCGACAAATAAAATTTTTTCTATTTTATTAGTTGACTTTTATTAACAACTTTGCAACGTTAAATTTTACTTGAAATTGTTCGACCCATTTTTTATTTTGTTTTTTTTTTTTTTTATTTATTTCCTGATCGTTTCCATTTTGTAATTCCTCCCCTGAAATCCAAGATGCAATTAAATTGCCGAGGGTGGTAACTGTTATTTGGAAACGACGTTGCTAGTTTTCCGAAAAGCGTAAATATAAAAATAGACAGAAATTATAATTAATTGTAATATTAAAAAGAAAATTAACTAAATTAACTAAATGCACTAACTAAAAATAAACGGAAATTACTTAAATATATTAATACTAAATGAAGTGATCTCTTTCGGTTTCGATCAACGATGAATCGTTGGAAACCAGTAAGGATAGTTGCAACTTATTAAACTTGCAACTGGCTCGACTTTACTCACGAAGAGTTTGCGAATAGGGCCAAAATATTCCAGCTGGACTGCCGCGGATTGATATTCGGATTTGATTTTACGAGTGTTATTGGAAGGGAGATTGGATCGTCGATCGTTCGCAGGTTGGATCGAGGTGAGCGCCGGTGGGAAGGATTTAAGCGTGACTTTCTGATCGTATTAGTCCTTAATGTTTTCAGTGCCGAGATGGGGACTGACGGGTTGATCAGAAGTCGATTCCGCAACATTGCTGCGGCCAGGCTTTGGCCGATTTTACTCAATAATTTGAATCAGTGCTGTTTGCGCTCGTTTTGCTGTTTTGAACAATCCTGTAGAGATAAAAGGTGGTCGATGATCTCAACACGTTTGCGTTTTGTACTATTGGCGTATAACATCGCTGATCGGGCACTCTCAGGTACAACGCTGATCGCTCGCATTAGCGATCGGTTGATTTGGGTCACGCGATTCGTGAAGGGCTGATGGGAGTAGACCTCGAGTAGGAGTGGCGTTGTCATCTGCACCGGCGTCGCGCCATATAGTTTTAACATCAATACAGATTTTATGGCGAAAAAGATCGTCCTATTATTTCCTAGATCAGGGCAGGTTTTACACGGCTTTTCTACATTCGAGGACAGGATGCATTGCTGGAGTACAAGTTAGTGCAGTAGTTATAGGTTGGAAAATTTGCTATTAGAGCATTATTTAACAAATTTAGTAGTATGGTTTAAGTAGAAGTCAGAAGAGTGGCAGGATTAAGGAATATTTTCAGAATTAAGGTATGTGATTCAGTTCTCCATAAAGTGTTGTTGGAAACTATGTACTGACCACTTTCTGAGTCAAAAGAAATGCAGAATCGACGCAAAGATCAGGATAAATTTTTTTATAGCTGTGGTAGATAATATGCCAAGAGATATGGGATACAAGGAAAATTACTGCTTACTCAAAAATTAAAATACTCTCCGCAGTAATATGCGAAATTTCGTTGGCGGTTTCTTCTTCATCCTTCAATTAATTGTTTTTGCTCCTTTTAAGTACGAACCGGAATATTAACAACCGTATCTTTTGATCACGAATCGGGGCTTCATAAATTCAAGGTTTCGCGGCGGTAGAAACCGGATCAATTTGACGTTCAGCTGATGGCGGTTCGCGCGGCGTTGTACGCTTGTGCCGGTCAGTAGGGGTGGTGAAACTTATCATTTCAAAGTGAGGCAAAGCTGGCGTCGGTTGACGAGGAATTTCGACCGACTGACGGGTTTACTCCTAAAATTAATGAAAGTCTTTTCGATAATTTTACTCGAAAGTTAGTCCTTTCATGGAAATCTCGTTTGGTTTGAGTAAAATATTTAAAAGATTGGTCACTTTTCTCTGTGTTGAATTTTTGTAAATATGTGGTAAATTTCATTTCTTTAAATTATCCCAAAATCCACACTCTAGGTTTACTCAAGTTTGAGAGGTAGCGCCTCACCAGCAGAAATCAACTTCGATTTTTCAGAAGATGGTTAATGTTTTTCGAACTTAATAATAATCTCTTTCAAATTATCTTTATCTTCTAAAATTATTATAACCGCTCAACTGAGGCTTACATCTTCGTGGAAACCCAGAGGTTATCCAACTCTGACCGATTGAATTCTCTATCCATTCTCTCTAGCCGGAAACTTCACTCTCCGAAGTCTCGCCGATAAAATCTTCAATCGAACACTAGTGGGCGCATTGTCGAGCCAAGATACGCAGCGAATCGCCAGTAGCCAAAGGTTTCCCGCATATTTTGCCGGCTTGACGCAAAGTATCAGCGAACTGTCTCCGCGGGCCGGTGCTTCGCCGGGACGTTCCGGGTGCGTTGCATACCAGAAACGCCTGGGGGCGTGAGCTTGCTGATATTATCGGTGGATACGGTAACCACTTGGCGGAATTTGTGTGTGAAGGGTGGAGGCGAAATGTCGTCATCGGCATGTAACTGGCCGCCGCGTTCGGCAAAGTTTTACTCGTATCCTCCCCTTGATCGACGGTTTCGAGCGGCATTGGAAAGGAAGCCCCGAAGCGTCGCCGGGTTTCGTTTTAATCTCGCCCTAACTGGCGTTGGTATGGTGCCCTGGTTCGTATTAACGCGCGGGCTACCCGACCCGCTGCGCGCTGGATGACGATGCTACACGCGTCAGGGAGCTTCCCGTCCCAAATTGCAACATTTCTCAAAGTTTTTCCGTACTCTTTAAGCAATCGAGGCGAAACAAATGATGCGAGTTTTATTACTTGCCATCTTTACAGTAAATACATCAAAAGCTGACAAATTATTGGCGCTGGTTTTAACGAGTCCACTCCGTTACATAGATTAAATGAACTAGATTTGCACAAGCTTGCACAAAGGTTGGGAAAGCGTTTGTCATATAACATGTATAGAGGGTGATTCCATAATAACTTACGTCGCGACGGCTTTTGGGTATGCATCTGACTGAAAGTTTAAGTTGTTTTAATTATACGCGATTTAATTTAATTATACGTCTGATAAGAGATTGGTGATACAAAGGTCTTTTCGAGGGAAGCAGCAGCTATCAATATTTAGGGTTTTAATTACAAAGGTCAGTATTATTTTTTGTTTTCTTTTGCACTTGACTGTATGATACCAACATATGCGAATCGAAAAGAATATTCGATATTCGCGGCCAGTAAAGTGATAAGAGTCTTTTGTTCAAGATAAATTTTAGTTATGTATGACCGAGATCATTAGAATCCACGAAATTGGCGTTTGCTTCATTTTGCCTTTCTTTGAAATCATCTTGCGGTGAATACCGAAGTAACATCCAATTTGTTAAATGATTTCGATTGGACGCGCAGTTTTAAAGAAGTTGGTTTCAGGTGCTTACCGGTTTGAATGCTGTTAACTTATATAGAATGGGGCCAAAAGTTTTAACACCATTTTTTTTAAACAATAGGCAAAATATACAAGGAGGAAAAAATTAATTTTAACTAATTTCATCTCCTATATATTTACACCAGAAGATACATTTCTATTGTTTTCTTTTTTTTTAAAGTTTAGGTTTTTTTGACCCATAGTTATTTTACATTTTGTTATACAAGTTATTTAACTTCAGAAATTGACTTCTTTTAAAATAATGCGAAAATTGCGATCAAGCACTTGATTTGGCTCTATGACTAGCAAAAGACGGAGTGAAATTATTTAAAAATTCTGCTTTTGGTGGACTCCAACTACGATTTTTTTCCTTCTCGGCTCAAAATTTAATCGACTTCAGCAAATTTCGTTTACAATTTTAATTTTAATCCATCAATTACTGTTGCTGATGGATTTATGAAAGCAGGATATAGCCAATTGCCTAATTGTGCGTTTTAACATTTTCCTTGAAGGTGGTGGTCGGTTTTTTTGTGAATTTTGTAAAATTACTATTACTGAAGAGAAATGAGAATTGGCTTCGGTTGCTGAGCCTGAGTTCGTTTCCATGCTGCCTCCGTATTCATAAAAATTACTGAAAGCCACACTGCCGTTTGGGTAAGGTTTTCAGAGCAGAAGATTACTTTGAAGAAAAGAAGATGTCAGAAAGAAAAACTGGCTTAAAGAAGAGAAGCTTTGGCCCTTCCGCACCCACGTTCTGACACATGCTTAGTACACCAAGCACGGAGTTACAAGAAAAGTTGGCAAGAATGACTACGGGAACAAATGTTTTCCATTTTTCTGAATGTCGAATGATGACATTCCTTTGATAGCCGGTTGGACACCAAGTATTAGATCACACTGCACACTGGTTCGGAAAATTAATCTTTACTCCATGAGGAAATCTGAGAAATAAAATTCTCATTCACTGCTAATATTCATTCAGTGGAGCTCCGTCTTCTCACAACCGTTTCTGTGGTGCTGGCCAAATATCAGAGGCTAAAAAATAATTACTTCAATTGTGAATATCTGGAAATACTCATTTACGTTGTTTCAAATGATCCAGCAGATTTCGGCAGGCTCCAGAGAATTAGAATTGGTTTCTCCCGACAAATCGCGTGACCGAGAGAATTATATTTTTCCGTGAGATCTTATTAACAATATCAGATATTGTTCTCTTCCGTATTTAATATCAGGTCATTATCCTCTCATTTTAGCCGCTGCCTCCGTTTTCCTCGAATCCGTACCATATCTGGACGTTTAGTAATAAAGTACGGGTTACGAGGAGACTTTGACTTTGCGTGCGGTCGTTGCGTCATTTTAGATTAAATTGGTACAAAATTTGGGCGAGCGACTCGTTTGCTGATAGATTCAAACTTTAGACGTAGCTTCGTTTTAACATCCCTTGCCGTGGTGCTCCTCCTTATTACGATCGTCGCCAGCCGCACCACTTCCAAAAAAAAAAAATTGTCCGATACCGAAAAAAAAAATATTCAACGGTATTGCTCCCTCTCAGTGAAAAGAAAAGAGCATCTGCAGAAATCCAGAGTCAGCTTCATGGGTTCGAGCCTTGGAAGCCATCTAAGCGGGTGATCAGCCGCGTACGCAACCAAATTTTCCCACACAAGACGCGAAAAATGTGAAACAGAACTCCCCACCTATGCGTAGGAGATATTCCACTTCAAATGTCAATTCTCGCCTCACTGCTCTTTGAAGAGATTCTCGGGAGAATATCTGGCTGGATACGTTAGGTTGTTTCGCCATGGAATTTAACGGCGCATTCGACGGCCGTTTGTCGCGTCGCGGAGGACAGGAATCGTCTTTACACGTTTTTATCATCGACGCGCGATGAAGATCGACCAGGAATTTACACGGGGCGACGATTCGTGTCCGAAATAAGTTTCTTTGAATTCGTACGATGAATCTCGTTAGAAGAGAGTTCCTCGTCATTGTTTAAAGTTACGACGAGTAATTTTCGCTTACTAGATCGCATGAATTGCGATTCCGTGTTCCTGGCACGAGAAAAGATTTGCGCTCTAATACACCCGAATTTACATTTTCTGAGGCAGAATTTCCATCTTTTTTTTTTTGGGCCCAGTGTTTAAAGGCTTTTAGCGTTCCATTGGTTGATGCATTAGCTATACACTGGAAGGTGAAAAACTCTGAGTGTTGTTACGCTTGCTCAGGCTGGAGCACATTCTTCGGGTTTTCTTCAGCATCGCCCTATTAGGATGTATATCAGGTGTTATTGATACAGCGCGCATGTTCTGGACAACTGCTAATTTTGACGATTCTGGTAAAAGCAAATACAACTAATTGATACTCGACTGAGCTTTATAATTGTCAAATTGTTTTTTATTCCCGGCCTCGATCCATTTGCGCGGCATTTATAATGCATACGAAAGTATATTTCAGACTCCTTTTCACTTTACAAGTATGTATGAAAAACATTTTGAAATTTTAAATTTAAATACTGCGATACAGGACTAAACTAATAAGACCCGGCTAATGGGTCAAGGATTTGAAAACAAATTTAAAAAAATCTATTATTGAAATTAGATACAATATTCTATTGTTGAGCTTTGTCAGGCCTCAATGTTAAATACAATATATTAATTTTTGAGTTTTGTATTTTCGCATAATACTAAATATCTCCACGGAAGCTCTTACATTACATTTCAGATTCAGATTTTTAGGTTTAACCTGAATCTACGACAATCTGGATCTACGAAAAATTGTTCCATGCCTGCTCGTCACAATATTAATTTGCTTTATATAGCGCCGCTGGTGTTTGCCTTGCGTTAAATACTTTGCTGCTGAATTCGAATGTTCTGACTACGTTTTCGTCGGGCCGGGTGTTAACGGTTTGATGCGGGTTTTGATGCGCAAGATGTTTGATGCTGGAATGCGAAAAAAATTCGTTCTTCGAGGAGGTTTGGTTTGAGGTTTAAGACCTGACAGGAAGGTCCCACAGCGGTATTTGCTGTTTCAGCACCGGAAGATTGGTGCGGGTTTTGGTTTGTGGCGAGGAATTTGAATGAGGTTTGCATCTATGCAACTCACTGATGTTTCGAACATCTTTATAAGACAACAACGATTCTGCAATAAACATAGCCACTGGTTAATTATACAACGATGCGGTTCCATTATTACGAATAAATTAAAGTAGTTTGATAAGGTTTGATAAAGAACACGGTAGACTTAGCTGAATAACAAAACTAATTCTTTTTATTTACGTAATTCCCCTAAAAATTCTTTAACACCAAAGAAGTGCTCAAATAATATTAACAAGTGATACATTGTTCCGGCACTGCAAAATGGATCAGGGTTTTGACCTAAAATCTAGCGTCTTCAAAATGAAGCCGCGCCCTGCAATAAAATCGGCCAAACGTTGGACACCGCCACGAGCTGACTGTTTCGCGATTCGTAGACAAAGGCTACGATTAATTTGCAGGTATTTACCGTCGCAATCTCTACCCGTGTACGTCGAAAGCCGCATCAGATGCACTGGGCAGCCATGCCAGCGGCGATGTTGAACCGAGTGTTGAGGCAGTGGCACGACCCGGCGTCCCCAGGTAGTGTGTGGGACCGCCAGGGACTCGCGGCGATACCCTCCAACCCCTCTCGATGGCTTCTGAGCATCCTCGGCGCCGAAACGCGTGAAGCGCGAACGCCGCCGAGGGTGGCGAGGCTCCACTTTCCGGTAGCCAGAGGCTCGTGGGTGTCGAGCGTCTGCCGCTGGCTCAGTGTCCCACGGTCGTGACGTGCCCGGAAGCGTGCTGCGGCGTGCCGCTTCACTCGGCGGAGCTCCTTTGGCTCCAGGAGTGAATCGCATCCAGCCTTGCGTTCGTCCAGACCTACGAAGATAAAACCAAGGATAAATCAAAAGTTAATCAAACCTCCCTGGTATGGTTTATTATTCTGGATGTCGTTCCGAGTCGCGGATGGTTTCCATGATTTTGAAGCTCGTTTTGAGTTTTTACCTCGATTTTTTTTTTTTTTTTAAGCAACGTATAGATTAGACAAATCTTCCATTTTCTGGGGTATTTAGATTCGTCAACGAACGTGTGTTAAATATTGACTTTAATCTCTTACGCTGGTAAACTGGTTATGGTTCGCGGACTATAACAGGCTAATGGGGAACTACATAATACCCGTCGCTATAAAATATTTTATAACATTTTTCTGATATTTTTGTTTCTAGAAGTTCGTTTGCGCTAGTTTTCAGGCTGTTTGACGAACGTTTGAGTTTTAACGTTTGGTTTTTTTTAGCGGTGTGGTATTATGTTTATTAATATGTATTTATTTATTTTGTGAGCATATTATATTATATACAGACTCATATATTTATCATATATTCACTATGTATTTCATACATTTTTTGTGACTATTCCATTTTCTCCTACACCTCAAGTGCGACTTTTAAAGTTTTCCACGAATCTCTCTCATTTTGCTCAACTGAGTGTATCCGGGATTAATCATCTAGGTTTTACGCGAGGTCGATCAATAATTTTGCTGGACGGTGTTCGGAAGCGTGTATATCCTCTAGTGCACGACCGTGTGCGCCGTCGAGTATTTGACATGAAACGGGCCGCCATTTGCATCCGCTCTCGCGACATTTCTTATCACGTCGTCTCAGCGCTTCAGCGCTAGATGCCAGTAGGCTGCAGCGATCACGCTTAGCTCGGTGCTCTCGTTCAAAGAGAAAATGTCGGGGCAGAGGTGACGGATCCTGTCACGGTTCAAACGATCGCTCTAACTTCAACGACGAAGGAGGACGGGTCGAGCTCGGAGGGAGAGAACCAAATGGCTTTCAGTTTCACCTCTCTCCTACTGAATTTGCATGCGTTTTCAGCGCCATAAATAAACGTCAATTTGGAGATATTTGTTGCTATCGCAGCTCGTGATAGCACCACATACCAGATTAGCAGGGATTTCAGCAGGCTTTGTATTTTTACTGACGAAGGAGGGTGGAACGTGGGATAGGAATTCTAAATCGCCTTCGTCTTGTAGAATTAAAAAGACCAGATTGACGTTCAGTGTAGAATGAAGATATGGAAAGTGTTTCATGTAGTACACATTGTAATATTTATTAGTGGTAATATTAGTCGACATTTTTGCAGTAGTTTTTACGTGTTTCGATCTTTTAAAGTTTTAAATCTCCAGAAATTCGCACTCTGATGCTATTATGATCTAACGTTTGAGATGATGGTTCTCTCGAAGATGACGAGAATTGTGAAAAATATTTATGAAACTAACCATTCTTAGAGTGACTAGTCTTTTATTCCTTTTGGTAAATATAAAATATCACGTACGAGAAAGGAACATGTTTATCCATAATTGATCAGAATAGGGAAACAAAAATCAGAGAGGCTAAGCCTTGATTGGTGATTTGGAAGGCTGAAAGTAATTACCACTTTGTTATGCTCATGTATGTGTTTCATTGTATATTTTCTTTTAGCATCCGTTCACGAACTGAAGCTCATACACCAAATATTCAAATAATTGTATACTCAATTTGCTGCTAATCAATCGATACTGTTTTAAAAACCCCTTTATACATCTACATTTAGATAGAGGCTGTGTTTTCTTTACATCGAACAACTCGACACTACTACACCATAGCACCATAAGATGTACCCACAAATTTTCTCTTGCAGGCTGCCTAACAATTAGAGAGACAGAGAGCTGATTTTGTTTCTAAATATCGAGATGAGACATCACTGAAATTCTGACTCAATCTCTCTTTCCTTCTTTCCTTTCTTCCTCCTCTCAGCCATGATATCATGTAGCTAATACGTCACTTAACCCGATCAGTGCTTCTTCGGCACCGAAATTCCGCCATTTAGCCGCAGCCAAATAACCAATGTCACCCGCCATGTGTTTCACAAACCAGAGTTTTGTCAATTTTCATGCTCGATAAAAACCACGAATATGGCTACATGGATTCGGGATCGAACTCAGGTGAATTTTGCACTGGTACGATGGGATTGACAGTTAATTTCCTTCTTTCGACCTCCACAGTATGCGCATTTTCAAAGCGAGCAGCCGCGCTTTGCTGCGAGATATCATCCGCAGAAGAGGAGCCAGCTCCATCCGCTTTGCGTGCGAATATTCGAAAAATAATATGCTCATCCACGTTTTTCCATAATCGCGCTCTCCTCTCTCTCTTCTCTCATAATTCTCGCGTCGCTCAGGCTCCATTATATTTATTTTGCATTTGTTCTCTCAGTCAATGGGATTACAAAGGGAGAAATCATCAAATTTCGCTGAAAAATTTCCTCACCGTTCTAAAGGTCTCCATGCTCCATGTACCCTCAGACGAAAACTCTCGCGTTTCGCTTTAAGATCCCGAATTTTAACAAAGAGTATGCGTCAGCACGTTTGCGCGTCAAAAGCACACGCACGCGTGTTGAAGATATTGGGGATAGTACCCGTTTGCGAATTTAATTCTGATGATCTGCCATGGATTTTGCTCCTCGTTGCAATTATCGATCATTCAAAGTAATTTATCGCGATTTCCCAGAATTTCGGAAATATATATATTTTACGCACGTATTTCAAAATACTGTACTCACTGAATTTCTTAAAATGGAGTTTCAGCCAGTAGTATTGAGCTGCGGACGTAATCCTAAATTCAACACACAGGATCCTCTTGACTCCAATTTATGATAAAATGTTACCATTGCCAAGAGATAGGATTCAATTATAAGAATGTTATGTGGATTTGCTTCCCTAGATGAGAGAAAGTGCGATAAGAATGTGAGGAAAGCTTCGCGCACTAGGTGCTGGAATTGACGCCCAGTGGGACTTGACGCCTCTTTTCGACCAGAGGAGAGCTACGATTTGCACTGACCGATTTCGCTTTGCAAATTGATCGTTCACGTGTCTCCGCAACAAAAGACGCTCTAAGACAGTCAGGCCGGACTCAGGACAGAAAATCAGCTGCTCTAAGCTGGTCTCCGTTGAATCTCTACTTTGTGTCATGGATTAATTAAGTCTCTCTCTCTCTCTCTCTCTGTAGAGCGAAGACTCGATAAAAATTAATTTGACGTTTTAATTTCAGGTTCATAAATGCTGCCAGGAGAGGAGTTTCAGTCAACGCTGGAGATTTCGCTCCTGCAGGCAAGAAGCACGACACACACGAAAAACAACAAAAACAGACACAAAGAAATACAGAAGAATTTCAGATGTGCAAATAAATAATCACACACGAACATTTGTTAGTCGACAATTAAAAATTGAAAAAGACGTGTAAACGATTTCAGATTTCTCTCTTTTTTTTTTGTTTAGGTAAACAAGAATTTTACTATTTTATCGGCGCGAATTAAAGCGTGGTGACATTAAAGTTCGATTCTATGGAAACAGTGAATATTTTATGAGCGTCAACAAAATTTACGCATAAAATGTAACAAAGTTAAAGTGAATGAAATTGATTTAACTTGATTTCGTGACAGAAACAACGTGGTACTTACGAATTAATTTATTTAAAATTGTAAATTGTTTAATTTTTGTTTTAGATTTTTTTACGGCAGTCAGTAGTAGAAAAATTAATGGCTAATTAATTATTAAAAATATCGGTAAAAAGAAAATTTTCGGAGAAAGAAATTGCAGAATGAAAAAATTTTGACGGTGAAATTTCATTTCATGAAATTTATATTTTTTATTTCTCCATTTAATGTGTAGCTTGTACTAAGCATATATGTGTGGGAATATATTGTTGCACATTTGGCAGTGTATTTTATCTCGCTTGTAAATTTATTAGTCTCCACAGTTGGAGCGTACATTTTCGTTTTGAATGAAGACAAATATTATTATGAGAGAACGACTGTACAGATGTTGCGTTCAAATGAGGGATATACTAAAAATGATATAAGAAGTATTTCTGATATTCACCAATGTGTTTTCACATTTTGGTTGATCAGTGACTCGTCGTATGCTCGTTTCGTCAAATTTCCTCAACTTGTGCCTTATATTAGAGAATATTTCACCAGACTGACTACGTTTCCAACCATCTTGACAACAATTGGTTTTAAAATTTCCTGATATGTCCACAAACTTAAGGGAAATAATGTAGTATTTATTTCAGTATGGCGAATATAACTGGAGAAATCAAATATCTCTTTATCATAACAGATGTCCGCTATCTAATCATCTTAGGACTTTTGAAATCTACTGTGATCAGTATTATAACAATGCTTGATACTAAAGAGCTGTAGCCTAGAAGATTCCTCCATCAGACATTCAGGAAACAAGAAAAAGCAAATGGTATTTTGTAACAACATGAGCACACAAGCTTCCATTTTAAATTTCCCTCACGTAAGAAAGTCAGCTTAGGATCTCTACTGCACGACTTGTACCCCAGTACAGATCTCGTCTGCCTCAGTGAGAGACCTTAGGAAGCAACTCTTATACTTGACTAGGGAAACGAAGACGACCTTTTGCCATAAAATTTATTGATACGCACATTTTCGAATCGTGAGGAGAGCTTAAATTAGTGCTCAATACTAGACCGCGCTACTCTCCTACTCGAGGTCTCACCCCTACGCACTCGCGAATCACGTGACCTCAAATCAACCAATCGCTAACACTCGCTGCATGGCGTTGCATCTGAAGAGGCCCGATTTTTCTGGATGAGCTCCTCTAAAGATGCACTCAGTGATGAAAGAAACACTGTTTCTGCATCTACGTGAGGAAACATATGCTAACATTATAATTTTGGCCATTTTGGTCAAGCGTTATCGAACGCAAAAATCCCGGTGCTGGCCAACGAGGTACGACTAATACACCCTTCATAATTTGAGTGACGGACTTCGTCGCTTACATTCAGACGAAGAGACGATTCGCTTTAAAAGCTCATCGCGATAGTCGCATTTGTTACGCGGACCTGAGAGACACGGGCGATGATAAGCGCTTCAGCGCGAGTAGACACTGCTCGGCTCAGCGCAGTTTGACGTTGCTCGAGTCCCGCGGGAGAGGCGGAAAACAGCGCCGGAGTTTGCTCGGAGATAATTTTGTCCACGTAAGGGACTAAAAGAGAAAGCGGTGCTACGCTCGGCGCCGTCCGGAGATCCGAGCGAGATGCCAATGCGCGCTGCGCGGAACACTCGACGCAGCGCGCGCGCGCGTGAAATGTTTCACCTGAATTTGAGACAATATTGCCGCAGACCTTTCGCACGTACGCTCGGTGCACCCGCCCAGCTCCGTTTCTGTTACTTCAGTTCTACTTTGCTCATTTCGATGTTTCCTCGATGTCCCACGCGCACGCTTGCTTTTACGCACTGCGCTACTCTTTTGTTATATTTTTACAATACGAGATCTGCTCGATATGCATCTGATGCTTTGATCCCTCTTTACTTCCGCTGAGCCGTAAAAGCGATGGTAGCCTGCGTGTTACCGGATGGTTTAAGCTTCTCTGCTTTTACGCTTAGCTAAAAGGGGATGGGTAGAGTTCTGTGAGCGTGGCGTAATTTTTCTTTGTCAAGTGCGCGCAATAATGTTCACAGCCACATACGATAATTCAGTGAATCGTCTGGTTTGTTCTAAATTTATGGCGTACCTTTTACGAATTCGCTCTGAGGCTTTTGGTTGAGAGGTTCGTCGTCGGATTCGTTCTGAAGATATTTGGTTTTGACGTCCAGGAGATGCGATCAGCACTTCGTTCGTTGAATAGAACTCGACCGCTATTTGCCCTTCTGAACCAAATTTAAGCTTACATTAAGCGTAACGTAATTCTAGGATAGAGGAAGGAAATTTCGTCAAGTTGAGAAAATTCTCTGCAAATTATTTTACATCTGCGCGAAAACACGTATACGATTCCTGGTCCCATCAATATTGAAATTTTGTTGCCACCTGAATGTACGGGAAGTGCTTCG
Source organism: Melipona beecheii (assembly GCA_032399605.1). NCBI lineage: Eukaryota > Metazoa > Arthropoda > Insecta > Hymenoptera > Apidae > Melipona > Melipona beecheii. The sequence continues at coordinate 3,748,917 of JAUCMO010000504.1, read as the reverse complement.
GCTGAAATCCTACGACATCCGCCGATGACAATGCAACCCTCCGGAGATATCATTGAAAGGAAGAATCTCGAGAGAGAAGCGCTAAACGTATTTCGCTGGTTTAGGATTGGGTCGCATTCTTAGTCTGGTAGCTGACGATTTCTTGACTCCTCACGATACTGTTCTTAGTTCCTGGCGAACACAATGCGTCAACGCAACGCGTGACGGTAATTTTGACAGCTGATACTTGAAACTTGATGTGATATATCTACGTTGAGATTAAAATGTTCCTACTATCTTTCGTTATTAGCTATTATTCGGTTTATTTAGGTTTCATTTAATTATTGTTATTTTAATATCTCTTAACAGAGGCACCAAATTGCGTCTTTTCACCTTTTCATTCCACAATCTGTTAGTTCCCTAAGGTTATTTAGCATCAATACGATACGGGAAGATTTCATGAGTAATCTCTTTGGCGACACTACGAAATGATTTAGTTTGAGAATACTCTAAAATGCACGTGCTTCATGTTCAATTTGCTCTCGCACATCAAATTCGTCAGAATATAAATTCACCCTAAACGACTCCAGACGACATATTTAAAATAGAATTAAAATCAAATTCAGATCAATCCATTGAAGTCATCGACTCAAATTAAAAGGAATTTCTCTGTTTCTCCCCACGAGAGATGAATTAGTATTAATTAAAGAAACAAACGAGTGTATAAAACAAACTGTTGATGCACGTGCGTGTGGTAACTTTCAATTTCGTCTGTCGTTTTCAAACAATCGTCACGTCGACTGGATTACGAAGCTTCGATCGAATGGTTATCGCCGCTGCAAAGAATCTCGCTCACGGATTTTAGCAACGCCAGAGTTGAATCGACAAAGCAAACGCGTCCGATGAAACCCTTCAGGTTTACGACTATATGCGTTGACGATGTTTTGTTCCGTTTCACTTTTCAGCGCCCGTCCGTTTATTCACTATACGTTGGACGTGGACGTGAGAATTTTACGATTTTTTCAAAAGGGGTGCAAGCTCAGATTGGTTCGACAGTTCGATAAATTCGTTTCACATTCAAAGAGCACGTAAAGAGTATTTTTCATTTCAACCCGGCTGAAATTATATTTTTTGTCGAATTCGCTCAAGAAACGAAATAAACGTTAATAAATTTGGTAAATTTCGTAACGATACGTTTTCCTTCTTTCTTTTCTTTATTCTTTTTTTTCGTTTTTTCGCGTTAATTCGTATTTTTATTGTAATATATTAGTTGCAGCGTCGGAATTTTATAGAATCTAACAATTCAGTTTCAAATTCGAAATTTTTTTCCTTCTTTCCTATTTTGGTTTTCTCTTTTCTTATTATTTTTTATTATAATTTTATTTATTATTCTTTGTTTTTTTTTATCCTCGAATTTGTAATAATTATAATAAAATTAGGACTTTTATTATACTACTATTTTATTTCTCTTGTCATTTTTTTTCTTCTCATCACTATTTATTTATTTCATTAACATTCTCAATTTATTATCGTTTCCTACTGTTTACTTTTTTCATTCTTGAATTAAATGTTTTGCAAGTATAATTCATAGGGATGGATAACGCATATATCATCCATTATTTTTGAACTTTATGGCAGGTTGTGAACGAACAAAAGTTTATTTTTCTTTTCATTTCTTTGTTCTTCACTCTTGCTGTGACTCATTGTTATTTTCTATTTTCAGATTTATCGCACGAAAATCAGCGCGCCAACTACTATTTTATTTCTCTTCTTTCATCTTCTTGTCCTCGTTGTTACTTCGACTCTCGAGAATCCCACAAAAACATCCACGATCTACCAGATCGAGTTGTTCGAACTCGAAGCTTGGAACAAAAGTTTCCTCTTTTTTTTTTTCAAATGACCAATATTGTCGAATCACTTCACTTCAGTTCCGCTCTGCTTTGCTACTCGTTCCAAAGTTTCAGTGGCGCCGCGTAAATAACAGAAACTCGACGCGAGAACTTTCCGTAACTCTGCGTGTTACTTCCTTCCCCCCTCCGTAGATCGACTCCGGCGGTGTTCCATTAAAATCGATAACCGCAGAGCTCTCGAGGAAACTCCGAGGGAATAATGGGTTAACCATAAGCAACAGGCAGCTCGCGTAAACTTCTGCTTTTTGCAAACGTTGAAACTTCTTTCTTTCGCCGGCGGCGGTGGTTTCAATCTGTTTTCTCTGCTCTCCTCGGAGTACAAGCGCGGCAATCGCTGAAGCTCCCCTTTCTTGCCGAGTAACGCGTTTGCTATTAGCAAGACAACCCTTGTGCAACTTTCGCGCGTTCGGCGAGATATTGGAATTCTGCTGGCGCCTGCAGGGGCCAAAATAAAGGCCAACTTTGCAAAAGTGTTCGTCGAGCATCGCGATACTGGATACTCCTCTCTTCTCGATCGATAACTCGGGAGATTCTATTTGAAGTAAGGATGAAGGGAACAACAACAGTTCCTCTTGATTTGTCATTTTTATTTGAATAGTAACTTATCAAATTTGGGTTCGAATTTTTCCTTTTTTCTTTTTTTTTTTTTTTGCAAGTAATCTTTTTTGACAGAAGGTGAAGTAGGAAATTACTTTTGTTTGACAGTAAAATAATCGGATAATTTCACAAAAAAAAGTCATTTGTTTGTTCATCGTTTTTTTTCTTGACTACTTGATTTAGTATACTTCTGAAAAAATAATTTAACTCAGTGTTTCATGTTATGTATATCTTTTTTTTTTTTTTTTTTCGAGTGTATGGCTGTGAATACAGTTTCAAAGGGACTTTGATTTATATTCGAGTTTTTAGAGTTCATCTAGTGTATTTTAGTAAATAATTCAAGTCAAGTGTTTGGCAATTTGTCTTTATTTTCCTGTGTACATCGTTGGAATCTTTTCCCCTTTTCTATGCAGTGAATACATTTTTTGAAAAATTTTTACTTGACCGATTTATTTGATATAAATTACTGGAAACTCATTATTTTTCTCTCTTTTGAAATTTGAACTTTTTTCCCATAAAACCTTTTAGTGAAGCTCTTTATGATGAATTCTTCAAGTCATTTAATTAATTTAGTACGATAATTCGTACGAATCAGAAACTTTGACTTCTTTTTTATCCTTATTTTATTAGGTATTTTATTATAACAAATAAAAATCTTACACTAACAAACTGTAACAAAAAGAGAAATCCTATGAATTGTTCAGTAGCTATACTGATCAACTCGACAAACAACTGATGATTTAGAAAATATTATCTTAAACCATCCACGTTACTTGAAAACTAAGCTTGAGACTGATTGAGAATTCTTCCTTCTCTGTTACAAATCACTTTGTAAATAATTCCAAAAAAATATTAAAAGTAAAATTACAAGTGTCTCGGTTTCTCACTTGAAATTGAAAAATCAACAAAGCGCGAGGTTGATCAGTTTATCCTCTGAAAGATTCATAATTTCTAAAAAAATTCAGAATTTCCGAAATTGGGGAGCGACGAATCGCAGAGGGGGGAGGCGCGAGATGATTTCGTAGCGATGGGTGTTATCGAGTGAATGTAACGGGTCAGTGTACCTGATAACACACTAACCTCCCGGCGGTGGGCCCTGCGGGCCACCCAGCCATCCGGAGGACCAACCTGCAGTTCCTCCTATATTCTGCTGCTGCTTCGCCAGCAGTCTCACTGTCAACGCGTACGTAAGCAGCATCACGCCCAACGGTATGTAAAAGCAGATTATGCTGCCGATCAGCTTGTACAGAGGGTCTGGTATTTGGCAGGAACCGTTCACCAGCACCGACTCGTCCTCCTGAAACATCACCATAGAGGATTATGCGCTTATTGCCGCGGTGTTTGATGTTTAACCCATTTCAGTACGTTTGAACGTTAGGAATACCTCTGTTGTTGCTTTCGAAAATATGAGAAACTTTACTAACGAATAAAATTCTGCACGGAACATGGTAAAGTGATGATTCTTTCGTAGCTGGTGGAATTTTTAGAGATTCACTGTTTGAAATGGAATCGCATGCTTTTTTCAGTCCGATGTTCTCTGCAAGGAAAGATGTTAATATGTCGTTAGAAATAGAAATTAGTTTCGGAGATATTTTAAGTTTAACTTTTATAAAACAAGGACGATACAAATTTCTGTCCTTCCTCGTCTTTCGGGCCAAAATTAAAGTTAATTTATTCATTCTTCGAAATACATTGGTTCTTTTTTCTTTTATAGAGAACGTCGACCTGTTCGATTTTTTTATTTGCCAATTTGAGAAATATATAATTCCTCGAAGTTGTACTAACTGCAAAAAAATTATTACTACCATATTATAATAATAAGGTTTTACATTGAGTAACATCTGTTGATAAAATTTTTAACGGAGATACTAATTCTTAGGTCAATACTTGGTGAAAATTCAACAATCGAAAGATTGTTAGTTTCTGAATTGTTTCTTCTTCCTTTGTACCTTATTCGTAACGTTGTAACGAATTGTGTATCCGCCTCCGCGTTAACGTCAAACCAAACCCAACCCACACTTCGTGTTTCGTATTTCTATCTCGAAAGTTCATAGGTTAGTAAAGAATCGCAGCAAGGAGGACGCGTTAACGAGAGAGATCAGAAGCTTCTGAGGAATATTTCATTTCAAGAGCAGAACTGGGAAGAAAGCTTCTCGCTGTCGTGATTTTTATTAGAATTATCGCATACAGGATTGCAACGAGCACTCTTCCTATTTTTGTTAATCATGCGTATCCTAATGAATTCAAATTTGTATTTTTTTTTTTTTTATTGAAACGTTGAATAATTAACTTGATTGATTATTACACCATATCGTGCTTTTTGCAATATTTAGAGAAACAATTTCATTTACGTTCGCTGAAATATATTTACAAATATCAAGAATTTCATTCTCAACAAATTCATATTTTCAAGAATATTAACTTTGAAGAACCTTAAGAACCGTAAGAAATTGCTTGTTTGTGCCAAATTTTACAGAGAACATTACATTTCGTAGCTTAGAAGTTTTATAATTATTTCTTTATTCATTCATTATCATTCCAGTATTATATAAATGTATTAGAATTCTATCATTCTAATATAAACTTATGTTTTTTTTCTTTTATTTTGAAGATGATAAACAATGTAAATGTGTAATAATTACACGACTATAATATAATATAAAAACTTCACGACTTGTACGATTCTCACTGAAAGGCCCAGAAGCAACTGTTCTAACTAGGAAATGAAGACGACTTTTTTGCCATAAAATTTTATTGATATGCAAACATTTGAATCAATAGAAAACAAATTACAGGCGCGATCGCTCGGTACCAGACAGTGCCACTCCTACTCGAGGTCTACCCCACGCCCCCTCGCGAATCACGTGACCCAAATCAACCAATCGCTAATTTTCGTTGCATTAGCGTTGCATCTGAAGAGGCCCGATTACTCCCGTTAAAATCCCTTTCGGTGATAGTAATATAATATAACATATCAATAACAATATAATACAATACAATACAATCATCAGTACAATCCCTATTTATTAACACAATAAGTATAATGCGACGAAACATAAAACAGTTACGCAGCTATATCTGTATCGCTCCATTATTCGAACAACTCTTGCGAAATGGTGGAAGTCAACTTTAACTTAACTTTCTCGAGAACTCTCGTGATCGATGCGTTCCGCGAATGCAGGTTGCATCGTACAGAGCCATCCCATGCGTCATCCCTCGGACACGTGCCAGCCAACTGACAGGAAACTTCGTCTCGTTTGTTTCGCAGAACACCGGAGCAGTGTCCCAGCGTGGTCTCGTTACTGGCAGAGAGCTACAACCCCCATGTAAGATACGGGGCGGCAATGGCCCTGGGAATCGCGTGCGCCGGCACCGGCCTCAAGGAAGCCATAGCTCTGCTCGATCCAATGACGAACGATTCGGTGAATTTCGTCCGCCAGGGCGCCCTGATCGCCTCCGCGATGATCCTGATCCAGCAGACCGAGGCGACCTGCTCGCGGGTCAAGGATTTCCGGGCTCTGTACGCGAAGGTGATCGTGGACAAGCACGAGGACGTGATGGCGAAGTTTGGCGCCATCTTGGCGCAGGGGATCATCGACGCAGGTGAGTTCACTCTCCAACTATTGCACAGTGGACGAACTTTCTCGAAGGTCGAGGAAACTATCCAGTTCAGTAAAATTTGTTTTTTGTTTTGCAGCGTTTGAAATGAATAAATGTTTTTTTGTCTTTTAATTAAATAAATGCCGATCATAAAGAATTAAATATTGCAAGTTACTATATTGTTAAATTCGAATATTTTATTAGTTTTAATATCACAATCTAGTATGTTGTTACCACGCTATTAATATTTTCAAGTTTCTAGTTGGTGTATCATCCCTTCGTTCTTACAATATCGATACATTCTTAAATAATTTAAAAAAACCTTGTTATACGATCAAAATTTGTACGAAAATTAACCTGTTAGTTGCAATCGTTCCACTTTGTGCTGGTCAAGTTGAACGATAGTCGACGAGAGTCTGTCCATAAAGCGAGAATATAATAAAGATTGCCGATCAGAAATTCGTCGACAGGAAATGGCGAAATCCAAGCTTCTGGTTTATCATTGGGGCGTTGTTTGAAAGATAGGTCAGAAGCTGATCACTTTCTGATGGTTGAAAGTGTTCGATACGTTTCGATGCAGAGATTACGAATTTGTTTCGTCACGGTGCTGGTTATTTCTCGGTCCGATTGGTTTGGATTGGCTCCGGGAAATGCGTTGTGTTTCTCTTTGTGATGCGACGAGACTGTTCCATATACGAACGTTCGTTTCTTTTATACCATTGTACAACGGGCACGTGTTCGAAATGTCAAGCTCTCATTTTCTGCTTTTATTTAAAAATTCCAAGTTCATTTATTTTTAAATAATTCTAGATTCTACGTGGATTTATTTATTTTAAAGAATGTTGGAGAACTTTGATATTTGTCTTTAATATTTTTGAGGTGAATCTTGCGTGGTTAAAAGTATTTAAATTAATAGTAAATAGTAATGAAGCTGAACGAAAAAAGCACCCACAATTTAATAACACCTCCTGCAGTGAAATAAAGTTAAACGATCCAATGTCCATCGCAGAGTTTAACAAAAAACACCAATGCAATCGAAATTGATGAACACCTCGTAGGATCGACGGTAACACTTGCCGCGGTGGCGAAGCAAATCTCTGTTTAAATTCGATTTCCTTGATTCTCGGGGAAAATACGCGGGAAATTTGCATGTTCAATTCGTTGCAGGTGGTCGTAACGTGACGGTGTCGTTGCAATCAAGGACCGGTCACACGAACATGCTGGCGGTGGTCGGCGCGTTGGTGTTCACCCAGTATTGGTACTGGTTCCCGTTGGCCCACTGCTTGGCCCTGGCCTTCACGCCAACTTGCCTAATCGCTCTGAACGCCCAGTTGAAAATGCCGAAGCTGGAGATACGTTCGAACGCCAGGCCGAGCGTCTACGCGTATCCGGCGCCCCTCGAGGAGAAGAAACGCGAGGAAAGGGAGAAGATCACCACCGCTGTCCTCAGCATCGCTGCCAGAGCTCGGAGGCGCGAGTCCGAGAGGCGTGCTCGTGACTCGCACGAGAAAATGGAAGTGGTGAGCTCGCATTGTTTCTTCTTCTTCTTCTTTAAATATTTCGCGAAATTTTCAAATAGTTTCGTTCAAATTTTAACCATCTCTTGCGCTGAAATGACGTGCCACGCACGTCGAGAATTGTTTGTCCCAAATTGCAACATTTTCTCAGTTTTCTCAGTTCAAAAAGAAAAAGAAAGCGACAAATTATCGTATACGGTTTCGGTCACTCGTTATGGTCCGCGAACCAGTTGCCAGCGCAAGGAGTTGAAAGTATCACTTCATAAGTGATCTCGTCTTCCTTCTGGTCTGTTGGAAACAAAAATGTTACCGTCGATTTATTTTGAGCATGGAATAACAGGATTGTTCATCGAGTACAAGTTGATGTTGTCAGACAACGAACCATTTCATTGAAACAAAATTATTTCGTAACTGATCGTCTTTCTAACGTTCTCAGGCAATCTGTCGTGTCAACGCAGCGACTGACAGCTGACTCGAATGAACGGAGGATTTTATCTTCACGTCATTTAATTTTCAATCGCAGGATCCGCCGGAGACGGCGAAGGAATCTGTCGTCGAGATGGCGTCGTCCAAGGAGAAAGAGGAGAAGCGAAAGGAGAAGGAGCCGGCGAAGGAGGCGAAAGAGACGAAGGAGAAGGCGGAGAAGAAAGGCAAGGACGAGGGAGAGAAGGGAACGGAGAAGGAGAAGAAGGAAGTCGAGCCGAGTTTCGAGATCCTGCAAAATCCAGCTCGCGTGCTAAGGCAGCAGCTGAAGGTGATACAGTTGGTGGAGGGTAGCCATTACGTGGCCGTCAAAGACATTCAGATCGGCGGTATCGTGATGGTGAAGCACATCCAGTCGGACACTGAGGAGGAGCTTGTGGAACCGGTGGCTGGTAAGTGGACATTTTTCCCTTCCCTGACAATATCAAAACTGAGGAATCGATTAATCTCCAATTGACGTCATCGAGGATTGGGCGTCTCGATAATTTCGCTTGATTCTTAATTTAACTTTCGACACTGCTTAATATATCATGATCGCTATATCTGTTATCAGTACAGTGGTATAATTTCCACTCTTTTAATATAATAGAGTTACTGGTGAAAAGTATCGGTATTAATTTTTTAGAGAATTATTGATTTAATTTAATTTTATTATCAATTAATGCTAGAGGGATGGTGTATCGTGGATTTTTTTAATATCAACACAATTCTTGAGAAATAAATTCTTATTTCATTGAAATGTTTAGTTTTGTAATAACGTTTGAGCAATGGTCAGTGAGTTTCCGAAAAGCACAGTTAGTAAATGAATATTTATAGTCTTCGTTCAGAGAAGTTTTTTTGATAACATATATTGAGTGTGTGACTGAAAATTATTATGTACGAGTTTTGTTAAAACGCGTTGAAGAAAATAACGAAATGAAATTTCGAACATTCCTTGAATGAAGAGTTTTTGAGACGATAAAATGGAATTAATTAATTTATACAGCTTAAAGTGCATTTTCAGATTAAAGCTCCGTCGTTGTTTTATTAAACGGATTATCAATTGAAATTTAGTCGATTCGGTTGAATAATAATTTTATTTACGTTCATTCACACTGTATTGTAATGAACTTAACATTACTACAAATTATTATTGATTTAATATTTAATATCGCAGTGTATTTACACGCTCTACGTAACATAGATTAATTAATAAAATAAACAATTTGTTCCTTTTCTCTTTTTTTTCGTGTGTGTAATTTTCACTTTGCAATAAAAGAACGCCAAATAGAAAAGGACAGTGATATCACTTTATTGAACAACTTTTTTACAAACAATTCAATTAAGCCATCTCTATTAACACGCTTTACCGTCCAGTGTGCTTCCAGCGCTTTATTCCAAAACTAGAATTACTCTGCAATTCATTCGTAAAAAGTTTCAAGACATTTATTATCTGTCGTGAATAACAATAGGTGGACACATTGGCGAACATATAAAAATGGGAAAAGTCGAACTCCGTTTGATTTCCAATTATTACTCGGAATGAAAATTTGAAATTCGTTTTTTATTTGTACAGTTAGCAGGTTATAGGTTCGCCAATATATAATGTGCGACATACGTTTATTTCTAATTGTAATACGAGTGCAATATAATTTAGAAAATTCATCAAACTCGAGAGGTACAGAAGTGTATAAATTCTAAATTCATCGAATTTTGATATCTAACAAATTGCGCGTAGGCTATTGTACACAAAATTAACATTATTATGGTATTAATACTTCACAAAACTTCAAGTACGCCAATTTGAATAGTAGAAATTTCACCTGGAAAAGAGAAATTGAAAAAAAATCACAAAGTGAAACAGCCAGAGAGCCAATTCGATTTTTTTCTTTCTTTCCTCGCTGCCCTTTGAAAAGAAGTTACACTCGCATTCGATTCTATTATCATTGTTACGTTGCAGCTTATGGCCCCCATCCGGAGGAAGAACAGGAAGCAGAGCCCCCGGAGCCGTTCGAGTACACCGAGGATTAAACAGAGACAAGTGAGAACAACCTTCCTTCCGACTTTTAACGACGTCTGAACCTACGCGACGCAAATTACTCATCCACGCATACGCACTATAGCTCGCTGTTTCGTAGTAGAGGCAACACAATGGGAGCAATACCTTCGTAATATCTTCTAAGCAGCGACAACTTCCCATCCCCTGTTTTTGTATAATTAATTTCGTCGTCGTTAAGTCGACGAATTTATGGTTGTTCAGATTATTTATCGTTCAACCAAAAATGACGCCACGTCATTTTTTTTTTTTTTTAATAAATATATAACTTACTCTGATATTGCTGCGTATTGTTTATTGAAACCTTCTGGAGAAAGAGAATTTTACGGTTTGCTCTTGCATTAGTTCAGTTCGCTTTAAGCAAACTCTTCAAATTTCATGCTTTGTTTCTGAAGAAGAAATGCGAAGTACGCAAATGTACAACATCGGGTATGATGAAGCTATATTGTTTTTGTTCAATTATTTTATTCGCACTTTCTTTTGTACCTTTCAGGAACGGTACGTGTAAATTGTATTATTACTCAGAAATATTTTTTTAAATGCTGGTTTTACAGTTTCTTCATATTAGTAATTTATACCACCGAGGAATGGTACTTAGATATCACGTAAATAATAATAATGGTGAATCCCTTCAGAATCTACTTGATCAGATTCTTGATAGATTGGAAAGCAGAGAAAGGTGATGCATGAATTTCAAATTTACTTTACAATTCGTTATCACTGGTCTGCAAATTTTTATGAATTTATGGAAAATTGGAAGGTGCGAGATATTGATTTTAATATTTAATAGATCAATTTTTATTCAAGTTCCATTTCCTTACTTAAAAATACAAAAGTGCAAGTGAAAATTCGCAGTCGAGTTTATTATTTATCTCGTTCTTCTGTGATAAATAATTTGTTCTTAAAATGAATAATAATCAGTTTGCTTTAATTTTTGTGAAAATTTGACACAAGTTTCGCGTTTATTTCTAATTTATTTCTCCGCAAAGCATTCGCCTCTTCTCTCGTTCGTCGCGAATTATTCTCAGTAATCTGTTTTAAGAATGGCATTTTGAGGAAGCGCTTCCCTCGGCTCATCCGCCATCCGCGAGATCATGAGCCCTGCGAATTTATACTTTCAGCAGCTGTTGCGATAAGCTTTCAAAGTTGAGACTCGTAAAAAAGTTGCGCGTATATCCCCGCTGATTCATGACCCCGTGTAATGAAGTTCTAACAACTTTATTTTAAATCTTCTAAATATTCAACAGTATATTGTGATATAGTTTCCCTCTCCCTCCTGATTTCACATCCGAGCGTCGAACGAAATTTGAAATACCATTAAACTTTGAAAAAATGAAACTTCAACTCGTATTTACTTAATATTGCGGTCGCATTATACTTTTCTCCGCGTGTTTCTCTTGGATTTTGTAAGATTATTAACTTTATCGAACGATTTTCGAAAATAACAAAATATGAAACTGTAACTGTTTATGTTATAAATATAATAAATAAAAAATATAAAACATGAAACATGTATATGATATAATTATAAAACTGCACGACTTGTACCCCAGTACGATTCGTCTTACTGAGAGGTCCAGAAGCAACTGTTCTGACTGGGAAATGAAAACGACATTTTTGCCATAAAATTTTATTGATGTGCAAATATTTGAATCGACACAAAACAAATTACAGGCGCGATCGCTCAGTCCAAACAACGCCACTCTTACTCGAGGTCTACCCCACGCCCCCTCACGAATCATGTGACCCAAATCAACCAATCACTAATTTTCGTTGCATCAGCGTTGCACATGAAGAGGCCCGATTTCTGGGTTATCCCCGCTAAAATCACTTTCAGTGATGATATTACAATAAATATATAATGTAATAAATAATAATAATTGTAACAGTTGTAATGACAGTAACGATGATGATAACGAGAATATTTCATTGAAAGATATACAATTCTAAAACTGTTGAATGTGCAGAAACGGATAGATGTTGCAACAAACAAGAATCTTCGATCAGTCACACGAGTTTACTGAAGAAAAAGAAACGATGTTTCTGTCAGGATTGAGCAATTGTTTCAATTTTTTCACAATTTGCTCGCCAAATTAATATCGTACAACTGGTTGAGAAATAGGAATGAAAAAATGAGTATTGGAACACCAGTTTAAAAAACAGAGAAGTTAATATATTGGCGAGCTAGTTAAAAAGTGCAAAACAAATTGATTTTACTTCATTCGGAATATTGAACTATACTTCCAGAAGATCGGAAAATTTGAAGGATTTCTTTTCTCGATTTCGAATAGAAGAAGAAAATTGTATACTGTTCGTGTCGCTTTGTATAACTCCAAGTGTAATGATGATGATAATGATAATTCTAATTAATAATACTAATAATAATTCCAATCAAAGTTATTACTAATAATAAAATTAATAAACTGATCAAATACTAGTAATAGTTCCAAACTTTTGTAGTTCAATCGCGCCACGAATAAAATTCACCGGAGGAAAAAATGAAGCCGTCATCGGGACTGGTCGATTAATCAACTCACGCGTGTGATTTCTTCTTGAAAGGCGTCTCGATTCATCTGTCTACCCCTCTATCGATATCGTTCCTCCCTTTGACGAGGAATTGACGCGTCGCAAAGCGATTGACGGATGCCTTCATCCGTGGCCTCCATCTCAACGTTCACCGAATAATCGCAAAAATCAACGAATTCTCGTTCGAATTTATTCAAATACACAAGTGAAATGACACAGCGAATCTATTTGTAAAATATTTCAAATCAACCAGTGTAACGCTAATTAATCTTTGCAGTTATAATTAATCTTTGTTTTTCATTTAAAATTTTTTATTTTTATGTTATATTGTATTATTTATTTCATTTTATATTTTATTTTTCATTTTACTATTTCACTCAGCACTGAGTCTCAAATTAGTCTCGGATTATTTATTAGTTTATTCGAATAATCCAATTGCATTGAATGGAAAATTTCAACTTCATGTGAAATTGCTTCTACGTTATTTCCAAAATTCTGTAAATAATAATTCGTCGTTTCGAAGTCTTATATTTTTATCTTGTTCCAAATGAAACGTGCTCAAGCTTGATTTGCGTGAATGAAAAATACAGTTTAATATTTGAAAAAGGAATGGAGCGTGTTTCCTTGGAACAGAAAGTCAGTCAGTCGTCAAAAAATGGAACTTCGTGAAGGTTCACTATCACGAGACGCGTGATGCATCTTGATAATTCGCGAAATGAGATAATTGGGGCGGTGGAAGATTGATAATGGAGAACGGGAGAAAAAGTGACTTATAGTTTCATTATTAATTGTAGTAAGATTGATAATGGAGAGCGGGGGAAAAAGTGATTTATTATTATTAATCGTTGGAGGAGGTTTCGTCTTTCAGTAATTTGAATAAACGAACAAAAATTGGCTTGGAATCAATCAAGAAGGAAATTAGGTTTTTAATCACGTTTCGATCAACTTGTATTATTAACGAGTAATAATTTTTTGTAGTTTTTATATAAATTTACTTATTGCTACTATTAAGTACATGTAAATATATTTATGTTCATTAAAACATCATTAACTTATTCAATTTGTTGAATTTTTTAATCAACTTTTAACAACTTTTCACTTTCCGCTAGTTTCAATCAACATATATTTCTCCATTCCGTTCGACTCCTATTTGTCCCACTATTAAAAAATTAATTTATTTTTCCGTGTATTTCATGAAACGTCGATAAAGGTTGATATGCAATCACTGAATTCATTTTACTTCTATCTAAATTGTTCCACGGATAACGAATCCAATTCTACGGAAAACAGAAGATACAATAATATCAATTTCTATAATAAAACCAAAAGAGACAGTGTTCCACTATAGAGTACATTTTATTTTATGTGAGAAACAAATGAATTTTTATTTCATAAAATAAACACTTTGACTGTTAACTGCGACAGGCGAATTACAATTAATTTATTTCTGTCACTGTCTTATAAAATTTTTCAATAAAGTAAAACTCTCGCTTCACTCGTAAATTATATTTATTTTATTTACGAAAACATAAATTACAATACAATTTGCCTGCTCAAAACAGCTGGAACGAATTTTTGTTTAACTTCCATTCCTCCGGACTGAAATTTCTAAAAGCATAAAATTCCGAAAGTAATTGAAACAGAATGAACGAAGCAGCCTGTATGCAACGCGTGACCCAGTTAACGAGAGCTATTACTCCATTCGTAACCTACAATATTTTTAATTTCTACTGCAAGCACTTTCTACAATCTAAAAACCTCAAATTAATGTGAGTTTAAAAAGAGACAACAGTGGAACGTATCTTTGAGAAACTTCTATTACCTCTTGACGATTACCTCGTGAATAAGTCATCAGAGCAAATGGAACGGTGTAACGAGTTTTGCCCCGCGATCGAATTCCCCGCGCTTTCACGCTGCGCAATTCTGATTGGTTAATCTAGTACTGACGCGCAGCGATCGCGAATCGCACGCGGTTCGAGCATATGAGAGCGTTCAATTAGTTTTTCTCGCATTTCGTTGTTTCGTTTCGAGTGTTTTTCCGTTCGAAAGTATTTCGTTGAAAGACAAAGTTTCGTCGTTTAAAAGTGATACGTGATTAGTATAGGTTAATATGCCGCGACTCGAGTGTGCCGCTATGTTTGTGAATTTCGCGCATCTATAGATTTACATATATTCCAACTCGTTATATCAGAAACGTGATATGAATTTTGATTATTTTGAATTGACGTAACTTAAAAGTAATTCGATACTCTTGGATGTGCGTATGATGTGTGTTACGATTAAATCTCGTTTGAAATTTCATTTCGTTACGTATTACGTATCTTCTTCGTCTTTCACCATCGTTTTTTCAATTCTTTTGATCTTCAAAATGACATGTTTCCTTTAGAGTTTTTAAAAATAAGGTTATTTTCCTATATATTTTCGCAATCACTTATTATACAGTAATGTTATGTCATTTAATTATACATTTCCCTGAAGATTTCTTAAAATGAGGTTATATTCGATTTTGTTTCGTAATCACTAACAAATTTTGTACAATTTTCCTAGTATTATTAATACTTTTGCATTTTTACGTCAGACAAATTTTTAATCAGTTACTTGATACTAATACTCAATAATTATTAAATCATTGATCGATTGTTTTATCATTTTCGAAACATTCGCGTAATTTCTAGTGAAATCTATGCATGGTGAATTTTCGTGTCATATGGTGAATTTTCGTTTCGTTGGCGTACTAATCGCGTACGACACTACGGTGATCTGAACTTTCATTACCGTCTGAGAGGATTAGGATAATCGATTGTTCCAGCAACCGTGAAACTGCTGCGTTATGTTTGGTAAGTTTCTAATTGTTCGATTGATGAATTAATCTTTGTATTTTTACTTCGTTTCATGAATTGCCATCTCATTCTGTATTTTCTATATTTTCGAATGAATTAATTTTTGTAGAATAGGTGTCTTTATATATTGATCTAACAATGTGGTAATATTTGGAATAATGAAGTTATGGACATATTTCTGGTTACTTCATTGTTAATTCATTTTCAACAAGTAGATGTCTTTTAGACAGCTTGAATGATCAAAATATTTGTTCATTAGACTTATTATTTCAGTATAATTAATACGTTTATAATTGATTGATGCAAATGCAAAAATGAAATGATACGTAACTTACGTTAATATAATTTAATATAATATTTATTAAATTTTAAAATAATTAAATAAAATAAATATAATTATTAAATTTTTATATGTTATATTTTATATGTAATATAGTTAGTATATAATTAAGATAATTTATTAATACAATATAATATGATAGGATTAATATCTCTCGTGTAAAATTATTATAGAAATGTTAGAACCTAGGGATTTGGAGTCGGAGTTGAACATTACACGTTGAAGTTGCAATTTATTAATTGCAAAAGCGACCCGTGCGTAACATTTAGGGAAGCTATATACTTCATCGAACGAAAATTAAAACGATAATCTATACGGCATAAATATTAATACAAGTGAAACGAGTTTAACTTTAACGAGGTTTTTTTTCCCCTCGTAATACTCGATGCATTTTAAATGCCAGAATTTGCATAATAATGCGAAATTCTTTTCTCCCAATTTCCAGCCACAAAAAATGTAAGGAAAATTTTCAACATAGTTTTTTCTTGCCACAAAATCAGAGGCAATGTTTGCGTGAACAGTTCAGTACAATTTTGTATGACAAAATTTACGGTATTTAGGACCATTCTGGATTTATATATGAAAATTTGTATATTATGCAGAAAAATTTTTAACGTTGTTCGCTATAAAACTTACGAGGGAAATCAAAAATTATTGGGATCTCCTCAGAAAAAAATTCATCTGATGTATAATAGAAACTTTTTTAATTTTTCTTCTTGAAGCAACAAAGCTTCAAAGGATTCAGTAAAAAAATTTCTGAAGTATCATTCTAATTCATCGTTCTTATTTTAACATCAATCAGTAATCTTCTGATTTTCCTTCCCTTGGAGGTTTAATTCTCTGAAAGTAATTTTCCATCACACTGTGATCTCGTTTGTTCGTGAGGGAAATTGTAAAGACATATATGTGAAAATGTTCTTCTTTTTTTTTCGTAATATTTGTTTACGTAGGATAATTTTTCATTGAAGTTTTAAAGATGTAGTATGAAGAAATGAAGAAGTAGAATAGTAATTTGTAAAATTAATATTAAAAATATTGTAGGAAATATCCGATTTAACAATCAGTGCTTAATATTTATTGAATATTAATATTTAATATCTAACATTTAATGAATCATTGTATTTCTGATAGAGATATTGAAATTTCATAAATACTGTAATTTATTTATAACGTTACCCGACATGTGAGTCTTCACTTTTATTTTAATTCGCATATTTATTCTTGCACTATTGTATTGTATTATATATCATAATTTATTATTGTTCTATCGAATAAACTATATATTATAAATATACATTATAAATATCAAATTATAAAATTAGCAATTGAGAAATATTACGAGAAACAAGTTTCACATAGTCATACTCGTCACTTCCAATAATTTCTGTCGCACAACCGATCGGCTCATCAATCTTCACGCCTTTGCGTGGATGTTTCATCGAGGAGAAAACATAGAAATGATTCGTTCCAAGATCCTAGATTAAAGGAAAAACCTATGATCAATTACATTTTTTGCTTTCATTGGAAAATAAAATTCCGAGGATAAAATTGGGAGACTATTTCGATTAACGTTAATCGAGAGAAAATGTTTTTTTTTTTCATTTTAAAATCTTAAACAACGATTTGAAAGATTTGCAGTTACACTTTTATTCACGTAGGTGTCCTTTCGTTGGAACAATTATTATTAAGGGTGAAAAATTATATTGCGATGCTTTTCTTAAATGTTTCGACACACGAAATAATTTTCGTTTCGATTCAAAGAAATTCTTTCTGAATTAGAAACCTCTTCTATGCAAAGTGAGAGACACAATTTTTTTTTCATTAATTCCAAATTTCGCCAGTATACTTTGTAACTCCTTTCGCGTTTGCAGAAATATGAACGTTCGGCCTTTCGTGCATAAGTATGCCCATCGATTCTGAATTCAATTTGCACTTCTGCCTTTCTCGCCACACTCTCGACGACGTTTCTCATTAAAATATGTTCCCACATTCGTGACAGAACGATTTCTTATCTAATAGTGACGATAAAGAAGCAGTAAAAGTAGTTTCGCAAAATACTAAATGGTCTTTAGATATTTAAATTGAGAAATTATCGCATTAAAAAAAAATTAAAATCTCACTGAGTGATTAACTGACGTGTTTTTCTGGTTAACAAATGAAAATTGTTAACAACAAAAAACAATTTTTAATCAACAATAGAAGAATATCGAATATTTAATTTAGCAGAAAAATTAAAATTAATGAAATATCTGTAAATTGTGTTATAGTGAAGTTAAATTATGTCAAACGAGAGTTAAGAACTAGATTCGTGTCACATTTACAGTAAAAGTATCAAATTCAGTCATGGTAAGATTTTTCGGAATAATTTGAAATTGGTAATCATACACGTGCAAGAAAGGAATTTTTGCACTTTCAAATTTTCTCTCGTAGAAGTTACTCTTTACTGTTCATAGTTTAGTTTACGATGTCGGTGTCCAATGTTTAAAATAGTCCGCTGTTTATTGTTCTATTTACGATGCAACTTGGAATTCAACTGAGAATGAAAATGGCACGTGCAGTAGCACTCTGTTATTTTCGCTATGTTTTATCTCGAAAACAAGCTATTAAAATAATTTCTTCCAACTCTCGATGAGGGCTCGTAACGCATGAGAAATGATATTTATGCGAAATCTGCAGATGCAATCTGTAGATTAAAAAAAAAATGCCTTGGCAAGTGTGAAAAAAAAAAGAAAAATTCGAGTCACGAGGGCAATGAGATTTATTGGATTAAAAGATATCAGTGTCATTAAATTTTTTGAAAGATTTCAGAAAATGTTCTCGTATTCCCCTTTTTTATATATTTGTTGAAAAAAGTATTTGTCATTCAGTTAG
This sequence comes from Melipona beecheii, assembly GCA_032399605.1. NCBI lineage: Eukaryota > Metazoa > Arthropoda > Insecta > Hymenoptera > Apidae > Melipona > Melipona beecheii. The sequence continues at coordinate 3,730,219 of JAUCMO010000504.1, read as the reverse complement.
TTAGTTGGTATATTATTTTTGTATATACTGTAACATTTATCGTTCAGTTAGTTCTTTAGTTAATGATTTTTTAAAGTATAACGTAGCTTGCTCTTCTTCAAATTTCATTGACACAGCAATGAGAGATGATTATTTTGGTAAAATCATAAAACAAATTACAGGCGCGATCGCTCAGTACCAGACAACGCCACTCCTACCCCACGCCCCCTCACGAATCATGTGACCCAAATCAACCAATCTCTAATTTTCGTTGCATTAGCGTTGCACCTGAAGAGGCCCGATTTTCTAGGTTACCCCCGTTAAAATCACTTTCAGTGATAATATGTAAAAATTCACAATAAACTAGATCAAACTAGATCAATACATACCATGACGATTTGAACGCTTTGAGCAACTGAATCCACAAGATTTCATTCTTAAAATCTACGATATCTGCAAAATTTCTGTTTCTTGAAATACTTTTCAAACATCAGAGATCGGCGACAAAGGCCGGTGTATCGCCTTTGGATTTATCTGTTGAAACCCGAGGCAAACAGCCACGCGTGTACACACAATTTTCCCACGGCAAGAAAAGTTCTGCCTCGTTCTGCTCTATTAATTCCTATTCTCCGCGTGTACTCACTAAACCCGTTAAAATATGCAACGCGATTCCACGCGAGCAGGCCGAGCTGGCCGCCGCGAGTCCTCAATTAACTCGGCTGAGATTAAAAAACGATCCAAACAATATGAATTACCACGGACACTCTCGTTTGCTTTAACTAAGCGAGTTGGCGCGTTTCGCATAGATAACAGCGAAGTCGTACGAGCGGAGACGAAAGATGAAAAATCGGATAAAACAGATTTTTCCTCTTTATAGGTCTCTTTGAATTCATAGAACTGTGAATTTGGTTAAATTTTAATTTTAATTGGGAATCATGAAACTATTTAGCAGCATAAGTTAAATGCAGTTCCGCTGAATTTGTAATTATTATTAATTATTGTTATCATATTATATCGTTATCACGGTATGTTTATAATTATTGTAATTATTATTAACGTAAAACAGTTGGACAAAATTCGTTAGGTCCAAAGGTGCAGGCATTTTAACCTACATATACGGTATATTAGTTATATTAATATTATAATAACATTTCTGATGATTGTTAACGATATTGACTATGTGGAATTAATTTGTGATTGTCGAAATTTAACTTGGTCAGATCGAAAATAATTAAATTGAAATTTTGTAGAAAAGGTTGAAACTGCTTTTGAAAGTTGGGGAACAATATTTCAACGCTCGTGACAAGAACGTGTATTTTTAAAGTTAGAAGAAAGTGAAAAACCGATTAAGAAAGTTTGGCAATAGTTTGGCAACTAGTTAGAAATTGAAAACTAATGGATCCAGGCCGAAGTTATAACGAGCAGTTAGATCAAAACGGTCTGCTAACATATTAATAGCAATCAGCCCGTTCTGATCTCAGTGAGTCTGAATTTTTCACGAGTCTTCGCAGAATAATAGAGCTTTGGATATACTGCAGCCAATGACGTTTCAATTTCGCCGTAAATACACCCGAGTTAGGAATGTTAAGAATTAATTAAACAATACGCGCGCGTTGCACCTCTCGTTCTCGTAGCTCCAAGTTTCCCGTAAACGCGCAAAAATCCGTTCGTAAATTCGCCTCGAAAACTCGCGTTCATTAAAACTTGACAAACTGTTACTACGTCGTGAAACTGCTTCTGAGAGTTTTCTAAGAAGGAGACAACGGCTGATCAAGTGGAAAATTTCGAGTCCGATGGACTGGAAAATTAAATCCCGGATAAAACATTCGTGTTAGGGGTGAGGCGTTTTATGAGGCAATTTAACGAAACTTTCGCGAGTGTATAATTGAGAGTAAGGAGACTCGATTGTCCAAAAAACAGGTTTGCAACAGATTTGCCTCATTTGTCGTTTCGTTTCATTTAACTTTACGTTTATTTCGTACAAATCATTCCAAGCGCTGAAAAGAGAGACAAAATATTTCTTTTTCAATTTTCTTAAATATTAAATTATCGTTGAGTAACTTCCCTGATGAAAAATAAAAGAGATTGTTTTCGATAGAAAATGCTTTCTATTAATGCAAGTTTATTTTTGTGACAATTTGATAAATCGTTCTATATTATCAATATAAGAATAAATTTTGAAATTATCATCGAAAAGAGGCAAATTAACATGTTAGTTTAAACGAAGATTAACACTCGAATTTAGAAACTTTACGAATATATATAAACCAGAGGTGGCAAACTGGCGGCTCTTGCCCCCACTTTCCTGATCGCTAGCGCTATCCCCTCCACTGCGTTGAGAATGTCGCGGCTACGATACTCGCATTAAGTATATATGTATACGTATAAATTGTCTTCTTTACTGTAGCTGCTGAAGTTAAAGGAAGATAGTTCAGGGAAAGTAGTTTGTACGACTCGCTGCGGCGGAACAGAGTAAACAGAGTGGGAACTAATTTTTGGTGGAGGAGCGAGCAAACGAACGAGCGATTTTCTGTTGACAGCTAACAAAACACAAAATTTCACAACTGCGTGAATTATTTCGACGACACTGATTGGAATTCTGTGAAAAGAGAGAAAAGGTGCAAGTATGAAATTTCGTGAAATATTTTGCGAAGAAAGGCAAATAAAGAGACCTGTGTGCGCAAAATTATTCGCGTTTCATTGTCTGGTTCCTTATTCAGCCACCATTTACGTGCGACGTAATGTCGTTCCACCTGAAAATTCTCAAGAATTTATTGCGGTGGCTGTTTTAAGTTGGCATTAATTAAACGTTCGCAATCGCACAGAGTGATTTATCTCTCGCGTGGAATATTTATTTCTTATTGTCCCCTTTAATCGGAGAAATCACGCTTTGATTAATTATTTGTTAAATTTATGTAGATTGAAAATAAATTTTCTGAGACATCTATTATGTATTAATTGTACAGATTTCTTAATTCAATTGTACATTATTATAGATTATAAATACGCATGATACATTACACAGCTTGTAATTATAATTTTTTCTCTGTCGTGATACTTATATGAAAAATTATAAATTAAATTACTCGTTTCGTGAATTTATGATACGTTAAATGTGCAAATTAGTTTCAATCAGTGAAGAACAAATTCTTCAAGATATTCACATTGATTTAATTTCACAGATTTCATAGATTTCTTTTTTTGATTTCTTGATAATTTAATTGAAAATTATCGCAATTAATACTTACTTCTATTGTCATACGAAATTATTATCTATTTTTATCGTTCTATGTAATATATTGTACGTACGGGCATTTGTTTGCCTAAAAAGAAGAATTTTAAAATATATCGTCATTACAAACCCTTATTTTATCAATTTTACAGAATTTTTAATACTTTAATTCCAAGTTCATTTCAAACTTGTATAATGCTAAAAGAGAATGTTCAAAATGTTCAGAGATTCTCGTGATAATGTATACAAAATCTAATTATGACCACACAAATACAACTTAACAAACAAAACAAGACAGTTAACAATTTAACAAAATTTTATTTGTGTCTTACTTTGTACATTTTTTTCAGTTTTATTTCAATTTAAATTTGATCGCAGTCATAGCATCGTACTTTCGGTGAAGTGTCGAACAAAAATTCAACGTGAAATGCATCTGCATGGAGTAATTAACATCTGATAACAATGGCATCCTTGAACTCCTTTTTCTCCAAATATTTCCCGGAATAACATCGTTGAAATGGCTCGGTTCTTTGTGTTTCATAGATTTTAGAGGCACTTTTAAGAGGTAACCTTCTACACGCATTTAGTTTCTGCGATCCACGCTGGAAATACAAAAGAAAAGAGGGAACTTTAGCGTTTCGTGTAGCACGAAAAGCCAGTGAGACGTTTAACAAACGAGTCGTTGGAGAACAAAAGCTGCCCGATACATATTTAGCTATCTTTTCGTACATTTGTTTCAAACGAGATTTTTTTAATTAGTGTCTTTTAGAATTCTTACAGAGTTATTTCAATCGAGGTTCTTATACATAATATGTATATTAAATATTTATTTGAATGATTATCATTACACTTTTCTTTTCACACCGTTGCCTTAAAGAATGAAATTTCTATTTATGAAAAGTGAAATACATTATTCTCAAATTTTGAATTGTCAGAATTTAATCAAACACTTTTCTCTTCACACTGTTGCTTCAAAGAATGAAATTTCTATTTATGAAAAGTGAAATACATTATTCTCAAATTTTGAACTGTCAGAATTTAATCAAACACTTTTCTCTTCACACTGATGCTTCAAAGAATGAAATTTCTATTTATTATGAGAATTAAAATACATTATTCTCAAATTTTGAACTGTCAGAATTTAATCAAACACTTTTCTTTTCACACTGTTGCTTCAAAGAATGAAATTTCTATTTATGAAAATTGAAATACATTATTCTCAAATTTTGAACTGTCAGAATTTAATCAAACACTTTTCTTTTCACACTGATGCTTCAAAGAATGAAATTTCTATTTATGAAAATTAAAATACATTATTCTCAAATTTTGAATTTTCAGAATTTAATAAACATGAATATTCAATATTACACGAATCTTCTGGTATAATATTATTATTACATTAAATTCACTTATGATTATTACTATTATATTGAATCAAAATACTATTATTATTTAAATCAAAATTTTTTACTCGCTCGTGGTTTTTTAAAATCTCGACGCATACTGTGCATATGTATGACTTAATAAAAAAATTCTTCTCAAATTCTCGTGAAATATTTCATTGTGCTTTACATGCATACTGTACGCTGCGTCTGATCGATTCAATACATTTTTGAACAACATAACAATAGTATACTTTAGCTGGGAACACAGTGGCAGCAATTGCACGTCTAGCAAATTTTGCACAATGTAACAAATATGTGGCTTTACAGTGTAAATATACATTAATTTAACTAGCCTGGTTCAATTAATTATAGACACACATTGTTACGCGCCATATATCTAATTGAATAATTGAATACAACGTTATTGCTCTTTCACATACGTTACATATATAGTACAACCGGTCGCAAAAGTAAAGTATTCGAACATCATTTAACACAGAAAAGTTACGAATAAACATTCATAAAATAATTATCGATATATTTAATATCACTCTTTTCCTAAACTGTCTGATACTACTACGTACTTTTTCTTACGAATCAGTATTTTCAATCACATCTATCTCTGTTTAAATTAAATTACAGCATTTCAATTAGCGACTCGAAAGTTATTTTAGCGGATTAAATAAAAAAGATCAAGTTAGATTTATAAATTTATTAATTTAACACGTAGCAAGTTATTTCATTGTGCTTCCCTCTCGAAGTTCAAGAATTGGAGGTAATATTTAGACGTATGGTGGATATACCGCATTCATTTCCATATTCTCAGCACTTCGATATCGTCGATACACGAGTGTTCCGAATTGATGTACGTTATATTCTTCACGAAACTGCACCGTCTAGCATGCAGCTACGATTCGTATCAGAAAATAGCTCTTAAATTACAACAGTCCATGCTTGCACTTCTCCCTTTGCTTTCTTCTTCTGCTTTCTTTTTTCCTCTCCCCCCCCCCCTCTCTCTCTCTCGTTTCTTTACTCGGAGGCCACGAATATTCGTTTGCCTTCACGAGACCGCGAATTAATGATGTTGCGATACTTGCGCGAGTTACTCTGAATTTTAGAGCCACATTGTAATTTTGTGCGAACCATTGCTACATATGTCTGATTATCGATAAAAATCGCTGTACACGAAATTCAGTAGAAGAAAAATTAGCATTCGAACGTTCACGCGCTTCCAGTATCGACGCAAAAAATAACTCTAAGCAAAAATTACCTAAATTCGAAAGAAAGAAAGAGGCGATGAATATTTAGTTTCAAATGATAATTATACAAAATTGTACAGAGTCGTTGTATTTTAAAATGAGAAAATGAGGAGTTATTGTAGCAAGCATAGTGATTCACGTGTAATGATTAAAAGAATGAAACAAGGAATATGTATTAGCTTTATTCAGAAAATTGAATTTACTCCGTAAACTGGGAATGCTCTACTAGTAAACTAATTTCATTTCTAAGTCTTCTGGATTTTCTCTGTTTCTTTAGGTTAAATCTTTTATTTCGACATTTTCTAATAAACTAAAATAATATTAATTTCTTTCTCAAGTCTTTTATTAGTATTATAAGGAGCTATCTCCATAAGTCATCTTATTTCCAAATCTTTTACTAAACTAAAATAGTTTATAAAAGTAAATAATAATAATTTCTTGCTTCTTCCTTTTCTCTTTTTACCATCCTCGACATTTCTCAAAAATGTAACCAACCTGACGACCTGAAGTTCTTTTGTTAAAATTCCAGTAACTTTCAAAAACATTTAAAAAAAAGTTAATTCCAATAACCAAGATTTTACAAAAGAACAAAATCTGAAACGACGCACGTTTTATTAAAATAAAACGATACTTTTCAATCTCGAGATGTACGGTGTGAATGTGAATCTTACGTGAATACTAACACATTAAGTTAACACTCTCACCTTCGAGTACATTAGACTGAGAGGTAGACTCATAGCGATGCTGAGAAGCCAGACGAAGCTGATCTTCAGCATAACCCGCCGCCTGGTTTTATTCCGGCCGAATTTCATGGGGTACCGTAGACTCAGATATCGGTCCACGCTTATGGTGCACAAGTGCATGATGCTGGCCGTGCATAATAAAACGTCGAGGCAGATCCAGGCGAGGCAGTAAACTGATGGCAGAGGGAAATATCCTGCAATAAAAACGAATGTTTTTCTATTAGAGACGATGGCTACGCAGTTAAATTCGAACGCGAGATCGTTCGTAACCACCGATTAGCATTTTTGTTCGACGCAAATTTCAGAGAGTCGAAGAGAATCTCTTTGCGCGTGTATATTGCTGTTCTTAAGAAAGGGTATCAAAAAATTTTTGAAATTTATATAATAAAAATAGTCAAAGTATGACGTAAATTAAAAATTTTTTTAATTTAGTACGACAATCTTCTCTTATAAGAGAAAATATTATTAAACTTTTAATATTTAGTATTACTTGTATTAACTTGCATCAACTATCATTGTATTATTATATTCGTGTTAATTATATTAAATATTTACATATAAATTTATTGTGCAAATATCTAACATTAATTTAATATTATCACTGAAAGTGACTTTAGCGGGGGTAACCCGGAAAATCGCACCTCTTCAGGTGCAACGCTAATGCAACGAAAATTAGCGATTGGTTAATATGGGTTACGTGATTCGTGGGGTAGACTTCGAGTAGGAAGGTGATGTTTGGTATTGAGCGATCGCGCCTGTAATTCGTTTTGTATCGATTCAAATGTTTGCATATCAATAAAATTTTATGGCAAAAAGTCTTCATTTCCTAGTCAGAACAGCTGCTTCAATGAGACGAATCGTACTGGGGTACAAGTTGTGCAGTTTTTTAATATAATACATTATACTTCAATATATATCGATTTATAATTATATTCAATTAAGTATAAGTTGATATATAATTATACACATGTATACTCCTCAAAAGTCTTAGGACAAATTTTATTTTTATTATTCAGTATTTCTCGTAGGCAACAAAATTCCTCGATTGCACGACTATTTTGTTATGTAATTTTTAATTTAGTACTTTATCGATTCATTTAATTTATCCAGCTTTCAGATAAATAAATATAAATACTTTCTTCAGGATTATTTATTTCAATTCATTCCATTTATCCCGTAAACGCTTGCAAATTTCTGCAAGATACTACTCTTTTTAAGAAACGATTTTTACCACTTCACGCACGAATTTCCCCCGGGGATAATCCAGTCGACAAGCCAAAAACACCGTTTAACAATCGACACCGGAACTATCAACTACTTTGTCTACTATGGTAAATCATTTCACGGTCCGCGACGCTTCACGTGCCGCGCGGAAATAAAACGCGGGCAAAAAGCGGCGAGTATCGCGAAGGGAGGTTGGGGGTTTGAAGTTAAACTGAAGAAAAACGAGCGAGGGCGGAAAGCGAAGCGCCATCGTGGGCGAACGATGCTCGCGCGCCGAACGAGACCGGAAATCCGATCCACCGGAAACTGCCGCGAACACGGAACGAGAAATCACACGTGCCCCGGCACGGCGAGAGATTCCGATCGATCCCCGCGCAGAGGAATCCGCAACCGCCGGATTACAAACTTGCTAATTGCTCGGCCAAATATTTCGCCAAAGTTTCTATCCGCAGATCGGCAACCGATTCACCGGGCTGCGGAAGAGATCCTCGCGAAGTTTTCGATTTCACGTTGTGACGTGCCGTTAATTGTGATCAAGTAAACTACGAAAAAAAAAAGAAATGAAAGTGTTATTAGTAGTATGTGGTATAAATAATATTTTAGTTCAGTCCAGTATATACATTTTGAAATAGTCAAAGCCAATTAATAAACCGATAAACCGATGCTTCAAAGAGAGAGAATACTAAAGTAAAATAAAATATGAAATGTAAATATAAGAAAATATTAAAATAGACAAAATTGGAAAGTTACTGAACCATCAGAGTTACTTAAAGAGTCACTAAAGAGTCACTGAATCATCAGAATTATTATACTAAAAAAATCACTAAAGAAATTATTAAAGAAACCATCAGAAATACTAAAATATAAAATATCCCTGAAAGTCACCAAATTGTCAGAATCACTAAAGAATTACTGAACCATCAGAATTACTAAAGAAATTACTAAAGAAATTACTAAAGAAACCATCAGAAATACTGAAATATAAAATATCTCTGAAAGTCACTGAACCGTCAGAATTACTAAAGAAATTACTAAAGAAATTACTAAAGAAACCATCGGAGGTACTAAACTATAAAATACCTCTGAAAGTCAATGAAGCATCAGAATTACTAAAGAAATCACTAAAGAAGTTACTAAAGAAACCATCAGAAATACTGATAATAAAATATAAAATATAAAATGGAAGTATACAAAAAACACTAAAACAGTCAAAACTCAAAAGTCACTGACTTAAATATAATCAGAATTAAAACTAAATTTCGAAATATTGTTGAAAAATTAACGAGAATAAAAAAAAAATTACGAATGAATTCGCAGTTAAAACGCAGCGATCTCACAGAGGTTCACCGAGGCCGCCTCTATGAAATTGCCGTATTCTTTTGCCCACGAGCGTGTCGTACTCGCCTCGACGAACGTTGAAATTAAACGCGGCGATCTCTTCGAGCGGAGACGACCATCCGCTTAATGATACCGCCCATAAAGGGGAGCAACTGTGCGTCAAATTCATCGTTAAGCCAGCAATTACAGGCCAAGCCGACAAAGCGAGCTGCATTTATAAAAATTAATTTGGCGTGATTTATCATTAATCTATGATAAAAGTCCGTTTTCGATTTTCAAGTCAAAGTGCGAAACTCCCCAGACTTCCCAGTCAAAGCGAGAAACTCGAAGCTGTAAATATCGTGGCTCTCCCTTTTCTTGCGTACATTTTTTTGCGAGTGGAGCGGGATTATGGTAACAGCGTCAGAGAGAGAGAGAGAGAGAGAGAGAGAAATGATTTTTCGACATATTTTTTTGAGAGAAGTTACACACACACACACACACACACATACGTTGCAAGCGTAATTTGTCGCCATCAGAGAAATTTACTACATGTATTACAGACGTAATTTAGTACATACGTTGCTACATACGTGGCAGACGTAATACTGGATGAATTATCACGTGCGTTACAGATAGTAATTTACTGCATTGATTACTATATACGTTACATGCGTACATTATGTACATATGTTACATGCGTACATTATGTACATATGTTACATATGAACATTACTATACAGACCTTATTTAAATGGATCATCCTATACGCATTTAGATACATGCTTTATATGCATACTTTACTACATACATTGCACATAAAAATTCATACATTGTGTACATTGCTACATATTTTACCATGTATATTATATACATTACATACATTATGTACGTATTTTATTATATAAATTATATACAGACTTTGCTACATGTATTATATATATAATATAATATAATATAATTGTGTTATTACATATATTATATAGAGGATGATTTATGTTCACATACAGTTATTGATATGCTTCCCAGTGTAAATTTGCTACAATAAAATGTTTAAAATCCTTAAAATGTTTTTCTTCAAATACTTGAAATATGACAGATGTATACATGTAAACAATGTACGTGAAAAGTTATATATGTATGTGTAATATATGCAATGTACGTAACATTCGAAATATGACAGATGTAATGTACAATATAAAACGTATGTAGCAAACTATATGTGTAATAATAAAATATAATGTACATAAAGCATCTTTAGGGATCTGTGAAGAATTTTAAAACCCAGGATGCTGCTAAGGACTGAAGGAGTGAGAGAGAGAAGGAGAAGAAAGGCGATTGCGTTTCGTCTCGAAACTCATATGTATGGCAATAATAAAACTATAACCTTCCTAGCGGGGTTCCGCATGCTGCTTGCTTAACATCGGAGATCGGTAGGACCTCGACGCTAAGCGCGCAGCCATCTATATCGAGTGTTCGAAACTGTAGTCGAGAAAAATTATGTATGTAATTAAAATTAAATTAAATTAAATTAATTAAATAAATATATCAAACGCGAATAAAGAATCCGGAACTGCACCTCAGTTCAAACAACACTCAAAAATACAAAAGTACCGAAGAAGCAGCGAGAAACGACGGGATCGCGAATCGTTCGATTCCAGCCGGAAGTTGACCGAGAAAATGGCCGACAAATCGCGAACAAATGGCTCCGAAAACTTTCGCCGCGATCTTCGCGCGGAAATCACTCGGATCGGTGTCGAGGCGACGCCGGCTCTTACTTTTTTTGTTTTCAATTTAAATTTTGCAGCTGCGCGCGAAGATAGACGCGAGGCAAGTGAAACTCTTTGCGGCGACCGTTTAAATGAATTCAAACGATCCCCCCCTCCGCCCGAGCAGGTGCGCGGAAACGAGAAATTAAATTTCACTTCCGTCCAAACGCGCGCCGACGCGAAAATTACAATTTCTCGCACGAGTTGATGCACCCGACTCTTGTGTTTTCGATGCAGATGTCGCGTTATCACTCACGGGCTGAATTTCGCTCTCTCTCTCTCTCTCTCTCTCTCTCTCTGCTCGCAGCGATGAACATCTTGTAGAGATCGAAACAAATTTAGCTTTGATCAGGTTAGATTCAAACTCTAATCAAATAGATTTAAATTTTATAAATTTTATAAATATTCATTAATATTTAATTAGGTGTCGATCGTTCATACCTGCAAATCTCTTTTTCTCTTTTCAAAAATGCACATTTGTTAGAGTGTCTAATGTACGACAATACAGTTTAATTAAATTTATATTAATCTCACGTATTTATATTGATTTGTACATTTACATCATATTGTATTAATATCATGTATCAAATATTTATATTAATGTATATTAATGTATAATATTTTATAGATTTTAAAATTATACTATATTTATTATAATTAAATTATAATATATTATTTTTACACTAAATATGGTACTTTATACAATGGTGTTCAAAGATTATTCAGATGAATTTTTCCCCAAATTATTTATTTTATAAATAATTATATAATATATAATATTTTAAAATACATTAGTATGTATATACTTATATATCATTTTATATATAACATTATATATAATTAATATATAATATATAAAATTATAACGTAATATTAATATACGGTATAATATATAATATAAATTAATATTACAATTACTAATTATTAACTCTTTTTTTCGTTTGCTCTGATAAAAAATTCTTGCTCACTTTCACCCTGAAATGCACTAATTTAGGGAAGAAGAAAAATATATACGTACTTTCTGGTCGATTTTCAAAATTTCAATTGTAGAGATTAAAAGAATTTACGTTACACTCTGCGAAATTTATATAAAATTTAGGACGTGTATACTCCTTCTCTTCCGTAATTTGAAAAATTATTTCTCATATATATAAAAGCGGCTACGCAATTACTTATATTATCAACGAGGGTTCACACTATAATTGTGCATTTAACACAAATTTTATCCTCTTTTAAAGTAGAGCCACGTTCTAAACTGGAATTTTATGTGCTCGCTCGTAAATTTTGTAAATCGAAAATTCGGTTCGTAAGATACGTGCAGTTACACGAAAAATTCGAAATTATAAAAATTTCAGATTTGTGAGATTTTAATATTACATGATCACGGAAACATTTAAACACAGCTCTATTTACCATAAAAGTAATCCGGTTTACGAATTACCTCATTTATGCAAAAAAAAAAAAAACTCGTCTCGAGATTATAATAATTTGCGCGGAACGGCAAATTATTATATCACGTGAAGTTAATAATTCGCGATCCGTTATTTGCGAGACAATGAGATACTACGCTGGAACGTATCGACAAACAGCCAAGAATAACGTTTCGAAATGAACACAATAATTAATAAAAAAGAATAAAACCTTGTCACAAGTTTAATCCGCCGTCGGTGTGTGTGTGTATTTGTTTCATCGTGACGCGAAAACGGCTATGAACGTAAAATTGGCACGTTGTACGTCACTGTAATAGCGTGAGTCGAGGTATTACGTCTTTCAAGGCGATTGCTCTCGGAAATTATAGACCCGGGTAACGCAAAGTTATCGCGATGTTACTGCAGCAGTTCTCCAGCACCATGTTCGAAAGTCCTCTGTCTAAGTGTTATACCTGCTATCTAAGTATTTAAAAAAATGCTAAAATATAGGTACAACTACAGGTTTGTTTCAAAATTGGGGAACAATGCATCTGAATAATCTTTAAATACTATTATTGTATTACTAAAGTGCCATCATCATATTTAGTATAAAAATAACATAATATAATTTTATAGTATAAATTATAATATCATTATATTTAGCACATAATAATTAAATATACTAAATATACTAATAAAATATTAAATAATATACTAATATAATAATAATGTAAAATAATACACTAGTAAAATATACTAAATATACTAAATTAAATATCATAATTAAATATCATATATAATGTATCGATATAATAATGTTATAATATTAATTTTATTATTTTATAATTGACTATTATATGTAACAATATTGAATACTATAATAATATAATAATAATATAATTCATATATATTCAAAATGAGCCCATGTAGAATTCTTTTTTTTCAAGTAAAATTATAACAGTTTCAGTATTTGTAATATTCGAATATTAGTGGAAGTCACTGTGTTCTAACTTGGCCAAATTTCAATTCAATTCTGAACGTTTCTCAGATCTCTGTACCAGTTTTAGAGACGTGTCTTTGACGTTATTGGCAGTTTCTCGGGAATAACACCGGGAGATGCCTTCGTGATTGTTCGCGACATTATGTGAGCTTTATCGTCGGTAAATACGGTAATACGAGTATGTTGGCTAAGATAAACTTCATCAATTTGAAAGATGATTTATGATCTCACGTCACTGTGTACCGAGGCACAGTATTTCATTCGCGCCGAGGAACGGAACAACTGACGACTAGTATCGCTTCCTACCTTTGAGGATGCATTTGACATACACGTCTCTAAATCAGTGTATCGCGAGATGAACCTTGAGAGTTATTAATCTTGGCGTCTTTCGTTGCTGAGAAAGAATTCCTCAATGTGTTACATTGGTTATATATCACTAGATTGTTAGATTATACTGGAATATCACATTGCTATAAATTATATTACGCTTAAAAAAATCACGTTACAATTGACTTTTTCGTTATAATTTATATAGATTATTAGAAAATTTTATCAAACGTTACATAACATGTTTTTTTTATACTTGCGATTAATCTCAAATTTTGCCAATATAATCATGTTGACGAAATGTTAGAAAATATACAAAAGTCGTTCTATGGTGAAAGATTGAGTACTTTTACGAGCAAGTATAATTCATATGCAACAATAATTTTATACAACAACATACATTCACATTTAATTCACATGTAATTCACGATCGTTCTTAAAATTTTTGTTGGGATTGAAACTATGACCACTTAAATCCATAGAAATATAAGACTCCACGTCATCACCTTAACACGCAAAGAAAAACTTTTTTCTCTCGTGTTTCAATATTTAATATTTGATGCAGTAAATATTTAATTACTTAATATTAAAAAACTGCACGACTTGTACCCCAGTACGATTCGTTTCACTGAACGTCAACTGAAGCAACTGTTCTGACTAGGAAATGAAGACAACCTTTTTCCCATAAAATTTTATTGATATGCAAACATTTGAATCGATACAAAACAAATCATAGGCGCGATCGCTCAGTAACAAACAACGCCGCTCCTATTCGAGGTTTAGCCCACGCCCCCTCGCGAATCACGTGATCCAAATCAACCAATCGCTAATTTTCGTTGCACTTGACGAGGCCCGGTTTTCTGCGTTACCCCCGCTAAAATCACTCTCGGTGATAATAAAGTAAATACTTAAAGTTAATCGTACGATTTAAATTAATACTTGATACTTTAATTTATGTTAAAGTTGATCGTGAAAATATCTGGTAATTTAATTCACATAAAACGACTCTAAATTTACAACGAAAACCAAAAATGAGGACCGTAGTTTCGAATGTTGCTTGACAGTTCCAGTTGTTTCGATCAAATTGATATATTTGTCCCGGTGACCGAGATGGATGAACGGTTTGAGCACGCGCGCGCGATAATCTCCCCCGTCGTGTTTCAATTTTCCGAATATGGAGTCGAGACGGGTCTCGCGGTTTCACTGGATAATTAACGAAAGTAAATTGAAACGCGCGCGATGTTGTAAAACGCGAGAATTTTGCGAAACTTTCGCTGACAGGTGTGTGATCTATTAAAGCTGTAACTCTATTAAAGCTAAACGAGGAGGCACACCAGCGTCAAATTGGCCTTTGCACGAGGTTTAAATAATCCAGATGTAAATAATCGTACAAGAAACATTTCCACACGATGGAACTTTGTTTGTCTGAGATGTGAGATAGTGTAGCAAGTGTCGTTTCGACTCGAGAAAAGCAGAGAATTGAATCGAACGTGACAGTTGTCTTGAGCATTATTCTGGAAGAAGATCGTCGAATGAGAATTGATCTTTAAGGTTGTTTCTGAAATAATTTCAAAGAAAGAGAAGTTTCTTTGAGAGAAACTCAAATGATTGAGGTGTTTCGATTATGAGTGAAAAATTAATGAAAATTTTGCTTGGCTACCGGTGACCATTATCGACAGAAATTCGACGAAGTGACACGAATTCATCATCTACGACGCGAATTTTAGTAAGGTGAAAAATTCTTTCAGTCGTAGTCAATATTTAGTCAAATATTTTTTTGGTCATCAATTTAGTCATTTTTATCAATTAACGTTGTTAACGCGTAACTCTGTACACAGTAACTAACTTACTGATAATTAATATTCATTGTCGATATGAAAAAACTAAAACTGAAAATGATTTACGTTTAAACGTCATACATTAAATTATAATAAAAATAAAATTATGTTAAATTACAACAAAGATAAAATAACATGAATTTCTCATACCTATATTAATTAATTTTTTTCGCCTCATTAACAAATACCGATGTATTCGTTTCTTCACCAAAATTTTATTGTTCTACTTTGAAAAAATTTTAACTTTTACACAAAACACAGGTAATAGACACTGCACGTATAATGTACAAGTTTGATAAATTCTGTCAAAGCAAATAAAATTTTGTTTACGTGTCGTGGCGAGAAAGGTATCTAAAAATGTCATAGGACAGAGAGGGAACAGGTGATATTTCGACAAGAGCGCGAGGAACGTGACACTGTTCGAAGGGACCAGCACGCGAAAATTGCTTCGCTGTAGAGTGAAACGCGAACGAATGAGCTTCGAAGTTCACTACTGTCACCGAGCCTCTCCCTTTTCCAACGCTCGTCCTTTGACTGATTCACTGATTAAACGAATTATAGCGTGCTTGGACAAATGTACAAGGGAATCTTCGTTTTTTGTTGTTCTTACTGTTAAATTGATTCAACATAAAAAAGCTTGATTTTGATATACTGATGTTAAATATTTAATTAAAGTGTGAATACGTTCAGTCGATGATTTGAAGACTTGCGTGTTGATTAATTGAAGACTGAACGTTTTGTTAAATAATATTTATTAAACTTCAGCCAGTTATAAAACTTGAAACCAGTTGAACGAAATATGACTGACATCATTTTACTGTCAATTTTATTTTATTTATATGAAGGCAAATTACGTATCGAATTTAAATATTTGTAGCAAGAATTCGAGCAATGCACTTTTGACTTAAAGTAATTCAAAGAAAGTGATGTATTATTTACACAATTTTTAATTCAATATATTTATAGTTTTTAATCGTATGTAGAACGTAAGTTTATGAAAAGCTGCGGAAAGGAAGAATTTTGATACGAAAAATTTCAATCGAGAAATCTAAACAGATCTTTTTATTATTATTGTACGAATGTTTAATTATTACTATTGTTGTTGTTATGCTCATTATTTCTTTGACCTATTCACCCCAATTGAAATACGAAATTTTAATTATTGCGCTAGAAACTGTGTTAAATCGTGATTTCATAAATTCGATGCATCTTTTAATTTAAGCTACAATAATTTGCTTCCCGACAGCGAAGATACGTTGAATTAAAATTAAATTAAAACGCGTTGAATTGAAATTAATTCGAGAAACGTATTTTTAGGAACGCCGAGAAAGAATTCAACCATTTCATGCGCAATCTCCAAATGGAATTAATAATTTTATCGTATAATGATAAATTATACCTTTGAAGTATAATACACGGGCGTAGTTAATTTTGAACGATAAATTATAAAATAGGGTGAACTGAAAATAACGAAAAAGAAGAAGGTATTCGAGATAATAACTTGGGCTAATCGGTCGCAATTTTCGGGGAATTGGTCGTTAGTTTTTACTTATCTTACAGTTTCGCGGCTGAAATTATCAGAGATTAACCTGTGGTTTAATCACACTGATACGTGAACATGCCTCGCTACATTACCATTAATGTGCATAGTCATTTCGCTAACGACCGACGAATTTCCACGAAATGGCAGGTCCATGTAAAGTACCATAGTACTCATGTGAAATACCATAGAACCGGATAGTTGCAACCCCATCATTTTTTTTTTCAATTCGCTAAATTCTTTGATAATTTTTGATTTCTTTTTTATTACTGAAAGTGATTTCAGCGGGCCTCTTCAGGTGCAACGCTAATGCAACGAAAATTAGCGATTGGTTGATTTGGGTCACGTGAGGGGGCGTGAGATAAACCTCGAGTAAGAGTGGCGTTTTCTGGTACTGAGCGATCGCGCCTGTAATTTGTTTTGTATCGATTCAAATGTTTGCGTATCAGTAAAATTTTATGGCAAAAAAGTCGTCTTCGTTTCCTAGTCAGGACAGTTGTTTCTGGACCTTTCAGTGAGACGAATCGTACTGGGATACAAATCGTGCAGTTTTTTCTCTCTTTTAATTGTTGATTTCTTCCTTTTTTTTTTCTTATACATTATTAATATCATCAGCAATGACAAATGTAATAATTTATCTCAATTTTAACGTAAAGATCGATTCTGTGAATTTGGAAAATAATTATGCAAAATTACTAGATAAATTTTCTTCAGACTGGGAATTAGCATCGTTCAATTTCAATGTTTTTAGAGATATATTTAGATTTTAAAGCTTTATTGTTCGTCTACTAACGTTAATGGCAAAATAATAATAATAATCAGGCTTGATTTACAAGATAATGAAGTCATCGTTACAAAGAACTTTATTTATCATTTTATTTAGTTTCTTTGATTCATTCAATATGATAATACATAATTCCATTCGATCTCTCATTATTATTTTAATTTCAAAAACACTCCGTTTAGCAATTATTTTCTTGAAATAAAAAGATCAAACTGATTCTCGAAAGAAGTGATAAAATTTCCGATGATAATTAGCCAGAAAATACTTGAGAATGAGTCAGAGACAATGTTTTCATTTGAAACGTTTCAAACAATTCAAAAAAGAAGAGCATTAATGTCCATAAAGAATAAAAACTGAAAAATACAGGGACAAATATCAAGATAACCTGTTACTAGACGTATCGTGCAATTATTCTCGATGATGCATATGTGCATATGTACATTTTTATCTAGTGAAACGAGATCGTTCCAAATGATTTAGAGCCGACACGAGCGACAGGTGTCAGTTTTAGCAATACATAAATTTATACGAGCACGGGTTCACGCACGTGGCGCAATTTTTGATGGTAATTTGTCTTGTTTGTCTCCGAGAAAAAAAAAAAAACGTCGTTGGTATGGACACGTGCAACTGGTGTCTGTAAATTTCCATCATGAGTAAACCGCGGATTTTTACGCATTTGCGGGAAATACCTTTAAAAATTTCACGCAACTGAACGATATTAATTAAAACGTAAAGTCAATAATAAATATAATGAAACGATTATTTCAAATAATAAACGTAATTTATATATTTTCCAAAAATATTCAAAGTGGAATGTTTATTATCGCACGCAGCATGCGAAAGAAATTTCCATTTTATTTTATACGTACATTCCATATATCATGTATACGTATTCTCATTTAAAATTTAAAAATTTCTAACGACTTTGGATTTTTATTCGTGACTTTGAATTTTTTTTTTTTGAAAAAAGATAAATATGTGTAAAAGTAGAATTTCAAAATGTATTAAATTCGTAGTCTAATTATCACGCTGAGATAAACAAAATTCACTGTGTAAATTAACATCCAAACAAGTCAAAATGTTTTGTAAGAAGCTGCATGTAAAATATTTCTACGATAAACAGCAAATATTCCTCTGTATATACACATAAATATATCTCCGTGTATACGCTCACATCCAAACAGTCTAAAATATACCAACACTCTCAAAAATTCTAAACATCTTCCTCCGTGTCGCAGCTAAAACTAAAAATAACCAATCCAATCTAACTAGTACACCTGAATTTCACGCGAAGGAAGATATTGAAGGAAAACAAACGAACTTCCTAACATCCTGTTGCCCTCGTAAAGAAGTCAGAAGACCTCGAGAAACCATCAGAAATTTGTCCTCTACGAGAACAATAGTTACTTTTAATTGCACGCACGTAATCGATATCTCACGATTGTTATTCGCAGGAGCCACGTGAAATCATCTGGAATTATAAACATAAATTATCCACGAGGCTGACGGAATATGAAACACGCTGGAAAACGTAATTTATCGTCGCGCTTCCTTCTCTCTGTTTCCGTTTCATTTTTCTTTCCACGCACATTTTTTCTCCTCTTTTTCTCTTCTTCTTCTTCTTCTTCTTCTTCTTCCCCTATTTTTTTGTTGTACGTACGTGATGAAAACGAATGTATGCACATACACGGTTCGATCGATCATGGGGAACACAATGGGCCGGAAAGGTCGACCGGTGCAGCTTCAAATAGTACGTGTTCGGGGATTTACCGTTGCAAACGATGGTAGAGATTGACGAGGCTTCATAAATATCGATCTGATGGCGCCGGTTAGATTTGAAACTCTGCTCGCTTTAATTTCAGTTCCAAATGCTGCGGACAGTTCGTGGAAGTCCTTCCCGCTCTTAATTTTCGTTCATCGATCTATTACACGTTTATTGTTATTTCTCTCGAAAAACCCAAATGTCTTCCTCCAACGTTACAACTAAAACTAAAAATAACCAACCTGATCTACGCGAATTTCACATTGAAATTTATTGTTCTTTTTCCCGATGGACTGTAATTTTTTTATTATTTATACTTCAATATCGTTCGACGAAACAAAATGAAATTTATAAATTTATAAATTTACATATAAAATAATTCACATGTAATATTCAGTAGAGATGTATCGTATACAATAATATTATAATACGAAAGAATAATGTAATAAATGTAATATAAAGAATAATCAAGAATGTATATTATTATAATACACACACATATATATACAATATATATATATATATTAGTATATTGTTCTCTTGTATTACAATACTTTACTATCGTATTTCAATACATATATACAATTATTTAATGTTGTTTAATAACAACGTATGAAATTCTTTACAATTTTTCAATTATCAATGCTTGAGACGGAGAAATTGAATCAATATTTACGTGCTTACGTGCAAAATTAAATTCAGTTGTTCTCGTTGAGTAAATCATTTCGGGCTTATGTAACTGAACAATAACAAACTTATTTAAAAAAATATCAAACAAACTACGAATTTGTTCAGAATTCGAGATTTTATTTTATTTTATTATATAAATTACAACATAACATAATGTTGTAATTTCAAATAACTTCCAACGCGTTCCAAAATTTGAGATAAAAAAGAAGTGTACGCCGAAAGGCAGAAAAGAGAAGAGTTCGCTTCACTTTCGAGCTTTCAATCGAAAGAAGAGTCGCTAACCCCGCCGAATATACTGGCAACGACGAGAACCGCAGATTAGGAAGAATAAAACCAATCTAGCTGTAGGATGAAATTGGGCGAAGCTTAATATCGGCCCACTTGAACGAAGCGTCGGACAAACCGAGTATGCCAGAGTTGCTTGTCGAGAGGAGTTTGAGAATGTTCGGAACTATGAAGGGTAACAAAGTTTCGCGAGATGCTGTCACAGTGAGCAGAGGACCGTTAACCAACGACCCTGACTTTCCTTCATCTCTCTCTCTCTCTCTCTCTCTCTGTACGTGTCTTTGGTTAGTCCTGTAGGAGGTTGCATATTGCAACAGGCGGTGCGCAGTGTGGCACGGCCGCATTATTAAGAAGTTGGTTGTAACGGGATGAGGAGAGACCATCGTTCCTGGCTTCGCCGCGAACTTCCTCCCCTTCGAAAGAAAATCTAATAAGCGGGGGACAGGGTGAATTAGCCGAGTCGGCTTTCAACGAGTAATAATCCCGCTCTCGGGGGACTCGTTCAAGGCATTCGTTGCGCCCCTCTTTTCCTTCTCATCTCTCTCTCTCTCTCTCTCTCTCCTGTATGAACTCTCCACAGACGGGTGAATCTCAGATTCTGATTTTTTGAATTTTCTGATTCATGACGTTTTGGGTGAAATTGAACCGGCGGGATTTTCAACGAAGTCACGTAGATTTTGCATTAATAAAAATAGTTCGATTCAAATGATTCAATAATTTGTTAAATAATTGAATGAAATACGTTAAACAATTTAAACAGCGAATCTATGTAGAGGTCTGAATATTGCAACAAGCTCGATGCTTTATGTTACATTTCTATATCTCTAAATTTTCAAACATAAATTACAAACATAAATGCATCTATAGTTCTTTATTATCCATTTGTACTTAAGATGACCCCATTCGACAAAAAGAGTTATTATATTGAAGTACAATTATATTGAAATTTAATAAATAAACTATTGTTAATAAATTGAAATTATAATATATTAATTAATAATACATTGAATTGATAATAAATTACTATTATATTGAAATTTAATAAACTATTTCATAAACTATTATTATATTGAAATTATAATAAATTAATTGATGATAAATTATTATTATATTGAAATTTAACAAACTATTTTATAAACTATTGTTATATTGAAATTTACGGCTGTTTCACAATATCTGCGTGAAAAATAGAACATGTCTTCTGAATATTTATCATTTTGCGGGAACGGTTAAAAAAATATCTGTCTAAATTTCTAATTTACATTGATCAAACGCAATCGTACATGCAATTTATATTTATTAATACGTTATCGCATCGTTTATATTATATTTATACATTATTAATATCGTTCGTTCATATTGATCGTAATTAATTAATACACAAATACCTGGATATTTGTCCGATCACTTTTACAAACTATTAAAACCGACACGCTTCGTTTAATGACCAAATGCAACGCCTAAATGGCGTTGAATTTATCAAAAGAGCGAGACAACCGAACACGAGGTGCGGAAGGAATTTAGGAACGCGGTAAAATCACTAGACAAAGGAGAACGCATTAATAATACGCGGCGCAGTATCGTGTGTAAACGATGATGATCCAGCTGCATGAATATGCAATTCCTGCGGGCCGTGGCAATTTCGTTCGACACGTGAAGCTCTGCGACTAATTCCTCGTTCCTTCGTTCATTAGATTTACCGTCTCTGCCCGTGTGTATGTGTGTCTGTTGCACGTACTGCGTTCTTTCGTCCTGTCACGAAAATTCGGTTTCACTTCATTTCTCAAGTCAAGGAAACGTGACTTTTCACGTGAGTAAAATTGTTCGGAATTGCTTGAAAAATTAAAAAGAAAGAAAATAAAATATCATGCGTCTTAAGAATCGTAGATTATTCTGTTTCGTGGTGATTTGTGTTTTTCAAAATTTGATACCTCGAAAGCCGGTATTTTAATCGGAGGTTAGAGAACGCACGAGTGTAATAAATTATAAGTTACGAACTGCAGTAATACGATAAATTTAATTACAAAATTTTAATTGCAA
The DNA here is from genome assembly GCA_032399605.1 of Melipona beecheii. NCBI lineage: Eukaryota > Metazoa > Arthropoda > Insecta > Hymenoptera > Apidae > Melipona > Melipona beecheii. The sequence continues at coordinate 3,707,636 of JAUCMO010000504.1, read as the reverse complement.
TATTGCAATTTTACAATCGCGATATTGTTCTTCCAATTTCGTTTTATAGTAGCTTTGTGTTCTTAAACATCGGTATCTGGCATTTTTACAATCGTAATTTTATTTCTTCAATTTTGTTTTATGGCGAAGTGAAATTCTAAGTCGTAAGACTCTCAAGAATGTAATAAAATTCTCATTCAATTACGCGCAGACTTACACTTAATTCTCATTCAAATTACCATAATTCTCACAAACATAAAAATGTAAATTAACCAAAAAAAAAAAACGTAATAATGTAAATTACCCCCCCCCAAAAAAAAAAATTGTAAATGAAGTAAACTGTACTTGCATTTTAAACATGCACGAAATATTGCACACAAGTATGTCGTCACAGAAAAACGAACATTATCGCGCCATCCGACTCTTTTTTCCCTGTTATCCAAATTATCTCTTATCTTTCAAGGAATCTCAGATATAAAATTCGTTCGAATCGCGTGACTCGTTGCACGTTGTACGAAAGACTCGAAGGATCTTCCAAAGGGAAGCGTCCCCTCTCGTCTCGTTTTGGTTCTCATTCCCAGCATGAAATACGAGTTGGCAAACAGCGGCCATCGTATTATCATTCGGCTCACTCGAGATTAAAGCGTCCGCGGGATATTTTACCTGACATCCGGGCCAGGGATATTTCGAACGCGTTATTAACAACGAGTTATTCCAGTTTCCCCCACTGCATGTTCTATCGGAGATTGGCTTTTTAATGAAACGCTGGAAACAGGTTGGCCGGTTTTAATTTATCCACTTACTGCCGCGGTTGGGGAATTTAACTCGCCTTGCGAACTTTGAATTTGAATTTCTTACGAAAGCGCGACCTTTCTTTTCTTTCTCGCGGAACGAATTTCCTTTAATTTCTCTTAGCAGCGAATTGCTTCAAAGTTCTACCAGTTGGTTTCTGGAAATATTCGCATTTTAAGTAAATATGGGATACGGAAGTTTCTGGATTCTAGCTGAGGAACTGATGAATCGAGCAAGAAGTGGATTAACAAATTAAATTTAAATAATTGCGACAAATTAATTGTTGGTTGTTCGAATATCAGGAAACTAATTGTGGGATCACAAAAATATTCAGATGATGTTCCCAGTTGACAGATTAACAAACTGAAGATGAAATAAATTCATACATGAGAGATAAATTAATTGCTCAGTCGTTTAAATGCTACAAGAAAAATATAACTAATTTTGGGATTGCAAAAATATTCAGATTTTAAACTTTTAAGAATTATTACTTGTATCTACGTGTTAAACAAATTAGTAAAATAAAAATTTATTTAAACCGTTTGTAAGAGCAAAAGGTTATTAAACTATCATTTAATATTTATAAGAAATATGTAACAAAGTTTCTAAGACATTCTCATTAATAATAACTCTCTTAAACGCATTAAATTTGTACATCGTGTACATCGTGATTCATTATTTTCAGTAATGAGATATTTCAACAGTGACGTGAATTTTAAAAATTTTATTTTATCGCGTGGAATACAAATGAAATAAATCTCCCTTTTTCCAGGGAAAACGGTTCTTCTCGTACGCGTAAGTAGAACGTGCCAGTCAGTGGTCAGACGTAAGTAGAATACGTCGCATACAAATGACATTAATCGTTTAAAATACATATTACTCGGTGTAAAATTATTACACGTTAGAAATAACAAGTCGTAATATTTAATATTACACTTAACGTGTAATTACGTATACTGGATAATCATAATATTAAATATAATAATTTGTAGAATGTTAAATTAGTTGTTGCAATTGTCCAACATTTATTTTTATATTCTAATATTATCATTGATGAACGTAATGCAAGTATTTTTTAAGCAAACAAACACGACAGAATTTTTTGAGTAAACCTTCGCCTCCACCCGACGAATGACGTCAATAATGAAAAAAAGAAAAACCGAAGTCAAGTTCATTAACTACTATTTTTCACAAAGTTCCAACATTATCTTCGTAAATTACGAAAACTGAATTATTGGAAAATTTTCCAAAGCTAACGTTTCTAATCGTCATTCTTCCACGCACTTTCCTTTCGCGCATTCTTGATTACTTGCAAAAAAAAGAAGAAACATAGGTACGAGTAGTATTTCTTCCTTACACATGCGTGTTTTTTCGTCGTCGACAATTTTACACGAAAAGGAAGAAGGGAAGAAGAAAGATGAGAAACGAAAGAGGAATCGCGTCCCACGCTCGAATTTAATACTCGTAAAACATAATCCGGCGGAATCCTTTTTCCGATTCGTTGCAGCTCGTTTCGTTTCGCAAAAATAAAGGGAACCTCGGACGCCCTCCCGGAGTGTGCCGATTCACCCAGCAGAAATACAGCCGGCCGTATCGATTTCGATACTTCGGAGGCAGCCAGAGAGTGTCCCCGCGGTCCTGAATGCCCATAGTTTCCCCTACGGTTCGGTTATTGACCCAACAGATATTTGTCCTGGCAAATCCAGAAATAGACGGCTGAACGAACGACTGGCGAACGTTATGAACAAACGATCTCGCTTTGTTTCGACGAGGCTCGTTTCGAAACCGCGGCACACGTTTCACCTACGCGGTGCAAGTTAGCCTGAGAAAACGTTGTTACGTGCGTTCGCGTGTACGTTACGACTCGAATGATATTCAAACGTTTTTTTTCGTTTCTCGTCGAGGGAAATTTCGATGAAATCTCTGCCGCCAAATTGCGCAGCTACGCGATGAACATTATTACGAAATGGGAAATTTAGAATTTCTAACGATCGAGAGATTTAAATAAATTGTATTTGTTTAAATACAATTCACACATATCGTGTTATTAACACTGGAACCATCGAGGATTAAAGTAATAAATATCGAGCCGAAGAAATTAGAATGCGAGGAAATTTTATTCGTCCATTTTAGAAAAATTATTCGAATCTCTAAAAAATGCAAATATTGCAAGCCCGCAAAATTACTCTAAAAAATTATAAATTGGTCGTTTTGACCAAACATTTTTTGGTAGTTCTAGTGTCTAAATAAATTGAATTGCGTTATTAAATTAAATTGTCGTGTTCGTTTGTTACGTTTACATTGTAAAGTGAATTGGTAAAATTATTTTCAAAATCTTTTGTGCAAAAGAATTCAATTGAAATCGTCAATTCTGTTTTTCCATCTATATCGAACAAATACAACAATAAAAAGATTTTAATGTTTTTAGGTTAGATTAGTTTTTAGGTTAGGTTCAATTGTCCATGTTCGATTGAAAACTTTGAGCCAGGGATATTGTCCAACGTGAATTTTTGAATTTTCCTTTCCTGAAAGTTGGCAAGCTTACTCTCAAAAACTGGATCTACTCTTAATCTCACATTTCAAATTTCAAAAATACTTAGATCATGCTCATGGAAATACAGAATTCAAGTTTACTTTTATATTTCTTCGTTCAGAAAAAAAGAGTGGAAAATTTTTATTGAATACACGTAATTATGATGAATATTATATCTAATGATGTTTAATATTAACATGTAGAGTTATAATATTGTAATGATATATGATATTTAATATTTATTATGATATATAAATAAATGATAATATAATGAAATGTGTCATACAGTATTATTATATATTGTATTCCATACTATAATATTTATTTAAATATTTTAACATATTAAATATGAAATATTGTACATTATAATAGTGTTAATAACAATTGAAAAACACTTCAAGGAAATTATGTATATTTCGTTGAAATTATATAATATACATCAATCGAAATTATATTTCAAAATATAGTATCACAATATTGTGGTGTTTTGACATTTATAGCATTCTGGTATTACATCATTATAATAACTCTATTAGTACAGTATTATATTTCAGAAACAAAATATTATAACAAACAATCTTGCCACATTATACATTGTACAATCTTCCAATGAACGGCAGCACGTCTCACAAAACTAACCTAGAAATGTCCTCTTTTCTTCTTCTTCTTCTTCTTCTTCTACTGTTATAATTACGATACATTTGGAAATGGCACAATCCATGCAGACGCAGACGTGACTTCATCGAAAACCGAATCGAATTTAATTACAGATCCTGTTCAGATCGAACACGTGCTCGAGGAGACGAGAAGTTCGTGACCTATGGGAACGGCCACGATCAAACCAGTGTTGTTCGAAACGCTACCATTTTCTTATCTTCGTCACGAAAGCCCTTTCGCGGCTCGGTTCCCTTGGTAATAGGATTTTAGTGTCCGCCAGCGGATCGTGCACGACAGAAAACGTTCCTCCAACTTCCCAGGATGCGGCAAAGCCGCAAACGGCGGAAGTTGAAGTTTGATCGGTGATAAAAATCCCTTCCCGGTCAACGTGTTTACTTCGTCGAGCGATCGCGAATTCGATTCTTCGTTCGTGGTAGTTTGGAAATGAATGATTGGGTTTTATAATTTTTCGAAGCGCAATGGCCAGTCTCGCTTTGATTCATTTCACGCGGGATATTTTTTCACTTGGAAAATTAATATAATTTGAAGTACGAAGGTTTAGGTTAGGTTTAGGTTAGGTTTGGATTAGGTTTAGGTTAGGTTTAGATTAGGTTTAGGTTAGGTGATCGTGTGATTTAGTTGGAGGTTCCTTTTCTCGACACAGATTATTAGTTTGCCAGTTTAGTATTAGTTTTGTATTGTAACATTTGAAACTCTTCTACTATTTGTGTCACAAGATATCGAGAGATAGTTTTTCGGAAATTTTTGAATTGAAAATAGTTAATCGAGAATTAATAATGCAATGAATTTGACATTCGTTGATTCCTCAAGTACTTATATTTATATTTAATATATTAAATAATAATAATGTACAAATTATTATTTTTGAAACAATTGCAAAATAGTACATGTAATTTGAGAAAACGGTGAAGAAATAAATATGACAAATTGAATAATTGTCACACGTACGGTCATGTAATAAAATAATTTAAAATATATAGCAACGAAGTTACAAATTACCAAGACTATTATTATTATCCTTAAGAAAATATATTTAACGAATTTCGAAATTTTTCCTCATTTTTCTCTTAATTTACATTCACCATGCTTACAAATATGTTACGTTTTTAATCCACGATTTTGTAGCTTTTGTAACAGTGAAAGTAAAACTCAGATAAAATTTGATGAAAAAGCAAAGTCTCCAGTTTGAATTCGTTCTCCTCCGAAATGGTAACTGTATCATTGTACCGCAACGTGACATTCGCCACGCCCGAGCATTGATAAATCGCCATCGTGTCGTTCGTAAAGTCGTGACACACGCGATAAACGTCATTCGAACATGATTCAACCACTGGCTACGCCCCTATCGCTCACGACAAAGATTGACACTTCTTTTCTGTCAAGCCTTCGGTTGTTGCTATTAAAGTCCAATTACAGCGAACCGCAAACGTTCCGCGTAATAATTACATTACTATTTTCTATGTTGAAGAGAATGTGTAATACAGTGAAGAGCACGACTATAGCAATAACGATAATGATAATTTCAAATGACGTAACTTCGTCAAAAAAAAAAAAAAAAGAAATTTGTTTGGTCTCATTTTAAAGTGATTTCATTATTTCCTTTTCTTTTTTCGAAGATGAGTTTATATCAGGTAATGGATAGAAGAATTTTCTCGAAAATTGTACAAATTCAAACATCGTGTGAAAAATATTAAACAAATTTTTCACGTAAATAGATCCATCATCGTTTTGAAGATTAGAGTCTGCCCTTCAAAACTTCTACAATCTTTTTACCATTTTGTTGAATATTAGGGTTGAACGAAATTCTAACATTCAATAAAATGATAAAAAAGAATCGTTTCAATCTTCAAGATTACAGATTATGGATTTAGTCGCGAGAAAAATTCTCCAACTATTTGTCTTCGCGTGAATTTGAATTTTCATTATTGAAAATAATTCACATTTCATATTCGAGTTATCTTCTTTTCATTATTTTGAATTTCTCTCTCTAGTGACCTGCGGGAAACAAAAATGAAAATAAAATTCCGTGTACACACTCTTCCGGCATATGAAAATTATGAACTATGAAAACGGTGAGCAACGATACCTGGTCTGTCGAGCTCACCGTGTAAATTGATTTCACCGACACATTTAACCGATGAAAAACCAAACTTCAACCTGAGCAACAACAGGGAAAAAAGCAAAAAGAAAAAAGAAAAAAAGAAAAAAGAAGAAAAATAACGGAAAAAACTAACAAACGATAGCTTTGTGACAATGCTCGTACTTTTAATATTCCGTTTTTTCTCTCTCTCTCTTTTTTTTTTTGTTTTCGTTCTCTGCCTTTACGAGGCTCTCGCGAAACGATTGTCACTTGTTTATTTACGCCGGCGTCTTTGTGATTTGCATGGACCGAGAGCCGGCGGCGATGAACCATTCGATTCAATTTGCGCGCTTTGAAATCTGAATGAAAACGACGAGTCGAGCATCGCCGGCGATCGGTGAAATCGGTGAAATCGCTTGGCACGGAGGCTGGCCGATTTTATTCCCGTGGATTGGCTCGTTCGTTCTCGACGATTTCTGAGATCTGCTCCACGGATGAAATCGAACCCAGCCCGGTTTAACTCGAAAGTCATCGACTGATGTCGCATTTCTGAAGATTTTATTTCTTTTGTACCAGTGCGTTTCGCCAGCGAATTCATTTGTAACAAATTATCAGCACCCGGTCTTTTAATTATGAATATATTTATGATAGTTAGCATAGCTATTAATTATAGCAATTATTCAAATTTAAATATTTACTATAACAGTTGTCAATAATTAACTAGAGTTAACTAAATTTAAGTAGTTGGTTAAAATTAACAATTATAATGATTGGTAGTATAATTAGCTGCATTTGTGATAATGGTAAAGTAATTTAAAATATCAAATTTCAATAGCTAATTAGTAGTTACTATTAATATTTATTTAGTTGTTATAATTATAATAGTAGCAAATTAATGAAAGTGATTATTTGAATTTAAATCACTAATTAAAAATAGTAAACTATTACAATAGTTATGAAAATAATAAAAATAATTATTAGTTGTGAGAGTAGTCAAGTAGTGGTCTAAAAGTGATCATTATTACAGTAGTTATGAATAAAAGTTTTGACTGTAAAAGTTCAATAAGTTCTGTAATACACATTTTATCTCGTAATAACAATTCTCCGTGCTAAATACGAGTATGAAAATTCCTCTTTATCGTCCTCGGTTCTGAGGAAAGTCAACTTTGTAAGAAACTAGATGATAAATTTTCATCTTTGAACTTGTGTCTTAGTTGTAAAAGTTACACGGATAATAATGCGTAACAATATAGTAATACTATAAATTACACATCTTGCGTGTTGCTACATCACTATATTATAAATTTAGTATGAAATATTACTATATTTCATATAATATTACAGATATTGTGACCAAAATCGTACGACTGTCACGAACATATTTACCAAACGACGAGTCCAGAGTTCCATCGATGATTCCTAATTATAATTACGGTTTCAGCTCATTATTTTATTAGGCCGCGTAACGAGCCGTCAACAGCTCGTGCATTGTTAACCAGAACATCGCGTTTCCGTTGAATCGCGGTGGCGTGTTACCGACGCAACGATTTCGACGCCATTTTACCGGAAGCCGCGGAATCGCGTGTCTAACCGAAGCCACAGAGCTTCGTGAATCGGCATTGTTCCCCGAGAAACTTTAGCCATTATGTTCGAAATAATTGAAGATTTTTGTGACAGATAATCTCATAATCGGTAATGAAATAATTAGTTTACTTGTTAGCGGTTCAGAGAGGATATATACATATAATATAATAATATAATAAAATGATTATTTTATAGAATTATCATGCAGAATATAGTAATTAAATTAAAATAATAATATAATAAAATGGTTAGTTATTTCATATATATCGAATGCATTCTTGATTATGCTTCTCAATATTAATTAATTTTTTTTAGATTTCAATGTTAACAAGGTAACAAATTATTTGTTGTACTTGACAAACTTTCAAACAAACTTTTATTGTCAAGTGAAAAAAATATTGGTCTTTCTTTTCAATTTATTTTCGTACATAGAATTATCTTCTACTTAATTGTAGTACCAAATACTTTTAACGAACAATTTGATTACAATATATATATTGAATAAATATGTCAAAGATGAATGCATTTTTAACCTATTATATGTTTTTCATTAGACTTTTGCGTTTAAACTTTAACTTTCACGCAGCATTAAACTTTCGACTTTTTTAATTTTGAGCATTCGAGGAGTTAATTTTTTCGTGAACTAATCGGATTATTTTGTGAACATTCGCAGAGAGCGTAGAAAATTTTTTCACTTGATAAAAAGTTGTAATTTTAAGTGCTTATAACTTTGCAAAAAATTCTATAATAAATTTTAAGAGATTGTCGGAGAGAGAACTTTGAGAATAATTACGTTAATTAAGAAAAAAAAATTTTCAGTATTTATAAAGGCGTTCGAATTTATCAAATTTTCAAGAAAAAAATGTATCCTTACTTAATCTTTTTTAAAATGACGTAAAAATATTATTTAAAAAAAAGGAATTTCACGCTTCAAAATGACCCCAAATAAATTGTCCTACAATTATAATAATTTCTATCTTTTTAAAAATATAGGAAAAAAAATCGTAGAATAATCCACGTCTTAGACTAAACGATGCAAAAAAGCATTTCAAATAGAATTGGTCAAATCAGAAATCAAAACGAGAAAATGAACATTATCGTATCATTAGCGTTATTATCTACGAGTATTGTCACCTGTTAATGCATTATTGTCGCCAATGCGTTATTATCGCGCACCATTATCATCCGTAGACATTATCATCAGACATTAGTATCAATACACTTACGTGCAACATTGAAACTATCTTCGATATCAGCTACCTAACACCGTAATTAACCGATCAGTTTCCATTATATTAATCATCGTTTATTGAACGAAGATCAGTTTGAACGTACGGTGAAAATCACTGTCTCGTTGTGTGTGAAAATCATACTTTCTTTCCGTAATTGATTACCGATTTTCATGGAATATTCGAATTCGAGAAGGTAATTTTTAAAAATCGTTTCGTGTGTTAAACTTTGATTATTTCGTGCTGTTTTATGTTACAAAATATTTTATATCTTTTCTTATTGTGGTTTTTTTTTTATAACGTACGAGATAATGCAGAGATAAGATTTTCTTTTATGGAAAATTTATTTTCTAAAGAAAGATTTTCAACAAGTTCGAGGTTTAAAGAATTTTTTTCTATTTTATACACGTGAACTTTTTTATAAATTTTATAATTCAAATATAGTATAGGTACAAGTTTTCTGTTCATTCTGTTATGTTAATTTGTCTGACACAAGTAATTCCAGATCTAAATACTTTTCAAGATAACGTTGCATTTGATATATTACAATATATTTCAATAAAGAGTCAGAAATTGTAAGAAAAATTAATATTTCACAAAGAATCGAAACTGCAGCAAAAATGAGTACTGAAGAAGAATTTTACTACGATATCACATTGAAAATACTCAAAAAGGAAAAAATTAATTATCTCGTAAATAATAAATTTACATTACGATAATTATTCAAATAAAATTTGATTGCATCTCAAATTTCTTAGAACGTTTCTCAAGATAAGTTTCCTTTCGAGAAATTACAAATGGTTCGTTTCGATCGTTCTTGATCACAGTGTTAATAAACGAGTGTCAATTGTAAAAATTATTAACTCACGTTCTAAGATAATGCAAAGAAAAATTTATTTTCACAAAGTAAGATTTGATTTTAAAGTCTCTTTCTCGCGTCTCAGAATTTTTTTTCTAGAAAGTTACAAATTGATCGTTTCGACCGTTCCCCAACGTCCACACTCGAGTTTCGCAAACTATTCCGAGCGCGAGACTTTATCTAAACATACGTAATTGGTCCATATCGTTTCGTCAGGAAGATAAATATCCCTCGTGGCAATAAACACGAAGCTTGTTCGTTTGGAGCTACAATATGTTTCGGCTACTTCTTCAACAACGTAAATGACGTCTGGCTGTTTTCCAAATGCTGGATACACTGACATATTCACGTACATACGCGATTTCTGAAACTGGAAAACTCCTAAACTGCGGTAGCGGTGTTGTGTCAGTTCTATTATGATCATGGAAACAAACTTTATATTGTTGTATAAAACACCTCCATTTACATTTATCTTATTTGCCTTTCGGTTACTCGAATTTCGCTATAAGTGATGAGTTTCGAAGTAAAGTAGTAAACATTGCTGAATTCAATAAATAGATGAATGCAGAAATTATCTGTTAAATGAATAAATTTCAGCAAGCCCTGTGGCTTGTTAACAAATTTTTATTACAACGGCGAATGGAAAGTGAATTAAACGATATTAAGTAATATTAAAGTGACATCGAATATATCAAAATAAATCAAATGGTGTTTGATGATATGTATAATTGATTCTGTAGTATATATTAATTTATATCACGTAATTGTTATTGAACATGAAATAAATTAAGTAACAAGCAACGTAATTAATTTGTGTACAATTGAAATAATAGCTTTTTACATAAAATAATATATTGACAAATAAGACAATGCTATAGTATATTAATTTATATTTAGTCAATATCAATGAAATGAATAAGTAATAACAAACAGCATAATTAATATCAACGTTTAGTATAATCAAAATAATAATTTCCCATATAAAATGATATATATATATATATATATATATTGACAGATAAGAAAATACTGCATTATACATTAATTTACATTGCGAAATTAATTTTCACAGTGAGCACAAAATGAATCAAGTAATGACAAACAACGTGATTGATACCAATATTGACCGTACGTAATTGAAATGGTAATTTTTTTATTTGACATAAAAGTAACACGTCAGTGTACAAGATACATTTTACTCGGAATAATCCAAAGAGTATTCTGATTTCTCACAAGAAATACACCAACTATAGTTAACTGTAATTAAATCATCGTGCAACACTTTTCCCTCGGTCCTCCATATTTTCGAAAATTTACACTATTCCATACTATTCGGCCGTTTAACGTCGCTATTAATTAACGTCGTTGTTATTAATCAACCAGTTTTCTCTACCAGCCTGCCGACCACTCGAAGCGTTTTTTTTTTCTTTCTTTTACGCGAGGGAAGCATGGTTCTTTCGCCTGACGTACAATTATTACGGCTGATTTACTGACTTTATCGCGAAAACACGAAGTGCATTTATAATTACCACGGATTATCGCGCTCGATCACGTTAATAACATTAAAAACGTTCCTTCTTTGTTTTCTTTCCCCCTCGCGCGATTTCTTCGCCGAATCGATTTCTCCAGTTGGCGCAGAAATCGCCGGAACTCCGTTTCGAGTCGAATCGAATTTTAGTTAACGTTCGATTAAACGAACTCTCGCTGGCTGAGCCCATTTACTCGAATCCGAACTCTTATTGCACGAAACGAACGAAAAATCACTATCACCGGGAGGAAGATGCAATCGTCAGACTTCTGTTGCACGGGACTTCAATTATACCGGGGGAACAAAAGCAAATTTTCCTTTCACGTTGCCAAAGATCAGTTTAGGCAACATCTGATTGGTCCTGATTTCTTATTATTATACGTTCACTTTGGCTAAATTGTCTGCAAATTGATTCGTTGAATAATCGAAATCGGTCAAATTTCACATATTTCTTCAATTGCAATTGCCTCCCTTGAATTTCAAGGTCAAATTTGTTTTTTTTCTTGCACCATATTCTATTTGTCACTAAAGGTAAAACTTTTTCAAAGAACCATAGATCACAACCTGATAGTACTCTTGAAAAATGGTAAAAAAGTTTCTTAATCATTTGATACTGCGGACGCGTGAGTGCTAACAGCGACTTTATGATTCTGGACATGTGGATGTCTGCATTGCGTAAAGTTTATGTTTCGAATAATGTTAACAGTTAGTTTTATCATTTGATTATTTAGACTCGCACTGATGCTACAACTATGATGAATCGAATGTTAGTAAAACCGAATACGAAAATTATGTAAAATAGACACCTACGCGTCCAAAACTATAAAGTCGCTGTTAGCACGTCTGTTGATTAACAAGTTAATGACGAAACACTTCAGTTTTATTTAAATTTAATCACAGGGAAACGTCAACCGATCGTTCCAAAATTATTTCGGAAATCGCTGAAATGTAATTTAAAGACAGAAATCATAAACTTCATAGTTATCTCAATACACAAGTTCAAGCAAATTTTGTCAAATTCAAATAATCGAATAATTTTGAACAATTGTTCAAAAGTTAATTATTACGAAGACAGATGACATTTAACATTTCATAGCTTTCATAATTTTGTTATTTGTTTTCAATTAATCGATTAATCGCTTCTCGTAAAATTCGTAAAATTCGTTTTCTTCTTCAAATGTCCCAGATTTATGTTTCCTTGTCAGGTCTCCCCGCCAGTAATTCGACAGTGTCGTTAACTTAGAGTTCCAGTACAACACGCTATAAAATAGTAATCGAATGTAATTATCTCTCTTTCTTTCTCTCCATATTTCCCACTTTCCCGCGATCCCCTTGAAAATTTCATTTCCCTGATTGCTTTCTTTCAACTCGTAGCCCAGCACAATGAGCGTCCCGTAAACACAGACGATTCTATTTTCTCATTCGAATTCAATTTTCCCGATTCTTCCCCCGCGTCGAGCTGATTACCAGTCGTCAACGATGTTCTGCTTCAATTAAAATTATATCCCCCTTCTCCCTCACCCATCGCCACTGTGTTACGTTATTATTTACGAAAACCGCGAGTCCAATTTACTCCGTAGTTTGCATTTGGGCCAAGCTTCCACACACGGACATTTATTTGGGAAAACTACAAAGAACACGCTTTTTGTATTTGTTTAAACAAATGTTTTTTCTTGCAAAATGTATCATTAAAAAATATTAAATTTAATCAATTTACGTGAAAACTGTATCTTCAGTCATTTTCGAGATGTCTGACAAAATAAATGAGATGTTTCGTGTTTTTAATAACCTGGACGTTTTTTTTTTTGCAGAAAAATTACACTCGAATGGGGGGTTATATTGTTTGAAAGAATAAAACGGCGAAAATTTCGAAAATTTTAGGAATTGACTGATAATTTTCTATTTTGATTGTACATATAGCAGTTTTTATTGAAATAAAATAATAAAATAGTCTCTTATGATATTCATTTTATTAATTATAAGTTAAAGATATCTTCTATACTGATGTTTACAAATTGGACATTTCTTTGTGTGCCTCTCTCTTATTATATGATAAATAATAAATCATTAAAAATTGGATATTTTGTTCAACGAAATTATTTGTATTCATTATTGCATTTTTTATACTTTTGCATCTTGAAATTTTTAGATTATTAAAATCTTCAGTAGTGACGGACAATTATAAAAAATTTGTGCGTTGTTCAGATTGAAAAATTCGCGAGGGAAGTTTAATTTTCCGATGCTTACAGTCGTTAATCGATCAATTAGATCCAGAGCAGGCTAACTGGCGGTCCGCAAACCCCTACTAGCGCTACTCCCTCCACTGTATCGATATCCCCCACTCTCCAAGTCTGTTAATTTCCTACTAAGCAAATGGAGTGATCGATGCAGTGGAGAGGGAAGCGCTAACAATGAGGAAAGTAGGAAGCCGCCAGTTAGCTTGCTCTGAAATTAGACAGTCTGTGACACGTTCAGCCTCGTGTTCACGCGACAGTTCGTTTGAATAATGAGCATGGAAATTCCGAAAACTTCTTACAAATGGTCGTCTCGTAAGTCGAACTCGCGAAAATTCACGACACCCGCGTGAAATTGGGGAACAGAATGCCGATTGTTCCAATTACTATGAAACTCCGCGAATTCTGATTCTAAAACTTCATCCGGTGCGATTCTTGATATTATTACAGTTTCGAAGTTTGATTTGTAACACGAATGGAATTCCGAATTGGCTCATTCTGACTAAGTAGAACTTTGTTCGAGAACTTTGAAATTTGAACATTTGTTTGTTAATCGTGAGAAATTAGCAAATGAATACGATACATACATATAAAATATTTAATACGTGATACTCGTTGTAAGATCATATTCGTAAAAATATATAAATTATGTTTAAAACGTTACACAATATTTGTGAAAATATAAATTAATAGAAATATGAAAAATATGATTTCTTATAATATTAATATAAATTATATTCACAACTGTAATTTAAAATACAATAGTTGTTGCAAATATTCGCGAAAATATAAATTAACCGATAGTTAAAAATAAATCGAGTGATAATGATATATTTGACAATTATCCGTTACCATTGAAAATAAAGAAATTAACAATCTTGAAATTTAAAAACGCGATTTACATAAATATTATAATTTGTCATAAACACAAATCCAACGCACAATTATCATTCGTGATCGTTAGAAATTTAAAAAAAATTAATAATCTGAAAACGTGTAAATACACAAAATATGCACACGCGCATACATGTTTCGTACGTTTATATATAAATAACAACGTGCGGAGAATAATGTGTTCAATATCGTTGTAACAAGCAATCGATACGTCCGTTTAGTATTTTAAATTCACCCTAAATATTTTTATTCCAAACGAGAGACGAGACTGTTCCGCAAACACATACGTTCACATTCAACACGTGGCGACGTAAAATCCCCCGATTCCGGTCCGGACACGTTCACCGACAGAAAAATAAGGAGAGACCGACTTGCATGCACGTGCATCGTTACGTGAAACAAGCTTTCCCCTTCTCCCGACAACCAATCCGGATGGTGGGGGGAGTCACGTGGTGGACACGACACACAGCGTTCCTCCGCGGCAGTTGAGCGAAACACGGACGTCGTTCCAAACGACACCGAGCCAAAATAAAAAAGGATAATCTTGCGTTTGACTACATCCTCGTTGCGCTCGGTGTAACTCTTCCGGCGAACGCGATAAAAAGCCGCATAAAGTTCGCCGAGAACACTGAATCTAGCCGCCTGAACGCTTACCCCTAATGGAGGGATGTTTTTTTCGCCGTGCTGTTTTCTCTCTCTTTCTCTCTCTCTCTCTCTCTCTCTCTGTTCTTGCGCGAGGCGTTGCAATTCTCGGGGGAATAACAAAAAACGCGGGATCCTCGAACGAGTTTCAATTTTTAGGTTATAAAGTAGCTTCGTGTTTCTTTTATAAATTCGTAAATTTTTACATTTTTTTTTTATTTCTACGAGATGTTCGAAGGTAATCTCTTTTTAAACGAACGTTTATGGATAATGTAATTTTCCGCGGTTCGAGAATATATTCTGTTTCACACGTTCGTGGAAATTCCTGTTCTTTTAATTACAAGAGCAATTCGAAATGTGAAATTCTCATTCTTGAAAACTCTCAACGAAAAAAAATTTATTTCTAGTATTGACCACAATCTATCAAACACCAAGGTCATAACATTGTAATACTAAAAATTTCATTTATGTGAAATAAATTATTTTTGTTTTACAATATTTTTTATTAAATAACCGGCAATCTTTTACTTTATTAATAATTTATTTCTTCTTTTCGTTGTTCATTAATTTTATACATTATTATTATTCTTAATAATTCTCGTTTTTAATCACACGTCGCATTTATTCATTTTCTTTTCTTTCTCGCATACAGTGCAAAATATATCTTTCAAACCAATACAACAATCATTTGGAATAAAGTGTACATCGTAAAAAGAGAGAAAAAAAAACCAGAGATCATCGGTATCCCATGAAAGTAACTTTATTCGTAGAAAAATTGTTACACTCACAAAAACGAGTCGTTCTACGTCGAATAACTTTCGCTCAAAATATTTCTCTTTTTTTCTCGTTTCATCACGAGAGATATTGAAACTTGGTGACTTCTATCTCGCAACATATGGAAACTGAATTGTCATCCACATTTTTATTACAAAAAAAAGTATATATATATATATTTGTCTTACACATTTTTTAAAACAACACGTGCATTATTTGAAACTGCACCGTTTCAACTTATTAACATTATTAAACAATAAATTTTATTTCAATAGATTATTGGAACAAGATCAAATAATTGCATAACAGTTATAAAAGTTTCTCGCAATAAGTGTACATAATCGCACGAATAAATCTTGAAGTTAAGGCTAGACGAAACCACGAACAAATATTGAAATATTAATACTAACGAATGAATATATCGAAGCGGGGTGTTCATCAAACGTACGTTTCACAGTGAAGCAGTTTATCTTGCAAATTTTACCTCTAATTTATGCAACCTTCTCGCAAGTTCGGAATAATTTTACCGAGTGACATCGGCTGATTCAGAGTTTGAAGTTTTTAGGTACGTAGCCCCGGCGATGTCGGGACGTCCCTTTCGCGGGATTACCGGGAGACGTACGAGCAGAGAATCTAGTGACCGAATCGGTAAATCGGTAAACGGCCTCGGCCACGAACGTGGATTTCAATGTACTTTTTTTAGCTAGACGCTGGTCGCTTGCGGAGTAACTAAAATTACTATGGGGCAAAGTAAATGTGGCTTGCGTAGCGAACTATCCACTGACGTGATTCTTCAAAGAAACTCACCTCGAACAATATTTATGAAAGTTTCTAAAAGATATTTCTAGAATTATTAGATCGTGGATATTTGTACAATTTGATATTTTTGTGCGAAGAGATACATTTCACTAAATTTATATTTTTTCATTTATGTCGTAGTTCACGAACTGAAATAATTTAATGACTATTATATATCAATAGTAATAAAAATTATAACAGCGATAACAGGTTTTATCTATCCCTAAATTTATAACGAATAAATAATTTCTCTACATTTTATATAGTAATCTAATCTAGTTCTTGATTTCATATCACAGTTTAACTAATTTGATATAATATTTCAAACATTGTAAAAAGTATAGTATACAAATATCGTGAAAAGTATTCATTTTATTTTAACGTGAAACATGTTAAATATTAATGACCATACAAATGATTGAATCCTAAATGGAATAAATATATAAATCAATTGAATTCTAAACAGAATAAATCATGACAAGACGAAAGAAGAAGAAATTTATGTGGGACATTTCTTAAGTTATGATATAAAGAAACATTCTGATATAACACAATAATATAATGATAATAATAATAATAATAATGATATAATTATATAATACAGTAATTACTGTTATAACGCAAAGAAACATTTCTCAGACTGTGACATAAATATAAAAACTAATTAAATATTATATTCTACTCAATTAAATTATTTTATCAATCACAAATTTGTTTCGAACGTTTCATGTCTGCGAATCTGTCGTAAAAAAAAAAAGGAAGAAAATGCACAAACACCGCAGTTTACTAATTACCACGAATTAGTTTCACGAGTTTGCTTAGAAAATTGAGTTTTACACAGCAGGAACGCAGGATAATTCAGTTTGTGAGTTACCGCTCGGGTTACAGAGATAACTCGGCATTTAATTCACGGGATTAAAATCTGAATCCTCGCGCTTTTAGAATTGCGTCCACCCAACGTTAACGCGCCATTTCTACTATAATGTTTTCGTGACGCAGAATTTTCCTCTCTCTCTCAAACGGGTGAATAAATCAATCAACTTTCGCGAGAATTGAGAATTATTTTTACAACTTTCGCCCTTTCCCATTCATTTATTTCAGCCATTTGACAGGCAGTACGTCTACCTGTAAAAATTTTCGACACTCTTTTTTTTCTTTTTCATCATTCAGCTTGTACAGTATCGTGTGCGTCACGCCGTTTCACGTATGTTGAACTACAAACTTGGATCGTGATGAGAAAAATTCGTGTTCCAGCCCGGCGATAAATCTGTCGAACTTGTAAAAATTTGCACGCGCCGTGCAAATTAAATACGCGTGAGGTTCGGACTGCATTTTCTTCGTGTAAGTTAATGCCGATATATACTCATTGAAATTATTTGCACATATAATTGCACGTGTTTTGCAATTTTTGTAATTATTTATAATAACAATACGTTTTTTTCCTTTCGGTTATTACATATTAATAGAATAATTTTGAAAATTGTTAAACATTCGCAAACTTTTATTTCATTCGGAATTTATTGGATTTAAAATTGACGATTATTAATCTTGGAAATCTTAATTTTCGTTGAAACGAAAGGAAAATTTGAAATAAAAATATACTCAATAGCAATGCTTCTAAATATTATTGAAAAGTTAAATTTCATTCAATACTTTACTTTATTTAAAATTGATAATTAACCTTGGAAATTTTAAATTATCAAGTGAGACAAAAGTTCAATATAAAAGGATCGACAAATATATTTTTTGTATGTCCTAAAATAATCAATGAAAGACGAATTTGATGTATTATAAAAATTTGTCTGTGACAATTGAAACTCGAAGAAATATCCTCACTGTGTCAAACAATTGACAGAAAAAACGGGAGATCTTTTAGTAAGACATGTATCGAAAACACGTGAGACCGTATTTTTTAGCAATAAATTTTCTTTTTATCACTGAAAGTGATTTTAGCGGGGGTAACCCAGAAAATCGGGCCACTTCAGGTGCAACGCTAATGCAACGAAAATTAGAGATTGGTTGATTTGGGTCACGTGATTCGCGAGGGGAAGTGGGGTAGACCTCGAGTAGGAGTGGTGTTGTCTGGTACTGAGCGACTGTAATTTGTTTTCTATCGATTCAAATGTTTGCACATCAATAAAATTTTATGGCAAAAAAGTCGTCTTCATTTTCTAGTCAGAACAGTTGCTTCTGGACCTTTCAGTGGGACGAATCGTAGTGGAGTACAAGTCGTGCAGTTTTTTTAAGCTACTACTGTGACACATGTTCACTTTTTCTTCACTTCACTTCACAAAATCTTTTTCTGAGAATTGAATCTTCTACCCGACCTCATATTGCTTCCATTTGAAGATGTTCTAGATAGAAATGTGTAACGAATACAAAGATGGTCAGTGTACTCATATGAGAAGTAATAGAGAGGATGCCTGTTTCCTCTCTCGTCTTAAATTTCAAATCTCGAGTATAGCCATATTTTCTATTTCAAATTGCGCTGTATAATATAACCATAAATTTCTATAATTGTTTTACGATATGTACAATTATTCTTAGATAGGAAAGCTATAAACAGTGTCACGTACGCATAAAATTACCTTAGATAAATAATAAACACATCGATTAATGCATTATGATATGAAAATTAATAGAGAGAATGATTTCGACGATAAATTCTTTGACAAAAAAAAAGATTCTTTGACAACAATTGTAGAATATTACTGACTAAATTGAACGAATTAAATTATGTTTTGACTTGAGATTCACACACAAGTCATGCAATTATTTAATAAATTTATAAATAATTCTAATAAATTTAATCGAATCCCTTAATTCCTTTGTCTTTGACGAATTTATTATCAAAAATTTGGTGCAGTGTACTCGATATTTAACACTTAATTCATAAAAATGATTTCTGACAAATCTTCAAATACAAAATTGTATACGTAAAATTATAATTATATATTTTAACAAATTTCTTTGTCTTTGCTAAATTTATTGATACATACTCGATTGTATGTATTCGTCGAAATTATCTCTGACAAGTCGTCAAAATTCCCACAACTGCGTCAAACTGTATTTAATAAATTTAATCAAAAAATTTGGCGCAATATACTCAGATTTGGCACACTGGTATTTGACTTAAAGAAATCGCACAAAATCATTTCTGACTGGTCTTCAAATACAATGTTACCGCAACTAATATATAGTGTACTTTACTGAGCGAAAAAAAAAAAACTGGAACATTACGCGTGTATATAATGTAATAATTTACAGCATATCTCGCCGGGTGTAACGATTTCTTGTTATCATCATAACCGCTGAAGTTCATTTTTACGATCGCGCGTGAAAGCAGTTCACCTGTGGCAGTGCTCCGCGAACTTTTAATCGGAGAAGTCAGCCCTTGGAGTTCCTCGTACAGCGTATGCGCGTTAATATTCAATGCACGAGCTTATGGTAAAAGTGCTGTAAAAAAACAGAGAAGAGAAAGTTGTATAAAAAGAGCGTTACGAGGTAAACTGCTGGTAGCACCTACTGCACGTGTGTCGTGTTCAGCTTCAGCAATGAATATGGAGCATTAGGGAATTTTAAGTAAGTGAAGTTGGAATTTGCCAAACGAGATGCCATTTTTGCCATTTCTGTGTTAAGACGACTCACAATTTATTATTGTTGAAAATAACTTAGTGCTTGTAATATTAAATATTTAAAGCAGATTTTTGTTTAAATTCCATTTTTCTAGTTGATCCTAAAGATACGAAAGTAATTAAAAGTGTTTCAATAATATTGAAATGGTGTAATGTTACAGTATATGATACTACTATGCTACACGTATATTACAATACTGTAGAAGTATACTGTACTAGTTAACTGAAAACTATTTTTGAAATGCTATTATAGTATGCAGTGATATTAATATTTTATTAATATTAAAGATTTGTTTATTTTATTAATGTAAAGAATTAAAGAATTAAAGACTTGTTTATTTTATTAATGTTTGATTAAAAAGTATTATACTATTACACTCTAGTATAATATTGTAAGTAGTATATATTACTAACCTTATAAAATTATAATATTCTACTACACGTTCTATTTACATAGTATAATACATATTAGTAATCAATCAAAAAGTATTTTGAAAATATTATTATAATATTTCATTAGTATTTACAAATGTGTGCAATACTTTAATAATATTTAGTTAAACATACTATCATGCTGTATATAATTTTACTAGCATATTATATAGTAATATTATATAGCATATTCTATAGTAATAATCTCCTATTCAAAATATTCTTACACTGCAGTACATGTTATACACTATGTCATACTATATGCCACTAGTTAATTAAAATGTACTTAGAAACCCTAACACGACACAGTAATAATCATTTAGACACTTTTAATCATTCGACGACGAAATTTGACTACGCAAAAATTTTACCAGAGAAACGCGAAATTCTGAGCGGTCCAATTACAATTCGAATAACTGGCGACTGTAAAATATCCGAGATTCTTCACAAGCTTGGAAATATGAATGGCACGCAAATGCGTTTTCACAGCAGTTGCGCGACTTCGTTGTGAAAAAGTGGTTGCCAATTTTCCAACGGGAGAACCCGGTTGATCGTATCATCGATAGTGAACAAAGCCATCCGCAGTGCGACGTTACCTCATGACCTCTCGAAGAATGGCGCCGAATCCACTCGAATAGATACGATAGAAATACCGTTCTGGCCGACTCTCGTAATTGAATCTAGAATTATCTCGATGTCCGTGTGTTAATTATACTTTCCTCGCTAGTCGTATAAAATTTTCGATAGAGCATATTTTTCTATAATTCTATAATAATTTCAATTATCAAGTAGGTACACGTTGGATTTACTTGAACTTTCAAAGTCTATATGGTATAAATAGAAATACATATGTATATATAATAGTAAGAATATATATGAAATTTATAGGTACATTTTTTTCCTTTGATTGTCATACGTGTAGAAAAAGACACCTTCAGAGTTTTTATAAATATTTATTTTTTATTTTGGGTACATAAAAGAAATGTATTTCCGAGTCTTTTCACTCGTATATTTTATTAAAAGAAATCGTTCAAATTTCCAAAATGCACCGATGTAAATCTACTAATTCGCAGTTAGAAGTCTAGAAAGTTAGAAATTTCTTTAGTTTTTCATCTTTAAATAAATAATTTCGTCGATAAGTTCTTTTGATTTCTTAATTGATTCTGATCTTCCCCGTTAAAAAGTAGAAACGCGTTAGCCCAAAGATGAAACTGTCCCAGAAAATCCATCAGTATTTCCACCCACGAGAACAGAGAGCCGCGCGAACAGTTTCCATGCACGTTCGAGTTTCCTCGAACAACGCTACTTAACAAATTTCCCGTTATTCTGAACATGGCGCGTGTACGCGCGTCCCGGCATACTCGAAAAGCCGCGCCCTTTAATCAGAGATTATTGAAAATTCCAAGGAACTCCGCGGAATGGAGTCCTTGTCCTGGAGTTTCTTCGATTCGGTCATTAATTAAATTTTACTAATTGCGATTCAACCGGGCTGCCGGTTGTTGAAAGTCGGTACGCGTGCGTGCTTGTTCACACGGCGTTTTTGAAAGAAACCTTCTGATTCTTTTTGAACTGATGACGCGTATTCGTATTGCACAAGTGGTATAATATCAAGTGAAATATTTTTTGGATCTAGTGCATCGAATATTGTCTGATAAAATTCTAAGTGCAACGATAATGCCTACGTAATATAATACACATAGATATATTATAATATAGTATACAATATAATATAATATAATATAATATATAGATGATATATTTATCATGTATATTAATTATTATATATTATATATTATAAATGTATGCTGTTTCACATTTGTTTTACATATTTTATAATTTTACACACTAATAAATAATATTTGTTTTATATGCTTTATTAAATATTATAACGAGCATTTTAATATGGATATTTTTATATAATATATAATATATATATATATATAATATAACTACATCGATACACGTGTAATTATTATGTAATATAAGATTATTATATTGTAATACAATGAGTATACTTGTGTTTTCGCATTTCCCGTTTGCGTGTCCTATATTTTAAAGTTTTGAAATTCATGAAATCCTTCGTAAATAAAAATAGATCAATTATTCTAAATATTTAAGTCGAATTTCGTTTGCATCCTCTATATTTTAAAGTTTCTAAATTCATAAGGTCCGTCGTAAATAAAAATTGATCAGTTGTTCCAAACGCTTGAGTTGAATTTCGAATGTTATTGTCAATAGCATAAGTTGCATAAGAATAAATACAATAGTTAATAATACAACGTAGCATTGACCCAATACTTTTTTTCTGTACAATTCCACGTTCAAAGATCACTCTTGATATACTGCATCACGTTTTCAATTCGTGTAATTATTGAAATCTCGATTCGAGAATAATTATTGATCTCGCGTTTGCAAAATTAATCGCGCGTATAATATGGAACCTGAAGAAGACAATGAAAAATCGCGTGTTTTATTACGAATATTCGAGTGGAAGGAGAAAGTGGAGCACGACGACGACGTTTAGGGTCCGAAGATAACGGCCAGCGATTTCCCACGCTGAGGAATTCTTACAGTTACCGAGACCGTAAATTTTCAAACGATGAAGATGGATGATGGCTCGAGTCGCTGAGCTGCGGCCAGAATTGTATTTGCCACGAAATGGACGCGGATAATGGTGATATGTCCCTTATGTAGAAGCTTCCGAGGGCGAGTTATCTCTTAGCCAGGCCAGAGAAAAATTGCAACTCCAAGACACAAACATTTTTTAAGAAATATTTTTCACGAATAAACGAGAAGTACGTTTAAAATTGGTCGATGCGTAAATTGACTCCTTGCAAAAGCGAAGGACGAATGGCATATCTTTCCTTTTGGAAAGAAACTGAACGAAAATGAAAATTTTCAAAGTGTGAATTTGGGAAATTTTATGTTGATCAAATAAGAAATTATAAATATTTAAAGAGGAGATATTCTAATTTTAATTAACATTAATTAACACCGCATATTTCCTTGTCTCTCACACAAAATTGCACAGTGCAAGACAACAGTTATTATAATAAAAATTGTTTTTTCTAAACGACTTGGATTATTTGACAAATTGTTTTCATTGATTTTGTACAAAGTCGCGGTTAATTAAAGTAATTATTCGAAATGATCATAGATCTCGAATTTTGTACATCTGAATTACTCCATCTATCGTTTCAACGAATGAAAAGATATTTTTACTCGTTTTATAATTAATACTCGAAGTGTTACTCGATACTTTTAATTAGGGATAAGGGATAAAATGTTTGATTAAACGATAAATCATGTATGAATCATGAGACGTTCCACTCTCCTGACAAATCGATAAAAATCGACAAGAGACGGTTAAAATATTACCTTCTGGCAGGTAAACTTGAATCAACCATGATTACAGAAGTTATACCGGAAGATGGGAATCTCTGCAAAGAGAAGAATCCACCAGGAATGAGGAATCTGCTCGGCGGAAACGTAGTTTAACAAAGTTCCAGAATTCTCGTAATAAGTTCGTCGTGGTCAGGCGAGCTCGGTCAGAAAAAAAAAAAATATCTGCCTCGTCCTCGTTATAATCCTGTTCTGGATGTTGCTGTAATACTCTGAATATTTATTAGGTTTGTCGAGGGAAAATTTCTAGTAAAATTTCGAGAAAGGTCGAAGATGATGTGTTTTATCTTTTTTAAATATTGTAATTATTATAGAGAAATATTATTAACTATCGCATCTTCTTGTAGATGTTACAATAGCTTGTTGGAACAGTGTCAGATAAATAGCTTTCGTCTTTTTTTTCCGGCAAAATTTTGAAATTTTTTTCTATCTTGTTGTTAGAATCCAGATTTTCATTCGTTTAAACATCTTTAATCGTAATTTCGATTACTTGTGAGGAGAAAAATTTGTTAATCAAGTAACTCTTGTAAATTTCGAGCTAATAATTGTTACAAATCTGATATTTTTCGTGATTATGCAACGAGTATTTCCAAAATATTAATTTCAAGTTATTTGATTTTATATATTAGGTTTTGAATTAAAATGTCCATAAAGTTGAAATTTGCGAAATTGTAATTTAGTTTTATAGAATTACCATCTTCCTCTTGAAACTTTCGTGTTTCTTACTATCACTGAAAGTGATTTTAGCGGGGGTGACCCAGAAAATCGGGCCTCTTCAGGTGCAACGCTGATGCAACGAAAATTAGCGATTGGTTGATTTGGGTCACGTGGTTCGTGAGGGAGCGTGGAGTAGATCCCGAGTAGGAGTGGCGTTGTCTGGTACTGAGCAATATTTGCATATCAAAAAAGTCGTTTTCATTTCCTAATTAGAACAGTTGCTTCTGGGCCTTTCAGTGAGACGAATTGTACTGGGGTAACAGTCGTGCAGTTTTTATTACACAATATATCTTACTTGTTCACTAAATATTATTTAACCAAATGACACTAAAAATTGATTCAAAATGCAATGTACAGTGACCGATACAATGGGAAATATTCGTACTTGTAATATATAATACACAAAAAATAAAATACCAAAGTCAATTATTAAATTAATTCTAAACATTAAATGTGACAAACGAAGAATGCTATTTTTTTGGCAAGTTCGAACATTTTACTAAAGTCCAAATTTTTTTGATCGATCGTCCATGGAAAACCCGGCTCGAAAATAATTCACGATATCCATCCGACAAAATTCAAGCGTAAATTTAGCAAACGTCCCCGCAGACCGGAATTTATAATGCGTTTACCAGCCGCAACCGCTCGACGACGGAACTCACCGGCCAGACACACACAAAATTCGGCAATCGCTTCTCCCACGAGCTTTCTCGCTCGACGACTGCAACAAATGCATCTCCATTCCCATCCCCGGCGTCGCTAAGTACAAAGTTTTCGTCGTAAGTTTCAACGAGCTCCACAGGACTGTCACCGGCCAACTTTCAGCAGCGCGTGCACGTGGAAATTTAAATCTGCGACTGGTGGTTTGCAGGTGTGGATTCGTTCAGTGATTCTTCCGATTAAAGAAATCAAATTATTCGTCGAATTATCCTCCTTGCGTGTTATGTAACGTCGATATGTACTTGATTCCTCTTAAGGAGTGACTTTACGTGCAAAAGTGAACCTAACCTAAACTGTGAGAAGGTTCAATTCAGAGACGACGCCTGACGTTGATAATTTTAAATTGCAACGATAGTAATTATATGGGTTTAATGATATGATAGAAAAGTAAAATTGGCAATTCCATTCGGATTTGAAGTAACATTCCAATAAATGAATTGAGATATATATATATATTTGAGTGATGTTACATAGTAATATTTAAACATTATTATGTATTAAATATGTAATATATATATAATATTTGAAATTTAAAATAAGTTTAAAATAATATTTAAATATTATTATGTAACATCACTCAAATATATATATATATATATATATATATATATATCTATCAATCCATTCATTGAAAATTCATATACATATATATATGTGTGTGTGTGTGTGTGAATTTTCAATAATTTAATCTACAGAAATAATAAGTTTACGCATTCTGATAAGAAAACAGAAATAAACTTCTGTAAACATTCTACAGTCAAAACCTGACACTAATACAAGTAGGTAATAACAAGTAGGTTTAATGCAAAATTAACAATTCCGTTCAACACACACGTACGTTAATTCATCGTATCGAATTTAAAAGTATTTTATCACGTGTGATGTTAAAACAAAAGAGAGCATTTTTCAAGAAACTATTTTAAAATTCACCGTTACAAATCTATGGAATTTCTACAAAAGTGGATACAAATCGTTTCGATCTAGTTCTCTGCCACGCGTTAATTTTAATCCTGCGTTAACACATCACCCTGAAAGACGTAAGAAATACGCCGGCGTATTCGAGTGTACTACGTTTTTCACCCTATTCACGACCAAAGAGACGCGAAAGCAATCTTCTAAAAGGATTTCCCAAAGAATCACGAAATTATGAAGCTTCCTCTTTTTACGAACCACCGTGACGAGATCTTCCTCTTCCCCCACCACAGACACACACCGTGGCTGTTACGGTGAATTCACCGTCGGCGTACTGCGTGGTTATTATTCTTTCAGCGAGAAACGAGCAGTCGTCCTCCCGACGAACCCTCTCGCTTATAAATTTCACCGTTTCGTTGCAAAACGGAGAATTCACCGAAAGGGGGCGCGTGAAATATTCATCCGTCCAAGTGACTCTCGCCGAGCGTTTCTCGGAAGGTGTGAGGGGGCGCCGGTGTCTTTTATTCACTCGGAAATCTTCGGTCGTGATGCAGCGCCAGTCAACCGAATATTTTCTTTCATACGCGAAGGTGTTGTTCCTGCGGGAGGCGGGGGAGGGGAAACGCGAAACGAACGGTAGGATGCGAATGTCGGACGAAATGGAAGATAAACATTCCGAGCCGGGGTAAATATTTGGAATGAAATTTTCCCATGCATTCAAGATTTTTTTCACCGCCCGATGCTCGAAAGTCTGACGATTGGAGAAATAACGCAAAAGTAAATTTCCCGAGTGTAAATAACATTTATTTATGTTGCATAATTATATATAAATATATGTGATGTATAATAAAATATTCTAATGTATATTATATAAAATGTTACATATTTGAAAATATTTCATTTACATTATTTGTACATTGTTACTTAATGTAAGTTTCGAAATTGTAATTAATTATATTTAAAAGATGAAACTTGTAGTCACAATAGCTCAAAACTTGCAGTCAAAATGGTGACAAAAGACTGATTGAGGTTAGGTTTCAATTTCTTTCATCATATTCAGACATATGTATCGGTCCGAAGGTATTAGAAGCTTTTGTGAATATTAAATTTGTTTCATGATACATTATTGAATATATATACAATTATATTAGACTTACTTTAAATTTGATAGTTATGTTAACGAAGCTTCAGAATGTTTTATACAACACATTTATGAAAGATTCGACACTTTTGTGAGAAACTATATCATTTAATCCCTTGTCCTCAATATTTTCAGACAATATTATAAATATGTAATAACAATTATAATAGCAATAATTACAAAAGTAACTCGTATGGATGTAACAATGTTCTTAGACACAATTAATGCATACTTTATTAACTGTATCATATAAACTACAAGTATACCATATTACATTGTAGATAAATCGCTTTTATTTTGTTTTATTTAATTTTATTATCCCTTATTTCATGATTAATACGCTAACAATAGTCAGGCAATAAACAAGCACTGTTCTTAGAATAATTGCAACGGTGGTCCGTATCTTTGAATTTACGGTACATTCACAACAAATAGCATTATCGCGATTCTCAGGTATTTCCTCGTGAGAGTAGATATATCCTGAGTATATCTGTCCCGAGAATGTTTGTCGGGGACGTAATTTGATCGCAGATACCGCAGCGGCGTGCCACAAATAATTTTCGTAATCTTCCATTAGTGTAATTTATGATACTGCATTTGCAAATCTACCGTACAACCCTGAAACTAGTCGAATTGTACGTCGACACTGCGCGACCGAGTTTCTCGGTTGTGAAAAATCAAAATTTCCTCACGTAGCGGTTGAAGTTTCACGAGACGATTCTTGATAATTAATTTCAAATCGATCAATTCGCATTGATCAATTTAAAATAATAACGTTAACATTGACTCCTGATAATCATTTATATTTTTACGACAAAGCGATTCTTGGTAATTGTTTTCGAATCAATCGACATTGATCGATTTGAAATAACAATGTTGACTTTGGTTCTCGATAATTATTTTATTTTCACATTGTTACGAATACAAATAGAAATTTAATATTCTTGACTTGCGCGAAAACTTCTAATTGACATGAAGATGTCATTGGAAACCGTAATAATTTTGGCTCGCATTGTTCAGTTGTTAATTCGATTTAATTTCATTACCAGCGCTGGTAAGATTTTCGTAATCACAAATTATTATTGACATATGTGGCTCGCTGAGAATATTATTTGTAACGCGCAATGTAAATTAATTTTTCCTTTTCCGCAGGCAAATGTCTGCGATTCAATAATTACATCAGTTCGTAGAGAACGAATGCCGCATGGAATTAAATTTACGCGAGCTTTTTCATTATCTGCGTGTCTCCGCAAATAAAACTGGATATCCCTGTGTATTGTTCAGCCCAGGTGATACAAACTGACATGAAATCCACCATCCATCAAGTATGAAAATTAATTAAAACGCATTGCCGCGAATTAGCGCGCGGAATGATCGAAAAAAACCGAGATCCGCAAGAGGAATGCAACGATAAAGTGCACGATAAATGACAGTGGGAATATCAAAAATTCAGCGAAAGTAATTTTACGATCAAATTACAGCGAGTCCTTCTCTCTTGGAGAGTTCGTGTCTTTACATTACATTTTTAATATTTAAAAGCTTGACGATTTTTCGCGGAGTTTCGAAGTAAAACGCAGGAAATATACTTTGATATTCTATTAGGTGATTAAAAATCATTAACGAGCAAAAATTCACTGCCAAAGAGAAAACTTGTGAAAACTTGTGAAAAAGAATCGCCCATATTGAATATAATTCTAACCATTTTAGCCAACAAAATGAAATAAAAAATTAAACCTGCTAACTTTATAATGATTAATATTAACAGTTTATCTATCAAAACATTACATTTTCAATATAAAAAAATTAATTTCAATTATATTTAAAAATGATCATTTTCATTAATATTTTCAATATTATTCTCTTATATAAGCTACTTAAATTTATTTATATAAATGATTATTTTATAAATGTATTTTAATGTAATATTAAAATTAACATTAAATATAAATATATTGATATAAATAAATACAGCGAAATTTTATTTATCAATATAAATTTCATATTTATTGATAATAATATTATTAGATCAGAAAATATTTTTTCATAAATAACTTCATATTTATTAATATTAATTTAGAAACAAAGAAAACTGTAACTTTATACGTATTGATTATATAAATAAAATTTTCAAGAAGATTTACATTTTTCTACTTCGTATAGCCACGGACTGTAATACATCACATAAATTTGCGATACATCGCAACAAACGAACATTAAATATCAAGTAACAAAGAACGTTATTAAACGACAGAAATATCAGTGAAATAAAACTCAGTGAAAAAAGAAGAAAAGAAAAGAGAAATACGAATGAAAACGAATCTCTCTTGTCCCAAAAACTCATTTTTCAAAAATGTATTAATATTCCAGAATGGTCTACAGAAAGGATTCAAAGCGCGCAAGCAGACGGTTCACGTTCCGTAATTACTCAGTCCAGTAGCAGAACGACTAATAATAATTAACACGAGCGCAGCCAGTTATGGTCATCGTAATTTCTCTGCTCCCCCGTGTTCACCCGTTACACGTGAACGAAACGCCGCGAAGCTGTTTGCTCGTTTGCATAACTGCTTGTCGGCTAAGGAACAAGGTATCGTTACGGCGAGATTCTCGTTCGCTCAAGATGCTTCTTCGCTGGTTGCTTTTGTTTGCCGTGGTATCACGGATGTGACTACGCGTTTTGTAACTATATTGATATTACGTGAGGTTCGCGCGTTCGCGCGAGCTCGAGAAATTTTCGCGATTTTCTTCCCTCGGTCTTCGACAAACATTAGTTATTATAGCATGTTACATCGTGTCAGATACAAAACATTATACATGCATATAATTTATTTATTTATTTAATATATTTGGTATTTTCTTTTTTTTTTATCACTGAAAGTGATTTTAGCGGGCTTCTCCGGGTGCAACGCTAATGCAACGAAAATTAGCGATTGGTTGATTTGGGTCACGTGATTCGTGAGAGTAGGAATGGCGTTGTCTGGTACTGAGCGATCGCGCCTGTAATTTGTTTCGTATCGATTCAAATGTTTGCATATCGATAAAATTTTATGGCAAAAAAGTCGTTTTCATTTTCTAGTCAGAACAGTTGCTTCTGGGCCTTTCAGTGAGACGAATCGTACCGGAGTACAAGTTGTGCAGTTTTTTTATTAATCTTTAGTTCGAAGAATTGAAAATGAAAATTCAGATTCATGCTCTGTGGGACTACAATTTGCTCTCTATTTCAAACTGGGACCATAATTCCTAAGAAGTCGATATTGTGACTCGAAAGATTTTAAGGATCGTGTGTTGTGACATCAAGTTTCTCCAGAGTGTTGAAAGTATATAAGACATTTGGGAAAATTTTCTAATATTTGAATCAACGTATCTTTAATGATTTTTTTATTGCGTGTGTAATAATAATAATAATAATAATAATAATTTTCAAGACAAATGATTATTAATTCTTCGATCTCCTATGAACGATTCTATTAATTCTACTAAATCTGTTAATAATTATATTAAATAGATAAATATTTAATAGTTCTTAGGAATTTTAATTATGATATTATAATTTATATTACTTGTGTTATATTTATTATCATATCATAATTGTAAAATATTTCATTATTATAATATTGTCATAAAATAATCGCTAAGAATACCCTAGGAATTATTACGCAATTACTAGAAATATATTGATGAATATTATTATTATAATAAAACTATAATTCTTAAGAATTCTTGAGTATATTACGAGGGCAAATATTACACCTTACCTAGAGCAGAAATCTCAAGTTAATATTCGTATCTCGAAGAATAATTTTATTAATGCATCAATAAATTATTAAAAATTATTATGCCTTTATATTTATATTAATTTTATTAATTAATAACGCGATAAAATAATTAATGATTATTAATTAAGCTTAATTTCGAGATAGAAATATGTAAAAAGTGACAAGTTTCCATTATATGTGTGATTTATTAACAACTAAACTGAATTTTGAACAAAATATTAAAAAAATGGATTTTTATAGATAAAACTAGTATTTTATTTATTATATTATATACATTTATTATATATATAATTATTATACATATATATAATATATATTATTATATATACATATATTACACACACACACACACACACACACACACACAATATATCATTAATTCGTAAAAAATGATACTTTGTATCATTGTTTCCATTTACTCCTGGTAAAATTAAGGCGCGAGTGATGGCGTTAAGTTACATTAATACATCACGATGCAACAGAGGGCGCATTTTAACCCTCTCTTGTTCCATTACATAGGTCAAAGGATTCATCCATATGGCGTTAATGTCATATTTTGCTGTAATTAACATATTAATGGCGTATTAAATTATACCATCTACGCGTAAAAAAAAAGAAAAAAAATGTAAATTCGGAAGCATCATGAATTACTGATCTTCGTTAATTTCGCTTGAACTTCGACGTGCTGGTTACGAGCATTTCGAAAAACGACTGTTTTTCGAAATTTTATAGAAGACAAGAGACAAATCGTTAATTGTTACATACTTCCACCAGCATGTAATAAATTACACGCATTTTGTCAAAGATTTGGATGAAATGGCGAGAAAAAATCGCGCAATGTATAAAATGGTTATTGCGAAGAGAAAACTATCTTGATAGAACAGATTGGGAAAAAGACTCTAGAATTTATTTTTACAATAATCTTGACAATCGCATCTCGTTTCTAGATTACAGATTTTTATGCGTTTGAAGCGCAAAATTTGTACAGGATGCACGGAATATGAAAAATATAAAAAAACATAAAAAAAGATATTATAAAATTACAAAATATAATAAAATATAAAATATCAAGTAATTTCTACCTGAGACAGATTTCTCTATTCTTCAACAAAAATATGAATTTGCATGCTCGTTGTTATTAAACAGTGGATTAAGCAAATTCATATTATTCAAATTCGTATTGTGCAAATTCATACCTTTGAAAATGACTATAACAATAAAATGAATAATAGATGTAATGAATGTAATAATAAAAATGAATAATCAATTTAAATAATAAAATAGACATAATCAATTTGAAGAATATAATAGAACATAATTAATAGTTATATTTTTTAATATATATTATAAATATAATTAATTTAAAAAATATAATATAATAGTTATTAAGTAATAATTTAAAATATAATACCTCGATAGAAAACTGATACAAGATGTTATAAGAAAAACCAGTGTACTTCAAACTAGCGTACTTTGATATTCTGATCACTTTTGAACTTTCAAATTCTCCACAAATCCACAGTCTATTCGCTGCACTGTCGCCGAAATTTTTAAAATGTACAATATGAATTTCTTTGTATCACAATTCGATGCAATTTGATTTGTTCGTACAAAGCGTTTGAACATCTTCGTTTAAAAAAAAAGAAGAGCAAACCACATTAGACAGTGCATCGTCCTCATCAGTAGACTACGAGAAACACCGCTCCTCAACTCAAATAGACAGCAACGTCTAGCTTCCCTTCGCAAGCTTTGCGCATTACACGCGAGAGCTTACCTTGTGGCTTCAAATGTTGTCGTGTATCACCGATTCGTCCACGTTTGCGTATCCCACGGGCCGCATCTGTTGGCTGCACGTCGGTTCTTCCGATCGTGCAACGCTGCTATCCCAGTTTATCCTTCCCTCAGTCGTGCCTAGTCCTCGTCAACGTAACAAGACAACCACAACAAATCAATTCTGCTCCAGTCTAACGCGTTTAGCATTAATTCGAAGGCGACGTGCACGTCCGTGAGATTTCAAACGTTTCCCCCCCAAGTGGATACTCGTGGAATGACAGAGCGGATCGAAGTCACGCAAATTGGAAGCAGGTTATCCGCACAGAGGGTTAATAACATTGTTGTTTACAAATGGAAATCCTCGCGCAAACCTCGTTGTGGCTAACGACGATCAAACGTGAAGTTTTCCCTTTTTTTTCTCAAGAAAAACACCTCCTTCCGGCATTTCGTCGACAAATTCCACGGTTGCCTCTTTCGTCGACACTTCGCTCGCGCGCGCGTAGCAACTTTCTTGCTTTAATACGAGTTTCCTGATACTTTGCGAGGCTTCGTCTCTGCAAGAGACAAATTTTCAGAGGAGAAGTTCGAGCTTCAACTTCGCAAGAGGAAGTTGGAAAATCGCGAGATGTGTTCTTCGCAGGTGTGGAAAGTTCTTCCAGCTTTACGCAACGCGTGTAAATGGGAAATTCTGTTTGTTCTCTCTGGAATAAAATGATTAAGAGTCGGGGGCGAAAAAATTCTTTTTCGACGCTCGTTCGCTACTAACTCGAGTTTTCAAATTTCTGGACAATCTTAAATAGAAAGCTCGAATCACCTTTCTCCTGTCTCAAGTGAAATTGTTTTATCACTGAAAGTGATTTTAGCGGGAGTAACCCAGAAAATCGGGCCTCTTCAGGTGCAACAAAATGCTGATGCAACGAAAATTAGCGATTGGTTGACTTGGGTCACGTGATTCACGAGGGGGCGTAGGGTAGACCTCGAGTAGGAGTGGCGTTGTCTGGTACTTTGCATACCAATAAAATTTTATGGCGAAAAAGTCGTCTTCGTTTCCTAGTCGGAGCAGTTGCTTCTGGGCCTTTCAGTGAGACGAATCGTACTGAGGTACAAGTCATGCAGTTTTTTTATACTCGCGCTACAGTGATCGTTAAAACATTCGAAAAACACAGAGTTAATTTTACGAGAGTCGTTTCCCCAAACGTAAATGAATTTCACACCCAGAGAGTCCACACGGACCCGATGAACAATATTTGCAAGTTTCATTTACTTCCAAAATCGACTCTGTTCGCAACCAGAAAAAGTACGCGCGCGTATTTAAAAATGGAGCCGCGTTTCATTACCACGCGGCAATATTTCATAATCTTCGCGGCGCAGACGCCCGATCAAACATTAACGAGCTCGGAAATGCGTCCACTAACGCGTTATCAATGTTGCAGGACGCGAGAGTTTCGGGACGAGGCTCGCACGCCACCGAATATTTTCACCGTTTGTGAACGTGACGCTCTGAATGTTTAAGTTGGCCAGCCAGTTCGCTCTTTCAACTCGCTTCTTTTATTATCGTTACCTCGTTGCATCGCGCGTTTATATATCGTGGCGTTTTATTTGAAAAATGAAAACGAAAGAAGAAGTCGCAACATTTTGAAACGATGATGGAACAAAAGTCTCTTTCACCATCTACTTTTTCTTGTTTTAATGAAGCATCAGAATATAAAAAGAGACTAACTTTAAATTAAATTTAAGTTCGAACGTGATTTTCTTTCGTTACTTTTTAAACATTTGTAAGGAAAAGAAAAGAAAATTAAAAGAAACATGCGATAAAGAAATTGCGAATTTATTTTAGTAGCAAGTGATTTTTGGCCCACCCTGTATGTAACGAAACAAGTGAAAATATTCGAATACATATTGCATACGGAGTGACAAGTAAAACGAGTCGTAACAAAGTTATTTATTTTCCAAGTTGGACGATAGTACGAATGATCACTCTGAATAGAAAAAGATAAATGTATAATTAATGGGAAATAAATTACTGGCGAAAATATTCGAACACTCACTGTAACAGTATTTATTTAAATTTCTTAAATTATTTAAATTTTAAATAAAATAATAATAAAATCACTGATTTTCCAAATATTATTTAAAATCATCCAAGATGAAGTCTAAGACGATGTTTGAATCTAAGCAAAATTTAAAGAAAAAGTCCAATTTATTAAATGTAAAAAAGATAGTACAAACACTGATACAGTGTTTCAAATACTATTTATTACTATAGTTCAAATAAAACAATATTTTAAGTGGAAAATAAAATATTTTAAAACGTGGCACAAGCATCTTCAGCATCCTTCAACTGAAATACTATTTTAAAAACTTATTGTAACGAATAAAATGTTGTACTTTCTTCTTGAAATTACATGCCCGATTTAAATGTGAAAAAAGATATTTACAAATTAAAATGAAACGAAATATAATTATGATTACAATATGAATATTAAATTATAATATTACAATATTACATACCATGTATTATTACTATATCGATATCATGACGTTACGCAATGTAAATTTAAAGGAGTTATTAATAATCTAATGTTGAGAAATTAAAAATTTTATTAAAAGTTTAATGTTCAACCACGTCGTCACGTTAAAGTTTCCTCGCAACAGTTGTTTCAATTTGCACGCACGTTAGAGAAGACCAGTTGTTAACATGGAAACAACAGACAACGCACGCGAAACAGAAAAATATTTCTCCGCGATATGGAGCACGCGGTGTGTGTGTCGGCGTTGGGAAAAGACATTGGGAAATTCGTTTTGTATCGGGAAAGAAGTCGTTCCCCCTCAGAGACAAATGGCCACTTCGTGCTTCGATGCCTTTACGAGGAATGAAAAATATGGGGGCCAACGTAATAGAATGAACGAAAGCAGGCACGAAGGAATGATTTATTAAACCGAGTTGATATCGTGAAATGTCGTTTGCTTGATGCTTGAATTTTACGAGCCAAATATCGACTACCGTCAATTTTCGATACCGTCGTTACATTGAGGAACACATTGCCAGAAATAGACCACGTACATTCAACGTCGAGAAAATTCAATTAAACAACAATGTCAATAGAATGTTCGTGTCACGAATAATTTATTGCGATCGTGTCTTCGGAAATAATTCCTTTTAAAAGGAAATGAAAACCCATTTTTGATTGATACAGTTTTCCTAGATGTCTCCCTTAATTCTTAATTGGTATCGTCGAATCTTTGGGAACCGTAGCAATTTAGAGTTCAATTACCAAATTTTTGATTCAACTGAATTAGTTGAATTAAAAATTTCAGAATTTCTAATTTAATTCTAAAAATTTTTAAATTTCTAGAATTTAAGGAATTTTAGAATTTTTAATTTGACTGAACTAGTTTCTATCATTCTACTGAGAATGCAAAAATAGAAAATAAATTAATTACCCTAAATTTCGCTCGTTTAACAGAAACTGCTAGGACCTCAGAATATATTATAATATTCGCGGGTTAATCTTATCGTTGATAATCCCTCATTGATCGAAAGATTACGAGTCATTTCTCGCGACAGACTCGACTGTGAAACTCTGAATAGCGACGGTATTGATGCTCCCGATGGTTTAATCTTCGCGAGTTCCGTTCCACTTCTTGACGAACCCATTCCCCATTGCTGGGAGCCGAGTTTCGAGTTCTCGGTTTCGCGTGCTTTGAATGAGACACTGGTTCAAATTGGCATTTCGTAGAATCATTGGCTGAAAGAACGTACAAACGCCAAACGTAATTTGACGCTCTCTCTGTGTCTTTCACGGTGAGGTTTTCATTTAATCACGCATTGCGGCCAAAAGAGTTTCTGCTTTGTTTTAAAATGTGTTATTGAGAAATCTTCTTCGTTAAGATGTAGTGTGTCAATTATGAAGTATAATTGAGACATATATCAATTATTAAAATATAATTGATACATTACATATTAACCCGTTGCGTTGGCAACTGGTTCGCGGACCATAACGAGTGACCGAACCGTATACAATAATTCGTCGCTTTCTTTTTCTTTTGAACTCGTCAGTATATCACTGGATAGAAATTGTTAAGAAGTAATAAACTTATCATTTGTTTTACCTGAGTTACGTTTAAATATACTTAAAACTGAGAAAATGTTGCAATTTGGGACAAAAAATTCTCGACGTGCGTGGCACGTCATTTCAGCGCAAGAGGTTAATATTGATGCCAAATCGTGCATGTTAATTGTATATCATATTATATAGCACCTATTATATCAAATTATTATATCAAACTGTTACCTCAGGTATAGCATCTGCATAAAATGTATATTATTATAATGAACATGTTCATTAATAACATATAACAACAAATAATTAATATCAATATGTAATATATCATTAAAATGAACATATTAATTATTACGATAAATATATTGCTACAATAACTATACTATCATAAAATATATCATTGCAATTCACGATACTTTGCTTTGATAAAAGCTCACACTGCATGTATAATAATACTAATTGTTAATACTTTACGAAAAATGTGTAATGTAAATGTATAATACGTATAAATGACGTGATTAATCTATAATAATATATCGATATCTTATCGCGTAGAAACGACGCTTGACGTGCACCAGCCTAACGTGTAACGGAGAGTCGTTGCGTGGCACGAGTAAACAACTTAAAAGCATTTAAAAGGTATTAAAGGTGTACAGGGCATCGTGCATGGTTCATCGATGCGATAACATTTCCCCTGGGTGTAATGTGCATTGCTACCGAGAATGCTACGCGGTATCACTTGTGCCCCGCCTGACTAATGCGCCACAGTTATCACTGTGGAGCTATTCGACCGCATTGCTTACATCTGACTAATGCACGTCCCTTACCACTGCCCCGTCTGCGTTATCCTGTGTTTCTACCGCCAGTTCTACAAAGGCTCCGGTCTTCAAGATGCAACTGATACACACGTTAAACGTTAATTGGAAAGGGAGAAACGAAGATTGATCCCGTTGAAAGTTTCTCGTACTCTCAATATAGTTTAGTGTAGAAAGTCGATACGAAGTAGTTTAGAATTTAGAAATAGAAAATTCAGTCAAATCTGAAGTTTCACTCAGTTGATATTGTCTATAATTAAGAAAGCGTACAATGTATATTTGAATATTTATGTAACTCTGAGTTCTCATTCAATTACTTCAAATCTCCTGTTATTAAAATTCACGAGCAACGAATTTTGGGGAAATAAATAAAAAATTGCAAATTTCTTTCGGATTTATTAAATTTATATTAAATTTGTTTTATGTAAGAAATAAAAATTTTATTTCATACCTAAGTAATAATTCAAAAAATTACATCACAGCTGCATTGTAGTGTCCTAACATTGAAAGGTAAAGATTAATTATTATATTACATTAATATACAAAAAGTATATTAATATACAATGTACTAATTCTCATGTACATAAAAATAAATTTACATACCAATATCGAAGGAATAATTCAAAATTTCTGTTGCTCACCATAACTAGCATAAATTGAACGATTAAATAAATTTTAAAATTTATAAAAATAACGAACGTGAATTTATCGTATCTCTGTCTTTTATCGTATTCAAATGTTATAAGAGAGTTTTTTCTTTCCTTTTTTTAAAGAAGTTGCGGAGTAAGAAAGAGATTATGGTGATGGAAGAAGATGAAAGAAGTTTGTAAAAAATGCAATTTCTCAAGTTTTTAATTTCTCTTCCCAGTGAAATAAGAAAGGAGAAAGATATTTAATTTTAAAGACTTTTTCCTTGCCGTACATAATCGACGGCGAAACAAATTTTTGTAATGTTATTCTCTGACAGAAGATATGCTTAAGAAATTTTTAGTTATTCAATTTTTTCACTTACCTTTATCTTTCAATTTGATTGAAAAATTATCCGATATCCTTTTTCACTGTTCTAAATATTCAAAACTTGATAGAGGCTTCTCTGATTAATTGAAACAATGACTTTTCCAATTAAATAAAGTTTCGAGCTTTAACGTGTAGAATTAATATCAATAATACAATCAAATGATGGATTACATTATCAAATAATAATATTCTATTATATATTACGTTTTATTAAATAATATCTTTTCTAATAATTAATTCCCATTGAATAAACACAGCCAATATTAACGAGCTATGTGTAATTAATATTCTAAAATAAATAATCAATAAAGAATAACGATACACAAATAATAAACAATATAATTCAATTCCTACCTATTTCTTTTAATAAAACATCTTTCGTCCGCGAAAAAAAATGAAAGTTTAGAGAAATTTATAATAAAAAAATTACGGATTTATTTCAGTAGGAAGTGATTTTTGGTCCACCCTGTATTAACTAACAATCAACGCAGTTACAATTCCTTTCAAAAATCAAAGATCTGCCATCCAATTTCACTTTCGTTCACGAAATATGTACAACGATCTCGGAAAGGAAACAGAAAAAAAAAATGACGAAAAATAAACTTCCTTTAAAAAAGAAAATATGCACCTGCACAGTGTCTTTTGTCCGGTATAATTAACCGCTTCAAAGGCGAGCGATCGACGTCGACGGAAATTTCCATCGTTCAGACCGCGGTTCACGCCGCGACCGATCGTTTCGATCAAAAAATCAGCCATTATCGAGCAAGGTCGGCCGAGCGAGGCGGATGGAAAGGTCGAGAAGTTCGCCACTTGGCTCGAATTAATCATTATTATAGGGAAGCGTCACTCGGAACAATCGGTGACGCCTTATTGTCGCAACTGGATCATTAATAATAGTTCTCCCTCCGAGAGGAACGTTCTCCAGCAGCCAGCTTTCCCTTTTTATCGCTGAATCTAGCGAGCCTGGTGAACTTCAAGGATCGTCTTACGTTCCCTCGGACGCAAAACAGTCAATTTCTGTTTGAAAGACGTGGAGCGATGGTTAGTCAGAAGATTGAGCGACGTAAAAGTTCACAGTGATTCTTTGAGAATCTCCGGGTTGTCTAATTTCTGTGAATTCTCCTCGGAAATTCTACATTTTGATTTAAAGAACGGTGACGATTTAGAGTTGAATTGTTCAACTTCGACTCTAAATTTTTAATACAATTTCGCTGTAACGTGAGTGAGTAACCATCGAATGAAAAGTTCCATTTTTTTGAGTAAATAACCTCGCCATTTTGTAGCATTTTGATCAA
This sequence comes from Melipona beecheii, assembly GCA_032399605.1. Lineage (NCBI taxonomy): Eukaryota > Metazoa > Arthropoda > Insecta > Hymenoptera > Apidae > Melipona > Melipona beecheii. Next base: position 3,667,336 of record JAUCMO010000504.1, on the reverse strand, counting down.
TAAAAAAGCAAAACGATCAAAGTGTAAAATTGAAAGTCGTATTTATATACCGCAAAAATATTGAAATTTTTCATTTAGTAATTACTGTAGTGTAGAACATCGCATAAAATTTTTCCCAGAGCTGGCTCATCCCTTGATTGGTATTGCCGCATCGGTTCAGGGTTGAATTATTCAGTTTTGGAATTTTTAATTCACTATTAATTTGAAAAATCCGTGAGACACCGAATAAAATCAAATATTCTAAATTTTGGTAATCTGAATAAATTCTAAAAGGTTACATGTATGATGCATTGAAATTTTAAATTGAACAATGAAACAGTGATATCAATTGAAACTGAAATTGAAATTGTTATTAAACCTAGCATCAGAAAAATTGAAAGACAAATTGTACATAAGATAAAATTTTTGTTTTTCAATTTTAAATACAGTTATATAAAATTCAGAGTTCAAACTACGCAGTTTTCAAATTTTTATAACCACACTATGCAATATTTTTGAATTTTCATTGCTCGTCAAATATAATTATATGAAACAATTTGTACGATCTAACTCAAACAATCGTGTGAGGTATTAAATAGTTCGGCTAATTACAATATTTTCAGTGTTTCCAATAAATCGCGCATAATATGCACGCACGTTGAAAATATCATCGTACGCGATGAGACATATTTTTATGTAACGTGAAGTGAAATATACGCGCGGTAGTTGGCGAAACTTGGTCAACTTCGACCGTCAGTTTCTCGATTAATACGTAAAGTCACCACTTGGCCGTGTAATGAGCTAGCATCGAAGTTAGTTTTCAACGTAGACAGAGAGAGAGAGAGAGAGAAAGAGAGAAAGGAAGGATGCCGCTAACTTGGAGAATTTCTAAGCTATAATCACACGGTCCTTGGACGTTCCAGTAATTAAAGCGGGGACTTGAGGCAGCGATAACTGTCTTTAGAAGTCGTCGTAATAACTCCCTGGCTTCCCTTTGTCCTGTGTAATCCAACGAATCTCTCTGGATTCTTTGGAGAAAAGGTGCGGAACGTCGATCGTGTAGGGGAAAAGAATTTGTTTGAATTTATTTCTTCGTGTATAATGCATAATTATTTTGCAATTGCAACGTAATTATATAATTTAACAGACGGAAATGCGTTTCACGAAGCGAAAAAATATTTACAAACATTTGATGAATTCGAGTCGCCTCAATCTGAATTTTGGCAATTTTCCGAGAATGAAATTAAAATAAAAAAAAAAAAACGACGTAAAAGTTGAGTGAAAAATCTTTAAGAAACAAATTCGTGCTTCGAAGCGAGATCACGTGATTGAAAGATTATATTAAAAACATCGACGATTTTCCGTTCGCGTCACAGCGGTGCAATCGTACTGTTCGATGTAATCCGTGATTGTTCCGTACGCGCGACTCTTATTTGCACGAGTCTCAGGGTTGTTCGGGTATAGCCCGAACAAACAGAATTCGTGTCCGGCATCCGGCGGAATTCATCGCTTTGAAAATGCCACGTTTCGACGTTCTTGAATCCACTAGAACTTGATTTGAATCGATTACACAGCAATCTGGCCGAACGCGCGCGCCGATCCCCCGTAAACTACGTTTAATCCCCTCGGATTCGCTCCGGTCCCCCCCCAACTCTCCCCCACCGACAGATTCCACGACTCGCAACAATCCTTCCCGATTTACCTTGACTCCGCGTTTCAACTTGGACACGGAATCTACACGGTCATCTCGACGATTCGATTTCGTTCGTTAGTGTTTCGATTGTCAAAAAATCTAAGAATGTTATTATTAAAAAAAAATATATAGAGAAAGAAAGAATGTGGAAGATTGAAATTTTTTTAAAATTTGAAAGAATTTCAATAAAAGTTCATCCAAATTTATCTAGATCCTCGTTTCGTTTAATTTATCCAATTCAGTCGTTGATGATATCGATTAAATATTGCTTGGAACATTCCATACGTTTTCAACAATTTTGAATTTTCTACAAACTGCGCAAAAATCCGCGACGTGTTTCACGTGACATATTCGTCAAATCATTTCGTTAATTGATACATAGATATCTTTGGACGCTTCGTGTATTTTTGCTTGCCACGTTCTGCAAATACTCGCATAATCTCGAACTTTCTACAAATGCACAAATTAAACGAATAAATGCAGTACAATGCCTCGTTTGAAATTGCAAACAATTCATTGATTTCGGAGGGTTTCGAGAATTTGAAGAGATCGTCGAAAAATCTTTCGTACATTATATTTCGCAAGTTAAAATTGTAAATTAGCGGCGGACTGCCGGAGTTGTTTAGTATAATCTAGTCTTTAAAATGCATGAGGTCGTGATTTAAATCGATGCACCATCGATGCACAAAGTCTCGCTTGTCAAAGTCCCCCATCGATGGAGAAGGAAGCGAAATTTCCAAAAAACAAAATTTCCGAAATTTCTTTCGACGTGACACGCGAAGTTTGTTGTAAACAATTGATAAACAGAAATATAAAAATACATCTCTTCCTTAGTAATAAGTACTACTTACCCAGTGTTAGTGACAATTAACAGTCGATTAACTGTGTTATTTGTAGACTCGTTTCACGTTGAAATATTCCTTCGCGAGTCGAGTATCCGCTCGTACATAAATTTTGAACAACGAGCTCGGCAAAATATCTAATAGATTTCGTAGAAATGACAATGCACGATCGGGCAAAAGTTACGAGCGAAACGACGCCGACTCATGAACTTCGGACAATGTCGACGCAATGGGCGAAAGTGTTTCGTTCGTGGTGCCATCGGACCGACATATTTCGCATTCGAGGCTAACGAAGCGTATTTCCCGCGTCATCGGGACAACCTGCTATGATTTTTTTCCTTTTTTTACGCCAACCGCGTTTTGACAGTGCTGACGCCCGAATTTATGATACGTACGTGCGCGGCAGAATTTCTGGGACGAGTTTTCGAAGCTGTAAACCGGCAAAGTGGTGGAAATGATCGATTCACAGTGACTCGAGTATTAATACTAACGTTACGAGCGGAACCGCCGCCATTTTGTAGAAAGAGATCAAGAATGCACAACGAGATAAACTTGGACTGGGTTTCAAACCATCTGGCTTTACTTTGAAAAATGTAACAATGACGTAATTCGATTGATTGAAAGTTAGTTTGTAACATTAACTTGGTAATGTTAGTCTTCGATGGATTAAAATGGCTATTCTCATGTTGAAATGTATACGTTTGTGGTATTTTGTAATTTCTTCATACAATTTTATTGCGGATTAACTTCGAAATTTATCAAAATCATTTATAATCATACGATTCATTACATGAAATATACGTGACTCTCTATTTACATATTATAGTATATAATAATGTATACTTTGTGTTTTTAAATTTCATGTATTTGATGATATATAAAATTCATTATATAAAATAATTATAAGCATGTTTGACTCCCTGTTTATATATTTATAATATCTCTTTCTTTTAAATTTTCGACTCTATTTATAGTTAGTCACTAGTTTCACATTTCGGTATTGAAAGTTTGACAACACTGTAATGGGTTGTTGGTTCACTAGTTCCCCAACTCACCGTTGTTTAGCATAGAGTGCGCTAGGAGACCAATGATTTTTTGCTGTGTCGGTATTTTAGGTCACGGGCCTGACGAAAGTCCGTAAGATGCAATATCTCAATTCATATACCTCGTCTGTGATCTCCGTCTTTTCCAAAACGTAATGAGACCAGTCAGATGACACGAGTTTGTCACTCGGTCTGGTCTTGAATTAGATTGTCGATCACGACGTGGAATTTCCAGTAATTAACGCAGCGTGCATCCACATCCGCGGGGGGGGGGGAAGCGGTCTACGTGCTGATACTCGTGATTCCACAATCGGGATCCCAAGACGCAACATGATTGCTAATAAACAGCAAGCGGTGACAATATTGCTCAACATATTGAAATTCATCGAACTTTGAACGACGCGTAGTAATTTCTGGAAATTTCATTCGTTCGAGCAGCATGATTTTTGGCATTAATGCACTTTCGATACTAAAATTCTTAAATTCTCGTTCTTCAATGTGCAAATTTTAAATTTTTGTGTAACATTTGGAAATTTTTCACAGCAATTTTTCCAAATTTAAACTCTTACAAAAGGATACTAGGCTAGGAAGATTACGGTTCCAATAATGAGGAATAATTTTGAAGCTTTTGGCAGAAATTTTACGTGGCATTTATGTTTCATTGTCATGACAATTCTTTACCGAATTTGAAATTTGCAAATGCACGAGTCTTCTGATTCTTGAGTTCAATGATATTTATAATGATTATTTATATTACTTAACGTTACATTGTTGTAATTAAGCAATATTATAATTTATAATATTATAATTTTACATGAAAGAATACAATATAATATTTATTATTTATACTATTATGTTCTAACATAAATATACTATTATGTTCTTTGCCATTTTACCTTTTTTGAAATAAAAAATTAACTTAAACCAGGGACACAAAGAATTTATACAAATTTTCAAATAAAATATATCCTATCATTACCGATCCTTTTATTAAATTATTATTACAATCGATTACACGAATTCAAACCGAGCCAATAAACATAACTTAACCTAAACCAATCACGCAAACTCAACAAGATCATACGTGTTTCACACATCATGGTACAATGAAACGATCGAGCCGTGTAAAATCACGATTCTCTCTTAATTTTCTACAGTTACAGGCGCCAACGGGAATAACGATCAATGCAGAAACTATATATGACAAATTGAATGCGTCGGTGAAAACAGTGGATCATCAGTTTTCTCTGTTATCCATCGTGTCCGGATCTCGGTTGCGATTTTCACCCAGACGAACTGATCGCGTTAATTGCTTCCTGATTCGTACACGCTTCTGCTTTATGCTTCGTATCTACACACGTATAAAGTAGAAGCATCATTTATTCGTACGATTCTCGGGGAAATTTTTACGCTTCGAGCAATTTGTTCATACGCTCTGCGTTTTCTTTGTTCCGCGAGCTACAAAATTCGCGTGTCGGTGAGAATAACGATTAATGGCAACAATTAAATTAATTCAATTTGATTATTTCGATATTATTCGTCAATAGACTGCGGATATTTGTGCTTCAAACCGAGAAATGCATTGAATAAAGATAGTGTACAAAAATGTATAAAATATCCAAAATATTTTGGATGCTTATTACAATGTAAATGTAGTACTCGAATGAATATTGTACGTCAATTTCAAGTCTTCAATTTTTGTCAATTGTGTTTAAATTTGCATAAAAATACACGGTCTGTTCATCATAAAAAAAAACTTTGAAATTTGTGTCAATACAAAATCCACAACTTTCAATAACTGAACCAATAACGATGAAACATTGTCTATAATTCAAATCTCGGATCAAACTATAACTTTGTAAAGAAACTGCACGACTTGTACGATTCGTCTCACTGAAACGCCCAGAAGCAACTGTTCTGACTAGGAAATGAAGACGACTTTTTTGCCATAAAATTTTATTGATATGCAAACACTTGAATCGATACAAAACAAATTACAGGCGCGATCGCTCAGTATCAGACAACGCCACTCCTACTCGAGGTCTACCCCACGCCCCCTCACGAATCACGTGACCCAAATCAACCAATCGCTAATTTTCGTTGCATCAGCGTTGCACCTGAAGAGGCACTTCCAATGACAAAAAAAAAATCATATTACAATTAGTCTCATTTTCAAGCTTAAAACTTTCACTTTTACCGTTTTGAGTTGGTTTCTTTCCAAAAGGTTAAGGATTGGATAAGTTATACTCTTTGTTCTATTTTCTCAGTTGAATTAATTTGTGGAATAACTAACGAAGAAATATTATTTTTATCTAGCTGAAATTAAAGAGTTAGATCATCTGGAACTGTTAAAATAATTTATTTATTACAGATATATCGAGATTAAAATTCTCACTTGGTGTTACATTCTTAAATTTTTGATAATTCCAGCGGGCGTTCAAAGCGTTGGAAAGGTAAAATTAGCCCTCCGAGTATTCAGTCCGTACTAAATCATTTGAGATGCTCATAAAATAATTTACTCGCCAGAGAAATTCAAATACGCTGAAAATAAGATTCTCCCCTCGGTACTAGAACTTTTCTGACGATTTCAGTGAACACTCGGAGAGTTGAAATTTTCATCGCCGTACGTAAATCATTTTCGTGGCACCTGTTCCCGATAAAAGTGACCCACGCCGACCAATTTCTCAGCGAAGGAACCGCAGGATGCTGATAACGACGATCCACAGGCACGAAAATCGTTCCCTAGAAAATAAAATTTCCTAGTCGCCTTTATCGTTTCTCTCGTATCTCGAGCGTGATTCACTATATATTGGCGCTCGATCATTTTTCACCATGCTTCCCGATCTTGGAGATTTTTTTTTCTTTTTTTCTTTTTAGAGAGAGAGAGAGAGAGAGAGAGTTCAGTCTCGCGAGGAACACCGAGTGCCTCAAAGGCTTGCGAGCAAATATTCTCTTTCTCCCCCAACCTCAAACTCCGTACGGAATTCGTTTGAATTAATTGATCCTACTAACGATATCCTTTATATCCTTCCAAACTTTGTGCAGCGAGCAACTTTCGCGTGCAACTTAACGAACCTGTTGGAGGAGAGTCGCTCCTTTGGTCGGGGTTGCTCGAGCACTGTTACGACAGCGGTTTTAAGTGAATTCTCGAACGATTTAATGGAGGGATAGGATCACTTTTAGACGAAATCTTAAAATCGTATGCTGATGTAATATTGCGAAAGGGAACTAGAAAATTGTTGTAGTAATCGGTATTGCAGCATTTTCTAATTCTACTTTCTTGAAATTGTATGTTATTGTTACGTGTTAAATATAAAAATATAATAAGTATAATATAAAAAAAATTGCACGACTTGTAACTTAGTACGATTCGTATCACTGAAAGGCCCAGAAGCAACTGTTCTGACTAGGAAGCGAAGACGACTTTTTCGCCATTTGAATCGATACAAAACAAATTACAGGCGCGATCGCTCAGTATCAGACAACGCCACTCCTACTCGAGGTCTACCCCACGCCCCCTCACGAATCACGTGACCCAAATCAACCAATCGCTAATTTTCGTTGCATCAGCGTTGCACCTAAAGAGGCCCGACTTTTTGGGTTATCCTCGCTAAAGTCACTTTCAGTAATAAAATGTATAAAATATACACGTGTATAAATAAATATATAAATATAAAAATATAAAAATACGATATATAAGAATACAATAACGTGCAAATGCATATCTTCGCGCAAAGAAAGCAAAGAGTTTCTATTCAACAATAGGACGTGGCAGGATTTTCGCCGACATACGTAAAATAAAAGTATAAAAATGCCCGGCATATCTCTCGATGAGTATTTCTACGCGAAAAGCAGAGCCACAGCACACTCTCTGGGGAACGCAAAGAGGTAAAACAGAAATCCTTTCGCGAAACGCGGCAATCGGATTCCGCGGCGTTCCAGTTCCCCAGACGAGCCAACTAAGAGGGACCAAAGACCCTAAATGTATTCATATTTATGCGAGCACCGGCTACGGACACGCCTGCTGCATTTACGCACGACTTTGACATGTAAATGGCGGCGCGGAATTCGATTCGAGAGAACACGGGATTGTTAGGCGAAACGTCAAAGGAAGCGCGCGATTAATTTCTCACCTTCTGTCTCCGATTTTCCACTCTTCTTTCCCTCAACTGTTTTTTCGTCCCCTTGTTCCTTTTCCTTTTTTTCAAGTTCGCACATGCGTGTGTGAATTTTGGATGGAAGGAAAAATTAATATGCGTGCGAAAGCAAGAGAGAGTGAGAGAGAGAGAGAGAGAGAGAGAGAGAGAAGGTTGTCGAGGCCTGTTATGGAAATTAATGTAGGGATTTAACCGAGGAGAGGTTGTTGCCTACTTTTTGAACAAAGTTTCGGCCAAGCTTTGCGAATATCTTTTTCGAGTTTCCGACTCGTGATTTATCGTTTCCTTGCGAGCTTTTAGCCAAGAGCAGGGATTCAGTGAAATTTTTTGAAGTTGGAACAACGTGCTGTCTGTTTGTCGAAACTTTACGGTATTTGTTTGTCCATAGGTATTATTATTATTATTATCATTATTGTACTACGTATTTTATTTATATAAAATGAATAATATTGACGTATTATTATGTTATTTATTTTATAACATTATTACAATATATTTATATTATGTTATATTGTTATACAATGTTATTATATTATCCATTTTATGTAATCATACAAATGTTTATTATACTGCTCGGTCTGTATCTTGTACATTATTGTCTTATATTTTATTTATATATTTAGTTTTGTATATTTCAGTAATACTCGTGTTATTATTAATATTTTATTAATAATGAAATACTTCAAGACTATAATATTCGATGATTATTTTACAATTTCGTGAAACCTGTTTCGTGAATTTCTTTACGTGATCTACGAGTAACACTTGCATAGTGTACGTAAATGTGTGTACCTTAATATTTACCATTTATTAACCAAAGTACTGTTAAAGTACTTATTAAGAATTTATGAAACTATTAAATTATAAACGATTCGAAAGTCTCTGTTTGGTAGACTGTTGGTATTATAGTTTACAAAATAGTTTACAACATATAATAAACTCATAACTGGTACTGTCAGATCATTGGAAAATACAATTACCTAATCTTGAAATTCATTATTTAATTTTACATTCTGTCACGAAGAACATAAACTGTGAGTTAGTTATTTCAAAATTAATTACTTCAAATTTTAATAGTCGAGTGTTTGAATGACATCAGTTCAGTAATTTGCATCACTGACTTTCAATTACCTAGAAAATTCGCTAGAAACTTGCGAGATATTATTAACCTATTTCAATGAATATTTAAAACTTTGATTCCCAACTACTCCAATTAAAAAAACTGAGAGAGTTTTATGGGTATTTTATATTTCCACAAAAATGTATATTTCAAACGGACGCTTCATTCGACTCAATTTTACTCTCAGCCTTTATCGGAAAGGAGTGAAATTTTCGCGGCACAGTGTCAAATTACACTTCCGTAATTACGTTCACGCAAGCAAATCTCCACGTGCACGATCTGTTTATCGAAAAAAGAAGAAAACAAAAAAAAGAAAGAAAGAAAGAAATCGCATAATTACCGATAATATATAATTCTCGCGTTCAACTTTCGAGGTGGTTAATTAATTCCATGGCCAGGTATTCTTAAGCAATGATAATCGCGTTAATTACTGGGCGGTTCTTGCGGACAATCTATTGGTTGCACACTGGCATTCCAGACTGGCAAATACCTGTATATCAACCATATCGCTTCTATATAGGGCAGCTTAACGGCAGACGTTTCGTGGACGTTGATAATTGCGGTCAATTTCGCGGTGCACAGGGCTGAAACGGAGTTTAGCAATAAAATAGCTCGCCGCGTCCGTTGTTGATACACGGTGGATCGGGAAATTTTCCAGTTTCTATTCGGAGCGTTCTTTTTTTTTCGCAAATCGCCGGAAGAAGTTTTTCTCAGTTCTTGCGTTTCATCTCATTGCCAGTTTCTTTCCTTCTTTCTTTCTTTAGAAAATGTTCTAGCATCAAAAACACTTCTGATACTAGATATAATATACACTATATTAATATAGTAAATTTCAGATATTAATACATCTGATACTAGATATAATATACACTATATTAATATATAATACAATGTATTAATCTATAATAAATATATATATATTTAAAATACTTAATATAGAGTATTAAAGTATTAAAGTGTATACAGCATTAAATACTTAATATACAGTATATAGAGTATTGTATTAAATTATAATATATTGATATAATGATTAATAAAACTTTGATATAAAGTAATTTAGCATCAAAAATACTTCTGTGTTCTGTGTATAATAAATATAAATATAACTGTGTAAAATACTTAATATAGAGTATTAAGGTATTAAAGTATATACAGCATTAAATACTTAATATACAGTATATAGAGTATTGTATTAAATTATAATATATTGATATAATAATTAATAAAACTTTGATATAAAGTAATTTAGCACAAAAAATACTTCTGTGTTCTGTGTATAAATGTAAATATAACTATTTAAAATATTTAATATACAGTATTAAAGTATGTATAGCATCAAATACTTAATATACAGTATTGTATTAAATTATAGTATATTGATATAATGATTAATAAAACTTTGATATAAAGTAATTTAGCATCAAAAATACTTCTGTGTTCTGTGTATGATAAATATAAATATAACTATTTAAAATACTTAATAAGTATTAATAAATATAATGTATTAATGTATAAAAATATTAATATATACGTATTTAAAATACTTAATATACAGTATTGTGTTAAATTATAGTATATTGATATAACAATTAATAAAACTTTGATATAAAGTAATTTTTTAGAGATTTAAATGTATAAGTGAACATTTTTGCACGTTGCACTATAAAATTTGTTTATTCCTCTTTTTCTATTTTATATTTTAATGTCTTCGACAGAAATTTCATTTCAGTTTCATCGTTAATAATAGCGTTAAAGTCGCGTTTTTAATACGTTTAGACGACGGCTATCGCCACAAATCGATCGAATCAAGTCCTAAATGTCAAAAGAGAAAGAAAGAAATAATAGCGAAAGGACAATCGCGAGGTTACGCGATGCTAGACACGCAATCTCTGTCCGAATAGCGTCGATTCGTTAATCGGATTCACGGGTTGGAATTGCTACGTTAAACCTGCAATTTGCCGGCGCTTCCGGAGGCCGAACGTTAATGATTACGGTAATCAGCCGTGCCAGTCGCCAACCTTCGGGAACGCAGAGATTCCCCAAGTTTGTGAACGAACGGGACATGTGTATCCATTGTTCGCATTGTGAAACGAGGACTTGACGCTAACGCTGACGATAAGTGGATCTATCGACCATGTGTGAAGCGTAAAATTTGAAGTGAAAAAAATACGAAAGGAACAGGGAAAAATTTACGTACACGCAATAAAGAATTTCTGTTTGTACAAGATGGAAAGAAAAGTTTGTTCTACGCCTTCGATTCGATGGAAACACGTGTAAAGAACCTGCCGTACAATTGATCTTGACCTTGAAACTCAAGATCAAAATTTTTTTTCTTTTCTTGCATCGTGTTTCTACTCATCGCGAAGGTAAAACTTTGCAAAGGAATCATCAAGTTCTCTTGAAAAATTGCAGAAAAGTTTCTTAATCATTTAACACTGCGTATGTAACAGCGACTTTATGATTCCGGACGTGTGGATGTCTGTGAAATTATCTATATTTATTTTTATATTGTTAAATTTATGTTACATTATATATTTCTCGTTTATATTATATTTTTTTTTATATTTATATCACTACATTTATTTTTCAAACAAGTAATTCACACCGTACGTAGCCAGATTCGATTTCAAATCGGGCTGTTTCTCGCCGTTCGAGTCGAATATCGCGCGAATTAGCGAAAACAGGGCCAATATCGAAATCACTGCTAATATATTCGGTACATTGTACGTGGCTGGCCCGTACGTCGTTCGATTCACAATTAACCGTGCACTGTCGTGTTTCCTGTCGTCGTGGACACGATAGTTTGGCCAGGATACACAGGGATGTTCGCGCGAGATACCGAAATGCCCAATACTTTCACTCGACACATCCTGTCGCGTTTCGAATTGACATTAACCGGGATATCCAAGGAAAAATTAAATTTAAATTCAAACGTGACTATTTTCATTGTGTTTTAAAAATTATTCGTCTCGAACGTTGACCGCCAAATTTGTGCTCTTTTTTTTTTGTAGGAAATGACTTTTCCTTGTTCTGATCGGGAACATTTTTCAAAAAGAAAGTTCCACGAACCTATTTAAAAGTTCCTTGACTTCTTCGATTCCTGATTTCTACCATTAAAGTCTACGAATTTCAATTCTTTTGACATTAATTTATTCTTATTTTCAACTTTAACGTTATTTTTTAATATCGATAATATATTATAAAAGAGAATTGTTATGTCGTACAATTATACAAAATCATCTAGAAACCATGGAATAACTTTTTGAAATAATTATGTTAAACAATTTCACGAAACGATACACTAACATATTAAAAAACTGCACGACTTGTACCCCAGTACGATTCGTCTCACTGAAAGGCCCAGAAGCAACTTGTTCTGACTAGGAAACGAAGACGACTTTTTGCCATAAAATTTTATTGATGTGCAAACATTTGAATCGATACGAAACAAATTACAGACGCTCAGTACCAGACAACGCCACTCCTACTAGAGCTCTACCCCACGCCCCCTCACGAATCACGTGACCCAAATCAACCAATCGCTAATTTTCGTTGCATCAGCGTTGCACCTGAAGAGATCCGATTTTCTGGGTTACTCCCGCTAAAATTACTTTCAGTGATAAAATACACATTGAAATAAAAAGGATTTAATACGTTGAAATTAAAAATCAGCAACGCAAAATATACATAGTTTGTGTACGATACACTGAACCGCTCAAAAAATTTCCAACAATTTCAATTGATTTCTTGGCAATTTAAAATAAAATAATTTACATTTGCTTGCAACGAATAAATCGGTTGATTATCGTTTGTTCGTATTAATTTCAAAATCTGTAAATACGTGAATAAAAACTGTTCGAATGAACGATCATAGTATACCACGATGACAGTTGCAATCGATATATAAATATGTTTCTAATTGTCTACCCCCTCCCCTTCTTGCGCGGCGTTAAATTTGATGAATTCATTGCTGTCCACCGCAGCAAATTAATCTCTACCGCGTTGTACACGCAATTTGTGATATAACACGGGAACACTAAACAAATTTAATCGCATCGTAAATCCGACTTATGCCAGAAACCGTGCTGGACAATTATGCCACGTGTCGAATTAATGAAATGCGACCGATTGCCCGGCGAATAAATAATGATTATTGCACGATGGTGTTTCGCAATTGTTTATCGCGCTCGATGACAATCAGAAATCTCTGAAAAACGAAGATGGATGCGAATTTTTGATTCTCTTGTCTCTCCCAAATTTCCTTGTTCTCCGAAATTTCTGACTTATCCCAAATTTTCGTTCAAGTATGATTTGTGTTGATACATTTTCTTCGTAGTATGATTTGCTGACGTACGTGGATTTATTTGTCCTTGTTAAATGTTAAATTTCATCGCCTGTGACACGTGGATTTTGTACGTTATGAGATTGTTTAACGAAAATTCACACATGAATTATTCAAATAAATTGAATTTCGCTGAATGAATTACAAAAATTTCGTGATAAATTATCCATTAATTATACGTGTTTTTGATCATTGTGACGCATGTATGAAATCCAATTCAAGTTTTACATAGTTAATTATTAACAGTGATTTAAGTAATAAATAATCTATTATATGAATACTATAGTCTTATATATTATTGTGTGCGATAATTCAAAGTTTAGAAAAGTATTGTCAAAGTATCGAAGTATTAGTATATAATATATTATACCTTTTTATAATTGTATAATTAAACAAACTTGTGACATTATGATAATTAAACACATCTATTAATAATAGCTGCAATAATATGATAAAAATAATATCGTAACAATATAGGATTAATAATATCCTTCGGAATTCCAAAAATCTGAAAATGCCAAGAACAAGCAATTCACAAAAGTTATAGTAAACCATCGACCACTCAAAAATACTCTGTTGCATTTACAATTTATTGTCAATTCAACGTGACCTTTTTTACATTAAACCTTACATTTACAAAAAACGTAAATTTTACAAACGTAAATTTACAAAAAAGTAAAAACGAAGGGCAACTCACGAATTAAATCCCGTAAAGGAAACAAATTTCATTTACTTGGAGATTACACAAAAACTTTAATATAAAACTGGAGAAGGTGAAAATAGGAAAAACGTAGCTACCAACTCGCAAAAGAAACGGATCTCTTAATAAAGTTCCACGGAAACGGTACTTCTCCGCGAGAGGACGTGTCTTCGAGGTCTTCTTCTCGAATATCGCCATCTCGGGACCTAAATCTAATATTCTGAACGACCGATGAAACGAACGGTGATAACGGGTGACGAGAGAGAAGCTGTGTTTCAGCTTTTCAGATTTCGTTTTTTTCCTCGGCAACAGGAACTTTCAGAAGTTTGAAAGTTCCTTCGAAGTTTCGGAAAGTTTCGAAAGAGGGGAAAGGGGTGGGGGGAAAAAAAAGAAGAAGAAATTAAATTTCATCGTTTAGGGAAAGCTTGAAAGCAGGAATAATAATCACGGACAATGTGCCGTGTCTGAAGTAATTAACCGCCTCAAAGACGAGACCCCGTGTGCATCGAAACTTTTCATCGCTCTCGCTGATTAAACCGCGATCATCCCCCGTGTCTCTCTGTCGTACAATTTGTTGTATCCGTGAAAAAACCGTGGCTGCACGGTTAAATATCAGTAACATTGTCAGTAGCAGATCGTACATGTTAAATTTTGTATCACTCAAGGAAAAATATTTAGCACTTTCGAGGAAAAATATTTGGGAACGAACTGTATAATAGAAACGCTGAATTGAAATACAATATCATTATATCGCATATTATCACTGAAAGTGATTTTAGCGGGGGTAACCCAGAAAATCGGGCCTCCTCAGGTGCAACGCTGATGCAACGAAAATTAGCAATTGGTTGATTTGGATCACGTGATTCGCGAGGGGTAGACCTCGAGTAGAAGTGGCGTTGTCTGTAATTTGTTTTGTGTCGATTCAAATGTTTGCACATCAATAAAATTTTATGACAAAAAAGTCATCTAGTCAGAACAGTTGCTTCTGGGCCTTTCAGTGAGACGAATCGTACTGGGGTACAGTCGTACAGTTTTTTTATTATTGTAGTATTGCCATGATATTGTATAATGTAATATAGTATAATATAATGAATTATTATATTACATAATGCTACAGTGACACACAATGATTGCAAAAATTATTGGCTCATAGTATTACACTCCAATTTATAACCAATGATTATATTTCAATGTAATTTATATAAATTAGTGATACTACATTTACATACTATATTATTTGTGGTATTATAGTATATTATTACTGTAAAATTGTAGTATTTAGATAATACAATTACTACATCATTTTTAGTAATCAGATTTCGTGCTATTTAATTATATTTTCATACGAACACGAAAATTAATTATTATGAAAGTGAAATCTGAAATCTGGTATTTTTTGAGTCATGCTACACAGTGCTACACTATTACTATATCATTGCGTATATGTATTACATTACATGAATACATTATTAATATATATTATTAAAGCATTTAATTACATATACGTATATTAAATTATGTGTTATTTAATTACATTACATGAATGTTAACCCAAAAAGTTAACACCATAAAAATGAATTAATGAAACAGTTATTTATTGAGAGAGATAAGGACATTTTCTTTTCCAACTTTTCTCATTTCTTCGATAGAACATCGAATTGTGAATATCGAATCGTGGTTTGATGTCTGATCATACATTCCAGTGCACTTTTTCTCTTGATTCATATACCATTATCGATTGCAAAGACATTCCTCGCTCTTATACACCTCAATACACCACGGTGAATTGAATATTCATGGTTCATCTGCGCTATTGTTCCCTAGATTATCCGCGGATTAAGTATCTTTACTTTGGTAAGCCGCCTCGCGAATTATCGGATTCGTCCAGCGGCAATCGATCCAAGTTGTTATGGAGTGTCGCCATCAATTTTTCACTCAATACCTTTTGATTCCCGTCGTTGGGAAAAATCGTCGTACACGAAAGTGTCTCGAGTGAATTCTCTTTCGTATTTTTTTCTTTTTTTTTATTAACGCTAGCACTTCGGCTTCTTTAGATTAGAAATGAATAATCATTAAATTATTGAAAATCAATAAATTATCAGTGGAAATTTTGTATCGTTGATGTGAGATTTTACTGAGAAACAATATTCCTCGAATGTAATACATGGCGTTTCAAGAGCATAAATTCGATATTCCTAGAAATAAAGTTTCCAACGAGATAATTTTATTCCTTGCATTTTTCTTATTTTCTCTTTTTTTTTTTTTTATGAGAAACGTGAACATTTTAGCTTTTATAACAATGAAATTACAATAAGACGAAATTTAAATTATAGTAATATTTATAACAAGAAATTATTTAATATTTGCAACAAGTATTTCCAATGAATTACAGAAGTAAGCGAGTTTGCAAATTTTTGTGTAAATTCATATTTTTCTGCGCGCAATTTTCACTCATATCTTAAATAGTACACTCATGTTACTTATTAAATAGTACACTATGAATATTTTGTAAATATTTGTACATATTTACATTTTTTAATATTATTTGTGCATTATTACATTTTGTGCAGAATCTAGTAATCTAGTAAGTATTCTTAGCAACATTTGCTTGCTCAAAATTCATAAAATCCTAATGCGAATCTGCGCAATAAATAGTAAGAAGCGAAAGAAATGAAAGAAAAATTAGAAATATTAGTGTTACAAGAATATAAAGAAACACGCGGGGCTTAGGTTAAGTTTAGGTTAGGTTCAGGCTTTACAAAGAAATTCTACGTTCTCTCAAATTTTGCCACAAGCCGTTTAATCAGCCTTGAGAATTACAATCAGCTCGACGCGAATCAATAAACATTTCTGCTTCGACACACCCACGACGATTTTGGCGTTTGTTCCAGATTCACTCTCCGTTTATTATGCGAATCAAATCGTTAATCGTGCGATTAAACAACGCTTCAAGCTTTTAATAAACAAATGGCCCGCCCACACAACGTGGGCGATCTCATTCAAGAGATGTCTTCTGCATTTAGAAACACGTACTGTTTCGATGTTTCAATAATAGCCCTGCGATAAAACGGAGCAAACGTCTATTCTGATACGATGGATTTAGAGCACGAGAGAAGGGAAACCATTTTCAATTTGCTCGTTCATTTTCAAATTGCACGAGATTGGTCGGATTTATAGTGTAAATTTGACTCGTTGCTATTTCTGAGATTGACACTATGATTCGTTATATTCTGGTGGTCACTGGTGATCGATGTTTTTATTTCTACGAATATTTCAGATTGATTGGAACGAGACGAAGGAATTTTAGATAGATTCGCAGAAATGTGAATGAGTTCAATTGAAAGTAACTGTTGTAAAATATGTAAATTCAATTGAGAATAACTATTACAAAATGAACACGAGTGGATAAATAATTAAACTGAAAATATTAATTATAAAATGAACACGAGCAAATCAAGTGGACGAATTCAATTGGACAAATGAAGAAAGAATTCAGTCGAAAATAAAAAATGAATATGAATAAATGAAATCAACTGAGAATAATTACTATCAAATGAATGAATGGATTCAATTGGATAAACGAACAAATGAATTCAATTGAAAATGATTGCAATGTGAAATAATTGTGAATAAACGAACTGAGTCGAAAGTATTAATTGTAAAATGAATGAACTCGATTGGAATTCGATTGAAAATAATGAACGTGAATAAATTGAAAATGAATTAAATTGAAAATATTAATTATAAAATATTATTGTGAATACGAGTGAATGAACATGTGAATTAAACTGAATGTAATTACTGGATGGAATGAAAGACGCTTTGTAGAAATTTCATTGACGAAAGTTTAGATAAGTCTCACTTGTAGCTGTACCAGTGAATAACCGTAAGTAGAACTGTCGCGTACGTGGTCAGGCATGCCCTGCTGTTTTCTGTCATTACTTGTGTATTACTTCTGTATTACTATCATTTGATATTGTATTTCAATAATAACACACTGAATATTTAATAATGGTACAATAAGTGTTTTATGGTAATTTAATAATAAATGTAATTTTTATTGCAACATAATATTTTGGAACAATTATATACATTGTCTTGTAAAGTGGAAATTAAAAATCTATCCCTTCGCTAAAACTGTATAAATAAAATAAAATAATATAAATAATATAGTATAAATATAAATATAATAATAAATTGTTATTGATCTTGAAATAAAATATAAATAAAATTCCCTTAAAGCCCATACTCCACACGTCTACAATATCACGTTATGGACAAATGAAATATAGACAGATCAAACATAACAGATAAATAAAATTCTGCAAAATTTTATCACACACTCCACACTTTGAATTTCATTTAATTTCTAATACCAGTTCAACCACACGAACCTTCAAAGGTAGGTAAAGACGACCCATCAATAAAAGCAATATTAAATTCATCCTCTCCCTTATCAAGAAAGATACAAAGAAGCATCGACATCGAACAATGTGCATCGGTCTCCTCCTCGAATGAAAATCGGTCCGCCACTGGATGAAAACAGCTACAATTAAGACTGCAATTCAAAGAGGATCGAGGAGGAGGAGCTATCTTTCGGGCATCGATCCAATCAGTCAACAATCGGAGCGACACAACCCTTCACCCGGTCGTTCAATCTCGTCGAGTCGACAGGCTCGAATGCAAAACCGGTGGCACCCTTTTGAACGATGCAACGACGATAAATATTTCGCAGACAATTCGCGACACCGGGACGCGCTGAATTACGAGAGGCCATCCGTTCTTTGTCCGCGTTTCCGAGGTCCCCTCGTTTCGCTTCGTGGAAGCTCGTGAAACATTCAGGGAAGAGGAAAAGACTCCGAATCTAGATTATTTATAATCTCCGAGGATCGTATCTCGGTAGATGCTCTCTCGCTGTCCGTTGCGTTCCTCTAGCATTTTCACGAGGCACGAGACGAGCTAGGTAAATTCGCCCAGCGGGTTGATGAAGCGCAATTTTTCTTCCGTTAATTTGTTTACACGTCGGTGGTTTTAGTTGAATTTACAAGATTATTTTAGAATTCGTCGTTCATTGTCAGTTGTTACTTATTGTTAGAATTTAAAATTTATTATTTTAGAACTTGTGAAATTATTAAAATTGTTTTTGGAAGAATGCAGAATTTAGAATTTTAGACTTTTCTCCTACTTTTTTCGGAATTTTAGTGTGGCCTAACGTTTCACCTGTAAATAGCTATAATTCATTATTTCGTTACGAAAAATATAGCATTCGGCACAGTGTTACCGAATTTTACTGCTTTTGTTGCAAAATATATGCGATTGCTAAATTAACAAATTAAAATATTTCAGTAAACTAGAAGAATAATTTATCATCATTCAATAATATATATTAACAATGTGTTGTAATAATTATATAAATGTGCTGTAATAATAATAATATATATTACTTAAATAAATATTTTTATTGTTATTATGACTGTGTCGTTCAATAATATATGTTATTAAGCTGCAATACACATACGTTATAGAATTACTAAATTACAACATACATACATTGCAATATCAATACACGTAACATCAAAATATCAATTTAACAATAATTTCATAACCGACTAGAAGTAATTTACATTCAAAGCTCTGTCTCTTGACGAAAATATAAAATTCATTTTCTAATTACAGTTAGAAAGTTTCCCTCTTCGATGAAATACTTTGCGAAAAAGTGAAAAACTCGTTCGCGATCGGACTTCCTCCCGAAACGACGCGCACGCCGTCGTTATCGTGCGAGTGTTACTCACGAATCCAGCGGCGAAACGCAAACGATTTCACGCAAATTAAATACATCGATTTGTTTAAAAGATCGCCGACTAAACCGTTACTCGAAAAGCGCTCGGCCGACTCCCCCATGGGCATTGCAAGTTGATTGCTTTCTTGGACAGCAGGGTGGTTGCTATCAGAGCGTGTCAGCGAGGGAGAACTTCACTGGCCTGGATCGAAATGGTAAAGGCTCTACCCCGATGCGCTGACATCTAAACGCGTTGCCATCCACAAATCGTCAATTCCCCCTACCACCACCCCCTGTAATTCGAACTTTGTTAATACCACGCCGCGTTCGCTCGACCCTGAAATTAGTTTTCGTTATCGTTTATTCGCTTGAGTATTAAAAATTGACGTTGTATTTTTAACACGCGCAGAAGTGGAAAGCTGTAATTCGTGTTGCACTGTGATTAATATTTTCTTTTCTTTTTATCAATGTGACGAATAAAATTTATTCGACGCAATGATCAATGTGACATCAATGTTTTTATTTCGTAATTAAAATTTTGTTACGTTGATACTTTTGATAATAATATCTCGATATGTACGTGTATAGATCTTTGTTTGAAAAACAAATTCCAGTTCTTAATAGTATTCACAAGATATATAAAAAACTGCACGACTTGTATCCCAGTACGATTCGTCTCACTGAAAGGCCCAGAAGCAACTGTTCTGACTAGGAAACAAAGACAACTTTTTTGCCGTAACATTTTATTGATATGCAAAACAAATTACAGGCGCGATCGCTCAGTACCAGACAACGCCACTCCTACTCGAGGTCTACTTCACGCCCCCTCACGAATCACGTGACCCAAATCAACCAATTGCTAATTTTCGTTGCATCAGCGTTGCACCTGAGGAGACTCGATTTTCTGGATTACTCCCGCTAAAATCACTTTCAATGATAAAATCTATTTTTACCATTTTTTGAAGACACAAAAACAATTCCACTTTTTAATAATATTCGGAAGATATATAAAAGTAAACTGATTCATGTAACGATAACATCAATTCATTATAACATCAGTTCAACGCTGGTTTCAATTTTCGTGATGTTTTGTATCGAACTGATGTTTCGTAAAGTCAGAAATCTACCATATTACCATCTCGCCAATGTTTTTGAGCAGTCTCGCGGAGCGATTTAATTTTATATAGTGGTTGCAACAGGTAAGATCATCAAACTCGATCACTCTACCCTCTGACCGAAAACTTGGCCTCGTAGCCCAGCAGACAAATTCGATTAACGTAAAAGATGAATCGTATATAATCGAGTATACTGCGAAGAGATTTTATCATTTGGTATCGTGTTCTCTTCCTTCGAATGAAGATTAATTGCAATAAATATTAATAAATATATGAATATACTGCATGTGTTAGTAATATTTATAATTAACACATATATATGTATATTATGTACACGTATAATATATAAATGCATATTATATTTATATTCTACAGCATTAATTTACCTATTTTTTTATAAGCTACCGATTAATTTAATTACAATTTTTTTTTATAAACTACCAACTTCCACTCGTTCGTTCTTCCTCTCTCGCTCGTGCCAATCTTTTCAGCCACATTCAGTTTCTCGAGAACGATAACAGAGGTAGGAATAGCAGAGTAGAGGAGAGGTGAAAATTGTTCACAACGTGTAACAATGGCCGGAGACGTTATTCCATCGAAATATTTTAAAACGCCTGCGAACGTTACCAACGCGGAACGTCGTGATGTTAAATCTATTGGACCGCCGGCGTCCAAGATATAGAAGGCGACAGCGTGGAACTACAAGCGTCGTGTTAAAAATTAATGGAACGGCACAGGCTGAGACGTGTACCGCGGTCAAACAGAAACAGAGGTAATTTCTCTGCACGAAGAGGGGTATAGAAAGAAGAGTTTGGAAGAAAATAAAATATTTCCTTTGACGTTTATAAAATTAACGAGAGAAATGACGTGGTAGACAATAGTGATTTAGTGTTCAGTGTGTTAACAATATTGTGTATACGAATTTAATAATATTTACTGATATATTATACATAAATTATATGAATTTCTTACAATATACAAAATATTATATTATAATGGTATTATAATACCACCGATATATTATAATACTATTATGATACTATTCAAATAATAAATATATGACCTTAAATACGCTTGCGTTAATTTCTTATACTTCTTCATTTCTTAATTCTTGTTCTGTTGTTTGATAATTTTTTTTAATCATTTTTGTTAATGTACATTTTTAATAATGGTTGTTTGAAACTGTTAAAAAGTTATAAAATCAACAGAGGATTGTTAAACAGATTGTTTGAAACAGATAGTTCACGAAAATTGTTTGGACAATTCATGGAACTTCCTTGTTAAAAATTCTTCTAAATTATTTCTTCTCGGCAAGATCATTTCTTTGTACAATATATTACTCAAATAATTTCTAAAATTAACATAATTATCAAATTGTATTAATATATTAATATACATTATGATATAATAATGCAATAATATTATATAAATCATATTACTATACTAACGTGGTATAGTATTATACATTAATATTAATATAATAATCATATTAACATATCAATATATGTTTTTCCCAAAATAAATAAATTACTCGATAAAAATTGGAAAAATTGTTCGAATTTTGGTACATTGCGTTTGGCTCAAATTATACTACAAAATCTCCATTCAACGATTCATACATCCTTTTTACGAAATTAATTCAACGTTCCAAGAATTTTCTCCACGCGCGAGACAAAAATTTCATAATTTAGTCTGCGAGAGTCCTCGTAACGAGCAGGAAATCGCGAAATTCGTTTGTTCGAGTTGAAACGCGATCGAATGTTTGGTTGATTCGTGTTCGAAAGCAGTAACGTTGTGCCAATGACGCTCGTCGAAAACCGAGTTGCGTTTCGAGGACGTTTCAGCAGGAAGTCGTCATGGTTGTCGCTTATCTCTCGACGATAACGCGGATGTTCGAACAACACCACAAGTCTCAAAACCACGAGTCATCACGTACACAGTGAAACATCGTGCCTCGTTTGTCGATGATATTCAGTTGCCGAATGAAAATCTGCGAATAATTGCGACAAGCGCAGTCTAAAGTCAAAGAACTACGAACATTTTCGATTCTCTTCGATTTTGAATTTTACAGTTGAAACTCTATGATTTTCCAATTCGTACCTTTGGAAAGATGCTTTCCTGTTGTTATGTTGTAATTAATTATTAATTTTGTACAAACTTACATTCTGTTCTATTCTATATTTTATTATGTCATATCGCTATGCTATTGATATAGTAATTAATAATAAACTAGTAATATCATATTATATTTACTTCTATTAATTAATTCTTATCGTATATTATCAAATTATATTTATTATCATATCATGTATCCTACTGTATATTATATATTATTACATTTATTTTACTGTACTATATTATTTTTTGAGTTTTTCTTTGACTCTTAATTATATTGTTATATCTTTCTATCATTTATTTTACTATATTATAATTCTGTCGTATCATATTACTATATTATAATTCTGTCGTACACAATTATATTGTTATATCCTATTGTATATTATCAAATTATATATTATTATCATATCATGCATTATATTATATTTATACTATATATTATATATTACATTTATTTTACTGTACTATACTATTTTTAGCTTTCTTTGACTCTTAATGCTTTCTATCATATTACTATATTATAATTCTGTCGTACACAATTATATTGTTATATCCTATTGTATATTATCAAATTATATATTATTATTATATCATATATTATATTTATACTATATATTATATATTACATTTATTTTTCTGTACTATATTATTTTTAGTTTTCTTTGACTCTTAATGCTTTCTATCATATTACTATATTATAATTCTTCTGTCGTTATATCCTATTAATTATATTGTTTTATATCCTGTTTTATATCAAATTATATATTATTTATCATTCTGTCATGTATTATATTATCCTGTTATATAAATTATATATTATATATTACATTTATTTTACTGTACTATACTATTTTTTTTAGCTTTCTTTGACTCTTAATGCTCTCTGATTTATAATTATCAAAGAAGGAATGCATTTATGATGTGCAGAGTATAAAAATTAATATCACGCCTTTTTTCCTTCCATTTTTAATTATTTTACAACAATCGAAGACAGATGAACCCATTTGTGATTTAGAAATTAATTTTGGCGCAGGCACGTTGATTGATTCTTCAGCCCTTGAAATTATTCCAATTGGGAATTTTGTAAAATAACATATATCGCACAAAGTTACACGAAAACGTACGTCACAGATTGCACAACGTCCAGAAGTTGAAACGAATCTCTGCCTGGGCCCCGAATTTCCCAATTCCGTTCGCGTTCAATTCGAATGGACACGGAATCCATTAGACGAAGGTTAAAGCTGGATAAGAAAATACCGATGGATCGCGTTCTCGGTGCGGAAAACAGCGAGGAACTCGAGAACGAATGGTACATCCGTCCGAGCTCGGCCAAAATTGCCGTACACGTTCGTGAGAGAGAGTAATGCCGGCGGAATTGTCGGGGAAAACGTAAGTGGCCAATTTGTAGCATCCTCGATCCCTCGAGTCGCCATTTTTCACCCACTTTCCCAGCTTGTTCCGACTGAATGTTTTAACAATGCTGCCGCGTTGCGTGTATTCGTTTTCAATTTCTGCAGTGCATACAACACGTTTGTCGATCGATATTTCACAAGACAGATAGATCATTTTCCTAAGAGAAGAATTCATATTTAATTAAACCATTAATTCATCAAGGAGCGAGCAGTGTTAAAAAAGTTTGTCGCAATATTAATTTATCTATTAATTCGTCAAAGACCAAGCAACATTAAAAATATTGAAGATTATTAAAATATTGCAAAAGTTTGTCACAATATTGGAAAGTTTGATGTTTTTACATTTGAGATATTGAGCAAATGATGTTGGAATTCTCTTTTTGCAGCTATAACATGCGGAAATAAATTATTTAATTATTATTTATTTATTATGTATTATATGTCATTATATATAATATAATATACACTAATATAATTATAACATATATAATGTAATTGATTCGTTTTCAGAAATTTCATCAGGAAAAAAATATATTGCGTATAGAATCCAACCACTTTGGACGCAACAGGACGCACCAATTTCAGAACTGTTCGCTGGTGATCGCTTTTTCTCGCGTGATAGGTGGAAAAACCGAAGGTCGTTTGTCGTTTGGACAAGCCTTCTTATACATAATGGATCAGCCGGCGCGGAGGATCGCGGGAAACGTGCAATCGCCGGTGGCAATTGCTCGCGCGGAAACGCGGTGTAATACCGGTTAAAAGCGCGGGGATCATCCATTCTTAAAAAAATAAAAAATGAGACTCGTCGGGAAGCGGGGACTGTGTACCAACAGATAATACGTGAAACGCGGGGGTAATTCGTTCGTTCGTTCTCCTTAACGGTGGAAATTCGCACCGGTAGAATCTGAAACTATGTTTTAAAACGTGGTAAGCTTGATTAATTAATCGGGCTACTTTTTTATTTGGGAAACTTTTGCGAATATATTTCGCTCGCAAGTACGATAAAACGTGGACTTTTCTGCAAGTCACACTTGCATAATGACAATTGTACGTACGATTTAAATGTGATATATTTAAATGACAAATAATCAAGTAACTTTCTATAATTTATACAAATTATACAAATTGATACGTGTAATTTTGTATGGCGATAATGTCGTACGTGCTCAATTTTATAATAAATAATAGACACTATTAATTTTTCAATTGTCTCAAGTTAGTTTACAATTAATCGATCTGTCAAAGATTGGAATAATTTTGGAAAAATTTTATTCGAAGAAGCAATTTAATTTTAATTGTTGCTTTTACGACTTCAATGAATGACACGAATACGAATTTATCTTACGATATTTCCAATATTTACCTGTTTTATGTTCAGGAATTATTTCACATAATTTATGATTTATATAAATTTATATAAATTTGAATAATAAAGATATATGTATTCAATTTTTTAAGTTATCTTTCAAGCTGAGAGTTAAAGAACTTTTTGAAAATTATTTGAAAAAACAATTTAGGATTAATTGCAATTTCTACTGACTTTAATACATATATCGAATACGAATCACTTGTGTAATATTTTCGCACCTGACTGACCCTGAAATTACCGAAGAAACAATGAAAACAAGCTTCTACTCATATATTATGCAAGAAAAATTATTCGTCTAATTTACAAAATTACTTTCATAAATTGCAAATCTAGAAAACTGAAAATTAGTCATTCTGAATAATCCGGAAATGAATAACGACAAAATCAGTTCCAACGTTGGAAAATAATAAAGCAAACTTCATTAAGACAATTCCAACTTATCAAATATCTATAATCCTAATCATTAATTAAATCCATCAAACATAATTTCTTCTGACAAACTTTCCATTTCCAAAGCATCATGTCATCTCTCCTAAAAATCAATTTACATTTCCAACTCTAAAGTATCCTTCTGACTAACTCTTTGACGTTTAATAAATTGCTCTCTGAGAAAAAAACTGCACGACATGTACCCCAGTACGAATCGTCTCACTGAAAGGCCCAGAAGCAACTGTTCCGACTAGGAAACGAAGACGACTTTTTTGCCATGATATTTTATTGATATGCAAACATTTGAACCGATACAAAACAAATTACAGGCGCGATCGCTCAGTACCAGACAACGCCACTCCTACTCGATGTCTACCCCACGCTCCCTCACGAATCACGTGACCCAAATCAACCAATCGCTAATTTTCGTTGCATCAGCGTTGCACCTAAAGAGGCCCGATTTTCTTACCCCCGCTAAAATCAGTGATAAAATGACGCGACAGACAGAAGACAGGAGAGCGACAAACAAAGGAACAAAAGGTCTTTCGCCGGTTAACCGGCAAACAGCAACGAATATTTCTAACTCATCGGAGTTAACTCAATTAAATAGACTTCAACCGTAACCTGGCATTCGCCGGGGCAACAAAACGTTTCAACTTTGGCTTCCGCGGCTCTTTAACTTCCGGCGGATGGTGGGCTTTGTGCGCCGTGAGAGAGAGCGAACGAAATTTTATTCAGCCGGCGCGCAAGAGATAATTGATTTGGAAAACTTGTTTGAACGTCTGTCTGTCCGTGTAGTTTCGTACGCCAGCGGAACAACGGTTATCGCTGTTTCAAGTTGACCGTTTTCACTGACCGTTCCGTGAAAATTATTCGCGTTCATTCGTTCGAACTTGCTCGTTGCTGAGAATTTTTCTTGAGAAGCAAAAAAGAAAGAATATTCGCGTAGCAGTCGATGCAGAGTAAATTTAATTTGTAAAAGAATAGTATTATATAACGGAAGTTTAATAAATTATTTTGCAAAAGTGGACTGTAGAGAGGGGGGGAAATTATTCTTGTGAAAAATGTAAAGTGTATATTTGAATTACAATCATAACACATAACATTATAAAAAAGTAAAGTATAGACTATTATATTGTAATAATTATTACCTTGCTTTATTTCTAAAAGGGCTAACGCTATAAATTCTCTCATGCTCAAGCTGAAATTTATTTATTAATATATAACTTACTTAATATTGGTACCTGATTTATATTATTATTGATATATATTAAACAAATTTACCTATTAATTTATTGATAATAAATTCGAATTCTGAAGCTAGTTTTCAGAAGATAAACGAAGATCAACGAAATGAAACGATAGATAAAAATAAATGATAATTCCATCCAGCAAGTTCTAAAAAGAAAGGAAGAAACGTCGAGAAATTAATATTATTAATTCCAGTTTTCTTTCACCAGAAAATGAAATTCAACACAAAGGATAAATTCAAACGCCCAGACGTTCTCCTATTTATTATTTCGTTTCGTTCTCTCGTGAATGTTTTGGAAAAAGGTTCCTTAAATAATAAATCTTTACAAATCACGTTCGAGGGCCGAGCCAGCGGCTCAGGGTACAAGTCTCGGAAAGGTAAACCGAGAAATTGAGGTAAACCGGTTTACGTTTGAAAAATCCGAGGGCGCAAATGCACGACACGAGTCGAAAGTTGATCCAAAGTGGCCAAGTTCAGGGGAAAGGGGTTGCCGAAGGTCGTCAAGGCATTTCGGTACGTCGAAAACCATCTCTCGAAATAGATAATCTTGGACCGGTGCCATTGGCATTCGACTCTCATGGTTTGCGGATAAACCATGTTTGCGGATGCTTGCAACAGCATTTCACAACACGCCGCTCGAACTTTGAATGATTTAATTGAAACGGTTCCGAATAGCAGCG
Source organism: Melipona beecheii (assembly GCA_032399605.1). NCBI lineage: Eukaryota > Metazoa > Arthropoda > Insecta > Hymenoptera > Apidae > Melipona > Melipona beecheii. Next base: position 3,639,306 of record JAUCMO010000504.1, on the reverse strand, counting down.
ATTCAACGAGCAACAATTTGACCTTGGTCAAATTAGGCGGATCATTATGGGAGATTCGCGAATCGAAATTCACTTCATTTATTGGTAATAAAATGTTGGAAGTGTCGACGATGATGTTACAACAAGGATTTTGAGTATGAGATATTTAAAGCAGAGTGTTTGTTGTAACATCACAGTCTGTTTAATTGACAGTCTTGCTGGTAACAATTTAAAAATGCATAAAGATTCGTAGTTGTAATTATTTATTTAGTGGAACAGAAGTGGATTTTTACTTTATTAACTATTATACGTTACTGCATGAAGATCTACAGCGTAGTTGTGATATGTATGTATTTTAAACTGGGATATAAAATTTTAAACTGTCTATCTCTTGGTAGAAATTAATCAAACAAAATTTACTTCAAATATTTTAAATGATCATACGTTTGTTGTGGAATTCAGATTTTGAGTGTGAAACACCTGAAAATACATGGAAACTGTTATGGCAGTGTAGGCGAGAACATTTCATTCTCGAGTATTTTGTTTCATATACATATTTTATATTTTAAACTTAAATCATTGTATACATTTCAAAAATTCAATTCGAAAGTACGAAAGTACTAAGACTTCAATTTTAACATGTAAATTTCTGGTATGAAACACTAAATAAAGTATGTAAACGCTCTAACTTGGATTAGAAATTTCTAGTTTTTGCAAATTTTTGAATACTTCGCGCTAAAAATTTAAACTTCATGGCAAACGTGGGTAAATTATGCGTACAATATTTTACGTCAAATTTTCCTATCCAGCATTCCTATAATAATGTTTATCGCGAGTGATAAATTCATACGCTGTACGAATTTCGCATTATGCGAGATTTATGATTCGTAGACAATGTGAAAGTACGTAATTTATTGCTAAAGATAGTATGGACGGCGTCGTGATTCGCATAATATATCACGTAAAATCATCGGCTATATTCATATATTTATGAATTTATTGTTCGAAATTTATGAATTTATTATTCAATTTGTATCGACGAATCAGTAAAACGCAAATGTTCCCAACCATAATTTTATTGTAGGGTTTAATTTTTTTTGTATTTGACACGGAAATCGTAAATCAATCCTGATTTTTGTATTCTTAAATTTAATAGTAATTTCTTACTATTATTAGTCAATACTGTATTTTAAAGTTAAAAAATTCTACCAATCTTCCGAAATTGAATCTGAAATCATCCGTTCTATTTAAAATTATTATTTAATTTCGTGCGAACTTTAATTACCTATGCAAAATGAATAGAGTGTCGATATTTGCGCATATATCAACACTTAATTACAACGTTATTATCGATTCACTCTAAAACTAATAAAATAAACTTTCGTTAACCATAAAATGAACCTGACACTGTTCTAGAATGTTATTTCAAATTTAATTAGAATATTATTTATTATTTATCAGAATATTAGAATATTATAACATTTTGTAACATTTAATCAGAATATTATTTTATCTTTCGTTCATCTTTGTCAATTCAATTCAATATAAGATTGATGAAATGAACCTTCTCTGACATTGTTTTAGAATGTGATTTTAAATTTAATTAAAATATTTTATTTATTTACTAGGATATTATTATAACATTTAATTAGAGTATTATTTTATCTCTCATTCATCTTAAATAACAATTCAACTCACTATAAAACTGACAAAACGAACCCTCACAGACTTTGTCAATTACAACGTTTGTCCTGCAATAATCATTAAGCGTGACCGATAATGGATCAAGTGGAGCTATCAAATCGAGTACCAAGTGAAAATTGGTCGGCATTTCCGGATTTCCGTCTACATTGTCCTATTTAACGACAGATCCGCAGTGTAAAACTTTGCCAGAGATCTGGATCTAACAGCTGCGCGATTATTAGAGCCATTGATTAGGGGCACCACACTGTTTGTTTACGATACGTCGATATACCTGTCAAGGATAAACGAGTAACGTGTGTATAAGTAAACATAATCACGTATGTACATAGACACATCGGTACAGCGTGTTTCGTTGTGGTGAAACGTATTTTAGAATTTCGAAACCGATGGCCGTGAAAGAATAACTCCATAGATATTCATTCCTACTCCTCTATCCCATGCTCCCTCACGAATCACGTGACCCAAATCAACCAATCGCTAATTTCCGTTGCATCAGCGTTGCACCTGAAGAGGCCCGATTTTCTGAGTTACTCCCGCTAAAATTACTTTCAGTGATAAAATGTTTAAACAAAATCAACAGGTTTCAATAATTAATAACATTTATGTATTAATTTTCTATTAAATGCATATATATATATTGTATAACATATAATATAAAAGTTCTTCTGTGGTAAATGTTCGAATAGTTAAACAAACACTGTTTAAATCATTTAGTAACAACGATCGAAGATTCTCAGTTGCAATGAGACAAGATTCACACAATGGTAAATTAATAGTATTAATTATTTGATACTTGGTAAATTTATGTATTTCGTAAAATATAATTTTTATTTAATAATAATTTTCAAAATCACTCGTACGAACGATAATTCACAGTTTCAACTTCAACAGTCTGAAATACCTGACGAAAGACAGCTTCAAATAAAAAAACTTCCAGTCATTACGTGAAATATTGTATTAAATCCACGTTTCCTCCGAAAATTTAGCTACGTCCACTTGACGCCGTAAATCAGAGGAATCCGATCGCTCTCGCGGGAAACTCGTTCAATATCGTTAACCGCGCATTCACATTCTTTCGTTAATTAAAATTATTTCCAACAGCCCGTCATTTTTTAATTAACGATTGCTACGCCTTCGTGCATGGTGAAGTTCACCGTGGTCGACTTCAAACCGCGACAGTGTCAAAGAATTGATTTCACTGTTGACGAAGCATATCAAATCATTCTTGGAACTTCTTTTCTTTGAATCGTCAAAAAAAGATGCGAACTTTTTTCCAACGCGGAATCGAAAGTCAGTATATTAACTGAACACTAGAACTGCCAAAATAGTCGAAACGATCAATTTAGAATTTTATATATCTGCAACGGTGATTTTAAAATTATTCATTGAGCAGATTGACTTAAAATTATTTTCAATAAGACATGTTTTTGATAAACAGGTGAATATATTTATTTTGCCTAATTCCTAATATTTAATTATTAATATATTATAAATATATTTAATAACTAATTTAATCATTATATCTTATTTTAAAAATTAAAAATTTTTTTTTAATAATTATATATATATATATAATAAATTTTATACATTTATAATAATCTTTAAAAAGTTATTAAATTTAAAGTTATTAAAATTTTTCTATTATTAATTAATACTAAAATCACAATTTAAAAAATGAAATTATATATTACATAAAAAAATATATAAACAGAAGCTCGTGCTTTACGTTGTATCGCAAATCTCTTCTCATCTTGATTTTTCTGCTTCGATTATTGACAAATCTAGTGTTAATAAATTCGCTTCTCACTCGCGCGAAAGAAAACAAAACGAAAAAAAGAGAAACAGAAAAAATGCAGTTACTTTTTCCTAAAAAAAAAGAAAAAGAAAAATTCTCGCGTTCCAACGAAACGAAATTTGCTCCAGAACGGTCTCGTACACACACACTCACCTCTGACCAACGTGAGAATCCCAAGGGGCATCACCAGCACAGCGACCAACAGATCCGTGATCGCCAGACTCATCAGGAAGTAATTGGTGACGTTCTGAAGCCTCCTCTCCCTCGCTATAGCCAGGCAGACCAGTATGTTGCCAGCGGCGGTGCCCAAAACCAGGACCAAAGCCAGCATGGCCCACCAATTGTTAAGATCGTCGACGTTCACGTCGGTGTTCGTCCCGTTCGCCGGCTCGGCCTCGAAATCGGTGTCGTTCAGTATCCCGGACACGGGGAACCTTCGCGAACCTTCGCAGAGCGCGCCAGTTTCGTTGGCGAACAGCAGAAGGTCCTCGTAACAGGTGTCGACCACGGCCTCGTAAGGATCCGCGCGATCGATCGTCGGTAACGACGAGCCGATCATCGCTCAGGGAGAGTGGCTTCAGCGATTCTTTGCCTCTACACGATGCTGGGGATCGATGGCATCTGCGTCTTGATCCTCGCCGATCGAGGTTGTTTTGTTGGGTCATGCACGCGATGTGCTTCGTCTGAAACAGATTTTTTTTTTTTTTTTTTTTTTGGTTACCTCAATGTGGGTAAATTTTAATTCTTAAATTCGCCAAGTGACGAAGTGTTTCAAGTTTCGAATTATTTGCGATTGAAGTGATGATCTTGATTCGATAACCGTTTCAAGAGAAATCTAAAATTGAATAATTCATTCGTGACATTCGGACCATTTATTCACGACATTAATATTCATTCGTCTATGTTATTTAGTTATTCATATCAATATTGTGATTTCAAAACGTTAATCATAATCAGAAATAGGATTCGTAATTACTACACTGTTACATTATTATATTATTATATTATTAAACTACATATAATACTTTATGATGAATTAATTATACGATATTATTAAATATAATTGAAATAAACGTTATAATATTAAATTATTATCAAGTATACCATATATCGTACTATTAATTATACTATTAAACTGTACTTTACAATCAATTTTATACGTCACACTTTACACGTAATCAAACCGTAATTTGTAATCCACGACCAACAATCCGCAATCGACGAAAAATGAGAGAATTAGAGTAACGGCCCTAACCTTCGTCAGACAGAAATCAAATTCCTCCCTTACTCGATTCAACGTCCGCGAAATCGACCTTCACAGACCCGACAAATTCCCCCGCCTCTTCGGAGTCGCGGCCCTTGTTCTCGCGGCGACAGTGTCGTTTGCCCTCTCGCGAACTTCGCGCAAACTCGCTCGCAATGTCATCAATATAAATTCAAATAGAGGAGAAACAACTCATCGGAGATAACAAGCTTCGCCGGGGATGGGGAAGCCGCGAGAACAACGCGATTGATTCCCGTTTTCCATTTTCCGATCGTTGTCGTCGCGTGACAATGTCGTCGGGGAGTAACGACGGAACTTTCATCGTCGAGTTCACTCTCCTTTCCCTTCGCCTATCGATCCGTCAAACGCGTCCAATCATTCGGCACTTGCTTTCCAGCTCCGTCGAAATATTCACCCCCTCCTCCTCCTCCTCCCCGACGGTGCATTATTTCGTCGATAGCGTTCGATTTCTTTGACAGAGATGATCCGCGTCGATGATGATTTCACATATGTACGCTCGACGATTCGTAGAATTACGAAGAACTTTCACGTTTCACTTTGCTATTAACAAACTAACGTTGTTACTCATTTCCTTTTAATGAAAAAGAAATTTTCATTTTAGAATCTCCACGTTCCAGCGGAACACGAGCATCTGAATATTAATTAGCAAAGAGATTTAATTGCAAGTTCTAGTGATTAATTAACAGTGAAGCTAACAACGGCCAAAGCATCAGATTTCCATCAGAAACATTAGAGAAAGTGAAGGAACGGAGGAGTTTCGTAATACAGCTTTTCGAAGAATCGTTTAAACGTTATTTCGTGTCTGTAAAATTTCTAACGAAAATATTACAAATTGTATAATCTACAATTCCGACGGAAATATAAATTTTTATCAGTTTGGTAGTTCTAGTGGATCTTTTTTGACTGAAGGTTGCGTTAGTTTAAATTATCGGCAATTTTTTATCGTTACGCATATTACGTTGATTTGTATATTGCAGTTGTTTGCTCATGCTAAAGTACATGAATCATAAAAGAGAATTCGCAGAACGTTTGGATCTCTAAAAATGTGCTATTAATATCAAGAATAACATTGTAAAAGGAGAAACAGACATGATAACGTATATTCGGAATAAAAAAAAAAAATATATATATATATATATTGTAACAAACGCAAAGAGGAGGAACAAAAACTACTAACATATACGTATTTCAATAGTTAATAAAATTGATTAGAAATGTCACTAAATTTTATTAAAATTATTTTCATAATTTTACAAGTTGCTTCTTTGATTCGTTGTTAATGTCATTAAGATTTATTAAGTATTATTCAAATTCCTTTTGCCCAAGACACGATTAAATCAGATCTTATTCAGAGACTTAATAAGTTTAAATTATTTGAAATTGATTCTTGACTTCTGCTAAAAATTTCATATATAAACATTACTTTTGTAAATAATAGATATTAAACATTTTATATGTCACTTTTACAAATCCTCCACTGACACTGATTTCAAGTCTGTTATACATTCAGATCCTCCAATTTGCTAGAAACATGATCAAAGATTAAAAATCCAGAGCTCAATTGCTCTTACATTAGACATCTTAATTCACCAATACTAATAAAAGTTCTCTTCGCTGCGACTCCAATTCTCTCCGAATCGTCTTACCTCTTATCACTCGCGATCAGTTTCCATATTATCCATTTTAATTAATCTTCCCCTCTTTTTTTTTCTTTAATCAATACCCTCTGAAGCACGTACAATACACGGTGAACGATAATTACATTAGGAGAAAGATCGGCGCAGGATATTAGAGCACTGCACCTGCATCGATCTCCGCGTAATCGGCTTACGTGAACCAAGTTGACGTCAATACTTCCGGGGAGGAAAAAAAGAACAAAATCAATATCGAACCGTCAAGAGGGAGAAGCAAAACGATTCTCCTCTGAAACGACAGAGGAAACTTTTTCGAGAAACATTCGTTTGGTAGCGCGTGATCGGCCAAGAATTTCCCGATTCCCGGTCGGTAAAATCGCAGATCCATCCGCGCAAAGGGTTATCCTTCATTGCCACGAACAGACTCTCTCTGCCGCATTAACCCTGGGCTACGTGTTTATACACGGTAGCCCGTTATTGATGATGCACGCGCAACCGCAATGGAAATGATTCTTGAAAATACGAAAATACAAATTAACGGTTTCAAGTGGAATTTTGTTCAAGAAGTATTAACCACGCGTTTCGTATATATATATATATATATATTTTTTTTTACTATAGATATTAACAGGTAATACAGATATTGTTCATGTCAATATAGATATTATTACTAATATTAACTGTAAGAATCCAATTCATTGAATTTGTTGAAATTGATTAAGCTGTAATAAATTTATTTATGAATTCTACAATTATCTAGTAAATTTGATTGGTACAATTAGCCTTCTTAATTTACATCTATCGGATATTTAGCTCCAAATTAATGTAAATAATTTACGTGTGTGATAAATAAAATTTTATCTAATCTTTTAATAAAATTGTTTTTTTTTTCTCAATCCACGAACATTTGGCTTAGTATTGATGTATATATATATATATATATATATATATATATAATTCTTCAATAAACTTTCATCGATACAGTTATTTTTCATTGAGCTTTTACTGATGTAATTATTTTTCTTATGGACATTTCTTTTAGAATTAATGTATATTTATATATATAAAACGTTTACAAAATTAATTAATTATATCAATTGTATGTATTTATATATATCACACATATTACATATACATGTATGTATATATATATATATGTATATTAATATTTATACATTATATTGTACATTGGTATTATATGTTATACATTAATTGCATCAATCACTATATATATTAATTAATTGTATCAAGACATTAATTCAACTCAAACATTCAGCATTTCTCTACTAACTACAACCAGCCTCCCAATTGATGTTTTTTTTATATATCCTGTATATAGTTTACCCTGTATAAAAAGGCAGATTTCTTAATTAAAATAACTTCACCGTGTCGGGAGCTCCATGTTTACGAGTCTTTCAATTAATCCTTCAATCTTTTACAGCTGAAACTACGAATAGAACATCAAAGGCGGCTCTCCCAATCGCGGCTGTCACGCGGAGTGATCAAATAACTGGGAGAGAAACGTAGAAATATTTTGTGTGAAAGTTTACAAAGATCGAACAGACGATCTTGCAGGCAACGTTCAGCTGCATACGTCACTAAGAGATACGGTTGTTCGGTGAATTCATTTTTGACGTAAACAGACGTAAAATTATCTTCCTCAATGCCAAGTGCGTCGCACCGTACACGTCGTTTGTTCAAAAATCTTCAGATAAGATAGATAACATGTTCGTTTGAAGACTGTGATTAAAAATACTTTATATATATACAAAAAATCTGAAAAGTGATAATGTATTAACAATTTGAAGCAATTTACTCAGTTTATTAACAATTTTAATTAATTCATTTATTATTCAAGTATATTAAACGTTTCATTAGAAAAAAAAACAATCATCAGCAAGTATCATGCGTTCATAATGAACCGATTGCAAATGAGTCTTTTTTTCATACTGACAACAGTGTGACATTTTCAGGCAGAATTTTCAAATTGTCCAAGTTTGATATAATTTCCAAAGTGCGTGCGATTTCATCGTCAGCTTCAAGAGGGTCTATTTAATTCTACGATATCTGGCGTGGAAGCTGAATGTCACAATTTCTCTAACAATTCGAAGAAAAATTCCACAATATCCATTGAATGGATTTTTGGGGACAATTTCAATTCTAAATCTTTAGAATGGAATTTTTAGAAACACTTTCAGGTTGTAAATCTTTTCCTAGATCGTTTAAATTCTGGCAAGAATTAAAAATTATTCAAACATATTATGTATTGATAACACATTGTATTCATAATATTCATATACATTGTTGTCTTACTGACTTTCGTTTACATTTTATTAGAATTGTAATTATAATTTTTATATTTATAATTTTACATGATTATAATTGTAATTTATCAAATACAATTTATATAGATGCCCTTGCGTCATAAATTGACGAATAAAATTCGATCGAATTAGAAATCATCGTTGAATAAAATTTCTTAGAAAAATTACTAAATTGTTGTAGCAGAAAGAAAAAAATTCAAATTCAAATATAATGCACGAAAACATTTCATTATTTTTAATAAAAGGGAATGAAACTTTTCTCAAGAATATTTTTGTGAAATATAACAGACGTAATACCATTTAATTGAAATTCTCAAATTATATAACGACAGAACAAAAATATGTAATATTTTTAATAGCAAGAGCCTCGCATAACCAAAATGTGTTGCGATTTTGAAGCAAGGAAAAAGTATTTCGTCGAACAAAGTGAAATGATTTCAAATATTAACATGTCACGTAACATACAGTGGTAAACAGAAAGAAAGTTACAATAGGGACACTTTGAATGTTTACGACCCTAATATCAGTCGCGTGACAAGATTTAAAATCGTCTTTTTGTATAACGAAATGTTTCTATCTTGTTCTAAAGTCACAGTGACGACAGTACGTTAATAACAATAATAACCAAACAATAAATATTAATTCCACCAATTTTATTAATTTTTCTGTATAATTCTATATTTTCTTATATTTTAAAATTCAACAAAATTAAATAAAATTAAAAATATTGAAAATTCGACGAGTATATTAACAATCATTCGCACGTTGAACAAAAATTTCAATTGTTGACGACAGCTGGTATTAACCCAAATTCGAACGTCGCGAACTTGATAAATGTCGATGAAAATGGCGGAGATATGAACAGAAATACGAGATCGAACATGGCGTGCACGTGTATATATTCATATCGAGAGAGCGGTACAATAATCGAACAGATGGAGAAATGAAAAAATTCCGTATAATGGATTATATCGAGGTACAACGTTCGCTTTTATATCGGATTACGGAGGCTACACGCGGTTAGTTGACAATTCCAGTTGATCCTTTGTATATTGCTCCTTCGTAAGTGCGTGCATATATTAAAAAATCTCGGAACAAATGTCTCTGTACGCCGGAGAAAGCAATTTTTTCAAGCAATTTTTTCCTTTATAATTCCACACAGACGCGTTTGAAGTTTAAAGTTTCCTACAACATCTGCTCGAAGATATTGCGGTATCCTAATTTGTGCAAAATTAAGTCGGAAATTTTTGTAATTTCTCCGTAATTGCGGAATTTAAATTAACCAGCCGCGTTACAGTTTTGCGAATATAATCTTTCGATTAATTTTTACAAATGTATTGAAAAATTTTCAAAAGGATGAATGTTTTGTTAAACAACTTTTGCAATTTCTTCATAATTGGTTTAAATTGATTTTTGTAATTTCTTATAAAATTATAAAAATTTCAGCGAAGTAGCCATTTTTTTCTTTCCTCGAGTAATTCCTCGAGTAATAATTGTAATAATCTAATATCAATTAAATCTTAATTAAATTAAGATCAACGAAATCAATTTAATCTCCTCAATTTCTGAGTAAGATAATTCCCAAGTAAAAATCATTTCTTACTAAAATGCACGTGACGGAAGAATGGTATCTTAATAATTTTTCAATAAAATAAAGAACTCTTCGATAGTCTCGCAAATATGCTCAAAATAAAAGATCTCAAAATAAATTTACGTTTGAAGCAACTTTTCCAATTTTAAGTAATTCCTCGACAATTCTAAAATATTTAAAATAGAAAAAAGGAGACGAAACAACGCGTTCTCGAAATAATTTTCTCGAAAAGTTACTCCCAACGGAATATATTTCTAGATCTCGACGGAAACGTATGATAAAGTATTATATGTTGGAAACGCTTGGAAATATTTTGAACGAAATTTGAAGGAGAATCGGAAGGGTCATTTTTCAAGCGATATATCACATTATTATGTACTTTCGCAGTTTGAAACATTTTCAGAACGTTGCTTACTGTCCTCTACGCAAGCCGTCCACGAGATACGAACTTTCGAAGTTAACATGTTGCCGTGTTTTAGGGACACTATAATGTGCAAAGTTCGACCAAGAGCAACTCCTTGCTGGATGAAGTTAATGCTGCCGGCGTATCAATTCCGAAAGTTAATATCTCGAGAATAACTTGTTCGGAGACACTGATACACTTTGCTCGTGAAAATTATTCGAACATTTCATCAACACACTTTAAAATTCTATTAAGAACGATGATTATGTATGTATTGGTCAAGACAAATCGGAAAGTACATATCGCAAGATGTTTCGCGTTTATACTTAAACTATGCTAACTACAAGATATTTAATTTCAATCTAGCTACACAGATATAAAACGTGTTCACAAAAGTTTCACATAATTAAATTGATCGAGAAATCTAGAAATATTACATCTGTATAAAAATTGCCAAAGATGTTTAATATTCTTTCGTTTTCAATATCGTGTGTAACGTTTAGTAATGTTACATTAATATTTTACAGTTAATGTTTAATCTAAATCTCGCGTTGAACATTCGTTAAGCACAATTTCATTTAATTTCATTTGAACATTATATCTAAATTCAAGTGTAACAGTCGCACAAGGCATATCGTTTAAGTGTGGCGCTAAATATAGGGTGAGCCAAGAGTTTCTTCCCACCTACGTTTTTTAAATAAAAAACATCAGAATGTAAGAAGAAACTAATTTTATTAATTTTAAATCAAATTTAAGTTTAGACGTGATTATATATTTAGCGCAATACTCAAACGAAATATCGTGTATGCGATTGTTAAACTTAAATTTTACAATATTTAAATGAAATCAAATTTTGCCTGTAAAACGTTCATCGCGTGATTTAGATTAAACACTGAATGTAAAATATTAACACAACTCCTCTATGGAAATGAAGAATTATAGAAATGAAAAATTTTCTAAAATATCCATTTCTTTTATGCTTTCATGTTTGACAATGTCGCGATAGTTTCGACGAAATTCCGGACAAATCGTCGAAACTCGATCGATGAACTAACGACTCGAGATCAAAGTAGACTCGCTGTAATTTCTACATTTTCCCCCCAATTAACGGGCTCCCCTCGTGGAAACGAGCTCGCCCTTTGGTAATTAAGTGCGTGATTCACATCTTCGTTACACCGGGATAATTATTAAACGATTCAACGCCGATTGAACGCAATCCGATTGAAACGTTTTCGCTTTCGATGCCAGCGTATGAAATCCTCTCCACCCTCCTCCCACCCCTGTTCAAAAACACGCCAGTTCCCCGTAAATTATCCCGGATCCGTGAACGCGAGGACAAGTGAAGTGACGCAAGGTGAAATAACGAGTTCAACAACGGTTTCATTTATAATTCGACGGGGTGAATTGAGTAAATGAAGGGTGACTCTCACTTTCAATCGAAAAATGTTCTGCCAAGGGATTTGTTAATCTCCAGTAAAAGAAAAAACGGAAAAAGAAAAATACTTTGTAAATAAAGAAATCATGATGCGAAGGATTAAACTCGACACTTTTACATCGACTGGTGGAGTTACGTTCAAAGAAACATACGTCAAAATGTTAAATTTATACACAATGTAAAATTTATATCAACTGGTGGAGTTGCGTAAAAAGAAACACGTGTCGAAATATAAAAGATATAAGTGTTTGCATATATTTGAGGCACAATAAATATATCTCGAGTATATAGAAAACATATAATACACAATGAGTATTGTATTCAAGTATTTCCAAGAACTCTCAAAAACTTTTAACGACCAGTTTTCTCGTCCCTTCTTTATTATAAAGAAGATCGCTCGGTGGTAATTGTGGTAAGTTTTTGCGGTGGCCCAACAGGCGACAGGTTTATCGGCTCTTTCACTTCCGTGGATGTCTATACTACGTTAACGAAAATTTCCAACGAAAATTCTCCCCCCGGAGGAAGCCGCGTTACTCTTAATAATATTTGGCACGAAGTACGAGCGATGCCAAAACCCGCTGTAAAACTATCGATCCCGATGAAATCGCAGCTGTTATGCATATGTGAGTGTACAGTATCGTGCACGAGTATCGCGAGTTCTAAATTATTGCGAATACACGAAATACGATTTAAACGAATATTTTTAATTTGATTCGACTGACCATCTAACGCTGGAACTGTCAACGATTAAAATCATAAAATTTCCATCCAGAGATGCTAAAGTGAAAAAAAAAAAAAAATATAGGAAAATTTTATACGATACGATAAGCTTTTATTTATACATTTTACGAAAAATTATTCGACTCGATTTTTAATTTTCAACTTTAATTTTGCATATTTTTAATTTTTATGATTTGAAGGCAATTTATAATGCAATTGAATAAATTAATTAATTAATGTATAGAAGTATTTGCAATCGTATAAATCGTATACTAATTACTGTAGTTAATTAATTATAATTTCCAATTCTTTTTTAACCACTTTATATATCTTGTTAAATTCTACTTTCAATTTCAAGGATTTCTTTATTAATATTTTCAATATTATAAATTATCATTTGATTCTCAATGTGTAATTAAATAAAACTTTCAGTTAAATTTCATTCAAATTTCGATTTCACTAAAAATGCACAAAATGTTGAAAATTCTGGTCCTAATTCAATGACCAGAAATCGTACAATTAACGAAATAACCAATATCTATCGGTATACGATAATTAAAAGTGGCTGGAGATTAATTTTTCAGAAACACTTCAAGCAACTTGTAAGTCCATTCAATGTTGAGATGCTACGATGTTTCTAGCCACGTTCGAATGATTTCATCTAAATTTTACAAAGCATCAACTATTTATTAAAAAAACGAACACGGAGTGACACCGGCGATCATTCCCTGTTTTAAATGAAAATTTACAGAGCACTTGATCTCACTGTCAATTACAGTAAGATGATTGCCGATCGCAACTATGAAAATGAAACAAAAATATCAATCTCCCGATGGAACTGTATCAACGTTCAATTATTTATGCACGTTAGCGTGTAACGTTCGCATCGGAACGAAATGAACATCCTTCTATTTATCATTAAAAAAAAGAATTAAAAAGTAAGACACAGAATCTGCTAAATTTTATCTAATAACATCCCTCTTAAGTTTTCCATCGATCGATCGATGGATCGAATTTAAAAAATTAATGATTTTTAAGTCCAAACATTCTCTTAGTCTTTAATATTTTTATCTGATCGTGTCTCGTGTGTTGGACTTTGAAACAATGAATCACCCTGTTCTGCCTCCGAGATTGTGAATCAGTGCGTGTTCGTTTTGTTCTATACATATGTACGTCGCAAGATGATCGCGGCTTTATGTCCCGCGCACGGGAACTCCGCGGTTGAAACTTCGCTCGCTCGTAAATCCCGATTATGCTTGTTCGCGTAGATATATCGAGACGTTCAGTTATGCAAAATTAATCGCTTAAGCCTGTTTTCAATGCAGATGCGAGTAACTGACAGTTCACTGTGGCTTCCGGTTGGGGAGGAGACTGGGGAGGAGAGGGGGGAGGGAAGAACGGAGTTTTGTCGAGAGATAATGCAGCCAGTGAAACCCTCTGAATTTTAAAGAACAGCTTCTCTTATTTTGTCTTTACTTTCTCATCATTCGATTGTCTCTTATTCCTAGCATATTGTCAATTATTTATTCTGTCATTCTCATACGTATTTCTTATTCCTTAGATATTACTATTTACTGTCACTTTATAAACTCATAAACTCTATAAATTTCTAATCTTTTACGAACTCATAAATTTGTATGAAATACTATTTCAGTGAAAGTGATTTCAGCCGGGGTAACCCAGAAAATCGGGTCTCTTTAGGTGCAACGCTAATGCAACGAAAATTAGCGATTGGTTGATTTGGGTCACGTGATTCGTGAGGGGGCGTGGGGTAGACCTCGAGTAGGAGTGGCGTTGTCTGGTACTGAGCGATCGCGCCTGTAATTTGTTTTGTATCGATTCAAATGTTTGCATATGGATAAAATTTTATGACAAAAAAGTCGTCTTCATTTCCTAGTCAGAACAGTTGCTTCTGGGCCTTTCAGTGAGACGAATCGTACTGGAGTACAAGTTGTACAGTTTTTTCCTTTTTTTTTTTTTTTAGGAAGACCTACTTTTAAATTTCAAAAAATTGTACTTTAATTCTCGAGGAATCTGCTGAATTTTAAACTGTTTGTCTCGTTTCGTCACTCTCCTTTCTTATCGTTTCTTATTATCCTGTTGTAAATAAATAACAGAAACATGAACAGCCATCTCCTAATTGTAACGTTAAACTCAAAGAATGTCACAAAAAAATATTTAGACACGATGAAAAATTTCCTATTCGTGGAAATTAATTTGCTGAAATGATACTAGACCATTTCGTCGTATTTATATTTTCGCAGCCGTGTTTTCTTAACTTTGCAACTTCTTGGTAAAGATAACGATATGAGACATTTTGATATTATAAGATCGGCGTATCCATTGTTCCCTCCGAAGCTCATTCAGCAACTTCTGTCTCACATTATGAAACGTATTTGAGCATTGTTGAGCAGCGAAGTTGAAGTACACTGGGATTTCCAGGTCGTTTGTCTTCTATGACTGTTCGTAGAGGATATAATGCTTCGTAGAGGAATAAGCAAACACGTTATTGTCAATCATTTGACTGAAGTAGGACACCGGCTTGCCTAGCAGTCTCAAGAACGAAATTTTTGTTATTTTTTTTTCTGTCTTTGCGATAATATGAAAAGTCTAAAGTAAGTAAAAATATACAAGCGAAATATTCGAATTATACCGATCGTTATGAATGAAATAAATATCTAGGTTTCACATTTGCACAATCGGTATAAAAATAATAATAGAATGTAGAATGCTCGATGATAATATAATGTAGAAAACAACAGTAATGTATAATATATATTAATATGTATAATTATATAATTATTATAATTAATATGGTACATAATAATATAGTATAAGAGTAATATACATGATGTGAAAATATAAACTTTCACAAATGTTCACAGACTGATTGGTATACTTCAACATCTTAAAATTTATTTACCTATTTACTAAATCTATTCTAAAACCTAATCTATATTTCTTTTCAAGCTTATTAAGAACGACTTATTATTCATTCTATATTACATAGATATATCTAGCATTATACAAATCAATTTATTTAAATTTTGTGGAAATGAGAAACCTAGGTAACAGAAATATCAAACAAATGGAATTCTCTTTTGTAACCAGGACGTTGAAAATGAAATTTGACATCGTGAAATGATCGATAAAAAATGATAAATAAACCGTTAAACGTAATTTTCTACTCAAGAACAATTTCCTACGCATGTTTCTCAGAAAATTATTTATTTGATGCTCCAAACTTTTAGACTGACTCGCTTCACAAAAATCTGACAAAAAAGTCACCCGACATTCTTTAAATTATCGACTTGGTAAAAAAGAAAAAAAATATATTACATCGTGATGTTAGAATTGCCGAGAGTTTCTCGGTACAAGAAACATTGAACTGAAACCCGACTGTAATCAGAAAAACAAAAAGGAAAGTTTAATCGCGCGAATGTAGTCGACTTCGTATAAGTTCGAGTTATGTAATTCGCGTTCAATTTTATTAATGTAAAATGTTCCCGAGTTTTTGTATTACTCAAATTTTTATACTATTGTTGCTATTAGTATTATTAATATTATTATTATTAGACAACTTGTTGTTGGAAATTTTTATCTTTTGCACGCAGTGAACTGCATTTATGAGAAGCAGATTTTGTTTGTTTGTTTTCAGAAAACAAATTCCAAAAAAAACCAGTGCCAATAAATAATTTTCCACCGAATGTATCATCGGCTGTATTATACAATCGTGTTGATTTAAATATTCGAAAGATGGTTTGATAAATAACTTTCGGTGCTATTCATTATTTACACAATGACTTCGTAATACATAATAAAGTTCAGTAATCAAAATATCAATACGACTTTCAAACACTCGAAATATAAACTCGATATATCGCGCTACGATAAGTAAATTGACTAGCATCTACAAATATAACTAAATACACAAACAATTTAAAGATAACTGACATAAAACAAATTCAATCGTTGAAGACAATCAACATTGAAATATCTCGCTAATGTAGTAAATAAATTTGGTTAGATTATCTACAGTCGCAAGTAAACGCATTAGCGATTTTTGAAATATTTGGTATATATAAAAATTACAATATTAAATACACCAAATAATATTAAATACTAAAAAATATAAAATATTTCGATTTTAAAATAAATTACATCTACAAATATTCCAAGAGAACCAGCTGTTCTTAACTCATTGCGCTGGCAACTGGTTCGCGGACCATAACGAGTGACCGAACCGTATACAATAATTCGTCGCATTCTTTTCCTTTTGAACTCGTCGATATGATATCACTGGATAGAAATTATTAAGAAGTAATAAACTTATCATTTGTTTTGCCTGGGTTACATTAAAATATACTTAAAATTGAGAAAATGTTGCAATTTGGGACAAAAAGTTCTCGACGTAGCGTAGCGCAAGAGGTTAAATACGTTCGCGCGTACGATCCTCTCAGAAAACGACGCGATGTTTATTCTTTTCGGAAGTGGCGCGTATCGGAGCAATATTCGCGCGGAGGACGAATATTCGTATATTACGGTTGGAAATAAACGGATCCAATTTATTATCGTCGGGGGCGGAGGAGAAGGGACGAGGAGCCACTCAGTCGGATTAATTTATTAGCGGGCGGAGTTTGAATATTCACGAGTAGCCGGACGAAAAACGCTCGAGAGAGAGAGAGAGAGAGAGAATGACTTGGTGGCTCTCCGGGAGAGATACCTCGATACCTCGGCCCGGTGCACACGGCTCGCCGCAGGGAAATTCAAATTAAATCGTAGCACGGCCGCGCCTGCGAAACGGGGCAAGGAAACGAACGTTTGTTAACGCGGGCAAACGACGATTACGAATGTTTGACGATTTATTAATAAATAGACGAAGCCGGAGTGGTAGCCGGGAGAGATTTCTTATTACCGCGACCGCGGATTTTCCTGCGAATTTACACTCGATTGCATAATAATTTAATAAATTGGCAATTAGACTGCGGACTTTTGTGCGGAGATTCGTTCGGTTTTTCAAAATATGATCTATATTTGCTTATGAGATTTTTTGGGTATTTGTAATGTCATTGTTATATTAATATTAATTGCTTATTATATTTTTTTTCATATCACTCGCACTCTGAGCAATTTTGTCTGTGCAATCGTAATGTTTACAATACTTGATGAAATGACACAATCTGTACAAGAAAGTATCGTAGACGAGTCCTTGGAGTTTCTTTTCTTTCTTTTTCTTCAGAAAGATAAGATAATTAAAAAATAGAATTTAATAATATAAATGTACACACTGATGTGTTGAATATATTTATAATCATTCTTACATTATTCGTAACTATTGCATCATTTATAATTTCTTATTACATCGATTTCTAATTTTATACTCTTTGTATGATACATTTCACAAATTTCTCCACTTTAACATAAATGAACAAAATATATTATAACAATGCTCGATGCTAATCATCACAAAATAAAGTAATCGTTTCTTCAAATAAAAAAAAAAATTGCTTTCATAGAAAAATACGAGGCACAAAATAAAGACACAAATAATTTAGTTGATCAAAGTATGCATCAACAGTGTGTAACTGTTTAAAAAATATTTGAATAGAAGAAAGAGAATGTGATATAGTTCGTGAAATTTACGTTCATAGCCAACACACATCCCATTTACTTCCTATATTCGCTAATACACCCGATTTATATTCATCGATAAGAAAGAAATCGGCGAGGTAAATTGATTTTAGGCGGTTTTCCTCCATCCATTTAAATAACAACATTATATACGTGTATACATATACAGCACTCGAACCTCGAAATTCGAAAATTTTGCACAACTCAATCAAATCACATATCCATTTCAATATCTATGGTATTTTCATTTGATTGCTTATTTGTCTATTCAATCACTAGTATCGTTTTGTCATACGTATTGTAAAGAATCAAATTTGTTGAGCGAATTTGATCTCAAGCATATTAATAATTAATAATATCGATAAAGTATCATTTCATAACGAAATTATTTAATCGACAAAATAACTTTGTTCATTCAAAATGAACACTGCGAAATTATTAATTAAGACTCTTTTAATAAATTGTTAACCACTGACGTTATAAAATTGAATATAAAAAATGAAAATCTTTGTACGTAAAAGATTTCATTTTAATCTGTAATAAATGATTATAAGTGATTATAATGTAGTTATTGAAATAACGATAATTTATAAATTACGTAAAGAAACTGAAATTTCATTTCAAATTACAATGTTTATAAAAATGAAGAAAAATGTCATTGGAAGAAAGGAGAGTATATTAATTGTGCAAAATCACGAAACTATCGAATTGGTGACAGATAATATCCCGAACTTTATAAGAAAGCTTCTGCCATAAAAGAAACTGTGAACACAAGTCATGGAACTGTCTCTTAACTAACTATGTCTCAAAGTTATTGAAGATTTAATTTTTAATTTAATTCCTTTCTGAATGATAATTTACACTTTCTTATCAGTGCATTCAACTGCGTTATTCAGTATTAGTATTTGTAATTATTTATGTGAAAACTAATTTATCAATATAATGTTATACTACTTTTTAATTGTTATATTTTAAATATCTCTGAATATTATAAAAAGGACACATGATCTAGCGTTGCAAAAAGTATTATATGCATGTATAAATAATAATGTGCATGATATTAAACTAATGCCAAATTTGCTAACAGAAGTTATTCAGAACTATTTTATAAATTATTGTATAATTTAAAATATTTTTCAAAAAGTAAAATTTATGAATCCGAGAAAAATATACATGCGTAAAAAGTAGTGATTATAGAGCAATGAATAGAATGCAGCTATTTATATTTTTCATTCATTTTTAGGGCAAAAGATACCGCGTGGAACCCAGATACTGTGCTTTTGAAGGCAATAAAATGCTTCCAAATGGAAATAATATCAATTGTCGTTCAAACACTGGATATCTGTCACGTCGAAATTTCATAAAAGTATTTTACGACGCGCAGAACGTTTCGGATTAAAATATCGCGAATTTTAAAATCGCATAAAGGTATTAAACGTGACATACGCCGCGTGATAAATTTTTACCTTGCAAAACGACGCTTCACTTTTACAATGTTTTCACCGTGCAATAAGAAGCAAGAAATTATACTCCTAGCATATAATATATTTATACTGCAATTAAATTTATTTGTCAAATTTACTTCGTTAAAAATTTCTGTCGCTTTAATACTTTCGCCTCTTAGTTGTAATTGTAATTGTAATTTCCAATTTACCATTGAAAAGAAACCAAGTAATTTTACAAGTCTACCTTTAATTCGATTGAAATGATTAAATTTCAGTTGTACGATTCAATTTTTTAAATTAAATGGAATATAATTCGGGACGATAACAATTTATTGATTAATTTCCATCGCGTTTTTCCTTTGTCCGAAATTTCCACCAATTACAACTTGAATCACTTTTAAAGGCCAAATAATTTTGCAAATCTATCTGTAATTAAATTTCGATTGTGCAGTTTAGTATTTTTAAAATTAAGCGAAATAATAATTTCCATTGATCTCGCATTATCAATCAAATTGGATGATCTGCTTTTTCTACAGTGCTCAAAACCAAAAATTTTGACTATAGATTTTTATATACTGCGACTTGTACGTAATGTAGTCAATTTTATATTAAATAACATCATTAAAGTAATTTTAATACCAATCGCGATTCAAATCGAAGTGTTGTATATTTCCAAATTTTCTTTTCCTTCGTGTTTCCTAAAAATCATTCTCATCTGAGAGTTTCAATTTTTCTTTTTGATTACTCGAATAATTTTTACAACACGTTAATTTCAGCGGTGGCAACATGTTTCCGTCGTTTCTACTTCTGAACTTTATTTTTCATTCGCTTTTTGTAGATTATAACTTTTACCGATCACTCTCATCTCTCAATTTTCGTTTTCATTATTTTTCGTATAAATAGTACAATAATTTAACTCTGTTAAATGCACGGTTTCTTTTTACCATTTTGTCCGTTCTCTATGTCATTACCGAGAAAATTAATCACAGAGTATTTAACTGACAATGAAATGAATGCACGCTTTGTCACTATCCGCTTCAAAAAATAAAACGTAGTTCTCGTTTCATTTCTATAAAATTTAATAATCTACGTCTGTGTCGTAACACGTAAATTTGTTCGACGCTTGATTGTCCGTTTCGATGCACAGATTAGGAAATCAGTTGGGTGAACGTTCCTCCGTAAATGATCACGCGGGGAAACAAAAATTCCGGAAAGTAAGTTATGTCAGAGGAGAAGAAAGTTCCGAAGTGAAACAATGTCAAGCGAAAATTAAACAATAAAACTTTCAAAAAGAAAACGTCTCGCATTCTCGGATCTTACGCCAAAGAGCAAATCTCGTTCCCTCGTTAAAAAAATCCACGTCTACGAACCGTTCCACTACATTTCCCTTTCTTCATTACTCTTTAAACCCCGATTACTTTGAATTACTTTAAGAGTATTAAAAAAAAAAGAGAGACGAAGCATCACAATTGTTTGAGATTCCTCTGAGAGATACTTTAAAATTATCGTTCTTATGAGATTATTTTATGTACGTCATGTAACTTTGAATAATTAATCGTAAGATGCGCGTTCAACGTGAATACGTAATATATGTGGTGAATTTTTGTTGGAAAATTTAAAAGACAAATGATCAGAGATGTTGTATATCTTCAGAAAACAAAATAACATTTACGAGCAATGAATTACGTCGAGTTATTAACAGTTGTAAAATTGTAAACTTCCTTTTACCCTTTCTTTTTCACTTTTATTTCTGTCACTAATAATATCATTAAAATAATACTGATTGCGAATCATTATATGTAAATTAAAGTATCATGCACTATTTCCAAATTTTCCTTCCCACAGTTGTAAATCCTACGTAATAATAACCACAGATAAACAAATTTAAAGAAGCAATCGTTTCTCAGACACGGCAACCTTGAATTTCTCGAGAGACGTTCCATTGCAAGTTTCTGCCCAGATTACCTCTCCTCCTTTCGAATCGCTCTAAACTTAATTTACAATCGACATCCTCTATTCACCTTTGTCGACAATCTCCAATTAACCGCGAACAGCCTCCTTCCCTCTCTCTCTCTCTCTCTCTTTCTTCGATTTTCACATCACCAAACTTTCACTCTTCTCACGATGATTCAAGAAAAAAGAAAACAAAGAAAATCTCCTCCTTCAAATTTCAGTCCGTCTTCTCTTCGAGTCGTGCACTCTCACGAGGGACAATGCACACGCGAGCACGAGTACACACACGCGCGCACGAATACACAGGAACACACGCGCAGATACTTGAACGAATCACCAGAGGAGAATTCTCGAGCGATCGCTCGCTCGGTCACACACACACACACGCACACGCACGCACACATACACACACAACTCGCGAAGGGACGCACGTGTCTCGCGGCTTCCGGCTCACGGTGGCGCGCGTCTGACTCGGTTTCCGGAGCGCGAACGACTCGCGGGTTTTCGCGCGGGATTTCGCGAGGAAATTTGGCGAGAGGAGCCGCGCGACGGCCGACGATCTACTGAGGCGACGTTATCTCGGCGTTATACTACTAGCCCACTGGCCCTCATTCCTCGCGGCCCTCCCCTTCCACCCCGCCGTCCAACCCTGATCGCGGTCCTCCGGTTCGGCATAGGCGCTTCTCACCCTTTACTGTACGCAGGCGTGACGTCGCCGCGGACCGGCCCACCGTCGCGTCGCGTCGCGTCGCGGACACCTGTTCGTCCTGCCGTTTCGTTCCAAGCTTCGTTCATGTGCGTCGGACCTGCTCTCTTCGAAACGAATACAACGTAAATGTTTTTGTCCCCACGAAGTGTTTTTTTTTTTCTCTTTTTTTTTCTTTTTCTTCCCTTTTGCGAAAACGAACCGTGTTTGATGGATCACTGGTGAATATTCGAGCCGTTTGTTTTGAAGGTGGCTCCAAACCCATTTAAATCCTTAAATCGAGATGTTTGCGTTTTGATAAATTTAAAAATATTGGTAGTATAATGTTTCTGTGTTTCTAAGGGTGTATAATTTATCAGTACTCAATTGGTACGGTGAACATTGTTCAGAACATAACACGTTTTTGGTGGCTATAAATGGACTTGAGCCACTTTCAAAATTAATGAAATGACTTTTTCAATTTTTGAAAACGGCGCAAATCCCTTGAAAGAAATAAAATTCCCTGGAAATAAAAAGAGATGTTACAATTTTGTGTTATAAAATTAAAATATCCAACTTTTATTCGCTACTAAAGAAATGTTACATTCAAATGATACTAACTTCGTAATTTATTATATTTTATACTTTATCATATACTTTATTACAGTTTACTTTAAAAATACTCTCTTTCAAATATTTTATTTAAAAAATACCACTAAAAAAGGTATTTTTAGTTTTTGTTGCAAAAGCGGGTGATGGTGGGGCAACGTCTGGAGGAGAAGGAATAAAGTAGGTATGGAGGGGATTCCCCTCTGGCTCGCAAGGAGGAGTACAAGCCACGATTGACTCGCGAGCCGCCAAGTTCAACAAGTCTGATATAAATAATTGGATAATATTATAAAACGAAAAGATACTCTTTTGTCGTATTTTATTGTAATATAATATCTTGTAATATCTATTATAAATTAAATATTTTGTAAATACTGACGAAACGTGTTAAAGACTTTCGTTTAGGTTAGGTTTAGGATTAGGTTCAGTTTATACGTATAAATAAAACTGAAGCTTATATGAAGGGTTGAAAATAACAACAACAAGTGACACTTATGATGTTTGCGTTTGTTATTATTGCTTTCTCAATTTTATTATTATATATTTTATTATTTCTTAATTTATTACTATTACATATTTTATACATTATCTTCATTATTATATTGCTTTCTTAATATTATTGCTAAAATGAGATACTTGCCAATAACAAAAGAAGTTGTAATAATAATTGGTCATGACTGAACATGCAGATCCTTCAACATTTATAATGATAAAAATTTGAACTTGAACCACTATGATTCCCAGATTTTCATATAGACTAAGAGATAATTATTGTAATTCAAATAATTGGAATTTGTAACAACAAAGTCGACCCACTCTTCTTTCTACTCGTAACTTTTCGTTCGTATAACAGGAGTTCAGATTCAAACAAGATGGATTCAACCGATCTGGTATTAACTGAGATTTGATTCAAATAAATGGAGTTCCAGTGTATCGAATTTATGTTGAAACGTTCTATTAGCTCTGAGAATCGACTTTCTGTTTGACTCGTCTTGTCATCTCGTTTGTTCTACCATTGGAAATTAATGAAATTCAACGCACACTTTACGATGTCTGTACATTTAAGAAACGAAAAGTTAATTCGTTTCATTTTATTTCGAACATATTTATGTCATGCTTTCGCTTGTGTCGATGCGATTTTGAAAACTACAGATAGAATAAGACAAATCGATTGAATTTTTAGTACAACAGAGTAAGCAACAACGAAAATTACAAAAATTTCAATAAAAGAGAATTAGTCAAAGAAAATTGAAAGAAAAGGAAATTATTTCTGTAAATTACAAAACACTTGATCGTTTCCCTCTCAAAGGACGAAAATTACAGAACCTGTTCCACTCAACCTGTAACACTAGCCTAACAGCCAGAGTATTCACAATAACCAGTCCATAATTTCCCACGAAAGTTTTATAAGATATCCGCAACAGTCAATTTTGAGCCAAACTCCATAATTTTTAACATCGAAAGTAAAACAATGAAATTCAATTTAAGAAAGTGTAATAAAATTCGTAGGCATAAACGAATACTCTTTATTGTATACCCGAAATGCATCGTATACTGTGAACTTTTTCTTATTACTTCGCCAAGTAATGTTCTGTGCTCATTTCTCTGACGTCAGAGTCAAATTTCGCATTTTAGCAGTCCAGGTAGCTCTAGCGGTGCTATCTGGGATTCAAAGGTGAAGATTCAAGGGTGAAGGAGAAACGGGAGGATCCCGTTTTCGGGTGACTGTTTCTGGGTCGAGGTCGTTTCTGCGAAGTTTTGGGCGGGCACGAGGTGAGGAAGAAGGATGATCTTGTTAAGGTGGTCTGTTGTCGCGTTGCATACTAAGAATATGTATCATACTGGAAAATTGGACAGTATTACGTGGGATGGGTGTAATCTGGTTAGGATACGATACCCACTGAGAAAGATTCTGAAGGTCAACTGTCATAATTAACTATAAAATATCGCCCATTCTCTGGTATCACTTTTTCTTTCTTCTTGTTCCTCGCGAAATTATTTGCAGTTATTTGGAACTTTTGCGAGAGAAAGGGAGAGAATTTATTTCTTCGTATCGTTTGAAACTGATTTTTCAAATATAATAAACCACGGAGATCTTGTAATTATTCGAAAGATCGATATTTTGTCGTGCAACTGTAGTAATGTCAAATTTCACTTTTAAAAATGAAATCAGTCTGTTGTATGATAAAATAAAGTTTATGCTATTCAGGCTAAAATTACATTCACATCCGCTTCAACCTCTTGGCTTATAATTTAATTTCAAGTTTTTTAATTAAAATATACTACCTAGTTATGTATGATGATAATTATAATTTATAAAATTATAAATTTATATAATATTAAGTATAATAATACAAAGTATTTTATTCAACATTTAAGTATTAATATAACGTAATATTATGATACACATGTATGATATTAATTAAGTAATTTATCTATTAATATGATAAATTTATATAATAATTATACAAAGTACTTATACATTACAAGAATTTATTTCTCGATATTATAAATATCAAGTGTATTTTATTTGATATTCAAATATTTTTAACCCTCAAGTACGTGTTAAAATATTCAACGCTCGACTATTTTCAATTTCGACTTTGTCGAACGTTAAAAAAGAAAGCACGTCTCGAAGGCGTCGTTTCGAGGCAAACGGTTAATTAAAATTGCACATCCAGCGCGTGCAACATCAAAAGAGGCACGTTTACGACATCAGGTACTGAATTCCCCCGTGCTCGCCACGTGAAACTCGTGGATTCGCGTGAACACACGCGAGACGAGCGAAGGGCTAGGGGTAATTAAGATTAAAAAAGGCTGGACGAGCGGCCACGCTTCTCTCGCTAATTTTTGCCACGTTCGAATCGATCGATCGGCTGACGTCACTTGACAGGTGACGTGACACAGGACGTTCGTGGCTTTTGCGAATCGACCTCGCGTTCAGGGCATCTCGTGCTCAACGTCACGCGTTGAAACCGCTACCACCATCCCCTCCTTTTCCCTTGGAAAGTCAATTCTTAAGGGACAGCCGCTACATTTTTAACGAAGCTATCGTTTCCCGGATGAACGTTCGCAGCTTCCCGATGACTAGCGCGAAACTCGTTTCTATTTCATTCCCTCGCATGCGTCGTGCACGTGGCACGAGCCGTTTCGATCTTGACACCGTGTCGATCGTGTAATTTTATCTTCTTTCTTTCCATCGCGTCTTGTAATTTTCTATTTTCTAAGAAAGCTAATTAGATAGAATTAGGTAGAATTCTCGTCATTCCTCTTTCAAAAAGCGGGCATTTTTTTTTGAAATTACCTTTGTCCTTCGATATCTGCAAGTTTGCTGTTTGCTGCTCCCCTGAAGAACTGTGGGATTTTTTCTGGGATTATTTTCCGCGCTCCGGAAGAATTCTCCAGAAGAAAGTGGCGGGAAAATGTAAAAAATTATCGCGACACGAATCTATTTTCCGAATTTAATCACTTTTTTTTTTCGCGATGATCTCTCGTTGCGTGTAATAATTTTTTCGAATAGAAGTCCGAACGCCACGTGTCGCTGCGAAGAACAACGGAGGGGGAGGGGGAGAGAGGAGAAGCTCGAAACACAGGCACACGATATTGCAATCGGTTGTAAGTTCGTTTGATCGCGCGGATATTAAAACTTTTTCCCAGAGGGGGGAAAATTCGCGTATTATAAAGTTTCGCAGTGCGCAGTGTCGCGCTTGGCGCGTAAAACCCATCAAAAATTGAAATTCGTCGAGATCCGTCGATGCTGCAGGACACGTTTTGTTCGTTGAAACGGAGAATTCTTTTTTCACAAGCTTGACGAGTTGCGAAACCATACTAAGCAATCATTTACGTGAATATACGTGTATATAACTTCCTTAGAAATTCCAACAATATTTGAACGATAAATTTTAACGAGTGTTTTATAATTCCGTTATTTCTAGGTATTTCCAGCTTCAATTGTTTCGCGGATTTCTATTTGTCGTTTCCAGTTCATTATTCGATTATTTGCATATCCTACACGAACACCCACAACTGACCTCGTGAAATATCACGAACTCTTTTATTGTGAAAACCGCACATTCCAGGTATTGAATAATCATTTGTTAGGAACTGGATCATTTTTTTATTTTCCTTTACATGCGTTACGTTGTAATTATTTGTAGAAAACAGATCGATCGATGCAACGATTAATTTTTCGTTTATTCGAAATATTTTCTGAGATAGCGGAATTCATATTTTTCGTGTAATACAAATACAATAAAATTATTAAATAAAAAAGGTATTTATCCAAATTTGTACTTTCGTACAAAAGAAATCAGTGTACAGGGTGGAAAGATTCTATTTAGTTAGAATCTGTCGCAAAATGGACTTCGACCTTGAATTTCAAGATCAAAAAAAGTTTTGTTTCTTGCATTGTATTCTACTCATCACAAAGACAAAACTTTTTCAAGAAACCATAGATCGCAAAATGGCAAAGAAGTTTCTTAATCATTTAACACTGTGGACGCGTGGGTGCTAACAGCGACTTTATGATTCTGGACGCGTGGATGTCTATATTACGTAGCGTTTATATTTCGAATAAATTTTGTCATTTGGTTGTTTAGACTCACACTGATGCTACAACTCTGATAAATCAAATGTTAGTGAAACCTAATACGAAAATTATGTAAAATTGGCTATAAAGTCGCTGTTAGCACGCACGTGCTAACTAAATGATTAAGAAACCTTTTGCCATTTTTCAAGAGAACTATTAAGTTGTGACTCATGGCTCCTTAGAACAATTTAATCTCCCTGATGAGTAGAATACAAAAAAAAAAAAAAATTCAGGATCGAGATCAATTTTGCAGCAAGTTCTTTGATGCATTTCCATCAAATCGAAGAACCTCATCTATGATAGCCACGGACAAACTTTTTTTTCTACTCTGTACCAACCGCGAAACCCGAAATTCCTACATTCCCCCCGGAAGTCTTCATCAGAGAAAACAATTAAAGACCTCGACCATTGTGCGAGTCACGAAGCGTCCAAAGCGAGCATTTTAATAATCAAACTTTGATCTTCGCGTCGAGCGAGACGCGGCGAAAGCGTGCCGAACATTCCGCCACGGCAACTTTTAAACAAGCGTGTCAGATTGACGGATGCTCCGCTTCTTCAGCGCGCAGGAGAAGAAACGCAAGAACCTTCCTCCGGAAGCTGCACATCCCTTCCGAAACTTTTCCACTTTACGTTGTTTCTGGTTGAAATTTAAATAAATTTCGCGAGAGCTCGCGCCGCCGCCTCGTCCCTCTCCCCTCACCGATTCAACGAGTCGCGTGACTCTTTTATGCAAATTTATATTTAATTAAAGAAACAGAGGCAAAAAAAAAAAAAAAATTGTGGAAAGCGCTGTGCTTTCGATATTTTGTACGTCTTTTCATTTATTGTACGGATTCTCCAAATTTAATTTTGACTTTTTATATCCTGACCCTTGTTGATATTTTATGCTTTAGTGTTTTCTTTACCATTATTATATTTATTAAATTTATTCTGCAGATTAAATTTTTCTATTTTAGAAATATTAAATATTTCATATATTAATAATTTTAAATTTATTTATATAATTTTATCTTTTTTAGTAAAAATTCCAATATGTATGATTCATGGATGATTATTAAAAACTCATGTTGAAGCTTTTTTCTGTAGTTCAATAATTTTGGCTTATTTAATTAATTTATTTTTATTTGGAATATTATTTTTAAGAACTATATGTTTGTGTCAATTAGATATAATATAATTGTTGCTATTTCTTCAATTATTTATATAGGAATTATATTAATAACGAAATTAAGATTATGTGGAAGATATTTTATAATAATTAGGATTTGTTTTTTCTGAATTATTTAATTAATTTTAATTTATAATCAAACTAATAGACGATTGATTGTATTTCACTCTTTTATATTAGGTTTCTGTTAATTTCCGTTAGTTTTGCAGCTTCTCTCAATTTTGATTGTTTCATTCTTTTTCTTCTTTTTTGAGAAGTTGTTCAAAACTTTCACTTTCTGTAAATACTGATAAATAAATAAAAATTCTTAATTGCGTGTACCAAGTGTCAAGTATATTAGGTGTTGAGTGTATTAATTGCATATTAAGAATTTTTATTGCCGTAACTAATTTGCGATGAAAATTTCGGGTTCAAAGTTAGAAACTAAAGTTGTTCGTTTTCTTTTTTTTGTTCGATTAAATATCTTTGCCGAGCGGGGGAAAAAAGCGAGATAAAAGTTGCGAAGACCGAAACGTTCAAGTGCCGAGCAACCTCGGCTCTGATAAACGCTGGAAAACGTAGGAGAAAGGCGAACTTTCCGCGGTCAGGTAAATTTTCAAGCGCACAGAGCATCGTCCATTTCCACCACTTTCATTTCCAACTATCCATTTCCGACTAGAAACATTTTGCGAACAATTGTCGCAAACAAATTGTATCAAACTGTACCCTCGCTCGAATCGTATCGGGTTGCTTTTCCACTGTTGTAAATCCTCGATGTTCTAGCGTAAACGCCAATTTACGCCGATTTGCGTCAGTAAATGTTAATTTGATCACAAAGAACGAATTTTATTTGTTCAATTTAATTGATATTTGATGTAACTAGTTAATCTTTTTTTCTTTTTTGAAAAATGAAAATACAATTACAGAAATTTTTCTGCACACGTCAGGATAAATATTAAGGGGTCCTAAAACTAATACACTTTCTAAGACAGTCTAATTTTTATAATAAATTGCAAGATTTAGTTCCAAGTCGCTAATAACTTACACAAGTGGCTGATGAGATTTTCATCAGGAAAATAAAAAAACAAATATTTTTTTAACGAAAATACAGATAAAATAAAAATTATTTTTCTTATCTTTCAAATTCTACAAAATTAACGCTCAAACGTTTCTGAAATTCCTTTCTTAAATTCTCGATCGTTCGATACTGTTAACTTTTTCAGTGAATGTAAAAAAATTGACTTGTCTTATCAAATACGTACAAGACGCAGGTCAGAGATGAAAACTCGAGATTTCTACGGAAAATGAACTGAAATCGCTAGTTCGCAAAGTGTCAATTACAAGAGAACGTTCCCCCGTCTCGACGTGATATCTCAAATTCCCCGGCGAGAACGCGAGTTTGAAAAAACGAAACTGAGAAGAAAAAGAATTTTTTAGACTGTCGAAAAGAAAGAAAGAAAGAGAGAGAGAGAGAGAGGAGAGAATCACGCGCAAGTGTGTCGTTAGCCACTCGCGAAGATGGCTCATTCGGCCGCAGCGGCCGATGATAAAACATGATATACGAGACGAGGAGACGTTCGTAGGAAATGAAAGGATGTTGCGGACAAAGAGGTCGACCGTCCCACGAATCGTGCCAGGTTTTATATTCTGTGAAACTCTTCATATCCGTTATATTCTCCCGCGATTCCCCGCCCGTAATGACGCCCTCTCTCCTCCTTCTCACATCCCCGCAAGCCATCCTTTAAAACTTCGAACACGCGCGAACGTGAATCGAATGGAATAGAAGAAAGTGTCTTGAAAGTTGCTGCCTCTTCTGCAAGGGACCATCCCCTCGCGATGAGCAATTTTACCCTCTCGCGCGCGCGCGCATGTGTGTGTGTATTCGAGCGCGCGACGCAACTTCTCGCGTACGGGGCTTGCATTTTTGAGGATCTATCGCGGTGCCTGCGGAATTTTCGAACGATAGACGCGCGTTGTAATTTCTGTCGGACCGGTTAAAATTCAATTTTGATGGGAATTCGCAGGCGTCGCGTGATTTACATCAGACGGCTGCCAAAATTTAATTTTGGAAACTTTCGCGAGGTAAATATGGACTTTCACGAAGAAATAATTTTCCTTTTTTTTTTTGTTAATGAATTATCAATTCCAATTATTGAATTTCACAGAAGTAATTCCTCTTCGAATGAGTTCCATTCATACACTATTATACAGATACCATGTGCCATTGTATAATAATTTGAAACGGTAAATTTAAAGTTGTGTTTTGACAAAACAAAGAGGATTTGATTGCGCAATTAAGAAGCATTGTAACTATAATCTACAAAATTTATAAGATACTTTTAATAATTATCGGGGACATGTGTAGCAAGTCGATTCTTAATTAAACGTCAATCTAGAACACAAGACACTCCAAAAATATTTCCATATATTTCACCAATTTCCAAACAACCTTCTACAAAGGTTTTGTTTATTCGCAGGAATAATACAAGGATTTTATTCGTTCAATAATTTACCAAATTCGAAGCTAAACGAACCTTCAACCTCGATCGTCTCGGAAACTGAATTTCGAACAGAGAGAATTTCAATATATCATCACTGAAAGTTCAGCAGGATTAACCCAGAAAATCGGGCCTCTTCAGGTGCAACGCTAATGCAACGAAAATTAGCGATTGGTTGATTTGGGTCACGTGATTCGTGAGAGGGCGTGGGATAGACCTCGAGTAGGAGTGACGTTGTCTGGTAATCGCGCCTGTAATTTCTTTTCTATCGATTCAAATGTTTGCACGTTAATAAAATTTTACGGCAAAAAAGTCGTCTTTATTTCCTAGTCAAAACAGTTGCTTCTGGGCCTTTCGGTGAGACGAATCGTACTGGGGTACGAGTCGTGCAGTTTTTTCATATCGTTTGACATATTTCTCTTTTTCTTTTCTGCATCTCGTCAAACTCTTCGACAATCCGTCACGTTGCGTTCCTCATCCACGAATGACTACTTTATGCCCACTGTAGTCGCAATTTCCAATTAAAACGATTTGCAACACGGAGGGGAACAGGCGACGAGCAACAAGTCCGCTCGTCGATCGACTTCCCCCGCCCCGATGAACAGACAACTCCGCTTCGCAGCCGTGCCTTTGAGTTTTCCTCTGGCTATTCGCCGATCGCTTTATTTCTTCATCAAGTCGATCTAATTAGGATAAAAGCATGCCGGGCGCCCGGGCATGCAGAACAAACAGGGCCCGGCGCGAAAGCGCAGGCACGGTTCCCGTATTTTCCGGAATATAATCACGCTAATGCGAATCCAGGGAATCTCGATGGAGGTGAAATTGCACGAGTTAAATGTCAACTTGCCCGGGAGAGGGAAGAATAAGAAGACTGCTGGGCTCTCGAGTGGCTCGGTAATAATTACTGCTCTCTCGTATTTCATCCCTCGATCGAACGAGAACGTGTATTGGTGCATTTGCGTTTTTTTGAAAATTTCCGTCTCTCGACGCGTATCGAATGGAGTTCAGTCCAAACTGTGTAAAGCTGGGAAAAATTCGTTCGCCCAGCGATAAGGATAAGAACCGCTAAACATTCTGACGAGAATTTGTCTGATGGTGAAGATAATCAGAGATTATTCATTGAATGACTAATTTAAATATCTACTTTCGTTACACTACGTAGGGGAAATGAAATATTTTGAGAACGAAATTGTGGCGCGATTTTCATCCTTCATGTTCAAACAATATCCTCGATCGCGAACACCTTCGAGTAAAGTAAATAAGACTGCCCAGTGTCACGCAAAATTTTGTTATTGTGAAACTTTAATTTCAATAACTAACAAATATTCAAATTTATATGTGTATTTTCATATTGTTTCGTCGTGAATCATTACAATAGACAGATGCAGATTTTTTGTGCAAATTTGTGTAATTAAAAGAATGTAGAATTTTCGTAAAAAGAATTGTTCTTCGCGCTAGATTTTATAGTTTATAAAAAAGAAACTATAAATATTTTTTTATATTTTATACATCTCTTCGTGTCGTGTGCGCTCTCTGCAATTCTGCACTTTGAAATCCCCCCCCGTGAATGAATAAAACTCCGCGGTCTAGTTACGAGGAAGATCAGCTTCATTCACAGTCAAACGATTAAACGATAGAGTTATAACTCCGAACAGAGTTTAAGGACGAGGTGAATTTCGCGTTTAATTTGCGAATCACGCGTTTTGTAACTCGCTCGACGCTGATCGAGTTACACTTAACGCGCACGGCAATCACCGTGTTAACTGTAGACTTTACGTCGCGACTTGTCGCCGTTCGGTAACGTATCGTAACGATCTCAAGTCTCATCAAATTTCATGACGTCCCGAGCAATTTTCTCGGCGGTTGTTCTTCTACCAAGCTGTGTAATTCTATAAAGAGATCTGAGCTTGCTCCAATAATTTTCTATATTTGTAGCTCGATATAAATATATATTTACTTGGGGTTATTTTTTAATTAATTCCCCGTGAAAGGAAAATCTTGACTCTTGAAAATTTTTGAAAATTTGAAAATTTGACTTTTGCACGTTTGAAAATTTTTATTCGGAAATTAGTTTTCTGATGATGCTTGTACGTAGTATAACGAACACGTGTGCAATGATCTAACTAAACTATTTTGCGCTTGCGAATATTTTACACATTGTAATTCCTTATCATACGCGGGAATCGACTGCAAGTAATAATTAATCCCTGAGGCATGCGTGTTAAATATTATTAATAGTTTAATTTAATGAAAATGAATTTTTCTAAAAATAATTAAGTAAAATTTATTTTGTATCAGGGTTAATTAATTTATTTTAATAATTTAATTATCTCGAAAGTAAATGATTTATATTTTTGTAGAATAAAAAAAATAGATATATATTTAGAAATTAAATGTTTGTCGTATTTATTAATATCCAGTTTTTTTTAAATAAATTTAATTTATATATAATACATTAATATAAAACACTTCTTTTACATACGACAATTGTGAAAATTTTAGTTCTTTTTTCACGACCTCATTGGAACACATCTATGTTAAAAAAAAAAACAGTAAGAAAATATAAGATACTAAAAAACTATAATAAACATATTAAGAATATTCACTAAAAAAAGAGCAAAGATACCAAGGACGTAAGAGAATATAAAAATATAAAACACTAAGAAGATACCAAAAGATACTAACAACGTAAGAGGACGTAAGAACATAAGATATTAAAAACTAAGAAACATATTTGGTATTAGTTCGTCGCTTCAGTATATAAAGATATTTACTTTGAAGGAGAAGAACGTATCAATATCTCCATCTCGTACACAGGGTGACCAGCTTTAATTTACAAATGCAAATTGCTTGTAAATTTTTCAACATAATATTTTGTAAATCGAAACCATTTATTTCTTGTCTAAACTATTAGGTATCGTTAGGTGACACCGATTATATCAGAATTACTGAAAACAGATGATTTGTTGCACACATTGTGAAAGGTGACTTTTCAACCACCCTTAAAAAAAAAAAAAACTGACTGGTCTAGACTGATCAGATTGCTCTCTACTCGACTGTTCAAGGACTGATTCAAGTTCCTTTTGCGTTTCACAGAAAAAAAGGACCCTTAGCGGGAAGGGGAGCAAGTCACAGCGGGGGTGAGTGAGTTCTGCTCGTCAGAACAAGTTTTCCCTCAAGTTTTCCCCGGTGACGTCAAGGATTCTTAAGGATCCTCTCGCACCATAGCGAAATTTATTTTATTTTCGAGAAACGTAGCGAAATTTACGACGGGATAACGATACCGAGGCTTGGGGAAAAATCTGAACCTGACAAAGTG
Organism: Melipona beecheii; assembly: GCA_032399605.1. Taxonomy (NCBI): domain Eukaryota; kingdom Metazoa; phylum Arthropoda; class Insecta; order Hymenoptera; family Apidae; genus Melipona; species Melipona beecheii. The sequence goes on along the minus strand of JAUCMO010000504.1, from coordinate 3,604,561 downwards.
AAACTGAACGCGCATCACCTACGCAGATGGCCGATCGAAACTCTCAAAAATAGCTATTCTCCGATCCTCGTCGTAAATTTTCACAATTTTTTTCATACGACGAACAGTTTATATCTGACGAATTCACTACGAGTTTAACACTATCTGGCTGCGCGCCTAGCGAAATTACACCCTTTCAACAAGCGTTGGGGTAAGGAGTCGCTGCCATCAGCCCCACTGAAAAGTGAAAAAAAGAATCCCTAAAATAAAAAAAAAAAAAAGAATAGAAAAAACTGCACGACTTGTACCTCAGTACGATTCGTTTCTCTGAAAGGCCCAGAAGCAACTGTTCCGACTAGGAAACGAAGACGACTTTTTTGCCATAAAATTTTATTGATATGCAAACATTTGAATCGATAGAAAAAAAATTACAGGCGCGATCGCTCAGTACCAGACAACGTCACTCCTACTCGAGGTCTGCCCCACGTCCCCTCACGAGTCACGTGACCCAAATCAACCAGTCGCTAATTTTCGTTGCATTAGCGTTGCACCTGAAGAGGCCCGATTTTCTGGGTTAGCCCCGCTAAAATCACTTTCAGTGATAAAAGGAAAACGCCGAAAATTTTTGGCAATTTTTCTTCGAGAGAGGAAACTTGAGAGTCGAGAGGCGATTTTTAGGTCTTTTAATCTTCGTTGAGTCTCGCGAACGAAGATTCATCGTTTTGACCCTAGCAAGTGTAGGGAACTACGATCTCGATCCGATCTCCGTTTCTCATACTCGCGAGATCCATTGAGCTTCGACCGAGGACGGTCGAGGTAATGACCGTAAGTAAGTTTAGCGTTCTCCCGCGCGGGACTGGAATAACGTGGAACACGGTACCTCCATTACCGATATACCGCGGCTTCGAATTTCTGCGACAAAGGCGGCGTAGGGATTGATATCCGAGGATCCATCAACGCGGCTAGAATCACGTCTCGATCTTCTCGGCGTGGTTTACCTCGAACTTTTCAGGCAAATTTCTCTGGTTCGTCTGGCTTCGTTCAGCGTGCCAATGGAGATAAATTTACGGATGATTTATTTGGATCTGGGAAGTTTGGAGTATCGGGATGACTTCTTCGGGAAGGTTATACATGGAAGATGCGAGATTCTTTTTTTCTTTTTTAGTATTATAGATAGACTGTTGTGATTTTTGGCTTTGAGCCGAAACCAAAGATATTACAATCATTTACAACAGTACCTACAATATTTCTCGAGGAAGCCTGTGAAAAACAAAAACCTTGTAGCTTTCAGAACGTTTAGAAAAAAATATCTTCTCGTGGTTAATTAATCATTGATCATTGATTTGATTCGTGAGGAGACACTACGTGTGACAAAAATTTTTTTGTTTTTTGAACAAAGTGAAGCTTTTTGCAGATTGTAAATATTACGAAATTACAATTTTCGGTTTTGGGGGAAATTAATTACGATTTTAATATCATAAGTAGACGGTGATTTGGAAATTTAGATAAACAGAAATTCAATACTCTTGATATTCGATGTTGTACTATCTTGAGAATTTTGAAAATTCAGAAAACGTGGAAATTGTAACAATTAAAAATATACAAATTTTAATGAAAATAAGTTTTTTCAGGTTTTTTACAAGTCTTTCAGGACTTGTTTGCTTACTTGCAGTAAAATGCTGATATTTGACAAAGAAGAAAAAAAAACTAGTTTTAACCCATAAAGTTGTACATCAACGATTATTCAACTGTTAATTAATTGACAATCTGCTTGAAGATTATAAGGACAATCTAAAATAATTACTTTGTATATTATTACATCACACAAATACGCCATATACATCATATAAATAAATACATCGAAAGTCTTATTAACTCTTTAATCAATTAGACATTCAGACTGCTCGTGATTTTATTAAATAGTCAAGGACCAATCTTCCGTCGCTTATTTCTCCAAGCAAGAAACGAAAAAAAAAAAGAAACAATTGAAAGGAAACAAGCAACAGTCGGGTAAATCAAGAATTAGCAAAGGACGTCTAGCGTTTAATTAAAACGAAATTGTCCACGGTGGGGGAAGCGAGTGCACGCTCAGCGTCGTGCAGAGCACAGGAAATGGAAGAAACAGAAACAAAGGACAACGTATGGAAGACATGTAAGATAATGAGGTCCTGTGCATGCAAGGTAGGAGACAACGATCGTTTGGAAATAATAAACTCTCAAAATTTCATGGCATTAAGCGAAATTCACTTACGCGCTCTCACGGTAATGTTACAAAACGTACGACAGCTGGAATAAATTACTATTGTGCGAGATAGCAATAGCAATGATAAAAAGGTCTGGCTTTGCTGTACGTAGGTAGAATTCGTTATTAGAGGCGGAGGAATAAAGTACGAACGGGATAGATTGAAATTTACGAGCTTTATTGTAAATAAAAAGACAGAGATACAAGTCGTATTAGATGTTTATTATTAATCGTATTAGATGTTCAAGGTTAGGTTAGGTTTGGACTATGTTTGCGAGAGATTCGAGTTGGATCTATGTTTCCAATAGAACTATATAACACCTATCTACAATTGAATTGTAAAATTATTTCACACTAAATTATAAAAAATTGTTATATAATACATTAAAGTATTACGCCATGTAATACGTCAAAATGCAAAATAACAATAACGTTTTTAACGTTAAGCAATGTTAAGTATCGAAATTGTAATATAACGAAACTTCAAAATTTTTTTAAACAAGTATAAGAAAAATTAGAAAATCATCGTGGATCTTCGTTCCAAGTATTACAAATTTCCAACAACGATACAAAACGTATAACAATTGCAACATGCATGTACTTTTACCCTTGTATGTTGCAGATCGTTGCCCCAAAGATTAGAAAAATCGGGAAATAAATATAGAAATTGTAAAGATGTGTATTTTTGTTCCAAGTAATAAAAGTTTCTGCGCGTTATAAATGTTTCGGTAAACACAGGCAGCACGATAGACGGATTGAAGAAAATTACAGAGATTTTAACGGAGAACACGGGACGTATGCAGAGAATGCTTTTACGACGCCGTCGGTGACATCCGATTCGCTTCTTCCCGCAGATTTCCCGACGGGGATGTTTATAGGCGATCAACGAAATCCGGTGCTCGTTCGAGGAACATGGTATTTTCGTGACAGATAATCGATGTCCACGCCTGATTTTACCCGCTCGAGAAATCACGGTTCGTCCAACGAAATCGAATATCAGCGCGGAATGAAATCGTACGTTCGCGTATGGACCGTGAAATTGTCCGAATCGGTGATGAAATCACGCGCGAGATTCATCGTGTGTCGATGCTTGTTTCGAGCGCGAGTTCTCTACGCAATTGAATTTCGCATTTGAAATTCGAGATGAATCGCGATCGTGTAACATATATGACAAAATCTTTTTTACACGTACGTTCTTTTGCAAGGGAACTTTTCTGGTCGCGTTTTGTAAAATTATTTTTCATTTTCATTTTGTAGTACGAGTCTGTTACCGAGAATAAATTGCTAGATTGCTTTTTTTATTCATTCTTCTTTCAGTATCTATCTTTAGTGTTTACAAGAAGAATTATTTGAATCGTTTAGCCATTGAATTTCAAATTTTTCAAATTTTTTAAAGTTTCCTTCTTGTCTGCTTTTGAAACGAGATTTTATTTTTATTATATTTTTAAATGTTCTTTTATTTTTCTAACTTTAATATTTTTTTTAATTATGCGAAGCCTGTTCTTAATTTACGAAATATATTTGAATTGACAAGATATGCTATATCAATTTATAGTATTCGAGAATTAATCTCTAAACGCGTACATTGCTATAGCGAATTACATTTTAAATATTATATCTGTGTACAGTGTATTTAATATCAAAATATATTTTCAATATCTTGAAAACACTGGTTGTACAATTATTAATTAAATAATTAATCATCGTTTCCCAACAACAATTATCCATCCAAATTTTTAATTATTTCAAAAATAAAGCTTCAAGGGGCTTTATAAGATATCCCGAATATTTCAAAAACTGCACGACAGTACGATTCGTCTCACTGAAAGGCCCAGAAGCAACTGTTCTGACTAGACGACTTTTCTGTCATAAAATTTTATTGATACGCAAATCATTTGAATCGATGCAAAACAAATTACCAGACGACGCCACTCCTACTCGAGGTCTACCCCACGCCCCCTCACGAATCACGTGACCCAAATCAACCAATCGCTAATTTTCGTTGCGTTAGCGTTGCACCCGATTTTCTGTGTTACCTTCGCTAAATAAATGTTTCAATACAAAATATTGACGAAATGACATTGACAAAAACCTTTTAAATAAATACGAATCTCCTACATTTTTTTCTATTCGAAACAAATATTTCTGCGACAAGGACAAATAGAATTTAAATATTTTTTTAAAGAATAAAAATGAATGAGCCTTGGAATAGAATGCAGTTGTACCAGTTTTGATCACATGCAAATGGCTCTCCTCCTTCTCAACAAAACATCGTTTCGCCTACGTTTCTTTAACATTTACGATCTTCCCTGCTGAGAGAGGGCTTCACACGATAAAGAGGCGGGGAAACGATCGTCGAAATTTGCGTCTACGAAGGAATTTCGATCCGCGCGAGAGTCTCGTTCGCCTCGATCGCAACTGCTCGTCTCGAAAATGACGTGAAGTCGATGGAAACGACGAGTCGAGCAAATGAAACTGACGATTCCTCGTCAATTTAAGGTTCCATCAGTTTGAAAGCTTTCAGACCTTTGTCTCCCCGTCTCTCTGCTTTCTCTCCTCTTCTTTCTACCGAGCTTTCGTTTCGGGACAACGAAACTGAAAATTCCGAAATTGTACTGAAATTTGATTACATTAATAATCGTACTATATCGTACCCTCGATCTATACGAGACATTGTTTTTCTGCAAATTGAATAAATCATATGGCATATTTCTATGCGAATTCGCGTTTTATATTGTAATAAAAAAAAAACTGAGATTAAATAGAGATCGAGTATGGATATTTGGATATTTTGTATAACTTCGTGTATGCATTCTGTGTATTGTTGCATTCTTAAAATTCGTAAAAATGACACTATGATGTCTAATTAACAGCAAAATGTGCCGCCACGATTGTTATTTTCAAATTAATCAAAATTCCCTATAAAATGTCTCAAATCCTTCCTTTTCTAATTTAAATACTTGAAATTTGCAGTAGAAGTAAATAGAGTTTTAATTAATCTTTTACATTTCATATTTTTATATATTTTTATTATTGTGGTATTTTTTTTTTTTTTGTGTTGTTTACTGTATTTTAATAATATTTACTGATATTATTATAATTAATATATTACATTATTTTATTGTAATTATAATTAATATTAATTATAATAATAATAATGATCTGTATTTTATAATAGTTATACTAATTATTGGAAAACAGTAAATATGTTATCAAATATTACGAAAGTTAAGTTTTCAAGTTTTGTGCGCGAAAAGTACTTTCTAAATCACTGTGTGCCACTGATGGCGTAACTCGAACGTAAATGAAGAAATAATTGTAAGATTGCCGACGGAAAAGTCGAACATAAAAAAATTATGAGTGGTTCTAATTCAATAACGAAGAATTATGAGTACTATTACACGAGTACGAGTTAAGACTTTCTACAGCTCGCTCCTGCTACTTAAAATTATCCGAGAGATTAAATTCAAAGTAATTTCGCTCAATTAACGAATTACACGGTGCCCGATCTTTAGAGACGCCTTGAAGCTCCGAAGCCGGCGAACTGCTCGATCCCACCGCTCTGTATGAAAAGTTGAACCTGACATTTTCACTCGCGATGAATTTCTCATCAATCATCGCCGCGCACGGGTCGAAATTCCAACTCTGACCGAGCGAAGATAATCGTCAGCTGTTTCAAGATTAATTTAACTGAAAAAGTATCGAAGCGGATGATTCTAGCAATTACATTTTTATACTTGGTAAGAAATTACATCAATTAATTTTGCAAAAAAAAAAATATATATATACATATTGTTCGTACAATTTCACATTTTGACGTACAAAATTGAAAAAATGGAAATTAAGTTTGTTTCATACTTCTAGTTCTCGAATATTGCTGCATGAATTTTTTGTAAACTTTCGCAGTCCAAACAATCCATATATTATACTTTACATTCAATATACAAGGAAGAATATATTTTTCCATTTTTACATTTTTGTTTTCTCAATGTTTGATATTTCAAACTAAAAATGCACAATGCAAAATGTGCAAATATAATGTTTTTAATTTCTTCCAGATACATTGTTTCTCTTTGGATATTTTTATTTTTATTTCTTTTTTTTTTGCAATAATTTATTCCCAAATAAAATCAAATGTTGAAACCAAATATCTGAAGAGTACGTACATTTTAATAATATTTATTGAATTATAATATCCGTTTACAAGTAGAACAGAATTAAACACACGCGCAATGAAGTAAGTAGAATATACAATCATAAGTCAGACAGAACACTACATAAATATGCATAAATACATATATATATATCTTCACGTTTGAACTATTATTATTTTTTAAACTTTATATTCCTGAATACTAAACAATTTGAATTATTAATTATCGATTAATTATAATCATAGTTATCATCTCTGTCATTAATAAAATAAAATTTAAATGTGCAAATAGATTAATAGATAAACGATTGCACACGAGGACATTTCAGATTGTCGGCCAAATTAGAGTGAAAACAGAAACGAGCGCGATCATTTCCAAAACGTCGAGAAGAGCCGAACTCGACATGGTTTTACTCAATTCAATTAATTGTTCCTGACGACTTTGTATCACGTGGCTGCAATAAATAAACTGAGAAAGAACGTAGAATCGCAACGATATGAGTTTGTTAATTACACACCATTTATTTATTTACTCCATTTATTTATTTATTCAATTTAATTCATTTTATCACTGAAAGTGATTTTAGCGGGAGTAACGCAGAAAATCGGGCCTCTTCAGGTGCAACGCTAATGCAACGAAAATTAACGATTGGTTGATTTGGGTCACGTGATTCGTGAGGGGGCGTGGGGTAGACCTCGAGTAGAAGTGGCGTTGTCTGGTACTGAGCGATCGCGCCTGTAATTTGTTTTCTATCGATTTAAATGTTTGCGTATCAATAAAATTTTATGGCAAAAAAGTCGTCTTCGTTTCCTAGTCGGAACAGTTGTTTCTGGGCCTTTCAGAGAGACGAATCGTACTGGGGTACAAGTCGTACAATTCTTTTTATTCCATGTCACTAACTCATTATCATTAAAAGGATTAGCTTCGGTATCGTGACTCGCTATATTTCAATGGATAATTTTATATTCTAAATTACCGCGAAATTATAGTAATTTTAATACAATAGAAATAAATGTTATAACAAAATTTTATAATCAGACAAAATACCTTTCACGTTATAGTATATTATGGCCCTCTGACTCAGAGGAAGACTGTCAATGATCGGGCAAAGCTTGTAAATCCGTACTCGAAAACCGATTAAGAAGATTTTCCAATTTTCCCGCTATCTATTTCGTACGGCTCACGCGATTATCGTCTGGCTGGCAAACGGCCGAAATTAATATCAGAAAGCTTACGATTTGCGCGAATTACCGTTTATTGGAGTCAAATGAAGCCGAACGATCCCTTTGCACTGCATGATTTCCCGTGTAATGTAATCCACTTTCGCATAACGTGGGTGAAAACGCATCTCCTTTGAACCAAAGTGCAAACGAAAGGGGAGCAGGAAGAAGGGAAAAAATTTTCAAAGATCTTCATGATCGTACGTTCCATTTGCACGTTCCATTCGCGGAAGCAGTTATAAGATAACAATCGCGTAAGCGGTTCTCTAGATTACACTTTGACTTTTTAATTGGCATAACATCACTTGCGTATATAACGCAATTCCAACAGTAAATGATATCAGACGTGGATCGTGGAGTTCATCTTAACAACTGCTATGAAAAAATATATAAAATTCCATTTCATTTGATTTAAAAAATTTATTCCATCACTCGAAAATATAAAATGTAACTAACATCATATAATGTACCCCTTTGTACCAAATTTGTAAAAATATTTCTTTCGTCGATTTTGCGAGATATATAAGGATATATTTCGTATATATGTCTATAGTTTTCATTAAATCTTCGTGAAATATTAAAGATTTATATTAAATAAATAATTGTTATCGTCATAATATTGATAATGAATTATAGAATTTATATTATTTGTCATAACCAATGCACCGCATTGCATAATTCTAATAAAATTGTTAAAAATTGAAGATAAATTTGACAATTTAATATTGACAATAATTTAAAATAGTTGAAAATGTAGTTAGTTAAAAATTGTTTTTAAAAATATTTAATAAAATATAAATCATTTATACCTAAAACCATGTATTAATAATTTAAAAATTTTTATGCACTACATATTTAAAGGTCGTGATAAATCGGTAAAACATGGGTAGAGCTTTTTCTGACGTACATGCAGTAAAATTCCCCGATAACAAAATAGCTAATAATATTCCAAAAAATGCTTCAATTCGACAAACAACGTTTCTCGAGTCTCTCCCTCCATATTTTCTTTCTTTTCAACTCGTAAGTCTGGAATACTCAACGCGTGAATCTCGCATCAACTTTTTCCTTCCGATTGAAATTTTCATTTGAACCCGAGCGGACAACGATGTACGCAACGTTTGCTCGTCCGATTGATGTCAATATTAACCTACTTATGTTTGCGCGAGCGTCATCTGTTTCGCGAAATCTCGGCGCTAATAATCGATTCCGGGATCCCTGGAACTCGTCCCTGGTGGCCCCCGAAATTTCTACTCGCCGATGGCGATTCGATTCTCTCCCTTGCGAGTTTCTTTTATATCTTCTATACCTATATGACGAGCAGCGTCGAGGAAGACTGGGCGAAGTTTTGGGCCGACGTTCGCCGAGCGAAAAGTTCGAAATTGGCCGAGGAAAGTTTCGAAATAAAATGGTTAACGCGTCAAGGTTATGTATAAATTTCTGGAAGAAATTTACAAATTGTGGAAGACGAACGAGAAAGAATTATTAGGAATTAGTTTTCACAGTCAGAGTTGGAAAAAAAATTATTGGCAATAGAATGTTAAATATCAATAAATTACCACGAGTGATTTATAAACTAAAGATCACCCAATTATCTCAGTTTCTTCTCTCAAACAACACGTTCGAAACTTCCTTAATACGGTAATGTGATTAAAAAAAAGAAAAAAGAAGAATTGAATTTAATTCAAACGAAATGTAATTTAACGAATTTAATTTTGAGCTGGTTGAATATAATTTTGACCTTAATTTATGTACTCGGATATTGATACACGTATGAATTTAATTTATAGAAAGAGATGCTAAATTGCAACGAGTATCGTGTAGAACAAATCGTCAAATACCAATATACTAACATAATAATACTATCTAAAATGACATAAAAATTTTTATTTTTTAATCATATATTAACTTTATATATTTTTAGAGATTTGAACGATTTTTCGCGAAACGCTTGCGTTTTCCATTGTATTGAAAATTTTCCCTCGTATTGTAGAATTGTGTACGTATCTCTTCCTGAATAATAAATGTTTTCCCGCATAAATGCATCGGATCTCGTCGAATAATGTTTCCCTTCGTGATACACAGTCGAGAATATCTTAAGTCCACCGAGCAGTGATATAGAGTGATCGTTTACTTATGCGAACAAACAATGATTTGTCCGACAATATTTGATCCTGTACGTATGCAGCGGCAGTGAACCTTGTCGGTTCTGCGGACGATAAATATTGCAAAATGGATTGCGTGTCGGATGAGATACGACGTTTGACAGTATTCGACAACCGCCTCGATTATTCATGACCTATCAATGCAGCATGAATGGTGACATACAGTGGCTCGTCGAAAGTGTTCGATGTACTTATTACAGAAAAAATCTCGGTACGATTCGTCTCATTGAAAGGTCCAGAAGCAACTGTTCCGACTGGGAAACGAAGACGACTTTTTTGCCATAAAATTTTATTGATATGCAAAACAAATTACAGGCGCGATCGCTCAGTACCAGACAACGCCACTCCTACTCGAGGTCTACCCCACGTCCCCCTCACCAATCACGTGACCCAAATCAACCAATCGCTAATTTTCGTTGCATTAGCGTTGCACCTGAAGAGGTCCGATTTTCTGGGTTACCCTCGTTAAAATCACTTTCAGTGATAAAAGTACATATTACATTGCGTTGCGTAAAATATTTCGAAAGTTTGTCAACTGAGAAATGGTTGCTACAACAGTGACAGATGAAAAGACTCTCGTATCATAGGGTATCATAACACGATAAAGTTTGATTTCACTGTTCAACGTGAAAGTTACTGGCACCATTGGTGAAAGATACTTTTACAAAATTACAATTTAAAATTTATAAAATTAATTTCGTGCAAATTTTTGATAACACTGGAACTGTAGAAGGAATAAAAAATTTCTCAGACGTACGATTATGATTCTTAAATTTAATTCCAATTGTCCAAATTGATGATACTGAAACGCTGAAAAAAAAAATTAAACTTTCGATCACGCTCGAGAGGAATAAATAATTCGTCAAACGTACAAATGGAATCCCTAAATCAAATTTCGTTCGACCATTCAGTGATGCTAAATTTCTAAAAAGAGGCGAAAAATTAAATATTTGGGGCATGGAAATCAAATCCTGAAACCTAGTTCTATCTGAATTTACCAACGATGCAGAAGCTCTAAAGAAAATGAAAAGGAATTTATCAGGCGTGAAAAATAAAATTCTATCAAAATATTCTCGACGACACGGAAACTTTCAAAAGATACAAAATTTACGTGGAGATAAAATTCTTAAACTTAATTCTGTACAAACGTTCAAAACGATGAAAAATTTGCAAAAGCTAACGAAAAGCTAAATATTGCAAAATAAGCAAAAAAAAAAAAAAGGAGAAAGAAAAGAATTAGAACGAGTTAATGAACTCGATCATTTACACGTCGATTACCGTATCAAGCGATATCGAACCTGTAATCACATCGTTATTTGACCGGCGGCGTATCAAATCTGAATTAGTACCGCCCATGTACCACCAGTTTCATGGAAGTTAACGAAGCGAGTAATTCGCCAGCATTACTATAATTCCGGGAGATTTATGGCCAGAAATGTACCATTAATTTATAGACCAACGTCTATAGTGGTCAAACTTCCCACAGAAACGATGAAAGTAAGGTGTGAGTTTGATCTGTCCGTTTGCGAACGATTTGCTCGTTCAATAGAGAATCATTTGAGAGTTTTATGCAACGCTTTCTGCTGTGAATTTGAAAACACAAAGTTGAAGAACGTCTAGAAAGTTTACGTCAGTCTTAACGTGAAAACGAAATTCTACAAATTCTCTACGAACTCGTGAGAGCTATAAATTAGCGGATAATCAATGTTTTCGTTCGAGAAACAATGAATTGTACGAATTTTAAGACATCACTGTACAGGCGAAACTTCAATTTTATTTTGTATTTATTTTGGTATTTTCAATTTTGAAAAGAATCTTTTTAATATCTACAAAGGTGTTTGAATTTATAAAATTTTTAAAAATCGAATAAGAATCGAAAGGAAAGCTAATTAATAATCCTACATGTTTAAAAATTAATTACTAGATATGGCTTATTACATATTTCCCCAACTAGCATGATAAAACAGGGTACTCTGTCAAAACTATTTTAAATCGTGGAGAACAATCTGTTGTTCTGTACGATCAATATTTCACAATACCATACTGTAATACCATAAGATTTCAGGTCTATTCCTGATAAATATTATTTACCGTTGATAAAGTGACAAGTGAATAGTCCAAATGTTGATAAAACATGCTTCACAATTTTCTATTGGCGAAAGTCTCGTGATTTCTTTCTCACCTATGTCAGAGACGAGGTATTTAAATAAACTTTTATATGACTCACTAAGAAATGGCACTTTGACTTTTCTTTTCGACATTGCAAAAAGTTGGGTTAAAATTTTTTATTATGTAAGTATTTCAGATCACAGGCCCGTAAGATGTCTGTCTATTCATATACCTCGTCTGTGCCTATGTTAAAAATTATTAATACAAGCATCGACTAATTAGAACAGACTAGACTTTCAATCCTTTTCTCATGTCCCTTACCATTTTCAGCCTACCATATCGATTTAGCCAAGTTTTGCACCTCAGCGCTACTGGTAACATCTTGTTACATCTGCACCGAAAATTATTTATTCAATCGAACGTGAACGGTTTCGCATCTGCATTACACATTTTTAAAAAACGATCTACCTATATTCCAACAGAGTTAAAAACTAACTGTCCAAATATTTCACTTTTTGAAAAAATACAATATTTATTATTGTCTCAAGCTAATGGAGGTTATAAAACAACAAAACAATTATCAAGTTGTTAATTACTGTAATGGAAAAAGTACTGACAAAGACTGTCACTTGGTTTGCATCACTGATATTAGCGAATTTTCAAAATTTCAGACTTTTGTCGACTCCCAAGGTTGGGAGCTCGTTATAAAATGAATCTTCGTCAAGTACGCATCGACCTGACGAAACTTTCGAACTGAATTTTTAAAAAATATTTCTGAATATTCTAATTGCGCAATCAATAATCTAATTGTTCAATCATTATTATTCGCGATGACTACGCATCGTTGTGAATTACATGAACTAATCGGCTGCGATCGCGGTTTAATTTTTCTGTAATTAAAAGATTTGTTAAATTGTTAGGGAGATCATTGATTTCTAAAATTGTAGACAGAACTTTTTTTTTACGATAATGTAAATATTATTTGAACATTGTGGAAGATCGTAGCCTTTAATTTTTCAAAACGTATGATTTACAAAATCTAAAATTATGGATCTACAGATTCTACACGTCCTTTTTGATTAATTCGTTCGTACTTGAAGTATTTAGTTCGTTCGTACCTCAAGTACTTAGTTCGTTCGTACTCCAAGTACATAGTTCGTTCGTACCTAGTGTTCAGTTCGTTCGTACTTAAAATGAAATTTAAACGTTCTTATCGTTCGATCGATAAAAATCTGAATTGCGGATCTTCCGATATCGATAGGATTAAACTTGCTCTCATCGTCGTATCTAATCGCTATATCTGACAAAAATAACATTAACTCTTCTTATTCCTCTTCCGTCAATAAATTGTCATTTGGTTACTAAGGTTCAAAATCAAAACGAGATATTGCTTCAGTGTGGACAAAATATTCTATGAAATATTCAATCTTCAACAATAGACTACAAAAAATGTTGGTCGATGTCGCTTCAGCTCGCCTCGCAGGTCAATTACGTACGTTTAGCATAGTAACACGGTCCCCGCTTCGACCACATTCATGTTTGTTTACCACGCGATCTCTCGGCAAGCGGAGATTTCATTAAAGTAGTGGGAGACGAACGAGTACATACTCGTTCGTTCGGCCTGAATATGTTATGACAATCATGCGGCCTTCGCCGCACGTCATCTCCAGTCTCAATCGCTATCTAAAAATGATCAGTGCACATTTTCCACTCCTAGTGAATTTGCACAATCAATTAAAATACTCCCCGCCACTTACAAAGCAATTTTAGGTTTATTAATCAGCGTGAACTTGTCAATTCCGTGCAGACGATCGAAATCGAGTGAAGAGCGACTCTTTACTGGGCAATTAACCTCGACAGCGGTAATTCGAATAGAACTTAACCTAACCACGCTCTGACCAGTCTACAATCAAAGCGGAGTGCAACATAGAAGCGACAAATACGAGTCAGAGCATGGACTTCGTTCAACTTTTCCTCGCCGTTGTTGCCATATTCCTGGCGATCTATTATTATTATCAATCCAAGTATGACTTTTGGAGGAGTCGCGGCATACCCGGGCCAAAACCGCACATGTACATCGGCAACTTCATAGACGTAGTTACTAAAAAACGCGCGATATGCACGATCGTGAAGGATCTGTACGACGAATTTAAGAACGAACCGGTCTTTGGAATATACGAGGGGACTACGCCGGTCCTCGTCATTAACGACTTGGACGCGATCAAGGACGTCCTCATCAGAGACTTTTCCGTATTCGTCGACCGAGGATTCCAAGTATTTACAGAGGTATTCTTGTTTTGAATTTATTTCACACTTTCCTTTCCTTCGAATTTCATTGAATGCGTGACTTTTCGGAATTAGGACGTGTAATTTATTTTTTTCATTAGAATTATGATTTATTTCACGCTGCGAAGCTGTCTTGTGAATGAAGATGCGTTTGTTCGCTGTGAGGCATCGTGTGTGATATAATAAGCTATCGTGTATAGACGTATTAGAGATTGAGAACAGTACAGTCACTTATACAATTATGCGGGTACTTTTTATGTGCTGATAATTAATACTACGATGAGTTTCAGATTTGAAACGAATTTAGAAACATTATGTAGAAATTGAAAAATAGTTGATAGAAATAATGTTTGATAATAAATTCAATCGGAATTCATTTTATCAATGAATCTCAACGATCTGTAGAATTGTCTTTGGCATTTGTCATGTGTTTATTTACACTGTACACTATTTTTACTGATTAAATATGATACCGCGAATTTCAGTTTCGATTTAAAAAAAAAAAAAAGAGAAGAATCCTAGTCCTGTGAAATTCGAATTTGAAATTTTAATTTTTGGAGGTTGATAAATGCAAGTCATGTATAATGTAATAAATTACGATAATTAATGTTTACGTAAGAAGATTGAGAAGAAAATTGCAAGAGAATCGCATTAATTATGAAAAATTCGATATTATTTTTTCTTCGTTTATACTCGTTTTTTTCATTTTAATGCGTTTGTATAAATATGAATATTTATTAGTAAACTTTAATATTCAATAGGAACAATATTTAAAATAATGCTTAATATGTTCATACTATACGCTATTTTTAACTAAATATATGCTTGCAGTGAGTATCTTATTTCCAAATTGGTTTCAAACTTTATCAACATCATCAAGTATAAACACATTCATTATATTAATTAAATAACAGAATTTGAGAATATTAAATTTGACAGGATCCTGTACATGTAAATTCTACTACATTCAAATTTGGTTCGAATATCTCTTTAGAAGAGAAAGAATCAGTCAACATTGATGCAGAAAATTTACTGCAACTTTCGAAAATCAAAACAACAATTGAAAGGTCACAAGATCACTTTTTTGCGTCCAGCATTGAAGATCACATGAAAGATCACCTAGCAAAATCACAATTCTTGGAAGATTATTAACAGAGAATTTCTCGCGCAGGCAGACCCGTTGTCGCAGCATCTCTTCCTGCTGGAACCCGAGAGATGGCGACCACTGAGGGTCAAACTGTCGCCGATATTCACATCCGGCAAGCTGAAAGAGATGTTCCCGCTCGTGGTGGAGTGCGCGGGAAATTTGGAAAAATATCTGAACAAAATAACGGAGGACGAAACGCCGGTAGAGTGCCGCGATCTGGCTGCAAAATTCACGATCGACGTGATCGGCAGCTGCGTGTTCGGCGTCAGCACGCACGCTCTCGAAGACGAGAACAGCGAGTTTCGAAAAATGGGCAAACGAATCAGTACGTCTAGTACGAAACAGAGAGTTCGCGAGGCTATTATGCAGTTCATGCCGTCGGTGTATGAAGTGATCGGTCACTTTTTGCAAATGAAGGACATAGACGCGTTCTTCATAAATCTGGTACGCGACACGATGAGGTACAGAAAGGAGAATAACGTGATCAGACCGGATTTTATTCACATGTTGATGGAATTGAAGGAACACCCGGAGAAGGTAGATAGTATCGGTGAGTGAGTGAACAAACTCATATAAAAATTTTAATAACACATCGTTCTTTCGTAATGTTATATAATTTAATCAGTTACAATCAATTACAAAATTTAAACATCTTTCGGATGATCGGTACGGGCCGTTTCTCACTAATTTTCGTATCGAAAAGTTGTTTAAATAGAATTTTCAACGTTCACGAAAGCACTTTTCTACGAAAATTCTTTTTTTTTTTTAGTTATGTATTTTCAAACACGTAAATTTGCATAAAGATACAGACGAATAATTAATATTGATGCCACGAACAAAATATTTAATTTACTCAAGCAAGTCGCTATTTCTGATACAAATGTTAAGTAGAGTAGATGGGACGCGTGTAACAAGATATCGTACTTTACAGAATTAACCGACATTTTGCTCACCGCGCAAGCGTTTGTTTTTTTCGTTGCTGGATTTGAAACCTCTTCGTCGACGATAGCGCACACGCTTTACGAATTGGCGCAAAACCACGAAGTACAAGATAAATTGCAAGAAGAAATTCGAAATGTGTACAGCAAGAATGGTGGAAATCTGACGTACAGAGATATCAAAGGAATGAGTTATTTGGACAAAGTGTTTAAAGGTGCGCACGAAAACGTGTTTTCCACGGACATTGAAACAGTTTCACTGTTTCAATGATATTCTCAGAGATAAACATTCATAAATATGAAATAAATATTCTATGTATACATTCGCAATTTAATTACATTTTCAAAAATATGAATTTGCATATAGATCTGCAATTTACTGATCTCCAGACTCAAATTGTCTACACTTTTTTCCACAGAAACGTTAAGAAAGTATCCGATACTGCCCATGTTAAACAGAAGAGCAATGGCCAATTACACGTTCAGAGACATGAAAATCACCATACCGAAAGGAACAAAAATATGGGTACCAGTGTACGGATTTCAACACGATCCGAATATTTATCCGGATCCTGAAAAATTCGATCCGGAGAGATTCAACGACGATGCTGTTGCTGCTAGACATCCTATGAGCTTTCTACCTTTCGGCGACGGGCCAAGAAATTGCATTGGTAATATTATAACAAAATATTATACATAGACATCGGATCATTGCCACGATATGAAATAGCAATTTTCTTTCACAAGAAAAAATTATTCAGAACTGAAAAAATGACAAATAGTATACTACAAAGTATAGACTTTGTACGTAATAAATGATATTTATTGCATATTTATTCAAAACTCAAAATTTTACAAATTCAATGTTATCAAGAAAGCCTTCATTTCGTCTCCTATATTTCATCGACTAATCCTCATATTTAAATCAATGGTAAAAAAGTAAACTTTAAAAGAGAAAATTTCAATCTTGATTTCAATCATGGAAAAGAATTTTTCAACGTTTTCTGAGAAGAATTAAATTTTGACAATTCGAGAACAAAAATATCTTCATTTTCCTCTTTTTTCAAACGTCGACGATTTTCCGTCATTATTTCTTCAGTTATGCTTCTTACTGAGAATAAGATTAAAAACTTGGTTATTACAACAACTTAATAACACATACAATGTATCTAGCACGTTCGTATTCTTATTAATTCGTATTATAATTTCATTGTTTAATTTTAGTGAATTAATTAATTGATCAGAGAGTTGAAGAATTTTTTCATTTCATAGAACTTTTATTGTAAAACTTCTATAAATTTCTATCTTACAGGATAATTTTTGAAAATTACTTTCAGGTGCTCGGTTCGCGCATTACCAAAGCAAGGTTGGTCTCGCAACGATTCTCCGCAATTACAAAGTCGACGTTTGTGAGAAAACCACGATCCCATATGAAGTAAATAAACTTTCTTTTCTTATGCAGCCCAAAGGAGGAATAAATTTAAAGCTGACCAGAGCGTAAAGTTGATTTAAAAATAATTAATCTTACACGTAAAATTAACGCAAATAATTTCTCCATTATATCGCAAATTTTGCAATTTTATCGTGTAAATAACTACATAAAAGAGTAAATATATTTATCCACGTTTTAAGAAATATCGATTTTTCAGTACACACGTACGTACAAAACTTAAATTTGAACTTCGATTATCGTGAATTTTAATCAACTTCGTATCACAAAGATAATGATAAACATCTTGTTTCAAAACGATTCCACTCTCTTCAACTTAATATTTCATTAATCTTAATTCTCGGATCTTTGATCCGAGAATTAAGATTAATAAAAAAAAAAAGATTGTTTTTTCAATTATGATGTATTATATTATCATGATATGTCAACAAAAGATTAATTAGTTCATTCTAGAAAGACGGATTTCTCGCATCTTATTATTTTCTTTGATATGCAATAGCGATTCAGTATAGGGACAGTTTCAATTAAAACTAATTTTTTTTATGAAATTATTAATAAAATTTGGAACTTATCGTAAAGAAGAATTTATTATAAAATATATATATTGTATAATAAATATAATGAAATATAAATATAAAATTTACATTACCCTCTATTAAACATGATAATATTCAATTTAAAAATGAAAAATTTAAACCTGCTAAATTTTTCAATCAGATTATATTTTTGAATTCAATAATCAATCAATGTAAAATATAAGAAATAGGATTAAATGAAATACAAAATAAAAAGTTACTTACATTACTGGCTTTTGAAATACTAGGTTCTTTCCAGCAAGCAGAAAAAAAGTGTGAACAGCCTTTAACAAAACGTGTAATATTATAATTTGTAACTTATCATATTATGAAATATGTAATTAATATATTTAGTTACTTACATCACTGATTTTTGAAGCACTAGGTTCTTTCTAGAAAGCAAAAAAAGAGTGGAAGTTGTGAACAGCCTTTAACAAAACGTGTAATATTATAATTTGTAACTTGTCATATACAAAATATATAATTAATATATCTAAAATATTATTATACATTATAAAATATTTCTAAAGAAATTAATTGTCAAATGTCTGTAAATATCCTGTAATATTGAAATTGTAAATTTAAGTACTAAATTTTCAAATATATATTTCATGTTGGCATAATATGGCACGCTTTCTTTATCAACTGAACAAAGTTGCGCAGTACACAAAAGATGTAATGCGCAGAACACGGTCAAACCTCTTCTTGAAAATTCTGGAAAATTATTGGACAAAAATGTAAATATGGATTAAATACTAAATAAATGTTAACATTTTTATTCAATAAAAAGAAATAAAACAAGCATATAAATACATTTTTCTTCGTCGGAATAAATAAAAAATTGTTAGTCGTTAATCATGGCGATATACTCTTGAATTTTGCATTGTCTCCCTAATGTTTCAAATTTGACTAATAATTACGATTATTATAATGCTAATATAACGTATACATATATTTTGTACGTATAATATATGTACAAAAGTGTTCAAATTTAAATGTTTTCAAGAATCACTATATACAATATGGAGACACGTACCTACATTCACTTCTAACCTACATCATCAATCATTGAATCGAATATATAAATGTAATAAGTCATTACTACTAACTCGTTTCAAAAAAGCGTATTGTTCTAAATCGCAGACGTAATGTAAAAACAAATCACAAAGGTATCGATTGCAATCCTTACCTGACAAAATTACTGCGTGATATTTTTCTTCTGCACTCTCCCGCCAAACACTTCTACGTTACGTTGCAGCTATAGCTGATCGATCACGAAAAATATCGAATTGACGTTCGATAATCATAGCAACTGTATTACGTATTTCTCCGTCTCGTGGCGCTGTAGTCAGTGCGCGTGCATACTGTATAAAGTGTGCATCGTTCTAATCAAATTAAAAAGTAAATAACCACTTTCTACAATTTCTCTCGTCTATTGAAGAAAATTGATTTAACGAAGTCTGTAATATTATTGTTTAAACTTTGTCCTAAATTGAATATGCGTGTTTCAACTCTGATGAATTTAAATTGAATCTAGCAGTGAGTAACGAAGTGAGTAACCTAGTAACTCACTTATTTAACAAAATTTTCCTATTAATATTATTCGCAATATAGACGTTACTCGAAATTACGAATTATAATTAATCGTTTAATATTAAAAATAATCCTGCTGACTTCATCGTCTTTGATGATTGAATTGGATATGATATTACGTGTCCGCCAAAGCAAATGGCAGAGGGCGTAAGAAACACTTCGGTGCTTTCAAAGTCGATATTTCAGAACGCGAGACAAGAAATTTTGTTTTAGTCCACGCAAATATTTTATTATATTGTAATCGTACGTTAATTCTTCGTATTTAAAACAAATGTTTAAGAATCAATCTTGGCATGAATGAATAATACGACGTTACCGACATATCAGAATCGGAAAAACTAGAGCCAATAAATCGGTAGAATGTACGATTACATAACGCCATGTTCGATTTTTGTCATCGCAGTTGACGACATTTTTTTACTTGCTAGGCTATTTCAATTGAACTCGGCAAATTTTCATTTTCAAAAATATAAATGTTCCATGATTTTTATCTATTTCACTAAAGTAAGATTTTTACTAAGACCTCACTTACTAAAATCAAATCTTCAAATTAATTATAAAGTGAACAGATCCAACATACTTCAGGAATCATTAGATTTTCAATTTCTAGATATTTTCTCTCAAATATTGGATTCGAATTACAGTTTCATTACTATTAGAGTTTATTAAACTCTCAATTTTTGCTATTATTAAAGTCGTAAATTTAATATAATTATATCTTCTTTTTTTAGAGATTCTTCACTTCCATCATAGGATTTTTTCCAATTTCTGATGAGTTCTTCCGGGCAAAGGTAACAATAATAATCATACTCTTCGCATCGAATGGTGAGTTGCATGCATTTTTATTCCTCTGGTCATCTAATCATCTCGTAGGACGAAACGACACGGATGATTGGTTGTATTACATAGTTTTTTTCTTTTTGCGAGCATAGTGACCGAGATTTATATACCTACGAATAGTAACATTTTATTTATATTAATCTTTTATTTATTAGCTCAGGATCTTCTTGCATGTCGCGTTTTTTAACGATTGAAATATTAGTTTTGAGTGAAATCGCAATTATATTTGCAAAAGTTATTGTGAAATTAAATATTGAAGTTTAAATTGAATATCTTTCAACTCTTCGCTACAGCAAAAGTTACAACTATCTTGAGGAATGGTAATATCTTGAA
The DNA here is from genome assembly GCA_032399605.1 of Melipona beecheii. Taxonomy (NCBI): domain Eukaryota; kingdom Metazoa; phylum Arthropoda; class Insecta; order Hymenoptera; family Apidae; genus Melipona; species Melipona beecheii. Next base: position 3,583,533 of record JAUCMO010000504.1, on the reverse strand, counting down.
GAATTTAAGCTCGAGTTTAAATTCAAAGACATTAAAATTCAATTCTCGCTGGACTAAGATGCACAAAATATCAAATGCAAGAAGAGACTTCGCCCAGGCGGATTACAGAATTAAAGCAGCAAGTTTTGAACATTTTTTTCTATTCAAAAATATGAAGCTTTGATGAAGGAATAGCCTATACTTATTTCTATTCGTGCTATTGTTAGTTTGAAAATAATTATTATATTTACATTTGCATTTTTCAAATAACTAATGTTCTCGATAAAATTCCTTTCTCGCACAGTAATTTTATTATTCAAACAATTATTCTTCTTTCAATAATTTATTAAATTATTAAAGTAAACTATAGTAATAGTTCCAGTAATATAAAGTTACATTGAACTTGCTTTTTCATTTGGTTTCGAATAAATTGACAATTTTTCTCTCTAAATCAAATTTTAATAAACATCTTTCCATTCTAATAGAATTTTCAATAATTTATTAAATTAGTAAAGTTTCACATAGAGTTCTAGTAATTTCAAGTAAAATGAAGGATTGGTGTACTAATTATCTTTTAGCTCAGGATTTTCAGGTTTAATTATTTTCATGTTCATTACCAAGATCTTGTTTACGTGCTCAGGTGCTACTTGGATAAGAGAAAGGCAATATGCATGATGATCATAGTTCATAAGCTTAATAATTTCTTAGCGACTGACTATGGTTAATGAATCATGCACGACGTAATTTTCACATTGTGTATGTATGAATAGGTCGTGGAATTACGTCTTTTCGTTAATACTCAAAAAATTTGCAAATATATGTAAGACTAAATAACATTAACATTATAACAAATACCAAACTTTGCATCATTTATCCAAATAGTATCATATTTTTTAGAAAACACATCTACTTTTTAAATTATAAATCACTAGGGCGTGGATTTCTATATAAATTCACGCTTTTGAAAATAAATAGTGTATAATATTTTTATTATAAATTTATCTAAATATCACAGATCTTTAAAATATAAAATCTCATTGGAAAATTATAGAAATACTATAGACCAAATATTATAGAAAAAAACAATGCTTTGAATATCCTACACACATATATATTTCTTCATATTATACGTATTCTGTGAGTTACGTGTAATATTGTGTACTAAAATTTTGTATGAATGCAAAAGAACTTTCAATCTGCTAATTACATATGAAAAATTTTTACCATTAAATTCAGACTTTTTTCGCGTTTCACGCAATGATCATTAGCCATAATCGGTCGATTTTAGGAAAATACGGGTTTCAGAGACGTCCTGGGATGTTTTTCCTAGTGTAGGCTCTTGCACCCGGGTGGTGTGTGTGAGAACCGTGGAGAGAGTGTGTTGGTGTGCTTGTACTTTGAAATTTTTTTACAGGTTTAAAACAGGATTTTCCATAAGCGTCAGAGATTTTTCGATCAATCGAAACAGGTGAAAATCACATACAATAAAAAAACGAATCACCTCTTCGTTATATTTGTATAAACATGCGTCAGACGTAGGCGTATAGGAAATCCCGTTTTTGGATGGGTAGGTAGTATATTTTGGTGTGAATGTTATTATAATTATAAGTAGGTGGGGGCAGGACAGGTTGGCACAGTCTTTGACCGAGTAAAGATCGACGCTGAAACGCAAGAGTGGAATACTTCACTCGCTTCTGGGTTTGTCTATCGATTTTTCAAATTTATTGTCACAATCGTGGTCGCGAGATGGGTCTCGAAACGATCGTTCGATTTCAGATTTTCAGATTTCAAATATTTAAACATTTTACAGATCTTTAACCGATTTGCTAGTTAAAGATAGATTATTTCTAAAATATTTACTGTGTTTCCTAAATTTGTTAAATAAATAACAAAAATCACTATGTGAATAAAACTTATTCTGATTATGATTATAAGAACATATTTTAATATATAACATACGTAGTATAACGTAGTAAATTTTGTGATTCTTTTGTTCAGAATTTATTCGCGTCTTCCAGTAAACAAATACAAAAAGCCTCGTCTTTTTCAGACTCTTCATCACTTTAACTACTAAATTAATCAATACCCGTAAAACGTTTCAAATCCTTATTTTTCTTTGGATATTTAAAACTTGACAAATGTATGTAGACTTCTGTGTCTAACTGAATATACGAGCAACGATCATTTTGATCATTGCTCGTTCACATGTACGTGGGTGATCAGTTTCGCGATTCCTTCTCGAGCCTAGAGTGAAGTTTCAGCGGGCATGGCGTCCGAAGAAAGAAGAGGCCATAAGCTGAAAAGGCCCGACAAACTGTCAATCAAGAGGGCAACTATCGATGACTTCCCATCCTGTGAATAGGAAATCTAACCAGAGCATGGGAGGTCATTCTTATTTCTACTTTGTCACTATGCTTAGTGTTTGTAGTATTTTGTATTTCAGCCCATCTCAAAATTATTTATTACTGAAGAAATTCGATACATTTGTTATCCAACAAATTTGAAATTTGGGATTTCTGAATCGAAGATTAATTCAAGTTAAAATTAATTCAGTGTTTGGTTATTTCAAACAAAGTTAAATTTTAATTTTAAACAACGTGTATCGATGTGATACAGGCTTTTCCTTACGCTCGTTTGTCCATCGTACAGAACATCGTACGTAATATAAATGAATTATTCAGTGAACTGTTTTTCATTACTTACTTCGCTTTGACGGTAGGAGAAACTCATCGACGCGATCCTTATCACTTTTCCGGCCCCTTGGTCGCGTGTCATTTGCCTGAGTGGTTGCCGATTGAAAGTGGCCGCGATCCTAATGGCGTTTCGCGGAATTTGCAGGGCAAAATTGGTGGGAAATGGAATTAAAGGGCGCCGATAGAAATCGACGCGACGGTATTTACAAATAAGCTGAATATTATCGCGAATCGACAGCGTTATTTATTTGTCAATCCTGGCTAACTTTGCTCAATTTTCGACGACTATTTGCGACGAGTGTTAAAGTCCGTTAAAGTTGAAGCAATAAGATGAAGAATCGGTGCACTTACGGATGGTATGAGAAGAAACTGAGAAGTATATATTTACTTTTTAATACAACATAATTACAATCGTTCTTTATAACGTGGAACAAATATAACGTTATGATATAATTGTTCGTATGTTTTCAGATTTCCCGCGAAACGAAAATAGTAAATTTCAGTTTAAAAAATTATTCAATTTTCGATTATTCATTCATCATTTGTCCATCATCAAAGTTGTTCATTTCGAAGTTTTCAAATACTTTGTCTTTGTGTTCATTTTATCGACTGTCATTATGTTTGTTTTAATTTGCATAAATATCCACAGTCTAATCCTTCCCTTGACGAAGAAATATTATCGTTATTACCATTTTAAATTTATAAAAATTAATAATCAAAAGGAACAATCTACAATGAGCGTAATCATTCAGGATTCATAGTTGAATTCATAATCAGTTGTAGCCTAATTGTAACCTGTCTTTTTTACTTTGTTCCTTCATATAAAAATTTTGAAGCAGCCGATGTTATTATTATTCTCTCCTCGTCTAGCCAATCTTTTTTACCATTCCCCTGTCTTTCTTCTTCTTTGTTGCTTATTATGTCGCTCGCGTTGGTTCATCTCTCATCATTTAGAAGTTCCTTTCCCCAACTATTCCCAAAGGCAGAGTGCTCTCAATTTCACATGGAAAATGTATCACATGATTCATGAAGAAGCGCAGTGTTATTATAACTTCTTCATCTCATATTGTATCTTTGCTCGTACAATATATTTTTTGTGTTTTCATTATTACCATGTTGTATTTGTGTGTTTATTACTATCAAAAGAGAAGTCATTGTCAAAAGAAAATTTATCTCCAAAAGAAATGGATCTACAGGGATTTGCTTCATCTACTAAACAAAGATTGCTTGATTGCTTTAAGACAATGATCAATTCAGCAAGGAAAATAATAGATTAAAACTTTGTGGTTAAAATGACACGCGAAAGAAATAAAATGTTTTTTTAAATAATTGGTTACTATTATCTAATAAATGTCTGTAATGAGTAATTATTGACTTAAAATTTACAGTTTTGTGACGATACGTGTAATAAAGTGTTCCATAATTTTTCAATAGAAAAACTTTGGTAAGGAGCAAAAGTTTCTAATGAAAAATAAATTACGAGAATATTTTACATCAATTTTATAATTGTTTGGCAACGACAGCTTTTAAAAATTATATTTTATGTAATATTGAAATAGTTGCAAAACGACACTTATTATAGTAAGAACCTGAACAAGAGTAATATTCTAGTCTAGAAAATGTAAATAATTTACATTTAATTACATTTAATTCCAACATTATAAAAAACGTGCAAGTATCTCGAGAAATATTCTGTCTAACATAAAAAAAGAAAAATTTCCCTCTTCACGAAAGATGTATGAATGCAATAAAACCTTAAAAGTTGGCCCGTTGTAACTAATAAAAACAACACTTACTGTAGGAGATATTTTTCGAACAGATAATTTTGATAGTATTAATAACGAAATGTTCGCGTTGCGATAACGTCTCTCATTCTTTATACAATGTTATTTGGTTTGATATGGAAGATCGTAGATATACGTTGTGTTCCGTATTTCATAGTAAATTATAGGATTGCTGAAGGCTACTGATCATCGTAGTATCACAAAATTAAATTTTCCGATGCAAAAATTCATAATTTGCAGTATAAATAATTCCATAAAAGGAGAGAGCTCTTTTAAAAAATGTCATTTTGATTTAGTTTCATGTTAAATATTTAAATAATGTTAATAGGAACATTCTAAGACAAAACAAATTCCTATTTGATTGTTTCGATAATTAAAAATCCCACTCGTCGTTATTGTTAGCGATCGAATAATTGTTTAAATAGAAGCGTATCTCGATATATCCAAACGCTCGATTGACCGGCGTGTTTCACGCGTTCGTATATAAGTTCAATAGCCATAAACGTAACGGAGCAATCGAGCTGACAATTACACACATTGTTTCCAAGAAACAATTTCTTTTAACAGGCTGATGTACGGATTCGATAGCAGCATGAGCAACAAGCTATTCTCTTCCCTGATGAAACTGATACGTCCGGACAAAATTGAGATCGATAACGCGACCGCGTTCTAGGCCCTCGACATCCTCGGCTACATCGTCGAGAAACTTATGCTCGAGGTGAATAATATTTTTCTTAAACTCTGATGTATTCTCCCGTTAACCTCGTTTATGGAAATATGATTCCCTTGATCGCGGATAAGGGTAAAAAATATGCTCTCTCGTTTAAACTAGAAGCGTAGAAATGTACGACGGTGGGAAGTCTGGGGAGAAATTCGTGTTTTTAAAAATGGCGTTTTATAGCTTTCTGCTCGATGTTTATTGCGAGATTTTATTTTCATAAGTCGATGCGAGAGGTTTAAAGGCTCTGTGGGGAATTTTGGAGGAAGGTGAAAAGGAAACTTGAACTTTTATTGTAACTACGACAGTTAACAGATATCGGGGATCGAAACAAAAGATCGATCAAATTACATGAAACTTTTCGTTTTAGTAGTAAATTCTCGTCAGTATAATATTCTCGAAGAGAATGGAACGAAACATATTTCTGGAATAGAAATCGACGTTTTCTTCGTTGCAAATTAAAATGTGCATCACCCGTTATAATTGAGATCAATCGGAAAATATCCGTGGTGCCTATGTAATTTACGATTTCAAATCAAATTTCTCGGAAAATTAATATTATAAAATTATTATAAAGCAATATCATCTCTTCCGGAACTTTTAATTAAAAACTAACGATTTATATTTTCAGCGTTGAGCTTCGTTCCGAGCGCTTTGTATTAATTTGCCCCCCTAATGAAGTCACCTAGTGTTAGCATTACTCAAACGCTGCACCGATTAACATTCCCGAAAGAAAACTGAAAACTTCAAAGACCAACAGTTCTGCGTCGAGAACACAAAAGGAAGTTCATGAATATAAATACTGCTATTTCGTAAAATATAATATCGCTGGCTCCTATAATAAACGAAATTCTGAAATTGAAATTTTGTTAGTTATTTGTAAAGGCTAAAGCGAGTATTGGAATTAAAGAAATGAATTAGAGGAATTTAACCTTAACTTAAGTGTTTAATTAGACAATTAATCTCCAATTAATTCCTAATGAATTAAAAATAATTTTTAAATCATTTCTTCAACTAATAAAATACACGCGGTAACAATTGTTATTACAATTTCGAGTGAGAAAGTGTAACTTTTTATGGAATGGAATTTAGAAGTTCTTTTTTGCAAAAAAAAATTTTCTTCAACTTCTTTAGTAGTTGAACGATTGTCGATTTGATACGATTGATTCTCTATGTAAATTTTCCTTATTTGTACTTTTCAAATATTTGAAACACTGTGTCTTCTTAATTCTTAAATATCAGATAACTTCTTGTCTGATGGATAATTTCTAATGTATGTGTGTAGAAATTTTTTAGGCATTTTTGAACATATTACCGTAATATAAGTTTCTTTCTATTTTTAGAAAATCACTTCGTTTCCGAAAATATCGTATTACTATCGTATATATTTAATACTTTTCGAGATGTTCATAATTGAAGTTTCACCGCTTCGTTAAAGAGGCAGCAGCTGAATTTTAACGCAGCAGTGTGTTAAACTTTCATCATGAGTGTCTCGAGAAATATGAAGTACCCGGTTGAATATAAAGAATTTCAAACAAATCCAAATATTTTAAATGTTATAAGAAGCGGATTAATTAGGAATCTAATTAAATTAAAAGTGAGAATCGGTCGATAAGAATCAGGGGGGCCAACGAATAAGAATTTTTCAAAAAGTGTATCTGACCTACTTTTTATTCTATTTATATTATTTTCATTTTATATAAAAATCACAAGAGTACTTAAAATTGACCACGTTTGTAGGTTATTAGCAGTTCACTAATATTTTTAAAGTAAAAATTGTCGACTGTAATATTCCACAGAAATTAAAAAGATTTCTTTTTTAATCTTCTCCAAGTAAGAAATTAACATCAAGGTAATCACTATTAAGGTAATCGTTATTATTTTATTTCGAAATTATTCGACGAACCGTTAAATGGGTTGGAGATTTTAACGACTACACGAAAACTTCCCTCTATGAATACACGAAGAGAAAATTTTGTTCGTTTACAGGCATGGCTTAAACGTTAAGAGTACTTCATTTCTGTACGTGTATTTTCGAGATGGCACGTACCTCGAGTACCGGAAGCAAACTATCTCGGGATGGGACAGCCTCCTCGGTAAGAGGAACTTTCTAAGAAAGTCATCCACGCGTTCTAGATACTTTCCTATCGTTAAAATATAATAGGCTAATGGGAAAGCACGGCTAGGAGAATAAAGTAAAATTAAGCTGGCTTTGTCGCGAAACTAGACACGAGTCCGAGAAGTTCAATTAGGGGGTGAAGAGAAAAAAAGAAAGAAAAAAAGAAGAAGAGGGAAGGATGAAAAAGTTCGCACGAGAGACTTGGAAATTTTCCTTGAAAGTTCGTGATTAAGGTCAGGTGATGATTAAGACATATATTTTGAATCACATTCACATCTCTCGCGCGAGAAGGCGAGATTAGCTTCGAGTGAATTTAAAAAAAATTCTTCAAGATTTTTAAATTTTTTTTATTACATTATTAAGATTATAGTTGTGTTATTTGTTATTTTATATTATTCAGTATTTTTGTAATATCATCTTTCAAAACTGATTGTATCATCGCACAGCGTATGGTTATTTTATAGTTATTTCTGTAACAGAAAATACTTTTATCTTTCTTTAGTTCTTTAGTTCAAGATTTTTGGACTAATAACCAATTAGTCACATTTTCTTGTCGTTAAAATTGTCCCCCGAGTCTAGTGACAAAATTGGAAAATGTACTTTCATATTTTAATCTTAACCTAACCTTAATCTAAACATTAAAAGTCCTTTTATTTGTTGAAATGAATATAAATTTGGGCAAAGTGCAAAAATTTGTTACAATATTATCTGAAAATATTTATGAATTGAAAGCTTGGATATTTTAATTATTTTTGATATTATGATATAATGTATTTATTTTACATATACGTATCTAAATTGATTAAATATATTAAATTCTTAATATTCAATTTACATATTTTACATATATTTATAATTAATATATAAAATATTATACAATATTTAATTATATTTAATATTTTAAATATAAGAGAGACCTTCAGCCTAAGTGGCTCAGTCATAAGCTTATTCGTTTACTATTTCGCGATAGACTTCTTTTCCGTTCGTAAGAGCAACGACACGAAGATTTACCACCTCGTCTCGAAATTATTCGTCTCCGTGCCCTCGAAGATAGAAAAAGCACAGCGTGCTTCAGAATTTGAACGCGTGTTCCTCGCGTAGGAAGAGCAACTTTCCTTGCGAAGCCGGAAAAGTTCTTCCGGATTTATTCACAACGTGTATCGTGAATAATGTTTAATTACGTTGTCTAAAAGTATAGCAATCTTTGACACATTCAGGATGAAAATGGGGAAAAACCGCGATAGAAAAAAATTGTTAAAACACGCATGTTCTGAGCACGTACAATAGATACCAAAAACATCAGAGAGGAGAAATTTATTTATTTATTTATTCGCTGAGGTTGAAGAATTAATTGAACGTGTTATTTCGATACTTTAAAAGGAATCTGAGTTAATTGCATCGTAATATGTAATTTTTGTGATTCCAAGAGAGAGAATATTTTTACAAATTTCGTCGTGTTTTAATCAAAAACCTCGCACGACGGTAGAAATATGCATATATATATATATATATATATATATATATATATATATAGGTGGTGTTCTGCTTTGCCTCTGATCACTTTTTCCCATTTAGAAACTAATTAAGAATCAATTTGAACGAATTGAACCTTTTACAAGTAACAATTGAATTGAACGAGAGCCAGAGGGGCAGGCACCGTTTCATTAAATTCTTTTAACAAAGGAAATAGAATTTAAATAGAATTTAAATTACCTATTGAAAATTATAACAAGTACAGTTTTGTTGCGTGTTGTTTCATACATTTCGCAGAAATGTTACGTTCGAACGTGAATTGATTTAACGATAAGATTTATTTCGCTTACTAAAGACATCACAAAAATTATTGCACTTCAGGCAATAATTTTCAGAGACACTTCAAAGACTATAAATTTAAATTTAAATTGTTACATTCGAATTACACTATGTTTCAGATACGCTGTACCTTCAATATTTCACGTAAATTGCGTAAAAATCCACGATCAAATGACACTCAATTTCGTCTTTTGCAATAAGAAATTCTTGGTCTTCGATTCTTACCACAATTAACAATATTGTCTTTCAGTCATTGCCTGATCAATGGCACGCGCGTAATTTATTTCGACTGCTTCTCAATAATTCCGCACGATATTACGTATTATGACAGAAACTACGAGGCACAGTCCATCAGCACTCGCATTGTACGCACTTCGCCCAAATGCAGATATTTATCGATTCATCTATTTATCGAAAGCTGAAAAGCAATGTCTGTCACGTATATGTGTCGCTGGTCTGTCACGGAGAATTGACGTGCCATATGCGTGATCTACGATAGCATTGCCTGTCAAACAATAACATCTTTCGCCCAATTGCACTTTCAATTCTAAATAAACTTCTTTCTGCTGTGTATTCGCAAAAACATTGTTTGACCGTTTCAAAAAATTTAATTTCTAAAAAATTTTACGAATTTTTGCAAACTTGATTCTTACTCTATCCTCGTACATATTTATCCATTTAAATCTGTCTGGTGCATGTCTCTCCTTTACGACAGAAATAAAATCAAAATTTTTAGAAATTTCTCGTTTGACGTGAAACATTAATTATTTCGATATTTAGAAAATCTTTTACGAATGATAATAAAAATTATATTACGAGCGTATGGCACAAAATTATAGTATAAAACAACAGTAATTTATTACAACTCTTTGATTCTCCTTCTGTTTCAATTCAATTAAATAATTTCTCGAATTTTATTATGTTAAACACATAAAAATGTTCGATGGAGTGAACAAAGCTTTAAAATAGCATCAGAAAAATGAGTATTTTGAACAAAAATTCTCTTCCCGGCGCAGCAGGAAACGAAATCTCCGCTATTGCTCAAATTGACTCTGAATTCATCCAATGTAGCTGTAGAATCATCCGTCTCTCGAGAGATGAACAACACTCTCACAATTGCTATAAACTCCAACAAATACTCGGCTCCTGCAAATCAGAGCCATTTGTCCATTGAAATTCGCTCGACTGGGGGTCGACATTATTTTCGTCTCTCGATGGCAGGCACCGGCTAGAGAAGAAAAAATTTCGACGCACTTTCCGCGATACGAAGAAGGAGACGGTAGTCAAAGAAAAAAGAAAAGGAAAAGAAATTACGCTGGAATAAAGCCAGGGACCAGCTTGAGAAAAACAAGGAAAATTAGAACCACATTCGACTTGAAGAACCGTGTTGAATTGAATGCTGATGAAACGTCGACATCAGCCACGTTTAATCGCGATTAAAACGAACCTTTCTGTCTTTTGACTTCTTAAAGCCGGCTGAAGCGTTTCTCTCTGACTGGTGAAAAGATCTGTATTTTAGGGGAAATTCTACCTCAAGGGGGCGGCATTTCATGTTCTAGAGTCACGTGGAAAACATGCACGCGAGAGTCGAGAGAAATTCCACCCGATCTTCATCGAGTTTCATTCAGAATGATCATCCTTAGAGATCATCAAATATGAATTTTAAAAGAGGAGATTCCAGTGACATAAATCTGCAGAAAAAGTAGAGTGACAGTTTATAACATGCGGGTCCTCCTTCTTATTTTTCGTCCTTTGTTCTTTCAGGAAAAAATAAATCACTGCGTTGAAAATGCGAGCGTCAAATAACAAGTTTTTCAGTCGAAGTAATGTACGTGTATTTCATTTGAGAATGAATAGAATTACACCTGTTATCGAAACAAACAGCGTTCAAAAATTTAAGTAAATAACAGATCGAGTTCTCTCTTCAGGAATTATTTTTATTAGATTTTCCAGGTATAAATACAATTTTCTTTCTCATGAATATTACATTAATGAAGAAAGAAAAAACGAAAATTCTATAATGCGTTCGAATTATCGCGTATAGTTTTTCTTTTTCCTCAAAAATTTGACGCCCGGCACCACTTGCAGTGTTCAGCTGTTCATTCGTATTTCGATTTGGTCGAGTGTATTGTTAACAAGGAGGGAGCATGAGTTTCAATGCTTCCCGAAAGCTATCAGATAAATCTCTGATAATAGATAGGCAAATATCCCGGAGTAAGTACGTAATCGATACTCGAATATCGGACTGTCGCCGTCATCGGATTCGATAATGTTTTCATTAAGTGTACTACTGGGGACGTTGAAGTCCCTTGAAATTGCAAATTAATAATATTAAAATGAAATGAAATTGTAAATTAATATTACGCGTTGACGCGTAATATCTTCTTTGACGACTTACGTAATTCCAACTGAACAGAAACTAATAATTAAATTAGAATTGAAAATCCACTTGAAGGTGAGCAAAGTAAAACGATATAACTTGGATCAAATGAAGTAATATGAGAAAGATTGTTCATTTATAAATCTTGAGGAACTCTCGTTTTGCCTCATTCACTTTCACGTGAATTGTTCAATTTATCACTTCGAAAATTATAAATATTCCAGTATCAATGAGAGATACGATACTTTCAATGATTTTCATTCCAAAAGGAATATCGTAATATTTTCGCAATAAATGATTATATCATCAAGATGGTATCAGATAACATTAATATCTGCAGATAGTATATTGAATAATTATTGTGTTATTTTATAGTGTTATGTATTAATTATATAAATCATATTTTAATAACATATACTGCATAATATCCCTTGGCTCTGAATTGCAATTGTGATACAAGACGAGCAAAATAAAAATTCGCAATTTACTTTCAATTACAATGAGTATCTTCTGCTAACTAAACTTTCAATGAGAGTTTTACTAAAGCCTCGAATGACTTCGATTCCAAATCGTTCGATTATTACCTCTACATCTGTGCATGTCTTCCTTTCGTGTAGGGTTCTCCCATTGTTACACAGAGAATGGCTTCCAGGGCAAAGATAACTCTTTCCATTGTCTAAAAACATAATGAGCACGGACCCGTTCGTTTGAATATTCATTTTCGTCGGATATTTACGCGAAAGGCAGGTAAACATAAATTAAGTCGGATATCGTAGCTCCGCGAGGACAATGCCTCTCGTTTATACATTTCACTTGCGATTCTTTGACGCAGTCGCCTCTAACAGAACGAGAATTCCCAAGTAAGAAAATGCTCCGCTCCGCCGACAAACGATAAAGGTTAATCATGATAAATGGCGAAGAAATTTCTTCTCATTGGGCGTTGTGGAGCATCTCTAAAGTGGTCAGCGACTAGAGTGTAATTACAATCAATTAGAGCGGTAACTTTCAACCGTTAATCGTTTATAAGCTGTAAATACCACGTTTGAAACGATGTAATGCTACTTGGTAATATAATATCGAGGAGTACTTGTCATTAAATGTGAGTTATTTCGATAGTAATTAAGCAAGCGAAGTATTTGTTTTGCTCGCTCTATTAAATTTAAGGGAACGTAAGTTGTGAAGGATGTGTGGAAGGACGAATGGAAAGGATTTAAGGTAGTGAGTGGGAGAGAGAAAGCGAGAGTTTGCGTTTCGTCTCGGAGTCACTGCCTAGACTCATCATCAGTGGGGGGCTGATGGCAGCGACTCCTACCCCAGACGCTTGTTGTTATAACTAAACCTATTAGGCTGGCCCGATCACCCCCCTCCTAGCGGGGTTCCTTCTCCTAGCCGCTACAAATTGATAAGTTAATTAAGGAAGCTAATGAGGAATGCGTAACAACTGCAGCTACGCTGAAATAATTATTTCATGTAGATTGTAGCGGCCCTACGATTCCTCGACTACGAGTTTCGAACACTCGACTAGCACAAGCCGCAAGTGGCTGCGCGCCTAGCGTCGAGGTCCTACCGATCTCCGATGTTAAACAAGCAGCATGCGGAACCCCACTAGGAGGGAGGGGGGTGTCCGGGCCCAGCCTAGTGGGTAGTTATAACAACAAGCGTCTGGGGTTAAGGAGTCGCTGCCATCAGCCCCACTGATGAGTCTAGGCAGTGACTCCGAGACGAAACGCAATCGCCTTTCTTCTCACTTCTTTTCTCTCTCTCACTCCTTCTCTCCTTCCAGCAGCATCCTGGGTCTTAAAAATCCTTTACAGATCCCTAAACAGATATATCTCTCTCTAATTTCTAATTTTCATCATTCTATTTTGACAATTTTTATTCAAATTCGAAATCGTAATCTGATAATTTATTCGATGTCATTTTTTGGCCAACCCAATAGACTCTTATAAGTGTCCAGTATAACTATCGTTTAATACGATATTATTGTCATATGAGTATAATTATCGTTTATATATTAACTTCTCTCTTTTTTTTTTAATATATCTAATTTCCAAGTCTTAACAACTATGTGCTATTAACTGTTTTATGCTACATTTTATGCACAATTTCTTTCAAGAACGGTTATTAGTCTTATCTCTGCTACGTTCTATATTTCGAGCAATGAAGCAGTAAATGGTCCACTGCGGCGATTTTTCTTTCATTCCTCTTATTAAACTGCATTCTTTAAAGTTATGTTTTTATTACATACGCATCGTTTGAAAAATCTTGTTTCATTTACAGCTCGTGATCATCGAGTTGAAATGCGTTTTTGTTGAAACGTATATACGTTCTCGCATGTTTTTAACAAAAATTGAAATTAAATTAAATTTAATACTGATAATTCGTTTTTAAAGCAATTGAATTACAATGTTTACTGTTGAAGTATTACACATATACACGTATCAATAATTATACGATATAATATATATTAATAATTCATTGATATTATTATACTATAATCATGTTATAAGTGATATCTTATTATTTATTATCACTGAAAGTGATTTTAGCGGGGGTAACCCAGAAAATCGGGCCTCTTCAAGTGCAATGCTAATGCAACGAAAATTAGCGATTGGTTGATTTGGGTCACGTGATTCGTGGGGTAGACATCGAGTAGGAGTGACATTGTCTGGTACTGAGCGATCGCGCCTTGTTTTGTATCGATTCAAATATTTGCATATCAATAAAATTTTATGGCAAAAAAGTCATCTTCGTTTCCTAATCGGAACATTCTGGGCCTTTCAGTGAGACGAATCGTACTGGGGTAAAAGTCGTGCAGTTTTATTGTTATTTATTGCTCCCTGAAAGCAATAGCGATTGATCATACTAAGAGTATTGGTTAGAAACGGCAAATAATTCAAAGAAAGTCCCACTCGAATCTTTGGAAAATGTATTTTATATTAATCTTGCATGAAAAGAAAAATTGAAAAGTAAAAATACATACGATAAAGTAATTATATAATTTAGATTATATCAGTGTATTAATCATATATTATCAATATATCATATTATTTCTGCTCAAAAAAAAATTTTACTAAATTTTACTAAATTTTAAAAACATTACAAGATGTTGAAAAAATTGAAGAATGACTCAAATTCAACAGCCAATAGAACAGAATCTATACTTTGACGAAGGAGAAATTCACGCAAAGTGATTCGCGTTCTGTTCATCCTCTTGCCGATCTGTCGATAAAATAATACTCAGCGGCGAATAATAAACCGTGACTTCGTCTTAATCGTTTTCAAGCGTTAATGAACGAGCTTTGATGTATCTATGGTAACAGCCACGATAACTATCGATCTCCCACGGTTCTCGAGCGCCTTCCATTACTCTCGAAACGATAAATTAATAATAGGAAAATTTCAAACACGTATCCACGTACAATAACTCTGTCTACCCACGTCGATCACCAATTGGAGCGGAATAATTTCATTTCCGGCAAATCCGCTGCGATACCAATAAATAATTAATTTGCTCTTCAAATCTGTCACGCAGGAATTCTCGATTCCTCCTCCTTATTTCGCTATTTTATCCTCTTTCTTCTCTCTACTTTGGTTAGAATATGGTTGATAACATTTTAGGTACTTCAAGTGACGTCTTGTAATTAGAATCATTAGAGAATTATTCTTTCTTTATTCATTCATTTTTATGTTACACATCTTCATCAAATATTCCGAGGGGTTTAATTAATTAAATTACGCGCCAATAGAATTGTAAATTTT
The DNA here is from genome assembly GCA_032399605.1 of Melipona beecheii. Taxonomy (NCBI): domain Eukaryota; kingdom Metazoa; phylum Arthropoda; class Insecta; order Hymenoptera; family Apidae; genus Melipona; species Melipona beecheii. The sequence continues at coordinate 3,568,286 of JAUCMO010000504.1, read as the reverse complement.
TATAAATTCACGCTCTATATATATTTTACTCTTCCTTGATCAATTTTGAATGCTTCGTTTATTTTTGCACGTCGAACGCAGTCGTTGCATTTCTGTAAAATATTAGGTTGTCCCATAAGTTTCTTCCGCGCCACGCTATGAGTGACTCTAAGTGGCTGTGTTTATATAAACATGCAGGCTTATCTCTTAGCCGTTTATGGCATCGGTTTCAGTCGTCCCAGAGCTCTTTCAAAGTACGTTTCGTTGGTGATAAAGTCTCTTTTAAAATTTTTTCTGCACCGTTCAATATAGAGAGCCAAAAGATGCATTTGCGGCATGTTATGCTTCATTGCTTTAAAAAAGGCAATAGTGCAAAGGACACTGCAGACGAGATTTTCACCGTTTACGGGGAGTGGTACTACCACTATTAGGGACCGTCCGCAATTGGTTTAAGAAATTTAGATCTGGCAATTTCGAGTTGAAAGATGAAGACTGCAGCGGCCGCCCAGCAACGACTGATACGGACATTATCAAGACTGTGCTCACTGAAAATCCACGATATAGTGTGCGTGAGATAGTGGATGCCACTAATATTCCCAAGACAACGGTACATAAGCATTTAATCAAGATAGGATATGCGAATCGATATGAAGTTTGGGTTCCACACCTATTGACGGAGACCGACCTTATGAACCGCGTCTCTACGTGCGATTTGCTTCTCCAGCGACATGAAAGGGATCCTTTCTTAAAGAGGCTTGTCACTGGAGACGAGACTTGGATTTTATACCAAAATGTGCATCGAAAACGCACTTGGTCCAAGGAAAATAGACCTTCAACTGTTGCGAAGCCTGGACTTCATCCGAAGAAGATTCTTCTGTGCATTTGGTGGGACTGGAAAGGTGTAGTGTACTACGAGCTCCTTCCTCAAGATGATACGATCAATGCTGACAAATATTGCAATCAACTGGATCAATTGAAAGCAGCCATAGCAGAAAAACGGCCAGAATTGGCGAACCGACGAGGCGTCGTTTTCCATTACGACAACGCAAGACCGCATGTTGCGTTAGCCGTAAGGCAAAAATTATTACAGTTTGATTGGGACGTTCTACCTCATCCTCCATACTCCCCAGACCTTGCTCCATCCGATTACTACTTGTTCCTCTCCTTAAAAAATTCTCTCCGTGATAAATCTTTCAAATCCATAAGCGAAATAAAAACGCACGTAGATGAATATTTTACAAGTACACTTAAACAATTTTGGAAAGAGGGCATAATGAGGCTTCCTGAGAGATGGAAGAAGGTTATAGAACAGAACGGTTCATACATAACATAATAAATCCATCTTAAACAAAAAATATCGTGTATTCATTTCGCAGCAAAAAAAAGGAAGAAACTTATGGGACACCCTAATACTTTAAATCTTTCGCAAATGCGCGGAAAAATCCGCGATCTAGATATAAATGGATCGTTGATCTATCGTCGAATGAAATCTAAATTTCTATGCGTTCCACTGCCTTTCAATTAAATTATTTACACATGTTTTATTTTAGTTTAATAAAGAAACTACGATATACGTACAATAATCGATTTCATTATTATAATTTTATTACGTTTAGTATAGGAATAAATATCTGTTTCCAGAGAATATTCTGTTCGAATAATAGAGCATAGTAGAACGTTCATGTGTTATGAGTATTAGGATAACAGCTGCACGCAGGACTGTAGCCAACAAAATGGACGATCAAAATGACCAAGTTAAAATCATTTTGATTCACAACAGGCATCTATATCTGGAATAAATATCTTTTATATAAATTTTAAGATTGATTCCAAACTTTCAATTTTGCAAATATACATACTTTCATCAATATATTTTATTCTCTATATATATATAGAGATTCAATTTTAATTAACCCTTAAAAATAAGAGAGTTAAAACTTTGCAGTATTTTACTGAAAAATTATTCTGGAAAGAAAATTTTTAAATTATCTGCTTTTTAGTTTTTGCAATTTTATAATTCGTACGATGTTACTGAAAGAAGTTTTCAAGTTCGTAGAAATGTTCAAACGTTTTCATAAAACAGCTCGCCTCTCGAAACGAAAGTCAGAATAGAAATTATTTTCGAAACTGCTATCGGAGTAAAATTAATTCAACTCCCGTGTTTGCGAACGAGCACGACGCGCGTGTTGCGTGTTTAAACAAAGAGTTGTTTAATTAAAATTTTAATTATCGTTTCATTTTTTCAGATACCGATGCGCATTTGTTTTATTTACCGAATTATCGTGCGCCTCTGGTTTCGTAATCAGTTTGTTGTTCCCTCACATTCACCGTTACTTCGTCTTTTTCTGTTATTTCACGCGTCATTTTGCAATTTCAAACGTTGAACGAGATAGATAAGCGAAAATTTCAATTTCGCTTGATAAATTTATAAAAAAAGTATCTCGATATTTTATTAAATCAATCGTTCGAGAAGAAAGATGTTGCGTCACTTGAAAAAAAATTTCCTTATCGCTTGAAACAAATTGGAAACAAGTCTTACTATCTTTCCATAGAACCAACAATTGAAATGAAATTTAAATCGCAAGAATATATATCAAAATTAAAATTAAATTTTTTATAATTCATCGATATGTGTTAACGTATAATTTGCACAATATTGGTACATATTTGTAAAAATTTTTGTAAGAATTTAATTTTTCTATTAATTTGTAATAGTGTTTCTTCTCTATTCTTGACAAGTGTAAAAAATTTACATTGCATGAAGACTCAAAGAGGATGGAAATGCTTAAAATAAAATGCTTCGTTTAATCCTTTCAGAGAGAAAAACGTGTTGTTAAACCTTGACAAACGATTAGCCACGATATTAATTTGAATTAATTCTTCGACTCCCCTTTCGAAAAGCATGCCATTAAATCTCTCCCGATTCTTTCCTTTCATTCGGACTTTGTTTTTCCCGTTTTTTATAAATGAACTGGCGTTAATCATTACAAAACGATTATAAGAGCAACAGAGTCGAGAGTATTAATTAGCCATCGCTTAGTCTCCGGACAAATTTTAATTGTAAAGTTTGAACGCGACGCTTCCCCGCGACGCTTCGGATTGTTTTATTTATAAATGAACTTTTCAATTTTCGCGAGAATCGTAACGACGTCGCGTTTCTATTTTTAACTCGAAAAGTCGAGCTTTGCTTCCTGCACGAGCAGCTTTTTCTCCTCCTCTTTCATTCACCTTTTTCTTTTTCTCTCTCTTTTTCCCCTTATTTCTGCGAATGAATATTACATTTTTCAAGTGCAACCGTGAAAATTCGTGGACAGGCGAGCACCATGAAATCTCGCATGAACATATTTTTCAGGGATTCGGTCAACGTTATCGTTGCAGTATCGTTGCTTTTGCAAAATTATTCCATTTTACAAGATGAAATTTACTGCTCGTGGCAAATGAGATTAAAAACTTTCATAATCCATCCATATTTCATAATGATGGAATTAATAGTTAATAATTAATATTATCGCCGTTAATATATTATTTTATGTGCAAAATTCATCACAGAAAAGTTTTGCAATTTTTCCATAATATTTGTGACATTTTAAAATAATAATAATGTTTTTTACATACATACGAAATGAATGTAAAATATTTACAAAGCATAAAACTAGCAAGCATCTTGTGAAATAGTATATTTGCGTAACAAGATGCAACTCCTGGATATTATTTTTTCATACGTCACTTGCTCCATTACAACGAACATCATACAACTTCATTTTGTCCTCTTTACTTTATACCGGAGAAAGTTCTTTTCTTTTCTCATTTTATTGATCTAAATGCGATACGTGCGAGTCTGTTGCAGAGTAACCTTTTTAATTTCAAATGAACGTGTGACACTGCAATTTTTATCCCGATATAGGAACAAATATATAATATAGCATAACATATATTTGTACTATTGTATCAGAATTTATTTGTACTTGCTAATACGATATAAAAAAAAAAAATTGACAAGGCGTATTTAATAATATTAGTAATAATAATTATTGCAGAATAATTAATGCAGAATAATCATAAATTAAATAATATAACAGTGCGTCTGTTCATTCGAACGAGAATGCATAGCTGACGTTCTCAGAACACCATCAGAATCAAAATTAATTGCGTGCAAGATCTAAACTTTCAAGCGGATGAAGCATCGTCACTTCTGAACAACAACCTTCTGCTTGCACTAGTCGGAATTAATTCTTGAAATTTATTGCCAAATGATTCAAGCAATCCAGGCTTTACCTACCCCTTGTTGAGAAGCATAATTGCAAACGCAACTAATTAGAAGATAATCAAAACACCCTATTCATCACCTGAGACCATTAGTACCGAGCAATACGTTCATAATTGTTATTAACAACAGAATTTCTTCGTATTTCATTCCAAAAATAAAATGATCATTCGTAGAAGTCTTTGTCACATAGAAAAGCAGTTTCTTTTTCAATAAAGTAAATATATATTCAACGAGAGAAATAATTTTTGTTTGAACGAAGTATAGATACACTTTTTCTTTGAACAAGATATATATTACGTACAAAGCTTTTTTGTTTTAATAAAAATTACTATCTATAATATTGTAATAAATATATTATTAAATATTAGTCTTTGAATAAAATAATACACACACGTATATTTACACATTATATATACATTTTTTGTAATTTTCGTTTTAATGAAAATTATTACCTATGACATAACATTATAATAAATGATAATAAACGTTACTTGTAATCAATATTAATAATGAATGTCACGTAATTAATCATGTAATTAATATTGTAGTATAACATAATATTTATATCTATTTTGATCGTGTTATTAATGGATATATCTATTCCAATTGGTACAAGTCCCGATGATCATTTTGATTTCAATTCGTTAATTTTGATTCGCATCGTAAACAGTATTGACAGTAGAGTTGCGCTATTGAAGATCATCAACGCGCCGACGATCGATACGCGAACCTATCAGCTGATTACACTGTTTGAGAACAGTTCAATTATCTGAGAAATGCAAATCCATAGTTGATATATTTCTGTGCGTAGAGTACAAACTTCTCGTCAATGAACTCTCATTAACCGAAATACTTGGTAAAATCTCAAAATTTCAGCTGTTTAGCTCATCATTTAAATTTAAAATAATCTTTTCGTAAAGTGTATATATTATCATATATTTTTTACAAATATGAATCAGATTTTATTTGTAACAGAACAAAATTTTTAAGTCCAACATGAATCGGACATTCAGTATTAACAGTTTGATGCCACATTGACAATGATTATACTATAATTTCAATTTCGATTATAAGTTGTAACTACTACTGTTTTATAATATATAATTTCGCGTCATTCAGTAATGTCAAAAATCAATTAAAAATCAAGCAGTAGTAATTCATCGTGAACTTCTTTTCTATGTCTATAACCTCTTGCGCTGGAATGACGTGCCACGCACGTCGAAAATTTTTTGTCCCAAAATTGTAATATTTTCTCAGTTTTAGTATATTTAAGTAAAACAAAATAAGCAAAACAAATAAATTTGTTACTTCTCACTAACATCTATCCAGTGATATCATACCGACGAGTTCAAGAAGAAAGCGACGAATTATTGTATACGGTTTGGTCACTCGTTATGGTCCGCAATCAGTTGCTAGAGCAAATGGTTAAAATTAGAATTTCCTTTCGGATCTGCGACATTGAAAATTAATTGTGATGATGTAAATTGATCGAAAAAGAAAAAAGGAAAAAAAATTGCAAACAATTAATTCAATTGTTTCTCAATCGATCCACACGACGTCCTCTTCTTTCTTTAAACAAGCGAAAGAAATTACTGTTAATTAAGAGAAAGTGGAAGAATGGTCGTCCTGATGGATTTCCGGATCTCTTCCTATCTTCATCGGGATAGGTGTCGCTGACACGCGTTTCTCATTCGACGTCTTAAGTGACGTCTAAAGATAGGAGGCATTGTCTTCGAAGCGGGCCTCTTTCTCTCTGGTCGGACTCTCGAAAGGGCCACTGATCTATGAATAGGTCTCTTGCCTGTGTGCTGCTTCTTCCTTGCTCCTCTTCTAATCCTCCTCGTGCCTCGTCGTCAAACCCTTTTTATCGGTCTTCACTCGACACGTTGCTGACACGAAGATGGTGTTAGCCGGCGGTGTGAGCTCGATTTATGGACGTAAGGAAGAAATTCGACGCCGTCTTTTTTATAAAGAGACCTCGTAAGCCCTCCGACGAGAACGTGTACAATGACCAGAAGATCAACGCCAGATTTACATAATCTTTTGATTTTAATTTCGATAGCGAGGAACATCAAAGTATTTTCCGGTCTATTTTCTTTTTTCCTTTTTCTTCTTTTTTTTCGACGAAGAGCTCGAATCTTTTTTACAGCTGGTACACAAAGAAATAAAATTAGTAACGTGTTTGGGAAATTTTCAGTTTGTAGAAAATGCTATAATAAATGGATATTTGTAAAAATTTTGGAATTAATATAATTGTTTAATGAAATAACTTGAGAAATTAGTATTAGTTTATGATTTAATGTTAGTATTATATTAGTATCAATTGATGTTTACTCAATTCCAATAATGAGAATGTCAAAGTTTTCAGGGAATTTTTCAATTTATAAAATATTTGAATGATGGGACAGCTTTCTCGAATCCACTTTTTCAATAAAAATTTTTCTCGAATTTTTTTGAATAATTTAAGAAATTCTTACTGATGTCAATATATCTAGATTGGATATATAACGTAGATAAATTAGAACGCAAATGAAAATACGTTTTGACACATCGATAATTATATTTTCACTTTCATATAAAAATTGATAATGGAAATATATTTTCAATATATTCAATTTGCTTTTATTTGAATGAAATGTATTCTCACTTCTAACGTCATATGATTTCATATGTAAATTGAAATGAAGATGTAACTTCAGTCTGTTTGTATGAAAGATTGAATTGAGTGAAAGTCATCATGAGAAATCGATTTCGACACGTGTTATTACGAACATTTTTCTTCAAAATTTCGTGATTTTAAATCTTGCATTCCATATTTGAGTTGACGTCAAATATCGCAGAAATGAACATGCATTCGGTATTTGAGTCGACGTGGCATTTCACAGAAATGAATATATGTATAACATTAAAGAGTCTTGGCACATCTATTTCTAATAAAACTTTAATATTTGATGCGTATTATAAATCTTAAATTACGTACACGTTTCAACACGAATCTCACTACGTTGTCACGAATCGTAATTCACAATTTTGTCCAAAATATAATAAACTTATTAAAAGAATATGTAGATATCTGGCAACTCTCAACACGCAATTTTAAACAATATATTTCTATTTACAAGTCTTATTTTAACTGCATCGATAACATTTTAATTAAAAAGAAAATCGAGAGAACGTAACTCAAGAAATTAAAACTTTTCCTTTAATTATATATTATCAATCTATCAAAAAGATTTTGTTATTAACATTACTAAATTTTTAACTAACTTTCATATGCCGTAGATACAAAATTAAAAGCATTCGTAAAAATTCAGAAGATTTATTAACGTAAAATCTGACAAAATTCAAATTTTTATATCTGTTTTCTTTTCTTTTCTAAGAAAATTAGATTTTCCTTCTTTTTTTCTTTTTAAATGTTTCGTACTTTCATCAGGGGTAGCACACGAGGAATTTAGAAAATTCGTCGTGAAAAAAGTCGCCAAATCTCATCTCCATAAATTTAAAACGGCGAGGTAACCTCCTCCTCTCGTGTAATCTCGCGAGATATTTTCAGATATTTATCTGAAATATATGGGCGCTAAAATCTTCCCTCTATTTGGTATTTGTGACGATGTCCAGCCGTGGAAAAAGCTCTGCAAGGCTTCGTAGAGTTTCGCACGGGCATCAAAATGGCTGCTTCTGTTTTTCGGTAAACATCACGTGCCTCATAAAATTTGCAATATAGTCGTATCAGATGCTAAAACAAACGATCAAATCTCCTCGTCGTTTTAGATGAATTATGGAATACAGAACTTTTTACTACTACAGTAGTTGAGTAGTTCGACGACAATAAGGTTATAAACTCCGACGCGAGTGTTATAAACGAGTTTAATGAATCTCATTTTATTTTGATAAAAATAATATTGACTATAGTATGTTGTGTGAATTTTATGTTATATGATATTAATCATTATTACAACGTGTGTTGGGCTGTAACAATTATTATGTAACAATACTGTCTAATATTAATTATATAATATAGCATGGTAGATATAATTAATATTATATTTAATACAATTATATAATACAACATAATATAGCATAACACACGTTATGCTACATGAAAATTTTATAATCATGTATAATTAAAATTAACTGTGACTTAAATATTCATATTTTTACATTCTTAAATATTTTCTAAGGTTCACAAGTTTTAATCTTTACGTGTGTATTTCTAATTCTAAAAACTAATACTTATTATATTCTTATTAAGTTTACCACGAGGAAGTGAGTAAGGAAGATTAGAAAGTAGTTTAACGATAAAAGAATATCGACGTTGATAAATTACATTAAAATATTATTGTTAAACGCGATTTTAATTTTAATTGCCGTTCGTGTGAAATTTTGATAAACACACTGTAGACGTTACGAGTAAGAATGTCTAATAAAATGTAGATGGAAGCATCCTAACGACGTCCTCTGTACTTAAGCAGTAACTACATCTTCATTAGTTAGTTAATTAGTACCTACTCTAGGTTTACAGCCTATTTATACTGTTTCGAAACTTGCACGTAACTTCCTTGTTATCGCGCGCGATCTTATATCGCGTTACACGTTAACACATTTATAAGTAGAAAGAGAATTATCAATTCTGAAGTTAAATTACAACCGAGACAAACTGCTATAACCGAAGAAATTGAAGATTAATTATCGATTGGAGATTACTTTATCTGTTAAATATTTAAATATTAAATTATTCCATACTCTCTCGTTCTATATTCCAATAGATCTTTTATTATTGAATCAGATTTCGATACAAAGTGATATATTATTTTTCAACAGATGATAATTCTAAAATAAATTTAGTATAATTTTATAATTTTCGAAACAGACGACTCTTGTTCAAAAATTATAAAAATTAAGAAAACTCAAAAATTATAAAAATCAATTTCGATCGGTAATAAGTTATGACGGTATTAAGTAATTGAATTAATGATTCATATATTTATAAAATATTGAAAAGCACGAAAATGAACAGCGTAGTTCTATTTGCAAAATCTACGGATGAAACAAGTTTCTGTCTAGGTTTCACTTCCTCAGATCTGTTGTCTACTAATAAACCATTACACTGTCCGATATAATTATAAATAATCAATTTAAAAAAATAGTAGCTAATAATATCCTTACGTATACTCTATATAACGTAATGCGTGTAAATAACTTTACATAATTATATCATAATGAAAAATTAATTTCTTTCTCCGCGTCCGGTAAATTTGTCAATCACATTGCTACTTGTACTATATATTTTCTGTTATTATTCGTTCTTTCTTCGTTAGATAGTTGTAAACTTTAAAAGTCAATCGATTTCTTCTTTTCACTTCTGAAATTTTTACCACGTTGAAGAACTGATATTTAAATTCGACATTAAGCAGTGAATTACTTTCAAATTCCAGAAAATTAGAAATAATAGCGTTTTAATAAAATTTCTGTGCGTTTAAAATAAAATATACAAATATGAATGTGAATACAAGTGCAAGACTGGTTTTCTTTAAATTTTAAGAACAATACAATCTCTCTTGACAGAAGCATCCCTGGAAACTTCGTTCTATCTCGTAGACGAAGACACGCTTCGCTTTCAAAAGCAAAATACTTCATTCGTCCAATTACTAAGAGTATTTCTCCGAACTAATCGCTTTGTTCTCTTCTTTGGTACGCAGAACTGTTCCTATTCTCATCCCGCTATATACAGGGTGGACTGCATAAACGAGAGTACCTAAATATCCCAAGGTTGTTTCTGAAAGACTCCGACATCATCAATGCACCATTATACCAGCAACAAAACGTCATCTATTTATAACAATCGCGAACTCTTGGACTTTGAATTAAAGCGAAAGACCAAGATCGATCAAAGTTTTTTCTCTGATTTTCTGCCGACGAAATGAAAATTCCAGTTAGGCTCTGTCTAACCCTTGGAATTATTAAAAGTCTGAAACATTAAGAAACGTGTTTGATATATTTATTCAATATATTGTAATACGTTGTACTCTTCGAAGCTCTAATATTTGAGATTATTTATGCTCTTATTGTTATATTCTATTATGATCATACTATATTTATACTATATACTGTAATTATTATACTCGTTTCTATAATTATTCCATAATTTTACAATTATAGAATCTAAAATAGAATCTGGATATATATAGAACTTTAAAGAGGGAAAATCATTCCGAGTAATCCGAGGATAAATAAAATTTTATGACATGACAGATAACATTTATCAGTATGTTTCATAAGAGAAATTTCAATTTTTTAAAGATAATCACGACTTCTTTTTAATCTAAATGTTACAAAATGACGGAGCTGTTATTTCGAAAGTTCACTTCAGTTGCTGGTCAGTATCTAAAGTAAACAACTCTCATTGATAATTTAGAATTAAAGATGTATTATTTAAAACATGACGCACTACTGCGTAACTTCGAAAAGATGCACGATTATGTCACAATTTAACAAGAATAATCTTTAGAACGTATCTTTAATAAGACAAAAATATCTTTAATAAAAAATATCTATAATGAGGTAATAATGATAACAAATAAGAAATGACAATAAGAAAGACGTATCAGATTACACAAACAACTGTATAATCATGGATGTATGTCGAAGAAGCTTCAAGTACTTGTTCATAAAAACATGACGTACTGTTGCCCGGTCTTTAATGGGTTCGAACGAAGAAAGCAAAAGAAGAAGAAAAGAAGAAGGAAGAAATAGAAGGAAATAAAGGATCCTCTTCGAAAAGATTCCATTCACGAGGAGAGAAGCTCGACGTTGAAGCATCGATCAATTTAGCCCCCGATGAGTTCTATCTTCGACGCGAAGCCGGCTATAATGAAACGAAAGAGGAAAAGTAGGAGTCCGTCTCGATCTCTTCATTGAAACGAGAGTTATCCAATCTCTCGGCCTTCGCTTGCATCGTTTGCCACCGATACTCGAAGGATAACGGCGATCTAAGAAACGATCTGCACGCCTACTCTTCCGCTGTTAACCCCGACGTGGGTTAACACCATGTTTCTTTCTCATCGTGAATTAGAAGCAAATGTCGCGCGTATCTTGCAGCTTAGGTCAGATTAGGTTAGGTGTGCTTAACACTTAGGTGTACTACTCTCGATTTTTCCAAAGGGACAGTTTCGAAGTAATTTTGCTAATTAATATATTTTTATTATTGATATACATTAATTAAATGTGTTATTGCATTAATATTAATTTAATTATTTTAATATTAATACTAATATTAATTTTAGGTTAGGCTATGTGAAGGTTAGTTCGATCTTTTCGTATTAAATTTCAATCCACATTTGTGAATTGTACATATTACTGAAATTGATGTGTATAATATTATTGAAAGAAGCAATATGAGCACTTTCGATTGAAATTTACATGTGTAAATATAAAATACTGGGATGAAAATTTGGAAATTGAGAATTCGAAGAACTGTGTTTTACAACACGAAATGATCAAAGAAAAATTCTGAACTAAAACTAATAAACAAACGAAAAAGTTCACTTAATAATAAAACACTGAATTAATTTCTATAGTTTCATGATATTTCGAAGATTTCAGAGATCTGGTACATATTTCTGGTTAATGATGTCGGATTAATTGTTTTTAACATATTGGAACACTGATTGCAATTAGAATTATAAACAATACATCAAAATTATTGAAATTGTATAAACACTGAAATCAAAGTTATAAATATTCAGTTTGAACCGAAGTTACGAATTAAAATGGAAATCATATATTTCATTTATTTAATTCGAGAAATTTTTTCACGTAATAAGTTAGCGAATAATGGTAAAATTAATTTTATATAAAGGAGCAAGATGCGTTAATTTTATATAAAACGTAAATGAACCAGTTTTTTAGAATTACTCAATAAATATATAAAAGTGCATTTTTGGGAAAATATTAATAAAATATTTAAATATACCTATATTGATACTCTCTCACACACACACACACACACACACACACACTATCGGCAACATAAAATTTAAAACATAAAATTTCCATCAGAGCTCTTAAAGTAAAGGAAAATAATTTAAAACAAAGTACGACAAGCTTTTGTTTATACATTTCGCGAAAAATCATTCAAATCTCTAAAAACACACGTCCGATGTATGATATTCAACAAAAAATATAAATTATGGTCGTTTCGACCATTGTGGTCGAAATTAACATAAAAATTTCAATATACCGCGAATTTGAAGTACAACTTTTTCGAGGCTTCCAAATACTTTTCCACGAACTAACAATTGATCCAAGAATTGATCCACCTTGTTTATTCCCATTCGTTCCATTCATCCCGGCGCGTGCGGAAAATCGCGAATCGCGGCGTACGCATTGAAAATTAATCAGCCAAAAAGCAGAGGAAGCTCGTCCGTCGTGTGTAATAGCGTGGTGGAACATAGTCGCGGAAGCCACGACGAATGGTCAGTTTCGCCGAGTTGTCGCTGTTCCAGAGGGAGAGCACTCGAGAGGGTGAGCCACGCTTGCGCAACCCGCGTGTCAGTTTCCAGCGAGGCTAGAATGACGCGCAACAACCGTGCGAGCTTCAGTTTTCGCCAGGTACCCGCCGCAACGGAACGCTCGCCGTTTCGTCGATCGTTCGGGGAACACGTTCGTGACGTTGTATCCCGTGCAACGACGATAAAACAACCCCGACCCGTGTCACATTTTTCTCGAGCTCGACTTGGAGAGAAATCGAGAGGAACGACGCGCAGAATTCCTCAAAGTTGGAGTCTTTGTCCACGTGAGAAAAGAATCGCAGCTTCGTCGAATCCACGCGTCTTTATGCGTTAGGTGTTCTCGAGGAGTCGTTGACTGTACAAAGATCGTCCGCTGAATCCGTTGTTTTCGTTGTACGACACGAATATTCTCAGTTTCGCGTGTCTTTTGCTCTTTCGATCAATAATTGATGTAATTTCGTCCTACCTCCCGATCGAATCAAAGAGTTTTTCTGCTCGTTCTTAGTCTTAGTTTTCGAGATTCCGAGTTCCTCGTCGAGTTCCTCCGACTGTTCAGGTCGAATTTCTGGACAAGCTTTTCGAGCTTCGCGAACGTTTCTTCTCGCGTTTTCTGTCTGAGATTCTAACGGAAATATCACTGAGTGTGAGTCGATCTGAAGAGAAGCGTTGGTTTCTTTTTTTTTCTTTTTTGAAATTCAGCTTTTTTTATTGCCAAGATTTTAACAATTTCAGATGACATTGAATCGAGTCCAAGATCAGAAAGTTAATTCTCGCGAATTTTCTCTAAATCCCTGAAATCTGAGGAGCTTTCTGTGCACGAAATTTCAATAACTTTGCGTCTCTGTTGACGAGGATATCGAAACGAATTCTCAAAGTAAGAATCACTAATTGTAAAAACAATTCAAAGACAGAGAATTTTTGATCTCCACGAAATTTTCTCTTCGAAATTGGAATTCCTATTCGCCGTTCACGGAGACGTCATTAAAACTTTTTCGTCCGAGAATCACAGGAAAACGTCTTTCTTGAGAATTTCTTTTCTTTTTTTGTCGTCATCTAGAAATTTGGAATTTCATTCCGTCGGTCACGCAAAGAGACTCTTTTTTGTGGGAAGTTGGTGGTGGATTTTTGTGAGAACGATCAAATGGATGAAAGATGGGAAAGTGACGCGAGATAAGTTGCTGCTGCGTGATTAGAGCGATCTCTCTCGAGGGATTTGCGTGCTCATATGGCAGCGTCAACCGTGTCGGGACATCATGAAGCCGTCAAGAAAAATTCCGCGGAGCTTCTTGATCGGATTTCCATGAACAGTTGCCCGCCAAGCAGTTTCCCAGACAAGTTCCAAGACTTCTTCGCCGCCCTTAACGAAGACTCCGACGACCTGCCCAGCATGCTCGAGGATAAGTTGATACCCAGGTGAGAATGTGAATATTTTCGTTTTTTATTTTTTTTTTTTTTTTTTTTTTTTAAGTTTGAAAGGTATAGTGTTAAAAAGTAGAAATTTGAGTATTTACAATAATGTAAGAAATATTATAAAAATATATACATAAATTAATTCGAGTGTTTATAAAAATAACAAGTGGAACTTCGTTTATCTTGAGTCAAATTTCAAGTGAACTCTCGCTGATTGAGTCCACTTGTTTGAACCAGAAGTTCTGCCAGTGTGTGAACGAAAAATTATCAACAGAGATAGTCTATTCCTAAGCTCAAATTGTGCAAACTATTACTTTTTCCATATAAATGAAGTTCTACTGTATGTGAAAATAAAAGAATTAAAATGGTATAAACGTATAAAGGAAAGAATTGTCATGTCTATGTAAATTGATGTACAAATTTGGGGATTGTTTGATCGATAGAAAATTGGGCAAAGTCACGTTGAGATTAGAAGATGTTAAAAACGTTTAAAAAATTGAAATCATACAGTACATAAAACATATGAAACACGTAATATGTACATTGTGTAAAAGAAAAAATTCTGCGTTGCAATCGTACGTAAATTGATGTACATGAGTACAGGAAACAGAAAAGTTAGATTCGATCAATTTTTGATTGAAAATGTAGAAAATACGAAAAAAATTACAATATATATCCAAAAGAGAAAAATTTCAATCTCAGAATCTCAGATGTACAAAGATAAAAATATTTGATCAATAGAGAAGGACTTTGAAAATTAGCTTCGAATGTTCGATTTTTAACAATTTACATTTTACTAAATCTCAAGACACACGTATCTATATAAAACATGTAAAAGTTGGAGAAAATCTTTAATTTTGGAACGTGGATGCTTATTTGTAAAATTTTTGAATTTATACCTTCGCAAAGAAAATTAAATTTTATTAAAAAAAAAAAAATTCATTGAATGAAACAACGTTAAATTTTGTTCGTTCGGGCTTTCTTTTCAAACAATTTGAAATAAATATGCAGAACGAGACGTGTATTTCGTTTTCTCTGAATGTTAAATTACAGTACAATTTCGAATTTTGTCACAGACCTTCTTCAAATTCGATATACGTAATTGACGTGATTGATAATTAAGGACGGGATGACATTTAATTGATAGTATCGCGTCGTTAAATTCAAATTTCGATAAATCCACGTTCCACGTGCATATAGAGTTTCAGAATCGAGTTGTGAAATTCTACGTGTACTCGCCACAGTTTTAATTGAAGTATTCAATATATTATTTAGTACAATTACGATACATTTTTTTTTTTTTGGCATTGTAAAGTATTTAAAATTTAACTAAATATATTTGCATATTACATAATTTGAATTTGAATTCAAGTCAATCTGCTTGAAATTCAATTTTAAACAATTTAAATTCTAGAGAAGAAACCAAGGAATTTGTAGACACTGATTTGTTTATTAATCGAACGACGATGGAAGCATAAATTATTTATTTATCTGTATTATTTATTATTTAGTACCGTGTAATTTTAATTTACAAGGTTGCTACACAATTGTCATTGATACGTCAAAGCGTACGAAATGTTTTTTTCATTTTTATTATAATTACAATCTATGAATATAAGTTTCATTGGCGTCACTATAAATGATAAAATTGTACGTTTCTGTGAGATCTATTTATATATTGGTTTTTTTTAAACAAACGCTGTCGATATTTTAGAACTAACAAAATCATAAGGAATTCATAAAATGTTCTTAAAGATGCTCTTCAGTTTTTGCTAATATTTTCAACAATTTTAACAATTTAAATCACAACAAAGTTAATATATACGTATTTAATAAAATTTTAATAAACGTTGTATAATTTTTAGAAACAACATAATCTGAATACAAAAATCTCTATCAATTCTATTTATTTATTAAACTGGCACGGTAATGTTAAGCGTATATATACTTGCGTCTTTCGAATTGTCATGATACATTCTCCGTGACATAATACATTAACGAAGAAAGAAAAGAAATATCGCGCGTGACGACAAAGAAAAATCTCCAGAACGTAGGAAAATCATAGAAGGATATAAAGTTTTATTTCCTCTTTCACAAAACATATACGAGTCGAGGCTTTACATTCGCGTATCATGAATCATATCTGTCATATCCCACGTACGTTGCCCGACGTTCGTACATTTTTCAATCGTTTTTTGTTGCGTCTTACAATTTGCATTGACTTTAAAGGACTTTCAAACGGAAACATTCAGTTGCCATCGAATAAATAAATGTCAATTCGATCGCAATTGTAGGTATTAGAAGCATGCTGAAATTTAATATATTAACAAATAAATCTAACGATTCAATACGTTCGTTTGACAATTATCAACGAATTGATAGGTAATGTTTAAGTATCAAATTAACGATGCAATGCACTTTCTCATTGAGCAACCAATTTTTGTTTAGCTTTAATATCACGATTTTTATAAAATGATTCAAATAAACTCGCGAACGATATATTCATAGGAGAATTCCCCATGGACGAATAAAAACAAAGAAACGCTCGCAATTATTAATCCATCGCCGACGGCCCTCTGTATCTGATTATTTCGTTTAATTTGTCTCCGCAATTAAATACACCAGCAACGGTGGATTTTTTTTATCATAATCCTGATCATTTCGATACTTAGGAAATCCAACGCAGATTATATTCGTACGTTCAATATCGTGAAAATGATTTCGAAATATTCCATCCTATTAATTAAGCTTGTGTAATTTCTTTTTTAACGTTCAACTGCGATCGCATTTTTAATAACGAAAGAAGAAATTTCCATTTCGCGATCGCGGAAGTTTGTTCCCTTCCTTCGTTCGACGTATAAAAATTAATCGAAATCGGGTTTCCTTGTATCTCTCGTATTTATTTTTGTTAAATTCAATCTTTGTTCTCAGTTGAGCTTCAAACATTTGCGCGCGGTTTGCTTTTTACCTTCACGCCTTTTCTTCCGTGATATTTTTCTTCTCTCCCGCGTGTTTCTGAAAATCTCTTTCGATGAATGAACGATTTATGTGACAGATTTACACTTCCTTTCGCGGTGTTTCGACCAAAGTACAGCAGGTTCGTTTGCGCGAACTAAATTTATATTCGAACCGAATTTCAGTCAATTTAAAGAAAAAAGGAAAAATAGAGTTTGGACGTGTTTAGTTAAGAGTCGGTGAACTTCGCATCTAGCGAAAAAATTTTGCTCCGAATTTTTTACTCGCGTTTCCGCGCGTAAAACAACCATTTGTTAACTATTCACTCTTGTTCGCTTTGAAATTCCGCTCGTTCAAATTTTTAGTTACTCCGCAGCTTACAACATGAAACTTTGATTTATGGAGATCTCGAAAATGGAAAAATTTGTAGGGACATTTCCAGTTGTAAATTGTAGACGCATAGTTTGCAAATCCATAATAGAATATTCGTAAATGAATTTATCTGAATCTATATGAATCGTACGAGGAGAAGAAATTTTATAAATAAATAATTACCAAGCAGATCAAACATAAATCTAAACCAGTAATTTAAATTTAGGTTGGTACATAGATATCTTTAGCTTTATCATAAAGAGAGAGAGAGAGAGAGAGAGAGAGAGAGAGAGAGAATTTTTCTCGACGGAATTTTAAGACTTTCGAGAATGTTTCGCAGCAAAGTCTAGATGCACACGTGGACAACAATGGATCTCTGAACTAACGAACTTCGTAATTACTGTCGACAGAAAGGGAAAAAGAGACACCAAGCACGTGACTCCGAAAATTCATAAATTTTTCGGAATTGAACCCGTGTATTTTCTCACTTATTTAAATTTCAACAAGGACACAGTTAAAATTAGATGGACAAAGGATCAGGTTTAAGTTCCTGCGTATTCTTACGTATTTTCCTCGCGATGTGTAAGAATTATTTACGAAACTGGAATGAGAGTGTCTGTAAGATAAAAATTTGCATGATAAAACAATGGAGAGATAAGTAAAGGAAAATTTTAAAATTTATTTTAACGTAAAATAGTATACAATATATTGTAATATTGAATAATTACAATATAATATTAAATGATGTTTATGATATTATTATTAATTAATTACAATTGTAATAATATCATTATTAATAATATCAGGAAATGCGAAATGATGTATTTTAAATCAATTATTGAATTTTTTCGTAATAAATGCTCGTTTATTAGTTTATTAGCTCACGATGCATTTCTATTATAAGAACATTCCTATTATTTTTGTTACATAGAATATTCTGAAATTTCTTTAACACTATAGTGAAATTCATCTAACCATTAAATAACTCTAAAAATATATATATATATAATTTACTAGATATTAATACAAATATATGCTGTTACAAAAATATTTGAACAATTACGATCAATATCGACTCGATGTAATTAAGTATCAACATATAAAACTGTCAATACGCGAACGAGTATATATATTTCTTTAATTTAAAATTGATGTAAATGATAATAAGTGACAAAATTTTATTTTTTTTTTATTATTATCTCGTTATCTAATTCCAAAACTAAAGAAGAAACGACTCTTCTCATTTTCACGTGTCTTGCAAAAAGAAAGAAAGAAAAAAGAGTAAGCTCGAACACCCTCTACGAGCATTATAATTATCATTGTAATTAATCGGTGCAAGCTTGCCGTTGTATCTTTCTAAAAATGCAGTATTAAACGTGGCAGAGCAAATTGGCCGTCACTAACGCGTAGCGAAAGGTAAAGTTAAAAATGTTAACAAGCGGCCGAGGTTTAGCGAGCAATTATCCGGAAAGGGTTTAAAGAGGACGGTTCCTCCTTGCGCGCGCCACCGGATCGGGATTGTTGGACAACAAGACCAATCCGATTGAATCGATCTGATCATAGCCAAGTATGCGCGCTCGCATAAACGATTTAGACGTGCATATCTCGCGTTAACGAGATGCCCGCAGATGCACGAGACGTGACTCGTCAACTGAATCGAATTTTGCTTCTTCGAATTTAGGTTAGGTCACGTGCTTCAGCAAGCGTTTCAACTTTGAACTACACTTCCGCTCGTGTGTACAGGGTGTGACATGATTATGAAAAATGAGTCGAAGAAACAACGTTCCAACTTTGACCAAATTTTCTTATGCGTGTCTGATCGACGCAAAAATTTGGAAACTGAGAGTTCGAAGAACTTGATGAATTATTAAATGAAAACTCCCCCTCAAATACAAGAAGAACTTGTCTTACAACACGAAACGATCCGAAAATTCAGAAATGTTTCCTTTTGGAATAATTCCGAAGAAACTAAGTAAACGGCAAGTTTATTCCAAAGAAAAGGTGTCGAACTAATTCGATGATACAATATTGAAAATCAACAATCATAAATAAACATCGAAATTAACGTTGCAAACGTTAAATATGAATTAAACCGAACAAAGATGGTAATATTTCATTTATTTCATTCGAGGAACGTTTTGCGTGTTAATGATTCGCTAAAATTTTGCTGATGTAAATCATTTGGTAGTAACAATAACAGAATCTTATTGTTTACGAAATTATCATTAATAAGCCACGGGTAATTGTAATTTTCAAGCTTCAATCGTCGACCCATTTATCGCTAAAACGCACGAAGAAAATCGAGTAATTGGAAGATTATCTTCGCGGAAGGAACGTCATCTACGTATAATCGTTTTTTACGTTGGATAATAAGTTTGATATGCGAACAAAATTGCGTTGCAATGGCACTGAAATTGATGTTTTATGGTTCTTTGATGATGATTCATGCGACATGTGCCCGGGTGTAAAAATATCTTTTCTCTTTTTTTCACTTTTCCAAGAGTAATAACGGTTTGAGAGAAATGGAATGGTGAAATTAGTTTATCGATCACTTTTACGTGCATCCTGGAAACGGACGAAGTTTCATCTATCAAACATTTCGCTATTGATTCCATCATTTTTTCGATCCATTTCAGCTTTCAGAGATTTTAATAGATTTTCACATCACAGTGTATGATACGAAAAAAAGATATATCCAATTGAATTAAACATAAAATGTTGACGTATGAATTATTATTAAAATTTGTTACCGAATTGTTAAATTTTATTTCATTTGCAAATTAAATTTTACACTGCGTGCGTGAAATTTACGCTGACCAACGAATATGTTAAGGAATTAATAGTTGTTTGCTTTGCACTCTGAGTTTACGATGCGAACGTGACTATTTTGCTGTTTTCGAATTTTAAAACTTTGGCCACTTGCACCCCCATGAAACAGTTTCCAATCTGTTTCTACGTTTCATTTTCACGATTTGTCGAATCAATGAATAAGTAATAAATAAATAAAGTTTACAAACGAATAATAAATATGAAATTTAATAATGAAATAAATAATGAAATTTTTGTGACCGTATTGTGATATTATTAAATTTTATCTGATATTTTTTTTTTAACTATTTATTAAATGACAGGAATTAATATATTAAATTATACGTTATATTAAAATTATATTATTAGTGAGATTACTGTTGGACTGGTAAGGTTATATATTATACAATATTAGTAAGAATAATAAACATTTTTAATACTAGAGAAGACAAATAAAATAAATAAGTAAGTAATAAGTAAAATTGATGTTTAAATCAATAGTGCAAATAAAATTTTTATAATTTCACAAATAATTCACAGTACTTACCTTCTGTAATCATGTGTCTATTATATAATTAGATTGTTACAGATGAAATGACAAAATTCGTGATGTGTGCAATCAAATTTCTGTTCCCTAGATTCAATACATTTCGTCCAATTTGAATAATTTTATAATCGTCGGAATTAAAAATCTTCGATCGATTATCTATTGATAATCTCGTGGTACAGATTGTTCACGTATTTTGTACCGGTCCAAATTTGCAGTTCGCCTTTACGTCAAACCACGTTAAAAAAAAAACAGCTCTCGCTTCGTCAAATGAAGTTTCGAGTTTTACCAAAACATATTCCGTTCAACTCGCTTCGATGAACAATCCAAACCCTTTTCAACAAAAAAACAATTCGACGAAACGCGAAGTCGATCGGTATTAAACTCGACGAATATCGAGCTTCGAATTTGACGCTTAATAAACATCGTTCAAGAGCGTTCTCAGTCGCCGAAATGAATTTTACATTTCCCATTCAATGACCGGCGATTGTCACAGAGATAAAAATGGCGGAACAAAATGCGTGGCGTCCGAAAATAGAGGATGTTTCGTCGTCAATCTATGAGCTATAACAATCGATATGGAACCCCTGTCGGCGGAGGGGAGGGGAGGAAGGGTGCTTCTGTTTCATTAATTTAAAGTTGGCAGAAGAGTCGGCGTGACGACGATGAAATCAGTCGATCAAGGTCGACGTACTTGTCCATTGTCGAGGGGCTTCATTCGACGATCTTTCCTCTCGTTATCGATCGACACCGGCGGGAAGGGGAAGAAGAAAAAGTGTCAACAGTTCGTCGAAATGAAACAAAAAAAAAAGAAAAAGAAAGAGAGAAAACAGGAACGAACGCACACGGTGCTGCTACTTACGGAAAAGGAAGTTTAATCTTCTTTCGTGGCCACGGTTACACGCGCCGGTTACCGCGGCGGTTTTCTTCCGGGCAAAAGAAAGCAATCTCGTCGAAGTTTTAATAAGTCTTCCTCGAAGGGACAACCAATAACGATGACCTATTACCTGGATTTTATTCCTGCTCGTTCGAACGACGACTTGAAGCGACGGACTCCCGTTCTTAACGATAATAACGCCGCAATTATTGTTATTCTTTCAGCGTTGTTGTTAATTCTCGTTGGATGGATTGTTCTCTCTCTTCTTTTTTTCTTTTTTCTTTTTAATTTAAATCGCGGAGATCAAGAGTTTGAAAAGTTTCTTTCCGTTGAACGATGTTAATTTAAACGAGGATGGTTGAAGATTGAGGGAGGGAGGAAAATTGGAAACAGCGGCGGGATAAAGGGAAATCTGAAATGTGCGTTAATTAGCATTATTTTTATTAATTTCACGAGACACTGTTTTATTGACGCGTCCACATTTTGCACAGACGTGTATTATTTCGGTGAATGTGATTCCACTTTGTAAAATTGTGGAAAAATATGGGATTCTCTCGTGGAATTTTTTTAATTTTCTTCTATCCACCATGAATATTATATCGTATTATATATATTATACGCAATATTATTAAAAGAATCTTTTTCGTCCATTATAACGTCCATTATAAAGAATTAGTGCAATTTTGTTATAAATTAAATTGAAGATGAATCAACTTGAGAGTACGTTAAATTGACAGACACGATTTTACTTTTAATAATTTTTGAGAATTTTATTGTTACATCATAGGAATAATTAAATAATTACTCGCTGAATTAAACTGATGAAACAATATTACAATTACGTAATAGCGTCATCAGAGAAATTGCCACTCGTACTTTGAATTAATTTTAAATATTAAGTAGAAATAATAATTCGTGACAGCACCAAACGGAGATCAAAATTGAATAATTGGCTAATTAAAAACAATGCAATATTGTCATTGTTATTTCAAAAATGATTTCCTGCTTTTCTAATTGTAATTGAAATTTAGTGATCAATTCAGTAATAAAAGACAGTGATCACTGCACAACTTTTACCCCAGTACGATTCGTCTCACTGAAAGGCTCAGAAGCAACTGTTCCGATTAGGAAACGAAAATGACTTTTTTGCCATAAAATTTTATCGATATGCAAACATTTGAATCGATACGAAACAAATTACAGGCGCGATCGCTCAGTACCAGACAACGCCATTCCTACTCTCACGAATCACGTGACCCAAATCAACCAATCGCTAATTTTCGTTGCATTAGCGTTGCACCTGAAGAGGCCCGGTTTTCTGGGTTACCCCCGCTAAAATCACTTTCAGTGATAATACATAATATTTTATTGTCACTAGCATTTCTCTCCAATTCTCTGATTTTCTAATTCCAACTAAAATTTCGCAACAAATGAAACAATTAAAACAAATTACTTATTTTTAACACTAGGTTTATGGACGTTTCTTATATACCTATTTCTACGAGAACCCGTCAATTTGACGGGTGAACAAAAATACGCATTTTAAAAAGTAAAAAGTTTTTTTTTAAATTACCACGGAAATGTTAACAATAATAATAACGGTATACGGCAATCATATTTATGCGGTTTCTTCGGCATATATTGCGTAAAGTTGCACCGGGCTTTCGATGGAAATAACTCTTCGTCTATTGAGATATTTTCATATGACTTATAACAAGCCTGGCTATTACTTATAAATCTATTTCATATGTCGAATATCAGCGCAAATTTATCTGTTTGTAATCTTTCGGATCGTTGGTTTTTTTTGTCAAAGCGTATGAATCTCAGAATTTCTGTAAATTTATCTCTGCGCATTGTGTTTGCGAAGAAAGCGGATCCCCATTTTTTCGACCATAGATAAGAAGCTTTCAATACTCTCGCTTCATATGCGCCCCGGGCATATAGAATACCTAGAAACCTATGTAACTCAGCAACTGTGATTGTCCACTCTTGTTTCAAAACTCGACGTGCTTCCGTTTCAGTGCAATCTGTTATGTGTTCTATTATGTGTGTGTCAATTATCAATTCGAAAGCACTAGTTATACAACCCGATATAATATTTCTCTTACCGTAGCCAGTAAGTCCTGCGATATCCTTGAATATCATACGAATGGGCGGCCTACCCACGGATCCGCCTGCTTTCAGTTTTATCCACCGTGTTCCGTCAACTGCAATTTCAATTTCACCCATTACATTTTGAGATGTACTTGGAATGCTCGTCCTCTCATCCTCGAAGTCAGAACTAGAAAGAATACGCATCCTTTTCTTGCTCTAATACACTTTGAAGAAATTTTCCTCTTCACTATCCGAAGATCCTTCTATCTCTCCACTTTCAATGCATTCGGAGCTTTCATTCTCATCTTCGCTTTCGAGTAATTCATATTGATCTTCTTCGGAGGTATCCTCAGAACTATCTTCATTGATTTTGACAATTTTATTCAATATCTTATTATATCTCCTGGATTTACTCATGATTGCTAGAAAAAGGGTATTGGTCAAAATAAAAAAATACTGTGGTCCAATTCAATTACCCTATTGTAGATACTTACAATAAGCGGAGACTGTCTACAATAACTTTCTACAATAACAATAACTATAGAAACTTTTGCACACTGTCTTTGAAACACGTCCTTACATTGGCAGTGCAACGATCATACTGAAGATCGTTTCTCATTTTAGGGATTCCGGCAATAGACATACGCAATTTCGTTCAATGTTGAAAATGAAAGTAAACACTCAGGCATATAATCCGTTTGTTTACATTCTCGCGGCGCGGTCGACATAAAGGATTGGATTGAATGATTTTACGAATAAAGTAAATATATAAGGATTATTTATGAAATTAGCTAATCTGTCAATTTGACGGGTTTCGTAGAGATATAGGTATACTACATGCTATATTTTGGGTGAAATCATTAATTTACGATACAAAGTGGTTAAAATTAATGCTATAGTTTTTTGGGTATTTCTTTTCAAAATTTGAAATCCGTCAAATTGACGGATCCCGTAAACCTAGTGTTAAATATCAACCCTCCGCGGCCACTGTCAAATTCGAAGTGAATTTTTATTTTCTCTAATTACTCTCTAATTATTCTGAATACTTGATTCAATAATCGATCGTATATTAAAGTACTTGAACCAGTACCTTACAATTTTTGTCAGATGTTTCAAAAACAATGAAAAAAAATTATCAATAGAAATTGTCAATAATAATAATTATTTTTACTGTTATATCGAAAACAATTCTTTCAGTGTTTTCGAACATACTTTACACGCTTCGAACTTCATTAATTTGGCTGTAATTTGCAAAAGAGCAGACCAATATCAACGATTAGCAACCTCGATACTGATTTCACGAGAAAATGCATCAGTATCGTTTTGCACTAATACGGTTCTTAATCCAACGGTACGGTGAATTGTAAATTGTTCGTTCTTGCAGATACGCGTGGATAATTAAGCGCAATTAAAGTCGGAGAATTCGTAAGGGGACGCCTTTATTTATCGAGCTCCTCGACCCGGTTCCATTCGGCCAGGAACCGTGCATATCAGGTGCTGAAATTGGACTTACAAGCAATGTAATTTTAGTATCTAGCTGGAAATTGTCGTTCCTCTTACGTCGTTGGTTACAAATCCAAGATGATCTCGCTATTTATTATAACAATTGATGCGGTCCGATTCTATGAAAACTAATGTTTTGTTACATTAATTTTAATGAATGTCATTACCTCGAAAATGAAAGAACGTGAAATGAAATAGACATTGTTTTTAACAAACTTGCTGCAAATTGGATTTCTTTATATTACATCCGTTATCTTTTACACGCAAATCAAATTTTTTCCATACGAAAAGTAATGGTAACAAACACTATTTTTATAAAATTCTCTATTTTCAAAATTTCTATTTTTATAAAATATTTTAATATATATTATTAATAATTAATATTACTGGTATTTAATATTAATATAATGATATATAATATTTAATATATATTCGATACATATTAATATTAAACATATTATAATATGTTAAAATGTATATATTCAAAGAAGACGGTGTATTAAAATATAATCAAAAGGTATAAAGAATTAATATTTCTAAATAGTTCTTGATTTCTTTTTTTATTTTAAAAATCTATATAGTAATTTTAATCAGCACTCAATGAAAACAAATAAACAGAAATATAAACAACGGAAATATCACGTTCATATTATATATTAGTATATTAGTCATATTTTACATATAATTATATTATATTATCATTATGATATATTTATTCATATTTCCTTGATTATTGTATCACGTTATTCTAATTTTATATTATATTCGAATAATTCTTCTCAACATTTGACATACTTCAAATCAAAACCGGTACAAATTATACATAATCTCTCAATACTCTGCTTCCGACATGGTATTACAATTACAATAACCAACACGTGGTCTAAGAAGATTAGAAAAAAGAATCGTAAAACAAGGGGTTGATTAAAATTGAAATAAAAGAGTTTAAACGCGATATATTAACGTTAATTCGTGCACATTTTATATAAAGCCACAAATAAATATATTCGATTGTATAATGTAACCTCTCTTGGATTTGGAATTCAGATAATCGCGGTTAAAATCCGCCGCTGCTGTATACCAGAATTACGGAAATAGAACGTATCGCGTTTCTCTTCGATGCGACTTCGCCAGAGTGAAGTAGAAAATCAAAGCTCCGACTCCGCAAATCTGCGCTGTTCCGCCGGATGTTGACTCGCCCTACCGTGAACTTTCCGAATCAAAGTCTGATTACTCTTCAGCCATTCCCATCGCTCGTGCAACGCTGAATCTCTCGCTCGAAATGCTGATTTAATTAGAGTCGGAAGCTCGCATTAACCGAGGGAGGTATCTTTAAAAATAGCCGAATCCATTGTCTCTGCAGAGTCAAGGGCGAAAAGAAGTAGCGTCCGTGAAGTTTCACCGAAATCGTGTCCGTGATTAATCGTTATAATAAATTATTACAATTAGAAATGATTTAATGAACGAACGCGTCTTTGACTAACGATTCACAGAAATTTAGTATCATGATAATTATGATGATATCGAACAATAAATGTTGAACGATTATATAGGTTACGGATTAATTATTGCAGAATATCAAGTATAATCACGATCATTGATTCATATCAGAAATTGTTAATTGATTAATAATAAATTTGTGACTACGTGAATCAATTACTGACTAATTCTGTTGTCTCGTTGAATTATTTTCTTCTCTTTCTCGTTCATCTTTCTGGTTCAGATGTAATTTCATTTTACACTCGTTCGAATGAATATTACGCTGAATACACAGCCAATAATTATATTTGTCAAATTTCAAATATTTGAAATTAAACATTTAATAGTTGAAGTTAAATGTAGTGTGAATAAATGATAATGTTTGTAATAAAAATGGGTATGTATTATTTACTGTTATTATTATTATATAATATATTTACTGTCATAAAATAAATATATATATGTATATAATAAAAAGAACATTTTATACACTTTAACGCATCTACAATAATTTTATATTGTACGTGGTATGTTGATATACACGATAAAATTTTGATATTACAATTTTTAATAGATGTTTAGTGTCCATCACACCAACTCTAATTTAAATACATTTTAATACCAAGTGTAGAATTTCATGAGTCTACATTAATATACAATTTTTAATATATTTGGTTTGTTCACAAGTTAAATATAGTAATATAATTTATCATTTCAATTGATTATTCATTCGTCAAAGTACAGCGTCTCCTACGCGTAGTATCAAGACTGATAGGATTAAGCGACAAAATCTAATTTCCCAAAGTAAACTCATTTAATGATACATCATCTTCGCTGATTAAATCCCTCAAAACTCTCGGGGTGTAGGTACTGTCCTTGCTCCAAGAATGAGATGATACACATTTAATGGAACGGCAACAATCGTATTATAAATTTAAAAGACTATTCTGTACGATAAAAACATTGAATGTTAAAAATCAAAAGAATACAACAAATAGATTTTCATGCGTTTATAGAAAATTTAAAATCATCACGCAAAAAAAAAAAGATGTTAAAATTACGCAATTCTCCGCGAAAATCACATTTTAATGATTCATTCTTGAAAATACGAATTTTTATTGTATGACTTATTACTGTGCACGTAGTGAATTATTTACGCAAAATAAATTTTGCTAACACATCACATGTTTAAAAGAATTATATTATATTATCACTGAAAGTGATTTTAGCGGGGATAACCCAGAAAATTGGGCTTCTTCGGGTGCAACGCTAATGCAACGAAAATTAGCGATTGGTTGATTTGGGTCCCGTGATTCGTGAGGGGGCGTGGGGTAGACCTCGAGTAGGAGTGGCGTTGTCTGGTACTGAGCGATCGCGCCTTTAATTTGTTTTGTATCGATTCAAATGTTTACGTATCAATAAACTTTTATGGCAAAAAGGTCGTCTTCATTTCCTAGTTGAAAGGAAAGAACAGTTGCTTCTGGGCCTTTCAGTGAGACGAATCGTACTGGGGTGCGAGTCGTGCAGTTTATCTTTATATTTATATTTTATATTGTACTATATTATGTATATTTATCTTTTTATATTTTTTTGACCCAAGATAAATAAAATGCTTATTTGTCTGACGCAAGTTTCGCAAGTACTTCACTCGCCGTGCTACTTAATCCCATCGTTAAGAACAAGAAAGGGAAAGTCAAGTTTTCGACGAAATTCCTGCCATGAACGCCGCTTGATTCGAATAAAACATTCGTACGAAGATCGTACGAAGTACGAAATAGCTTCTCTTTCGCCAACAAGCCCGCACGTTATTGCGAACGTTTCGAGTCCGCAGGAATGTTGCGCGGGAAATTGCAAATGGCAAATGCAAGTGGTTGCTGCGGTTCAGAAATGGATGCAGCACAGAACATTAGGATTTTATCGTGAAATCACATTTCCCTATGTTCCATGTACTTCCTCCTCTCTCTATCTCTCTCTCTGTCTCTCGCTCTTTGTCGTCTACCATGTCTTGGAATTCGTACAAGTGTACGGGATACTTGGTACGAGCGCGAGTCGCGCATTTCATGCGGAATGGAAGCCATTCTGAGCCGGAAGACTCTCGGATTCGGGGTTTACTCGTGTAAAGCGATTTTACGCCCGATACGAGTGATAGATAAATCTTGGGGATGCGAGCGGAATGTTTGCGGAATAAATATATGGGATCTGACACCGCGATCCGTTAATTCAATTATCATAGCCAAGAATCGTTGCAAGAATCGTTGGCGAGAATCTTGCAGCGACTTAACTTTTAGCGCAGCATAATAATTTTATGAATATTTCACAGTTCTGTTCTTTACTGTGTTACGAAATTTACGTAAGCTTTTCTAGGACAACTATCATTGACAATAATAATATTGATAAATATCATGACAATATTAACGTTATAATAACATTAGGATAATATTAACACTATAATGTTTTACTATAACACTTTCTTGGCGGGTTGTTTCGAATAAAAGCTTGTATTTTGTGCAATTTCAAAAAAACAATCTTTTCTGCTTTTTTTTCTAATTTTTATTCGTAAGAAATGTTATTTACATAGAAAGTATGGAAAACTATCATTATGGAAGTCTCAAGATATGATAATTGTACGATTTTGTTGTTTTAATATTGTTATATTTTTCTTCATTTATATTGATACTTTTGAGTATAGGAAGTATATCATGAAAGTATTAATGCATTTTTATTTATTTTTGTACAATATATTAACATTAATCACTCAGAGTAACCTACACGATATAAAAATTCCAATTCCTAGTATTCCAATTCCAAATTACCAAAAAAAAAGAATTCTTCTTTTCTCTTTCATTTATAATAATTTGAAAAATTAAACCAATTAAAATTTGGCAAAATTAAAGTGTAAACTTCAAAATGATCAAAAAAATCAAAGTATACCAATTGCTCATTTTGACCTTCGGTATTTGAAGTGCCAATGATGTGTAAAAGCTGTTTTAAAAGAACTTTTGAATAAAATTTTGTGATATAAGAACGAAAAAATTGTTCCCAGAAAGCATAGTTCCTGGAAAACTGTTCTTTGAAGTTTCACGCGAACGATTTACCTGACCTGGCACGCTGGTACCTATTTCCAATGTCGTAACTTCGTCAACCGTGTAAATTTTTTTTAAAAAATTCCTTTGCCACGATGTTTCACATGTGCGGAATTTAAAACAGAAAAAAAAAGGACAGGAAAGGAAAACCGCGTTTCGACTTTTGAAACGTATACGTAATTACAAAATGTGAATGAAACTGGACACACGTACGCATGTGAATACGGAGTGGCCAATTTTAAATCTGTTTGATATTATTAATTAATTATTTCGATATCTATCTTCTCTTCTAAAATAGAAGAAAGATTTTTTCTACGAATGATTTATGAACAATGCACGTTCATCGTGATTCGTTAGTCGATGAAACGACAAAATTTTACAAATATTTCAATGAATAAGCATCAAAGGAATCATTTCCGTTAGATCATTTCCATTTTCAATTATTTGAGCATTTAAAATATCTATAAAAGAATGTACAATACAATATAGAATATATATTTTATATGGAATATAAAATTATTGTGTCAGTAGAGACAAACAATAACATTACACCCACGTTGTTCAAATGTCGCGATTGAATAATTATTGAACGAATTGACGTCAAAGGTTACAGATTATTGTGAAACAAATAAACATATATGTGTGTACGTAATGAACTTTTCAATGCGACATAGTTAAAGGTGAAAATGGATTGTTAAGTTCAAGGCACATTTAAAAACGATTTAGAAAAAGACAAAGAAGATCGAAGAAGGAGAAGGTTTAGAAATTTTATTATTGAAGAAACTATTGGAGAAAATAAAATTTTTAGGTATTTTTGAAATTCTGAAGTAAATGGAAAAAACTACAAATTAAAAGAAAAAAATAATTTTAATTACAATATATTTAACAAATATTTTATTTGTACGTTCAAAATAATTATTCATGATTTATATTTCTCTGGCATCGAAAGACAAAAATTAATTAGAATTATTATAATATAATTATGTTTATAGTGACATTCTTTGTTATATATTTATTAGTGGTTTATTATATAAAAATATTATTATAACTGTGTACTAAATGCTAAACTATATATATTATTATAATTAATTGACCAACTGTATGCTAAATATATTACAACTGACTGTTTCAATTTTTCTAGTATTGTACGAACACACTATTTTTCTTTAATTCCTAAATTTATTGACAACCTCTGCATCTCTAATTCTCATAATTCCAACATTTCCTATACAATAAGTATAGTAAATAAAAGTAGTAAGCAATAAAAAAATAAGTAGTATAGTAAGTAATAAAAAAATCGTGATAAGAGATCACATTTTATTTTTTGAATATCATGACTGTTATTTTAATTAATAAGTCTTTAATGTTTCTTTCATCGTTGTGTCTCCCATACAATTTTTACGAATCGAAACATTTAGAATATCAATGATAAATTTTACGATTTTTACGAATTGAAATATTTAGAATATTAGTAACAAATTATCACTTGGTCCTCAATGGGTTGAAAGTAAAACAAGAACCTTGGAGGACCAAGGATGCAACAACAACGCAATAACCATAACACCAACTTCGATACTAATCACAACTATATGTCGCCATATGTTACCAAGAAAAAACACACCACAAGAGCAAAGAACATACGACACAACGAGAAAACATCGCTCCTAATTTCAATCGAGCGCGCGAAACTCAACTCTTTAAACCAGTGGCCAGCAGAATGGGAACGGCTATCTAAAACGCCCATCAGAAAATACCAACACAGAAGTGTTTTTTTCTTTTCAACAGTATCTAAACATCTCGTCCTCTAAGAAACCACTCTAGCAATCTCGATCGCGAAATCTGACGAGGTAAGCTTTCCTTCTTCCTCTTCTCTCTTTTCACCGACCGCAAAAGGATAGTCCCCACCCTCCAAAAAAAGGATGATCACTTGACCCAGACCCAGGTTCTGTCTCAGAACAGAAAACAAGGGACCAATTACTAATTTGTGCTAACTCAAGTTGGCGCTTTCAGAAAACAGGAGGCCTCGAACTCCGACTCGAAGAGCAGACGATGGAGCAAAAGGGCGTTCCAGAGGAGGAGCAGCGAGGTCGAGGTTCGTCTGCGTCGCACCTCGTTGACAGGACCGCAGGGGCACTCGAGCGTCGACGGACCGAAATCACCGACTCCATCCAGACGTCGTAGCTCCAGCATCGCGGTGGCCAGACCGACCCCGGACCTGCACAGGTACAGTTTCCAACAACTTACTTGCTTCAGCAAGTTCCGCGGAACTTTGTATCGAAACAGAGGGATGAGACCTTCCGCTCGGTAACTCCTCTCGAGATGCAAAATCTTGCGCGCGGGCAAGCTTCTTCGTCAGTTTTTTGATTCGTACTTGTCATCGACGGAATTCAGGACGAGTTGAAGAGATTCGTTCGATTGGTAACTGTACTAATGACGATAGAAAAATTAATCTTAAAAACGTTCTGTTTTATTTAGAGAATATGCACCGATCAGACGAGTATACTCGGCGAAAACACAGTAAATGCACTTGCTGTTGAGTTAAATCACAACAAAATGATAAATTTCTTTTGGTGTTTCTTTGAAAAATTTTTAATTTTATTAATTTTATTTTATTTCGTCTTTTCGTTTTCGTTTTGTTGCTTTATTCTAAAATGTGCTAAAATTAGAAGTATATAATTTCTTGACGATACGACGAGTATACTCCGCATTGAACAAAAAAAAATTCTACTTTTGATTTGAGGATGATTTTGTAATAAAATTAAGTCACTCAGTGGAGGAAAATGAGGGCATCTTTTTCTCGAAAATTGTAAAAACTCGAGAATTCATCTCGCAATTTTCTCTTAAAATTCGCTGTACGATTCTTTTTTCTTCGCCATTTTATTGAACTTGGAACGCCAGGATGACAAAGTGTCAGGATTTCTCGAATTTTTGTCGTCTAATCCTG
The DNA here is from genome assembly GCA_032399605.1 of Melipona beecheii. NCBI lineage: Eukaryota > Metazoa > Arthropoda > Insecta > Hymenoptera > Apidae > Melipona > Melipona beecheii. Next base: position 3,535,458 of record JAUCMO010000504.1, on the reverse strand, counting down.
ACGAATTCAAAGTTCGATAAAATGCCGAGGAAAAGTCCCATAGCAAATTCTAATTCGCTCTTCAAAATAATGACAGATTTCTTCAATATTTCTACAGACGTCTGAATTTCGACGTATCCATTATTTTCTCACTCGTTGCATTATGTAGAATCACGTTTGGAAAGAAAGAAAGTGAACTGAGCTTCTATTGCTTTAAAATAAAACCAAGTAAATTGTCATGCGATTTTGACAAAGTTACAACGATTGTCTTACTTAACTTTTCGTCGTTATTGGTTCAGTTATGTCAGAGTTGTACGTTGTAAAAATACACATTGAATACATTAATGATGTATCTTGTGATGGCCACTAAATATGTCTACGCAGAGGCGCTTCCGAGATCTCAAGGTCACCTCCACTCTTTCTTAAATGAAAACTTATTTTACACACCAATCTCTCTCTACAAAATAGTTTATAAAACTGCTAAAATTTATTTATCGATACACATATCAGTTCAGGAGACGTGGACTTTAATTTCGCAAAATCTGTCGTACGAAAAAAACGAGGAGGAAAACGAGCAAAGAGACGAACGATACTCTTGTATCTATGTTGCAGTAGACAATTTTATAAAATTCAAATTAAAACACCCCCTCGTATTTTACTCGCGACAGCGGTGTACATTAAGAAAGAAAATAAAAATAAAAATCGAAGCCAAATGGAAAATTTTTCTAAATTAAATCGATTCCCTGAGGTTTAATATCGCCGCGGATGTACAGGTGTTTGTATAAAAAGAGCTGGGATATCTCTGAATAAATAAATTACCGAGTTTAAAATATAATCCCCGGCCGAAAGATTAACAGCGTGTAGGGATTTGAGTTTTGGATCGAAGTCGAGTAAATATTATTGAAGAGCGTGGGACGAAATGGAAATAGACAGTGTTTGCATATTGGTGATAATTTTTGTCGATGAAGATCTCAAAAATTGGAACATCTTTGTTCAACATCTTTGTAACTGGAATTTTGCCTTGTTCTAGTTGGAAAATCGTTTCTCATTTTAGAATAAAAGTGAGAATTAAAAGCCACCAACTGCTACGAATAAATAAATTTAGTATTAATTTGACAATAATTGTGCGATGTAATGTTACAGTAAGCAAAAGATGACAGTAGATTCATGATGTGCAATTATATTTTATTTTTTATTATTTTAAATTATCGTGTACATATTGTTTTTAAACTATACGCTTATTTATTTGTTTATTTACTTGCTGAAAATTTTATTTGAATTTGTAAAAAATTCAGAATTGTTTCAATTAATTCTAATTATTTTGTTGCAATTTTATGAACAATGCTTTGAGGATAATTACACACGTGTATACTCACATAAATCTTTGACAATTTTTTAATCCCAATTTGTTCAAATAAAATACACAATTTTCATACAATAATAATGAATATAATTCCAAGAAAATACCGTCGATACATTGTTCGTTCAAATATCATTAAAGAATAATTAATGAGTTGAAATTAATAGAGTCAGATAAGAGTATATTGTTGTGTCTATATTGTTCATTTCAATTGATTTCACGTGTGAAAGTAACGAATAATTATTTATTTACGTTTTAGAGAACGTTCCAAGTAATCCTTTTCATTTCTTCTTTAAAGGAAAATAGTCGGGCCTTTTTTACACCACAGTATCATGCAGTTAAGTTTCTGTATCTAAATATCCCTCTGCGTAATTTTGTTTTTAAATCTGAACTCTTCATGTGACAGTGCTTTTGCGATCGTTCGTCTAATTACTTTCTTAATTAGTCTCGAGTTTGGACGACTTTTAAAGTATTCCGATGCTGAATATGTCATTCCTAGCTTCTTGTGTCGTTAGCTCTCGACTCACCTGTACAGATGAAATATTAATTTACAATTAACTGTCCCATAAAAAGTTCACGCGTGACATGAATTTAAAAAATCCTTTCCCTCGAATTCTCGTCTCACATTGTCCAACATTTTATTTATTTTTACAGTACTAACGCAGAGTGTAACGTAGTTGCAAAATTGAACAATTTCTTTTTATATCACGTATAATTTGTTTCGTGGTTTGAACGTGGTTTATATCGATGATTAAAGATATTAACATTTTTAAAGACAATTACGATAATATAGTTATTCTAGCAGTTATAGCTCGTTATATTATTAAAATATTATTTTGCAATTATGTTATACAACATTATACTTCATATAAAATGCTTAATTTATTTATTAGAGGAAAACTTTTATCAATCACGATAAGTGTTTTTCTACGTTGAGAAATGGGGTAGCTAATTCAATAACACTGTGACAAACAAATGTACGAGGCATTAATCTCTCGGATATCGTCGCGTTCAAATATCAACAGCGCCTGTGACAGTAAATTTCGCAGCAGCATATTAATGTCTCAAGTACACAAAATAAACAAATAAACAGCGATATTTGCAATTGATTTACTGCGGTTACCTCTTATTACTCTGTACTTTGCAAACTCGGCACATTCGCGACATCCGCAAACGTATATTATATCCATTTCAAAATTAGTTCGAAAATCGTGATTATACTTAACTTCTGTATTATTGCATCAGGGCTACCCATAAATAATATCGTTTTTTGATACTGTGCAAAATTTTATTTCATTACTTTTAATCTATAATATAATTTAACTGTATTATAAGCATACTAAATGTCAATATATTTAATTAAAATATAAGTTATGTTGTAATAAGCTGAATTATTGTCACTAAATGGCAATATTTATTAAATTTGAAGAGAACGACGTTACTTACGGGTACCCCTATATATATATATATATATATTGCACGATGATCATTAATTTTGTTCATTACTTTAGTTTATTTTCTGCATTCTCTGTTATTTGCACTCCACTTCGTAAAATTAAAATTCGTACCAAAAGTAAAATTTTTGTATCGATAGAACAAACTTTATTTCAATTAATTTTCCTTCGAACGAATTAAAATGAGACACCCTGTATATTATCACCACCACCACTATTATTACTATCTGTCAGCACACATTGTCTTCGCACAACGAGATAATTTTAATTTCAACCTCTAACGATATAGGAATCAAATTTTTTTTTACAGCAACGCAAAACGTCACGTAGCTTGCCTCCCCCCTCCCCCCGTTCCCACTACCTAAATATAAATGCACATACATACGACAGCTTGAACAGCCACAATCAGAATTTATAGACGCCGTCCTGTCTGTTAACGCTGTTGAACTCTCTCCGCCCTCGCAATAGGTTCCTGCAAGCGGAAGCTGGCCCTTGGGGTCATTTATCGCCCTCTCCGAGGAGCCCGACCAGAACGCCGGCGATCAGCCCCGGTGCCGTCTCCACCTCGTCCCATCTGAGCCCGAGAGCGAGTCCAGGCGGCCCGAGTCCAACTACTCCCCCTGGTCCGGCTCGTTCCGCCTCTGGATCCCGTGGCCCGGCGCCACAGAGGCAATACCGCGGGAGAACGAGCAGTATGCCTGCGGTTCCACGGCACAAGGTGAGTGATCGAATGAAGTATCAAAGTATATCAAACAACTTTCGCTACTGTCAATGAGATCTATGTCAGAATTATGGAGGTTGTGCAATGACACGGGGAGGAGATATCCCTCGCTTGTACGTGACGAGAAGTTTGATAGATTTGAAACTGAGACAACTGAGGCTGTGTTTCCTTGTAGAGGGAACTATTTCGAAACGTGGATTAACCATACGAATTAAATAAGATTCGATATGACGGAAAACTGACATTTATTTTTAATTTTAACATTTGCGCAAACTCAACAAAAATCATTTTTGCAATATCTTACGTTTGTGCTGCGAAATAGCAGGCACGATACTTATAAACGAAATTAATAAAAAGTGATGAAAGAACAAATTGATAATTCAACAGTCCCTACGATACGGATGACTGTCGTTGTATGTCGAGGGATTAAATGTGTTCCGTCGTTGGCTTCATGTACGAAAATATTTGCGTTCATAGATTTAAATGTATAATTAATAATTTCTTCATTCGTTGTTGACTACTAATATTATATTATAATATAGCTACATTATATTATAATAAAACTATATAACTAATATAATGTATCATATATACATTAACTAATATTATATTATCATAATCAACATACTAACATATAATATTAGTATAATTAATTTCTTCGTGTTAACAACTTTTGCAAACTACATATTTCGTTGTTTTCCAACGATTTCGTCCATATTCACCCCTTTCAGCGTCTTGAGAATTTAAAATTCCTTGCTCATTTTACGAAATTATTCAACAGTCGTCGACCAACTGCATATCATGTTACAAAATCGTAAACCAAGCAATCCAGGATAAATTGACGAAACAGATGCGTGCCTGTTATCAATTGGACAAGCACAGACCAAGCACCGGGAGACTCGATAAAAACAGATCGAACGATCCTCTTTAAGTTCGAAAAATTGTTTGTATCTGTTGTACAGTTGCGAGCGAGAGGCGCGCGAACAAGCTGCTTTCTTTGTTAACAATGGAGCCGCGCGTTGGCAACCAGGGATCGATGGAAACGTTCCGGTTTCATTAATTTCTGGCTCTGGTAGCCGACAACAAACTGAAATACTGCCACGGCCAGTAATAAACCCGAGGGACGCGCGCGTGCATAGAAAATTCGTCGCGGGCATTTGTTAAAACCGCCGGCGACGAATCGATTGTCCACTGGCCGAGACGCGTTGATTTATTGCAACGAAGATCGGCGAGTGATTCTGATCGAAGGACCGTTCCTTTAAATTCGACTATTCGAAATAATATTAGGGGTGAGTTTGCACGAAACGTCGAAAACCTCGAGAAACCCTCGAGAAAGTTTCGAGTTTCGAAAGTTCGAAACCATTTTCTTTTTCTTCTTGTTGTGACTCGAAACCTTGAGGGATAAGAAAAAGCACGAAATCAATGGGATTTGAGAAGAACTCTGCGTTTTCGAAATAACAAAATAGAGCAAGACGGTAATTCGTAATTCTTTTTTATGAATTTACGATTCTTCATTTTCTCTCTTCTCCATTGCATTTGCTCAACTTTATATTATTTTCGTTACTCATTATGCACAGTGCTAGAACTAGCAGAATTTTAGATTTTCTTTTTTCGAAAATTGCAGGCATTTTTGCGGCAAGATAGATAATTATGAGACTTTGATATTAAGGTGCTAGCCACTGGTATCAGCTGTACTGTTAGTAAAAATAAGCAAAAAGATTCTAGTTTGAAAAAGACTTAATTTAAATTTAGACAAATTGATTAATTTACGTTTAATTTAAATATCAAGTATTAATCATGATCAATTTAAATTTAGTCTAAGAATTATTAAAGAAATTTAATTGAATTGAAATTATTGTTGAAGTTGTATATTAATAAATATTTTGTCGTTAAATAAAATATGTCGCGACAAACTTTGCTTCCAAAACCTCGTGTGTTGAAAAATTTGATTTTTATTCGAATTATTTTCTCTGCCAGAGTATCTAATTTGTATAGTATCAAAATTAAAATATATTTATAGCTAATAATAGATTAACATATGTAGTGTTGCTATCATAATATGTAATGTTATATTATATAATTCTATAATTATATAGTATTATTACATAATTGTAGCTATACTATATATTATTTCAGTGGTATATATTATTCATAGTATATACCACTAAATAATATCCACATAATATACTATTCAAATATAAACGAACGACTTTTCCCAATTAAGTGAAAATACTACTTTAATATCAATATCGGACATTTAATACGAACAATCACAATACAGACGTGAGAAACAGGTGCACTCGAAAGAAATTAAAAAATATATATGTATATATATATATATGTATAGAGAGAGAGGGAGAGAGAGAGAGCACCAAAGAGCACGTTTTTACAAAAAAAAAAAAACAATTCGAAATCCCTTCCACGATTGATCGTTGATCGTTCACGCTTCGATTTCGAGGGCCAGACCCACTTTGTGACCGCCTCTCGTCACGTTCGCACAGTCGATGTTAAACGACAGAGTTAACATGACATTCGCGTCGAGTTTCTGCTGCAGGCTCAAACCGAATTGAAGATCGGTGTTGAATTTACAACGAAACGTCGATCCTTCGTCGATGTTGCATTTCGCTGCGGCCCCGAGCGTCCATTGTTGAACGCCGCCGTTCCTCGCCAGAATTCCATTGATCGCCGCGTCCCACTCCGGGTTCACTTGAAAAAATTCCAAAAATATACAATTTTGTACACGTTTATTCGTCGCCGTACTTTAAAGTACTTTCGAAAACTGTCCTGTCCGACTTTTCAGTTACTTCGGATATTTTGTTTTTTTTGTTGTAAAGTTGCAAAGTCTAAAATATAGAACTTTAACTAGAAGTTAAAACGATCAATTTATAATTATAGAGTTGTTAGAAATTTTACAGATGTAAAGCAGTTTTCGCGTTTTGAGATAAAATTTTCTGTACTCTGTCGTGTAAAGTCTTTCTCTTTTTCTTTTTTACTTTAATGTCTCTGATGGAACTCGTCGGTAGTCGCAGTGTCAAAGTTGAATTTTTAAAAACTATGCATAGTTTTAATGATATCTGTATATTATATAATATTTATTCGACGTTTACGTATTGATTAATGAAATGTTAATATTTATATATTTGTATATTAATATCCAATCGGGTCACATAGAACTGAAGAGTATAGACAGGATTAACAAAAATTTATTTTTAGATTGATCTTGTCGAAGATTTAGAGAAACTTTAAATCGATCGATTTACATAGTCTGAAAGTTTGAAAATTTGTAGATTTCTGATTTGTACAGTTGCTAATTTATAGATCTGTAGATCTGTAGATTCGTGGATTTATGGATTTAGACGTAGTAGACAGAATATACGTAGTAAATCTCTGAATTTACAAACATCGGGATTTATGAATGCGTAAACTTACAAATATGAAAATTTATAGGTTTACAAGTTTCGTAGATTTGTAGATTTTTCAGGTGCATACATTTATAGATTCATAAATTGGACTTATAAATTCATAAGATGGACTTACAAATTTGTTAATTTGTAAATTTATACAATTTATACAATTGTTAAATATACGTATAATATATAATATATAAAATTAATGAATATCTTGTAACATGTTTAATTCAATACTGAATAATAATAATAATTTAGTAATATTAAATATTATTATTATTATCAATTTGAATTTTCATTTAACTAACTAAATATTGTAATATATTTACACAGTATTAATTTTAATATTCATTATTGCAACATTAATTGGTCGGCTCAATCTGGATTCGGAAAGGAAAAGCAAATAGTGTAAAACTCGAATTCGAATTTAAATCAAAGACTGACAAATCCAAATGATATACAACATTTATCAGTGCTTCGTGTCTGATAATTATAATTATTAAATTAAATCGTATAATTGCGGACATTAAAATTCACAATAAATTCACCGTGCTTTTCAAAATCGAACGGAGATGAAAAGTCGATGGAAGTACACGGTGTGCACCGGGCAGAAAAGCATTTTCCGCATCGTCAGATCCATCGGATCGAACATTTCTCTTCGTCATCGTCGACGCGAATAGAAAAAAAGGAAAGAAAGACGTAATACGCGACGAGGAAACGAGTGAAAAAGAAAGATATGGGTGCTTTCGTGTCATCGTACGAACACTTGTTAATCCAGGATTATTTCCAGCCAGTGCCGGGCTACGTTTATTTTCTTCCTGATAGATCTGTAATTACATCTAGCGGCGTGCAAATCGTGAACACGGTGGATCATAAAATATTCATAGGAATGACGAGCAACGCGTGTTATCGCTACGATTCTTGCAACTCTTTAATATTCTCGTGTCACGACCTTTTAGAAGTCATTGTTCTCTATATTTGTCATATATATATATATACTTTTATAGTACAATATATTCAATTATATTTAATATATATATATATATAAATGTATTTATTTATAAAATATATTTAATTGTATTTTATACATGTACTTTATATTTAATTATGTTTATAATTTAATATGCTCGATAGAAAGGAACTTTTATTTACACATATAGAAGCAAACATGGACGCAGCAAATTCAAATTCAATTTTCTTTAATTTCTATTATTATTTTCCTCTATAGTATCATTATTTTATTAAATTGATCGTTTCATTTTATGTTAGCTACAGTGTAGCCCACAGAAATGTTTGAATATTAATTGCAGAGGAAGTTTTACATTATATGTGATGTAATTATAATATTGCATATATTGTCTTAATAAAATAATTTTATAGTATTAATTGTTGTTATATTGCTGTATATATATTATTTTAGTATATTAAATTATTATTAATTATTAAACAATAATACGATTGATACAATAAATATTATTATTTTCATTTTACTCTCAGATATCATAATAATAATATTAGATTTATTGAAAAGCTACGATCCGCTCGAATTGACTTGAAAGAAAATTTGATTTATTTATTTCGTCTTTAATTGTTTAAGAAAAAAATCGACGCCAATACAATTTCTGCATCAGCTACTGACATTAATATTAATCAAGTTAAACGGGAACCCGATGCACACGTTGAATTCATTTCGATAATTACGTCAATGGTATGTGCATTCACGTGTTAAATCAGATCTATACTAATTGAACGTCATTTTGCATTGTAAATTGTTAACGAAATCATATTATCATTTACGTTTACTTTAACCTTCGAATCCATTACGATTACGTTCGTACCACAAATGCATAAAATGTACCATAACAGTACGCGACAATACTGTAATAAATTCTAAAAGAGTAAAAATTATATAAATTAACAATAATAAATCGGTCAACTTTTACGCGTGCAAGCGGCAATTTTAAATCCCAGTCGAATCTAATTTCCAATTTGCTTTAATTTTACTTCGTTTTACCTCTGAATTTGGACAGCGGCGGATTATTTTATTAGTAATAAAATTCTAATATTTTATTTTATTATCTCCGTATCATTTCTTCGAATTTCAATTTTGATTTCATTGCCTATTTCATTGTTCTATTACCGAGATTCAGTAATGAAAAATCCAGTTCGATTCAAGAGAAAAATCCGACGTTTGGGCAATAAAAGAAGGAAGTGGCGCGTTTTTAAAGGGATATTCTTATGCATCGATGCATAACAGCTGAAAAAAAATATCGGACCTCTGTTCCACCGTTGCATTCATTATTCATCACTCCGATCCCTCTGAAACTTTGTTTAACAGGAGAGGATCGAAAATTCGCAGAAGCTGTTTCCGTTTCCACGAGAAAGACACGATTATTCGAGTAATAATCACCTCGCGCGACTAACAATTGTAAATGAAATCGCAACTAATACCTACTTCCTGATAATTTGTACTTCATCGAATTCCGAAAGCGAAAGGTAAAAGGTTGAAAGAGAGAGAGAGAGAGAGAGAGAGAGAGAGAGAGTGATGTACTTCCATCGAGATGAAAAATTCCGATGAAGGGAAGACGTTATTAAAACGTTTTATATCGAAGGAGAAAATCTCGTTAAAAATTTGATTAAAAGAGTTTACCAGAAAAAAAAATTAAATTAAAAGAGCAGATTAACAGAGTTTATTGGAAAACGAAGGATTTAGAACGCTTTATACGCTACTGTGTTCAACGTTGAAAAAGAAAAAAAAAGCAGAAAGGTATATGCACGATTTCTGATTGTAATTGAAAAAAATTGGCAAAATAACAGGCAAAATAATCGATCGTGGAAAACTGAGTAGAAAATAATGGAAATTTGTAACCTTTGTACAAGAGAGAGAGCCCGTACTCGTACGGTATCGAGGTGCACCGGAAGTGGAAACCAACATCCTGGTAGCTGAATGCCAATCCCAGATCGTTCTTCGTCATTTTGTTCGTCTCTGTGTTATAGCCACCTTGATAGCCGATCAAGAGGCCCTTCACAGCGGTGACTACAGAGCCCAAAACGTCCACGTTCGAGTTGGCGTCACTTGCTGCAAATAGAATAAATAAAATGAATAAGATAAATTTTATTAGTCGACGAGTTTCCAAAAAAATTTGTTTCTGCAAACTTGTTACTTTTACTCTTTGGAGTAAAATTTTCAATGTTGAAAAAAGAAATTATCCGTGTGAAATTGTTTATTTGAGAGAAAATTATTGTTTAAAATTACTTCTCATGCGAAAAGAAAATTGCTGTGACGAGTTATCTTTTCGACGTGAGAAGATTCTTCTCGCGTAATGAGAAGTAATCTTGTAATCGAATCTTTGTGTGGAAAGAAGTGCAGGAAAAATATTTTTAAAAATTGCTTTTTCTTTCGTGCGAAAGCAAATTACTCTTACAAATTGCATCTTGTGCGAAAGGATAAAGAGTTGTTTTCAAACTTTCGGATGCAAGAAAAAGGTGTTTTGAAAAATTGTTCTCCAACCAAAGAAAATTATTCTGCGTTCTTTCTGCAAAATCACATCCCGAGTAAAAGAAAGTTATTTCTCGCGTGAAGAAAAATTACTGTCACAAATTGTTTCCTGAGTTTTTAAAAATTACTCTCTGCGTGAAGGACAATTATTCTTAAAAATTACTTCCTGCGTGGTTGCTCCTGCACGATAGAGAATTGGCTTTTCGAGTAAAGGAAAATTGCTCTTACAAACTATTTTTCGCGTGATTTTTCTTGTGTAAGGGGGAATTGCTCTTAAGAGCTACTCGTTGTATGATTGCTCTTGTGCAAAAGAAAATTGCTTTTCCAAATTACGTTCTCGGGGGTGAAAGAAAATTATTCTTAAAAATTACTTTCGCTCTTGCAAATCATCTTTTTTCTTTGTGTGATAAAATAGATAAAAATAAAAAACTAGAAGATGTAAAAATATAAAACGATCGTTTACACCATACTTCTTTACTTGTAGTTTGTACCGTATATATTTCGTTTTCTTTTTGCAAATCCTAAACAATTCTAAATGAAATGAGATACTTAAAAACGAAAGGGGAGTTTATTATTAGGATGGTTTATAATTACCGAAATGAAAGAACCTACTACTGAACATTTAAAAGATTAAATTAAATTGCTCAATAATTTTTATCCTTATCCTTCATATTCTCATATCATTCATTTTCAACAAAGTTAAAATGAAACTCAATTACTGCAGATATATACTTTTATAAAGAACAAGGGAAAAAATGTATTAATTGTAATATAAAAAAAAAATACAAAATTGAAATATAAAAATAATATCGATTTTTAAATTTTTAAAAAAGCTCTTTCAAAGAAGAAACACGTTCAACCTCATACCTGTCATTCATAACCATTTTATTTTCTTTTTTTTTTTTTTTTTTTTTTTTTGCCGGATAAAACCATCGACAACTGAAATATAAAATTTGTACTAAAATTATTAAAAAAAAAAAACAGTCTACATAAAAAATAAATAAAAACCTGACATAATACAACGAGGAAAACAACCTTTCAACCATACATTTTTGACAAGAAAATTTATTGAAATTTCTGAAGCTCGTGGTGGTAAATTTGTAAAAATCTCTCTAAAAAATTACAAATTGATCAGTTTGATTACTCTGATATTTCCAATATTACAATATTAATAATATTATAATATTGTTGATATCGGTATTAATGTTCTAATTTTGATGAAAATTATTTATAAAATGGCAAGAATTTTTTTGAATTTGTAGAACAAAAAGGACATTAAATATTGTAAAAGTAATATCGACATTAATGATACTTCCGAGTTTATGTTTTTGGAAAAATTAATTTTAATTAATATTATAAAGCACATTCTGACTTTAAATTACATCTAAAATTAAAAACTGGTTGTTAAAGATTCTCCGAATCGTTCATTTGCCAACAAAACACAAATCTTATAATTTCGTTGTATCGACCAATTTTGGCGACAGTTAATTTATTTTATATCAATTTTTATTATTATCTTATAAATTAATATATTATTGCGATCAATTCAATTTCGTGTTAATTCTTCGTTATTTTAGTACTTAGAAAAAAAAATTATTACACTCTCGCGTCTCCGAACAAAAATTTTTTTATTTGTTCCGAAACCACAAAAAATTGAAACCACACACAGACACAGCCCCCGACCAAAAAAATTTCTCGTAGCCACGCCAGTCGTAAACATAACCTCAATCGATTGTTCAACTTTCCACAACAACAAAAATAAGGTGAACTATCGTTGCTTGCGGTTCTACGTTGTTGGTAAACACCGGACACGTTTCATCCAATCCTCTCTACATTCCCCTCCCGATGTTAGTTGAAATCCAACATTCGTCGTGTATTACGTGTAACGTAGCGAAGTCACAAAACGATTGAAACTAGAAATCGCGTGGCACGAGTGATTTTCATTTAACGTCGGTTTCGCTCGAATATCGATGCTAGAACGATTTGTATAATCGAGTTACGATTTATTACAACGTGAGCGAAGGTAAGAATTTTGTTTTCGTTTCATATTGGAAAATTGTTAAAACGTGAACTTTCGAATTAAGAGTGTTCAGTTTTAAATATATTGGAACGTGGCGTTATGTACAGGTGATAACTGGTTTGAAATTGCGAAGGGAATTATTCAGAAATTTGTAGGAGTTATATTTAGATCGAAAGTGAATGATAAGTTGAAAATTGCGCGAGAGTTAAGAACTGTGTGCTCGAAATTGATTAATCGTTCGTAGAAATCATAAGATCCCGAAGGTTCGAGAATGTTCAGACTGTTTGTAGAAATTATAAGAGAGAAGGTCACGCACACTGAAGAGATAAACATAAAACTCGGTGATTCGCATGATATTAATTAAAAATATTTACATGATATTGATTAAAGGAAATAAATTTATACAATCAACTGTGTAATGCAGTAACACAAATAAATTATGATAAAATATATAGCGAGACAATAAAATGAATTTATTAAATTATTTTCGATTCACTGCATGACAACTCGCGACAGTATGTTAATAAATTTCTGTGTAAAAATTATTCTCTGATGTATATTCGAATACTTTCTGAGTCTCTTTATGTAATTAATATTATATATATATATATTCCTTTAAAAAATATAAAAAACTGATTCTCGATACTGAAAATTAATTAAAAACTTATAAGTTACGTCGAAACTTGTTTAGAACTGTATTTTTGCCGAATCTTAGAAAGAGAGAGGTTTCAACAAATTTTTTCAGGACACTAAAAACTTCCTTCAACTTTACATAACAAGTTTCAAACTCTCGACTTGGTGATACTGAATATCGACTAAATTCTTCATTAAAAATCGCGGTCAATTATTAAATAAAGTATTAGAAAAAAGTATACAGAAAATACAATATAAAACAATTAAAATTATTATAAAAAATGGAAAAGTATTATTACGAATAAATATATTCTATTTACCATAGAGATGGTAATGTTATTAATATCAAAACATTAATTAAAATAGCATAGTTTTAAAAAATATAAAACACGAAACGAAATATCATTAGAAAGCATTAGTACCAAATTATTGAAATACACTTTTATATTCTCGAATGAATTATTTTACGCATTAAATATATTGTATTGTTATTAACACATCGAATATTTTAATTACGATCTTGCAAAAATTCGAATGTTAATAAAACGAAAGTACTATTAAAAACACATTCTTATAACTTTGTCATTAACAAAATCTATCATTACATTCCCAAAGTGAATTGAATAAATTATTAAACTAATCAATTATTTTGTCTATTAAATGTATTGATACATTTTGCATTATTTTTAAATATTATTAATACATAGAACGTAATAATAAATTTTTAATAAAACTTATTAAAAGTATTATCACAATGTATTCCAATAAAACGACATTATGTCACAATATACCTTTATAGTCCCAAATTTATTATTTTGCACAAATATTATACTATACTAATAGCTAGAATATCTTGATCAGATAAATATTCGATTATTAATGAGATGAATATGAAACAAGAATATGAAAGCAAAATGCTATCGCAATTTTATATCAAAAATATAAAATTTATATCAAAAGTTATACTTGTCCTACTAAACAAATTATTTTATACGCTTCGTCCATAACTACAAGATTGTTATAGACAAAGTTAGAAACTCTTTTAATACAAACTCTCTCTCTCTCTCTCTATGGTCTGCATGAGCATAAATTCAGCTAAATGTCAAACAAACAAATTAAGTCAACTAACAGATGGAGCACTTCGCGTTGACAGCTTGCTTGGTAACATCGGCGCCAACTTTTATTATCTTGGCAGCAGTTTCCGGATTGTAACTAATCTCCGATTTCAGGCCAACGTCGGTGATTATCGTTTGACGAACACCGTAGCCCAACGTGATCGTGCCGTCTGTTGTCCATTTCTGCAGAAAGCTCCCGTAATCCTCCGTTTTGTATTCCGCGTCGGCCACGCCGGTCAGCTGTAATTAAAAGATAAAAAAAAACGAACGACTTTAACGATTTTCCATGCTAAATTCGGGTCGCGTTTGGATGATGGAAATTGAAATATCGACAAAGATTTACAAATGATACGTTTGTTTTGGGGTGGAAATCTTCGTTTCAGTTTCGGTGTATATATGAGTGTATATTCGGTGTATATAGTGAGTTTTAATGATACGATAAATGATAATAACAAATAGTAAGTAAAGTTCCATGGAAATTAAATAAAACAAGAAATGAAATTAATAAATAATAAACAAACGAGTGCGTCTCGATATTGGCAAGAAATTACTAAATTACTAAATTTTGTTTATTATGTCAGTCAGTTAGTAAGAATTTGGAAATTGAAAAATTCAAAAATTTGCAGATAAATGTAAGAAGTTGAAAAACTGCACGACTTGTACCCCAGTACGATTTCAGTTCTCACTGAAAGGCCCAGAAGCAACTGTTCTGACTAGGAAATGAAGACGACCTTTTTGCCATAAAATTTTATTGACGTGCAAACATTTGAATCGATACAAAAGAAATTACAGGCGCGATCGCTCAATACCAAACAACGCCACTCCTACTCGACGTTTACCCCGCGCCCCCTCACGAATCACGTGACCCAAATCAACCAATCGCTAATTTTCGTTGCATCGGCGTTGAAGAGACCCCGCTAAAATCACTTTCAGTGATAAAATTAAGAAATCAGAAGATCAGAAAGTGAAGAGATTAAAAACTGAAGGAATTGAAAAATTTGCATTTATTACGAACGAATGTGAGAAATTTTAAAAAAATGAATATGTCTTGCAAATAGTATGAAAACGTATATTTAATATGTATTTTCTTTGACTTTTTACTAACTTTGTTTACACACTTCTTGTATTATTAATTTTAAAAGGAAAACTACCTGCAAAAACATTTGAAGGAGTATTATACTTTGAAGTATTACATTTCAAATACGTGTTATGAAGAATTTCGATCAGCAACATCGTAAATAAAAGATATCTATTTTATAAGAAACCTTCATAAACTTCGTAGAAAATAAACGCAAAGAATAATATAAGAATACTGTAAATGAAAAATACTGATATTATAATTTTATAAACAAAAGTACATATAGAATACTAATTTTTCGTAATTAAATCGTGTCAGATATTATATCTCTTCCGAATCGTAAAAAAAAGTTATCAAACACATACACAGTCTGGAAAGGTTAAAGGATGAGGGATAAAGTAAATTAACCCTTTGAACTCCGAGAATTTTTATGACACGATCGATGATGACAGCTACGTATCAAATACAGTAAACTTTCGCGGTGAAACTTCTCGAAACCAATAATTTCGCCTTGCGCACAAACAAGTTGTAAATATTTATAAATTCAGTCGTGTGATAGTTTTCGTACATCCCCCTATGTTTATTTTTACTAAATAAACACACAATATGAGAAATGATTTCCACAAAATTAAGCGGAGTAGAAAAAAATTGGCTAAAAGATGGGAAGAATTGCTACTGTTCCGCGTTGAAAGTAATGAAAAAGTATAAAAACGTAAGCGAGTATTTTACGCTTTACTATTTAAAAAGTTTCTGATGCTTTGTGCACAGAAAAATGTTTCTGTAATAAAACGACGTAATAAAAAAATAAATAACAAAATTTTGTAAAAAAAAAGCAATATAATATAAATAATGAAATTTCAAGATGTTTCTTTAAATGTAAAATATTTACTTCTTAACGATGTAAAACATTTGCTATATTCTAATAATATTATATATACTGTAATAATCATGCAGTCGTCATATAAATATTATTAATATTACATGATATTAATACATAATATAAAATAAATAATACACAACATATAACAATATTAATTATGATGTTATATATTATATTAATATTATATTATTAATTATTAATATTAATAAGTCTTCTCGAATGATGTTCTCTTCAATAGAAAATTACAATGTACCTTCGATGTGTCACAGTTCAAACGTAAATCACTACCCATTGCCAACCTCTCGCTAGATTTCGACTTGATGCCCAACTTAATAAGACTTTTGCCATAATGATAGCCACTTCTGAACACGTCCCTCGCATTTTTTCCCAGATCCGTGAAACTCGGCACACTCATCTCGTGTCACTTGACGATGGTTAACGGCCACTAATGTACCAACGACACTCGATTTAACTGTAAAATATGGCCATTTTTATCATTTTTATCCCAAAACGTTAAATACGTCTATCGCTAAAAGTAAATACTAAATATCGTTCGCAAGAATTTTCTTCGCAACCAAATCCATCATAGTCTCAAAGATCGAAGTCTCTCTTCTGCAACGGGCTCTCAAAATTTGCTGTACGATTTCTTTTTCTAGCAGACTTTGTCAAACTTTGAATTATTAAGGCAAAAATTCTAACAATTCAGGAAAAAAATTTTGTATCGTTTTCAAAATGAAATGGCATTTTTTAAGAATTTTCTTCGACTTTCGAGAATTCAGTCAAAAAAAATTTTGTATCGTTTTCATCATTTGAATTTTTGAAAGGAAAAACGAGCTGTGAAAAAATCATCTTTGAAAGGAAAAACGAGCTGTGAAAGTGGAGGCCTGACGCTTTAAAACGAGATCAAATTTGGATTGTTTTGAAAATGGACAATTTTTCATCGTTTTCTCGATTCAGTTATCAAATATAACGTAACATTTTATAATAAAAATATGTCAAATTGGCACGGAGCATCGACGCGATTGTTGACTCTCACGTGTCTCGCAGCTTTCGCGAGCAATCCGGATCGTTTCTTTGCCATTTTTTTACTTTGAAAGAATCCAGAAAAATTCCGAGGAACAATTAACAATTAAGTAAGTAAAAATTCGCTTCGAAAAAGTTCAAGAGTGAAGTGTTTGATACTTGGACAGAAACGATTCAGACTGCCACGACGCGCCAGATGTGTTCTGAGGGTCTCGAAAGTAACCAGTAAATGTCTGATTCACGAAATAACACGAAAACGACATAACTTGAGGGTTTGTTTCCTCAATGAAAGTCGCGAAAATTTCACACCTGTGTGTATATATATGTGTGTGTGTATAAAAGGGTTTTGCCTGTAGGAAAATGGGGTTAAACGCGGCATTCACCAGAGCGGGACGTCGACGTAGTAGAACTCGACGATAAACGCGACAGTCGGCTCGATGGTGTGCAACATCGCCGTTCTTAACCTTCGTTGAAACGATGAGTCAGCTGCCGGGAATATATATCGAAAAGATATGCCAGCTACCGGATTTCCCTTATCTGTTTTGACAGGACTTAAGCGATAACGTCGCCATTGACGTTTCTCACGGTTAACAGTGAGCCGCGACGAAAAAGCATTTAGACTAGAGCCGTGTCGCGGTAGGCGTCGATTCTCAAATCGTTAAGCTTCGTTCATAACCGAGTTGAATTCGAAAGCTTCGGAGTTGTTAATCGATGGTTTTAATATTCACTAGATTTTTTTTCTTCTAAATATTATTTGTTTGTTATATGTATATTTGTATATGAACTATAAAATATGTACATGTAATGTAGTAGTTTTGTAATTTAGTTTTAAATAAATTTTATATAATTTTGTATAATTTATAAAACTTATACTATATTTAGATATTATACTCTAGTGTAATGATTGTACACTAGAGTAACATATAATATTATATATAGTATTATAAGTTTTATATAATATATACATATAATATGATATAATATGTTATATGAATGTTATATGTTAGATGAATATGTTATATTTTAATCGCGCAATTATATGTTATACAGCTACTACTGTTAAAATATACATATATGATATATATTTATTTCAAATAGGTATTTATATAGTATTTTATAGGTATACATATAGTTAAACTACATGTAGTAGTTTTCTAATTTAGTTTTATAATTTATAAAACTTGTACTATATTTACATATTATACTCTAGTGTAATGGTTATACACTAGAATATAGTATCATATATAGTTTAAATTATATATATTTATCATATGTAGTTTTGTAAGTTTTATAAATTATATACGTATAATATAGTATAATATAATTAAACGAATATGTTATATTTTAATATTTATTTAATTTACTTATATATTATACAGCTACTATTGTTAAAATATACTACATATTTCATAGGTATTTTATATACATATAGTTATTCTAAAAAAATTTACAAACTCATGTTCCATAGATAACATTTATTTCATATTTAGTTCTAAATAATTAAATTTTACTCCATGATAGTTTGTTAAGCGGAATTTTATTCATTTAATGCAGGGATATTAAAATTGAAATTATGTCGATTATAAAATACGTGCTACGAGTGAATGACAAACAAACGAGTTACAGATCGATTTTAAATAAAATTGAAACGATTAAATCAAATCGCTGGAATTATTTAACAATTAAACGTTAATTCCGTATGATCGTTTAATCTAAATATGATTACACGTGTAATTGTTGGAGAATTTCAAGCAATAAAGGGGTTTAATTGATTCTCATTAAATGGCTTATTATAATAACAATAATAATAATAATTACAGTTTCGAGATCGACCAAACGCATCTTCGATACTCTTGTTAATCGCGTGCAATAAACTTTCGACTTTCGAGTTTATTATTGTTGGTTCGTAAATTCATTCGAACAAATAGTCGATTGATGATAATGAAGAAGATTCTTAGTGGAGTTTATCTTGTAAATATTTATCACAATTTGTCGTGGAAACTTTTATACAGCTGCTATATTGCAAAATATTTTATAAAAGTGAATAACTGTATCTTTCCTGCGATAAAATACAATAAATGATAGTAACAGTGACAATGTAAATTTTCGAAGATTTTCTTCAAATGAAATATGATAAATATGAAATGTTAAAAATTAAATCAATGGAATATAAGATAATTCAATCGAAAATGTCTTAATTCACAACGAATTCTCTTGAATTGAAGAAATCAGAATTAATGAAAAATAGAAGCTAACAGAATCGAAAAATCTTCTATAATTCACTAAATATTAATATTTCTCACAGTTGCCAACAATTGCTATACTATATTGTATTATATTATTATGTATATTATTATCACTCAGTCGAAACATTGAGTTATAATAATCCTTCTCAGGAACAAATTCTTCTCAGTTGAAAACTGAGTAAATTGTTGAGTAAACAACTTGTTTACAACAAATTCTTCTCAGTTGAAAAAAATCAGAATTATTAAAAGATAGAAATTAATAAACTCGACAAAATCTTCCAAAATTCACTATTATATTTCTCACAGTTTCCAACTCAATTATCAAGATCATCGAGATCACCCGAGTCGAATATTTCACCGACCTAAACTTTGATGAGTTTAAACTAACCCTAAACTCTGCTCGCCGAATTCTCGAATAAATTCTCCCGAATCTCGAAAGGAGAAGAATTCCTCCGAATTAGAGTGACGCGTGCGAAAACGAACAGATACCCAGAAGTCAGGCAGGGTGCCAGTAGAAGAGAAAGATTACCCCGGAAATCTGTCAGAAGCGATTTCTCGAAACGTCGAGGGAAGGAAAGGGAATGAATTCTATCTATCGATCGGATCGACACAACCTAACAACTCTTTCAACGTTCGATGGACGTTTCGTGCAACTCGCGTGGAACGTTTCCTTTCGGCTAGGGAACTCTCGTAAAATCCGCCAAGAGAGAGACAGGCGTGGGAGAAGCGACAGAGTCGAGAAGTTGCAGAAGAAACAGCGTAATGTTGTTGAAACGAAACACCGAGATTGTGTCAGTTGTTGCCTCGACTTGTCTGAGTGAGTTTCTCTTGTACCTTCTTAGCTAGTTGGTCGCGTGTTTCGCGAGAGAAGTTTGAAAGGAAGCTGAAAAGAATCGTCTCATCTCGGTCGATAAAGAAAGAACTGGGAAGGGAAAAAGTTGTTGGACAGATTCGTGCTAAATAGATTGTTCCTGGCGTTGACATCGGGGCGAGTTTGACGCGATCGTTGCGATAGATCTCGTTCGAATTGGGTTATACAGAGTGCTGTTCCAGCGTCGATAGTAGAGGGGATGGCTCTGCTGAGAAGACAAATTGCAAAAGAAAGATTTCTCTCGTTTTTCTGACAGTCAAGCTTCCTATATTCCGTTCCATAACTTAACTTTCCTTTCCAGTATATATGTTTATTATTTTGATAAATAAAAATTGTATGTCACTTTTATAGCGAGAGTCTTTCCTTCTTGTGGCAGCTCACTTCTGACAGAATAAATTTTGTTTTATCATTTACAGTGAAATAAATTTTATGTTTATTATTTGGATAAATAAAAATTGTATGTAATTTTCATATTGAGAATTATTATATCGTTAATTACGAAAAATTTGAATAGAGTAGTAATTGTTGAAAATGGCCCCACTACGAATATTGAGGTTTATATAAATAGTAAATAATGAAATAAATAGAGATTAAAACGAAAACAACCTCATTGGAAAATAAAAATATACGCCAAAGTCTCTTTTCCATTTACTGAAAGTAATATAAAAGTGATGATAGACTAAGATAGATAAAGCGTCTTAAAGAAATTTTTAAATTTTTTGTATTATCAAATTATATTATATTACTGTATATCACACATATATATATATATATCATATTATCATATTATATTATTTTCTGTATTATAGCACGTATTAAACATAATTATATGTATAATATAAACTACAATGTTATATAATGTAAACATGTGTTTAATATCTATACATGATTATGTTAAAACGTTGTAATACTTCTCAAGTACCTCGACAATTAAAAAATATTATTATAACTTACAATTGATGTAATTACATTAAAATTCTCGCATATTTTCAAACTTTACATGTTCTCAAACTTTGTCACGAAGTTTTTCACAAATTTCTTCTTAAGCGAAAAATTCCTACAGAATGAAATCATTAGCGAGGAACTTTGGTGCCGATTGCACGTGGAACGTCCAAGTTGCTACGCGTTGAAAAAAAAAAGAATTAGGGTAAAACGCGAGACAGTGTCAGTTTGCGACGATACATACACCTTAATTCTCGTAACGGGCACGCCGATGTACGCTGAGGATTCACTTTGACCCTAATCTCCCTTCGTAAGTCCGCTATAATTCTTTATCGAATTCACCGACGTTTAAAGCTAAACCTCGATCTAATTACGAGATCGAGAATTATGCTGATCGAATACGAATTCGACGCTGTTCTGACAGTATTTCAAAAAAATACTTGGAAATTTCAGCAGGAGAATCGGAGAAAATAATCGAATGTTTACGTAAAATATGTAAAATAATCTAATATCACTTTATACTATTGCATGTGCTAGCAACTTCATTTTGAGTGAACGTGTCCGCGGAATTGCGGCCAGAAAATTGCAACACTGAAGCACGCCGACAAGTTAATTTAATTTTAGACGTATGTTCCTACGCACTTTCAAACGTAAATATTTGTACACTTGTATACAATACGACTAAAACATTGAAGCCGCTTATTGACCCTACCTTTTGTGTTTTGCGGAAATTTTGCTCTATTAAAGTTACTCGTAGCTGAAGAATCAAAAATGAGTCGAGAATTTGGAGTAAAATATTTTTTTAATTTTACGAAACAATTGACAATCGTATAAAAATATTTTTGAATATTTCTGATTTTCTTTTTTTACTGAACTTTAACGAAATTCTCTCGAAACAATTCTAAAAGTTATCAATTTTTCGTACAAAAAGGCAGATGCAACACAAAAAGAAATAATTCTTGTATTTGTCGTTGTTCTATTAAATGTTTTGGAACTCGGAATGATTAATAAAATAATAAAATAAATAAAACGAATTTATACAATTATTAATAAAATAAAAGAAGTATCGTAATTGGCAAGAGAAATTTTTAATTGCGCAAATAACTATATCTTACTAAAAAATTATACTTGTTATAACGTAATATTTTATAACATAGTGTATATATGATATTAAATATAAATTTTTCGTAGCCAAGAACGTGTTATACTGTATAAAATCAAGTTGAATTAAATTGTATTATAATTATACCATAACTTTAAATTATATAGTTTTGTATAAATAATACTACGAGGCATTTACAAACAATTACTGCATGAGCTGCGTTCGTACAAGATTCGTTAAAGTACAGATTAATGTTATTTGTAACCACTAGCGAAATGATAGTAAATGGAACTGTCGCGTATGTGGCCAGACGCGCCACGCTATTCTGTTTCACAGAGGCAAAACACATAAATTTTCGCGTAACAGCTAATAAATTAACCTTAAACTGTCTAATAAATATTATTTAATGAATTTATTTACCAAGTTTTATTCATATACATATATGTGTCAAATAATTAAATATCATTTAATCTGTAATAAATATAGGTAATTATTATTTAATATCATCTATTATAATTTAAGAACTTTTAGATTCTGAACAATCTCACGCATAATTTGAGATTATTATAATTATTGTATATTATAATAATACCTGTGTAATTATACAACTTTGTAATATAACTTTTTGAATGAAATAAAAATATAAGAAAACAATAATAAAAAATAATTTATTATAATAAAACGTATTGTAATAAATTATAAATGCAAATATCAACAAATGTCACACGTTACTAAAAACAATACGATATAATTAAATAATGTTAATAAAAAATTATTCCAATATTCATTAATGCCAATATTAATAAATTAATGACAATGGCATTACGCGTGCAACGTCATGCGATTCCGATTATCAGCGTCGAAAGTAAAATACACCGAGACTCGAAAGAATTCCAGTTGCAGCAAATAATAAAGCACAAGTCGAACGTACAGAGAGAGAGAGGCAATATCAGAAAGAGAAATAACCACGTTGTTCGTCATGGAGAAAAAGAGAGAGAGAGAGAGAAAAAAAAGAAGAAAGATCCCCTTTCACTGTATAGCGTATCGCCACACGTGGCAAAATGGATATTGTAAGAACCGAGTGGAATTTGACTGACAAAGGACGGATTCTGGCTTTATCCAATATTCTGTGAGCATTGCGTGTGAATACAGAGCCGAATATATTCAGAACTCATACCCTACGTTGCACGTAGAATCAGTGGAAATTTAATTAAAATAATATCGCCGACGTAAAACATACATTTCCGACGATCAATCAAATAATTTATTTCGATGGAGGGACGAATCGGTGGAAATGTTCGCACGAGCGAATAATAACGTGTGATAGTGATTGTTCTTGTCTACATTGTCTACGTGAAATTTTCATTTTTTTTTTTTTTTTTTTATGGAAACTTTTTTTTTTTTTCAAAACGAATTTTAGAAAATTCGTTGAAGTTTGAAGAGCGAGTCGATCTGAACGCGAATGTGTCTTTATACGATCCGTTTTCTTTCGCTAAGAGGAAATTTTTGGATTCTTCGATTATTGACGTGATCGTTTAACAATTGATAAATATATAATTATTTCGAGTTGTACGAAATTAAGAAAAGCAGATTGTTGTTTTATTTCATCTATATAATTTTATACAATATGAATATATAATTTTATACAATATACGATATATAATTAATTTCATACGTATACATATAATCTTAATTTTCATCTTAGCTAAAGGAAAAATTTCAGGTATGATTATTAGGAAAAAATGTTTCAAAAATTTCGCAATTTTAATTTGAAATTACATTACAATTAGGCAGTACAATATATGTATTATTATTCAATGTAATTCATCCATACGTAAATAACAAATTTATTAAACAATAAATAGACTAATTAATAAATTGAACAATAAATAAATTTATGTAATGAATTATTAAACATGATATTAAAAGAACCATAACATTTCTCAAGATATATCGTATACCCGAAAAATGTCCAAAATTATTAAATCTAATTCCATTCATTATTTATTCAAATAATCAATTCCTATAACTACAATCTTAATAAAAAATAATTAAGTAAGCAACTATGTCACTTAAACTCCACACATTACACATCATGCGTACGTGCGTACGTGCACACATGTCAAATTACACACTCAAATCGTATTATTCGTCCGCTCGTAATTATTTTCAATTATATTATCCCGTAATCAAGTTATTCCGCATACTCCGTTTCCAGCTCTATCGGGAAAATTCTATTTTTGCCCGGATGACCATCGGGCTTGGTAACTTCATTTCCACGTGTCGCTCGTTTAAAATCGTTTTCTCGTTCTGCGTGGGTTAATTCCGCGGCGCGTGCGTTTTATTTAATGGATCGCGCGACCGACGAAAGAATCGTGTCGCGTTTCGAATGGAAGCCACGGAGACGTGCACGCGTGTCGCACACCGGCGAATATTTACACACGTGTTCGATTGCAACGCGAGACTGCAACTGGTCGAGCCCGTTGCTCGAAAAATCGGGTTTTCCAGGGCTTTTTCAGAGTTGCCTCTTCAAATTTTTATCGCTCGCGCGAGGTGTAAAATGAACACGTGCTCGTTCGTGTGGTGCCGATTTACTACTCTGGAGAATTCAACGCGGAGGCTAGGAACAGTCATTGCTCGACTTCAACCCTCTTTTTTTATTTGAAAAAAGTTGTTGAATTTTTACGCAACTACGAAATTCTAGTCTGATTCTAGTTTCTTGAATTGTCTGACTATTATCGTGATTTACTACTTGTTGTCACACATTTACTTGCCTATTAATTTGCAATTGAAATTACATTATATTACGGTTAATACGTGTTTGCGTAATTTATCGCACAAAATATGTATTTGTAATGCATCTTGTGATGAATCGCATATTGTTCATTTTGTTATATAAAATAGATATAAGATATAAGGAAATGGATATGCTCGGAAGAATTTGAATAATGCGTAATACAAATTGTATCGTGATTAATATTTAATGTACATGTGTTACAATATTGATTACGTTGATAATAATAAAATACACGTGATAAATTCTTATTAATGTTCAATAAATAATACAACTGTGACACATGAAACATATATAGTTACACACACATACACACGTAAGGTTTATTAGTTTATTATTTATCTCGACTCTGTTTTCATTAAGCTTCATATAATCAAAAAAAAAAAAAAAAAAAAAAAAAAAATCGGCGAAAATTAAAGCTACGCGTTTTTAAACAATGATGCAAGTTCGAAAGATTTTCTGTATAATTCTATATTTAGGAACATTAAAGGTATGCGATACCTCGATGAAAATGTTTCTAATATTTTTCGAAATGTCTTGCTACACGAGAGAGAAGAAAACAAGATCGAAGACTATTGCAAATAGCACAAAGCTTGTAATGAAAATTAAACGTTATGACAGAGTGAAACTGAATATTGTTCAAAATATCCCACGTTTCTTTCTAATTCATCTGAAATTTTAATCCACCGAAATTTAAAATGAATTCTGTCATTGTTAAAAATTACTCTTGCCTGTATTAATTATATATTTATTTTCTATCAAAGCAATATTTAATTTCTAGTGTTAATGTAAATTTGATTTGCATCATCAGCCATGTGTATTAACCGCACATATTATTGTTATCATTACATATACTTAATTGTATTTATTTCTTGTTAAAAACTAAAATATTATAAGTAATATTTAATTCAATTATCAATTTTATAACATAATGATTACACATTACATTTGTGTGCTGACACATATTTATACATTACAATTGATTAATTTAATGAAAACTAGATATAATTGATACATCGACATGACACTAATTATATATAGTTTTTATTCGTACCGTCAACATAAATTTCGTCTATAACATCAATTATTGTATTAAATTATACGTATATATTTTTTTATCATGTTGTTATATATTTATTTTTACTAAAAATTTAATTTATATTCATTCGTAATTTGTATTCACATTTTCGTCATCAAGACACACTCTGTGTAAAAGAAGACACACTCGGGCGTTAAAAAGTTTCACCAAGAAATCTCTCGCGCAATTATCTTCCTAAACTATTCGTCGTAAAAGAAAACATCCTGAAAAGTTTGAATTTCTTCTTTTTCTTTTTAATTTTCCTTTACGTGCAAATGTGTCTACTTTGTCTAACGTTCGAAACATTTACACTTCTTTTAACAGGTACAAAAACTAGAGTACAGAACAATAGCGATCGAGTGTTGGAAATTTCAAGATATCGACAATTCTGCCTCAGAGAAAAATAGCAAATTTACAACTCATCCTAAAGGAGTTTCCTAACAACAACCGAACTCAAGTGAAAACCAAACTCTCCGAAAGCTCACCACTCGCATCACTCTTCTTTTTACCCTCTCGAGCCGTGTTATTTCAGATCTCGATTCTTCTCCGCAAGGTAGTTTGCCTCAAAGGGACAAAGGGACGTGCAATCTCGTTTGTTCCCATCGGATTCAGCCGCGCTAATCGCGAACGGAGAGAAACAATTCGGGACGCATGATCCCGTGACGTCAAGCGACTTCCAGCCAGAACAATTCTCGCGAGACGGAGTTACCCCGCCCGTTCTCCGTTGACGAGAGAGCGCCATTAACCCTGACTCCGTAGGTGTCACGCTGTTACGTACGCTCTTTGAGCTATCAACTGCGATCTGTTTCGCGATTTCCTCCGGGGGGAAACAGGGGCGTTGAAAGTCTCGGTCAATTACGGTGCGAATCGTTTAATTTTAACTTAGGATTAATCACGGATAGCAGTCTTCAAAGTTTCAGAGTCGGAGTCTTTTTGGGGGAAGATTTTTCCTGACTTGATGAGTAAACTTTGAACGAAAATTTGCGAATTTCAAGCATTCCAGCAATTCTTTCAGTTATAATTTGTGCACTAGGAATTTATCTAATTGTAATTTTTTAATAAACAGATAAATCTGATTTATCTAATACCAAGAAATTAATCTTATAATTTTCCAATAAACAGACTATCTCATAATATTAATTACCTCATGATTTTCTAATAAATAGATAAATCCAATTTATCCAATGATAAGAATTTATCTAATTGCAATTTTCTAATAAACAGACTGTCTTATAATATTAATTACCTTATGATTTTCTAATAAATAGATAAATCCAATTTATCCAATGATAAGAATTTATCTAACTGTAATTTTTTAATAAATAGATAAATCTAATACTAGGAAATAAACTTATAATTTTCTAATAAATAGATAAAATCTAAGATAAATTTAATTTATCTCATACTAAGAATTTATCTAATTATAATTTTCTAATATTATGATTTATACACATGTATGTGTATATTATTTAGTATTGATATTGTACATATATATATTTATATATATTATTATATATATATATATAATGTATAATATATAATATATTTATATTTATAATATGTCTTCGTTCATCAAAGAATTCTTGAACTAGTTGAAAAATTGCGGAATTTTCATTTTGATCCTTGCCGATCGAGGAATTCTTGAAATTTCAGTTGAAATTTCAATTTTGACTCTCATTCGTTGAGAAATTCTTGGATTAGTTGAGAAATTGTGGCATTTCAATTTTAATTTCTATTTATCAAAGGGCCGTTGAATCGATTGGAAAATCGTGGAATTTTTATTTAATTTACTTCCATTCTTTTGTTGGAATTTTAACGACTGTTGAATTTCATTAATAATTCCAGGAATTTTATCAATGTTATCTGCAACTTGCACTTTTAGGAGATCTTAAAGTGTAAACTTGGAGTACATTAAAGAATATTTAATATATGTACATATATAATACAGTACAGTATTTTCAAAAGTATGAATAAGCAATCTATGAATAACTATTACAATTTCAGCAGTAACGTACAATAAATTTTAATTAATATTTAACTAAATATTTCAATTATTATAATTTTGTAAAAAGAGGTCGTACAGCAATGAACTTGAGCTCATTTCAAAGCTTGAAGCCTCTACTTCTAAAACGTATCATTTTCCTAAAATTCTTATCCTAAAATGTTTTACATCACACACAGTAAGTGAATACTTTTAATACTTTTCTTTTCGAAAATATTGTAAATTGCCATGGCATGTAAAAGTACTGAAAAATTTCTTTTATCGCTAAATCTACAATGATTTGAAGACTTGAACATTGAGGTCTCCTCAGAAAACTTGATGTATGATCTTGTTTCGTCGTTTTAATGAACTTTGAGTAATATTCGTTTTCTACTTCGTTTTGAAAGTTCGAGTTCATTGACGAAAAAGAAATATCGTTCAACAAGTTTTCAGGTGTCGTCACGAAAGAGAAGCTTTGAATCTTTGAATCCACCGTGGATTCAATTGTGAAACAATTTGTCAATATTTTTACACTACTGCGATCGACAATCGACAAGAAGAAAAGTATTCTAAATTCATCATTTGCTACGTAGTGTGAAAATATTTTGCAACAAAATAAACATGATACATTTTGAAGCTTCGATCCAAGTTCCTTATTGTACAATTTCTTTTTGTAAAATTATAATATTAAAAAATTTATGGGATAAACTATATTTATTTATATAATATTATAATTTTATTTTTAAATTGTATAACAATGTATAATAATGTTGTATAATAATATTTTTTAAATTTAATATTAATTAATAACAGAAAAAATTTTATAATTTATTAATTTTTTTTAAAGATTATTATAAATTTATAAGATTTATTATACATATATATATATATAATTATTGAAAAAAAAATTTTTTAATTTTTAAAAATAAGATATATTTAAATTAGTAATAAATATATATGTAATATGTTAGTAATAGAATATATATATATATATATATATATATATAATTAGGCAAAATAAATATATTTACCTGTTTATCAAAAACACGTCTTATTGAAAATAATTTTCACTGTTTCTTCTCTCAACAACACATACACGTGTGCTCTCTCTCTCTCTCTCTCTGTCTCTCTCGAACTATCTCTTTCTCGTTCCCTCGTCCTTGTTAAAAAACAAATTGTTGAGAATTTGACTCGTAAGACGTCTGGATGAATCGTCGATTAAAAGGATTTCTTCTTCTTCTCGGTTGTAGCCAATGCTCGCTGAAACGAAACGTGGCGGCGCCAGCGGTGCCGACGAGGTCGAAGAGGACGGAGTGGAGTATTACAGGCTCAGGTCGTTTTCCATAACGGCGAACGGGGTCTACAACCTCGGCGACTCGCTAAAGAGCCGGCGCAGCAAGAGTATCAACAGCGTCACGTCCTCGGGGACCAGCTGCAGCAGCACCAGGGAAGCCAGGTTATTGAGGTGAGGATAAATCAGTTGAACGAGGCACGTATGCGTCGCGTTCGCCGTTTCAAAGAGAAGTCTCCGAGAGGAGTTGATGGATGGAGTTGATTTGGTACACGAGAGTTTTCTTCTTTCCTCTTCTCTTTCGAAGTTCGTGTACTTACACGTGCAATGAAACATTTGAATTTTTTCTCTGTGTATGAAATTTTACTAAGATTGTAAAAGTGTAGATTTTATTGAAATGATACATGCATACATTAAATTATTACACACGAAAACATTTGAACATATAATGTATACGTGTAATGTATACATACATTAGATTATCGGGTATAGTATAATATATATGCATGTACGTGCAATATATATTATACATTAAATTATTGCTTAAAATTACTTACGAAAGTATTTGAACGTTTGTCACATAAAAGTTATGTATTATATATATGTATTATGTGTGTTTGATACTTCGTTAACACCAGAACGATTATAGTAGAATTTGATACCAGCGATTGTGATCGCTATGTTTCGAAATGAAGTGAAAGTACTCAACCACTTATTGGAACTTTTAACAAATATACTGTGTGTATTATATATAATATAACAAACATAGGTATACAATACATTATTATACGTTATTATATTATATATATTATGCTGTGCATAATAATAATAATATAATATAATATACATTACATAATTATATATAATTTCAAGGAGATTCAACTATCGCGATTATATTGACAAAATTTCTGTCACTTTATCTCATAACGAAACTTATTTAAAATTTGAGACCACTCCGAAGACAAAACATAAAACGTGTATGTTAGATTATTGTGGTGTAAATGCTCGTGAAAATATTCGAATATTTATCATGGAAGTTTCATGATTCGGAACATTTTGAAGTTTCATTAACACTGTGGCGATTACTATATTGGTAAAGTTTGAAACTAATTTGAAAATGTGTATATTAGATTGCTGCATGCAGCTGTTCGCGCAAGTATTTGAACACACACACACACACACACACACACACACAGGCACACAGGCACACACATGACGCGCGTCGTATAAAACGCTCTGAAGTTTCATTTCAATATAATCACATCATCGTGATTATATTGCGAAAGTTTGGAGACAATCTGAAAATGTGTATGCCAAATTGCTGCGTACAGTGGCTCACGAAAGTATTCGAACGCTCCCAATCTACAATCGTTAATAAATAAAATGCACACGTTGAGTTTAAGTTTTCAAAATAAGATTGTACGTAAAGTCACATAGGAGTCTCGAGAAGTACAAGTAATAAGTAAAATTGCAAAAAAATCTGACAACACATACAAGATTTACAGGGCGTTGAGTGTAAACATACCTATTTCGGACGTTTCAAAAGTATTCTGTGTTGTCAGAGTTTTTTGTAATTTTACTTGTACATTCTCGAGACTCCTATGTGACTTTACGTACAATCTTATTTTGAAAACTTAAACTTAACGTGTGAATTTTATTTGTTAACGATGTAGATTCGAGGCTGCTGCTCGCGAAAGCATTCGAACATTTACCACAATATCAAAAAACTGTAATACTACAACACTTCATCACTTTGTTAAAAATCAACTTTTATCTTAACATTATTTGAAAACGACCTTACATCAAAATTTTCTTAAAATGAAAAAAAATATCCAAGATAAAGCACGTCCAAAAATAAAAATTTCCAGAAAACAAATTAAAAATAAATAACAACTATCCTACTTCATACCTGAAAACTGTAATATTACAATATTTTATCACTTTGTTAAAAATCAACTATTATCTCAAAATGACCTTAAATCAAAAATTTTCTTAAAATGAAAAAAGATATCCAAGACAATTTCCAGAAAGCAAATTAGAAATAAACAACTACCTTACCTTAGCAAAAACTGTAATACTACAACACTTCATCACTTTGTTAAAAATCAACTTTTATCTTAACATTATTTGAAAACGACCTTACATCAAAATTTTCTTAAAATGAAAAAAAAGATAAAGCACGTCCAAAAATAAAAATTTCCAGAAAGCAAGTTAAAAATAAACAACTATCCTACTTCATAAAGGTGGAAACTAAGGGTTGAAATGTGCTCCTATAAATTGATAATATCGCAGTGCGAGGAACGAAGCTTCAAATTCTTTTGTCCTCGAGAACCATTTAAATTGCCCGTGTCGGTCTTCGAAAACGTGTAAACGTTGCCCTCTGATCGATTTTACGATCTCGATATATCGCTTTCCACCGGGCGCGCCATTTATGTGGACCGAAGCTGCCGAAGCTAGTCAGTACCTTGCATGTGCATTATACATAGAACGTTCAACTACCGGGTGACTATAGCTAGACGGTTAAAACGCGCGACAAAGGCTAGACACACATTAGACGCAGCATGTCGGGGCTTTTCTGAGACAAAGGGAAACGATACATAATACAATACTTACCACCGTGTGGGATCGTTGGGACAGGGAACAGCACAGAAGTGAGGAGAGTACTTTTTTTTTCTCCTTTCCCTTTTGAGTCACGCGATGTCGTACACTGTCGTACACAAAGTACAGGTTCGAAAGTTGTTATTACGAAAGGCGATTTCTCATGAAAGAAAAAAAGAGCGAGGGAGAAAGTTTCGTTCGAAGCTTCGAAGTTTTTCGAAAAAAATCCTGAGCTTGAAAATTACGCGAGCTTGAACCTAGAAATTTGTACTTTTGTCTTGTTATTATTATTTGTATTTTTATTTGTATATTATTTTATTTTATTTTATTTCAATTTATTACGATTATTATTATTATTTTATTTCAATTTGTACATATAATATTTATTATAATAAATATTTTTAATTTGATTATCTTCCGCTGTATGAAAAATTCTATTTGTTTGGTGTATATACTTGAACTTTCGTTATTATAATGTTGGAATATTCGTGTGAATTCGCGTCTTTTTTACGTGAATTTTTAAGGAAAACTTGTTAGTGTCTTCATCTTATTCGAGTAATTTTCCAACGCATGAGTTACTTTCCCAGAGATTTACGTACAAAGAAGTTCTAATTGCAAGACATTTTGAATTCTAAAATCGACGACTCTTACAAATTTGAAATATTAAAGCAATATTGAAAAATATATTGAACGACGTGTAGATTTGAAAGGAAACTACGTACAATTAACATTCAATTATGTACGTAAAATGACATTACAATTATATATAATTATATTACATTATTTGTTATGTATAATTAATTGTAAATGATAATATAGCATTATAATTTGTTATAAAATAATTAGGTATATATAATATGCACTAATTGATAAACGTTAACAAATATTAGTGAATATATTTTAATACGAATAAATTTGTTCAAAAAATCGATACAACTGTATCAGTCAGTTGAGCAGCAGCATTTTTTATTACTCCGTGATGTATCAACTCCAGCAAATACACTTTTTAATTTTATTTTCGAATTTGAAGAATTAAATTCTTGCTTCTGCGTTGTCAGAAAGCTTTCGTGTGCCAATTTGTCAATTTAACGCAGTATGTACACGTTACTAGGTGGCACAGAACAGGCCACATTGTATATTAGATAAATTTGACTTGTAGATGAATCGTGCATTACAATTTGTACTACACGCGGATCGTCGATCATACATACTCGTGTACATATGTACTTGGAAATGTGACTGAATGCAAACTAGTGATCTTCTGTAAATTTTTAGCTACTTCTGGACTATTCTTGGTCAGGTAAAATTAGGACGAAGTCACATTTGAAATCAGTCAGTCAATTACTGTACAGGGACGTAATTGACATAATTTGTACAACACGTAAAATACTAGCACATTCTTCGTAAAATTTTAATAAAACGAATACGTTTTATACAACGTTTTAATAAAACTCTCACCTATCGTGAAACAATTTAATTGAATTATTCGCGATCTAGAAGAAAGACAAATACGAATGTACAAATACGCAGCGAAATTTCGAAAGCGTAAACTCCGTCTTTCAAATGGCCACATCGCCGAAAGTACTTGAGAATTTGCCCGAAACGTCCCTCGCTTTGATCGAACCCCGAAAGGGCTAACGTAATTTCGTCACCGATTATACGCCATTTGCACGCGACGCAGCGAGCAGCTTCCATCACGGGGAATCGAGCAAGAGCTTTTAATTTCGCGAACAACGACGACGACGAGCGGGCCGAATTTGAAGAATCAAACTAATTGAACGTGACGAGCGTCGAGCCTCGGTTACGATACCTCGACCTCGATGTTGCCGGGGAAGTCTGCCACTCGTCACGGCACTCGCGGCAGCAATTAACAGCCGCGTAATTACCGACGAAGCAATTACACCACGAGACGCGAGGGTCGGCCCTCACAGGGGCCGAAAGATTCCCCTCGGAGGCGATTAAACTCTCCACGTTTCCGTCCCTCTTCCGCCTCCTTGTTCGTCTTGTATAATCTCGCGACGCGCGCGTGTTACCTTCCTCCTCCCACAGGGGGGTGAATCCCAGAAGGGTTGCCGCGAGACGAGACGATCGCGTGGCTTCTGAAAACGAGATGCAATCTCGGCGAGTGTTCTCCTCCGCGAGGAAAAAAATGCCATTGATTGCGAAGAAACTTTGGTCGACGACCGGATGAACGCATGTAAATAGGGGTGTAAAGGGGTGCAGAAGTTACGAAACGTCTTTACTTTCTTCATTTTTCTTGTTCGATTTGTGATTATAATGTTAATTTATGATCATGTAAGAATTGAAAATGAGTGACAAAGGTATATGCAATATTAATAATTATCAAGTCGATATTTTACTAATATTATAGTGATTATATTGGGCGCAAAACTTGGTCTCTATTTTCTTCATTTTTCGTGTAATGTTAATTTATGATCAAGTGAGAGACTTCCAATTGAAAATGAGTGACAAAGGTATATGCAATATTAATAATTATCAAGTCGATATTTTACTAATATTATAGTGATTATATTGGGCGCAAAACTTGGTCTTTATTTTCTTCATTTTTCTCGTAATGTTAATTTATGATCAAGTGAGAGACTTCCAATTGAAAATAAGTGACAAAGATATGTGTAACGTAACCATTTCGCTATAATATTAATAACTATCATGTTAATATTTTATTACTATTATAATCATTATATTGGGGCTCAAAACGTCTTTATTTCCTTTATTTTTCTTACTCGATTTATGATTGTAATATTAAGCAAGAGACTTCTAATTGAAGAGTAACAAAAATATATATAACATAATCAATCATTTCGCTATAATATCAATAATCATCTCGATATTTTATTAATATTATAGTAATTATATTGATTATATTACTTTATCGATGTTCTCTTCATATTCTGTTTGGTTACAATTATTGGTTACATTGTTTGATTTATATTATATTATTTATATTATGTTATATTGTATTTGATTATAATATATGAATAATAGTATATTATTCGATTATATTGATTATATTGCTTAATTGATATTATCGAAGATACATTATGTTTGGCTATGTTGATTATATTAATTATATCGTATAATTGATACTATGTTACATTATATTTGCTCACATTAATTATATTGTTTAATTGGTATTGTTTGATCACATTAATTATTGGTCATATTGATTGATTCACATTATATTATATTATACTTCATTACATTGATTGATAGTTTGATTATTGATTGTTTGGTCGATGAGTTATATAATTAATTATGTATATACATTTTTGTTATTCGTTTTCATTTGAAAGTCTCTTACTTAATCGTAAATTAAATGAGAAAAATGAAGACAACAGCTGAATAGGATTCATTTAAAAGCAACAACATTTATACGAGAGAAAGATTGTTTTATTCTTTTCTCAGGGTCTCCTTTTACAATTATTGTTTCGTAATAACCAAGTTTGTAATTGTTTCGCAGACATACGCAACTCGAATCAGATAAGTTCTATCAGGGCTGACTTTGCCCCTGCTTGATCCATTCCACTTTCGAAACACTTCGTTTAATTTCTGAGAAGTCAATTAAGCCGCATGGGGAAAGATGAAATGGGAAATTGCGAAAGAACAAGGCCGAGAAAATGCAATCTTATCGAGTATCCTCTTAAGACAAACGATTGTTCGTAACGGATGATATTACTTAGAGAGGGTAACAGGGACGAAAGGAAACTCTTGTTATTAAATTCGCGAAACTGTGCCACGGGCTGTTCCATAATTTTCGAGAGCCGGCTGCTTCTTTAAATTGTAATTATAAGTTGTAATATTATTATCACTGACAATAAGTCAGACTGTTACGTTACATTAAAAATTAAATTATATATTATAGCGAGAAGTTCGATCGAAACTAAAAATTTTTAAGAACAATTTTGACAATACATGCCATACTCGTGTATTTAATTCATTATGATTAGTATAAATGTAGGAAAAATATTATTGTGCACAAATGTGCAAAATTATACATTTAAAGTAGTGCGTTTATTATAGTATTTATCAAATATCTAAAGTATTAAATGATATCATGGAACTGTCAATTTAGATATTATTTCTTTGACTGCTACTATGTTTATAAAAACAATTGTAATGAAAAAGGTAACGAACAAGGTAATGAAAAAGAATCGAGAATTCTTAAATTTGGCTCTAAAGAATTTACTATAAAATATTACTAAAAGTATTTATTATAAAATAAAACATGTGAAATTTAATGTTATTAAATTAATACTATAAAATTAAATTCTGAAATTGTATTATAATTAATATAATAATATATATATAATAATAATAAATTAAGTATATTGAATTAATACTAAAAAACTGTTACTAGTAATAACGTTGTAATATTTATATAACAGTAATATAGTTATATAGTTTTTACAAGTTTGATGTTCAATATCAACAATATCATCAACACAACTATTGTTATATTAATAAATATTCAATAATTGTCATAAATTATTCATAAACATTTCAATATTATTATATCAATATATGTTCTACCAATTTAATCAATCTAATTATGCACAAGAATCATATTTAACAGATGATCGTCATCAACACCTAACAAACTGGTAAAAGTTTACCTCGTCAGCCCTCACGCACGATGAGACGTACGCGTATCCAATTCCGACATCGCACAGCCAATTAATTTTTCAATTTTCCTTCGTCCGTGTGTTCCGTATTCCGCGTGTTCATTTTCAAAAAAAAAAAATGAATCAACCGGCTTACATTCACGACGCGAGTAAACTGCTCTCGAAGCGATTGAGAAACAGTGAATTAAGAGAACACACGGCGACGATAATTGCGGTGGGTATTAGTTTCGAGAAAAAAGTAGAAAAATGGGCAAGAAATGAGGGTGAGAAAGGTGGCCTGGGAGGGATGGAAGGGCTGGAGTGGCAGAAAATCGAAGGAAGATCGCACGGGGGGAAATCGTGAAGTCTTGGGAAACCTCGTGTTTGTCAGAGATAGGGAGAAAGGGGGCTGGCTTTTCCCCTTTATCGTGCGGATTTTCTGTCCATAGCTTCCGCCATGCGTTTTCTCTCTAAAAAACCGGAAAATTACGAGCGAGAATTATTTCTCGTCGACTATTGCGAAGAAGAAAAAAAAAGGGAAAAAGGAGGTGGAAAATTTCGCGATTTCGTATGTGTATTTAGCGATGAAGAGGGAAGGGAATTCGTTTTTGTGTTTACTTTTGTAAAATGTCCCTTTTGCATTTTAAAAAAACGGGCATTTTTCTCACTTTCTTTTTGTATTTCGCATTCTTTATATTTTTATCATATATTCTTTTGTATTTCAGTATATTTCATATATATATATTTGTATGTTATGTGTAAATTAATTATATATCGCGCAAATTAAATTGTACATGGTGTATTGTATTAATTTTCATTATTTATATTTATAAATAATATACGTTTATTTTATTATTATTGTGTAATTATTATATTATGATTATTATTATAATATATTAAATTTTATTATTATTATAATATATTAAATAATATATTATATATATTACAATATACAATAATTACATAATAATAATGCAACGTATTATTTACAAATACAAATAATGAAAATTAATTCATACATATATATGTAACAATCACCACTGCTACGTAAAATTTTACGTTCGTTACATTTTTATTATCAACTTTCATTCGGGTGACATTCGCGACGACAATTTCAATCTCACGAAACACGAAATTTGAAATTTGAACACCCTGTGTGCACCCTGAAATCACTCGCTAATAAAACCATCGAACAATACCACGACGCACTATACCTTCTCGTCTCGTTCATCCACGAACATTTACAGCACGAGTCGTAAAGTCTGGAATGAACGAGACGAAGCAAATCCCTGCCCTCCTTCTGGGTAGGATGCGAGAGTAATCTAAATCTCGGTAGATGTGCACATTTTTATTTCACTGAAGGGGGCAGAAACGACGCGAAAGAGAGTATCGAATGGAACGAAACGGCGAACAAAAGTGAAGCGAGCTTGCTGAACTCTCTGTTTCTCTCTATTCTTGCCATTCGGTCGGTCGATATCGAGTCTCGATGTCATAGTCTGCTCGCGTGTTTCAGCTCGGCGTCGCAGTTTTCGGGAATGGAGGCTGAAGAGGACACGAGCAACGAACGAGTGGCCACTTACAAGGTCGGCATGCTGGGCGCGTCCGGGGTTGGGAAAACCGCCCTCACTGCTCAGTTCACCACCAGCGACTACATTTGCGCCTACGACACTTCTCTCGGTGAGTGTTCGAATTCTCGCGATCGTGCTAACGTATTTCTTTTCTGTATGTAAATCTCCCGCACGAACCAAATATCTTGCTTGTTGAATCACCCTCTACAAATGTTACAAGCAGTCTGCGCAATGTCGACGACGACATTGACGTCTATCATACTTTGGTCGATCGTTCTTTGCGAATGAATCTCCTCGAGTCAAACGATTTCTGAACATTCTTCGTCTTGTCAAAAAATTATATATATATATTTATTTTTTAAAAAATTTACATACATAAAATGTATAAATATAATATAATAATATAAAGATATATATTATAATATATAATATATATGTTTTTAATTAAACGTTTAATTATTGTATAATTGTACAATTATAAATTAAACAATTATTGTATTGTAAAGTGTACTGTAATTATTACCGTAAAGAGAACATCTTTCTTGCGTTGAAACGTTGGATTAACATTCCAATGTTAATGGCACACCAAGCATTTCAATAAACTTCAATCGTTTATTGATATCGTCGTCCCTCTTATTCTTCATCATTTAGGGTGCACTGGAGGAGAGTCGACTGACGAGTCTCGGAAAATAATACAGACTTATTGCAACTCTCGGTCAGCTCGTTTTCAGTTGAGCTTTCAGTCAGACAATTTCACTGCAACCTTCATTTAGGGTGCACTGGAGGAGAATCGAGGGTGCACTAACGAGAGCCAGAAAATAGTATAGTTTTATTGCAACTTTCAATTAATTCAGCGTCCAGTTAGTCAAGACCACAGTCTTCAATCAGTCAGTTTTAGTTGAGCCTGATAATCAGTCAATTATAAGTTACGATCAGGTTACTGATTCCACGTATTAAATC
The DNA here is from genome assembly GCA_032399605.1 of Melipona beecheii. Classification (NCBI taxonomy): domain Eukaryota; kingdom Metazoa; phylum Arthropoda; class Insecta; order Hymenoptera; family Apidae; genus Melipona; species Melipona beecheii. Next base: position 3,496,236 of record JAUCMO010000504.1, on the reverse strand, counting down.
ATAAATCAATAACAAATCAATAAACAAATCATTCGAGTGCGATCCTTCGATCTGTCGTACAATCTCGAGCATGCGCAATATTCGATATTAGTAATAATATTCAAAGTACACAAAGGCCGTAGTATAGTCAAAATATAATGGAAAATTAACCTCAAAAAAATTGACGTATCGAACTGTTATTTGGATTAATTACTTAGATGATCTCTTATGTTTTAAGCGCGATGCGAGTATTCATGCACGATATTTGAAAAGGAAGGATAGATAATACGCGATGAGAAATGAAATTATTGAAATTTAGTCATTTTATCGAGATTGAATTGTTTCAACACGTGCCGCAGCATTTATGAAATTTAAACACATACGTAAAATGTTGGAAAACGCACGGAATATATAGACCGGAATATATAGACCAGCTGTTTATATATATCTGCTGTTTATAAGAGCAGTGCAAATATGACAGAATATTTGAAACCAAATAAACAATATGGCGACCTTCAGCGAAACTTTCACGTCCTCCAAAATTATGTTTGCTTCTTATAAATATATATACTTTATGATTTTTCTTTTAAGTTTACAACTACAATTAATAATTCAATCAGTTCGTTATAATAATTTAATTTTTATATTTTTTACGAGTTTCTTAAAGTTTGCATTGTAGTATACAATTATAATTATATAACGTAATTTTATAATAATAAAAGTAATATTTAAAAAAAAGTGTAAAGTAATAGTATTATTATATAACATGTTATAATTATAAATATATAATTTATACTATATTTATGTTATAATTCACAATTATACTTTCTATAATTTTTATAATTTCCTTCTTTTGTTATTTACAATGAAAGTTTGCCATTTATAATTGTTTAAATACATCATTTCTGTCACTTTCAAATAATTATAATTACATTATATTTACAATTTTATTCGAATTTAATTTCAAAATCATTACGATTTCCTTTCTTGCAATTCTATTTAACAAATTTATAAACTCTCTGCCTCTGATTCGAGCTTAATTAAAGGAAAAGGCAATAAGTTATGAGAATCAGTGTGTTTTCATATCGAGACAATTATTATTTCTATATTCTTAAATTTGTCTTTAATTTTTCAATGTTGCACTCTAAACAAACAGAATTTAATGTTGTTGATTATTACGAGTAAACTGCGCACTTTCGTTAAATCCTTTTTACTCTATCAATTTGCAACTTCAAAGTCAGAGTTTACAAAGCACTCGATGGGTTTAACTAACTTCGTTCTTGTTTTTATTACTTATAAAACGTATTTTTCCAAACGTGTTCTCCTCACTTTTTTTTCTTTGTACAACGCTGCGAAGTTTGTATTCCATTAACCATTGTTCATCTACAAAATTCAAAATAAATTTAACATGTGGAAATATAAAATACGAAGTGTATGCATATGGATATCGTGTCGCAAGTAGACTGTGAAATTAGCTCTTTAAGGAACGTAAATTGGAATCTTGATAGAAGATTGTTGAATTTCACAGGGAATATTGTGAGACTTTGTACGTGCATTTTCAAATTTCTCATAAATTTAATAATTTTACTGCAAAAATTCAATAGTTTTGTCGTGGCAATAGTAATATCGATTATTTTTCTAGAAAATATGAAAAAATGGAGATGTCTAATAACAAGTGTCAAATATTATGTCAATTCAACGTTATTTTGTAACATATTTAATTTATGTATTTATTCATCTATATAACATTAAGTATTAACGCTGAAAACAAAAAAAAAAGTAATAAAGAAGAAAAAAATATTAAATTAAAGAATGTGTAATATGAATGAATGTTAATATATTTATATAAATATTATTTATAAATCGAATAAGAATATCTATGAATCAATATTAAAATTGCGAATATTATTTATAAAAAAAACGAAGTAAATTATTAAATGAATGTAACAACAGATATTTTATAATAACATTTTTTCGTTACTTTCGCCCAATTAGAAATTGAAATTCCAAGACGCTTGCTGAAAAAATTAATTTGAAAAATTTCATTTGTACGTAACATAACACGTAATGTTAAAAACGAACAAAAGTCGATTTAATTCCTCTTTGTTGTTAGTTTAAAATTTAGAAGAGCAACAATATGTATTTCTAATTTACAAATGCATAATTGTGCATTCGGAAAAATACGAGGATCATTATCCATTGTATTAAATTGAGAATACATATTGATGTGCCGAATTAAACGACGAGCCAATTGGACCCTCCGAAATTAATTAACAATTCACGATTGACCGAATAAATCGAGATTATCAATTCGTGTGAGCTGTTGTACGGATGCGTTGGCAGCGGCTTGATTATATCAGAAATTTTATCATACAATGGCAAAGGTAAACACTGGCGCTTGTAAAAGTTTCTACTGGAACGTGAACGCGTAAACGGAGGCTTGTACAGTGAGGAAACTGGCACGATCGCGCAGTTCACCATCAGATCGCAGTTTTTGAATTCTAGAATCTGAAGGAAAAGAGAAATCTGAAGAGAAAAAATGAAATAAATGGAAGTACTGCATCAGACATTAGTAATATAATTTTTATATACTAGTTAATACTATTTAATATTAATATTAATATTAATATTTAATTTAATACTAATTTCTAATAGTAATATTAATGTTAATATTTAATTTTATAGTGCTAGTTAATATTATTTATATATTATTAATTAATAATTAACTAATTACATTAATAATATTTTATAATTAATTTTACATTATACAATATTAATCATTTGTTTACATATATTTGTAGCACTTTTCATATTACCCACAATGATACATCTCTACGCGAAACTGTAATAGTAATAAGTATATAACGATAATAACACAATAAAAATAATAAATAAAAATAATTCACCCGAATGGCCAAAATGACCATAATGGCCAAAACGAAGGACTATGTATTCCCGGTGGCATACTAATGTTATGTATAATAATAATAATAATACGATACTATATACTTTCTATAAATAATAATAATATAATAATGATAATAAGTATATAACAACAATAATACAATGGAAACAATAAACAATAGTAAATTCCATGTTTTAACTATTTCGCGGCTAACAACCACTGGAACAATCGGTTTTGCTCTGACTTATCTGAATGGCCTCCATAATGGCCAAAACGGAGAACTGTGTATTCCGCGCCCGGAGGCAAACTATTATACAATAATATACACGGTTGATAAAGACCGTTCGCGAGGAATTGATCCGCGAGTAGGGCAACGATAAATTGTTAGCTATGAATGCACGTAGAAACGATGTTCGTTTATCTGTGCGCGTTATAATGGACAAAAAGTCACTTAGATGAAAAATCAATAAATGGAGCACGATATATAAAAGCTGTTTACTAGTTTGAAACACGTTCAGTTGTGTGTTGTGCTTATCACAAGATTCGTATTGCTCACGAAATTATAAGAGATTTTTGCAACTGTATATATTTTGTTATTTGCAACTGTATATTATATATTGTTATCAATATATTATATACAGTAATGAATATTATTACTATATTGGTATTATAGCAATATTATTACTGTTATATTATAGCATATTATCATTATACTATACTATTTTACTATATACTGTGCCATATTATACTGTTATAAAGCACAGTATTATTGTACTATTATACTATATACCATACTATATTATGCTATATACTATAGTATATTATACTATTATACTACTGTACTATATTATACTATTATGCTGTTATATTATAGTATAATACAGTATTGATAACTAAAGAATATCAGTAAATCGTTATACTTCGATAACTCGAGATCTGTTACGAAACTGTATTTTTATAATTGTGTGTACACAATGTTAGAGTAACTACGGAAATTGGCTTCGTTGTAGATAGTCACGACGAGAATGTTACATCCGCATTCAAAGTTTCTATCTCCATGGATTTGTTCGTTCGCAATAATTTTCTTTCTGCTCTAAATTATTTTAATTACAGACTACGAGAAATATACGTGTTAATTAGCACTTACAATTAGACAGACATTACGTTTTTGTCACATGCACACATGTGTGAAAAAATTATTTAAAATGAAAAATACTGATCAGACGTTATATTCGCACATTTTTAACATTTTTTTAGATCGTATTGTTGTTATTATTTGGCAGTTAGCTAAATAATATATAGTTATTAGAATACGTCAATTACACTATTTTTGAAGGACTAATGAAAAATGCACGTACATATATATATAAACTACAATAATGAATGGCTGTCATATAAATAAAAAATTAGCATCATAGTAAATATGATAAAAGTAAAATAATTCTATGTATGAATTGCATATAAATAAATATAATTGGAATATAAATAAATTAGTATTATAACTAATTAGTACTAGTAATTTTTTTTCTTGAATAGAACAGAATGAAAATATAATTCAATGACACTTGGATATCTCGCCTTGCAAAATTCACTCGGGGAAAAAATGTTATCTGCGAACGTTTCGTGAACGATTAACATCCTTTCGCCTTACTTAAAAAGTAAACGCTTTTCTTTTTTTTCTCCCCAACGAGGGAAATTATTATGAAAATTGTCCGACGATGAAAATTATTATGGAAATTATTATGGAAATCGCAATATCGACATAGAAAACTTGCTTCATTTTATAAAATAACAGAAACTATACCTACATATAAATTGTCCCCTTTGGTTCATTTTTGGTTCATTTTGGTGTGCTAAATATACATAAACTTGATCGGGGCGGGAAAAATGAAAAGTGCAGCATTCGTGAAAAATTGTCGCGAATGAATCGATCATTTTGTAAAATCCTCTTCGCTGCGAATAAAAGTATGTAATCACTCTTGAATTGCATCGAACGTACACGAAATTTAGAAATTACTAAAACTATGAAGACAAATAAGTTCATCAAAGGACACAAATTTTTATTATTTATCGAGTTAAAATTAATTTGATATATACATATACGTGTATGTCGTTTGATTAATCTGTTAATTGAAACGAAAGTAACTGTAGATTATTTTGAATGTACTTCAAATATAAAAATTGAAATGATCATCCGAAGCTTACTTATTATTATTTAGATCACAATATTTAGTGTGTGAATCAAATTGTATCCTACCTCAGTGATAAACTATAATTGTAAATAACACAACTGATATCCTTTATTCACTGTTTATTAATATCGCACGATTAATTTATAATCAACGTACCATTTGCAAATTACAATAACACGTAATGCAAATCACATATGATTATAATTTAATTTACAAATTAAATAATTATCTGTACACGTAACATTGAAAACTTAATTACAATTAACTTCCATGTAACGTAATACAACACAATAATATAATGACATTAATACAATTATATAATGTTTACTACCGTTTGCCAATTAATCTGCCGATTTTCGAAACGCACGAGCTGTAATTAATTACAAATTCGCGGTTTAATTATCATCGCGTCTGCGTCATATAACGCAGCACGATGTAACGTTAATGCAATTATACAATGTTTACTACCGTTTGCTAATTATTCTGCCGATTTGCAAAATGTACGAACTGAAATTAATTATAAATCTTCGCAGTTTGGTTTAATGAAGAAGCTTCCCCTTATCACCTGGCACGCAGCTGAACATTGAAAATGAAAAACAGCCGTGAACTCTGCTTTCCAAGGGCCAAAATATCGATATTCACTTGGCGAAGTTCGTAGCTTTCAAAGCCGCCGAAGAATCAAATCTGTCGCCGCTCTTCTTCTTTCGTCCGACTTACTTGTCCCGCACGAAGTTCGAAAGTACAACAAAGAGAGCCACCCTGAATTGTAAATTGTATTTGTTCCACACGGAGAAACTATCGGTAGCAGCGTTTGTCTCTGCTGAAAGCAACTAACGAACGGAAGAGCGTGAGAGTTGCTTTTATCCTTTTCTGTAAATTTCACTAGCCCTGATATATCGCTTCGTCCAAGTGTTCGTCGATTTTTAGATCAACGAATTTACTTCGTAGGAAACGTCAAACGGTTCTATCGTGTGACACGAATTTTTGCACAGAGTATAATTTTTTTAATTCGACGAGAAGAATTTCTCGCGAACAAAATTGTGAAGTTGCGTCTTCCAATGTGTAAATGACACTGTGAAACCATAGTTACGTTAAAGCAAACGTTGTGCAATTATTTTTTTATTCTTATTTCAATTTTATTTAATATTTTATAATACAATTATTATAATATATTATATTAATATTTTTATTTAATTATTTATATTTTTACATTGATTTTTATTTATTAATTAATTGTTTTTCATGTATATTTATATTTAGTTCCGTTTATGCGTACACATCATTTAATTATTTTTTTGTATACTTTTCGCAAATGATGTTCAATAAATTTTTTCGTGTAATTTCCATGTGTACACGTCGTTTAATTATTTCCTTTATGTATTCATAAATATTTCATGTGTATTTAATTTAGTTATTTTCATATATATATATATATATATATATATATATATATATAAATTGCGAGTAGGCACTAAATATTACATTTAAGTACACTTGCAGCGACTGAAAGGGAGAGAAAGAAACGACAAAACGCATTTTATTGGACTCGAACGAGAACAACGGTTCCTTCTCTGTCTGACGATAAATTGAACAGATCACAGAATCACAGGGACTGTTGCGAGCATTTGTTACAGTTCGAATCGGATTTCCAACTCGTTTAGACACTGGAGATCGTGAACGTGACGTGCTGACTATAAATGAAAGACCATCTGCTCTGTCTCTGCGAGAGAGGAAGTTTCCAATTTTCAGCGTCACACGGTGAACTTAATATCTCCCGACACATTTCGACTGGGGAACATCGACAATCTTCCCCTATATACGTGTATATATATTTCTACTTTTCTATTTTTAAACCCTTCGTTTGCAATTTCAATCTCTCACAAATGACCTTGAACTTGCGTCAATCGCTTGTGGTTTGAATGCTTGAGCCTTTGCTTGGATTCCATTTTTCTTCTTTTTTTTTTATACAATATACAATATAACATGATGTACATATCATATTTCATATCACGTTTCATTACATTAACATATCACATTATTATTATGTAAATTCTATCAATACTAACGCCAACAACGCACTACTTTGTATTTGAAGCGATCAAACAATAGAAATAACACGTCGATTAATTATTTTCAAGAGGATTTTTAGGACAATACTGATCCCATGTCACACGCAGCAGCAAATTGAATTACAACGTGCAAATAATCCTCCTTTCTTTTTCGCGTGGCAGGCGAAGCAACCGCGAAACCAAATATCACGCTGTATTATTAAAATATTAATCGAGAACACGTCAAGTATTATTCGTATTAAACGTTTATTATTATTATATTTATTATTATAAGTATTAAACGTTCGATTGAATTCACTTTTAAAACAGTATCGAAGTAGTAATCTCGTGTGTGCACGGTTTATTACGCGATTTTAATTAACTCTCGAGCGGAAAGCATTAAACTTTTTCTGCTCTTGGTCCCGTTCGTTCGTCTGTGGTCGTAATTTAACCCGCTCGATAAATATACAGTTTGAAGTACAAACTAACTGGTTCGAAATGTTTTTAACTGTAAGTAAACGCGAGTGCTAGTTGTTATTCGACATATCTCTCGACTGATTTTGAGATCAGTGACGCTCGTTTACAGATGGCCATGTTAGAAGAAAAGGAAACGCAGTTTCGTGAGAATTCTGCTTTCTATATTGTAATGGTTAAACGTTTGTTATAGAGGAGAAGGAGAAATATTTTTTGTACAGGGTGACCGCGATGTTTGATCAGGTTGAATATTTGTTGTTTTGGAAGGAGACAAGAAAGAATTTTGTTTAATAGAGAATTACTATAACACGAAAATATAATAAATAATAATACGAAATTATAATAAAGAATTATTATAATACGAAAATTGTTTAATAAAGAAGAAGATATAATGTGTCAGTATAGTATAGTAACTATACGTTAGTAACTGTATCGTATAGTAACTATATATTAGTAATTTAATTGCAACTACATACTATATAATAGTTAATATATAGTTAATATATAGTTATAATAGTTAATATATAACTAGTATACTATGGTTGTATGTAACTGTATATAATACTTTATACTGTAATAATACTATATAGCAACTGTATAGTAACTATATATTAGTAATTTAGTTATTTATTATTAAAATACGATAACTTTGAATATACTAGTCTACGTATTATTAAAAAATATTGAACAATCTTGTAATAAATTAATCTACAGATTTGCACCATTATGAAATCTCAATAGGAAATTATTTTCTACAGGTTCGTGCAGAGAATATATAACTATATAATTATACTATATATTTAACTTAAAATATAATTAATATATTTATTAAGAATTCTATAATTACATACATTGTAATAAAATATAAATGTATGTAAATATATTATATCTATAATAATATTATATATTGCAAGTATATTATAATACATTTATATATTAAATTATGTATGAAAACAATTTGTATATTTATAAACAATTTATAAACTATCTAATATTTATAATATTTATTATTGTTAATTAATATTCATTATTATTATTATTAATACTTGTATCTATATCTAATAATTTGTAAATTATGTAATAATTATATTAATTTTAAGCTATCATTCAATTTGTTTCAGACGAAGAATACGGACAGAAAAGTGTCTCCGTGATGCTAAATGGCCAAGAAACAGAACTAGAAATCATAGATCATCCAGCGGCGGAGATGTCGGTAAGTTTAATTGCACAATCTCATTCAATCTAATAATTTTTTCTAATAATTTTCGAAATAGTAATTTCAGTAATATCAGATTAAAATTTTGCATGTTGTACACATAATATTATAGTTTGAACGATGTCGTCGATCGACACAAATTACAATTTTATCACTGAAAGTGATTTTAGCGGGGGTGTGGGGATGTGGGGGGGACCCACAAAATCGGGCCTCTTCAGGTGCAACGCTAATGTAACGAAAATTAGCGATTAGTTGATTTGGGTCACGTGATTCGTGAGGGCGTGTGAGGTAGACCTCGAGTAGAACTGGCGTTGTCTGGTACCGAGCGATCGTGTAATTTGTTTTGTATCAATTCAAATGTTTGCACATCAATAAAATTTTATGACAAAAAAGTCGTCTTCGTTTCCTAGTCAGAACAATTGCATCTGGGTCTTTCAGCGAATCGTACTGGGGTACAAGTGCAGTTTTTTAGTTTTAAAAGTTATACTATACTATGCTATACTATACCACAGCATGTACTATACTACTCACCATTAAAAAAAAATAAAACAAGAACAAAATACACAATTAAAAAAAATAATAAATATTTCTCTTTTCTTAAGAATTTTTCTTTCTTATAAATAAAATAAAGAAACAATGCTTCTGCCTTTCCTCAAATTCAAATCATCGAGCTGGATTTACGCGATTTCAGTATCGAATCGGGGGTTGATCACTTTCTGCGCAACCAGGCCCGTTTGACAACATAATTCTCGTGCAATTAAACGAACAACTCGCAAACCAACGCTTTCCGCTTCACTTTCTGTTTTCTATCGTCCTTGCAATCTCCCGCTCGGATTTTCTCGGATTTTAGCTTGCTTATTTAAAACGGCGAGCTTATCTCCGCTCGACATCATATTACCCTTATCTGGCTGGGAATATGTATATACGTGTTCACGTTGTGTGTATATATATATTTAATTTGCCTCGAGGTAGGAAAAAATACCGAGGCAAAAGGCTGCATCGGTCTCCGGACAAGAACGAACTTTCTCCCCTCCTCGAAAGAAAATTTCATTTAACGTTCCAATGCGGGCCTGACTTTCCTTTTTAATACCGTTTAACGTTTCTCTGCGTAGAATTTAATTTTATTTTGATTAGATAGTTTTAGATCTTTGTGCATTTTATTATATATTATCGAGCGTAAAAGTGTGATTTTGTTTGCGTTCTTGAATGAAATTGAATATCCATTTACTTAAAATAGCAATTCCTGTTCTTGTTGTGACATAATAATGATTATATAAAATAATTAATAATAATAATATCAAAATATTATATAAAATAATGATAATTTAAATTAAAAAGTTGCAGTGAGTTTCAAACAAGTTATTATGTGTATTAATGTTACACATACATATATTGTGTATAAAATTTTACTAAAAATAATGTTATTTATCACATTACATTTATAATGTATTTATTATAGTTATAGCGAGGAATTATATTATCGTAGTTCATTTTCGTTTTATTTTCAAAAGAATGTTGCTATTCCTTAACGTGTTATACTGTAAGTATATAATAATATTATGTTACAATTTCATGTATATAATATTATTTTTACTAAAGAAGAATTTTCAACGAAACATGCATAGAAAAAAACCGAGCAAAAATTAGGAATTTACTTCAAGCTTCAGCTTACAACGAAGTGACACTTTCACAGCACAATGTCATGAACAGCGAAAAAACTTATACTACCCTCTCTTTTCCATAATACCAATAATACCAATGATAAATAATAACGAATAATAAAAGTAAAGGGAGTAAAAAATAAAATTGTCGATAAAAAAAACTCTCGAGATTCTCTTTCACAATGACGAATATTAAAAAGCAGTGGAAAACAGTAACGTAAATAAAAATTATTCTGAATTAAATAATTTATCAATATTTAATTAAGTTGAATTAAATTGTTAAATATCGTGAAGAGAATTACGAATCTGAGTATTTTATTTATCTCTTCAAAATTTCCCGCGATCTACGTTATACGAAACAGCGAATGTACTTCCGTAATTAACGCAACGATGGCTATTTAATGGAGTCAAAGGATAAAGTAACTGGCTTAGAGTCCATTATCACCGCTGGTCCATGCTGCGTACTCGGAGATCTCTGTTTTCAATGCTAGTTAAGCATTAGAGTAACGATGAAGATTCTGGTCTAATGAAATTTCCGTGAAATATACTCGTGGCCGAAGCGTCCGTCGCAGTATATTTGTAAAGACTGGTCAAGCAATAAAAGGATTCTCAAAAAGCGGAAGAAACGTTTGGAAGATGAGAAAAATGTATCTCTTGCGTTTTATCATTATTATTATTATTATTATTATTATTATTATTATATATAGAATACAATTTTATAATTTATAGCACGTTTGTTTTTTTTCATTGTGATTATAAATATTAATAATTTATTGTTTAATATTAATATCGTTCATCAATAATAAATTCATAATTAATGATTCATCATTGGAGAATATGCATGCCCGGAGAGGAGATTTATTATTAATCACTGTATTCATAACAATATATTTCCAAGTTGTATCTGTTGTTTCTATCATTAGAGTAAACCACTGATTTTCATGCGTATTTAAATTCTATGTAATTGATAGCTAAGTGGAAATTTGTTTTTCTTTTTTTAATGAATATTATTATAAGCAATCTAGTACGGATATTTTATATATTTTTGAATATTATACGCATCCTAGAATTTTCCACGTAAATGCATAAATATCTGCAGTCTAATTGCAAGTAATCTAATTGCTTGTGGGAAATTTTTTAGTGCAAAACTGCACAGACTAAACATATTTTATAAATATATAAAATATATGAAAAGTATAATTTCTGCTGTCATCTTTCAGAAAGATACCACACTTTGTTTTTATTTACTTTAAATTGTATTTTATATTATTATGTTACGTTTATATATTATACATTAATTACTAATTACTAATACATATGTCATGTATTCAATTTATTACATTATACGTTCATTATTATATTTTATTACATTATTCGTAATTATATTTGGCGATCAATATTTTCTTCATTTGATATAAATAAATGAAATATTTTAGAGATACAATCACCTCTACAATTCCTTTAATTTATAATCTGTTTTCCAAATTCGCATTTAAATGTGATAATTTGAATATTTCGTTTCGCGGATCGTACTTTCATATTTTTATGTGCATGACTAAAAAATCTAAATGGAAATGCGTTCCACATTCTAAATGTATCTCGTAACGAATGTTTCATAACGTATATCCCTGCATATTGCATTACGTATCTGTTTTCCATGAATTTTTGCATCTTGAAATTTCTCCGTAAACGCATAGACGTGCTCCTACACTTCTCACTTAGAAGCGAAATTTCATTGAAACGTTCAACCGAACAGAGCAAAACTATTTTCGAAATTAACGTGGCTCGCTTCAGAATTTAGAAAATTTTATCTTACTCGCTGATCTAAAATTCTTTATAAAATCAATACAATATAATGTAATATTTTCCAAACGAATGGAACTTCCTGGAGAAGATTTAAATTGTTCCGGGAAAATAATGCAATATTTCAAACTGACTACGTGCAGTTGTAACATAAATATTAGGTTGTTTCCATAAGTTTCTTCCGTGCCACGCTATGAGTGACTCTAAGTGGCTGTGTTAATTAAACATGCAGGCTTATTTCTTAGCCGTTTATGGCATCGGTTTCAGTCGTCCCAGAGCTCTTTCAAAGTATGTTTCGTTGGTGACAAAGTCTCTTTTAAAATTTTTTCTGCACCGTTCAATATGGAGAGCCAAAAGATGCATTTGCGGCATGTTATGCTTCATTGCTTTAAAAAAGACAATAGTGCAAAGGACACTGCAGACGAGATTTTCACCGTTTACGGGAGTGGTACTACCACTATTAGGACCGTCCGCAATTGGTTTAAGAAATTTAGATCTGGCAATTTCGAGTTGAAAGATGAAGACCGCAGCGGCCGCCCAGCAACGATTGATACGGACATTATCAAAACTGTGCTCACTGAAAATCCACAATATAGTGTGCGTGAGATAGTGGATGCCACTAATATTCCCAAGACAACGGTACATAAGCATTTAATCAAGGTAAGATATGCGAATCGATATGAAGTTTGGGTTCCACACCTATTGACGGAGACCGGCCTTATGAACCGCGTCTCTACGTGCGATTTGCTTCTCCAGCGACATGAAAGGGATCCTTTCTTAAAGAGGCTTGTCACTGGAGACGAGACTTGGATTTTATACCAAAATGTGCATCGAAAACGCACTTGGTCCAAGGAAAATAGACCTTCAACTGTTGCGAAGCCTGGACTTCATCCGAAGAAGGTGCATTTGGTGGGACTGGAAAGGTGTAGTGTACTACGAGCTCCTTCCTCAAGATGATACGATCAATGCTGACAAATATTGCAATCAATTGGATCAATTGAAAGCAGCCATAGCAGAAAAACGGCCAGAATTGGCGAACCGACGAGGCGTCGTTTTCCATCACGACAACGCAAGACCGCATGTTGCGTTAGCCGTAAGGCAAAAATTGTTACAGTTTGATTGGGACGTTCTACCTCATCCTCCATACTCTCCAGATCTTGCTCCATCCGATTACTACTTGTTCCTCTCTTTAAAAAATTGTTTCCGTGGTAAATCTTTCAAATCCGAAATAAAAACGCACCTAGATGAATATTTTATAAGTAAACTTAAACAATTTTGGAAAGAGGGCATAATGAGGCTTCCTGAGAGAAGGTTATAGAACAGAACGGTTCATATATAACATAATAAATCCATCTTAAACAAAAAATATCGTGTATTCATTTCGCATCAAAAAAAGGGAAGAAACTTATGGTACAACCTAATATTTTCAAACCTTTCTTATTCACCTTTTCGCAATTTTAAGCGTAAAGGATCAAGGTATTGTATATTTTAAAATAAAAATAATTCTAAAACCAACAATTGAATTATATATATTTAAAAAGAAAGTTAGTGGATTTATTTTTGTTTACCACAAAGCGTGGAAACATATTTAAGTATAGAAAATAAAAATGCTTTCTAAAGAAGATAGAAATATATTTCGAAAGTTGGCATTTACTAGTATTTTTCAGTAATATATATAAAACCTTGATAAATAAAATGGAAATATTGAATGAGCTAGCGAATCAATATTAACCTAACGAGCGATTCCGAAAATTCCAAGTACAAGAATATATAGAAGAATAGAAAATAAACGGTTGTACCTTTTCTCTGAGGTAAAATATAAATAAATGAAGAGTTTAAGGTGATGTGAATGCATGATGGAAGGATGGATAGATTTGAGGTAGATGAGAAAGAGAAAAAAATTGCGTTTCGTCTCGGAGTCACTGCCTAGACTCATCAGTGGGGCTGATGGCAGCGACTCCTTACCCCAGACGCTTGTTGTTAACTACCGTCAGCTAGGCTGACCACTCCATTCATAGCGAGCTTCCGTTTACTCTGCGCTTGCCTAACATCGAAGATAGGATATATCTTGATGCTAGGCAACACAGCCAGTGTTTTGAACTCGTAGTAGTGGAACTTCGCCACTAAAACCCCCCCTTCTTAATACCTTCTTAATCAGTGTAATAACAATATTAAGAAGAGAAGGTTTTATAGGAGTGTGTTATCACCGGCAGAGGAATGATGGCTGAATGATGTTGGGTTGGTGACTGTTCTCCATTTCTGTTTTTTGTTCGGTCCTGGTACCCTGAATGATGTTGGTGACTGTTTACCATTTCTGTTTTTTGTTCGGTCCTGGTACCTTTTTTGTCTAGAGGTCTGATATCACTCAGGGCTGGGCCCTGTGTTGGAGACTTAGTATGGCTGCATTCGGCGGAGGCGGCTGCATGTACGTGATTGCTTGTGCGTGGTGGTTGTTGTGTTGCATGCGTGCTGGCTGGCTAATTTTGCGGACTCCAACGTAATGTCAGCATGCGCACGTGTGTATGCTGTAGCGTGCTCTGCCTATCTGCGAACACCAATGTTCTCTACGACCCGGTGTGCAATTCCGTGGAGGCATTGCGCGCGCATGGGCGGACTACAACCGTCTACGTGCCAAGTGCGTGCGATTCTGCCTTGTTATGTTGCATCCCTCCATTCAGCGTCTGTCGTCCTTCCTTCCACCAGATGTTGTTGTATCCTCTGTTTGTGTGTGTCCCTTATAATTCATGTGGATCTCCTGGTTTTCTTCTGTGGTTGCGCGGTGTTCATTTCATGTGGACAACGAAGAGTTTAAAGGTGATGGATGGATGCATGATGGAAGGGGATGGATAGATTTAAGATAGGATGAGAAAAGTTTTGGGCGTTTCGTCTTTTAGAGTCACTGCCTAGACTCGTCAGTGGGGCTAATGGCAGCGACTCCCTACCCCAGACGCCTGTTGTTGTAACTATTATACCCCCGGCTCTACTAGGCTGGCCCGGTCAGGTTCCCACCCATCCTAGCGGGGTTCCGCACACTCTGCTTGCTTAACATCGAAGATCGGTAGGACTTCGACGCTAGGCGCACAGCCACTTGCGGCTTGTGCTAGTCAGTGTTCGAAACTCGTATTTAAGGAATCATAGGCCGCTATAATAAACTTGATAAAATATAGATATAATAAAATATGAAACTTAATATATAAAAACTTAATAAACAAAACTTGATAAATAAAGTAAAAGCTTAAAAAATAAAACTCGATAAATAAAATAGAAATATTAACCAAACTAGTAAACCTATTTTTAACTCACCGAAAATTCCAAGCACAAGTACATACGTAGAAGATGTGTATGTACTGTTCTTCTACACATACATACGTAGAAAAAACAGGAAATAAACAGCTGTACCTTTTCTTTTCCCTCGTTTGTTCCAGGTCGAAACATTCTGCTCGACGTACAGCCCAGACGTTTACGTGGTAGTTTACTCGGTAGTGGATAGACGAAGCTTGAAAATGGCCGAGGAGACGTTGTTATATCTGTGGAAGAGTGATTACATGGCTAGCCGCGGCGTGATACTCGTTGGGAACAAAGTTGATCTCGAGCGAAAACGGGAGGTCCCATCTGTTGGTGAGTTGGAGTTAGAGCAATAAAAAAGAATAAACTTCATAACGAGTTAACTTACTTGTTGAATACGCGCGATACGTTAGAATTATCAAATTGACTTTTTTCCCTTTAATTGCGACGAAGCTTCCCTTTATTCGAGCCATTTCCTTTTTTTGATTGTTAATTTTTGTATCAATTTGTACTTGAAAACTGTTGAACGCTCCGTGATAAATTGTATTTTTAAAATTGAAGGGAAATATTCGATTCTGTATTCAAGTATCAAGATTCAACCAATAATGAAATTTCAAATATTATACAGGATATTTTAAAACTCTATTGATGCTACAATAGAACACGATGATTAGTAACATTTGAAACGAAATTTAAAATAATTATTACATAAAAGTTACAAAGAATTTTTTCTACGAATATTTATATGTGCAGTAATGAATTAGTGCACAGCATGATCAATCGGCCCTTATGAAATAAATAAGTCAATGTACTTTGAATCATTTTCATTAAATAATCCATCATCTCTTATTGCATTTGTATGAAATTTTAAATTCCATTTAATATCAAATAATATTAAATAGCATATCAAATTAATATTAAAAATGACAATTAATACAACAATTAAATGCAATAATTTTTGATATTTTAATACTTGATGTTAAAATTTCATATGATATGATAAGATGATGTACGTATTATTATGTAAAAAGAATTTACTTGTTTTATTCAAGTAATCTCCAAGTAAGCGTAACTTCTTATATGTATTATAATTTAAAGGATTTTAAAGGATTATTTACTCATGCTGTATAATTTATTACTAAATATAATAAGCAGATACATGTGTATATGTATATAATACATTTTTATAATATATGAAACATGTATGTAGTATTATAAAATTATTACATTGCTATTATATAGTACAAAAAACGTATATGTAATATATATTTGCAGTATACGTATAGTAGATACATTTGCAGTAAACGTTCTATAATTTTAATTTTAAAATAATATTCAAACAAGGAAATGATCTTTTCCTCGAAATCATTTCACTATTCGTATATTTGTCAAGTGAAACAGCATTTGATTTTATTTCCTTTTGTACTTGTTATTTGTCTCTACAGCTGACTTTTAGGACAATCATCAGAGTAATAAATAAAAAAATTAATTGTCGTCTCACGTGAGACCAACGCGATAATTACAATATCACCATTGATACTGTTCAACGACGTTTAATGCACGAAATAAATTCGTAATTTCGATCCAAATTACCGATACCCAGGTTTCACTTGACGCTAGCCTAATGCCAACGAGCACGAAAGCGTAATTACGCGCGGCAATTAGCATCACGCGAGATGGCAAACTGTCAGCTTTCAGTTGAATTTCAGAACGACTGAGCAGCCGTTAGGAAATTGATAAAGATAACTAACTGCAAGCCTTGATTAATGTAAAAGTTGATGTTGATCAATTTAGGTTTATTCGTTCTTGACCATTCTCGCTTAGAAAAGTTTTTTTGATTTACCAAATGGGGTTAATTTTAGTAATTCTTAGTTTGTGCTAACGTGCGTGCTAACAGCGACTTTATGGTTCTGGACGCATTGGATATCCATTTTACGTAATTTTCGTATTAGGTTTCACTAACATTTGATTTATCGTAGTAGTAGCATCAGTGTGAATCTAAATAATCAAATGACAAAACTGTTAACATTATTCCAAATGTAAATACTATGTAACATAGACATATACGTATCCAGAATCATAAAGTCGCTGTTAGCACGCACGTTAGCACAAACTAAGAATTACTAAAATTAACCCTATTTGGCAAATCAAAAAAACTGTGTTAAACGATTAAGAAACATTTTTACCATTTTTCAAGAGTACTATCGGGTTGTTACCTATGGTTCCTTGGAAAAGTTTTACCTTCGTGATGAGTAGAATACGATCCAAAAAAGAAAAATGGCTTGACTTTGAAATTCAGGGTGTAGAAATCACGGGCAAACTTTTCTTTCCACCCTGTACAAATTGCATAGAAATAATATATATATAAATAAATTAATAAATTTAATAATTTAATAAATTTTGAAATTTCACACGAGGTGCCTAACCTAACCTAACCTAAACCTAACCTAAAATTACCAATATTGCCAGAATTATTTTTCTTACCAATTTCCCTTCAATGGAAAAAAATTACCGAGTTGATAGTTACTCGTTCACACTCGTGAGATCCATGCTGTTAATCAGTTAACATGAGTAATCAGTTATTGCTTGTCTGTTTCAACAGTTGGCCGACGTTTGGCAAACAATTGCGGCTGCAAATTCATCGAAACTTCGTCGGGGCTTGCCCATCACGTGGACGAGCTGCTGGTCGGCATATTAGCGCAGATCAAGCTGAATCCACAACGTGATCGTGACCAAGCAACCAGACGGAGAAGGAACAAGCATCGCAGGAGAATCTTGAAACACCTGTTGGGCTTCAAGAGGAAAACGAAGAGCTGCGAGGACTTGTTCGTTCTCTAACGTTCTCCCTGGAAACTCGAAATAACCGCTAAAAATACCTAAAACTATTTCTATTCGTCGATCTTCGTTTTCTATTTTTCTCTTCCTTTTCTCCTTTTTTTTCGTGTGTACGTACGTTTTCAAAAATTGGTGTACGCAGGGTTTTCAGAAAAACGTTTCGAGATTACATTTTCGGGGGCACGTAGCCGCCGTTGAAATGAATAAAAATGTTTCGAGAATTGTGAGAGTCAATATTTTTTGGAGTCAGAAGGTACTTTCAATTATAAATTGTTGGATGTTATTATAGCTTTCTGTACGATTTTGAATGATTTCTGATTGATTTCGTGTTGTTAAATGGTACTAATAATGCAACGCAATTTGATGATTACATGATGATTTTCGTAGCTTGTGATTTATATTTGATATATTATATTGTATGTGTGACAATATTACAACAATTATTAATTTATCATAAATGCAATATGATATAATTATATTATATGTGATAATGTAATTAATTTATATATATTTACGTATATTCTGTATATTTTTCAATTTTCATGTTCCACAGTTTCAAATTTTATTTCGTACATTTTGTAAATTACTCTACGTTTTAATCCCCAAATTTTCCCGACTGAGCACTTCGTGCTCAACTTTAATTTCTGAAAATAATACAGATTCTTTCCGTTCCACAAAAAACAAAATTCACTAACTGCTACCAACGTCGTATCATTTTCCATTTCACTGACAATAAACGCCGATTTATCGAAACTTCACTGACAATAAATATTGCTCTAGTCGTTCTCTAGTTTATCTCACCGACTGCGAGTACTACGTGCTCCCAAAAAGTTAATTCGACTCCAATTTTCTCGAACGCCCTTGGCAAAATAGCAAAAAGAAAGAAAGAAAAAAAGAATCGGAAGGATGAAACATGTGAGCAAGCGTGCAATTTCGAGAGGAACACAAATTACGAAACAGTGTACGTATCGAAAACGAAAGAGACAGATCGAGGGAAGATGTAATATTTTTCTTAGTATCACAACGAGACGAGGCTTGGCTTTCGCAGATCGGATCCTCCTTCGTTCAGACTTTGAATGAAATCGGCGCGGAAAATATCCTCGAGCTCTGGTGGACCGTCGGAAGAAACGAAACCGAATGAAATAAGTTACACGTGCGACGTTCTCGATTTTGAATTTACATAGGTATATATATATATACGTGTTCAAAGCTGAAACAGGACGTCGCACGACCTCGAAAAAACAATATGAATTCGGTGCGAAGACGTCACATCTCCTCGAGATTTCCTGCGAATTTCCACATGTCCAGCGTGAAATCTCTTTAGCTTTTTGGACAAGCTTCGCGTGTGAAAGAGTATTTTGAGGATTAAAAGAAACAAGCTTTTGTCGAAGAGCGTCTAATGCTTCGTCCTTGACACGTCACTCGTTTCTTTTTTTTAGAGTCGAAGATTTTAGAAAATTGACGTAACAAGTCATTTCTTTTCTTTTGTATTGTTAAATATCGTCGAGAATTAATTCTGCGTTCTAAACGAATGTGAGGGTAGAATAAATTAATTTGTCGGGCGAGTAATTTGTTTTGTCATATTGTTAGGAAAAATGAAGTAGCGAATTTATTTCGTTTGTTTTTGAGAGAAGGAAATAAGAGAATTCGTTCGAAAAATAAGTTTCTTTGTTTTTAAAACTGAGGAAACGAAATTTTCGAAATTATTGGACCGAATGGAAAAATATACGAAGCTATGAATTTCAAAATAGGACAAGTTCATTGGTCGATAAATATTCGAATATTTCATGATCGCGGGTGATTGATCAAAATCAAAAAATAATTAACGAATTAAACTCACATTTGTCACTTTTTTTTCCACGTGATGTTCGATTCTTTTGTTACGTTATTATCTATTTATTTATTTATATACATGTAATTTATAATAATTTTTCTCCGGTTAAGAACATAATTTATTAATGGAAGCGCGAAAGAGAAATAAACATCGTAGAGGAAGTCTAATATTGTTTAAAAATGAATTATAATTATTAAAAGTGTAACTGAAAACGAATAATATACATATCTTTCAGAAACATCGAGTTTCTCGTTATTTAGCAACAATTCTCGTATCTAATTTTTTTAACTGCTTTTTTTTATTCTCGCATTTAATTTATTAATTCTACTGCTCTTCTGGAATGCTGTTAAAATAATAATTCTTTAATATTTAATTTTAAAATCCGATGTGAAATCTAAATTTTATTTTTCACGCGTTTTTTTATAAACGAAACAATATGTGCATTTTATTACTTTCCGTATATTTGTCCGAAATGAAATATTCCAATAGAGAATTATTATTTGGTATTTAATTTCAAAGTCTAATAAATGCATGTTTCTCGTACAAGAAATATTCTAGTAATATTTAATTTTAAAATCCAATACAGTGTATAAATTTTATTATTTTTAGCACAAGTTTCATAAACGAAATATTTCCAGAATTTAGATAAAGGAGATATCCGAAAACGTGAAAAAGTTGCGAGAGAAATATTAAATTAATTTCAATAATTCTCGTATTTCTGTTCAATTTTTCTTCTTTCTCGATGCACTGAAATTTCTCGATTGGAACCGATCTGTACGCGATCGTGCGTCGCACAGTGGTCCACAATTTTTTCTTTTCCTCACAGTTCAGGAGTTTTTACACGCTAAATCATTTTTTAATGCATTAGTTAAACAATGAATAAATAAAAATTACTTTCCGTAATTTTACGTATTTATTGGATATTTTAGAAAACAAAATTGCACGCGTGTATCATATGCAAAAAAAGAAAAAGCGAAATATCCAAATATTCAAAATATATTTTGTAATATCCATTTTTCTGCAATATGTATGCGTATGTGAAATAATTTTCACAGCATGAGAGACTCTATTTTGTTTTTCATTCAACAACCGAAGGTAATATTGAAAAAGAAAATTTTTTGCTAATCTAAATTTTTTAAATTTCTTTCGTCTTTTAACAAATCATTGTTATTACCTGTTATTTTATTATTATAAATTTAATTACTGAAATTAAACTTGCACAGCTGAAGATGCTTCTTAAAAACTTTAAAAGAAAAAAATCACTTTTATTGATTCTGAACGGAGCAAATCTTTATCTAGGCTGTCACCGTGCGCCGAGAGTAATTAAAAAAAGAAAAAGCTGGATGAAATCTCCGCGAAGAATATAAACCTTTGATTGAAAAAATTGAAAAAAAGGAAAAGATTTAAATCGAATGGATAGAAAGCTGTAGGTGTCTTTCAAAATTGAAATCGCATATGCGCGCCGAGGAATAAACTTGGGATTTCAATCTGATAGGATTTTCCTCTGAGAAGATACAAAGCAAAGAATCAAGATATTTGGTGCGGCAAACACACACACAACCCTGTTTATATAATTTATATTTAAATAAATTTGACTTTCTATTTTTCTTTAATAGATTTTCGACTATTTATTTTTTATTTCTGATTATTTGATTCATTTTCTCGTTTAATCTTCTCAAGGGACATGGTAAATAGCGCGTAAGTATTGAAAAATTGAAATTATTCGAGTGTTTGATTAATTGATAAAAGAAATTGTGATTTAATTTCTGTAATTCTAAAGTTTAATTCTCAAATTCTAAAATTTCTAAAATTTTAATTCAATTCTAACTCTAATTCTGGAATTTCCAATTTTTATTGTAATTTAATATTTTTAGATTCCTAATTTCTAAAATTCCAAATTTCTAGAATTCTAAATTTTAATCTCCACGTTTTAAAATAACTTCTAAACAGCTATAATTTCTACATTTCATTCAACAGTTCTAAATTATTTTGATTTCGACGTTTCAACGATTCTAAACTTTTCTCTCTAAATTCTACCGATTTCAGCTTTCACATTCCACGTACGTAATGTAACTTTGTTAAAATTTCTTCGCCTACATCGGTATATCCATCCTCTTCATTTCGGAGAGAAAACATTTTAAATGAAAATTGGAGTTCCGTTCTGCGAAAAAAAAAAGAAAGACGTTCACTCTGTCCTACGATCCATCTGTTAATCCATCTTTCAACTTTTCCCAGTAAAACGTTTCTTTTTTTCTTTTTCGTTTCGCAGTGACTATTTTTACAGAAAAAAAAGGCAATTTATATATACGCAGACACCAAGTTTCCAATTTTCTCGAACGAAATGAAAAATTGTTTCCTCTATCTGCGCGTACAATCGAAGAAATATAGCAATGTACTTAAATCGCGTAACGTCTTCGCTGCAAGCAACACGGAAAATATTCACGAGGACCATTTATTTGCATTTCTCGAAACGACGAAGATATTTCACGGAGACGATATTATTTATTCGCATATTCCGTTCACGTCCTCGTATTTCGTAGATATCCTTTCAGAAGTGACATTGTACGTAAAGAACGGAAATATGTATTCAAATCTGTCCTAATTTCACTTTTACCAGACATGAATTTTTGTACTTAAAATAGCTTAAAAATTTTTACATCAAATAAAACTTTTATAGTATCAAATAGTTCGTAAATTGGCAGATGTTAAATTACAGTTTCAAATAATGACGATTTTCAATTTAATATTTAATATTTAATACTTTAATTTTAACTTGATATTGGTATGAATATTTCAATTTAATTTAAATCACAGTCTGATCACAATTCGAACAATTTATTGTTATTATAATAATTTACTAATTGCACTGAAATTTATTTATGAAAGTGAAATTTCTCATAAATTTCTCACTAAAATTATTAGAGAATATTACACTATAAATAATGTACATTCAAAATTTAAAATTTGTCATTTCACTAAAATTGAGGCTATCTAATTTCCATTCCAAAAATTCCAAAATTTAACTCTAAATTGTTACTGGCCCAATGATCAATGATAAATTTAAATTACTTAGATAATTAAATTATACGTATATTTGAAAAACGAGCGAATAAATGGATGACTCGTGAATGATTCCACGCTATTGTTTATAAAAAATGTGCATTTCGATGATTTAAATCTCTATAATCCTTCTGCATCGTACCTAACAACGATGTGAATACTCGTCTCTGTGACAGTTGTTCGTGTAATCCGTATCGCACAAGATAGAATTTATATTTTGCATAGAATAGAATCGAACGTTGAAAATATGTAAATAACCGAGTTGTTTATTTATTGCTACAATTGCTAACATATTACCTGGTATTAGCTTGATTATAAAAATCACGTTTTGTAAATTCTTTAAAATTCTCCTTCAGTATGTTATTTTTATTGTACTGACATAAATAAGATTTCTGTAACAAGTCTTCAAAATATACAGCAACGAAAGATGAACAAACTTGTCACTCGATTCAAAATATTAATTTCTATATTCCACCATAAATTTAAATTTAAATTTAAATTTAAATTTTTACATTCTATAATTCTAGATTTAATTTCTGAACACTTCAATAACTCCTGTAAATTTTAGTTCCTAGATTCTACAATTCTAATTATATAATTTAAAAAATACGTACCAACAAAAGGTGAGAAATTAAATTAATTAGTAAATAAAAAATTAATGTGAAATGCATAAACAAATGCATAAACAGTAGTTTGATTTAATAGAAATTTCCTTTTAAATTACTCTTAATGAACAAATGATATAAAAATGTCATACATTGTCACCTAATAATATTTTTAATTATGCTATTAATGAAACTTACTTTATTATTCATTTTGAAGTAAAATAAAAGAATTCTTTTTGCTTAAAAGGAATTTTTCAAACGCTTGAACTTCTTTGTGATACGTGCATTATTTTATTTGTTGTATTAATTTAATACATGTTTCATGTATTAAAATTCTGACCATACATCAAAATTTAAAATATCAATATAAATCACAGACGAGTTAAACGATTGTTTCACAATTTTTTCCACTTTTTTTATTTTGAAGCTCATACAAAAACTGCCACCTAGTAAATTAAAATAAATGAATATATTATCACTTGTGCAATTGAGTTTTTAAATTCATTTAATATGTATTAAATGAAAGATAATCGGATTAAAATATTAATCAATTTTTTAAGTTAAAACTGAAGTTGTTTATTATACTAGTACCTTCGTATACATTTAACAGCCTGTTCAATACTTTTATTTTTCTTCACGTTGAAACACAAAACTTTGTCAGCATTAACAGTACGAAACTAAAAGATAAAACATTATTTAGAACAATTACTAACAATTCATCAGTAATATTTATTAATAATTGTCGTATTTTACTGGTTTATCGTATTTATTTTATGGTTTACGATATTTAGTAATAAAACTATGTTTTACCTCTTTTACCACTTTTTAATTCTCTTAAAAAATTAAAAGCTAAAAATTACAAAATACTATTCTCTTGTAGCACTTAATAATAAAAATAAGCAAAGATACAATATTAATGCAAATTCATATTTTTAACTTTTAGTCAGTATGATCAGACCATCGAAGGTCATTAATTAATTCTCAAATAACTCAAGACAAGAGATCATTTGCAAATGGTTTATCTGATTTGGACCCAAGATAAAATTTACTTTATCCCAAATTATTTTTATAAATCAATGAAAATTATTTCTCATTTAAAATTTTCTTTATAAAATTTGTCCAATTTCTATTGAAATAACACCCACGAATTCACGTTATATCGGTACGTCTCGTTCATAAGTTCTAGTAAAGATCAAATCACCATCAGTCTGTTTATTGAGCTCACTTGGATAGGAAGGCAATGGGGAAGGTAGACAACAGGATCTCGATGGAAGTGGAGTACATATTGGTGGCGGAAAGCAAACAGGACCAGGAACTATAGGTATTTTGCAACAAAGAGGTGATGGTGAACAACGGGGAGGCGATGGCGCACAACAAGGAGGAGATGGTGGACAAAGTCGTGATTGTGGACAGCAAGGGGTTGGTGGACAACGAGAAGGCGGACAACAGGGTCTTTGGGGAGGAATAACAGGACACAATTCCTCGATTCTCGGTGGTAGTACAATGGAACAAGTGGGTGGAGGTAGTACACTAGGACACTTGCTGCAAAATGTATCATAATCTCCTTAAATCCCAGTTCCTTAGGGATTTTCTATTAAAACTCCAATCAATAAAGCTGCTATTGAAATTCACTTTAATAGAAATTCAAATAAAATAAAATATCATTTCTATGTTTTACACATATTTATCAATCATTATCGTATTTTACTGATTTATCGTATTTATTTTTATCGTATTTATTTATATTATACGATGTTTAGTAATAAAACTATGTTTTACCTCTTTGCCACTTTTCAATTCATCTTAAAAAATTGAAAATTATCTTGTTTTATTGTTTTTATGTTTGTGTATTTATATTTATATTGTTTCATATTGAATGTTTTATATTTGTTTTCTTTTAATTATTATTTATATATTCTTGTGCAATTCATTATTAATATTACACGAATTAAGTATTAAGTATTTTCTAAAATGTAATAATACAGGAATGAATGAAATAATAAATAATAAATAATAATAAATAATAATAATAATAAATAATAACGCAAAAAACAAAGATATAAAAATACATAAAATTTGTTAATTTTTATTCTCAACATATCGTGTTAAGTTAAAAATTCAAATAAAAGTTTGAAAAGTACAGATTACCGTCAGAAGTAACACGTAACTTCTTTTTATATTATATTCTTTTTTACATTTTTTTAATAGCAGAAAGATTATGTTTTTTACCATTGCGAAAAAAAATATTTATCTTTGTCATTGTAAAAAAAATTTAATCTTCTTTTATCTAGAAAAATAAACGTACCAGCACTCGATAGCGCAAAGCAAATATTTCATTTCCTCCAGATCGTTCCATGTTCCTTTCGTTGCATTGCAACTAGAACTGCAACAACTCATTTTAAATAGAATTGAAAATGTCCAGTTATATATTAATAGTTAGGACATTCGTAAAAATCCTTTTCAAATATAATGAATTATATTTTTGATGATATAATTTTCGAATTTTGAATTTTTCACTAAGCCAAATGGGTTATAACGTCTTGTACGTAATACGTAAATGAAAAATTTTCGAATCGCAATCAAAACGTCACTAAAAAGAAGTAGTATCATTTGTTTTAATGTATACAATAATACAAAATCTTCCTATGAATTACTTTTAACGAAATAAATATTTTTCTTTCCTTCAATAGAATTAATAGTAATATCAATAATAGAATTTTTATTAATTAATATTTAAATAAATATTAATTTAATACTTAAATACCACAATTTAAACTACAATCGCAAACGTAGTTATAAAGTAATTAATATCTCAATCTTAATTAATTCATTAATTATATTAACACGTTTGTTTGCTTTTATTTATTAACATTACTAGGCATAATCATACGTCAATGTAACATAGTCGAACCTCTTCCATACGTCATTTTTTTTTTTTTTTTTTTGTCAAACTTAATTTGATTTTATGATCAGATAGATAAAAACTAATTATCATCATACGATGTGTTCGCCAGAGAAGCAAAGCGCTTATCAACGGTTAATGTTACAAATATCTTACCTTCTCCCAGCGAAATTTCGTCCACTGTTCTTACACCCTGCAGGTTAAGAAAAATTCTTCACAATTCTACAGTTCACGATAGTTTGATTTGTTGTGTAAATACTTTTTTTAAATATAGGACCAACTACTATATTCTTTTGGGCACCTACATTTAAATGGAGTTTGGTGATAGCAGGATTAGGAGATATAAATCGTCCCCCAGATACAATTTCTCTTTATCAAACTGCAAGTCTCATGATCACTGGCGCTATATGGTCTAGGTATTATTTAAATAATATCCTCATAAAAATACGTAGATCATTTTAAACAAAAAGAAAAAGTCTTACGTATTGTTTGTCCATCAGGTATTCGCTAAACATCACACCAAAAAACTATAACTTATTAAGCGTGAACGCATTTACGTGCATGACGGGAACGTATAATTTTGTACGAGCTTTGCTTTATAAAATACAACAGGAGAAGGCTAAGGAAAAGGATTCGAAATAGTATTTCGTGAAGGATGTATATAGTATACCATGAAAATAGAAATTTATAAAAATATCTTATTTTACGTGTTTAATTTGAAACATTATTTCACAGTGACGCTAACTATTCGAATATCGTCGTAAGGTTTGTCGGTTTTCGGATTTGTTTTCACTTGACTGATATTTTGCACAACCTCCATTCCTTTTACCACTCTGCCGAACACAGTGTGTTTATTATCCAACCATGGCTGAAACAAATACAAATTGATATTATCTAACACGTTAATGTTTGAGTGAAGAGATGAATGTTAACATTCCGATCTGAATTTAATTTTTAATCAATTTGTAACAAATTATACGAGAAGACACAAGTAAATTTCTTATGTACAACATTGTACTATATAAATCACCATACAATTGTTTTCTCAGATAAATTATATAAATCATTTACAAATGATAATTATAGAAAGAAAAAAACAATATATAAAATCATTCCAACTTACAGTTGGCGTCAAAGTAATGAAAAATTGACTGCCGTTTGTATTCGATCCGGCATTAGCCATACTTAAAGTGTACGGTCTATCGTGTTTTAAATGTGGCCTAAATTCGTCCTCGAATTCTCCTCCCCATATACTTTCCCCACCAGTGCCAGTTCCAGTAGGATCACCAGTCTGGATCATAAATCCTTTAATCACTCTATGGAATATATGCCCGTTGTAATAACCATTCTTCGAGTGAACACAGAAATTTTCCACTGTTCTCGGAACATCTTTTCCGAAAAGATTTAAGTGAATATCTCCGAGAGCCGTATGAATAATCGCTGTATCGTAAATCTTTTGTACATTGGTAGCTTCCGTGGAGGAAATGATATCCTCTTTCGATGGTCTTTCATTGAAAACATCCCTGTCACATTCTTGACTTTTGGTATCCTCTGGTTCTCTCCTTGTGAACATGTAAAATCTATTTTTTTTATAAGCTGTACAAAAAAGCGTTGGATCAGGACGATTCATTTCTAACGTTGGGTTTTCTGCAGCTTCCATTTCCACTGTCACAGCAGCTGTAGTCTTTCTAGCTTTCCCCTAAACATTTTAAAATATTAAATCACTTGCAAAGATTAAATTCTTTTGAAATTAGTTCCATCTATACCTGAAATAAAGCTAATTGCATAGGGCGAATATTTTCAGGTTTCCCCATAATTCTAATACATCGGTTTGTGTACAAATTTACGACCTTTACACCTAACATTGTGCTATACAAAATTATATAGCCTGATTCGTCAAAAACAATATTTCCCAAATTTGTTTCTGTTTTATCCAGTTCCCTCTCTACCGCCATTCTAAAAATTATCAATATTTTTTAATTCATATTAATTATTATTTTGATTATAAAACAATCTGATATGTATAAATAATTTGATAATTATCAACAAAGTATTGTCACCTTCGCCCGAATTCCATATTCGGTAATTGTTGCGTCATTTGTTGCAACTCGGAAAACCTTTGCAATGTTTCATCAAATATTCTGTACAATTTGCCAGTACGAAAATTGAACACCCTGACTTTCCTATCACCACTGAGAGAAGCAAATTTTCTACCATCTGGTGATACCGCTAATCCACATGGATAAGTTTTATTTTTCGCAAACTCAAACAAGTCTGTGTCCAACTTGGAATCAAATGTAACACATTTGGGAAATTTATACTCCATTTTAGGTCCTGTCCAGTATTCCAAAATACCTGCTTTGTCTACAGAGATGCACGTTTCAAATGCAGAATTGTACTGTAAATAACAAAAGTTTATATGAAAACTTGAAAAAGATTACAATGCATTTATATATGTCTCTTACTTTCATGACAACCACAGGCTTGGTATGTAACTTTTCAAAAATATGTAATGGAGTGCTAGTCCCTTGTGCATCGTAAATAAAAATTTTATTTGATTCTTGAGCAGAAACTGCTACAGCAGATATTGCATCACCAGGAGAATATATCCATTCACAACAAAGTGGTATGTAATCTAATTTTATCATATTAATCATGTCTGAAATAAGATATTAATATTATCAGATAATCAAACCATATTAATGCCATGTATTTAACAAATTTTTACACTGATAAAAAAATTACTCACCAAAATTTATAACATCAAAAATCTTTATTGTTTTATCTAAACTTATGGTACATGCATTAACACCGTTACAACTACCAGCCATAGACTGTATAGCCATCAAATGTGCACGAAAGTGTTTCACGAATTCTATTAGTTCCTCCTGTTTCTTCCAAAATTTAACATGACCATCGCAACTACCTGTTATCACAAAATTCGACCTATGCAAACATAAAATGCAAAATTGTATCAAAAGTAATATGTTATTACTTAAGGAGAGAATATTATGTATGATAATAACAAATACTAACTTTGTTACCAGAATGTGAGCAATTACATCTCTGTGCATATAAGATTTTTCGTAACATTCGCAACATGGTAAATTATCTATGTACACTTGTTCGTATTCCAAAACTGTAAAATTTAATATTTATCGATTAAAATAATGTTTAGTAATCTTAAAGAACGTTCGATTAAAATTACAATCCAATCAATTTGAATATCAAAAAATTAACATTGAACGATCAATAAATATAGTAAGATTGAAATAACAACATAATAATGTAAGGTTATGTCATGTTCGTTTCGCGTAAATAAGTTTTAACGTTTTGTAATTGCATTTCGAAATCACATTAAAATTCCATGGGATAAAGAGGAATGAAACGTTAGACAGAGAAGAACAGTTTTATTCATTTTTTGTAAAATATTACAAATTAAAAATACCGAATAGGTTATGTACATCTGTTATAGGTTATGTACCTTTCTGTTTCTTTTGAGGTGCAGCTTCTGATGGCAACGGCCCGACCCAATCTTCCTCATTATCGCTGTCACTATGCTCTCGTTTATTGTTTGACATTGTTACAAAAATATAAAACGAACAATTCACTATAAACAATAGACCAGACGTCAAACTGACATCTAGTAGTTACTGCTACTACCCCTTTGGCGCCACATACTTATGCTAAAACGTAATGCAAAGTGATTTCTATTAAATTATCTATCATGTCATTAATATAAAATATATTTTACAATAGAAGTTTTTCTTACGTTAAGAAAGAAATCTGTAGATCATGAATAACTCAACATTGCGTAAAAATAATTATATTTGTTTTTTTTTTAAAAACAACTAATTACGTAACAATAATTACAATTTTACTATGCAAATACTATATAATTTTAAGATTTCCATTCCTTTATTAATAATTAAAAATTAATTCATTGTAATTATACAATAAAATTATAATTTTTCAAGACCTCAATTAGACCAAAATTTTCATGGTTCTATGATTGTTTCTATAAAATTGTATTGTTCAATTTAATTCAATGCGTGACAAGTTTGTAACGTGACATTTAAGTTCTGGAAATAAATTAAGACTTATGATCATTTAATATTATATTATAATACTTTATATATTTATATATTATTCTCTACTCGTATTTTACAACCAAATTTTATATCATACTTTAACATTATAATAACATATAATAGTGATATAACTAAATAAATAGCATAATTCCTAAATAAATTTAAAATGCAATAAAACACAGTCTACCGTATTAAAATTTTAAAATTATATAATTTAGCCAATATAAAATTTACACAAATGTAATAAATTGTTTTCGTATGTGCACAACAATGTCTTTTTTTTTTTTAGTAATTAAATTTTATTTCTGTAATTAACGGTTTTTATGTATTCTAAAACCTATCAAAATGTGAGGAAGCAGACATATATTTAACTTACTCCGCTAATAAAATTTTAGTATAAAAAGGACGAAGTCGTGTAACGTTATTTTGTTGTATATACAGATGATTTGTTTGTAACTGACTTAAAAAACGATTAATATAAAATCTTGTTGCTATTTGTGTGAAAAACGTTAAAATTTATTGTACTTCCTAATATGACTAGGTAAGTCTCCGATGTTTTAAGGTTATATTTGTTACATTACGAACCAAAACATTCCAAGAGCAATTACGTTTGCTTTATTCCAACGTATTATCGGATCTACACGATCATTTTTGTTCCATCTATGATATGCAATCACTGTTTCTAAATTGAAATTTTAAATGTTTCTGTTTTAATTAGAAAATCAAATTTCAAGTATGAAAGAAGCAATAGATAAATAATTGTGTAGAGGCATAGTTTTTTGAAAAACTGTATTTACAATTTTTTGAAAGAAAAGAGATTGTTGCAGGGTAGAACTTTCGTCAAAATTTTTAAAATCCTTTGTTTTTTTATAGATAAAAGCACATTTGAAAATATTAACGTTAATGTACATTCATAGACACATACACACATACATACAATATCTTTATATATTTAAATACTATACGAAACAATAAATGTATATGTGAAACTTACAGATCAAAAATAGAGTTAGGGGATGTAACACCGCACAATATAAAACAACTCAAACTTCTTAATCAAGTGGTATTCCCAGTCTCTTACAATGAAAAATTTTACAAAGACGTTTTAGAAGCTGGAGAGCTAGCAAAACTTGCATATTACAATGATATAGTGGTACGCCATGTTTACTCATAAACATATGAATTTTAAGTGAAAATTACAATCGACTTTATGAAAGGCAATATTTGTTTATTTCAGGTCGGTGCAGTTTGTTGCCGTGTAGATACCTCTGAAAATTCTAGGCGTTTGTATATTATGACACTGGGATGTCTTTATCCCTATAGAAGATTAGGAATAGGTACTGTAATGGTACAACATGTTCTAAATTATGTTTACAAAGATGGAAATTTCGACTCAATCTTTCTGTAAGTATTCAATTTATTAAACATATTAAATACTGTTTACAAATATTAATGTATAGTTGCTGTTGCTACTGTGTGTTCGTTTCTTCTGTTCATAGTCACGTTCAGATAAGTAACGAAGGAGCTATTGACTTTTATAAAAAATTTGGATTTGAAATAGTAGAGACAAAGGAACATTACTACAAGCGGATAGAACCTGCAGATGCTCATGTATTACAAAAAACTTTACGTCCTAAAACAAATCAAACGAATAATCAACAAAATAATCAATAAAAAAAATCGTTAATTATTAATTTATCGCATCTCCAAAACTACATGTTCTCATAGTCTGGTAATAAAATTATTTTTATTGTACTTCCCACTGTGTTATAAGTTATAAAATTAGAGTTTTATAAATAATTTAATAAAGTTGACAAATACGATGTACATTGCCGTAAAAAATATAACTTAACAATTCCATAAATTATTAATATATATAACAAAAAATTCGTATTTAGCCAGTTATTGCCAATACTATACATATTCATTGTCTTTTTTTTTTTATCATGTCATTAAACTTGTATCACATTTATAATACTTTATTTATGCCTAATACATTTAGTAACTTGTGTCAGCTGCATAAAATATTATAACATTGAGAACTGAAATAATCCCAAATATTTTATACAACCAATATGTTTATAGTCTTATTCTTTAAATATGTTCTCGATAGAAAATGGAAAGCTACTTCGCTTTTCCTGCAATTGCACATTCAGTAAACGTAATACAAAGATATTACCGTTTAAGTACAAATAATACTATGATCACCATTAATAAAATATAAATATACAATACAAAATGTGCAGATGGAAACACATTTAATAGATTTACGTACTAGTGGATAAAGCTTTCGAAATACTTCAAATTGTCATTAGTCTTTGTACATAAAAAAAATTGATTAAATTGGCATCTAGAAAAAAAGAAGAAATAAACAGCAAAGAAATTTTTGTTCCCGCGTATAAACATTTATATTTTAATGAGTATTTCCTATATGCACATGCTTATAATGCCAGCAATTCTTGCAATCTTTTTGCGCATAGATCTGATCCTTCGCTTGCCTCTTTCGAAACCTGTAAATTTAAATAACATTGATGTAACTTGATGTAACACGGCACAATTTAATATTGATTTATTTGACGAGGCAAGTATTTACTGGTGTTAAGTTAAGAAACCCATGAGGTAAACCTGGCAATATGTCAAGCGTGACTGATACACCAAGCGACCGAAGTTTCCTTGCGAACATAACAGAGTCATCAAGGCATGGATCCAACTCTAATGTCTGTAAAATATTTATATATTTTTTTTTGTACGTTATATTGCGTGTAAAAGATATAAAAATTTACCAGCATCTTAACGGGTGGTAATTGTGCTAGAAGATGATCCGCTGCAAGATAAGGACTTAAATATGGATCTCTGGGCACTGTGAATATAAATTCCTCCATAGGACTTTTTACATTCTCTATATCCAGTTCCCTGGATTCTCTATGCCTTCCACTAAGAGACCATCCGAAGAAGGACCACGATTTATCATTCTTCGAGACATTATTCTCTGTATTAGCAGTGCTACTCCCAGCGTGTGTCGAAGTGTTTGTTTTACTACAGTTTCGGTAAAGATTAAAAAATTTGTTAACGTATTCTTGAGATTTCGCTTCATCCTGTAGATGTTCTGTCCCTGTTACGTTAGAGAGAATGTTCAGAAGGTATTTAAATACAAAACCAATTATAGTAAAAACAATAAAGTGAAATGAAAATTATCGCATATTTAAACTTAATTAAGATTTTCTTGAAGAAATATTTTTTTTATATTTAACGTTATATTATGTGTTTATTTACCGTCAACTTCTGTTAAAGTGACAGAATTCAATGTGGAGTCAGATGGCAGGGACGCTAACTTGTGCGCGTCATTCGTTTCATCTCCGTTAGGACTAAGAGCTAACGCTATTAGATCGCTTTCGCTCACCTCGGCGAAAGATTCCGACTCTGATTTTGAACATTCAGCGGCGTATGCTTTTAGGCAGCGTAAAAGAAATCCCATAGGTAATAACGGGTCTGTAAGGCAAAGTAATCGCGACGGTGACAATACAAAGTCGACAAGCACTGGCGTGTACGCCATAAATATTCCATCAGGCTTTCTGATGTTCAACTGCAAACACTTTAAAGTAACTCCCAAATTCAAGTTGGCCCCGGCGGAATCACCTGCATAAAAGTTTTAGTAAGCACAGTATTTGTAAATATTATATAGGCAACAGAATACGCTTAAAATTACGATTAAAAATTATGGTAAAAAAGCTCGTATTAAAAAGCATTCAAATGTTTTGTATCTTACCAGCAAAAACTATTTTTTGAGCTGTACTCCCAAGCAATGTACTTGCATGATTTAAAGTCCATGCATACGCATATAGCACTTCC
This sequence comes from Melipona beecheii, assembly GCA_032399605.1. Classification (NCBI taxonomy): domain Eukaryota; kingdom Metazoa; phylum Arthropoda; class Insecta; order Hymenoptera; family Apidae; genus Melipona; species Melipona beecheii. The sequence continues at coordinate 3,461,497 of JAUCMO010000504.1, read as the reverse complement.
TCGAGTGCACGAGGGAACGGAGCTTCAGGCGCTAAACTGTAATCTATACTTAAAATGGGTATACCAAGATTGATAGCCCAATTGCGTAAGTATGTTTCATGAGATAGCGAAGTTTGTGCTACGAAACCTCCACCATGACAATGAATTATTAATTCATTGGACAATCCATGCAATTCGCCCGCCACTCCACCTGAACCGACCTGAGAAAAGCATGTACTGCACAGGAGTGAAACCGATGTTTCGCAATTTTTACTCAATTGAAGGGAATTTCGGGACAAAAACGACAACTAAAGATACTGCTTATACCGGAATCATCTAAAAGAAAATTAGATTATCTCTTTACCATCCCCAAACGACGTTTAGAACTGAACAGTCTAACATGTATTGGCTTCTTTCCAACGTGACTACTCGGTATTGGAATCGACACGGTTGATCCACTTAATGTAGGAAGTGTCAACTCTTCAGGTGGAATAGAAATTATTTGATTTATTGCCAAAGAAGGAGCTGTTATGGCAGGCAACCTACGTGCAAGATCTAAAACATAGTTTACACGTGTATGTAATACGTTTTAAAACAATGAAGATATAAATATGTAGTGAAACATTTAAAATGTAAATTACACATATATATGTACATATTACTATATCATGTTATTACCAGCCTCGTTAAGAAACCAAAATGCTTGACAGAATGAAATATCGGCGCGTTGAGATATGTCGACAATACGACGCGCCCTTACTTCAGGATCTAACATGTACTTGACAGAATTAGCACATCTCGCTAATAACGTGCCATTAGCATAAAATGCTTCACTGAATGTTGCCATACAAACCATTATAGTTTTTAGAATGGGCTTTAAACTATCGTGAAACTGGAAACAATACACTTTGCCAGGAAGCAAATCAACAAATAGTTAATTACTTCAGCCACGTATAAATATCCTTGTCAGTACCTGAAATCCTAAACATCTGCCATAAAAACAATATTGATTGATACTATCTACTTTGTTTAAAATTTCATGTGGATTGTGATTATCTCCTATAAAGAGAGACGGTTTTCCATCGCTTATGTGCTCACTCCAAGAATAAAGAGTTTGTAAATGTTCCAAGCAAGTGCACAGAGATGCCAGTAGTTGCGAACATGCCTCAACTTCCCTACAAATATTACATTGTAAATACTCGTTCGTATAATTTTGAAAAGAAACGTTCAATCGTTCGTACAAGTAAATGCCAAATACCTCATGTAATAACTTTTACGAAAAAATATAGAGTCCTTTTGACAGTATATCTGGTGACAGATGAAACGAGAGTGAATAATGCATTTGTCTATCAGCACCAGGAAACTTCTGTACCCGTTGCCAGGTGTTTGAGCATCCAAATCGAACATTGGCGCGATTCTACTAATTTCTTTGTACAATGGTTGCAACTGTACCAAATGATCTAATATAGCCATAAGCGCAGCTCTAATTCTAATACTGTTCTCATCTTGATGGGGAGCAAAGTACTCTGAACTGGCATTGCATAATGTGCGTAACGCTCCCCACTGCAAGGGCTCAACATCTTCGAATGGTCTGTCGAAGTCATCATCGAGTGACATCTGAGCTGCCCCTTGTTCAGTCATTTAGCAAGAAATTTTCAATTGATCACTTTGAGACAATGATTATGGAATCTGTAACATTGACATTTTACATTATTCTCACATTTGTTGAAAAAGGAGAAAAAAATTGCATGTTCTTGTAAATAAATAGTTTATACACTTTATATCAGTGTGGTTCTGTGTTTCAAAATAATTGAAACATATCATGTACGATAAAAAAAAAAGATCGTTGAAGATGACAGTTGATAATGAAAATGAATACCTTTGAAGTTCATGATGTTAACTCGTATTAGGTTATATAGAAATTTAGGATTTAAGAGATATTCAGGTCACTTCACTTTCGGAGTTTCGACTTGCACTGCATTATGTTGACACGCGTTCAACCTTTCGTATACATCGCGCTCTACTCTCCCGATGGTAGCGTCTATTTTGAATTTGACATTTCCTAGATCTCTATCGTAACCGCCATATTGTTTTTTCCGATCGATAGCGTTGTTTCGCTATAATCACGCGCTACGTACAAATTGACATACACGCGTTGAACATACAAACAATGAACTGTACACAACGCGATTATAAACTGAATATTTACCAATGAAATTAATGATAAAAATATCTACTTGAATATTCGCAGTATGAATTTTATGAATTTTTTACATTATGAAATATAATTCTGTAATTGTTACATATATCTTTTGTTTAAATCCTCGCTCACGAGCACAGCGTTAACGCGATCACTTAAAAATAAGTAAGTAACACGATTAAATGGACTAAAATAAACCTTAGTCATCGCTCTAAAGTTGTACTAAAATGAAACAGTTGTCTCTGTACCAAATTTGAATGCAAATCTGTAAATTGAAATTTACAAAAGCGGCGATTTTCACTCGATCAATTGTGTGGCAAAATTAAATTAATATGTATACATAGTTTAACGACTCATGAAATGGAATAGTTTATCGGAACTCTCATTTCGTGAACGATAATGTCAATTACTTTAATAATAATGTGTATTGATGAAGAAGTACATACATACATGCATATTAACGTATTATCAATAAATATACTTACCAAGCGTACGTATACTTTCAATCTCTGGTATTTATCTGATATTTAAGAAACGAAATCAAGGCACTGCCTTGACATCAATGATGATGGTGAAAGAACAAGTTACAATTCAATGGTCACGACTATTACATGTTAGGCAGCCAGTCACGTCAGATGAATTAATCATATATAATACCAATGATATATGAAACAGCTGGTTTTTGTGAGCATTTTATTATTTTTTTTTTCGCCTTTAAACTATACTTCATCATCGCGTGTCAGTATACGACAAAGTCCACGATATCGTCATTCACTTCACGGATAGTTTCGAAAAATTATCAGTCGCAGATAAACTGAAAATTACAGTAAATATCGCGTTATGTTATTATCACGCCCAAGAAAAGGCGAAAATGAAACGAAACCCGTCTCGCTTCGGCATTCAAACCAAAGTGAATTTACCTTTGTAATTTATTTATTGATAAGTAAAATTACATATATCCACAAACACAATACGTTCTTTTTTTTTCACGGAGTGTATTAATGCGATAAAATTTGTGAGTGGCGAGGAGAAATATCCTTGTGTGTGTGTGATGGAGAGAAAGAGGGAGACGGGAGAGTTTCAGGTTTAAATCCTCCGGGTTTAGTAACTTTTTCTACTCATCGAAGAACGGTCGCAGAGAAAACGTTCTATAGCAGAAGATATCGTGTAGTTTCCGATCCTACGATTCTGAAAGCAATTGAAAAATGTCCATCGTGTTTCCTCGGATTCGGATTGCGTATCGTTTGTATTTTTTTTTCTTTTCCTTTTTCTTTTTTTTTTTTTTTTGCGCCTCCCTTTCCCCCGTGTTATTGCGAAAACGTCAGCTTTCGCCGTGATTCATCCGTGTCCAGCGTCGAGCAACCGATCGAGCGCAAAACTCGGCATCTTAATCGTGAGATTCAGCTGCCGATAAACGATGCATACCAACATACCGAACAACGCGTCGCATACAAAACAATAATATATATATATATATATATATATATATATATATATATATATGTATATGTATATGTATAAAAACGCCGCGATACCGAGCAGAGAACTTTGATTTCAAATGTCAAGCAACGTTTTTCTCGTCGTCGTCGAACGCGTCAAGTAAGATCGAAAACTAATACAGCGCTGTGTGTAGGCGTGTAAGTACACGAGTGTATAATCGTCGTATTGCACGTACAATCGGGCTCTCGCATCTTATCATCGATTTACGATATTAAGTAAGTTTTGTCGAAAAACGCGATTGAATCGACAGAATCGATCTAAATACCGAAAGAACTGCAAAAATAAAGTTTAGTTCCGTTATTATTCCCATTTTCGTCGACATCTAAATCCGAACCTGCTACGCAAAGGACGTATTTGTTTTTCTCTTTTTCTTTTCTTTTTTTTTTGTTCCATCATTCATAAATTTTTCTTCTTCTTCTTTCTTCCTTTCCCTCTCACTTCTCACGTGTCTTTTTTCCACCTCTTCTTCTTCTTTTCTTCTTCTTCTTCTTCTTCTTCTTCTTCCTCCTCCTCATTTTTCCCCCTTTTCTTTAAGCTAGAGTTTAATTACCTCGGTAAATATTTATTACCTCTTTACAAAAATCAATTCTTAAACTTATACAGAGTGGCTCGATGCAAATTCACAATATCTTGAAGGGAGAGAGTGACATTGGACGCTACCACTAAACCAAAATTTAATGACTAAAACTGATATGCTTCGAAGGGGCTTTTCAAGCTTTCTTCTTCTTCTTCTTCTTCTTTTTTTTTTAATATATATATATTATATATAATACTGACGATTAGATCTATCTTTGCGTTTTCCCGATTCGATCATCATCGAAGTAACGTTATATTCGTAACTCGTTCGCTGTGTACGAGTTTTTTTCTTTTTAATTCGATATTTTGTCGAAGGGATTAAAGTCTTTCTTTTTCTGTCTTTTTTTCTTTTCTTTTCGTTTTTAGCGTGTACATACGAAGTTCTGCCAATATCTATGCCGGAAAGGTGAGTGAAAGATGGTACGCGAGATAAATTTGGCAAGCACTACCAATGCTGTTCGCATCATATCTTTCGACAAATATAACGTATGATGAGCAACAGCACATCCGCCAACGTAGGCCAATCATCAATATATATGGTCGCGTACCATCTTCTTTTCTTTTTTTTTTTTTTCGTCGGATAAAATTACAATGGATAAAAATCACTTAACGATTGGAATGACATCGCGATCGAAAAAGAAAAAGTGGCCTTTTCGTGTCTTTTTTCCTCTTTTTTTCCGTCCAGAGACAAAAACATGTTTCTTCCTCAACATCTGTGAATCCGTATCAAGTCAGATTTTTCTTCTTTTTTTTTCTTTTTTTTTATACGCGACGTGTCAATGTTTCTTTTCTTTCTTTTCATTATAACGACTATATGCTATAGGTACATAATGTATAGTTAATTTGATAGGTGTACATGTATATGCATATGTATATATAATATATATATATATCTATGTATATATATTGTTCATATATTACACACACACACACACACATACACACATGAACATATATATTTATATATATATATATAGATATTTATATTATTATTAACGCATTGATGCTATGCTTTTGTTGTATCTTCATAGACATACGGTTAATTGCTATCACTTTAATATATCTAAAATAATATTTTTAACACTCAGCGATGCGCGAATGTGTGTGCCTGTGTATATACCTTTTTTTTCTTTTTTCTTTTTCTTTTTTTCGTTGGCTCGTTCTTCCACCGGAGTTGCGTGAGAGAAACAGCGTGTTCTTTTCTTTTAACTATGCTCGCTGAATAGGAAGGCAGCTGCTTTTCACGTGCGCTTAGGAATCCAAGGATTATCGTTCAATCGTCCTCGGTTTGCGCATTCGCTTGATTTATTTCTCTTTTTCTTTCTTTTTTCTTTTTTTTTTTTTCTTAGCAAAGTTAGCACAAAACAAACAAATTATCTTATTGACAAATAGAGAGAAAAAACTAGAGTATAACTCTTTAACGTAGAACGTAGACTTAATGTAAAAGCATCTCAGAAGGTCGTTATTAACACAATGCTTGCGCGACTAAGATTGTTGGTACTTCTTCTGTTGCCGTAGTTATACGAGTAATGCTTATTAACTTGATGTATGTAATACATTAACATGACTAATTAATTAATACATGAAGAGAAAAAAAGAATATGATCTACATAAAAGGAAGAAGTGCTACGAAATCGAAAGCTATGCTTTCCCACGCGACCCTGGCTAAAGCGCAGCCTACTACCATTTGACCATATACAAATATATAAGCATTAAACGTGTAATATATTATCGTCATCATATATAATTAATATCCTAAGATAGTTATTGTATGAACCATCTTTCGAGACAGAGAGAGAAAGAGAGAGAGAGAGACAGAGAGAGAAAATAAACTGATGAAATGAAAAAAGGACAGAAACACGCTTGCCTTTTTAACAGTCGCCACTTATTTCGACCTAAATCGGAGGTACTAATGCCACTCAAAAAAAACTCCTGTGTTGAAACTGTTCCTCTTATTCGACAACATCGACGTGATTCTTTCGACTCGTCCGTTTCCATTCCGGCGATGGAAACGCGGCGACAACTCGGCCGAATCGAACAAAGCTGCCGAATATTTTCCGTGCATACGTTCGGACAGCACCTCGATAAGATAGTGGACTTTTTCGTTATGGAATGATAAAATATCTTGCTTCTCGTTTACAATAACTTTAGATACGTTCATGATTCAATTTCTTATAAGTATAAAGTTGTTATATTAATCTAAGTAGACGTTAAGTACTGAAAAAGGTCGCTGAAAAAATCAGGCAGTGGGAATCGAACGGAGATGAAAAAACAGCTGCAATCACGAAGGTGAACGTGCATTTTGATCGCTGTTCTGATATTTTAAGAGTGTCGTACAAGAGCATACACGTCTTTTTTTTTTTTTCTTTATTTATTCGCATAGTGGTATTTATTTAATATGCTTATCATTTTTTTTTTCTTTTCTCTTTTAAGTCGGATTATACTTTTTTATACTGCCGCTGTACAAGCCGCTACCGCTGCTCTACCGTTTACTTTTCTCCTTAGTTTCACGTATTTATTTAAGCTGCTGCAGTTTTTATTACCATTATTGCCATTTACTATCTCGAAAAATATCAGAACTCAGAAATATACAGCAAAGAGCGCAACAACACGCATACTGTGAAATGCGTCATCGTCGACGATGAGATATCGCGTTTCTTCCATCGCATCGTACGCATTTCCTATTGCTGAGAAAAATAATGAGTTTGCAACTGATCGTAGTCCACAGCCTTCCGATTGAAGGATATATTCGCGTATAACATTTAATGTGAGTAGTAATTCATCTTTTCTTTTTGTTTTTTTTTCCTCAATTATGAGCGCTCCTTCCTGTTTGTTTGTTTATTTTGTTAATAACATATATGACAACGAAACGAAAACAACGTGTATGAGATACTTCCGAAGACAACAACTTCACGCGCTTCCCATATGGCACATTGGCATGTTGTTTCCCTTTCGAATTGCCTCGTGAGTAGATAATCCCGGTGTGGGTGCGAGCATGCGTTTCAACTCGCAACATCTCTATCTACTGAAAGATGTTATATAAACGTTTGCTTAATACATATCATAAATCGTTAAACGTGGTTGTGTTAACGTCGCGAGCGTATAATAAAGAGACGTGTCGCGCAATGATACTGTATCGCAATATCTTACTTCCCTATGGACAGATTTCATTCCATGTATCACTAAAGATGTGGATTTTTGTATACTTTCGGAATCTTCGGAAGAACCTCGAGCCTGAAAGTTACTTAGCCTTACGCTAACGAAAATACTATGAGAGTCTTAAAGAACATACGCGAGAACGGACAATTAAAGACCAGTTTCGAAACAAAATCATTTTGTAGACCGAGATGATTAAATTATTCTTTGATCTCGAAGTATTTATATGTAGGATTTTCGTATCCGTTGATCTGCATGTTTGCGACATGCCGCTCCTCTGGTGTAGCCGCTTGGTCAACCTCAATGAATCCCTGTTTAAATCAGAAGCATACGATTACATCGTGAAATTTGATCAAGTACGATTGATAAAACCAATCAAAAGGAATATTCATCATTTAATAATAAGACAGTTAGAGTGGCATGTTTTAACGTACCTGACTGTGAGGGCTTCTTGCACTGCGCCTTTTGAATACCGCTACACCTACCACCGCTGCAGCCATGAGTGCGATTCCAGCGAACGCCAGTGTGAAGTAGACGGATCGACTCTCCCTGTGATATATCTCCCTTCTTACAGAGTAACCCTATATGACGAAGAGAATAAAGATATTTGTAGTCCCTCGTTGTCGATATAAAATTTTGTACGGCTTTTTTTACCTACCGGTTCAGAGTGGGAAATGTCATGTGTCATGCTGTGAGCTGCCCTTACAAGTCCTTCACTGTGCATAGCTGCCACTGCGGATGGTTGTTCCGGCTGTTGTTGACTATCCTTGTTGTCATTTATCGAGTCGTTCTCTTCTTGCTGCGCCTGCTCTGTACGTAATTCGCCGCGTTCAGCTTTGCGTTGCTCCTTGCGCACTCGTTCCAATTGTCTTTGATGTTCTTTTTCTATGAAACAATATTCTATTTACGTAGTTCTTTTATCAAATATCACAAAGAGAAAGAACACGATAAGTAACATTTTTCATCTCTTTCTTCAATTTTAAAATATTGCCTTTATTCTTTGCAAAACTTCATCAACTATACTTTTGATCAAACCAGGTTCTTCCTATTTTATCTATTTTCAATATTACAATATTTCTTTCCCAGAGAAACTGGGATAGATAACTATCTTTCATTTCCCTAAGATAATGCACATATATGAAAGGATTCTGTACGCTTAAGAGTACTTGGAAATATTAATTCATTCAATTATATTTCGATTGATTGAAGAACTGAGCCAGTGTCATTTAAGAGACTGAATTAATTAACAAAAAACATGCTTATCATGATCCTTCCTAACATGAGACTTATCAACGAGACTTTGCTAAGTTTCAAAGTTACCTTGTTGCTTACTGGTAACGTCAGCCTGATATTTATCTAAAATGGCTGCCTCCGCTTCTCGCGTCATCGCTAGCAGCAGTCCAGGAGTCTCATCTTTGCTCCTGAGGGCCAAAACGTAATCATCCATAAGCCGGCCAATTTTCGCGCTTAAATCAGGGTACCTAAATATAACGAACGAAATCCTCCATATAGCACTCTATTACAAATCAAGGTACAATGTATGTTTTTTTTTTCTGCACTGTCAAAATCTGGAATTTGATATTCTGAGACGTTGACTGTTAACGTTATAACGATCGACACGTTACCGTTCTAACATCAACAGACTCTGATTGGTGATTCTATCGATCTCTGCCAAGTGTTCCAACGTTGCTGGCTTCTCGCGTTGAGCTTGCTCCAAGCTGCTGTCCAGCAGATGTTTGTAATGGGCAATGGTGTGGTGCCTGTCTTTGTGAAGAGCTCGAAGCAATTTCTGAAGGCATTTCTGGATTCGGTGAATCTAAAGACAAAACGAGAGAATGTGATGAACCACTCGTGAATTTGAGGATCTGTAAAATAATTGAGGAACTTACATTTGGTGGAGTCTCGTTCAGAGCAGCTGTGTAGCATGACATTGCTTCCTCGTTTCTTTGTTTAACAGCTTCCTGTAGATTAATATGATGTTAAATATTGTACCTCTTTCCTTCTTTCCTTTTTTTATAAAAATATACATATGATAAGTAATTAATATATAATGTATTATAGACGTATATAGTGTATTGTAAAATGGATGCCATTAATTATATCTGCTCCAATATCACATTTATTGAATATCAAACATAACAAATAAACATAATTAAGTATCAATATATAATTAAATTATTAATGGCATTCATCGTAGAAAAAAATCTATTATATATTATATATTATAAAATCTATTATATATTATACATTTCTTTTAATTTCATGAATTCGAAATCAAATTGAAATGAAAATTCTTTCGACTGCAACATTCTAGAAAAGAAGGCTTGCACAAGTCTTTCTAGACACAGTTTGAAACGATATTCATAAATGTATAAATTAAACGTGCAAATTTCAGAAGATTCTTTTTTCATCTTAAATACGTAGCTTAACAAAAGGAAAAGAAAGAAAAGAAAGAAAGGAAAAAGAAAAAGAAAATGAAACAATAAGTAAATCATACCAACTAAATCTAACTTACATAATGTTATCTTCGGAAAATTAAATGCAACGTTTTGCATAAAGAACAATTGAATTATTATTGTACGTCCAGTATGTGTAATAGTGTCCATAATCTATCCGTCTCCTTTCTAAATGCTCGTCACTCGCCCGTCGATTACTCTACTCGTGTCACGTACTTGTACTCGTTGTTGATGCATAGCGCTCAACTGATGCTTCTCCGCGGCACCGCTCTCTTCCAGAGCGGCGACCGTCTCCTGGAACCGCGCGGTCATCCATCGTTTGAAAGCGTCGGCGGCTACCGGGTCGTGGGCACGAATGTCCTGATACTTCTCCTCGAGATCACTCCAGTCCTTCATCACCTGAAAACGTTGTAGCACAAAGATTTCGACACTAGCGTCCCGCGAGATAGTAGTTATCTCTTGAAACTTGACCTCTGTCTCTGTCTTCTGCAATAATTCTCTCTCTCCCTCTACTTTGCTTATCTCTTCGTTTAGTAAACTACATTATTCGCAATCTAATAAAACAAGGAAACAAAAGGAAAAGAAAAAAAAAAGAAGGTAAAAAATTCAACGAAAGTAAAAGCGAACAAACGCAGTGAGTGATTAAGAAAATAATGTAATAATTTAATAAACTGAAAAGAATATCTCGAGGTTTTTGAAATCTATTTTTTTTTTTTCTTTTTCTTTTTCCTTTTACAAGTATTCGGAAAATGTGGCCAAAATGAATGGGAAAAGCGAGCTAGGCGGTAAACACCCGCTTACTTTTGTCACTTTCTCCTTGTGCACCTCCTCGAGCCTCATTTGCGCTTGCTTGTAGCTCTGGTGCTCGGAACGAGGATCGAAGTGAGTCAGATACGGATCCGGCGTGCTCTGCGACTGAGATGATTGCTGCGTGCTGGTGCTAACTGGCAACGGCATCGCGGTCACGTCCTGCTTCGGTTTCTCTGTGGTTGAAACTGTTGTTGACAATCGGCTAGACATAACGAACACGTGTCTCGCATTAGTAAATTTATATGCACGTTTAATGATCACGCGGCAATAATTATAGACTGATTTATTGGGGAAATTTCGCGTCCAGCGATAATTAACGATAATTTAATCGTTTTAAATCGAGCTGCTGGCTGCTGGCTGCTGGCTTGTCAGTGCTCGGGAATTTTGCAAATTCGACGATTTCAAAAGTTACCTTCACAATCGTGATTCGTCAATAACGTTATCGAGGCTTGAAATCTTCCCCATAACAACACATATAAAGTATCGACGATTTTTCATCAAGCGTATTCTACATTCACTGTACGTTGAAACGAATATAAAAAATATTTTTAATATTTTATTTTGTATTTCAATTTTATATTGCTGCAAGAGAATGTGTCAGTGTCTCGTTTCTCATTTTTTACGATATCATATTAAACAAACTGATGTTCTTTTTTTTTAAAATTCTACGTGTAATTGCTTTGTTTACATTTATTAATATTGAGCAACTGATCTAATTAAAGCTTTCGTTTAATATCCATGAATAAATCTTGTGTCACGAAAATTCTCTGTATAGGAAGCATTTTGTACACAGATTACATTTATATTTCGATTGGGTGAGTAACTAATTATTAATGGTTATTCGTCATTAGATGCCGCATTAAAATTATTTATTACAGCCAGAACGTAAAATTTGTCGGATTACAATGATATTTGTGCGTTTGTACTCGCGAAAATACGAAACGCACAATAGTCGAACTATTAATTGAAATTATTGTCCAATTGGGATACAAATTTGGGGTCCATAATTTGGACCATAAAGGATTAGTATGATAATAATTTAATAGAATTACTCCCGCTTGGAAGATTAGAATTTCATAAAATTTAGTAAACATCTGACCCATATCAAAGTGTAAATTGTTCACTGAATCCTCTGTTTTATTTACTAAAATAGTTGTGTATATAAAAAGTATCGAAGCGTTTAGTTCTTTTTATGATTCTTGTTGCAGGCATTTGTATTTCAATGAAAAATATTTCAATGAAAATCTAGAAAGTTAAGGGCCACGTTTGTTTTTGGTAATATGAAAAACGTTTAATGTACAATGGAATATTTAAATAATTTTTACAACATTATATAAAATATATTGAAATACTTAAATAAGTATTTTTTAAGATACTTTCAATGAAACGCAAAAATTTCACTACAATATTCACAGTATCAAGGAACTGTGTATCAAACCAGAAAGCATCTAACACTCTACCCTTCAATATCTAAAAATTCATATATATTTTAATGAATAATAACAATAATAATAATATTTGTAACATTTATTATTATTCTCAACATCTCTTTCATTTGCAACGAGAACTAATTGTAAGTAGAAAGAAATATGAATATTTGGATACTCTGTCTTTTAATATTTACAGATTTATTATAATCCAACAAATAATAATAATGATAACAATAGAGAATAATTATTTAATTCATTATTCATGAAAATATTTGTTTTACAGAGAGCCGAAATTATTATACTACAAACATTTTGCCATCGTCGTTTGCTTTATCTCACTACGTGATGTAAGTAATATTAATTATATGAATATTGCAAAGTTAATTGTACTAAATATTGCAAGAGTTAATGTAAATTTACCTTGTCGTGGTGTCGTAGTTGTAATCGTCTAGATATTCTTCGTCACTCTCGTCATCGTCAGGTTGATCGCTAAGCACGTCCTCGGGATCAGCTTCAGAGTCATCTTCGTCGTCTGCGTCAGCGTCCAGGCCATCGTCATCTTCAAGGTCATCCTCGTCCTCGTCGAGATCCTCGTCCATACCCTTTGGAATCGGCAAGTCGATCGGTTTCTTGGCTTTCATATTTTCTGCAAGTTACACAGTGAACGTTAACAATAATAATTTTTGATCGCGGTCGTTTTCAAGTTTTTTCAAACGCCAATTAATTCTACTTAAATCGATTAAATCAAGCTCCGTCCGCAATTTTTTGGAAAATTATTTATTTAAACTTGAAACATATTTTCACATATTTTTACATCAGTCATGTAAAATTGTTTGTTTTCTTGTTTTTATTATTATTTTATTTTTCTTTCTATTATTAAAATTATCTTTTAAAATTGATCGTATGCTACTTGATCTCGTGATTACCTAGTAATTTAAAATAATTGAAATTAAAATTGAATTTCGAAAGAACTCATGAATTTGAAAACTAATATTAAGTCCAAACTAATATTAAGAATTTATTTTAACAAGTTACATTCTAATGTTACAAAGAATTTTACTTATATCTAAAAGTGGACAGAACATCTTCTTTTTAGAATATCTAAATCGTTAATGAAATGGAACTTCATTAACAGCAATAATTAATACTATAGTAGACACTTTGGTGACATTTTAATGAATGATAAATGATGATGCATGTAAGTACATAAGTAGAACAAGCAACTACTATAAAACGAAAGTTACATAACCAATCATTCAAGTTCCTCCAATCAAATTTAAATTCAATCATTCAAAATAGAACTTAAATATGAAACTAAGTTACACACTGACAAGGAAGGTGTTTAAAAACTTCTACCTCGTGAAAACAAACTATTATAGTGTCAACACATTATTTTTTTTAATTAGATGCGTTAATTTGATGCTCGCGTTTATCTTTACTCGTTACTTCCAAATTATACAATTAACATATAATTACGTTCACTTATATACCTCTTGTAATTTGTACAATTAAATTTATTTATTTCATTTATTTTCAAGAAATATTTTCGACTATTTTAATTATGTTTTAATTATATTTTTGTGTTTGTCTCATATGTGCAGTAGTTTTGCAAAATGCTTCAAGTAACAAATATACTAGAAATTAGTTGTATATAAGAAATTTTCTGTTGGAAAAACAGTTTGTTCGATTTTTAATATTAATTACAAAAAATTAATTGTTATTGCTATTATTGGAATTATTAATATTATTTATTTATTAAATCTACGCTATTATATTATTATTTAATGTAAATATAATATAATATTACCTAATATTAGCTAGAAACCACTATTAATTAAAAATTTAATTGTTATTATTACTAGTAATTATTTATTATTTATTATTCAAATTTTTATTATTTACAAAATCGTCATTACCATTAAAATTTGATTATTAACAAAATTTTGTTTGATTTCATGAAAGAAACTTTAGTTTCTTTATTTTTAATAAATATTTTTAATAAATATACGAAAATATAGAAAGATTAAAATATTCTTTCGAAAATTTACAATTTGTTTCGTTCATGCTCGAATATTGAAAACGAAGAAGTAATTATTATTTTATTTTAATCTACATTTGACTTATGAGCAATAAAGTTTACACAGTATTTCACAAGATAATGCAGCATTTTATCTCAGGATCGTTCACTTTTCAATTTATCGCCGGATAATAACTGTATAAACTTCATCTCCGACGTAGTTGACATAAATGGAGCCAGAAATTACTTTAGGAAACATTTATTGAAATAAGAAAATGAAATGTTGAATTGTTTCAATTTACAGTCGAATAATGAGATGATTTACATTATTCTGACGACTGTATATATAACAAAGTGAGGCATTCTTTAAATAAAATGCATGAAAAATATTTATTCACGTAATACCTCATTTTATTCGATTCTCAATGTTGTTAATTATTAAATGAAATAACTATTTATTTCTCTCTTTATTTGGGTAAATGCTTTATAAAATTTCTGAAATAATCTACAATTTTGAAAAATTATAAAATATTATTAAATTTCTGAAATAATCTACAATTTTGAAAAATTATAAAATATTATTAAATTTCTGAAATAATCTACAATTTTGAAAAATTATAAAATATCATTTGGGCAAATGCTTTATAAAACTTCTGAAATAATTTACAAAACTTGAAATAATAATCTAGAATGAGACAACTTTCATTGTACGATAATTTGAATTTATATACATATCTATTTCAAATTTGTCAGAAACTGTTAATTAAAATAAAAAATTCCTTGCGGAAACAAGATGATACAAACAATTCACAAACATGCAGTTTAAACAGAAAAGGATGTATCAACTATTTACGATTACTGCCAACTGACAAACAAATTTACCTTGTATCGGAATTAAATTATTTATTCCAAATTGAATTATTTTTGAATCTGCTCTTGAAGTGAAAAATAAAAGTAGTCGTAATATTCCTTGAAACGAGAATAATATATCAATCATTCCAAATTGTCAATCGCGAAAGATCGCAGAACTTCGTTTCAATTAAAATTCCCGCCATAACGACCTTACTCTTTCTCTCTCTCTCTCTCTCTCTCGAGCGTGCGCGACGATTTAAATTCGCATTACACTGCGCATAAATGAAAATCTGAATTCCGTCCAAGCGGGGTGAAAAAAACAAGAGAGAGAGAGAGAGAGAGAGAGAGTCGCAGAATTAATTTGCATGACTAACGTAAAAGTACCCAATAATACCGCGCGGAGGACGAATGCAGCCAATGGCGTCGTACGGGGCGGGAGAAGCGCGCGCATTTTGAAATCCCCCGTTGTCCGCCCGCGTTGCATCGCATCGTCCCTTCTCCCCCTCACACACATACACACGCCTCAGTGAAAAACTCTAATTTGCCTCTGTTATGCTGAAGAGGACAGCCGTCTTGACTAACTAGGTTCTCGAGATGTCCCATTCTCCGAGAATAGACACGCTGATGAGCTGACTTCTCGAGTTCTGCAAAGGCAGACAAAAGCTTCTCTCTGCCCGTGGTATATCCTCCGCCGCTATCCTTTTATCTGGGTCACGCGACAGTTGTGTTGGCACTTTTTCCCTCCTCCCCCCGTTTTGCCCGAGAATATGGTTCACCCTATTGCGCGAACGTATCGAACACCACGTCGTGCAACAACCTCTCCTTTTCTTTCTTTCTTTCTCTCTTTCTTTCTTTCTCCATCTAGTTTCGAACTATGCACGTACGTATCGGACGAAGGAAATCAAGACACGACCGAAAAGAACCGAGGGTGGAGGGGGACTGACGATCAACCCTCTGGACCGATACCGAGAGGGGCTTTCCGCGTACTTTCACGGACACAGAGGGAAAGGAACGGCCTTTGCCAGGCGGCCCGTGAAAATCGCCGCCGCTGAAAACCGTCCACAGCTCGGCGGCTCCGCTCGCTTAAAAATAGCGGCATAAACAAAATGTGCAAACAAGCAGCTGGCGTTGCGGGGCGATTACGTGTAGCCCCGTAACCTTCGGGTCGGGGCGCGAAGAAGAATTCAAGTTGGATGGCACTGGGGATGGTCTGTGATTTGGAAAAACGAAGATCGTGTTTATTTTTACTTTGAGGGTGCCACGTTTCGTTTTGTGAAATTTGTCATCGAATCGAGAGCGTTGTTGATTGTACAATTAATCGGTATTGCGTTTATTATATTTTTGTGTTTATATGAAAGTATTGTTGAATATTAAATAATGTATTAATTAATCGGTATTGTGTGTAAATGCAACGTGTAAATAATAAATAACAATAAATATGGTGATGTGTAAATACTTCATATTAGCGGTATATTTTCGTGTTTATATAAAAGTATTATTGAATATTAAATAATGTATTAATTAATTAGTATTGTGTGTGAATGCAACGTGTAAATAATAAATAACAATAAATACTTTATATTATTGGTATTTACACATCAGTATATTTTCGTGGTTGTGTGAAAGTAATTGTATTAAATTAAGTATTAATATATTAATATATTAATTATTAGTAATATAAAATTGGTATTGTATGTAAATATGTATGTAATGTGTATTTAGTAGTGCATGTAAGTATGCGAATGTGACATGTAAATAATAAATAATAATGAATACGGTGATGCATAAATACTTCATATTTATTTAAATATAATTACGAGTAATTTGAATTTCCAATTTTCCGCAATATCGCGTCTTTTAAAAAAACTTTTACGACATTCTAAGTTTTCTAGTTGATGGATTACGTATCGATACATCAGAAGTAATTAAAAAATTCGTTCTTCACTTTTTTAATCGACGAATGGTGCGAGAAGGATAAAATGATCAATAAACAAAGTTCAGAAATTCTTTTAAAATGATTAAAAAATTCTACTGTAACCGAATTCATTCTAATTATTATCATGGAAATTTTTTAGAATAAATTAATTCTCTTATTTTTCAAATAAATGAACTTGAAAGTATACTCTCTCAAAAATAACAATACGAGTAAATATAAAAAACGAAAAATATTGTTAGAGAAGGTTGGATAGATTATTTTATGAAAATCTAAAAGAGAAGAATTTACTAAAAATGCTGATTGCAAACAGAATCAAGACGAAGTTTATTAAAAAGTTCCAATTGCGCGAAGAAAAAATTTGAAGCAAAATTTATCACGAATTCCACTTGCAGAGAAAAATTCAAATAAAATTTATTAGAAGTCCCGACTCCAAGGGAAGTTCAAATGAAATTTGCCCAAGTTTCCGGAGAAAATTTAAATAAGACGTCCCGCAGAAAACAAAATTTTTCACGGACAATGTAAATGAAATTTATTAGAAGTCTCCGGAGTGAATTTAAATAAAATTTCTCCTCAAAGTTCTGACGTGAAGGAGAATTCAAATGAAATTTACCGGAGTTCCAACAATTCGCAAATAAAACGTATCAAAATGTTAAATTGAAATCTTCGAGATTAAACTCGAAAGATAGTTACTTCAAATCAAAGTTTTATGCAAAGTAAATAAAAAAAAAAAAAAAAGGATTTAAGAGTTTTAAAATATTTTCCATATTTAACATCGTCGTACTCGTGGTTCGTTTAATTTAAAAACATGATCACATTTACATCATAAATAAATCTACGTAAAAATAAAATTAACAATCTTATTCTTCTTTTAAAGTTTCTCGCGGAATTAAAGCGTTTCACACTTCCGTTTCCAAATATTTACATTACAATTAAACAAATCTACTTTCACGTGGAAGAAGAGAA
The DNA here is from genome assembly GCA_032399605.1 of Melipona beecheii. Taxonomy (NCBI): domain Eukaryota; kingdom Metazoa; phylum Arthropoda; class Insecta; order Hymenoptera; family Apidae; genus Melipona; species Melipona beecheii. Next base: position 3,443,622 of record JAUCMO010000504.1, on the reverse strand, counting down.
ATTAAAAGAATTTCAATTTAAAACTACAAAATATCCCAAGTATTTCAGCGTCACTAATTACTTCAGCTAAATTCAAAGATGAGAATCTCCCGCGAAATTAAATATTTTTACATTTCCGTTTCACCGTATTTATATTACGATTAAATAAATACTTTCACGTGAAAAGGGAAATTAACAAAATTTCAATTTAAAGCTACATTTAAAGTATCCCAAGTGTTTAATTAACTCGAAGACGAAAATCTCGTAATTAAATAATTCACAAGTCTGTTTCTCCATATTTGCGTTAAAAATTAAACAAATCCACCTTCGCGCAAATGGAAAATTAAGAAAACTTCAGCTGAAACGCACAAAAATATTCCAAGTGTTTAATTAATTTCTTCCGCATTCAAAGACGAAAATCTCGCGAGATTAAATATTTTTCGCTTCTGTTTCTCCCCAATATTCGCATGAAAGTGTAATTAATAAGTATTTCAGAGCGTCATGAATATCTTATGAATTCAAAGACGAAAATCTCGCGTGAAATTCAATATTTTACAAATATTTGTTTCTCCCAATTATTTACAACGAGAAACAAATCTGTAATTTTACGTAAAAGGAAAATCAACAAAATTTCTACTGAAGTTTACAGAATGTAGCAAGTACTTTAGCGTCGTTAATTCCTTCAGCATCATTCAAAAAGACGAAAATTTCGCATTCACGTGGTTACAATGAAATAAATCCACTTTCTCGTAAAAGAGAAATTATATTCAAGGCTACAGAATGTTTCAGCCTCAAATATTTTAACGTCATTAATTCCGCATTCAAAGACGAAAATCTCGCGAAATTAAATATTTTACGCTTCCATTACCCCGCATTTACATTACGATAAAAGAACTCTACGATATTTTCACGTTCGACGGAAAATTAACAAAAATTTCAACTTGAAAATGTCCAGACTATTTCAGCGTCATTGATCTGCTTCTGAATTCAAATCCAAAACGAAAATCTCGCGAAATTAAATGCTTTACGAACATTTACAATGAGAAACAAATTTGCATTCACGTGATGAGGAAATTGACAAAAATTTCGACCCAATGTTACAAAATATCCTAAGTGTTTTAGCGTTATTAATTCCTCCTCCGCGTTCGAAGACAAGAATCTGGGGGAATAGTTTTCGCCTCATATCTGTGGACGAGATATCTCGCGGCCCGATGCAAAGACACGTGAGATATCCCGTGCGAATGTCATCGCATGCCGCGAGATATCTCGGTCACGGATGCGAGAGAGTACCGAAATATTAACCCCTTCGAGCGTTTTGTTTGTTTTATTATTCTGAGAACGTGCACGTGTTCTTAATAATTTCTAGGCGATTAGACGAAAGCACAGTAAATACACTTGCTGTAAGATCAAGTATAAAAAAATTATAACAAAACGATAAATTCTTTTTTGGTGTTTCTTTGAAAAATTTTCGATTTCACTGGTATTTACAGAACGTAACATTCTATCCTTTGAAAATTATTCCATAAAAAAAACCATTAAAAATTCAAAATGTGAAAAATAGAACTTGAATTTACAAATATTTGCAAAATTAAAATGATTGGAGATAAATTTAATTTGTTTTCGCATTGTACCGAGTGCGTCAGATTTTTGAGTTTTTCTTTTTTCAGATTTAAAAAAAAAGAGAGGTCTTCATAATTAAATTTAATCCCCGAAATCCCATTAAACGCGCGAGATGTAAAAATACATACACGAAACGAATCCAAACGTCAGAAACGCAACGAATTTTTCCAAATAATCCACTGCGAATACCTTATTTTTTGGTACATTTTTTTCCCAACAAAAACGTTCAACAAAAAAGATTCAAATCGCACGAAAGTTAATAACTGAAAGGTTTACAGTAATATAATAGGCGTTACAACAAATGGTCTGCATACGTCCGCCAGTTGGATGTGCCGCAGTACACGGTAGAGCATCGCTACCCTACGGGTTTGATTTTTCTCAGGCGCAACGAAGGTACCACCAAACGCGGTGAGGGAGGAGTCGCGCTTCAATTCCTCATCTGTATCTTGTGACTGCGCTAGCCGTTCGTAAATCTAGGCCCGATATCATATCATAAACCCTCCTAGCGGGGTTTCGCATACTGCTTGTGCTTAACGTCGGAGATCGGTAGGACCTCGACGCTAGGCGGGCAGCCACTTGCGACTTGTGCTAATCAGTGTTCGAAACTCGTAATTGGGGAATCCTAAGTCGCTACATAACAAATGATAAAATTGCATAAATATTAATACTGACTGATGTTTTCGAGTTTATGCGATTCTGTTACATTTTAGTTTGTTATTAAAATGTTATGATACGTTATACTCTTATTATAGTGTTAAAATGTAATATACAATTGTTCAATATAGTTTCACGAGTTTTAATATGTTTCACGCTTTTTATAAATAGGGTAGTGCGAAAAAGAATACTGCAAAATGCTATTTTTAATACAGTTTTATATCATGCTATTTTTAATATATTTTTAATATATTAAAACTTCGAGAAATTTAACGCTAGAAAGATAAATGATTAAAGAGAGAAATTTAACACCAGGAAAAATAGGTAACTTTAATATAATATATCTTTCTCCTGACAAGAAATTGAATATTCTGGAATCTTGCAAATTCAATACAATACTTCAAGAAATTCGATATCAAGGGGAACAAATTTTTGGAAAAGTGTTCACAAAGGGTCTAGCTAATAAATCAGCAAAAAGTTGTCGAAAGAATATCGGCGAATATATTCATTAATAATACGACAGTAATATAATAAAATGTACCATGATTATATTATAATATAGTAGAGCCTCTCACGTCCCGACTAACGTTCGAGACGAAAATGTTCGACCAATGGAATTTTTGGATAATCCTAAATATTGCAACAGGGACTTTCAAACACTGTCATTTGAATTTTCTTTGGAATTATTATTCCTAATAAATTTGAACAATTTCAAACAGCATCCTCGTTATGGAAAACAATATGAAAACTAGAAATTCCAAGCTGCAGTAATTTTTAAATTTTCGCTCGAATACTCGAATTCTCAATAATTCGTTCGAATACTCGATAATTCATAAAAACACTCAACAATTTCGAATATTTTTGAAAACAGGACAAAGCAAAAGGCAATAAATAATTTAAAAAATGAATCGTAAAATGTACAAATATTTTTATTATTTTCAAAAGATAATCATCCACATATATGATATAACAATCCTTCAACTATATTGTTATTAACTTATAAAGTAACAAAATAGCTCTTCGTTACGAGAAATTCAACAATTTAGATTATTGAATAAATCGAATACTTGAAAAATATTTTTTGAATTTTCGATAGTTGAAAAACTTAAATCCATAACCTTCCATCAACCACTGAAATCTAAAACATTGAAACTCTTCTTTTCATCCTCCTTATGTACAAACAAAACAATTACTTTCCATTTTCAAAAAGTTTGTACTAATATACAACCCTGACCTGGTCAGATCAAATTGAAACTTTTTTCGCATCAACCTTTAGTTTAATTTTCTATGAGCAAGCATTAATCACTTGCGCTGGTAATTGATTGCGGACCATAACGAGTGACCAAACCGTGTACAATAATTCGTTGCTTTCTTTTTGAACTTGTTGGTATATCACTGGATAGAAATTAATTGAAAAGTAATAAATTTATTATTTGTTTTGCTTGAGTTATACTTAAAAAAACTGAGAAAATATTGCAATTTTAGGATAAAAAATTCTCGACGTGCGTTAGAGGTTAAAAACTGACTCATTTATGTATACGCCTAATTCTTTTCAATACTCCAGATAATTGTTTGATATTCTATCCCAGTCATATTCGATATAATTCTAACAAAAATTCAGATTACTCAACAAAATCTCTATCTTATAAATATTATACAGTAATTTTTTAAGTGAGATTTAAGTCAACGAGGAAAAGTGAAAATTTACTGGGGATGTACTTAGCAAATGCACGAGAAATGAACGAAACAAAGTACCCAGGTCGCCCACGAAGAGTAAAAAAATTACGAAATATTTATCAAATCAATTACGAACTTTTCGATTGAAATTTGCGCCATTGAGAAAGGGTTGAAAATTTACTCAAGAAATGCACGAACCCAGATTGCCTACAAAAAGTGAGACAATCACGATCCATCAAGTGAAATTCAAGAAAACCCGAGAAAGGGTGAAAATTTCGCTCGTGGACTTCGTGTTAAATAAACCGAGATTTCACGCTCGAAAAATTCCCAGAACGTTTTCGAAAACGTACTCCCGAGCTCTGCTCTCCATTCGACGGGAGCATCTTTCTCTCATTCCAGGAACAAGGGTGGCAACCCCTTCGGGGTGAATCGCTATACCCCGAGTTATACACCGCAGGCTCGTCAACGCGGCGTGCGTAATACACCCTGGCGGAAAGCCACCACCCTACGGAGCCGGCGGTTGGTCGACGATCGTTGCGGTTGCCGGAAGGTTGGAATTTCGTGGGTGATTCATCGGTCATTCCTATTGATCAGAGCGGAGAGAGCTCACGGCCGGTGGAAAAGCCAGGGGGATGTGTCGCGCGAATCAAGCCGGCAGACAGTACGGCAGCACTATGCTGGATGGATAAACGTATTCGCTTGCCGGGGGTTTATTAGATATAACACACGTGTGTGTGTATGTGTGTCTGAGAGAGAGTAGAGGGAGGTGGGGAGGGGGTGTTGGTATTGGTATATCCGTGCATTGAAAAAGAAAAGATGCGCAGGAACGGGCAGAGCCATAGTGTTACGTTGCGCAGTCGTCGGCAACGTCGGCGGACGTTATTGATTGCACGGGGCGAGCAAGACAGAAGCGGGCAAGGGTAAACTACCCCCGTGTGGAGGAAAGAGGACAGCGAGTCGAAATATACCCGGCTTTCTTAATGCACTCCCCTCTCTCTTTCTCTCTCTGTCTTATTCTCTCGGCTTCTCGAGCTGCTCGATACGATGGCGAATAGAGAGTCGGCAATGTGTACGTTGCTGTCGATGGGACAGAATCCGCCCGGATGTTTATGTAAATTTTCTTCCTCTTTTCTTTTTTCTTTTTTTCATTCGTTGCGTTTCGAAAGTAGAGAGATTATTATCGTTCGGGACGTTAGGAACAATTGAAAAGAAATTTCATTGACGAATTTCGTTCCGGTCATCGTTAGGCACACTGATCTCGTTTGGAGCGAGTTTGAAGATGTGTGTAGAAATTTCAGGAGGTTTAATTAACGCAAGCACAGTCGCGAGCGTTGTGTGAAACAATCGGAAATTTCGTTAACAAATTTCGTTTCGACTATTGTTGAGCTGTACCACAACTCTAGTTTGAGTGAGTTTAAGTGAGTTTGAAGATGTATATATGTAGAAATTTTACACAGTTGCTCGCTATTTTATTGAATTTTGAACATTAAGGTTAAACGATGAAATGTTAGGATTTCTTGAGTTTTTGTCATTTTAATTCCAACATTCAATGTTCGATAAAGCGATGAAAAAAAAATCGTACAGCAAGTTTCAAAGGATCGTTGGAAAGGGCAGACTTCGATCTTCAAAATAACGCTGAATTTTTGACGTTTTTACACACGACTGAATTTTCACAATTTTCCAAAAAAAGTATCCTCACTTTTTCACTTACTACGTGAAGTAAAAATCATCTTCGAAAAAAGAAAAGAACTCAGGATTATCAAAGTAGAAGCTTCACTCTTTACAGTGGAAGTAGAAAATATCATTCGTTCGTATTTTTATGTAATTATTACCTATTAACTTTTGAATTTTTCTCATTAATTTCACGAATCACATGATATTTTTCTTTACGATATCATTTGTAAAACTTGGTCAACAAGTTTCGTTTGAAATTCACAAGTGTAATATCTCCTACACCCTGCTAAGTTACAAAATCATATCAATTAAAATCATCGAAAATTTTTGTCACTGGCTATGCTCTTCAATCGACAATAATTGCAATTCTCACTGCGACATGTCATTTAGTGAATTTTTTAAATCGATTATTTTCGATTGATGAGAAGATTAATTGCTGAACAACCCCGGAGAACGTGGTCGACTGTCAAATTAGACACTTCGAGTTAATCTCGTCGTCGATTTTCACAAATTTAATTGGCGAAGCGTTCTTTTATAAAAGAATAATACATCCAGGCATTACGCCGGGAAAATATTCTTTGTGCGTTCACCCCCTTCGTGCACGCTCCGATCGAGCCTTTGTCGCGCGTCAAGTATACTTTTCCTAGAATCCATCGAGTCGAGTAATACCATTGAGGTTTTCAACGGTTCTCCTCGTTGTTCTGTTAATCATCGATGCATCGTGCGTGCCTTTAAACTAAGTAAATAAGTCGCGAAAAGAGGCTCAGACGTTTTGGAAAAAAAGACATCTTTGCCACGATGATGCATCAGAGAAACAGAAATAGACAAAGAAATTAAGAGAAAAGGCGAGTTATTTAATTTATTCAAGCTGCCTGTTTCCTCTACTCGATAGTGATGTGAACTGATCTGTATTGTTGCGGGCTGTATTGTGCTAGCGATGGGTTCGAGCACGTTGTAAATTGGCTCGAGCATTGACAAAGTAAGCACTGTACAGTACTCAGCTCGAACCAGAAGAGATAGAAACGTCGTAATAAGCCAGAGTGCGGGTTTCTGTGTATTTGTGAGAAGTGTCACATTAAATGTATCATTATATTTAAACTCAAAGATGTTGTGATAACATATAATAACATTATTATTATATTTAAACAATGTTAAATATAACAATATATTACAATATATTACTATATATGGTACATTGTGTATTAATGTAATATAACATCTTTATTTATATGATATAATATAAATTAGATATATCATATAAATAAATGTATAGTATATAATTTGTATAATTACATATAATTACGTATAATTTATAAAATACGTAAACATAAATACAATTTATAAAAAAAAGAAGAATCTCTATTTTTATGATAAAATTCCAATCTTCTAAAGGTTCATACCAGTTAGGAATTACAAAAACTGAAAACTAAAAAATTGATCCTCTCCTTTATCCACGAAAAACATAACTCGGGCAGAAATATGGAGAGAAGAATACTAGCGACGCTTACGATCGCTTTAAAATTCAAGAATTCCCTCGTAAGAATGGCAAGTCGATTTATGAAGGAACGCCGCGAATGCTTGAACACTTTTCCTCCACCCCCCCGATAGATTTACGCTGCTCTCGAAACACTTCTGCTCCGACGAGAAACGCGTGGTTCCGACGTGCCAGAATTTCCATAAATCCGGTCCAACTTTTTCATAAAATTTCTCTCGACGAGAGTTCTATGTATTCGTATTTTATACACACACACATATACATATATATAAGAATTTCGTTACAGTTACCCCCTTTGCTTTCAATTTAAAATTGCATTTTTTTTCCACGCAACGAGAATTTCAAACACGTTCCGCCGCCAGAGGCAAACTCTCACGCCAACTGAAACAATCGACGGTGTTTATCTTCCGCATATTGATAAAAAGAATAATCTGATTATACACGCCGGATAGATATAAATTGTTGCACATTGTTGCGATTTCGCTCGGGAGGAGGAGGGGGCAGGGGAGGTGGGAACAGAATTATTTCCCCCGAGCTTTATTGTTTGTATCTTCTGTTGGAATTTAACCGAATTTCACGAAGCGATATTTGCGAATAAACCACGATACGTTACGTTTATTTTACCTTTTTTTTTTTTTAGTGAAAATGTAATTTTAAGATTTCGAGTTTCGTTCATTTAATTTTCGTGCTGTTACGTTGTCGTTTTTATTTTGTTTTAGTGCGTCAAAATTCAGGTTTTGTTTCAAAAAATTGTTACAAAGTCTAATGGCTCTGAATTCTCTGTACAATACCATGCATGTATATAAATTTAATTCATTATTATTATGTATTAGTTAATACGTTGTATCTTCTATTGAGATTTGAGCGAATTTCATGAAACGATATTTGCGAACAGACCACGTTATGTTACATTTTTTAGCGAGATTTTCAGTGAAGTTTAGAAGGTTTAGAATTTTCGAAATTTTAGTTTTAATTTCATTGATTTCGTGTTTTATTTTGTTTCAGAGTTCTAATAACTGTACATACTAATTCTCGATACAACATTACACATGTATGTAGAGTTATATTATTATTACAGTTATAATATCTCTATTATTATTATAATTATTATAGTATTGTATTATATTAGTACGTTGTATCTTCTATCGAAATTTAATCGAATTTCACGAAGTAATACTTTTATGTTTGAAATTGAACGATGTTTGTGATTAAGAATATAGAGAATTTGAAGATTTAGAATTTTGCGATTTTTCAAGTTCTGACGAGAATTTTAAGATTTAGAATTTTGTTCTACTACAAGAAAATTGATCTATGAATGAAACGTGATACGATGATACGAGAGAATCCAAGGATTCTAAAAAAAGAAAGTCAAATAAAAATCTCTATAATTGGAGAATTTGAAATTCGACCATATTTTTATTTCTCTTAAGTGAAATAAAAGTGTGAAAATAAAAGAAACGAATCAAACTGCTACAGATTAATTGGAATAAAAATAATAAAAACGATATGCTCATGCAATGGTCGAATCTATCTACAGAGTGGGCCAAAAAAATCACTTCTTACTAAAATCCGTAATTTTTTCATTACATATTTCAAAAAATTTTTTTCTAATAAATAATTTTTAAAACATAACAAAAAAAAAAAATCACGTTAAAGTTAATAAAATCAGTTTCTATGGTTCGTTAGAAAAGAATAGACGGGGAAAAACTTTTGGCCCACCTTGTAGATACGCAACTCGATACAAAAATTGAAAAAAAAAAGGAAAATCGATCGATCGACTCTAAAGATCGATTAGATAAAATCCAATATCTCCAAAGATAAAAGAAACGAAATGACATTGTCAAATCTACCTCTATACGTATTTATAATACAGCTACAAAAAATGCAGTTGCAACTGTTCCATATAGAAATTAGAAAAAAAAGAAGAAAGAAGAAAATTGATGGATGAATGAACGTGAATGATGATATGAGAGAATGTACGTACGTTACGTACCTTTGAGGTGTTTCGGACAGCACACGAATTCGACGCCGGAGAACAGGGATATTCCACACGGCAGCAACATCGCGAAGCTTCTCAGATTCATGTTCCTTTCTCTGCAGGTATCTGCTGCAGTCGCGTTCCACCTGCAACAGAAGATTTTTTTTTCAGATTATGTTTCTTTTCTATGTTTTTCTTTCTTTTTTTTCTTTCTCTCTCTCTCTCTCTCTCTCTCTCTCTCGTTACATTCACGTACAGGCCGTAGGGATTCGCGTCAAAGAGAAACCGTAACGAGGATTCGTAACGGAGATTCAATCTTCCTGGATGGAAATTCATTTCTCCCGGGGCACGGTAGAGTAAACGGTTGAAGAAGGTCGATCAACGGTATCTAGATATTACTGTGCAGAAGTTCGGCGCGTTCATTAATTTCATATTCGTAAAATAAAGAATATCTCGGTGAACTGAGAGAAATATGAGAAACGTGTTTGAGAAATTATATTTATTTACTTATTCGGAAGATTAATCTCCGAAGCACCGATTAATTTCATACTCGGAAAGTAAGGGATATCTAGGTGAATTGAGAGAAATATGAGAAATGTATTTGAGAGATTATTTAGTTGATTACTGTTCGGAAGATTAATTTCTGGAACATCCATTAATTTTCTTTTTCTTTTTTATTTTGTACGTACAAAATATTTACATTTGTTTATCAGCAGGTGTATGATTACAGTATATATATTTTAGAATGTAGAATAATGGTGATCAATACAATTATCGACAATTCTGGACCCATTAATTTCATACTTGTGAAAAATAAGGAGTATCTAGGTGAATTGAGAGAAATATGAGAAATTCTACTTATTTGTTACTGTGTTCAGAAGATTAATTTCTGGAGCACTCATTAATTTCATATTTAAAAAATAAGGACTATCTAGGTATTAAGAAAGATGTGAGAAATGTATTTCAGAAATTATATTACTTATTTGCTACTGTGTGGTGAAATTAGTATTATTAGTTTTATTTATTAGTTACTGCGTTCAGGAAATTAGTTTCTGCAGCACTCATTAATTTCATATTCGAAAAATAAGCAGTGTCTACATATTTGAAAAGTAAAATGTCATTACATGATATAATCTATTCATAAGAATGAAATTATATTGACGATATCATACTGACACAATGAACTGTAGCTAATTGATTCTACGTTACATTTAAATTTATTTGAAACCTGACCAACATCATCATCATAACAGAAGTATTAACAAAACTTCAAAATGTTTGAACACAACGCACAAACTTCATAAGATACTGAGATAATTACTATTACTATTGCTATTGCTACTCATAAGAAGCTCAAAGTGTTCAAATATTTTCCCAAACAACTCCATAGAATGTCAGCTAATATAGAACTTCAGTCTCGCAAGGATCGAACTTCTCCTAAATTCAACGTGAAGCGTACATAAACGTACGCCAAACACGCGACAAATGTTTCGAGTAAACGAAAGTTCCTTGCCTTCCAAGTTACAGCGGGAGCTGAAGTTTCGCCCCCCAAGTAACCAAGGGGACTCGAGTTACCAAGGTTCAACACAATATATAATCAAACGCGTTGAGAAGCGAAAGCCCCGAAAACTCCGTCAGGTCAACTAACGCGAGACTTGCTCGAGCTTGCACGATTCAAAGGAGCCTCTAAGAACTCTATCGAGCCCGTGGAACCCTCCCCCTCTCGACGAGGGGTCGACGTCGTGGAGGATAGTGTTACGCGGTGGCCAACACCACCTGTAAATCAATAACCGGCTCTCGTCTTCGACGAAACACGTTCGCGCCGCTGCACTTGTTCTTACCTGTGCGATTCCCAGCATTTCGTCTGATTGTGAAGGTGATCGAACAGGCAACCTTCCGGCACGAGCAACGCGTCGCTCTGGAACGGTCCCTCTGGAACAAGAAAATAGGAAAAAAAAAATTACGTATCGATGTGAACGAAAGGGTAAAAGGTCGTGTCGCACGGCATAAACATAGGTCTATATTTATCGTTGAAAGAGACACGAGGCAGAAATCGTGCATATACAGGGTGTCGAAGAACGAAACGGCTAGGTTGTGTGATAAATTCGTTCGATAGTAAATCTCAACGACGAATTTTATCGACTCTTTTTTAGTACGTTGTAATTTTTCAACGCGTGTCGTTCAGAGCTGCGAAATGCGTGTAAAAATATATACTGTGCGTCTCGCAAGATTTGGAAATAACGAATCTCTTTGTGATGCAAAAATCAAGATTCCATTTTATTAACTTGCGTTTGAATCTGTGTAGTTTTCGTAAGCAAATATTCAAGAAAATTTATTAATATTTACTTGGCGAAAAATATCGTATTTTAATATATTGTTTAAACGAAAGGTTTTTTTTTGCAAAATGATATATACCATTAAATTTGTTATTAAAAAACACTAATTTCATCACAAGATACACAATTTTATTGTGTATTTACACAAAAATACGATAAAACGATTTTACAATATTACAAAAATACGACAAAAGATTTACATAAAAATACGATATCTTCGATAATTTCCGAGATATTTGACTAAATATGTTCCGCACCCCCAACTTTGAGGGTAGTTTTCACCTTTTCAACATCGACGATTAAAAAAAATACATATTCTTTTTCTTCTTCTTTTTTTTTTTTTTCATTTTTTGTTCACGCGTGAAATTTGTGAATTTCAATTTAAATATGTATGAGCATATGTATCTCTGCCCGCGTTTATTATACTCTACAGACTATAGAAAATACACGTTTCTAACGGGCTTTTCTCACGTCAACTGAACGTATATTTTCGCTAATAAATACGATTAACTGGATATATCGGCTTCGCTTTAATGCTAGTTCTAGTATAAGAAAGTGGATACAAAATTTTCGATCAGATAGATCCAGCAAGATAAGATTCTGGATTATTTTCTTTGCAAAATAGTATCAGCGTGTTCCACAAACAAAAATAAGATAATACAATTAAAATTAAAATGAAATAATAAAATGAATAAATAACGAAATAAATAATAAAATGAATAAATGTATGAAATGTATAGTAAAATGAATAAATGTATAAAATGTATGACAATAATAAAGCGTATAAACAAATAATAAATAATAAAATGTATAAAACGAATGATAAATAATGGAATGTTGTATGAATACCATACAACAGTTCCATAAAAAGTTATAATAAAAATAATATAATAATATAATAACGTTATAATAACAACTCGTGTAAACATAATTTCACAGATTCTTGGTTAAAACGTTGTAAAAAAAATCTGAGCCAATAATCACGAACATCACACGATTTCTTAATTAAAGAGAAAATCGAGCAATTCTCCATAATGTTTCCATAAAATTTTAATTGCGAGGTTAGAACGAGAAGCTCGAATCAACAATTAACACAAAACAACAATTAACTCTACGAAAATTCGTAATCAAACGAGTTACAAAGAAAGATTCAAAATAATAATCATAAAAACATGTTAATTCCATAAACACGAAATAATATATAAATATAAATATAAATATGAACTTATAATTAAAAACTGACAATAAAAATACGAAATAACAACGAACTGTTTTTACAGTGACAGTAACATTAAAACTTTTTTTAGAAAAAGAAAAGGATACTTCGTTACATTATTTCTGTCTCAAGTTACATTTGTAATATAAAACTACCTCACGCTACCAGACGCTTTAAGAATTACAATCATTAGTTTTAAGAGAGAAAAGGATATTTCAAATTTTTGAAATATCCTCTCCATCTCTCTGTTTTAAGATCGAAAATTAATTGTGAACTGGTATCAGTTAACATCAACTGGCTGAAGAAACAACAGAGCCCTGTTGAACGATCATTCAACGCCAGGCTTGAATATTTTATCCTTGCCAACGCGTTAACTCGTAAAGTGAACTACTATATTTACCGTGTCGTACGCTAAATGGTTCAAACATCCTTGTTAATTGGAACAATGAATGGCAGAGCGTAAAAGTTTCACGCGTTTAACGCGTCTATAACACGTATATATACACATATACAGTGTAAAGTTGAATTTATTGCTTTGCCCGAGGAGAATTTCAATATCAGCAGAAATCTCTTCTCTTTGCTCAACGAGTAATTCATTTCTCCTCAATTTCTATTTCTTTTTCCTCTCTGTTTTTTTTTTTTTTTTTTTGCTTTACCGTTCTAGACTTTCGAAAGCCACGAAACTTTAGTTTAGTTTAGCGAAGTCTTCACTTCGAAGTCTTGTACTTTTATATAAAATTCTTTGAAATCATAAATTATGTTATATTATATGAAATGTGTCAAAGTGAAAGAATGATATAATGCGAAGAATAATAAAATTTAAAACAAAGAGGGAATAGAAATTCGACAAAAAATGGAAAATCACAGTTGAATAATAAATTCTCAAATGAATAGTTTGCAACGAGTAAAGGTGAATAAAAATAAAAGCTTACAAATTGCAAATTACAGCGATCATCAGATTAAGATACAACGAGATTCAAAGTAAATAAAAATACAATACAGGGATAGTGAAACTTGAAATAAATAGAAATAGTACAGTGCAACAAAGATGAAAGTACACTCAATCCAATACAAATAAAATATAAAATAAATAAATAAAAATGGCACAGTAATTAATAGTAATTAATATAAAGATAAAAATACGAAGATAATAAAATATAAATAAGGTAATAAAATAAATAAAAACAAGAATTCACTATGGCAAGATGTAATCATAAAATACACAACGTGAAGGTACGTCACTGTATTAACAATAAGATCAGTATATCACTAATAAGAGTAAATAATAAAATACACATAACAAAATTTCTGGTACGATCGAGTAAAATCGGAAATAAATGAAACGATAATCATTGCAGCAAGATTGCACCACTCTATTCATATTTATACCCTGCCTTTGAAAGCCTTCCATCGCAATTTGACTAATGTATTCGCCTTCGACATTCAAATTTCCCCCGTTTCCCGATCGTTCGAGTCTTCTTTCCAGACCTAACAATGCTTATAATTGTTAATATAGTTTCCTCGACGTCGTTTAATCGATCAAGATCTATCTCGTCGAGTATCGTTCAAACACTCTCGCGCAAAAACAAGAAACAATATTTCCTCGGTAATTGGGACCACGGATGGATTCTTTTTTTTATTTCCTCATTAAGTATGAAATTTTATCTCTACCTGAACATTGACAGAGAGTCGATATTAAATTTCATGGAACTCGGTTCAGGCTGTCGGACGGGTATCCACTCATTTCCGATCGATTTCGTCGAACTTTTCACGTTCTACCGCCAATGAACAACACTACTGTGCGCGTCACTCACGTTGTAGAGAACAATTTCGAGGGTGTTTGTAATAAACGTCTCGAATGTTTGATGATAATTGGATGACTGGTGACAGAGGTGGTTTGAGAATAATTGTAGAATTACGAATTAAATGTACGTCAGTAAAATAGTATAATTATGAACTAATACATGAAATAATAATATAATTTTATTATAATAAAAATAATAGTATTATAATAAATAATAGTATAATCACGTACGTGAAATAATAATATAATTTGGATTATAATAAAAATATAAATAATAGTATAATCACGTACATGAAATAATAATATAATTATACATGATTGACGAGAGTATTCGAACATTTACGATGTGTGTGTGATAGTAGTGGACGATCGAGAGAAAGTTCCGTAATTTTTGAAAGTCTAGAATGGTAAAAGAAGAAAAGAAAAGACGAAAGTTTCGAGATCACGGCAAGAAAACGAGCATTCTTTTTCAATTGTTGTTCTCTCTTTTCCTTTCTTTTTCTTTCGTTTTATTAATAGATGAACTATAACGTTATTAATAAATAAACTATAATATTTCTATGCCGCGCGTGTAAGTAATACTTCTCTTCAAAAGATGCCAATCTATATTTATCGCAGGAAAACTTTCACACAAATAGATATATTATATTGTATATAGAGTATTTTGAGAGTGTATTAATTAAAGTTATTAACCGTGAATTTTCTGCATTTTTTAAAATTTAACTTTTTAATCTTTTTTCTTTTATGGATTTTAGAAGCTTGTTTAGACCAAGTTAATGGCCTTTTACTCTAAAAGGCTTCCTCCATGTCAGAAATTCACTTTTTGAATAATAAGAATTACATGTCAATTATATGTCCAAAAAAAAAAAATTGGAAACCACTGCTATACTACCATTATTTGAAATTTTATTAATTAGTTTCATTAATGACTACACTGCATTTAGAGACCATATCTGGTGCCATGTAATGTACAATAAATTCATAAAAAGATTCAAATATGTATTTAAATGTTCAAATACTTTCACTGCTTACTACAATTGCTTTAAATTGTATTATGTATTATGAAAATAACAATAAAGAAGGAAAGGAGAATAATTGTGTAATTGTAAAATAAATATGTACGTTAGTAGAATAATAATAATAATAATAATAATGTTTGGAAATATATGAGATACATGATACATATTATGATATTGTTAGATTTGTATCTGCTATTAAACATTCAGTTTTACTGTATCTACCATTTCGTGAAACGCGAATGGTAAAAGTACATGCTTACTAATACTAATCCCGTCAGTGTACTCTTTTCCCATTAAAATTAGCAACTTGGCATACTAATTTCACGCTTTCACTTTAACTTGTTTTAAAGAGTGCCATTGACGTGAAATACAGGAATGTTGAAACAAAGAAAACTGTACAAAATATTCAGAATTCGTTAGAATACTCATTAAATAAAATTTGACTTCTCTGTCAAGGTTTTATATTATATTTTAAACTCGCAAACGTATGAATTCATGTCCATTGAAACTTAAGTCTTTGAATATCATTTTTACCATTTATTAATAATACCACCTTGTAATATAATTTACAATTTATTATAATATCCATTATTGCGATTTATTATTAACATCAAATGGAAATTTTAAAAAATCATTGACTTTAATAATTGCAGATGTGTGGATCAATGCTTCCATGACTTAATAAATTTTATGCAGAAAATCTTATTATACCATGTTATATTATTATATTGTATTATATCATGTACCACATTAAATATTATATTATAATATTGCACACATTATATCAAAATAAAAAATAATATACATCTAAAGTGTACTGGCAAGATGTCCATAATTGTAAATGAAAGTGTGCATCTGCACACGTTCGAATTCTACCTTTTTACACGTAAATTTCATTTCATTCTGTTCGTAAGCGAGAGAGCCACGCTGACTCGATTAAAGTGAAACAAGCTGGTAGCAGAGCTAAATGAAAACTGAAACACTGTCCATCCGGATTACTTATCAGAAAACAATTCCGATGCTAATACGTACCGAGACATCTGTACGGCTTGACCCAACGTGACAATTTGCATTTAGTTCTTCCTGGCTTGCACCATCCGCTGACTCTCACGTAGTGAGATGACTCGACGATGTTGGTTATGTCTCTTTTCGGATAAGCCTGCAAACACAAATACACGAATATCGCCATTTTTATTTAATCCACCCTATTTTCTAATAATTGTATTTTTGTCAATGTAATTCTTTTTAAAAATGAAACTTATAATAAACGTTACATAAATGTTCATTAATTGTGATATTATTTTATATATTAATAAACGTTTATTTTGTGGGTAACAAATAATTTTAACCTTCATTTCTTTAAATTATTAAAAATTATTTCCATTAATATATGATACTACTGTATATTACTGTGCATAGATAATGAATAATTATAATTTTCGTACATTTTTAATACGTATAATGTATACCTATATCAATTTATTAGTATAATAGTAATAATTAAAAATATACATATATTATTAACGAACATATTGCAATATATAATATATTATGTCGTGTATAAAATTTCTATTCAATTTAATAATTTAATGATGAATTTACACGAAATTTAATTTTAGAATTATTATCAATTTTAAGATCAGGACTATCATTGTTAGATATTCTACTTGAAAACGAAAAGAATATCATTATAAAAAAAAACCAATAAAATTATATGAAAGAATATACACTATAAAAAAATAATACAATTCTGATATTTTTTCATATTATGTGCGTTCCGTACAATTCGTCATTTTAAATCCTCCATAAGAACATAAAAATCCACAGTTTAATTATTATTAAACCATATACTATATGTTGAACAACACAGTAACTGATCACTTTGAATTTTAAAGATGTAAAAAAATTTCGAATAAAGATGTTAAAAAAAAATTACGAAAAAGACACAGAAAAATATATCTATAACGATGCGATAGAATAATTGACTATTTCATTGTATAAATCGTCTTTATCTCTTTTAATGACACAACTATTCCCAGTTTCGCGCGGAACGCTTACAGCCAATGAAAAAAAGAAAAAAAAAAAGTAAATCCACTGTCCCGCGTGGCTCATTTTAATTTTGTTCGAGTCTCAACGAGCCAATCTGATACTTGGTCCGACACATCTCTCCTTTTGTAAAGTTATCCACCTGGAAAAGTTCAATGGCGTGAAATTGGAAATGATATCGGAGGCCAAGGCATTGTTCCCTTTGAATCTCGTATTTTTATTAAAAACTTCCCAGCAAAAGCTTTATAACCGACCTACAATAGTTCATGAAAGTATTTGTACGTTCGCTGTAGACAACTTTTATGTACCTTGTTGCGTGTTACACAGATCTATGTATATATATATATATATATATATGTATGTGTGTGTGTGTGTGTGTGTGTATACTTTGTATAACTGTGCTCGCAGAAGTCTATTCAAACGCTTGACACACAAAAACTTTTATTTAATGCGCGCAAAATGTCGTGCAAAACGTTTCGAAAATTTCATTAACACCGTAACGAGATGATATTACCATCGCGGTCATAATGCCCGAGTTTCAAACAAATCTGAAATGCACATAGAAGTTGTGAGATATTTAATGCTCACGAAAGTATTCGAACGTTCCACGAACACGTTACATTTTGAAATTTCATTACAACGAGACTTTTACCAACGCGATTATAATCCTCGAGTTTCGAACGAATCTGAAATATATGCACGTAAATTGCAAAATATTTTAATATTATATAATATTTTATAATATATTATTTTTTAATATTATATAATACACTGTGTTCACGAGTACTAATAGAAAATTCTTATAAATGCGTGTGTGTGTTGTATCAAACGTTTTGAAACTACTAATTTCCTAGATTCGATATATTTTGCCCGTTCTAAATAATTTTACAATAATCGCACTTGAAATATTCAGTCGATTATTGTTGACAATATTTTGCTTGGCTCGTCTATTCTTCTCACCTAAAGTATTATTACATTATTATATATTTATTTAATAATATAATCAATTAATAATATACGTATAATTTGTGATATAATTTACGTTATATATAATTTTTATGTATTTAATATATTAATGTATTATATATATATTATATTATATATATATATATATCAATTATATTATTAATCAAATATATAATTAAAATACGATAACACACATCGTCGACAATTCTTCACTGTCACCTCTTACTGTGAATTTCCAGAACATGTTCAACACCAAAAAGAAAAAAGCTTTCAAACATGGAAATCCTAATTTGCGGTCGGTTCTGAACCAAATGCATCCCAGTTTCAACTTACTTTACTCATTTACTCGAATTTTCGATCGCTGAATTGGGCTGAGTAATTAGCGCGTCTCGTTTAATTCGTTCGCATTCGATCGATTCGAAAATTACAACGCGAGCGCGATGGTGAAAGATGGCCGCGCCTCGCGGATATTGGAACGTCAGCGAGACGGTTTTCGGCGAATTAACAACCTGTCACACACGCGAAATAAACTCGTCGCGTACCGTTTCGCAGATTGAAACACGCCGATGGGTCACAAACGCACGAGTAGCTTGAATAAATGAGCCGGGCTGAATCTAATTTCCCCCTTTGCCAGTCCAGAGGAGAATTTCGCAGGATTTTTTGGTAATTAGCGACACGGAAAATTTTTAATCTGCGTTTCATGGAAATTGTGGATTTTTATTGAGTGTACGGCGATTACACATATTTTAGGGAAAATAATAACACAGATAAAAATTTTATTTTATGCTGGATCATTGACCATTCAATTTGTGAATAATTAATACGCATGATACAATTAGAAATTTCGTGTTAGATCGTGTATTATTTATTTTTAAATATTTTTTAAGTATTTAAAAAATATTATTTAAATATTACTTTAATATTATTATTATTATATATATAAATATTATTTAATATTATTTTACTTAATTATTATTTTAAAAAATATTATTTAAATATTTTTTAAATATTTTTTTAGAGGGAGAAAAGTTTCCAAGAAATAATTTAGTAATATTAAAAAGTATAGTATATTATATATATATTACAATATTAATATATATGTACACATAATATATGTTATATATATAATATATATATGCATCCAAATTATATTATATTTAAAATTTCAAATAACAAATCGACATAATAATTGCAATGATATAACAAACATTAATGAAACATTCGGCTAATTTTCAACAATAAATAAATCTCTCTCAAATAAAATTGCACGGGGAACGGTTTTCAACTATCTCGTTGAGAAAAGTTTTTGGCCTCGGGGATTGCAAAACGGTGAAATACTCGAACGAAACCAACTCGTTTCCTCGAGTATGAAAATAGTTGGTTTTCGTTCAAGCAGGAGCTTGAAAACATCCCCCAAGCACACGAACGAATTCGACCAGAGCCGAACCGTTTGATGAACGTGTTTCATCACAATTTAAACGATAATTCCAATTACCGTGTACCTACGGGAACTACTTGAAAAACGGGTACGCTTCCTGCAATATACGCGCATCAAACTATTCTATTAATTTTCGCAAACCCACAATCGAGTTCTATCCTCATGGTTAAAGTTTCGAAATTGATGACCTATTTTCGCGGAAACCGCGGAAACAATTTCAATCAGAATTTGACCGAGAGCTCTGCCAATATTACAAAATAAAACGCTATCGATGTATTCATCTACGATGTGTTTCGCACGGAAGAGGAAAAGAGAAGAATTATTTAAAAAAAGAAAAGAAAAAAATAGACGTGTGGGAAAATAGGTGGTTGGAAAATTATTACTTGGGAAAATATTTATAATAATTGTAAACAAACGTCATGAAAGACGTCAGAAGACTTTTGGGGAAAGTCTCAATCGAGGAACAAATTTTTAGAAGCCTTTTTGAATAATTAACTTACGAATTAAATTTAATTAATCAATAAAAAGATCCATTTTTGTTAGATAATAATTGACATTCTTCGACAGTCTTCTGGAAATATCGGAGAATATTTAAATTATTTCGATTACTTAAATGTATCAAATTTTGGGAGCTTTTCTAAATAATTAAATTATCTGAACTATTTAAATCTGAAATTATCTGAACTAAACTTCGTTCTTATTAAATGATGACATTCTTCCATGTTCGCTTGGAATAGTACAGGATATTTAATTTACTATAATTACGATCAAATCACTTATTACTAAGTCTATCGATTTTTTGAATGATAAAATTGTCGGAACTGTTCAAACGTTTCACGTGTTTCAAAAATAGAAAACGATTTTCTATATTTTTGGAGCTAATCTATTTAATCCTTCGATGACTCTTTAACCCTTCGTTGCTGGTAAGTATTGGCAAAGTATTTTCAAAAGTGTTTAAAAATATCGAGATTTTTCGCACAAGAGAATTCAATTGACTGATTCTATATAATCAGTCCGCGACTTGAAGGTGATTCTACGTGTAAAAATGTATTATTTGTTACTTATTAATTTTTATTTATTTAATTATTATATAATTTACTACTTACTGTATTCTTGTAATTTATTATCATTTATTATATAGTTTACTATTCATTGTATTCTTGTAATTCATTATTATTTATTATATATAGTTTGCTATTTATTGTACTAAAGAGAGACCACTCACCTTCTTGCAGTATTCGAGGATCTCGAGCTTGTCCGTCATGCAGCTCTTCTTGTCAGCAGAGGAAACCCAGCGTCCCTGTTCACCCATATGTTGCGCCAAATACACCTCGCCGGCCTCGCACAACGTAGCGACCTTCGCATAAACATTCGCATAAACACTCGTCACGCTTTTGTTACACACTCGCTTATCGTTACCTAACAGTGACTGCCACGTCAACACTTTTACGCCGAGACGTCGCTCGACTTTGCTTGGATAAAAAGAATATAAATATACAAACGAAAATATCTATCAATACTGAAACAACCATATAAATTATTATAATCTAAACGATGATTAAAACTGAATAGTTTAAAACCGTGTAAAAATATTCCATATATTTCACATGCAAGTCGTTATAATTTAAATGATTTATACGGATTGTCCTTTTGTTCGAACGAAAATTAATATTAATCTTAATATTCGAATATCTTTTAATCTCTTGCGCTGGAATGACGTACCACGCACGTCGAAAATTTTTTGTCCCAAATTGCAACATTTTCTCAGTTTTAAGTATATTTAAATGTAACCCAAATAAAACAAATGATAAGTTTATTACTTCTTAATAATTTCTATCCAATAATATCATACCGACGAGTTCAAAAGAAAAAGAAAGCGACGAAGAATCATTGAATACGGTTCGGTCACTCGTTATGGTTCGCGAACCAGTTGCCAGCGCAAGGAGTTAAGCACTTGCAAGAAAAAATCTCAAAAATCGGTTATTCAAGATTAAGGCTAACATTCAGAGTTCGATAAAATGGCGAAAAAAAAGAAATCGTACGTCAAGTTTTTTTCCAAGGGGTTATACTAAGGAAAAAGCCTCGATCTTCAAATCCATCATAAATTCACGATATTTGCCAAAAATTTTCCAACAATTTTTACACAGCATGACAACAATTTACAAAATTTTCGAGAAGAAAAGTATCTTTACTTATCCATTCGTTGCATGAGACGTAAAAAACATCTCAAAACAAAATGAACGGCGAATATTGAAAGTTAGAGGCTTCGAGTTTTAACCACTTGTGCTGGCAACTGATTGCGGACCATAACGAGTGACCAAATCGTATACAATAATTCGTCGCTTTCTTTTTGAACTCGTCGATATGATATCACTGGATTATTGAGAAGTAATAAATTTATTATTTGTTATACTTAAATATATATCTTAAAACTGAGAAAATATTGCAATTTTGGGACAAAAACTTCTCGACGTGTGCGTCATTCCAGCGCAAGAGGTTAAAACGAAAACGAAAAGATTATGAGATTATAACAATCTCAATATTTAGCATCCGAATATTAACGGAAAGTCACTGTGTGCGTAGCGATAGCTCACAAAAATAAATGAAACTCCATCGAGCGTGAACGTGCACGCTCGAAGCGTAATGAATTCTCGAGAGAATAAAAGAGAGGCCAAGTTTTCGTCATCGTGGAATTTTTTGCGCAAATCCTGAAAGCTATCTCTCGGCGAACGGGGCGAATTTTTCTTCGTTGAGAAACGAGAAACGATTTTCAGCGAGTAAATTCGTTGCGTTCCATTTCCGAGAATTTGCTCGGAGGAACGCTTAAAGCTAGACAGGAGGAGAGGGATGCGAGACGTCAAGGTTTTGATCGTACAGATGGCATCGGTGGTCTTTGGATTTTTGGATCTTTGAAACAGTTTCATTTTATTCTATATTCGATATTATGCTATCTCATTTTTCCACAATTAATTTTATTATTTTATTAATAAAAGACAAAGTTGAAGATGTTTATTGCAAATCGAACTTCAGTAAATTGATCGATCGAATTAGATTGATTAGATCATTTGATAAATGTGCACATTATATTATGTACTGATATCTATATTAATTAATATTATATTTATTGTACTGTATTTATACTGTATCATGTAATATATAAATACCTATGGTCTTCAATTTTCATAATTTTTAAACAAATTTATTTTGTTTTATGTTTAACATAGAAAATGTCGTACTATGATACTATTTTATTTTATATTCTTCCAAGACTAAATTTCAATTTCAAAAGACACGGTTGACGATATTTGTTGTAAATCAAATTGTTGATTAAATTATTTGATAAGTACATCATATTACATATTGTATATATTTATTGTACATTATACAGTGTGTAATGTTTAATTTTTACAAAATATTTATATCACGATAAAAGTGCAACGAGAACACATTATTTTATTTTGCAACATCATCTAGTTGTTTAAGTTAATTAAAATTTCCTTGCCTAATGGTATTTTCACTTTACTTTAATCATTCTAAAATATTTACAAGAATGAAAAAAAGTTATTTCAACCAATTAAATTTAATACTGAATAAAAAGTACGTAACAAATTAAGAATGCATGCATCTCTGAACATTTATCTTCTACGTCTATTCAATATATTGTAATTTTCCATCCTCTTTGAATTTCTAAATCAATTACAGTAAAACTTTGTTTATTCAAACTATTCGAATAATAAAGACCCACTAGCTCTCGCCACATTCTATTTTTATTTGTTGATCAATTATAATTTCGTATATATGAATAATCTGCTCAATATTAATTAGTTTGTCGAGGTAATTCTGAGAGTTCGGCAAAAAAACTCGAGTTTCCTTTTGTTTAACTTGTACCTTCATCAAAGAACAAATGAACAGACTTGAAAATCAAACTAATTTGAAAAATGGACTGACTATCTTCACCTTTTTATTCTTCCCTTGTGTATTTCTTTTTTTTTTTCAATTCTTGGAGTTTTTTCATATCGATTAATCCTAACTTGTGGGTGCATTTCTATTGGAAAGTGTGTATGGTAAAAAATCTGCTTCTTTTAGGTTGGGATGTCGCATCGTAGGAAAAAAGAATCCGAATAGGGCCATTATCTTGGGCCCATCTTGGCGATTTCTCCAAGAAAATATGCTTTCTCGGATAAATGTAAATCTGAGGATCGCGTGTAATTAATTAACGATTAATCGAAACTTAACTCGACAGCGTAAACGAAATTCCATAAACTGTATTCTGTTATTGATTCTAAAGATCGCTTGTACAACCCTTTTAGTGTTTAGTCGCTAAACGGTGAAAGGGTTGAACAGAGTTGAAACTACAGTTTGTCCAACGAGAGAAGGCAGCGGGGATAAACGAAACGTTCACGTGCTCGATTGTAGCAACTGCGGTTATTGGCTGTCGATCGAGTGTCGATCCTCAGAGACGAACTGGTGCCATTATTCCTATACTCCCTACATTGGCCATGTTCCCACAACAGGGACTCTCAATTCACAGACCCCTGTTTTAGACACGTATCGATCACGTGCGCTTGTTTAGGTTAGGTCTACCGTCTCGTTGCACAAACTATAAGAGCCCAACTTACAATTGAGCCGTTTATTTTGAAAGTGGCCCAAGTCCATTTTCCAAAAAAAATCAAGCTGGCTGTCTTAACATTTACATTTCTACGTTACCTTTTTATTTTTAAACAAATTGTAACTAAAATGTTTAAAATTACTAAGATTTTGTACACAGAAAATTAGCTGGTTAATAGAACGATAAAAATTTTTATTTTTATTGAAAGTGGCTTAATATATTATGCAATGAAATTTTATGAGTGTTCGATTAGCTCAGATAGTGATTTTTTAAATAATAATAAATAATTCATTTCAACTAAACCTCTAAAAGACGTTCTTAGAAGGTTAAAAAATATTAATGGAGAAAGAATAAATTGATTAAAAATATGTTGGATGCGATTTTTAAGAACTGAATAAAATATTCTATAAAATATCGATGAATGAGGATGCACTCTTCAAAATTCTGGATTTACTTACTATTGGATTTATTATCCTATATACCACCTGTACATCATAATTATTTTAAATCCATCCCGCAAATTGGGGAAGAATGAATTATAAATTATTTGAATATAACATTTCTTTAATAGTGAATAAAAGTTGGATATTTTTTAACACAAAATTGTAATATATTTTTTTTTATTTTATTTTTTTCAAGGGATTTGTGCCTTTTTAAAAATTAAAAAAGTTGTTTCATTAAAAACATTAAAAATGGTTTAAATCCATTTATAACGTATTATTAAAACCATTATACTACCTAATACGTGTCATCAGTTGCCAATATTTTTAAACTTATCAAAACGCAAACAGTTGAATTAAAGTCTTGATTTAAAGACAAATAAGCCACTTTCAAAATAAACGGCTCAGTCAGCGGTTTCTTCGTAAAAATATGTTTTCACGGGGCAAATAAATCCGAGGATTAACCTCACTGCATTGGCAATTAGTCGGAAGGTCACTTAACGTCGACAGTACGAACAAAGTTCCACCGCATTTCATTATTGATCGTAAGACTGATAATATAAAAAAACGTGAAATCTGATGAACACAATATAAAAAGGATTGCCAACGTGAAATCCGACAGCGCGAAGATCGATGATATAAAAATGACTGATAACAGGCAAGATCGTCTGTAGACTTGATACTCCGAGTAAGGGCTGAACGCTCGAAGGGTTCAACGCTGAGTGGAGTTAGTACTACGCATTTTCGCGTGGTAAGCAACTGTTGGGAAATTGGCGAGAACGAGGTTGAATGAGAGGGATCGGGGGAGGGAATGGAAGAGACTTCAGACATCTCGTGTGTGCGACACACGGTGAATTTTCGTCGCGGTGCAGAATCGCCGAGTGGCACGCGGCCTTGATGGCATTCGTAAGGAAAAGGAAGCGTGCATTTTCGAGTGGTACTCACTTGCGGCTCTGATCTTCCTCCAGCGGGTGCCAACTCGAGCCTCTCCGACACCGCCTGCAATGCAGAAAACACGGATAAATTCAGCTCGCGTAAAACTGTACCGTAGCCAAGAATTTATAGCTACTCTCCCACTTTTCCCCCTCCCTTGCGCCATTTTCACCGTGTTTCATTCATGAAACTTTCTTTTTTTTTTTTTTTCTTTCAAATAAATCTTGAGACAAGGAAGTGTACAGACTCGTTCGAAAGTTGGCATATTTAAAATTAGAGGAATTAAATAGTATCTTGTATGATGAAAAGTTTGTAAAGTATTGATGTACGTATACTGTATTTAATAATACTTGTAATACAATTGTATAATAACATTCTATTGTGAATATACATGTGTATACAGCTGTATTATAAATATGTATATAATACAATTGATATATAGTATATTAATTAAATATAACATGAGACACAATTAAAAATTAAAATTAAAATTAATAATTGAAAATTTTTAAGATTTGACAATTTTTAACATGTTATATAAATAACATATATTATACAAAATATGTGTGCAAAATTGTATCATTTAAAATTTGACTGAATTTTATTTCAAAATTGTATCATTTGGATAAAAACTGGATATTGTTAGTAAATAGTAACCCAAGATTTTATAAAAATTATTCGTATAACGAAAGTATAAAATTTGCAGTATGAAAATTAAAATGGAACTACGGGTGATGGAATAAAAATAATTATTATACGTATAATTATGTAAAAATTAAATATGTAAAAATAATTATTACGTGTGAATTAAGTTTGTATTAAAAATATGTATACAATATCTGTATAAAATATATTATATTTTATGTAATATTTGTATATGTATTATATACACTTGTATGTTTTAAAAAACAATTCGAGTTTCGTCAATTTCGATTTGCAAGTTTGTTACATTTGGAATAATGTTAATCGCAACGGAAACAAGTACAAACTGCATTGTTGAGTAATCAGATTTTATATTCGAAGGATGAGTAAAGTATCAGGAATGCAGGAACACCTCATCAATTGATCATGTTTTGCATAACATAATTTTCACATTCCACGAAATGCGTAAAATATTTCACGAATTTCTCTCGAAACTTGAACGTAATAAATTATTTGCATTACTGATTATAAAATTATAAGCCCGTCAAAAGGATTTAATTAAAGAGAATCGATACATTTCCTATCACAACTTTTTTCCATTTCCAAAAAAGACTAAAACAAAAATGCAATATTATCTGCATGTCCAAAATTTTAAATTGCACGTCAATCAACTATTTAGCATCAAACAACTACGATTTATTTAGGAAACAAAGTTTAAACAGCTAGAATAAATTGAACTCCTCGGCCTTCGAACGCACGATGTAAAGCTCGAACAAAAACGAACAAAATCGAACTAAAAATTAAATTTAATCTTCGAAAAGTTTGATCAAAAATTCGGTTGTTAAAGCTTCGGGAAATTAAAAATTAGAAACAAATTCGAAAGCTATTAAAAAATCCTTTGAAAAAGAAATGAAGTGACAATTGCATTTTCACAAAATTTTTATTTCCAAGAGAAGAGTTACGGAGTTGTTAAAATGATCGCGAGAACAAATATCATCAGGTTGCGAACTTTGATAAAATATCGACGATAAAGTAGTTAAGCAACTCGATTAAGCTGTAAAATCCACTAAAGTCTGTTAAAGTTTCTTGGCAGACTTGACTTTAAATCTGTTCAATCTTGAGAGAGTAAATTTTTTTCTTAAATAAGGGAGGAAAAATGAGAAGCAGTGAAAATTCCTTTTCGTCCCGTTAAAATTTATCAATTTGACTTATGCAATGCAAAGATTATTTTCATTAAGAAGAAATATTTCGAATGTTCAAACGAAAATGTAGCTCATAAATACAGATTACTTCGTGATAGGTAATATCTAGAAAGCAAATTTTTCTGTGTTTATAGAAAATTTTAACATGCAAAGAAATTGAAAATATATATATATATAATGATTGTGAACAAACGTGTATAAATTATTATTAATTATGAGTACATATAAATCATATATATTTATCATCATCATCAAGTTTATGACACTTGATCATCAACTTTGTAACATTTGTAATACTTTTTATAATAGTTTTAGTGCGTAGAATAATAATTTTTTTCTAACAAGGTTTTATTTTCTCAAGTGTGAAATGGATGTAATGCCTAGTATAATAAAATGATTTATTTTTTTATTAAAATTATAAAATTAAATATCTATTAAATATCTAGTATGATAAAATAGTTAATATACAGTATGATAATAAAATAATACAAATGAATTATTAAAACATACGAATTTTTATATTAATGTATTAATAATTTATATTAATACTATTTACTATACGTATTTATTGTAAGATGCTTTTACAAAGTAAATAACAATATTTACTATAAAATAGAAAAGTGTAAATTTTGAACGAGTAATTAAAACGAAAAATTTTTAACACGATGTTGAAGACACCAAGCATTTTAATTTCAAAAATTACGTGAGAGTCAATCACTCCTTCCATGTAACGAAAATTAATCAATTCTCTGACTCGATGAACGAAAAATTTCGAACGAATTGAAATGTAAAATTTTTAATCAACCATGAATTTTTAATGAAACAATGAGCAGTATTAAAAGTACGATACAATTATCGTGATACGTTTTAATTAAAGAAATTATAATCGGTAGATAGTCATGCAATTTTCTATTTTTATGAAAATAACTGAAGACATGCGATAATGAAAGAAGATATTGTTCAAATTGCTTTTGTTATTTTATTATTATATTAAAATATTTTATTTTTATATCAAGTCACTATTATTCGACTTGATATAGTATTTTATGTTATATTTATTTAAATTAAATTATTTTGTTTATTTCGGATATTTTATATAGTTTTCTCTGTTCTTTTCTGTTAAACATTAACATTTCCATTGTCTTCTACTAAATATTATAAATATTTAATTAATAAAATTTTTTAATATCTAATAAATACTACATTCCAAATATATATCTTTACACGTTATAGGCATTTGCACAAAATGCACGAAAATTTAGAAATTTAGTCTATTCATTAAATTCGTTTCTTTTAATAAATATTATAAACACCTAATTATCAAATATTTGGCGAAACATTCAATCCTGAAATATTTACTATCTAATAAAAGAATATCTAATTGTTATAAAATATTATTCAAAATTTTACCAAATATTTAATATTTACTATTTACTAAAACTGACATTTGATATTTACTAAAAATTGCTTATACTTTCAACTACATATTACACTTTCAATTACATTCTCTACCGTATTTTTATCTCCAACTCCTTCTTCGTTATCCTTTTATTCCCTTTTATCTCAAATCCTCCTATCTTCTTATCTCGAGGCCCCGAGAACTTCCAAAAATCCACCAACTGTAATTCCCAAAACTGTTGAAAACAACGCGCGAAGACATCAGCCGTTCCAGCTCCACATCCCTCGCGACAGAATTCAATAAACCATCCCAAATCCAATAACCAACCAATCTCCTTAAAATACCCTCGTCCCCTCATCGGGCGAAGAGAAACCACCATCCTGCCACCGAAGTACCAATCTTCGCGTCGAATCCTCGACCTCGTCGGATCTTCTAAAAATCCTCCCCTCACCTCCCCCCCCCCAATCCATACAATGCAAACAATAAGCGTCTGGAACAGCGCGCAATCACGCCGCTTCCGGTCCGCCTAATCCCCGAAACCGTTTAAACGGCGACACTCCGGGCAATTCGTCGAACCTTTTACCGATATAATGGCCAGAACACCCCCTCTGCCTCTCGATCACTTCCGGCCGACGAGCGAACAACGCGGAGGAATTAGATCTCGGGCCTAGGTAATCGCCTGTGTATCGTCGTTTCAGTCATCTCGCCTCGGTTAATGACGTATTAACCGGCTATTGAGCGAAGGCACAAAGGCCAAAGGGATGTTGTACAGGGCGTTCCATCGAAGGGGTTACGCAGCTTTCGAATCGATCGCGAGCTGAGGGAAGATTCGTGGATTGCTCTTTCATCTCTCGGAGATGAAAATTAAAAATTAAAAATTAACGAGATTAAATGTAAAATTGAAAATTACTATGTTGGGAAATTAATATGTACGTTTCGATCGGCAACTTGCTGGAAATTTCAGCTCGCTTAGTCATTTGGCCGTTTAATTCTGTCGCTTTAGTTCCTCCATCAGAAACCATCAGCCGATTTTTGAAATGTCGATTTTTCGAAAATCTGAATTTTTTAATAAGAGGAATACAGAAATCAAAGTTTTGCTTCAGTGATCTTTCAAAATATTTCTGGTACCGATTTTGAAAATTTCAGTTTCCAAAGTTTCACTTATCTCCGTTAACATTGGATGCCGATAAAAGCTCAAAGTTAATTATTTTCGAGGGCGTTCCAAAAGAATCGATCAACAGCAATAACAGAATACACAATTTTTGAAACATCGATTCTTTGTCGACTTTGTCAAAGAGACGCACAGATTCGTTATTTGAACCCTGTTCGTCGAAGATTTAATTTTCAATTAAATTTCCCTATAAGTCTCGTCTACTTGATGTTTGTGTTTTACTTCGGCATGTTTTAATTTTGAAAGGAAACTGTAGTCTAGCCCTTGGAGTGACAAAATTCAGCAACTTGCAACGAAGGAATAACTGGCGTAAACTCTGACTGAAGTTTCGAGCTTATTCCAATTAATTCGCTCGTTCAAACGGCGCGAATACGGAACAAGCGGACTTTGATGACTTTATTCATTCTGCAATCTCGCCACATTATCGAGAGAGGTTAGGTTCACTGTTTGCGAAAAAATATGGCGAACGTGGCGCCACCAGATTACAAAAAATTATGCTGCAATGTTATTTCTGAAAATGAATTTAAATTGAATACGAATAGATGAAACCGAGGTAGAAATTTTTATTTTTTGTAGTACGTGAATTGCATAATGCACACGCTCTGCATATTTATGTCTCGGAAGCATATGCGCAAACATGTTGCACACTTCGTGCGTACGCATGCAACATGTTTGTCACTAACAACTATTCATAATTAAATGCAAGGTGTTATTCATGAGCGTAGGAAAATTGTTTGTTGCGATGCAAATTAATAATAATCTCGATAGAATTTCATAAATTTCTTTTTCTGTGTTGAATGCAGAGTGGGTCAAAAATCTCTTTCTAAATCTGCAATTCTTTTATTATATTTTTTGTTTAACATTCGAAAGAAATAATTTTCAAAGCATAATGAAAAAATCATGTTTGAACCTAGATTTAATTTAATATTAATAAAATCTTATATTCTGACGTTTTATTTAAGAGAAACATAGGTGGAAAGAAACTTTTGGCCCGCCCTGTATTTTCTTATTAATTTCAGAAATTGGTTTTTACTGTCTTTCATGCGCGTGTGCACATTTTTGCGAACGTAAATGTTACGGCATACGTTTCCTACATATCCGCACTCGACAATTAAAAACTTCAGTTGATCATTCTGCGGTCCATTGTTCGCACTTGTGAGTACCTTTTAATCGAAATTTTTCACGTGAATAGTAACTCGTTTTAGCTCTCTTTTAATACACTCATAACCTTTTCAACTCGAGCTCGATGCTCGTTCGTGTTTCGTTTTTTAATATGAGATCTACCTTTTTGTGTGATGAAACAATCGACGATTTTATTACATTCGACAAGCTCCGTGCCTTAAATAAACATTCGATTTTTTATGCAATATTGTAAAACTGTTTCGTTATTTAATAATCTAATATAAAAACGAAACGCAGAACCTTTTAAAAAGTGTTTCGTCGAAAAATAAAAGTGCACCATTAATACGGAGAATTAAATTGAATTATCAAATATTACAAAATAGTACTTAATACTTTACTTTATGGTATTACAAATATTATAAAATGTAATATTTGTAGTATTATAAAATACTATAATATTACAGAACTATGCTATAATAATATTTTATAGTATACGTAATTATAATAATTAGAATAATAATTGTAATTATTATTTAATACTTTACTTTGTGATATTATAATATTATAAAATATTATTTATTTTTAATTTTATAATATTATAAAATTATATAACTGTATAACTATGCTATAATGATATTTTATAGTATTTTACAATACTAAAGACTAAATAACACTAAATTGTAAAATATTGTATAACCGTATAAACTATGTACTAATTACTTATTATCACGTAATACTACATGTACCACATGTAGTATAACTATAATTACACCAACTGTATACAACTACACCATACAATCACAAAAATGAAAATATACTTCTCCTAAACTCTAAATTCCAAAGCTCGAGAATCTCGAGAATCACGAACGCTACTTTTTTCCCAGTGAATACAAGTCTTTAGCTTCCTCTTCGGAAATGGCGCCGCTAATTGCCGAGATGCGGCATGTAATTGCGCTCGAACGATGTGTGCAGTCGTTAGACGCTCGTCAGAGAAGAGAGAGAGAGAGAGAGAGAGAGAGAGAATGAGAAGGCTTCAATAAGCGAGCTGAATGCTCGGTTTCAGGAATATTCACGGATTCAATCTCTGCTACTTTGTTGCGTGAATGTGACTATGTGCGCCACTGACATTACACGTCTATGACAATCACAAGTGAATTCTATATAATATTATATTACAATATCTAGTAAATGATACGATAACATTATGCTATGTATTATTATATTTTATTTTATTATCACTGAAAGTGATTTTAGCGGGCTTTCTTCAGGTGCAACGCTAATGCAACGAAAATTAGCGATTGGTTGATCTGGGTCACGTGATCATCGTGGGGGGGCATGAGGTAGACCTCGAGTAGGAGTGGTGTTGTCTGGTACTGAGCGATCGCGTCTGTAATTTGTTTTGTATCGATTCAAATGTTTGCATAACAATACAATTTTATGGCAAAAATGTCGTCTTCATTTCCTAGTCAGAACAGTTGCCTTTCAGTGAGACGAATCGTACTGGAGTAGCAGTTTTTATTATATTATATTTAACATATTTTATTATTTATTAAATTATATATCACATATTATAGTAATGAGTAATCGTGAAAATGATCTTGAATATTTCACACAATGTTGCAAATAATTATTACGTCTTTAAACTTCAATTTGATACATGTATTATTTCATCCTATTAATCTCGTTTACAGAATCATAAAGATTCATTTCACAGCCAAATGTGACGTTAAACGACATCGAGTAATGTTTCGTTTTAAACAAAAACAGACTGCCAGAAGAAATCAAAGCGAAAAGAATAATGTAAGAAAATGGAGAGATGCGAGAAACATAAGAATGGAATGACGTGAGAAAATAAAAGTGGACAAAGAGAGATGAAAGAAACGAGGAACGTTTGTACACGGAAAGGCAAGATTAAAGGTAATTCTCCTCTCTTTGAACACCACGTGTTCAACCAGGCCAGTCCTTCAGGCCGAGTGGCGTAGGTTGTTATCGATTCGTAAATTATGATTCACGCATGGCTTGAACCCCGCGAGCCCACGAGTCGCGTGAGTAATGAGATTTGACTTTAACTCTTACTTTGGCTTTTAGTTTAAGAACCTCTGATATACTGGTACATATACTACCGGCGAGTTATATATATTGCACATATGTACGTGCAGGAAGTATTTAAATTTCCCTCGGTTTATCGCAATATTTAAATGAAGCGAATACCTGGTTCCGATAATTGCGGATATTAAATTATAGATATAGATATAGCTAACGGGTGTTGCGGATAACAAATCATCGGGAGCATATGGTTATCAGAAAATGGTAAATTGAGAACGACGAGAGTAAGAATATTGGAATTTCCGGTGAGATTAATTTAATTCTTCGTTTCATTTATATTGTTCCACGTATGAAATTGATATTCATGTCAATGTATAAATTGTTTACAAGTATATGAATTTTTCGGAATATTTACATCGTGTCACAAGTGATTTTTGAAATTATTTGAAAATTTTGTTGAATATTTATATCACTTCACGTGCAATCTACGAAATTAATATTTATGTAATATCGTAGTGTGTAGTAATATACATTTATATTTATTGTAATATTGTGATGCTTCTATTGTTATTTATATACAAATAGTATCCACTTTGCAAAAGACTCGAGTTGTCCATTAAACAAAAATTTTTTTGTGTTCGTAAATTCTACAAATTGCCTGTGAATTTTTATGTAATTTTTTACTTCTATATACACTATATATTTATTTAAAATTATTATGTTACAATTAAAAAAATTGAGCCTAAACATTTTCGTTCCTAAGCTCTACAACATTATAGCACGTACCTATATACTATTTTTCGATATTTCGTCCGTTTTTACATATTTCATTAGAGAAATATTTACAAATCACAGATATTCTAAAACAATTGTATTTAAGAAAATTAAAATTAAAGTCGAAATATGTATATATCGAAGTTTATTCAAGATAATTGTTTTAGATTAAAAGAATATTTGTTAAAAGTCTGAGACATTCGAGAACATATGTTGTAATCGTCGATGGTCGACAATATTTATCAAAATCAACGATCATTGTCAGTCAGTTTTCAAAATTAAAATTTTGTCCAAATTGTATATTCCGAGTGAATGAAAGTTTTATCGTATATTCGTGCAACTCTCAATAGTGTTAAAAACGTGCAGGAAATAAATCAGGAATATGGAAAAATGAATGTTTAAAGTTGAAATATTGTAAATATAATAAACAAACAAACATAAATATAAATATAAATAAAACGCTGTCCAGTAAGTAAACAAATATAAATAGTAAACGAATACTGCAAACTAAATAAACAGCTACACATGAACAAATAACCATTCCAACTGCTGTGAATTAGTACAAATAAAATATTTATCAATAATAATAATAATAATAATAATAATAATAATAATAATAATAATAATAATAATAAATGTGTCGTTAAACTAAAATAAATATTGTCAAATAAACGATATAAAACGTAACAAATGAAATACGAAATAGAATATAATATAAAATAACGATAAGATATAGGATAAATAAATAAACAAATAAAACGTTCAATTCAGCTATTGTAAAGTAAGCTGCGCCTAGGCGTGAAAATAATTTCCAAGACGTGAAAAATGTTCTTTGGAAACGTTTGCGGGAAAAAAGAAAGAGAAAAAAAAAAGAAAACCAGAGCGGCGCGAAACCGGAGATCGTTAAAAAGTTGGAGAACACTGAAAGCACAACTATCAACAGCAAAGGAACATTTTTTCGCAAAGGAACGCGCCGTTCTTTCGCCGAGTTCGCGGAATTTCTTCCCCTTAATTACTAAACGTGACGTTCAATTAATGCGCGACGATAATCATTTCGCTAAAATTCTCGCGATTGTGACGAGATCTTTCTCACGATCTTAATCATAACGCTTATTTATCAAGGAAATTCATTTCCCCATTTAGCAGCCATCGAAAAGTGTCCCATTCCAATTTAACGAGAAACGTAAATGAACGAGCAACTGAAAAGCTGAGTTCTCGTCGGCTTGTGACGTTTATGCGATGAAATTTCTATTAAAATTTCATATATAAAAAAAAAAAAAAATTTCTATGAAAAAAAATCGCGTTATTTGATCGACAATAAATCGGCAAAAGTGCGCTTTTCAAATATAAATCTACGAATTTTTCCCGAATCGAATGGATTTCTTCTTTTTTTTTTTTTTTTTTTTTTTTTTTCGACGACTTTCTGCATTTGCTCGATTGATATAGTAGAATATCCGATATATAAGGTTTAGGTTTAGGTTAGGTTAGGTGTAATGTTCTTTTTTTTTTGTCGGCGACTTTTTCGCATTTGCTCGATCGATATAGTAGAATATCTGATATGCAAGGTTTAGGTTAGGTTAAGTTTAGGTTAGGTTAGGTGTAATGAATTTCTTTTTTTTTTTGTCGACAACTTTTCTGCATTTGCTCGATCGATATAATAAAAAATCTGATATGCAAAGTTCGTTTCAAGGAATAAACGCGCGGTATTTATTGATTTACGACCGCATCAATTCCCCGTGAAATTGCACCCGCCTCCGGATTCGAAACAAACGATCCCCGCGTAACAATCAATTATTTCTATTTATTTTCAACGCTCGGAGATTGATTCGAACAAAAACGAACGCGAAATTGATATTTCTTTTCTTTTTTTTTATTGCGCGCACTCGATTTTTTTTAATATTCAAGTGATTCGTGTACGCGCAATCGTGTAAAAATGGAAGCTCCGAGAGTGTTCCTAGTATTATTATTCGAATATTTATTGGAAATTATTATTATTATATTTTTATAATATGGATTATTATAGACATATGGACATTTATTATAGTAACCATTGTAGAATTTAACATTACATGAAAAATGACAATAAACATTTAATACTACTAAATATTCTAATGCTCAGTTTACTAAGCTTGTTTAAAAATCCAAAAATACATATCTAGTTAAACTATAAATAATGAACTGTTCATTATTGTCAATATTTCACTAAATATGTCGTTTCAAAATTCTATTATAATTTATTAATAAGAAAGAAGAAAAATTCGATTGAAATTTATTGTAATGTCTAAATTCGTTCTAAATATATCGTTTCAAAATTCCACTATAATTTATTGCAAAAATTCGATTGAAATTTATTGCAATCTAAATTCAGAGGAAATGTTCAAATTCATTTCTTTCTCATACATATTCAGTGAAATATATACCTGGAACGGTATATTTCCGATATTAACGAAACTCTTGGCAGCCAGTTTTACGTCAATAACTCAGTTACATAACAACAGGAATTCGCAAAATCGATCTAACCTTTAAACTTTATTGTACCCTGCACCGTGGTCGAAAATTACCACCGAAACTGTATCTCACTGTGTCAGAATATAAAGCCAAAAGTCTACATATGCATATTCGATGCTTGCGGAAGAGTTTTTACGAATACATTACGCGTGAAATTTTCGAAGAGGAACATAATTGAATAAATGGAACTGAAATGGAAGAAAATTTTTTTTTTTTCTTCATACATTATATTATTATAATTAACACTATTTGATACAGTGGCAAATTTACAATTTTTCACCGGAGATTTTATACATTTGTGAGACTGTATTTTCAAAAATTTTGAAAACTTTGAAATCATTTTCACGAGTATAATTGAAGAACTGAAACCTAATTATTTCTTCGGGATATTATTATAATTAATTTACGCTGGAACTACCAAACTGACTAAAGTCAAAATGCCTGAATTCTAATTATTCTAATTTGTAATTGGTGATAATAATCATACTAATAATGATAAATAATAGTAATAATAATTTATGATAATTTATAATTTTCCTGTTCCAAACACTTTAATTTCTCAGCTACGAATTTTATACTTCAGTCGCATCATACTGTTGTTGTGGATGTTTTATATATTTCTGCATATTATCGTGTGTATTCCATCTTCGAATTTTCCATAAACACGTACAAATGCGTGGGAATTTGAATAAATTTAGAATGAGAATGCAACTATACGTTATGAAATGATAAAATTACGAATAGTTGTGTAAAACATGAAAAAGTATAAAATCATAGAATTATGACACTATAGAATAGTAGAATTACATTAAAGTAATATACCGAATATAAATATATATATTATATTAAGATAGTGCGCCGAATATAACGATAACTGTAAAATTATAGCGATAACAGTAATAGTTATCCTGGAAATAACAATGAATTATAAATTTAAAAATTAAATCTGAAGTAAATTTACAAATTTATAATAACAACAACGTATATAAATACATATGTAAAATGTAAGTATACCTGTACATGTATAAACAAATATATTTAACATCTCGACATCATCATCAATTTCAATTAATCTGACACCTAATCCAACGATAACAAACAACAATACGAGGAGCCTAATTGCAAGATCAAACGAGACTGTATAACCTTCAAATTATGCGTTTCGTGCTTCATCTCCTTTTACGTTGCTACAATTACGGTAGCAAGTAGTTTGCTCGTTGTTATTCCCGGAATATTTATCTTGCTTTTGAAAGCAGTTTCGACAAATGAACCAGACGACCCAGAGTGGTAGCTGAAGTGGCAGACCGAAAAACTAAACGCAAAGAAGGTTAAGTAAGCCTGAAGAGAGCACACAAAAAGAAATTAGACCTTTTTAGAATTACAACAATGTATGGACGCAAACACGGGGCATCGTTAGACGAAGACTCCTGTGAAACGTCCGATTTAATTGAATAATCAAAATACGTACATTGTTATTATCCGTAATTTAACTACTGGATTGCTATACATATATTTATGCATGTTCGTACTTTGGATAGATGATAATTAAACATAATGGACATTGACACATAATTGAGATATTTTCGTTTCACTTTTTCGTATTCTCGCATTTCTTTTCGTATATTATCACTGAAAGTGATTTTAGCGGGGGTAACCCAGAAAATCGGACCTCTCTCTTTAGATGCAACGCTGATGCAACGAAAATTAGCGATTGGTTGATTTGGGTCACGTGATTCGTGAGGGAGCAGTAGTTGTACATGATAAATATTAAATATTAAATAAAATTAACAAAATAAAAAAATCAAATGATTAAATGTATGATAATAATCAAAATAGTGGTAAATAAAAGTACGTGAAATTCTTTCTCACGCATCAAACATTTTGGACATTTTATAATGTATGTATATTTCTATGCGTATAATTTCGCATAAATGGATAGAAAAATCTACAATATAATCTAATAATATTTATTAGCTGTCAATTCGAAATTGAAAGCCAAGCGAGTACGATCGTAATTTGATTAATATTATATTCAAGGAAAACACTCTGACTGAAAGAAATTCTTATATTTCTAAAGTATTAAAAAAGAAATAGTAAATATTTAATAGACAAAATAACTTCATTAGATATACGAAAGAGAAACATTTTTCTTTCGGAGAATTTACAATCTATTTATTACAACGTAACATCTATTAGATTTATCGCGTGAAAATTTGATTAACATTACAATATTCAAGAAAAATAAACACTGGCTGACTGAATATAACATTTTTAGAATATTGAAAAAGAAATAGTAAATATCTAATGAACAGCACAGAGTAACTTCGCTACGTACACAGGAAATATTTAACTTTCAAATTGAGTTTTGTCGCTGAGGACTCTTCCGTTGAAAGGTACAATTCGAACTGGGAACGACGCTCCGTGCCTGCTGACTTTCAATTTCTCGTTCTCTCTTCGACAATCAAAACACGTGATCTACATAAAAGAACCAGGGAACTTTCCACGCTCGTCCGTTCGACTGGACTTTCGTGACAATGTAAATTTCGAAAGACTCTGCCCAGGGGACCATCCGAGAATAGTAAAATTTTAATAACGAAACTTTCCGCGCGAGATATTCGGTGTGGATGCCACAATTAGCAAACGCGATGGGATAAGAACAAAAGAAATAGTTCCCCTATCTCGTCGAATTTTTCGTTTCACTGTCACTGATCAGATTTGCCATTCGAAGTTCGACAAAATGGCGAAGAAAAGATCCTGTACAGCAAGTTTTAAGAGGAGACTTCGATCTTCAAGACCGTGATAGATTTAAACGCGAAAAAAACATTTCGATATGTCTCCAGGGAGATTATTTTTATAATTTTTATAATTTTCGAGAACGAAAATAGTCTCACTTGAAAAAAAAAAAACTAACGCAGAGATGTCAAAGTGGAGACTTTAAAGTGAGTATCTGAACTGTTGCGCCACTTTTTCTTATCGCTAAAAGTGACTTTAGCGGGGGTAACCCAGAAAATCGGGCCTCTTCAGGTGCAATGCTAATGCAACGAAAATTTGCGATTGATTGATTTGGGTCACGTGATTCGTGAGGGGGCGTGGGGTAGACCTCGAGTAGAAGTGGCGTTGTCTGGTACTGAGTGATCGCGCCCGTAATTTATTTTGTCATCGATTCAAATGTTTGCATGTCAATAAAATTTCATGGCAAAAGAGTCGTCTTCATTTCCTAGTCAGAACAGTTGCTTCTGGGCCTTTCACTTTGAACAAAGATCAAAATGTAGAGAATTTTCCATCGTGCGTCCACCTCTGCGCATAACGTGCATAAACTTGAACCGCTGAACGCTTTGATGCACTAGCGAGAGGTGTGGCTGGCACGTGAACGTCGTCGCGAATTACATACGCCGAGGTGTACGTCCGTCACCATCTCGCTTTGCATTCTCTTCTCGGAGCAGTAACAAGAGTAGATGGTCTCGCTGTACGGGAGCTCCGGCTGTCGATTCGGATTGCACGCTCTTGCACAGAAATCGAGTCGTGCGCCCCAGCCCGACGGTTATTAACGCCCGACAGTTTATGTCAACGTCCAGGTGACTTTATTCGTCGACGGTTCAGTTAATTCAAGTAGACTGGACCCGTTAAGTCAATCGAACGCGACACATTATCGTTAATTGCAGCATCAAATTCTGATTCTATTTCTTGAAATTCCAAACAATTCAAAGATATTTCTTTCTTTTTTTTTTATCGTTATTGCGTTCTGTAATTTTTATACGTATTTGCAACTGTTTATGAATATTTATATCCATGTAATTACGTGCAATGATACATTATACACATACAGGGTGGATCAATTAAATCAGAGGCCGTGGAAATTGGCTCTGTTTGTTCTGCTTCATCTTCTCTATCTTCCTTTAGCAGTTACAGTAAAAAAAAAACATATATATCCAATGCGAGTATTGTAGCCGCAACGCAGTGTAAAGATCGGTGTAGTGGAGGGGATGGCGCTAGCGATCAGAAAAGTGGGGGGTAAGAGCCACATGCGGTCCACCGCCAGTTAGCCACCTCTGTAACTAATTGCAAGTTAACTGAACGCGACGTTTCATCATTAATTATCAATTTGCAGCATTAAATTCTACTCTCTGTTATCAAATTCTGATTCTGTTTTCTTAAAATTATTGATTGTTCTGTAATTTTTATATATATCTATCTATAATTATTTATCATAGATATTTGTGTCTACATAATTATATATATAATGATAAATTCATACGACTAAAAGAGTCGTATGAAAATTTAATCCATTTGAATTTAATTGGCATATGAATGCAACAATAAATACAATTGTGAGATTAAATATTAAAATGTACTAAAATAAAATATAGTATAAAATATAATAACTATAAAAACTATAATAAAATATGGTATGAAATACAAATATACATATATATGCAAGTGTGAAAGTAATTTTCTTGTATTTTATCAACGCAATGAAAAATTGAGAAATGAACCACACTTCACAATTTGTTACGTAAAAAACACGAGAATGGTCGTCAAGATTTAACAAATTTTCATCAAAGTTTTAAAATTCGAAGAAAATGGGTAAGGATGAATAAGATATGACTGACTACAGGTACAAGAAACAGATTTTCCCCAGGGGCGGACGTGATTCATTTATTAAACAACTTTGAATAAGAAATTCAAAGAGGGAAGGAATAAAGATTTATTAAGAGAAGAGGAAAAAAAGATAGTTCACGAGGAGAAAAGAGGTTGAGAAATGTATTCTATTACAGGAACAAAAATAACTCTGTTTATAACGAAATTTTGTAAGGATTCATTAATTAGGTACTGAAATGCGGATTTTTACGCAAATTTGTATAAATTTCTCAGAAGCAGAGTCTAGAATATTGTTAATGCAAAATATGATACAAAGTGAAGAAACAAAATAAAATAATAAAAAGATATATAACATATATACACAAATATAATATATAATACAATACATATGTGCATTATTATAATCGTTACTTATTTTTAATATGTTAATTAATTTTTTTTTTTTACTTCATTTTATATATTATTATATTATATCCATATAAATATATAATTTCAATTACATATTTCCTTCCAAATATATAATTAAATGTTTCTTCAATCAACAAATCAAATATATACAATGTTTTCCCCTCTTTCAAATACTATTTTATTCATAACATTACGTTAACAAATAATAACAAACACGTGGTGTAGAAAAAAAAAATTCTAGTATCTAATTAATTTATGTATTTATTTTAATATTATCTGATTTATACTACAATTTCTCTCATCCTTTTTTCCTATGAATGATACAATTTTATGAAACAGTTATACATAAATGTATCAAAAATGGGAAATGTATTTTTTATGTAGCAAATATGAAGTGATAGCCACGTAAAATTCGATCGATACAACCTACGTCAATCGTGTACTTATTATAATCTAAAACGATATTAGGCTCCTCGGTGTATGTATTGTGATATAGCGTGACCAATTTTAATACACTTCGCCAAACAGGAAGTATGCATAGTAACAACCCGAATAAATTTCCAGTGATTTATGCCTCGCCCGATGCATGTGAGGTATGATAAAGGAAAAGAAATTTAGTGTATCAACAGAGCAAAATTAGAAATAATTATCGCGTTTACATTATACAATACAATAATAATTATTATAATATATTTTAATTTCAACATTCGTTCGTAGATATTAAAATTGTATTATTTAATGTAATTACTAATTGTGATACTATATATATGATGATAAATAAATTATCAATTATAATTATTTTACATGTCTAACTTTACATAAATATTTTATACTACTGTATCAAACATGTGTCAAATTTAATATGTATCAATGTATTTTATATGTATCAGTATCGTATCAAATTTATGTTGATTGAGTATTATTTATTTAATTATTATTTAATAATAATTGTGTGATAATTGTAAGACAGAATAATATTAGAAACAATTATTAAAAAGGTTTTGAATGGACTGAAGTTTAAAATAAAGAATTTAAAATGAAGATTTCTTTTACCTATTAAAGATCATAAAATAACGAGTATTCTATTTTAGATATTTTAGATATTTTTAATATTAAACACGTTTATGCGTTCAGGTGCAAATTATACAATAATCTGGAACTAATTTATTTAACACGGAGAAATACATCGTCTTTATCTTTTTCTAAGACTAATTTGTAAAAAAACTGACGTAACAGTATATTATTTCAATTTAATACAACTACTGCCATTTTTTCAAATTTCAGGAATAACTCGCGAAAAACAAAAAAAAGTGAAACGCGAATAACGCATAAGTTAACCGAAATGACTCGTTGCAACAGTCGCAGTTGTTTCTCATTTCCGCTGGAAACGAATGCATTATTAATTCCGTGAAAATTCGCGATCGGAAGGGAACGAACCAAGAGAAAAATGCCAGCGACAATAACGGGTCGAGGAGAGGGTTATTGAAAATAATTCGCGGCGAACAGCGAACGGGAGATAGTATTTTAAATGAAACTAAGTCGGTCTGCCATTATTCGTCACTTGACCCAGATAGGGAGAGTAAAGAAAATGGACAAATGGGCTCCGCGCGAGTTAAACGATGTGCAGAAGCCACGACGAATGGAGCCATCTCGTTACTCTCGTATTTTTCATGCGCACATTTTATTCTTTGTCATTTTTGCTCTCTTTTTCTTTCTAAAGGGTAAATAGTTCCATGATAACGAAGCTGCAAAAACATCGTTCCAAGATTTGTTTTTTTCTTTAATACGGATCTTTTGTAAATGCACGTATATAAAATTATACAGTAGAAAGCGTGTAACGCTGGATGAATTAGTACGAATGTTTCACGTTGTACGTTTTT
The DNA here is from genome assembly GCA_032399605.1 of Melipona beecheii. NCBI lineage: Eukaryota > Metazoa > Arthropoda > Insecta > Hymenoptera > Apidae > Melipona > Melipona beecheii. The sequence continues at coordinate 3,399,987 of JAUCMO010000504.1, read as the reverse complement.
CAAATATACGTATGGACATTTCTGTGTTTAATTTTAAATGTCTACCTACGTTTTCAGTTACATTAAACTAACGTATCCGTGTGAAGTGTTAATTGAAAGTACAGAACAGTGTAATGACTTTGAATAAATTTTCTTGTAAATACGTATAATTTTAAATGTTTACATGAAGACTATTGAGTGAAACGTTATAATGATTATAAATTGTAATTGAATTTTTTTATAAATATATTCTTATCTTCAATTTCAAATACGAATACGAATTTTAAGTATTAAATTGATACGTAGATTGCAACGATTAAAATTGAAATGAAACATTACGAATACTTTGTGATACTTTAAACGTAGGATATTTTTTGTAAACGTAGGATATTTACAAAATATATGTTCATTTAGAATTAATTCGTCAATCAGTTTTATCTGGGTGTCTGCGTATTTCAAAAAACGATTTTATTAAAAAAAATTTATATCGAGTTACAAAATAATTTATTATTTTCTATTCCTATCGTTCCTCTCATTTCACTTGAACAACCGTCTCATTTTTTACAGTTTCAAAACTAAAAAAATATAAAAAATATAGTATAAAATATTTATCCACATAGTTATTAATTATTAAATATAATATTTGATCATAAACAGAATATTAACATTCGAGCAATAATAAACGTGTGTTGCCATGTGATAAAACGAAGATGTTAAAATAAAATAAAAATATCACGTTCCAGACATTATCGTATCCCCTCCTATTTACCAAATCCCCCTTTCATCCGATTTATTTTCTCATTATCAAGACCACTCGAGCCAATTGAATAGTTCAACATGTTACAGGTCAGTCGTTTCTCAAGTGGCTCTAATTGTAAGTGATTTAAGCTATTGCTGAAACTATATTAAGCAAGTTCTCCGAAATCCCAGTTCGACCCTTCGACCATTTTCTCTTTCTTTATTTTTTTTTTCTTTTTCTTTTCCTCTTTTTTGTTTCCAAGCTTGCACGAACAATCGAACCTACTTCACGTTCAATTTCAAGTCGAGTTATTCGGCTTGGTTTTCATATTTTAAAAACCCCAGCGTTCCGCCGCGCTTTAAAATGGCCACTTTAACTTCTACAATACTTCGGCCCTCGACCACCGCGGCGCCAGATTTCCACTGAAACGCGCCGAAACGATAATTCGATTTTGTTGTTAATCGATGGATTTTATTTCACGTTTTACAACGCGCGGCGTGCCGAGCAATTAGTCAATGGAAACGTTTGAACGACTGTTTGTTTGTTTGTTCGAGAAATGCGCACTGTGCGACGTTTTTGGAAACGATCATCCGTCGCGTTTGTTTCGACTGTGTGTATTTTTACACAGTATTATTCACGACACGTTTTTTTAAATGTTACAAGAATCAGTCCGTTGCAGATCGAGCAGTATAATTAATTTTACTTTGCGAGCGAACACCCCCGGATCTGAGAATTGAGAAAATTGGGAAACTTTGGGGGTAAGTGGACCAAGTACGGAAGATTACGTAATTTTCTTTTGATTACGAGATTTTTTTTCTCTCCTACAGAGAGTCGTTCTAAGAGAATGGAATTTTCAATTTTATGTAAATGAGTAAAGAAGAAATATTTTTCGAGGCAAAAATCGATGCTTCGACTCTTTCGAAAACGAAAAATTTTATCCCACACTTCTTAGTTAGTTTTGCACGTGGGATAATCCTCTGTTAATTATTCTTTCCTCTCGCGTTTGAAATTCAAACATACTTGACGAATTCGAGTTGATTTTCTCGAAAACGAGGCCCCGAGTCGAACGATTCTATTTTTTCAAACTCTATATTCTTCTCTCGTTCATAGCTCGCGGACTTTTACGAAAATTCATATTTCTATTATTTCATATTTTTCACGTTCCTCGTACTTTTACGAAAAACACGAATATTTTTCCAAGAATATAACAAAGAAAACTAAAAATTGTTTTATTATAAACTAATTATAATTATATTATAACTATTGTTTTACTATAAACTATAGTTATATAATAAACTATATTTATATTAGTCTGTTACAATTTAACTAATACCTTTGAAAACTGATTTTGGTTTAACTAATTTTTAAAAGTAACATTTTTAATATATAATTTGTTACAAACCAAAAATTGCCAATCATAAGGATTGCCCGATCCGCAGTCTACTTATTCCTACGCGAGCCAGCAAAATATCGAAAATCGACACTTGTCGAGAAACAAAAAGTAGGTGAGAACTGACGCACAAGGGACTCTCGAGGAAATTCGACTCCTCCCCCGTCCAATTTCTGCAATAACTTCGCCTCGTCGACGGTCGAAACAAAATACATAATCGTTCTCTCTCGCTTAAATCAACCTGGTTTGCTCCGCGCCGGGGGCGCACTGATCCCATTACGTCGCGGAAGAAAATCGAACCAGGCCGAACACCCGAAAAAAAAACGATCAATACAAATTCAACTATGCTCGAACAAACCGTCCCTCTCTCTCCAGCCGCTGCCTCGTCCAACAAAATCCTCGACCAACCGCCCCCCTCCCCCTTTTTCAAACGATCCGGAGTAGTCCATCCACGCTCTCGCTCGAAACTGTTTCATTTACACACGGGTGTGCTTCGCTTCGATCGATCCACGGTCTGTTTTCTTTCTTTTCTCTTCTTTCTTTCTCTTTTTTTTCGCCCCTCCCCCCCCTTCTCTGCCTACACCATTGCTCTGCTTTTCGCTTCGAACGCCCCGGAACGATCTCATCTCGCAATCGGCGGCGGTGGCGGTGGTGTGTGGCAGGCAGCCACGTTTCAACGAGGGCTTTTACCGATCTCTCTCTTCTCCACCAATTCTCGGCCCGTCAAACGAAACGAGAGCCGAGAGCCGGCACTCCGGATTCTCTTTTCTATTCCGCGTTTCTCCGCTCATCGTTTCAGCTGGATACAGCCAGGCCACGTGTGGCGGTTGTGTTCGTGCTGTCAGACAGCCTGCCACGGCCTTTTTCGATCGTATCGATGACAAACGATATTTGACAGGGACGAGAGGAGGGTGCGATCGCGCGGCTGGCAATATCCTCCGGTGGGGGGGAGAGGGAGTGGTGGGGAGGGGAGGACGGCTGGCGTGTCACAGCACGTTTCACTCCGTTCGTCTTTGTGGGTTTGTTGAACTTTTCCGGGGGGACGAGAAACATTTTTTTAAATTCAACTACGTCCTTTTTATTTCCATTTTCAAATTCAATTTCATTTTCAACTTCGATATTCAACCTGAGATATTCGAGATATTCTTCTTCTTTTTTTTCTCGTTATTTAAATTCGCGACAAATAACTTGTACGGTTTATCAGCGACTTGGAACTTAAATCTTGCAATTTATTTTTGAAAGGTTAGACCAAGGTTTTGGAAAGTGTATCAGTTTAAAGCAAACACCTTTTTAGATTGTCAGTCGAACAAAAGAGTACATCGGATATTTCGGAAAGAAAGGAAGATTGAAAATTTAAAGAGATACAAGCCTCGCGCGACGATAGTTTAGTTAAAGCGCCGGTTAAATCTCTACGGTTCAAAACCTCTAAACTTCACGTTTCGAGCGTGGGCGGCCAATTATCCGGCGCTTAAAAAAATACAAGCCGGAGAATTCGAGCTCGATCGTTAATATCGCGCCAACTATTGGCGCTCCACTTCGAAAAGGAGTTTCCAGCTGCTCGACCAACTTCCCTGCAAACTGTCAGAAGCGCTCGTTAAACACTCGCAACCGTCAGGACCAGTTTCTTCGCTTTCACGGATTTGAGAATAAATTTGAAAATACAATACGATATACTTTATACGTTGTATTATTTATATTATTTTATACCGTATATTTATATAATATGAAGACATTAATTTACGATTGATAGGTAAATATTCATTAATTTTATCTATACGTACATAAAATATTAATTTTAAGTTCTCCTTTTGCAAAAGTACATATTTTAAAAAAATATATATTGTCTTCTTAATACGTTATCTTATATTTTTGGAGATAAGATAATATGTATATATATTTGAAAACAATTAATAATATTTTTATGCATGCATGAATAAAATGAATGAAACTGTATACCTGCATGTACTCGAGAGAGCAAAAGATAAATACATACATACTTCCGGCAGAGAATTTTCAATGTCCGAAAATATTCAAAAATCTTTGGGTTGAAATCCTCGAAGTCAATAAAATACTGTATTCGTTTAAATTGCATGAAAAAATACAATTTGACTCGCGAGAGATTTCAACGTTTTTCAATACAAACGCTCGATCGAAAATTTTGCGTCAGATATCAGAGTTGGGCATATTTTATTCGAACAAATAACGAATAAATCTGTCAAATTTATTCGTAAAAAAACGTATAACGATTTTGTTCGAGGAAAAATTATTCGTCATTTACGAATAACGATTTTACTCGAACAAAGCTTACTCGAACACACAGTTTGGCATTATTCGAATAAAATTTTATTCGAAGAATTTATTTTAACGAATAATGCCCAACTCTGTCAGATATGTATATTGTACAACAATTACAATCATATATAACAACATAATTACTGCAAATTATGTACAAATAAAACAATAAAACAATATTAAACATTGATCACCCTCGTCGATTACAACCTTGTAACAATTTTGTAAAACCAAAATTTCGTCCTTCCCCCTTTAAATTTTCTTCGCCCTTCTGAGTATACAAATAAAAGCTTATTTGACTACGATCTGCCGTCAAGGAAAAGAAAGAGAAAAAAGCGAACGAAAGAAAGAAAGAAACGCAGGGAAAAGAGCATTTTTTCTTCTCTATCCCGGGTAAGGAGAGGAGAGAGAGCAAGATTCGAGAGCAGAGCAGTCTCCTTTGACACGCGGCCCGGGAGCGCAGCCCTTTAAAGCTGATTAGCCGATGTTTTATATAAGACTCGATCTAAGTGGATTTACTTAATGCACTTAAAGCGAATCTGACCGCAGCCTTAAGGAGCTTCGGCCACACGCGACACACGCCGCACGGGACTCGGGAGTTTTTCAGACGACGCTGACGCACCGAAACCGCGGCCTCTCGTTCCCTTTTTCTTCAGATGCTCTACGAGCGAGCGGTCGTTCTCTCTCAGAGACGTCGATGGCCGCCGGAAGCCCTGGCCGAGGCCGTGCGCGACACCCTCGCTTCCGGGGTAGCGCGAAAAATGGCGGTGCCTCGGTAATGGCGGAACTTGGATTTCGAAACGAACTCTGTCAACGTGTAGCAAGTTATAGTTGTAAATTTAGTTACGAACACAACTACACAACTGCTCACAAAAATTAGGGGATACATTTCGAAATCAATACGAAGCAATAAAAAAACTGCACGACTTGTACCCCAGTACGATTCGTCTCACTGAAAGGCCTAGAACTGTTCTGATTAGGAAACGAAGACGACTTTTTTGCCATAAAATTTTATTGATACGCAAACATTTGAATCGATACAAAACAAATTACAGGCGCGATCGCTCAGTATCAGACTCCTACTCGAGTTCTAACCCACGGCTCCTCACGAATCACGTGACCCAAATCAACCAATCGCAAATTTTCGTTGAATTTGCGTTGCACCTGAAGAGGTCTGATTTTCTGGGTTACCCCCCGCTAAAATCACTTTCAGTGATAATGAAAGATTTGATTTTTTTTTTTTATTAAATGAAAACATCAGAAAATATTACGTTGTTTGCTTTTCTGATGTTCCTGTTTGATAAAAAAGAAATCAAATACTTCGTATTCATTTTGAAATGTCTCCTAATTTTTGTGAGCAGTATATAATCCGTAACTTTTGCTCAAGTCGACGAATGCCAAGTAGCATGAAAATAATTTCTTTGATGAATTTTAGAAAGTTCAGTTTCTAAAGCTTTTCCCAATTTTCATAGTTGTTAATACAGGACCAGAGAAACAAAGTGACAAACAAATGATATTTTTTGGGATTCGTCGTTTCATTATTTGTCAGAATTTCGTCAAATATAGCTTTGCCTAAAATTTTCCCAAATCACTGTTTTTTTTCAAAAATATTTTTCAAAATGGCTAATATAAAACCAGAGAAACAAACTGACAACGATATTTCTTGGAATTCGTTATTTCATTATTTGTTAGACGTTCGTGTTGAATTATTCCCGCCCAATCTAACAAGACATAACAGGACCTCGTAGAGCTTTCTATCGATTAACAGGAACGCCAGGTATTCTTCGAACAATCCCGATGTACATCGAAAACACACTCCATAATAGAAACTCAACTACCAATAACATTACAGACGCTTGCGTTTCCGTAATATCAAAATGTTATCGGTAATTCGGTGTATCGATAATATTGTTAAAGTATCGATAATTCGAATGTAATTGAACGTACGATATACACACACGTACCTGCGTAACGTACCTATATATATATGTACATGTACATGACATGCAGACGCATTTACGCTGGCATCGAATAGCCGTATTTTGTAGTTGAAAATTCATTTGAGTGTTCGACAGTGTGATATTAAATTATTGGCCAGATGAAACGGTCAAATTTTCAATTGCAGCTCCTTCGAAACGATATTAATGGATAATTTTGTACTCATCGTGCTCGACGCCATTTTGATTATTCTTGATATTTGATATTTGATTTTGATTATTCTGTTCATATCTTTAATGTCTTTAATTATTATTTTCTCGATCATTCATCATTTTTCATGTTTGCACTTCTCTCGGTCTAAATTAATTAACGTGCAATAGGTAGTCAAAAGAAAGTCTGAAGAGTTTAAAAGGAATAAAAACAAAAAATAAAGGATTTATGCTAATAACGCAGTGTTTGTTGAGATTGTAACTCGCTCGAAATTCGTTTTAAAATAGAATATTTATTTGATCGGAGAAATGAAATGTTAATTCAGCGTCTAGAAATTTACTTTTGCTCGTAATATCGCGTAGCATCGAAAAATTCTTCTTGTCGGTAAAAAAAGTTTCTAGTTTATCTTCTCCCCGTTGAACAAAATATTCCTCGTTCCTTTGAAACAGAGAGTCGGCCAAAAGTTTCCTCCCGCCTGTTTCTTTCAACAAAACATCAAAATATAACAAAAAAACTAATTTTATTAATTAAACTCAAGTTAAATTAAAATTCAAGCGTGATTTTTTCATTATGTTTTGAAAATATCTGTAAAAGAAAAGAGATATATAATAATTTAAGAGGTACGTAATAAAAAAATTACGGATTTATTTCGGTGGAAAGTGACTTTTGGCCCATCCTGTATAAAAAAAATTAGAAATATTTTATAAGATTTAAATTATTTAAATATTTTATAAGATTGTTTCGCAATTAAAAATAACATTTAAGGATACGGAATGAAACTTTACTTAAACCGGCGATGCTGTGCATTTTGAAAATTTGCATCGAGACAGTAATGAGATGCCTTTATGGTTACCCTTGATACCTCGCGGTATTATTTCGACAATTAGATTACGAGAACAGCTGCGACTATACGTACAGCACAAACGAAAACTCATTAAGCAAACAACGTAATTAACGCATTCAGAGATACAAATACTCGAAAGAAATTCGCCGCTGAAAAGGCCAACGTGCTGCTTTCTGTATAATAAGTATTATGTATTGCAGACGTTTATGGAAATTTCTCTTTTTGCGAACACCGCAAGTAGTAGAGGCTTGCACCCGTAAGAAATTACTACACCTCTTTACGTATTAACGAAAGTGCAAAGCAATGACCGTTTTAACAAACTGTCGTTATTGCTATTGCACGTTTGATTAATATAACTATAACTTAACGCGTTTATCTGTGATTAATACAACTAACAATGGATTTTCATGCAAATTTCTATTTTTGTGAATGCAACTAAGAACTAAGTAAAGAGAGATTCGTCTCACGTATTAAAGTGTTACAAGGAGAATTATTCTTATATTATGTTATATTTAAATTTCTGCGATATAGTAGTGCATTAAGAAGAAAGAAACTTTTATTAGATTATTTCTATGCTATGTTTGGAAAATGCTGTTGGAAATGTTGGAATAATATCTAAAGCAGAATGATATAGAAAAATGTCTATAAAATTAACTGTCGCAACGTATAACAGTTGAACAAAAATTTCTATTCCTTCAGTTGCGACCCAAAAAATTTAAAAATTTAAAAATGCAAAGAAATGCTGCTTCATGAATGCAAAGCGGACGGATCAAAGCGCAAGAAAGAATATCGCGTGCGTTCTCTGTATTTTTACGGTAATATAAAAATATACGTGTGTCTAATTGCCACGATGTTCGCGCAGATCCATTTTTTTTCTACAAACAAAAATTTGTTTTAACCATTAAATCTGTGTACTGTGGATTTTCACATTATTTTTCTTGTTGTTGTTGTTGTTGTTGCTGCTGCTGCTAGAAGATTCTTTCGTACAAAGAGACTGAATAATTTTGTTGAATGTTACATTTTGCGTCAATCTGTCCATCGACAGGTTCAATTACATCTTATCGATATTTTAACAATATTAACGACATATCGACGAATATCAATAATGATACTAATACAATACTAATAGTGATAATATCTCATCGTTCATCTCGTTCATTAATGTCTCTTGTGAACATACATCGTCGTTAAAGATACTGATCATATTATCGATATACCGGTAATTTTCAATTTCACAATACATGTGAAATATATATATATGTATTTATATATATTATATTTTTATATATTTATATATATTTATATATATATATATATATATATAATGAAAATATAAATACATTAGAGTATTTATTACTATATACGTGATATATATATATATATATATAAGAAAAATTTCTGTATGAAATGTTACCTCATTCAACTTGTAGTTATATGAATTTAAAAGCGGTTCTATGTTTGTAATAGTTGAAAATAATTATTACATTGTCGCGTATATTTATTTATTATATCTTACTAAACTGTTACTGTTGTTAAATAATTATAAATGTAATTACATTTAATATTTGAAGAAGAATAATTTATTTTGTGCACAAATGATTAAGATGAAACAAGCGTTTAAATATTTTCGTTACTCACAAGAATTATAAGATATTTGTTGCAAAATTAATATGTGGCGTGATGAATAATCCTTTTGAGCATGTAATAACACTGAATATCGAAGCCAAAATTCTACCAACATCAAAACTAATGTTAAAATAAAATTATATTTAAATTTCCCGCAATTTTAGTAATTTTTATAATTTTTCTAAACCTGTTTCATACGACGCTTGTTATAATCCTCAGATAAAATTTCAAACTCTCAGCGAAGTAAATTTAAATTTCTCTAAATTAAAATTGAAATTAAATTGTCGTAAATCACTGAGAGATAGAACATTGCGCGACAGACACATTTCGAGTTACACGAAATAGGTCCTCCGTTCGCGACAAAGCGGGAAGAGAGGCAGCGAAGAAAATGTTCATCCTCGACGAGCAAGTTCCCGAAACTGCATTCGAATGCTGCAAGTCGAGTTATCGAAGTTCGAGCCTGCAGAAGCAGATCGTCTTCTACCACGACGAAATTCGCGACTGCTCCAGATTCGTATTCCACGAAAGTAACCGCGCGTATTGATTCATCCGCGAGGAATTCGAGCACTAGTAGCTTCCCATTATCCCGATATTCCACTATTCCGGACGTTCTGTTCCGCTCGGCGGAATATTTACCAGCGTAACAACAGACGCAGACCCGAAACTTTCTTCCGATAAATTGCTTCGTACTGTACGAATTTCACTCGCACGGTGAATTTATGTTAGAAGAATCGTTAGAAGAATTTGTGTGTTAGTTTATGCGAGAAGTTACCGAGCGAAGCGCTTGTCGATCTACGTACAACGAGAAATATTGGCACGCATTAGTTTTCTGATGATATTGTTACGAAATACCGAATCTGTTTCCAGAAATAGTACAAAAAACTGCACGACTTATACCCCAGTACGATTCGTTTCACTGAAAACCTCAGAACTGTTCTGATTAGGAAACGAAGATGACTTTTTTTACCATAAAATTTTATTGATATGCAAACATTTGAATCGATAGTACCAGACAACGCCACTCCTATTCGAGGTGTATCCCACGCCCCCTCACGAATCACGTAACCCAAATCAACCAATCGCTAATTTTCGTTGCATTAGCGTTGCACCTGGAACAGGCCCAATTTTCTGGCTTACTTCCGCTAAAATTACTTTCAGTGATAAAAAAAAGAGTGCAAGAATAACGAGTTTGTGCGATAATAATACGAGAAATGTAAAGATCCGAGAATTAAAAAAGTCGACACATTTTAGTGTACTTAATCTGCTAATTTAATGTTGCTGAGAAAAACTGCAAAATATTCCATTCTGGTTTCATTTAATTTCGTCAGCAACTTTCTATAATATTTAAGTCCGGAGACTGTAAAATTCTTGCGTTTAATGTTGTTAGAAAAATTGGTCAAATTCCCCCAACAATTTTTATTAATTAATTATATATATTTATCATTATCGTTTATATATATTTATATAATCGTTTCAATATACTTTTTACTATTTAATTTTCTTGTAATAAATTATCAATGATATAATTTATTATTACGTTAATAATATAATATCCTGCAATATTTCCATTATATTATATTACTATATATGTTTATTAGTATAAATATATTAATATTTGTAATAATATAATTTATTATTTATTTATTAATACATATAACAATATAATGTATAATATAAAATTAATATTACATAATATATAATAATATAATATCCTGCAATATTTCCATTTCACCACAATGACCAATACCTCCCCGAATCATTATACCGCCTCCTCTCCCGAGTCAACGACTCAGAAGTTGTTGCTCCTTTCGTAAATCACGACGATAGCCAACAGAAGTCATTTCCTACTCGCATAAACTGTTTCGTGTTTCTCTGCAAACTGCAAACGGCAGAGAGCTTATGCTCTTCTTGGTTTGACCAAAGTTCTCGCTGCGAATTTCGTTGTTTCAGATGTTTCACAATTCTTTAAAATAGTCGAACATTCCCGAACGTTTGTCGTAACTCCAGCTTTCTCTCGCAATTTGTCGAGCTCGAATTTGACGCATTATAGCACGTGCGTTTGTCCCGAGCTATTAAACACTGCGATCATCCATAATCATTGGGATCTTTTAGTAAATTCATCGTCACTTTACGATACTTTTCTGTTAACTACGTATCCCGTTTAACTGTTTTTATACACAGGATAATATTCCTCGTTTAATTAAATTCAATTTAATTAATTAAATTTGCTCCTCGTTCAATTAAATTTAACTTCGATATCGCGTGTATCTCAACGTGGATTCAATCTTCTCTCGCGATTCGTTATTACGTATGCCAATACGCACTTAACCGACCGTCACATTTCACACGAGTGTTACGCGTTCGATACGTTTCCGTACGACTGAGAAACGTAAATACTCGACCTGTCCTATCTTGTTCCCACGATATTTACATTTTCGTTTGTATCTCTTTGGGAGATCGCGTTTCGTTAATGACATTCAGCGTGTTACACGTACGTACGTACATCCACGTCCAAGCATACTGATGTAATAATCTGCGCATTCTCTCTACTTTACGATACATTCCTTCCTTCTTTTCTTTTATTTACAATCATTTCTCCTAGAGAAATACAAGTATATTAGAGTGATGTGATGCAATGTAACATGAAAGTGCAATTTATTGTTGCACGATGTTTGAATTTGCGTTGTTTGATGCGTGGATGAATGTTCCATAAGGTGGGCCAAAAATCACTTCCTACAAATTTGTAAATTATTTTAAAATAAATTTTACATCTTTTTTAATTTTTTTCTTTACATTTTGATGTTTAAAAAAAAATAGGTGGGAAGAAACTTTTGGTTCACTCTGTATTTTAACTGGATCTACCGTGTGGTTCGAGAGGCAATAATGTAAGAAATATGTATGCATGTTATATAGAGCGTGCTATCTTTTTGTACTTTTATGCTTTATTTTACATACAGGGTGTCCCATTTCAATCTATAAATGCAATTATCTCCCAATTGAACTATTCGTCGTTTAAAAAATACTTTTATTTTTTTTTCTGTTTTCAGAAAGGACAGTAATTTGTTATACTTACTGCTAGTTTGTCTCTAAATAGACACGTGTAGTAGATATAATAGAAGGTCACTACTATTTTTTTCAAGTATAATTACGTAATTCTTTTTGCATCGATCGATGCAGTAGGTCGTTCTCGTATAAAAAAAAATATTATAACCTTATATACCCACGTGTAAAATTCATGTCTGGGAGATATTTTTATATAAAATCTATGCAGAAAAACAGGAACCTCGTCCTCCGCGTATAATTTTATAAAATTAGATTCCACAATGAAGATTTTACGAAACAGGATTTTATCAAAATCAAAGTTAAAGTATCGCCTAAACTAACACAGGTTAATACATATTTACAGACGTAAAAAAAGAGATTCGTATCCCCTAGGGACAAACTAAGTTACAAACTGAATTACTGTCCTCTCTCGAAACAGAAAAAAAAATTCACTTTGGGACACTTTTTCAAACGACGACAAGCAGCTTCGAGGATAATTGCACTTATAGATTAAAACGCGACACCCTGTGTACATCTCACGTTCCACTGTATCAGTCAACGTTGAGTCGACGAAACACCGAAATTCAGGTCGTCACGCTGGCTGTTAATTTAGTAAGCACCAGTGGTGCAGCTACTTCGCGTCACCGTCTGTTAACCGAATGACCCTTGCCAGCACTCCGACGATTTATTAACACCGTATTGTTAAAACCACTTGAAAGCGTTCGCGGAGCAGAGCAGAAATCGACCGTTGTGTTGCACCGAAGGAGGATGGGAGGAGAGGGGGAGGGAGAGGCGAAAGATCGTCAGTTCCGTTTGCGTCGGTACAGCCAACCAGTTCGGGAAAACTAATAACCAAGCGAATCGACTTCCTCGACGCGGAATTATCGTCGGCCGTTAATCTTCGCGTCGGAGAATTATAAACGAAATTCGTTTACTACAGCTCTTTTTTCTCTTGTTCCCCAACGTGTTCCCGATCTCGAAATTTTTTATCACTGAAAGTGATTTTAGCGGGGGTAACCCAGAAAATCGGGCCTCTTCAGGTGCAACGCGAATGCAACGAAAATTAGCGATTGGTTGATTTGGATCACGTGATTCGTGAGGGGGCGTGGGGTAGACCTCGAGTAGGAGTGGCGTTGTCTGGTATTGAGCGATCGCGCCTGTAATTTATTTTGTCATCGATTCAAACGTTTGCATATCAATAAAATTTTTATTTTTTTGGCCATTATTACTCTATTGGCGAGTGTTTCGTTCGAACGAAATTCAGATTCTTCAATCTTTTTTTATTTAATAAATAAAATTTAATCTTATTAATCTCCTTATTAATATAATAATCGTTTTTTTTTATTAATTCTTGGACTTTTTTGTAACTTTTTATTTCTTGATTTAATTTTTATTAATTTCAGTACCTTGAACTACATAAAGTATATTGTCCATGGGAATAGAAAGTGAAACGTGGCGCCTGTTTGTTAAAAACGGAGGAGTCGAAACGGAAAAAGAAGAGAAAAATCGAAATATTAAAGTGTTGAAAACAATACTCAGTGTCAGAACAAAGACAAAAATTGCAGAGTTCTGAAACTGAGATGAGCATTTCGGTTTTATTTCAATACTTTGAACATTTTTTGAACTATTGAACATTCGACTATTTTCCTATTTTTCGCAAGATGTTTCTATCAAGAAGCAGTTTCACCGAAATTTTTATGCATTTTGTAATATTTCTATTTCTAATTCTAAATAATATTTTATAATATTAATATTTTCTATTTTTAATTCTTAATGATACATAAAAAAAATTGTAAGCTACTAAGAGCTCCTAACACAGACAAGATTTTAATACAAACTAATCTCTGATTGTAATTAACTGTCTTTCATGTTTAATTAAACGAACTATAATATCATTGTTGTAGAATGATTCTGTCACTCGTTCAGATTCTTAAACTTCTTATAACACAGAATTAAAAGATACGATTTTTAAAAAATACTGTAAAGTCAACCTCTGATTGTAAAATTTCAATTTTTGTTCTCAGTTAAACGAATCTTCATATCACGTTACAGAATTATTTTGTCATTTGAAGTGCTCTTTATAATTCAGATTCACGAGCTTGTTCACGCCACGATTCATATGTTATGTTAGTTACTAGTTCTTAAGATTCTTAAATTTCTTTTATATTACGATTCAAATATTGTACGACAGTTTAGTTCATAGTTCTCTAAAATTCACAATTCATTTCTATTTAACTGTAAAATAAATGTGCACAGTCTGGTAATATGTATCGTTCGAAGTCGACACTTTTTTACTTTGAATAAAAATTGATAATACTTTTATTCGAAACAATGTAAAATGCAGAGCACAAAACCTCTTGTTCTTGCAACATTTTCCAATTAAAAATACACGAAAAAATACACGATCAATGCAAACGATGGGGAGAGGGGGGAAACGACGTCGATCAGAAACGACGATTCTCGCGATTATTCAACCGTGAACGCGCAGACACAATGAACACAATCATGCGAGTGAATCGGCGAGCAATCAAGCACCTTTATAACTGCAGCGGATTAAAAAAAACCGATCGATTTTTGTTTCCTTTCGTCGTTGTTTTGGAATGTTTCACGACCGACGGACGAAATCACGGGTCGAAATTTGCCAAAAAAAATAACGGGCACGCGAATTTACATTTTTATTCGCTTTGGAAACTCGCGCGGGATAAAGTAACGAAAATATATCGTTCGTTAATTGCAGAAACAAACGACGAAATAAAGAACAAAACCAAAGGTTTTTTTTTTTTTAATTAAAAACTGTGTTATACCGCATGTGTGGACACTTTGAATTCTGCAAACTTTGCAAAGTTTTGTGGAGCGTGTACGGAATTTAAAATTTTATTTTTTCATAGTTACGATTCCCATAAAACAATGTGAATCGACTGAAAGAAATTGCAAATGAAACGATGATGTTAATCGCTCGATGACTGTAGAGATCTAAATCTTGAGTCATTTAGTAAAAATTAGTAAATTAGCAGAAATAAAAATTAGTAGATCAACAAAAAAAAATGAAAATTAGAAAATTAGTAAAAGTTATAATAAGTGCTCCGGATATTCCATATATTATCAGTGAAAGTGATTTTAGCGGAGGTAACTCAAAAAATCGGGCCTCTTCAGGTGCAACGCTAATGCAACGAAAATTTGCGATTGGTTGATTTGGGGCTACGTGATTCGCGAGGGGGCGTGGGGTAGACCTCGAGTAGGAGTGGCGTTGTCTGGTACTGAGCGATCGCGCCTGTAATTTGTTTTGTATCGATTCAAACGTTTGCATATCAATAAAATTTTATGGCAAAAAATTTGTCTTCATTTTTTCTGCATTCTGCGTTTATGTACACTCTTTCATTCTTCAATCACATTCACAAAAATCCATACACTTTCTCGCAACGCGAGAAAAGAAAATTGCAATGAAACTGTGAATTTAAGAGACAGAGTCAAACGACGTCATAAAAATTCGAAATAAGAATCGTTCGAACCGTCGAGAACGCGTACGCGCGTAGCTTCTGAACAACAAAACAAATGTTTGGAGAAATTCGAACTTTTCGAAATTTCAATTTTCATCGACGGCCGCGAATGAAATATTTGTTCCGTCCCTCTTTGCGATACTTTTTCGCAATACAAATTTTTCACTACAGAGGGAAAAACACGCGCATTAAATTCTAGGGAAGTAGAAACGAAACAACGTTCGTCAGAGCGTTTTCAATTTGTCAGTTTGATTCTTGAAATTTGATATGATTGATACGTAGCTGACTGGTGTTATAGATATTAATCGGGAGTTTCGAGAGGAAACCAGAGATCCACCGGGAAGGATCCATACTTCTTTTTTTAACTAAAAAATTCGTTCGTTTTTGGCAGAGCATCTTGGTCAATTAAAAAAGTTGTTCCGTATATTGTAGTTATATGTATCGTTATATATTCTATGTATTCGTGCATTCGAATAGGAAAAATAAAATTTTATACGCGACAGAGATCGTTTCGTCGAGTTTTCGCTCGTTGATCTTGAAACCATTTTTCTAACGACATCTCCGATATCTAGCGATGTTTCCAACAATCGTAAAAAAGAAGTACTAGTGCACGAAGATTTTTTAAATCTTTTATATTCGCCCAGATATGAATTTCTTCACGCGAAAGATCGTAGAAAAGTACTTTGATAAAATAGTTTTGAAAAATACAAGTTTTAACGCTAGATATAGTTAATAGTGCAAAGTACAAAGTTCCTTTAGTGAAATCGAAAATGAAGATATGTACATTTCTTGATCTTTTCCTCTGATGCATATTTATCTTTTTCGACAAAGATCTTTATTCATCTTCTCAGAATCTGTATAATTTTAACTAAATAAATAAATTGATATTAACCCTTTCATTTCGATATTATTTAAATTTTCATAATTGCATATAAACGAAAAATCAGCTACGTGACCATTTACTGCCACCATTTCAAATTACGAATTATTACTTGCTGATATAATTTAAATCTACAAAAACTGGCAAAACCATCAACATGATACATTAACAAAATCTGTTTCATAAACAGCTTACTACGTACATAAAAAGGTAACACAGTGCGCAGTGACAACTTCCAATAACGAGTTGTACAATAATAATACAAATAATGTAAAAATTCGAGAAAAACGGTTTTTTCGCAGTTCTATTATGTACTTGAACATAATATCAGACATTTTTAATGGTTTAACATTTTAACGGTCAAGTGCCACGTCGGTCACTGATGACCGACAGTAATATTTCCGATCAGGTTGCGTCGGTCTCTATATGACCGACGAAGCAAATTTGGCACACATGTATTAAAAATTGAAAAACTTTAAGATTACAGGGAAGAATAGTAGGTGAGTATTCCTTTTGCCGATATTTATATATATAAAATAAATATACAGTATAATAATGCAATAATAATTTTAATTGAAACAGTTTAGGCAAAGATGTGGTTTTCCTTTGCATCCATTACAGAATGTTGTAACTTTCTCAATATTAGTCACGTTTTTACTAACATTTCTTCTCAGCAATATTATATTTTCTTCGTAACAATTTTTACAAAATTTTCTGACTTGGAATGCTGGATATAATCGTACTGTGATCTTGCGTTTTGCTTACCGTAAAACGCGTAACCGAAAGGTACACACAACAAAGTACGCACAGCATTTAACTTTGTGTTAAACACAAGCTTTCTACATCATTTGATAACATTCCAATACTTACAGAATTATAATTTTTCTAACAACATCCTGTCCGCATTAAATGCAGATGAAGCACTGAAATTATACAAACTTGTCGATACTTTATTGACTCTTGAGTTTTTATTATTATTATTGCGTAACTCATTATTGGAAATTGTTGCTCTTTCACAATTTTGCAGTGCATGCACTATTTACGGAAACGTCTGATTTTGCCGATGTGTCATTTGTTTTCATATAGATGTCTATCAAGGCAACTATATGTGCCAATTCTTTTTTTTTTATCACTGAAAGTGATTTTAGATTTGGGGATAACCCAAAAAATCGAGCCTCTTCAGATGCAACGCTAATGCAACGAAAATTAGCGATTGGTTGATTTAGGTCATATGATTCGTGAGGGGGCGTGGGACAGACCTCGAGTAGTTATCTGGTACTGAGCGATCGCGCCTAATTTGTTTTGCATCGATTCAAATGTTTGCATATCAATAAAATTTTATGGCAAAAAAGTCGTTTTCATTTCCAAATGAGAACAGTTGTTTCTGGGCCTTTCAGTGAGACGAATCGTACTGGAGTACAAGTCGTGCAGTTTTTTTTTTCATTGCATTTCGAATATTCGACTGCAATATTTTCTGAATTTTTCGCAAATTGACGGAACAATGGCTCACTCGACTCGCTGTCTCTTAATAAAATCTATCTTTCAAAATCCGTCGCTCCAACCACTCTCAATTTAACGCGCGGAGCATTCCGATCAAAGCACCGCCCTATAAAATAAAGTGTAGCAATTCCCCATGAATTTACGACACGTGGGAATTTATCAAGCCAATGCTCCGAACGACGTGCCTGTTTCGCACACTCTTTTACCTTTTTCTCCCCCCTCCCCCTCCTCTTTTTAATTAACAAATTTTTCCACGAAATCGTTCGACACAGATTCGAACTGCCAGAGTTACACGGAGGTATTTTCATTTCGAGCCACTCAATCACACGTTTCTAAATTATCAGCCTGGGGAACTGATGCAGAATTCGGCGCGAGTAAATCATTTGCATTCACTTCCAGCCTCGATAATAACCGCTCGCTCGCTCTCTCTCTTTTGTGAGCGTTGATTTCGTTAGCGCAGATTAATATGCAATTTGATTAAAAGGAACGAGGGAAAAACAGAAAAATATATATATATATATATATATATACAGAGAGAGAGAGACAGAATAAAGAGTGAAAAAGAAAAATAGGGAAAGATGAAAAGAAAAAAATTGGAAATGGAGCAGAGCCATTTCCATTATTCGAATATTCTACTGCTTGGATTGAGTAATATGAAGTGTTATAAGAGAATCATAGTGATGAGTCATTCTTGTGTTTTGCGTTTATTATAAAGCCTTCAACACTTGAGAAACAGGATGAGACTCATCAGTGAAATACGTCACTCTCGTAAAATTATGTTTTGCGTTTACTGTAAAAGTCTTCGACACTTGAAAAATAAGCTGAGAGTAACAGTGAATTGAGTCAATCTTATAATCGATATTTCTCATAGTAAAATCATTGCGTTTACTATAGAGTCTAGAACCTTCAATACTTGAAAAACCAGCTGTGAGTAAAGTTATTTTTTGCGTTCACATTATAGAGTCTCAAACGCTTGAAAAATGTTTACTCGTCAAATCGTTCGAAAGTTAACATTTTATTTCACACTAAAAAAAACTACCGACGATTAGAACCTAAAATCAGAGACATGAAGATAAAAAAAAAACTGCGCGACTTGTACCCCAATACGACTCGTCCCACTGAAAGGCCCAGAAGCAACTGTTCTGACTAGGAAATGAAGACGACTTTTTTGCCATAAAATTTTATTGATATGCAAACATTTGAATCGATAGTACCAGACAACGCCACTCCTACTCGAAGTCTACCCCACGCTACCTCACGAATCACGTGACCCAAATGAACCAATTGCTAATTTTCGTTGCATTAGCGTTGCACCTGAAGAGGCCCGATTACTCCCGCTAAAATCACTTTAAGTGATAAAATCATGAATCTTTATAATACACATAAATAAAATACATAATCTTGTACAGTATTTCACATGTATTCACGTCTGTTATCATGTACAATTTCTAATAAAAATTACAGATTGGTCATTTTTATTTATTCTAGCGTTAAGCATGACTTATTGTAAATTACCGAAAGTAACGTGACTGAAAAAATTGCAATCATTCGCTTGTTTTTGCTGATTAATAAAGAAAAATAAACACAGAGACAGAGAGAGAGAGAGAGAGAAAAGAAAGAGAGAAGAAAAGATAGAGAAAATAAAGAAAAGAAAAATAGAGGGAGGTAGAAAACGGAAAGGAAGATAGCGGTGTGAAAGGTGACCCTAAAAGAATCTGCGTCAAAAATGAAAAATGCATTGAAACTCTTTCGTCCTCATTTACTCCGTGCTCCATTACCAGAGCATTTTCTCGTACGCCAGCATGGGGACAAGGAGCCGCATTTAAGCGGTGCAATATCTTTTTTTTCTCCTCTCTCTCTCTCTTCTTTTGCGTCTTCTTTCTCTTTTTATTCCGTAAAGACCGAGCTTTACGGTGGAAAAAAAAAAGAAAGAAACAAAATGGCACCGCGGAAAATGAGGAAACATCGAAAAGCACGGAAAAACCTTTAACTGTGCGTTTCAATCATGCGACAACCGGGCGTGATGTCTTTAGCTACGTGTTATACACGTGAATCTAGGTGAAGATCGTAATTGCGTTTTAGTGAAAAACGGTTGGATATCCAAAAGACCGATCCCCGGTTGCATTCACGAATTTTCGACGAAGTTTATATTCTGGCGATTTAAATCCGGAATTCAGGTGAAGTATTACGATTCAGGTACGTATTATAGTTGCTACCGGCAACTAATGAAATTTATTTCAACTGGGTGATTCGTGTCTAAACATTCGATTTATACATCCGAAAATATATAAATTGACAAATTGTCGAAAAAATATACAAATTATAACAATATTCACGCGTTAAGCGAGCAGTGCAATTTGTGTTACGTCTTCTACGTAAACTAACAATTTGAGAAAATAATCCAGCAGAATTATAATTTGCTTGACGATGTAAATGTAATAAAAATTTATGAACGATGAAACTTATTTCAATTGTTAATTGAAAAATTTAAACGTCTGAAACGTGTTGCAATTCATTAGTTTGCTCGTTTTTTGCAGAACTGTGAACTGACAATTCGAGGGAATATTCTAGCAAAATTTAATTGTAACTTATTCAACGATTTATAGTGCCAATTAATACAATTCAAATTATCTTGTGATTTAATTTAAAAAATGAAAAGGATAGTGTTACGATAAAATTTCCATTGAGAATTTATTTAGCATGCAATAGAACAAAAAGGCAAAAAAGAAAGAAACGAAGTAATCGCGTGATTGAAACTTGTGAGTTCAATCATTAAGAAACTTTTTAATAAATATATAAAAAAACACGTTAAAAAGTCACGTTTCGTTCGATTTATTCACTTTTCCCGTGTTACATTCTCAAAGCACTCTTCAGGATAAATTTATAAACAATAGAACAATTTATAATACACAATTTCTAACATATCATTTTGTAAAGAATAATAAAATATAAGCTGTCCATTAGATGATATTAAAAATTTGGTATACTAACTGAAAACGTTCATCTTGTACGAAGACAAAATGAAAGAATCTCCATCGTATTGATTGAAATTTTTACACTATCATTACTCGAGCACCTCTGTATAAATATCTGAAACATTGTTAACTCATACATTCTACCTACCCTTCAATTATAAACGACATAAATATTCATATTTTTTGTTTTCCACGAGAGGAACTTTTGAACCCAATACCTCATCAATCAATCACACATTAGCTGTACAATGAAATGTTAACATTACATCAAATTACATTACATCAAATTTTTATTCAATTTATTTACCAAGTTTTCTCAAAAAATATCCACATCGAAGGTATTGATTAGCATATTTCACGTACATTATGGATGAACTGTCAATTTCTCGAAACCGTAAGATCTCACAACTTACATGTCATGTAGACTGTTCTCTGTTTTCTAAAAAACTGCACGATTTGTATTCCAATACGATTCGTCTCACTGAAAGGCCCAAAAGCAACCATTGTGACTAGGAAATGAAGACTACTTTCTTGCCGTAAAATTTTATTGATTTTTATGCAAACATTTGAATCAATACAAAACAAATGGCAGGCGCGATCGCTCAGTTCAGACCAGACAGCGCCACTCTTACTCGAGATCTACCCCACGCCCCCTCGCGAATCACGTGACCCAAATCAACCAATCGCTAATTTTCGTTGCACCTGAAGAGGCCCGATTTTCTGGGTTACCCCCGCTAAAATCACTTTCAGTAATAATATATCATATTAAAATTTAATCACTGAACGCTATCAAAGTCTCGATTGAATCAACGAATTGAGATCCAAGATGGTTTCATTTCAATTATTTTCCATTTAAATTTATAAATACGCATTGAACCATATTACGAACGTTTATCTCAGTTAGCAAAGCTAATCAACGACATTGACAAAAAACTGAATAATCCATCTTACATAATATCCAAGACACGCACGGTGTTTCGAGTTTCACCAATTCAACTTCTGTTCGTTATATTTTGTGATCTTTGTTCGTTAATTAAACGTGGGGAGAGGAAAGGAACGACGGGGCACAGTAGTCGAGTCGGCGATCTTCCTTATTTCGTGTTCTACGGCGGAGCCTACGGTGCGAGTGGTACACTTCGCCGCTGCTACCAACTTTTCCATCTATTAGAAACGCGATTCTATTTCGCGGTAATGGCGAGGAACAAGTACGTAAATTGAACTGTCACGCGGAATTAACGTTAACGAGAAAATTGTTGGCAAATCCGTTTTGCGACTTACGTATTTGCAATCTCTTTGCTTTGTGCCCGTGTCTCGCCGGAGTTTTGCCTATGCCCGCTCGTGCGTGATAATTTGCGCATACACAAGGTTATACTCCCCGGGGATAGGTGCGCGCTTTGAAACGTTTTAAAAGCGAGCGCTTCCCTAAGGACCGTGCTGTGTACTTCTTTTTTCCCTCCCCTATCTCCTCCCTTCCCATTTTTCCCCGCTCTGGAGAAAAAGAACCACGCCGAAACTCGCGCGACGACGAACCAAACACTTTGCCAACTGAAATCTCAAGCGAAAATCTCGTTATCGAGGAAATTCGAGAGAAAATGTTCACACGTGAAACGAGCGAAGTGTTAGTCTTTCTAGACGATCGTCGGTGGCAACGTTGTCGGCCATGAGAACCGCGAATTACGAATTGCGTCGTTCGTAAGTTACGAAAACAGGTGAAGGAGCAGAAAACTGTTTTACCTTATCCGTTTTTTGAAATTTATTTATCCGTCGGGCGTTAAAAGAGATCGCATTCGTGCAATTTTGTATTTTCGTGAATTCACGTAAAGAAATGGAAATGAAAAGGAAAAGCAACTCTTTTGATCTTTCATGCGTTCTTGCGTGTTGCCTGCTTAAATTCCCGTAATGGGGAAGAGATGCAGTCAACTTCGTTTTTTATTGAGAAAATCTAGGGTGGTGAGGTGAGTCGGTAAAAAAGAGCAATTATCATCGAGTCATTGCGATGAACCGCGTAAAATTAACGGTTAACGACTAAAGTAGTCAAAACGACTGATTCGAGATTTTCCACAGGAATTTTATAAACGTACGTTCTAACGCGTTCTTGAAGATTTAAATAATTTCTTTTAAAACTGAAACTGGCTAAAGTAATCGAAATGACTGATTCGAGATTTTCCATAGGAATTTTATAAACACACGTTTTAATACGTTCTTGAAAAGATTTGAATAATTACATATTTTAAAACTTAAATATTCTAAGTGTTTAAAACTTAAATATTTTAAATATTCTGCTTGACCAGAATAGTCAAAATGACCGATTCGAAATTTTCCATAGGAATTTTATAAACGTACGTTTTAACGCGTTCTTGAAGATTTGAATAATTTTCTAAAAATCAACGATTAACACTGGAACGACTAGAGTAGTCAAAATGACCAATTCGAATCTTTTCACTACAAGTGTACAACGTTTTGATACGTTTTTTAAAATATTTGACAAAATGCTAATTTTTTTCCCCCCTTAAATTATATATATCCTCTGTCTCTCTCAATTTTCATTTTTCTCGTACTTAGATACTAACGTAACGTAATATTATTCTAACGATACGCTTGGCGTGGAGAAATCGTACGCCAGATACGTTAAAAAACGTAATCTCTGACGGTGAATCTAGGATCTCGCGAGACCGAGAGCCTCGATGGAAAAGAGGAATTAGGTATCGTCGCGTTACGATGCGTGACATTAACGATTAAAATAGCCAGGAAAGTAGCGAGGGCAGGATATCGTGCGACATACAACGTCAGATCGGATTAATGCCGCTCGGTCGCATGGAAAGAGCGTTGGAAGTCCGGGTAGGCGGGTTGGTTGGTGGATCGCGGCAGTCCTCGAGCCAAGGCGAACGCACATTCTCGGCGAGAAGAGAACGGGTAACGTTTAGCTCTGTCGATCGTTACAGTGTCACACACAGTCGCCACAGTATAATGCACTCTAAATGTACATACGCGTCGAGCATCGCGCGGGTGCATCGATCCGGTGCCACCGTGAACCTATTTGACAGATAGAACGGCCGCTTAATTGGCGGAGCGTTTAAGGGAAATTTCACGGGACAAGTACGTCGCCGTGGGCCCCACGGTACATCGATCGTGGTGCGCGTTGCGCGTGACATTTGCCGCTCTTGTTTGTCAAGAAGGTGAGAAAAGAAATAAAAATTGTCATCGAAAATTGTCTCTCTCTCTCTCTCTCTCTCTCTCTCTCTCTCTCTCTCTCTCTCTCGGGCCGAGAATAAATTGTCCCCACGGGGAGGGGGGCGATCGATCTCGACCAAGTGGTAAGTTTCGCGTTCTCACTGTCGAACAACGACGAATGTTCGTTGAATCGAATCGAATCGAATGGAGTACTCACCTGGACCCGGCAGATCATCAAGACGCCCAGCAGTGCGGGCACCAGTATCCCCTTTTTCATCTTTCCTCGGTCGGTCGTCTGTCTCTTTCTCGGTAAAACTCTCGGCACACGACGACGATCCGTGTGCCGCGTTCGGATCTCTCTCCGGACTGGATTACAGGACTTCCCCCCTCGGCTCGGCCTCGATCCTCTACGAAGAAACGACGACGCACTGACTGAACGAAAAACCCGTTGGCGGAAACGTTTGAGCCTGAACGATTCGCTGTATGCAAGCCACCACTCACCCGCCGTATACGAGAGCACAGCGTACTACTGTGACACTGCTGCTGGGTGGGTCGCTCTCCGCGAGAAATCAAGATGGTGGTGAAACGCGGCGCCGGTGCCGCTGAAACGATTCGACCAATCAAATGCTGTCACTAGATGACCGCGCCGGTGAGTGCGTTCACATGCGCGCAATGGCCAGTCGATAATGTAGCGGGAACGTCGTGATTTTGAACGGCGCTGCCTCGACGCCCGCTACGTAATTGTCAACTTTTCGACAGATTTTCCGCCGGAAATGTTGCCCTCGACGGAGGACAAGTGACGTATGCTCTATTCAGGCGGCCCTTTATTAATCGGCAGAGCAGCTCTCGCGCGAAACAATGAATTAAAAGTGAGTGAACGTTCGACGAT
Source organism: Melipona beecheii (assembly GCA_032399605.1). Taxonomy (NCBI): domain Eukaryota; kingdom Metazoa; phylum Arthropoda; class Insecta; order Hymenoptera; family Apidae; genus Melipona; species Melipona beecheii. The sequence continues at coordinate 3,375,015 of JAUCMO010000504.1, read as the reverse complement.
TTTCTCACTCCTTTTCGATATTATACATTCGACTTTTCTATGACGATTTTTCAAATTAAAAATTCGAACAATCACAGTTTTAGAAAAATTTATGGATCTCCACGAAGCTTAATAAAAGAAATCTCTTTTGAATTATCTCGTAGACAGTCCACCGTGTTTTATTTGTAAAATCATCTTGAAAACGTTTTAACGATACTGTCATGGTTCTAGAAAGGTTTTATTTTTTTTACTTGGACTGTATCTTCGCGAAACGTAAGTAACAGAAGAAATTTCTTGTAAATTATCTCGTAGAAACGAGCGGGCAATCCACCGTGTTTTATTTGTAAAATCATCTTGAAAACGTTTTCGCGACGTTTTATTTTCACGCGCACGCGCGCGAAAACATGTGAAAAGAATTTTTGTAAAATACTTAAACGTACAACTCGGAAACAAATTAGGCGTACAAAAATATAACAAAACGATGTACATCTGTATTTGCATTATTCGTGTCGTATTCTCATAAAAAAATATCGCTAAAAGAATATTCGACGAAATATACGTAATAAATAAGAGAAAACAAGGAAATTGAAATATCAGATCGAACATCACGAAAATCATTTACGTTATAATTAAGATAACCGTGCGTCATTAAAATGTAACAAGATTAAATTGGTAACATTAATATCGTCAGAATAACAATCATTTTAACATATGTAATAAATATTAACCGACTCGTGGAAAATTATTCATTGCCATTCCGAGTCCGTACACGATTAACAACGCGTAATTGCGTAAATATTCGGTTAAACGGTGAATCGAATCCATCTATATTTCAACGGGTACATTTAATACGATCAACCGAATTGTCCACGTCTCGGCGTTATAGAACTAGCTAATGCCAATCGATGGCAAAGTTTGGCGCGTCATCCGTCGCAGTCGATTGACACCTCAGTTTGGGTTTCGATTTTCAATGAAAAAAGAAGGAAAAAGAAAAAAAAAAGGAAACCAGAATAAACCCAGTATCATCCGCATCCGTTACACACACATATACGCGCGCACGATTGAAAGAAAACATCGTCGAATATTTTCAAGCTTAACACGATCGGTCGAAATGATTTGCAAATACGTGTGTATCACATCGACACCAAGTGTGCATCGATAATAGCGCTATTAATACATGAAGAATAATACGCTGTACTGCGTTGTGACATCGTTTATATTCGTCTGTAATACGTAGCGCGTAATCAAGGCGAGGCCGAAAGGAGCGAGATACTTGCGCGACGAAGAAATCAAACGTCAGTGCAAAGTCAGTGTAACGGTATAATATACGGATATTCTTTAATCGTGTATAACCAGAATTTCGTTTACTTGTAGGAAAGATTATCAGTTAATTGTACACAGCCGAGTTACTGATTTTGAATTCAAGTCTAAAATTAATAACTGTTAGAAATAAATGCTTCGATATTGGTGAAGTAAGTAAAGTAACGAGTAGACTGCAAACGGGTTGCAAAATATATTTATAATGATCAGCGAATTAAATAAATTTCTGCTCAAATTCTATTTGTTCAATCGGAGCTATGAATATAAATCATTATGAATATAACACATGTATAAAAATCTGCGGTCTGGCGATAAGTAAATACGAAAGAAAATTCTCAAAATATAGATACACGTACTGACTTTCAAGTTACAAAGTCAAGTTTCGTACGAATCGCCAAGTGTCTGTGTATCACTGCGACCGCTTGCTTCCAGAAGAAGTCTTGTCATTTCTACGATTTAGAGAACCGTGCATAAGTAGTGCTTACTCGCCTTATTAAACCTCTCTGGCGTCTTGTTTTCCTTTTTTTTTTTTTTTTTTTTTTTTTATATGTACATATATATATATATACTAACAACCGCATATATATTATTAACCGTTAATATATATTAACAACCGCATATCCCGCGCGACTGCTGATTTTTCTATTTTTTCGTCTAAGCCAAGAAGAGCGGACCCAGGGAAATTACACATTCCGCGTGGCTTCGTCTGTTTTTCTTCCTCCCCCACTCCTTTGTGCCACCCAACCATTTCTATCCACCGTTTCTTGCCTCTCTCTCTTTTCTTCTTTTCCTTTTTTTCAGAAGAGCATGAAAACGCACGAGCAGATAGCCTTGGCCCATACCTTTGCCCGTGTGTCGGCCACCGTACCCACTGGTTACCCTGGAAACGGTATCGATTTCAACCCTCAGCTATGCAGTAGAAACCAGCAGCACACCATGGGGGTCTCTTCGTCCCGAGTTTCGACAAGGCAGCCCGTTTAAACTACCCGATTACAGCCAGCCCACCGTCTCTATTACCATTCTCGAGCGTTTCTTTTTTTCTTTTTTCGTTTTTCTTTTTTTTTTTTCGTTACGCGTGTCTGTCCACCGAGATTAGGATCAGAAAGGCTGGAGGAAGGACAGAGAATGATGTAAAATTTCAAACGCGGCTATCTTCAGTCGCGAATGTACGTCTACCACGATTTCTCCACGGCGTCCTCCGGTGTTTACTTATGCTGATGTAAAAATCTCCTTTGCACCGCGCCCGGGCCCAGATGATGCGCTCATGAAAGAAACGCTGCACCCGGGGTGGAAAAACAAGCGCGGTCGGTACGGCCGAAAATAATTCCTGCACCAAGCGCAGGATACTCCACGCACGGGCAGAAATTTAATTAGTTTTTTAAATTTAGCATATAACGTTGTTTGGAAGGCGCGGGTGCAAATATTTAATGGGAATGAAATAAAACGGTCGCAAATGGAATTTTAACGTGGACAACAGGAACGAATTGAAAAATTAAAGAGGATTTCAGGGCGTTCGTTAACAACTAAACGCTCATTTCGCTTTTAAGCTAATTCTTTCTATTTCGATCGTATATAATTAACGTTCTTCTTCTCTATTATGCTCTATTATCGTACATAAAACGACGAAATCGAATTAACAACCAGCCGATCGATGAACGTAAAAATATCACGCAGTTCATCTCTTCGTCGTTTCTCTATGCGTCGGAAACTTCGTACAGTCCGCAAATTTTATTGGCCGGTACGGCTTTGTCTGAAAAGGTTAAACAAATTTTATTTTAAAAACAAGAAGAAAAAAATTTTAAAAAACGTTCGTGAGAGCCAGTAAGAGAAATGTCAAGCTTCGTGGCAAATTTTTTGAAATACACGCTTCGAGAAACTTTGTATATTGTCCTTTAAGCACAAGCAAATTAGCGTACCGATCATTTTTGGATAGGCCAGATTAAGGTTGTTCATTATGTCGACAAATTCATTTAGAGATTTAGATAATCTGGGATTAAAGGCCTTCTCCTCAGCCACCGTGGTTACTGTCCTGCCAGAGTAATCGTGCGCTGGATATAGCTTGAAATTCGCTGGCAGCGTGAAGATCTTCGAATGAACGGAATTATACAAGACCTCTGCAGAGCCACCCTGTAATGGAAAGAAATTGAAAAAAATTGCAGTTATAACACGGATCGCAGTACCCGGTGGACATTTTGATCGAGAAATTGTAAAAATTACCGTTAATAATATTGTGTAAATTAACTAGTTAATTACTGATCAAAAATATTAAATTAATATACAAAAATTATTATACGATAAAATTAAATTAACATACAAAAAATTAGAACTAACTTCTAAATCTATAAAATGATGAAGTAGTAGTAGATTCATTATACTTTTATAAAATTAAAAAATTATATATATATATATACATGTACCATCACAAAATATATATGTTATTGCACATAGCTAGGATTCCAAGTAATAAAATCATTGAAATTCGGCGTAATAGAATTAAAATTATTGTCATAATTACGATACGTCTTGTCAAAAAATAAACAAGTGCCTAAATATTTTTAAAACGTGTGTACCAATAATATCCAATTTTATAACATTGTTATCTATCGTATAAACTATTTGTACACAATTGAAAAGATTGCAGAAATTATTGATATATATTACAGTTTCGATTATGTGAATCATTTCAGCAATTAACATTATCACATTATTAAAAATATACAAACAACTCACAGTACAAATAAAATATAATGAAATTATATTTTCCTTGGTACGTATATACATTCACCAATTTGTAACAAAAATTAAATAAATAAACTGCTTTACGTGGGTATCAATATACGTACGTCGCTTTTGAAGTTGTTAGCAACTAAATAAATGATGCACACCAGCATACGCAAAAGTTAGAGTGCACGATATTGAACCTGAACAATTTTACATTAACGTTTTCCGTATGGAATATCGTCGCCAGATTTTAAGACCAAATGCTCCGTACCGTCCCATGCGGTTAATAAATTAATCGTAAAATTAACACAACATGTAGAACGTTTTTGACGTTCTTCGTGATTGCGTCAATGAAACATCGTATATATTAATACTCGTTAAATGATAATATTGTATCGGATGTGCAAATTAATTCGGCGACTTTATACAAATGACTGTGTATTAATAAACTTTGTGTAACATAATTATTTATTACGAGTTCATTTTATGCTCTGACACTTTCCTACCATTTTAGGATGACGTGTTAATAAACTTTGTGCAATGTAATTACTTATTATAAATTCATTTCAAGTTTTGACGTTCTCTTGACATTTCAGGGTTTAAATATTTATTTAAATGTTTGTGAATAATATTAAATATTGTAAATATTTTTCCGAGTGTAGAATTTTTTTTTGAAAGTTTTGTCTTCGTAATTACTAAAAACACATGAGAACTTGTAACAAAATTAATATTGAATTTTATTAAAATAGAAAACGTGAATACAAGTATCTCCTCTCCACTTGTATTTGTACAAGTCAAATTTTAGTCAAAATGATACGAGTTATCATTCTGGGGGAAAAAATGAATGTTTCTAAAAAATGACTTTATTTAAAATATTGATTAATATATTCTCTGCTAGGCTCTACTACGTTATTTCTTATCTTCATTTCAAAACGCTTCTAGAAAGAATCAATAAGATTAATAATGAATTAAAGAAGATAAACAGAGAGAAAGACGTATTTCCAATATCGGCAATATTTTCAATATTGATTGGTAGAGTAGAGTCGTACTGTTTTGAAATTTATGGCATCAATTTCTTGTCATGCAAAATAAAATAGAATTGATTCACAGGCAAACGGTAGAAATCCCTAGAAATGCACTGAATTAATTACTACACCCACATATAGCTATATTAGAGTGTTATAAATGAAGTTCTTAATCGAATTCTTAATAAAAGTTCTTGAAAATGTAATTACGAAACAATTTTTTAAAAGTTACAATTCACACAAATTTAGATTTAGATTCCCTCTTGTATTGCTTTTTAAAAGATAATATTACGAGCGATCTCTACGAGCAAGTTTTATGAAAATAAAATAAATTCAAGTTTAATTTAATCAATAGGACGTGGACTCTATGAATTTTAAAATTTTTATTGGCATCATAAAAATTGGAAGTTTAAAGAATTTATTTTATTTACAATATTTTATAATATAATCTTTTATTTTATATATTATATGTATCGCGCGTACATTTTTGCAATTCTCAATTTTTTATAAATGCATAGAATTCGCGTCCTAGTAATTAACAAACAACGCACGCATGTATTCGTTAATAATAGAACAAATTGACAAATCACGTTACCAATCACATTACGTTTGAGCTTCTTTTGAGGTTACAAACCTGGAAATCTGTTCGTCCACACCCGCGTATTAATAGGGCATCGCCTGTGAATGCAACGCCTTGTTCGTAGCAAACATAAGTAACACAACCTATTAAAATATGAATGTATCGATTATGAAGTTACCAGCATAGTGACACACCGAGGAACTAGTGGTTTAACTCTGCTGCGTTCTTCCGGTTATTTTCGATCCAATTGTATTTTTCATGAGCGTAAATTTTTCTGACAAAATATTGCGTGATCCTTCGTTTTAATTTCAAATGTATTAAACGTCGTTGTAAAAAACTTTTAAAAGAATAAAATCCGAGAATCACAGCAGCGTTAAGAAAGATAATATTTATTATTTGTTAGAAATTAATTACTAAAGATAAAATATATTAGTAAAACTATAAAATACATTATATATATTACTAAAAGATCAGGACTGAAATGAACATTGAAATAAATATTTTATTTCTGGATTTTGCGGATTTTATGCGTTTGTAGAAAATTTGAAGGTGCAAAACTGCACAGAATAGTAACAATAGTAATAATAGCATATATTATATATTATATTATATCGTATCATGTTATAAAATATTACAAATATAATAATACAAAGTGTAAGGCTTTTTATAACATTTAATACATAAAAGAATTTCCTGATGACTGATTTCTAATTATATTCTCAAGAACAAAAATTTGCATAAAAATCTACAATGAAATAAATAAAAGATTCTTTGTGAAACGACGCACGATTTTAAAAATGAAATAATTATGTTTGTTGGTAAAGTCGGATTTTTTTATACTTTCATTTTTTTATACTCTCTTACATCCTCGAATTTTCCAGAAGTGCATAAAAATTCGCGTAGCACGCGCTACCAACATTCCCTGGCGCTAATTAACCCACTTTGACGTGCGTATTTGTTAAAAGATAGAACACAAGTGTTTCAAATACAACAGAAAAATAATGACCTTCGGTGTGCCCGGGCGTAGGAAGCACTCGCAAATTGTGCCTGCCGAAGCTTATTTGGTCATCCGGATTCAAGAGTATATCAGCCTTGGCGCCGCTGCTACGTGATATCATTGACCGGCAGCCAGGTAACAAACACTTGAGTCTTCCGGTTCCGGTGATATGATCAGCATGCATATGCGTATTTACTAAAAAAAGAAACGAAGAAAAAAATTATCAGAATTGAAATCTTAATCCTTCGAGATTAATCCCTTGATCACTATCAAAAGATTATTATGTTGAAATTGAGATCTTAATCCTTTGAGTGTTTGAAATTTAAAAATTTGGTAAAATTTAAAATATGTAACGAAGAATGCATCATCTTCGAACATATACTTTTGATATATTCAATATATCATAATTTGTTGTGATCCTTCTTTGAACCTGTAATAAAGTAAACCAACTATATTGTTACATATTGATTATAAAATTATCTGTAGAGTGCTCTAGTACAGACTGGACACGTAACAATATAACAAATGAAAAATAAGCACGAGTACCAGATAAGAATAAAACATAGCTTTGTAAACTATCATTTAGTCTAAAAAGAAGTTAAGAATTGCAAAGAATACTTTCTATATACGCGTTTGCAAATTTAATAAACTCTTATTAAACGATATCGAATTACAAGTAATTTCCCTTAAACGTTCGTGATTACAAAACTTTCTTGGTACAACAGGTCTTATCTTCTTAATCGATAATTTTATAAATGAAGCAGTGAATGTTCTCCGTTCCTAGTCTTCGTGTTTTTCTGTATTGAACCTTTATATTGAATTCTTGATATATCATATAATTCATCTTTATAGATCATCTTCATTATATATTACATATCACACAAGTCATCTTTATAGATCATCTTTATATTTGATGTAGAACAGTAAATCAGTATATTGTATCAGCATATGTTAATTGTATTCTGACATATATTAATATATGTTATACTCTGTAATAATAAATAATAAATATATATGTAATAAAATAAATATTATATATGTAATATATAAATATATATATGTAGTGTAATAAATATGTATGTAATAAAATAAATATCTGTAATAACAATAAATATATGTTTATCTGTACAATATTATAACACGTATCAGTCAGAGAATTAAAATACGAGGACTAAATAAGTATATTTCTTTATATTTTTGCACGAAACGTTGCAATTATATTATTGTTAAAAATTATTAAAAATTACGCATAATTTTGAATCGACTCGGAGTCACCCGACGTAAACGTTTTAAATATAAAAGCGACTTCAAAGACACGAAGAACGACGGACGTCGTCCACTTCATTTTCAAACATTTTCATTAATCTTCGTAAGAGGTTATGATAAACATAAACGAGCGGCGGAGAGGCCCATTTTAATTATTAAGTTTTCCAATTAAATCGGCAGGAGCGGCCACGAACTTGGAAAACACGAGGGAAGGAAATTACGGGAAGACGAATCGAGAAAAATGATAACGAAGACACCGGAATACGAATATATAAAAAGTTCAATTCGAATTTACTTTGAGTTTCATTGCGGCCGCGAGTCTATATACCGGGTGTCCCGGCCAATTGGAGTTATATCTTTGGGAACCGTCGAGAGTGCAAGCAAATTAAAAGACGCGAAGAAGCTTTTAATAAAATTATAGAACATTTTCTCAACTGTTATTATCAAAATTAATTGTTGTTGTATTATGTATTATAACACAATGTAATAATATATTATATATTATTATATTATTCAATTATATTACCGTATTAAGAGATAGAAAAAATATATATATATATATATATATATATATGTAGAAAAATAGAAAATATAATTCCATTTATAATTTCTTCGAAATAACGCGGAATTATAAAAGAAATGTCAAATTTTCGTCCTTGAAAATCTCCATCTATTTGTAGTTGTGTGTATTTGTGTGTATCTATAAAAACATATATAACATTATCTATAAAGACATATATAAAATTGCAATTTTCAATTAAATCAATGCGTAAAAATGAATAAAACTAATATAAATAATATAAAAAATATATAACTTTAACCCATTTTTTTATCTTTGTCCATGAATTTGCAATCTGCATTCAAATTAATGTAGATAGAAATATAAAATATAAAATATAATTAAAAATAATACAATAAAATAAAATAAACAATAATAGAATAATAAGAAGAATAAAAAATAAAAAATAATAGAAATAATAAGAAAAATAATAAAATTTTAGAGAACAAGCAGTTTTGCCTTCCAAAATTTTTATGGCACACTTCCCATCGTGTAAAACATTTTTAGCCCTCAAAAATTTTTATCTGCTTCAATCTACACACACATGTACACAGTTCCATCATACGTACCATTCAATACATATCGCATGAAACTGCGTGCTTTGATTTTTTCAATAAGCCGATGGTCACATAATTAAATGTTTTCGAGTGACTCTCTTTCAGGTTTCAGTTCGTATCGTGGAAGACTTCGAGTGGCAATTCGAACAATTAAGCGCACGGCTTCTTTAATAATACTAGCACTTCACTAAATTACTGAATCACCGCGTTCAATAGACTCTAACCGAGAAGTTTCAGCCAGCGCGAACCGTTTTTCATCTATTGCACGCGCAGGTGTATTATATCTTATGGCTGGAAGAGGAAAAAAATTTCGAAAATTTTCAAATTCTCTCGTCGGATCGTAAAACGTCGAATCCGCGAATTTATCGCAAGACCAGACGCGTGAAAATAAATTTCACAAGTTTTATAAAGAATTACACAATTCGACGCAGATCAATCAGATCACGAAATTTGAAAAATTTTGTGCTTCCTCTTTATTTTCCATTTTTATTTATCCAGTACTTTGTGTGAATTAAAAACTTGAAGAATTTTATTGTCGATTTTTATTTATCCTACTTTAAGCTAAAACGATCAGAATTATATTTTATACTTTCGTGTTACCACAAGTAGTATCAAAACAAAATAAAAACTTCAAAAATATCAAAATCGATATATCGATGGTTTATTAAAGTAAAGGAATTACCTGTTTATATTATCTATTTTGAAAGTTAATTTTATCATTTAAAATTTACGATTGCAATTTAGAAAGAAAATTTCTATTCCATTCTTTCAAAAAAAGTTATCTCGTAAATTTAAAAATACTAATCACGAATTTGTCAAATAATTACAATTACACTGTCGAATTTTTCGAGAAAATACCACTTTCTTAAAATATGTTTCATTGTGAATTTATAAATATTGATGAAGCAAAATAATTATAATTCAATATTGAATTCCTCGAGAAGTCTCTTGAAATTGTCTATACTATTTTTGTTTGTACTACTTTTGTTTCTCTTATAAACTGATAAATACCAACTAATACAAACTCACAAAATAATTACAATTTAATATCGAATTTCTTCAGAGAATTTAGTATTCCTTTAAAGTACATTCTCTGCTGTTTTTGTTATAATATTAATTGTAATTAATAAAACAACAAGCTAATATATTAACTACGAGCATACAAACTAATTTACAATATAATTTCTTAATTCACCTGAAACGCGTTTCATTGTAAATTTATAATCTATGTTGCGCAGCTTTTAGCTGCAGTTTTTTTCCCCTCCCACAACGATTCTCGTTGTTTTCCACTTCAACCACGATTTTCAGTTTATCTCGTGGAAAAGCGAGGCACATCGAATCTCGTTTGGACGTGAAAGCCGTGTGTTTAAGTGCATTATTCGGTTGATTTGCTCCGACTGTGTGGCGAACGAACAACTAAATTAACCATCAATTGTTTCAATCGGATTATATCGCAGCGGAGAAACGCGCGACAGTTAAAGATCGTGCACTGTGAAACGAAGACTCGGCCGAATTAACGTATCGCGCTGATGCACACTCCTGCTCATAAATCACCGGGCAATCGATAAAATTAAGATGCGGTTACAAATCTGACCGTAATCGTTTCGTTGTTTGTTCTCTAAATTTTCTTTTAAATATTATTTCACTCGTATTTCTCTTTTTATTTTTTTTTTTAACATTAGAACTATCGACGAAATTCCCATCAGGGACATTAAAACAAATTTTGTAACACAAGCTTTTGCTTTACAAAAAATACACTATTTACTTTACATCCATGAAATTTCTAACATTTTGGTCATTTTGTTCACTTTGGTAGTTTTGGTGTTAATTACCATTTAATCAATGATATATATATTTTTTTTCCGGTTTTAGTTTTTGTTACAAATAAATATTTTTTTTCATTGAATTATGTATCACGAAGCCTCTTTCCTTTTTCCAATAAATTTCAATATACGCATTTTTGCATTTATCAAGAAAGAAGGCCATTTATATGGAAACAAACGATCGTTTTATAACCTGTTCATAAAAATAATTTTTCCTTTGACCCAATTGTAAACCACGTTTATTCATATTAATTATTCTTGCGCCGTTTTACTATAATTGAGCAATTTTTATTATATCTTTTAAAATGTATCATTCCAAACGAACTAATTGTAAGACTAATTTGCTAGTACAATATATTGTATTAGATACAGTTTTCAGAACATTGCCCAAATATTCTGCCATAATTCTATTATTTATATAAAATGTTGTATATTGTTGTATTTGTCGTAAATGTTGTATTTTTACTTATTTTATGTATTACTATTTTCCAAATGTTTTACCAATGTTAAGAAATTTTAGCTCCTATTCGCCGAATATTCACAAATTATGCAAAAATGCACGAACCAATCGATAATACAAAGACAAATAAACAATCAATATAAATGTAAATATAAATATAATTTCAATTGACAATAATGAATAATATTAATCGATGATACAAATAACAATCAGCATTAAAATAATTAAAAATATTATATACGAAAATATATTAAAAGTATTATACGCGAAATCAATATTTTTAAAAAATGCATCTCTTTTAAAAATCCTTCAACAACAAAAAAAAAGGAAAAAAGAAAAGGAGAAAGAATCAAAATTTCATTTAAAGCGAATATTGTTCATCCACGCTCGATGTATGATTCATGTATGATAAATGCTTCATTTATCATCGAACATCGAACCGGTTAAATTTCATTACGACTCGCTAACATTGGTAGATACGTATTCGCGCGCAATAGATGCAAATTTTATACATCGGTATAACACAAAAGGGCATATCACAATGATTAATTAAAAGCTAACGTAATCATTTACATATTGGCAGTAACGTTGGTATTCAATTACTTCGAAAATTCAATGTGTCCCGGTCGTTGCGCGAACTTGTCCATGCAACGGAATTAAAAATTTACGAATTCTCGTTCACGCTGGCTTTCGCGATTATTACGATTCACGCGGATGGGAGAGAATTTTTTTTTTTTCGTATGTGCAGCAAAAATCGCGCTAAATCTCTGAACAGTCGTTTTATTTTTAGATATTTTCAATATTTTAATGTACGTAGCGATACATATATCGTTTGATAAATACTACACATGGAGATGAGTGCTAAAATATTAATGTTAAAAATACTATATAACTATAAATATTAATTTTATATAATAATAGATGCTTGTTCATCACTATTTTTATTACTACTATTATATTATTATATATTTATTAATAGTAACAACTGTATAATATGATATAATATAATATGATATGATATAATATAATACAATATGATATGATATGATATAATAGTATATTAATAGTAATAATTATATAACATAATATAATATAATATAATATAATAGTATATTAATAGTAATAAATATATTGTTATATCATTTAATTCAGTGATACTTCATAAAAGATATATAAATATATTATTATGTATTTATTAATAGTAATAACTATATAATATAATATAATATAATATTAATAGTAATAAATATACTGTTATATCACTTAATTCAGTAATACTTCATAAAAGATGTGTAAAACAATTAATATATTTGCCTCTTAAATACCATATTAGTAATACACATTACACATTATACAAAATATACAAACAATACACATTGCTATTAATTTAATGCATAATTTAATAAATTGACAGATTAATTTTTGATCTTGATCAAGGTATTATTTAATTTTTCTAATTCGGAAACAAATAACTTTTTGAACGAGGATGTATTTTCATCTAGAAAATAGCGACGGAAAAGCGTCGAATTTCATTCCAGCTAAAAGTATATTCACCCTCGAATAATTTCCAAAAATGTTCTTCGAGAATGAAGTATCTTTTTATACATATATATATATACATGTGTGTGTGTGTGTGCGTGCGTGCGCGCGCGCGCGCAAAACGAACATCATATTCCATGAATTCAATTTTATTTCCACTGGTGACGAAAAAATGAAAAAAAAAAAAATGGTCAACCTGCTTCCGGCTTTATCGTGAATTTCAAGCGACAGCGAATGGAGCATGATTTCTATGAACGTGATTATACTCTCAACTCACTAGCATATTTTAACGTTAATCCCAATTGCTGAATAATGGTTTTATCTCGTTCTGCCCATTCGATGACCGGATCAATTAGGATCGCGATCTTATCGTTGATGTCAGCCAATAGATAAGTGTACGTGCTGGACACAGGATCGAACATCTAAGAATTTCAATTAAAACTTGTTAAAAAGTGGAAAAGGTTGATTTGATTTCGAAATGATGAGATTTATGGAAGATATTAATTTTTTTATGAGTTTGTAATAGACTGTAATTATTGATGACATTTATAAACATAAATATGACACGATCATTGTGGATATTTTGATTTTGACCACACATCTTCGTGAATGGAATTCATTTGCAATTATTCTCGATCGATTTATAGTATCAAATTCCATCTATTATTATCAAATTCAGATTCGAATTTCATTCTTTAAATCACAAATTCGCTTAACACTATTTTATCGCTGTTATATTCTATAATTTTATAGAATTTAGGAAAATTGAAGGAACTTATAACATAATAATAAATTAATAAATAATATTATGAAAAAAATTATTAGCAAAGATTTAAAACAAAAAATTTATATCGTTGGTTCTTAATGCATTAAATAAAAAATCGTATTCTTACAAATAGAATTTGTACAAATACAACAGAAATTAATCCGCATCAATTTCGTATTAAAAAATTCCAATTTTTAAATAATTATTAATACATTAACAATTTAATTTAATTACATTAAGACTCGTAGTAATTCAACGAATTATTTGTAAAAGAGTTTAACATTATCGTGTATATAGATGTAACAGAATTTTAAGCAAATATGACAATTGCAATTTTTGGTGTATTATTAACATCTCATTACGATAATGAATTGCATTGAATTATAATTTAATTAATTAATTATTCGAAACAACGAATTTGATATCTACTACGTTACTATTACGAGAGAACTGAAATGTTAATTTCCTGTCTTCTGAAATGGAATATTAATTGCTGGAATACCGGAAACTTTCAAAACAACTTTAAATTTTGCAAACCCTAATGCACTAGACCGATTGCTTTGTAGTTGCAGTTTAATTAAATATCTCTCCTGTTCCCTCCTGTTATCGTGCCACAACTTGGTAATTTCATCAAGGATATTGCTATTAACTTTTTTCATCAACTTAATAATTCTTTCTAACTCGTGAGAGAAACAACATCTTTTTTTTTTATCATAACACCAAAATTTCCCGAAAATATTTACATTTTCATTTTTATGTACTTTACCATGTAAATTTTTTCGAATTAATCGTTGAGATCATTTTTTGACATTTCAATTTAAAAAGAAACAAAATTCACGAATTAATTGAAAAAAAATTAAATTACTGAATTTAAAAAAATTAATTAGAAAAAAGAACCAAAATTTTTATTTTTCTGTAGAAAGATAAATTTTAAGTCAAAAGGAAATAGTCTGTTTTAATTCTAGCAGTTACTCGCAAAATTGCGTAATATTTTTTCATCCATTGTCCTTTTTTATATGTATTTAATAAAAGATAAAAGTAAGGTTAATTAAAAAAAAAGTCTCTGCTACTGATTTCAAAAATTTGTGAAATTAAAAAAGTTTTAATTTATTTGTTACATTACAACATGTAATTAAATTATGTCTTTAACGTTCCGTTAAATAAATAGGTTATGTTGAAACAATGAATAATTCAATTTATGCAATTGCACAAAATCACGCAATTTTACTTTGTACGTAATTCGTAACATTTATACAATTTATATTTGAACGATTTCTGCTCAAAAGTCTCAAAAATTACTGCTTACAAATTACTGTGAATAACGATTAATTTATAATTCTTTTCGCGTTAAAATACTACTGAAAGTATACCTGTTGGAAGATAGAATGTTGTAACTTTTACATAATTCATGAAATAGATAATGAAATAGATAGTAACAGTTGATAACATGATTTATATGACTCATAAATTAATTTCATAAAGGACGAACACTCAATTAAAGCCAAGTGGGCAATTTATAAAAATTGATTCTTTGAAACTTCTAATTCATGATACTTCGCTAGATGTCGCTATAGCCACAGCAACGAAATATTCGAATGGGTGCGTACACACTTGCGAAATGAAAACCTGCGCAGATATGCACTTACTTGACGGAAGAGAAAATCCTTGGAAAAAAGGATTGGCTCCGTTAACGCCGTGCCCCTGGAACAGGAATTCATAATGATGGAGTTACATCTAGAGAACGATGACTTTAGATACTGTCGGCACAAAGTTCTGAACATAGCGAACATCTAACTTAGAAGCAACGCATTTATCCCCACTTCTATTCACGCAATAAGCACTGTTAGTAAAGTAACGATGATGTCATGATAAAAATAAGTATCATTTTGGTGATTACGTTATCTCTCTCAGATATTTAATCTGTATTTCGATAATACTAGGCTTTCTATAATTCGTGCACGTATGAAATAACAATTATAATAATGCTGTATTTACATGTATGTGAAGTAAATAAAAAATTATAACTTTCGTTGTATAGTCACGTGATCAAAAAAAAATAATGAAAAATTTTGTAAATCTCAGAACAATATCTAAAATGTATTGCCTGTTTATATGCATTTTGTTGTCACTTAAATAATGAAATATATTTATTCATTAAGAGACATTTCTATGTACTGATTATTTCCTGCCAGTACCGCCATTTTGTAACTTGCTTCTAGCATCGTCTCATTGCCACTTCTTTCCCGGTTAGCTCTCGAACGAAGGTTTGTATTTTTGTCAATTTTCCACAGTTTGACATATTATCGTAGAAAAAAGAAAAGATGTAAGTTACTAATATAAATTAATTAACGTACGTTGCACAACGTTTGAATGTATTTTGAAATACGTACGCAATTTAGCTTCACAGTATTACAATACACGTGTGAGGTAAACGTATACCCTGTACGATATTTGCATTGTTGACTATTTTTTTACTATTGTGTTTCAGATGCCTTCCGTGACGCTGAAAGACGTTGACCAACACAAATTCGTAAAGGCCTTCGCTGCCTTTTTGAAGAAGTGAGTAACTGTTTCAATACTGTTTCAATAAACAGAACTAACCTCAAAAAAAGTTTTCACCGCGTGAAAGTTTGTTACAAATCAACAATGGAATATGTATATGTCTATTACTTTCTTCAACTATCGTGAGTATTTAATTTGTTTGACATTTTAGAACTGGCAAAATGCGAGTTCCAGAATGGGTGGATATTGTGAAGTCTGCGCGCTTCAAGGAACTTGCTCCGTACGACCCAGATTGGTATTACATTAGGTGTGCAGCATTGGT
This sequence comes from Melipona beecheii, assembly GCA_032399605.1. NCBI lineage: Eukaryota > Metazoa > Arthropoda > Insecta > Hymenoptera > Apidae > Melipona > Melipona beecheii. Next base: position 3,358,599 of record JAUCMO010000504.1, on the reverse strand, counting down.
TCGTCATATCTATATTCGCAGTCCAATCGGTGTTGGAGCTGTAACGAAAATCTTTGGTGGACGCAAACGTAACGGCACGCACCCCAGCCATTTCTGTAGATCTGCAGGTGGTGTTGCCCGTAAAGCTCTGCAAAGCTTAGAACAGTTGAAACTCATCGAGAAAGCTCCACTTGGTGGACGTAAGCTTACCAGCCAAGGTCGTAGAGACCTAGATCGCATCGCAGCGCAAGTAAAGGCGAAAAGCAAAAAGCAACTCAAGTTGCAAGAGACGCTTGTCCTTTAATTTTTCTGTTTGTGTAATAAAAATGAAAAAGATTTATATTTATAGCTCTTTATTTGTATCCGAACCTTATTTCTTTTACTTTGAATAGCTGATCTTTTAAGTTTTGAAGTTTAATTACTTCATAACATATATGACTGTGGATTTTTATGCAAAATCACATCTTTGAGAATACAATTACGAACCTTGGTAGAAAATTTTTTCATGTATTATATCAATATTATAAAAAATATTGTACTTGGAATATTTTATATAAAATTTCTCGAATTTTATTTCAGAAATTTTTAATGCATAAAAATTCGCAGTCTAATGATAAATAACACGAATGATTTATATATATATATATGTGTGTGTATAATATGGTATAATTTAGTTTTGAATATTTCTAATTAACTATTTCTATAAAGTTGAAACTAATTCACGGTTCGTTTATAAAATATGAAAGATAATTACAATGGCATGTTCAAATATATCTTCGTATTTCTACAAATTTGATTAAAAGAAATTGTACAATTTCAATTGTACCAATGTACTCGTGATTTTAAGGTAACATCGTAATATTAGCAAATAATTATATTATAATTGTAACACGATATATAATTACATTATGTCATATATTTGTCACGACGTATTTTTGTAACACGCACAGAGCAATAAAGCGAGATTCGAAATTCGTGAAACGGAATCGTTTGCCGGAAGTGACGACGGAGTCGCGAGGTGGCGGTACCGTCGACTCTCGACGCGAAGAAAACCCTCTTCCAACCTCCTCTTCGACGGCGAAGGTACAGGCGTACGCAGCGCCGCCTCAGTGAAACTTTGACCGTGGATGAAAACGTTTCGGCGCCGATCGGGTTGACTTCTCAGATCGAGTGGCCAGTGGGTGTAAAAGAAATTTCCCCCGGGGGACGCAGCCGCGTACGCGCGTTGGAAGAGTGTGCATGCGACGCGAGCCGCGCGGATCGAGCGAACGTACGAAATATGTTTCCTCGCGGTCAGTGCAGGGAACCCCGGCCAGGCAAGATGTTAAAGAAATAATCGTGTCGCGCAAGTGTCTCTCGCTGGCAGAGAAGACAGACGACCGTGTGCTTGAAGTTTCTCTCTCTTTCTCTCTCCCTTCCTCTGTCCAGCTCCGTTCCCTCTCCTTCTCTTTGTGTCCTCCTGCTCCTCCACCCCCCTCCCCTCACTCCTCCCGCGATTGCTCCTCACTGGGACCGTTCGTCGCACCGGGACGACGTTTACCGAGCGTCACGGGAAACGGCATTGGGAGGAGACAGAAGGTGACAGCCCTCCCGCGGACTTTATGGTGCGCACCGGCGAAACGGCGGAGCGAGAGCGGTGTCTCGGGTGAAGTGAGTGCTGATAACGGCAGCGCTAAGTGCTAGACCGGTGACGAATTTCGGGGGGCTTTCCCCAATTGTTCCGGCCAATATAGGTAGAAAGAGGGAAAAAATGCCGGGCCTAATCGCCGTAAGCGAGTTCGTCGAGGAGACGAGGGAAGATTACAACTCGCCAACCACGTCTACTTTCGTCTCGCGAATGCCACAGTGCAGACAGACAATCACGTCCCTCGAAGAGGTAAATCTCCATTTACATACACATATACATACGTGTATACATACTTGTTTCCTCAATGTTGGACCATCACAGCGGTCGAAATTACCAATTTACAACAGTTTCATTGATTTTCGAGATCACAGCGATGGGTGCACTTCGGTGGATTTCGAACGACACGCATCGTTTTCATCCATCAGTTCGATTTTAATCGTAGTTCCAGCATTGAAAGAATTCAAAATCACGTTCATTGGAGAAGTATCTTTCGTCGATGTAACCTCATCGAGATTTCCCGATCCTCGGTGGTCGAGCGCGTGTTCCAATGCGTGGGCGTTTCGCGATTACTTACCTACGATACCCACCGACAACTATCGGTTTAACGATTTTTCGATGCGGCAACACGCATCGCATTAACCTCTTGTCGAACGTCTTCGACGTTGCGTGCAACTTTTACCGTATTCTCTTTCTCTCTTTAGCCTGTATCTCTCTCGTAGTTTCCACGTATCGATGATGTAAATATCGCTTACGGTCGACTCGCGATTTCCACTTTGGGTAATGCACGCAGGCATGCAGTCGTTGCTACATTTCGTCCGCGTCAGGCTAGGGGAAAATAGTGATTCGGGAGCGACTTTTTTTTTTAGCACTCGACACCGGCCATTGACGAGCCCTTTTTAAACCCTGGTGGTCGATCTCCGTTCATTCATGCTTTAAGTTTCTTAGAATGTCTCGCAACGTTTCCTGGAAGATTGTGTTCGCGTTGATGTTTTGAAAATACATGCCTATGTTCGGGAGTTGCAGTAAGCGATTACGTACATGTATGAATTATGTACATAATTCACAACGATGAAATCCGATATATCGATCCAGAAATTGAGAATCAAATTAGTCAATTAGTCAAATAATGTACTTACATTAGAGGTTGTAAAAGGAAAATTTATGATTACGTATTAATCGAAATTAAATTCATTAATGTGTAGTACATATTAATTATAATTACACGTCAATCAAAATTATATTATATAATTTAATATGACTTGAGACGAGAGATATCTAAAATTTCTACGCAAAACTTAATTATATATTGACGCGATCACAAAATATAAGTCTGAAGAGACTCATATTTTAAATGTACCTACCGCGAAAATAACAAATATTTCAAATCAATATAAATCATGATCCGTGATTACATAATTATTTCAGTTGAGTCTAATTCGTGATAAATATTTTAGCTCCAAGACGACAAAATTGCTGTTTAACATTAATTAATAATTTAGACGGAGGTCTAAGAAAACTGGACTGTTTTAGCGCCGCGCGAGTGTTAATGGCACACGCGTTGAATCGTTCGAATAGTCGGGAACGAAGGAATGTTTATACATTTCCTCACTGGCAGCGCGTACGTAAGTACACGGTCTGCTGATCGATGATGGCGTATTTTCGCAGTGTTGTACTCACCTCTTACGTGCAAAAGCGTTACATCCACGATGGATTTTGAATCGGATTAATTAGGGGGGTTAACGAAGGCGCGTCTAGGGAATGTCGTAAAACAGAGAGATGTCTCGTTAGAAAAAAAAGGCGTTCCACACTGATGCCGGGTAATAGGATCTTTTGTAACAACGAATCGTAATACGCCAACCAGCGTAATTATCGGTGAAGAATGTTATTGCGCCGGTATTTCGTAATTTAATGGGCATCGTAATTCTTGCGGGTTGCGCTGCTTGGCTGAAGTAACGTACAGCGACTTTTATTGATATTTGGACAAATTGCTCACTTATATATTATTCGCTTGTATCGATATTATTGAATTAATTCTTTCTAGTATGTTAACTGAGTCAAATTTCATTTTCACTACTATATACTTCTCCTAGAAACAAAATTTTTTATTAAAGTTTAGCTTTTTAAGATGTAGTATATGTAGTATATATCTTACTACTGTAGTAAGATATAGTAGTATATGAGAAACTGATTATTATCAATGTTGCATTGCAGTTACCGACGTTCTTTTGACTATCCACAGCATTACTTTCTTTTTTGTGCTATGCTTGCGTTAAAATAAGTAAAATAAGTAAAAAAAAAAAATTGATCTTTAGTACTTGGCATTAAACATTGACAGCGTCCAATATTTTTTTGTAAATTTTTTATCAATATTCATTTGAGATTCATTTCAACACTAGCATTTAGTGTTAATATTTATGCAGACAAAGGGTACATAATGTAATACATACAATATTTATTCTTTTGAAGACAAATTTAATTTTTAAATATAATATTTATGTACGTTTTTAATTTCAATACTTGTACAAATGAAGAACACATAAATAGCGTTGAAGCTTTAAATTTCTAGATTAGAATTTACAACATTATAATATAATTCTGCAATATTAATGATTTTCGCAAGAAAAAAAAATATATGTTATAAAGAAAAATTTATTCTCTATTATATATTGAAGTGGAGTTCTATATTGAATCGTTTAATATATTTCTGTATTTATAATATATTTGTAATATATTTCTATATTTTTTCTATGTTTAACAGTAGAATTGCCAACGATTAAAGTGCAAGATTTGTTAGAGGAAAGATTTATAATACAACGAAGAACACAGGAGCTTTCATTTTCATATTTTACTAAAAATCATTCGCGTCTTTAAAAATACAAAATACATAAAATCATAGATTCGTCGTTTCGACCACTTTGGTAATTCTTGCGTTAAAGAGTTTTTTTTTTTTTTTAAAAATAGGTCGTATATGTGTGTAATATATATTTCGGTCAGTACACACAGCGTTTAATTACAATCAAGTGATAAGACGAACGTTTATCGTTGCGACACCTCTGTTTTGCATATTATCGAAACGTGGGCGTATTTTGTAATACAGCGTAGATAGGAAACTTGACGCGGAAAGTGTGCCGCGCGGTCGGAAGTGGAATTTATGCATGGAATTACTAAACTGAAGTTTCTTTTCACAAAGGCCAAGCCGGCTGGCCGATTTTAAAGTCGATAGCGTGAAATTTTCTTTCGACAAACTATTTATATATATCATTATTTAATCGCATAACGATACATTATGCGAAATAATGTAATTGCACGTCTACGTGTATATGTGTGTGTGTGATTGTGTATTTAATACACAAAGTGGATTGTAAGTTCGTTTCTTGCAGTATTTACTCGGATTAAAATTACAGAGAGATGATTTTACGTGTGCAAGAGGTAAACAAAACTGTTTCAAATAATTTGATAAATGATAATTATATATGATATTGCATAATAAAACTAATAATACAATGTCATGTATACGATACAATCGCACGATTGTCATTTAAAAAATAAATATGTAAAATTATCTACAGTAAGAGTAATAATGTAATTTATATACATGTACAGATTATCATGCATACGACTGAAGAGAAAATAATTAGAAAAATTACATTAATTAATTTTTTAAAATAGATAAGAAGAATTTGATAATAAAGTCAAATTAGTAAACAACTACTAAACAAAATTACTAATCAATTACTAAATTGTTTTATATTGCCAAATTAAATCAGTCTATTTTAAAATTGGTCATAAATTCATTTTACTAAAAAAAAAAAGAATAAGTTGCATTAATTTCTCACGTTAGATCGGTAGAATTTGTTGCAATGAATTAGCTGAAGTAAAACGTTAGTTCCCAATAGATTAAGCGGGTCATCTTTTTCAGGGACACGTTGTTTATTTTTTCACATAAAGGATAGGGGAGCGTTAATTTCACGTCATTTGTTTAATCGAGTTGATTGATTTACAGAACACTGTAACAGTAATCATGCTAATAGAATAAGTATTCTCCATAGTAATAATAGAGGCAAGAATGGTGCTTCAAAGTAATTAGGGGATCACTTATTCGGATGACTTTATCACACGGCGCAATGCTCGATATCGTGAAACTTTCAATGTCCCAATTTCTGAAGCGAAAAGTCTGAAGGGAATAATCGTAAATTACTCACAGAATTATCTGTAATTCATTTGTAAATTATCATAGTTTTTAGAATTATTTTTTAATTCATTTTGTAAAACAGTATCACGTAATTGGTACCACAATAGAGTATTATTCGTTGTCAAGTATATTTATCCAGTTCCACATTAAATAGTAATAAATAATTATTATTTAGACTTAACATTAATCCTTTGAGTGCTTAAAATTGCTAGAAATTCAAATGTTTAGTATTGAGTGAAATGCATATAGAAAATTAAAAGTGCAATCAGCGTTAATGTATCTATTCAATACATCATAATGTATTATTTATCTTTGATGACGTGATAGAAATGAATATTATTAAAATTTATTTTATGTTATCGTGACAATAAATAATGATCCCCTGACATTCATTTACTGTAGCCGATAAAACAGTAATGAATATTCTGCTGCCTAACATAATCTAAAAGTCGCGAATGCATTTATCACGTCTATTTGTTACCTTTATCTTAAATGAAAATGAAGAAAGTAAAAAAAAAAAAACTGCACGACTTGTACCCCAGTACGATTCGTCTCACTGAAAGGCCTAGAAGCAACTGTTCTGACTAGGAAATGAAGACGACATTTTTGCCATAAAATTGTATTGGTATGCAAACATTTGAGTCGGTACAAAACAAATTACAGGCGCGATCGCTCACTACCAGACAACGCCACTCCTATTCGAGGTCTATCCCACGCCCCCTCACGAATCACGTGACCCAAATCAACCAATCGCTAATTTTCGTTGCATTAGCGTTGCACCTGAAGAGGCCCGATTTTCTGGGTTACCACCGCTAAAATCACTTTCAGTGATAAAAAAAATACGTTGAAACAATGTCAAATAATGTTAAATGCACTATTTTCAGTTATTTATTAATTTCTAATTAATATCGTAGCGAGTTTCTCAAAATACAAAATCAAAATGTTTATTTTTTTGTTTTATATATATATATATATATATTAGTAACAGATTAACTTATAATTTATAAAATTCGAATTAATATTATAGAATTTTAATTCCTTATTAATTTTTTTAAGCATTGAAATATTTTAATATATTTATATGTTTATGTATTTATGTATATCGTTTCTCATCAGTATCTGCATTCATTGATCGATTTCTAATTTATAATTAATAAATATTATTAAAATAAATGGATTCGTGACAAATTAATGACCAAAATTGATACTTGTCGTATTTTTACGAACGTAACTCAAATCACTTATTTAAGAAATTTTTAATTTATCCGATTTTAGATACTATTCCTATCAATCACGATAGCCTTCTTATCAATCGAGACAAAACTTTTTTATCTACAATTTCAAATTCTTAAGTTCCATTTTGAAATAACACAACAGTTTAACTCTTGATTATTTTTAATTTAATGTGAAAGAATAATATAAAAGGAAATCAAACAATTAAAATTTCCTTTAGAATTATATTTTCTGTAAAAGTTAATTCTGTAAAAAATCGGCCAGTGCGTAAATAATTCTAAATGAAAAAAAAAATTATATTATTCATATGTTATGTTAATAGGAAGAGATTAAAAGAAATTAAATTGAAAAAATTACAACATACCCTGATAATATTTTTATATCAAGATCTTTACACCTATATTTTTCTCTGATAATATTTTTATCAGGGATAATATTTACTTCTTGTTCCTATATTATTTTATTACCATATAATTGGAACTGGCACCGTTCGTCGTTCATTTTTTCGAGTCTTTAAACCAAGGTTACTGCAATCCGAAAAATTGTAATCAGTTGTGGTCTTTTTCTGATAAACAATTTCCGATTGTACAGAATTAAATGAAAAATACTCGTGTGTTAAGAATTTTAAAAAAGACAAGAAATATCCTAATGAATATTTTAATTCATTAACAAATATCTAAAACATTACAAATATTTATATTAAAAATCACCATATTAATGTATTTCGAAACGTTGAACATTAATATTAATCCCGTTTGTACAGTATACATCATTTTAGAACAAATAATTTCTATTAAATATTCTATATGTGTGAAATTGATTAACTTTGGTTAATATCGTATGACATATACATATAAAATAAGTACCAATATATATTCACATGTAATATCAAATAAGAAATCAATTTTACGTATAATATATAATATATTCAAACAATTTCTGCAACTATTCGAATATTTTCACGAGCATTTATACAATACATACGTGTGTACACGTTAAAATGAAAATGAAGAGATGCAACAACGAGAAACAAGGATCTAAAAGCAATTAGTTCGTATCTCACATATGTATCTAATTTCCCCACGGACCGCGAATTGGTTTTTCATGGCTGGGTGTCAGTAACGTAGCGCACGAGGCAAAGCGAAATCTTGTAAGAACTGATCGCGTGCGTTACTTCAGCCTCGGAGGAAAGTCGATACCGGCCAGGTACACCTGTACGCTGCAACGAGCCGGCTTTTACGGTGCAATTCGACTTGGTGCTTTCTTGCAAATTACGCTCAACCACTTCCGTCTGCTTTGATGCGCCAGCAGCTTCCGGGTCAGTTCGTTTTCTCCTGCTTCTCTTTAACGATCCGATGGACTTCCCGCAGACCGCGTGCACTCGCCGAACCAACTGTGTTTTCTCCTCTTTTTTTTTTTTTTTTTTTATTTCTCTTCCTGAAATGAGTTATTTTCTTTTTTTCTTTTTCAACGTGCAACAACTAGAAAATACGATATACATTAATTTAATTAAACATTAATTTCTATTATTCATCTTATTGGAGAATATGTTAAATTATTTATTTTATTGAAGAAATGTGTTTTTTTTTCTTTTTTTTAATTAAAGCGGCTCGTTTTAATTTTAATTTTATTTTAATTTGACTTTTATTGTATATTTGATCAGAGGATGTCAAAATAAATGTTGAAACGTTTGACTTCTTGATGAAGAAATATGTAGAGACAGCACAAGGAATAGATTTTTTTTTTTTTTTTGTTAATTCTCATTTACAAATGAGCTATTTTATTAGAGAATACGTTAAATATTGAATTATTTATTTCATTGAAGAAATATGCAGATAGAGCTCAAAGAGCAACAATTTTCTTTCTTCTTAACCAAAGCATTTTAATTTCGTAGCAATAAGAATCTAGCGTTCTATATTATTTTCTGTTTCTTCCTTTTCATTTTATTTTTACTTTACTTACTTAAATTTTTATTTTATTTATTATGCAAAATAATATCACTATATCTGGAACTAAAACAATTATAGTTGCAAATTATTGTTTGCTATCCTATTATAAAATAGTTCCTGCAACAAAAATATATAATTTTAAATATTATCGATTCCTTTAATTAAATTTCTTAATTCGTATTTTATTATATTCCTGTTATTATTTTCCAATTTACTTCGCGTTACTATGTCTTTATTTCTTATCTCCCAATTGAATCCTTAAACGGCCTTTCGAAAACACCAAAAAACCAAAACGATATTTCGCCTCACTGAAAATTCCGAAGGTCTACCGTGCGTAGTACTTTCAATAACTCGCGACGCAGTTCAATCTATTTAAACCTGTAAATCGAGCAACATCGAGTAGGCCAATAAGACGAAGCCTTCGTAGTTAAAGCAAATATTAAATGGTCACCTTCAACGTATGCACATTCCTGATTGCCATGCTGCTTGAATCACGTATTTATGCCTATCTGCGATAAAAAAAACTGACAATAAAAAAGATGATCTCACTGTGTAGCCAGCTAGTAGAAATAATTTCGATGTCAATTAGTTTCGTGAAGAACTACGCTCAATTGGAGGAAGAAGATTTAATTTGGAAGCCTGACGTTGAGAACAATTACAGTATCACGTACTATTTCGACGTTTTTTTAATATAGTATAGTATAATGTAGTGTTTTATATAGCATAGTATAGTATGGTATTTTATTGATATAGTATAGTATAATATAGTATTTTATACAGTATAGTACAGTACAGCACAGTATAATATTTTATACAGTATAGTATAGTACAGTACAATACAGTATAATGTTTTATACAGTACAGTATATGATAGTACAGTAAGTACAATACAGTATAGTATAGTACAGTATAGTACAGTACAGTACAGTACAGTATAGTATTTTGTATAGTATAGTATAGCACAATACAGTCTCTTTAATATAGTAAAGTATGATATAACAATACATACATACAATAAAATTAAATTAAACGTAAATGCGCATTTATTCTCATTTAATTATAAATTAAAATTAAATACAATGCATACAACATAATTGAACACAACAAATATGAAACATACTTTATACGATAAAGATACAATAATGTATTAATATGTTGTATTACATTGTATTGTAAAATGTGTGTACACGATAAATATTGGATACACGGTAAATATTGGATAAAAATATACATAGGTGTCCTAAGACTTTTGAGCAGGAGTGTACCAAGAACGTGCGTTGTGAATATCGATATCGAGGATTCTAGGCTTATACAACGTACAGAGTGTATCCCAAATTTTCGTCGTCGGTTTCTACAACGCACGTCGTTTCAACGCTCGTCGTGTCTCCGGCGTTAGTCATCGTTCGGACACTCACTCGCCTAACCCAGTACCGTCTTCGTTTACTCTTGACCCTGAGCGGAGCCTGTAAGTCACCCACTTTCCCGCTTTAACGTCGCGGCTTACGACACTCGCGCGCACGCCATCGAAATTTACGGCCCGCGCCGGCTATTTTCGACGAGACGCGGCCGCAGTCTATTCTCGTTTGCGTCGGGCAGCGGAAGCGAGCCGCCGGCCACACCGAGAAAACGAATAATCCTCCTTCTCCTTCGCCGTTTCGCCGTCGTCCAACGTTCTCTTCATTCCGGGAGGGACCGCGACATCTCGCGTTCTTCACGCTCGATTTCGTAACCCAACCACCCCCGTATGCCGCGGAGCACGATGGTCCGCGACGAAAAGTTAAACGCGATGGTTCTCCTCAAACGTGTCGAACGTTCCCTCAACTTCCGCTTCCCAGGTAAAGCGCATTCGATCAAGTCAAGTGGTTTGTGGATGTATAGAGGATGAAACGAGAAATTTTTATTACTGCACATCGGTATTTCACGTATATTTCATGGTATATTAAATTCGAAGGTTGTTCGTGAATTTTCGTCCGTTTTAATAAGTATATTGAATTTTCATAAGTAACGGTCGAAGCTGGATGGTGGGTTTCAAATCTCCATGCTTTTATTTTTTACTTTCTATACTTTTGTTTTATCTTTGGTATTCAATATTTGATTACCGTTTCTGGGCGATGAAATTTCTAAATTACACGTGAAATCGTTCTAATATAATTAAACATGTATAGTAATTGAATAATTAAGTACAATATGTAAGTAATAAATAATTAGATATAAAGTATACAGTTAAATCGATCGTTTAATTGCATATTTCATAATCCAATTATTAATATATATTATATATTAATTACGTTTATTGATTTCATAAAAGATGTAAATTTGTCAAATTGTCATATTCATTTATATATTATATATCCATCGATGCTGTTTATCGCGTCACTGATGACGAGTTAAATAATCGTTTTTGCTTAAAAGTGAAATTATCCACAATCTTCGGCGAAGAAACTACTTACAATTAGTTTCATTTAAAAACCGTATTTTTAATAATTCTGTTTATCGTCATTTGCTGACGATATTAGGCATACGACTTGAAATCATGCACGTCTACGTTTTATTAATTGCGCAATTCTATTTCAGTATTACACACTCGGATCGTCACTGAGCGTTTTATTTATAGTTCATATTTTCCTAACTGTGTCTTACGTTCAAAATCGATACATATATGTATGTACATATACAATGTGCAGTATATAACATCGGCTCGCGAAAGTATTCGAATATTTGTCACGGAACAAAATTAAAAGCTTTTGAATAAAATTTTTATTGATATATTGCGCGTGTTGCGCACGGAACTTTTTGATATTTTGTTACTACGTTTTATTTATACAGCGATCGAATCGATAAAATTTAAAATCACTATGTAATTTGATACAATCTAAAGATTTCGAATATTTAAAGAAACTTTAATTTATTTCAAATTTATTTCAAATAGAGATTTTGAAAAATGATATTTCTTATACTTGTTTGCTGAAAAACTTGAATAAACTACGCACAATAAAAAGAAAAAAAAGTGGAATTATAACTAGAATTTCGTTCGCTTTACTACTGTTTAATACTATTTATTATTGTGTGTAAGTTTCACTAAATAATTATTTTAAAAATGAACTCGTTTTAACTAATTTTAAAATTAATTAAGATTACAACCGTTTCTCGTTTTAATTGAAATATTTGAAATTTTATAGAAAATTCTCAATTACGTCCAACGAACCTCAAACGAAAAAGATTTGTTACAAATTATCTTACTTCTCCGCAAAATACCAAAATAGTATTTTGTTACACTTTCATTTCTCTTAAATTAAATATTATTAAAAATACAAATTGAAATTGTTCGAAATTTGATAGAAAATTGTCCACCAACTCGTTCAGAATCTCGATAGAAAAGATTTGTAACAAATTATTTTGCTTCTTCGCAAAATATCAGGATCTTATTATATTTTTATTTTATTTTATTTTATTTTATATTTTTATTTTATATGAAATATTAAAATATATTTTATTTCATTTATATATATATATATTTTATTGTATATTTCATATGAAATATTAAAATAAGTCTATCAGTTTCGTTGATAAGATAAAGAATAGTAAAGCTATCACTTTCAAGGAATTAGCGATACGAATGTTTTTAAAACAGCGTGAAGAGAAACTGAACAAGGATGTTTGCGCTTGCTTATCGTATTAATCAGGCATTCCATACATATCGTATAATCGTCTTAAATGATCCATAACGTGATGCAAGACGCACTATTTTTTTTTCTGTGTTAGAGGATACGTAACCTTGGAAATTGGATGAAAACGGATAATTTTAACCGTGTCTTGTTGACAAGGAGCTTTTGTAAGAAACATCAGGCGATGTCTGAACTACACGATCAATTACTTTTCACCACTTAAAGTCACAAAATGGTCACGAATAAAATTTTCCAATGTTTTTATGAAAAATGAATTCAGGACAGATGAAAGTGAAAATGAGCTTCATTCTTGCCACGAAATTGTAATAATTTAAATGTCACAAACAAAATTTTTCGAAATTTGGCCGGCATTGTAGATCAGTTTTACGAAAGATAACAATATCGAATTTCAATAGTATCGCGATAAATTGTCGATCGATCGTTAAACTCGATGAGAAATCGTCTCAAATCGTGAAGCCTCCACTTTCGCAATACTAAATTCGTTTCTTTCAAAGACATTCTTACATCGTTCTCTCCCTCAAAATTTTGCAAATTCGGAATTTCTTATGAACACTGATTCCCTTCGCAGCTAAATTCAATTCACCAAGTCTCTCCTCGAGATTTATCGTACGATTTTTCTTGTTACGACAGTTCGAAATACCGACGATTTCTCATCGAGGGTACGGAAACTCTCTACGGTAGAAGAAATGAATAATAACATTCATATTGATACAGATAATCGTGAAACGAAGGCATTTATATCTATAGAGGGGAAGATAAACCGTTGTTCAAATACAACTCTGGAAAGCGCGTTGAATACTCGAAGATAAAATTTATCTTTCTCAGAATTTTTTATTTATTATAACTTATTTTATTATTATTATATTTATTAATATTTATTATAACTTAATTTTATTACTGATCTCTGTCGGGAAAGAAAGTATAAATCACAAAATTGAAGAATTAAATAACTTAAATTTTTGTGATAAATTTGTCTGTAATCCCACTCAAGGATTACATTAATTTTGCAAACTGGTAGTTTTATAAAATTATCTATAATTACTGTACGTAAATTAATGAAATTGCGTATTTCGTTAGTTTCAATTAAATTAATCGATCCAAATTGATGCTTTTACAAAAAGAACATAGATTGAATTTAAATCTATATTAATTAGTACATGTAACTCGTGTTAAAATTTCGACGGAGGTAACATGTTGTTCAAACGAATAAATAAATGTACATTTTTTATAATACCGAAATTTTTACTAACAATATTAACTATTATAATGTACTTGGTTCTCAGAAAAATGTACAAAGAATTTTTTTTTTATTATTGTTATTATTCGGTAGTGATTATAATAATTACAGTGATTATAATTATTACATAGTTATTTATGCACAGGGTGTTTTATTTTAATCGACTATTGCGTATTTTATATTTTTAAAAAGACACGTTGGTGTGGAAGGGAACATGCTTTTACGATATTACTTGAAAGATCGAAGAGTTCGTAAGATGCTAAGAGGATATTGTGGAGGTGTTAGGGTCAAGCAAAGGTCACTTACGTCTTGAAACTACGTGCTCTTTTAATCTATTAACGGATACAGTTCCTTCATTTCGTATAATAATAATAAAAATTATATTGTACTATAATACACCATATAAATTTAATTACGATATATAATATTATAAAGAAATATATATATATATATATATAGCAATTGAGTAATATACAATACGAATTAAATAATATATAATTACGTTTATAATAATAATCTTAAAAGGTAAAAATCGTAACAATTGAGTTAAACGTTTCTTATAAAATATTAATTCTTCTCTACCACTAAAGTATAGAGTGGACCAAAAGTTTTTTTTTTTAATAAATAACCACCTATTTTTTTTCAACTAAAACCAAAATATAAGAAAAAACTAATATTATTAATTCAAACATGATTTCTTTGTTATGCTTTAAAAGTCTGTAAAATAAATTTAAAAAAATATGTAATAAAAAAAATCACGGATTTATTTTAGTAAGAAGGAATTTTTGGCCCACCTGGTAGAAAAACTAGAATATTAATTGATAATCTGTTTTCAAGTAAAATAAATTCTGATTATACTTTAGAATTGAAATATTTTAGAGCAATGATTCTTTACGATTCTAAGTTTATAATCATATCTCTTTTTTATTTATGTCATGTAAGATCCTTTACAATTCAATAGAAATATCGTTATTTATGAAAATTTACATTTATGAAAATTTATGAAAAGCCACAAACGGATTACAAAGAGAATTTACAGAACTTCGAATTTAATATACTAACACAGGTACCAACCAGTTAGAGTAAAAACACTGAATGCAGCATTAAAGAATTAATTTTAATCTCTCTTCTTTTACTAATTACACATATGCGTACCGTAGAATCCCAAGTTCATTTTAATGCTCTTTTTATCAAATTTAATTCAAAAAGAATCCAAAACACATTATTATTTGTGAAAATTCACAACTACAATCAAATAGAATTTACATCATCTCAGGATTCAATATATTAATGGTTTGAGTGCTCGAAATAACTAGTTTATTTATTAGAGAGGATAACACGTTACAATTTATCAAAGAGTTTAGTTAGATGAACATAGAGATTCGTAATTTATTATACGCTCTTCATTCAGTAATTTTACGTAGCACTAGAAGGATTATATATATAACCGGTTCATAATAAAATGTTGAACGTACATACGTAGAGTCACACTGCAAAGAGTTGAAGAATGAATTCTGTTCTCCCCCCTCCCCCGCTTGGCTCGAATTCCAAATTTATCCCAATATGCATTTCAAATCGTCCTCTACCATTTTATTTCAAGTTCTCTGCGTACGTAGACGTTTATTTCGAGAACTTTCGCGTATCCAGAAATATTTCGCGATATAGGCAATAGAGTTCCATCCTTTTCGCGCACGAGACGTTCTCGATTCTTGCATGCCAACTCCTCGAAAGTTTTATTTCAAATAAATGTCTAAGACGTGTAATATAAAATGAGTTCTCGTCGCCAGTGTTCGACTCCATTGTCGGATCATAGATTAACGCTAGAACTATCGAAATTGGTCAAAATGACCAATTCAGAATTTTTTTGTTTTTGAAATTGTATAGTTATAAAACGGTGTGTTTGAGAGATTTAAATGATTCTTCGTAAAACATATGTGCGAAAGCTCGCGTAGTTCTATTTTTTTTATTTTAACGTATATTATCAAAACTTAGAATTTTTAGAAATTCTATAATAGATTGGAAAGTTTGGGAATTTTACAGTTACAAAATGGTGTATTTTAGAAATTTAAATGATTCTTTTTGAAGCTTGCGTAATTTATTGCATCCCTGAAGCTCGTCCATTCTTTTTTATTTTGATGTCTCTGATGGAAAATTTACGCTTTAGTCGTCGGTAGTTCCGGTGTTAAAAATAAGCTTTCCAACCAAAGCGAACCCGCGGAATGTTAATTCTCTGCTTTCAGTCGGATCTCGTAATTACCGCCAGACTGACGATTCCACAAAAACCAACTACGTGCTTGCAATTAGTTGCCATGTGCATATGCACCACGTAGCATTAAAGGCGTATCCTTGCTTGAAAGCGATTCAATGAAATCGAAATTACGAGTATTAGGTTCGTTCGGAAGTTCTGCCTTTTGAAAGCACAAAAATTGGATTTGTTTGATTAATTAATCTTTGATATTAAATCTGAAATATAGTATATTTTACGATATAGTTCATTGAAATGTAGTATATTTTACGATATTTATGTGTTTTACATTTATATAATAAAATATAGGATTTGTTATTTTAATATTTAAAAATCGTGGAACCTAATCTATAATTCCCAATCTATGAGCCATTAATAATCTATTACATTGATGACTTATCGTATTACAAAATTTATATTTTATTATCTACATTTTAAAATTGTAAAACCTAACCTAACCGACCATGAGTCATTTATAACATATTGATTCGTGAATTACGTTTAAATTTATATTTTATTGTTTATGTCTTAAAATTATAAAACCTAACCTATGATATAAATTATTTATTACATTTTAAACTGATATTTTATTATTTACATTTTAAAATTATAAAACCTAATCTATAATCTCAACAATAAATCATTATTATATTTCTCGATTTATTATATTTTATTATTTATATACATCTTGAAATTATAAAGCCTAACCTAAGATTTCAAATGAATAATAAATCATAAATTAGTCAACATCAATTTCATATTGTTAAATAATTACAGCAAGATAGTAGAAGATAGTATAAATATATTCATAAAAAATTGCTACAATTAATAATTATTAAAATTATACGTAGCTAATTAGAAAACTGATAATAATAAATGGTATTCAGTAGACGAATAATACCAGTTTTTAATCAAATACTATAGTATAATGAAATTCGAGTAATAAACTTTAACGTAATAGGATGCATTTCTAATTTTACATCTATTCTTGTTGTCAGTTTTCTTTCTACGTTAAAAATAAACGTTTATTTTTTTTTTTCTCCCCAAAGGCTACAGGAATATTTTCGCAACTTTTTTTATAGTTCACGATAATAATTTTACTCTTAGTTTATTCATAGCAAGATCTATCATTTGATCTAACATTTCAACTTTCAAATAATAAAGATAGATCTTTAGAGCTTGTGACGAGTTTCTAAATCAAGTTGAAATAATTTATTGCTTATATTTGTTGATAATCTTTTTTTCAGATAATCCAGTATTCATTTAGTAAAATGTAATACTAAAATGGTACTATTATTTATAAAAAAATATATAAAAACACAAAATTTTCCAATTAAATTAAATATCTAAAAAGGTATATTTAAAACAATTTTATCGATACCAAATCACTACTTTGATACTAAACTATAATATTTTTGTTTAAAATTTTCAAATTTGTACGCAAGAAATCTAGAAAAATTAGTTGGCTATTTTTTAATTCTCTCATCTAAAATATATATTTAACACCAAAATAACATCTTCTAAATGAAATAACAAAAAACAGAACTTCCAAAATTAACCTAATACGCAGCGAAATCTGACTAAATTGCAAAACAAAGAACAAAAATTGAGAATAAGAACCAACCAAAACTCGGGAGCGGGAAAAGAGAAACTAAACCAAGGTGTAGAGCTCGAAGAGCAAAAATGAAATACCCGCGCGTTTCAAAAAGAGAAGGGGGAGAAAGAAACCAAATATCACAAAATACAAGATAACCTTTTCGTATTCGCCGATTTTTACGTCTGTGGTTCGCGTAAAAAGAAACAGAAAAAGAAAAAGAAAAGCAGTGTTCTGTACGTCCGACAGAAATACATACATATACATACATACATATATATATATATAATATGTATATATATACACACATATGTATATATATACACATATGTACGTTTCGCTTTGGTTCCGAGCTCGTCGGAGAACCCGTGCGAACGAGCAATCGTGCACGGCCGTGTACGATTTCGAGCGGAAACGCGGCACGAACTTTCCACAAGATTTTCACTCGAGTGCGGCGGCGGTGTATCGATTGAAATAGTTGCAGGAAGCATGTTGCGTGTGCTTACCCTCAAAGACGGTAGAGGAATGCCGGTAAGCTAATTCCCACTCGGCGTGAATTCAAGCAGCATGCCTATTGGATTTTTTGCGTAACCACCGGTCGTTTACACGTTGCCCGATACATTAACACGCCCCAGATCATTTTTTGATAATTGTTCAGCCGGGCTCGAAGGGTTCTTTGATACCGACATTGATTCCTCTTTCCCGGATCGTGTTTCCTCCACCCACCGATTTATATTTACGCGCTGTGTAATATATGTGTAATATATGTGTGATATAACGATCGTATCACGTATTTAATACCAGCGGGGCTTGCGAATTAACCGTATTAACCTCTTCGATGACAGTCTTCTTGCGTTGTGAACTGTTTCTTTCTGTTGTTCCTCTGTACGTTGCGAGTTAATGTACGTGGCGTGTAGTGGAATATTATGTAAATTTTCTCTGTTCGCATGGGAAGTGATTATTTCATTAGTAAAACGTCCGAATGATTATTAGATATTATAGATGTTCGTGTATTTAGATGGTCTCGCTTAAATGGACCACTCTGTATATTTGCTGAATTGAAGCTACGTGTTTTACATAGTATAAATTTTACAACATTGTGAATATTTGTGATATTTTATCTGTATTTTATCTCTATATATATTTATAAAATGATTTTAGTAATTATTAAATTTGTATAAATTAAATAATTATGTACATGGAAAAATACAGTGACGAGCAAAAGTGTTGATATAAATTGTTATATTTTAGTAGTTTTTGTAATATATATTCTATCATTCTATTTAAATCATTTATATTGTATTAAATATAATATGATATATCTAATATAAAAATAATATGTAACATAATAAACATACGACATATAATATAAATATTACACGTATCATTTATATAATTATTTTTAAAATTCAAAAATACAAAACATAAAAATAAAAAATAACGTTTAGATATTTTTGTAGTATATTACGATTTTATATTTTATTAATCGAATATTATTATTTTATTACATATATTATATTTATATACTATATTATAGTGCTATTCATTCGAAATTCAAAAATTCAATCTTCGTACCGATCGAAACAAATTGCATATTACTCGGTACTCGTTCCAGCTCGTCTCGCGTGTTATTTTTAACAATATTACGATAAATATCTAGAAACGATCGAGTAGAACGATAGCACGCGAATCTGGAAATCTCGAAACGCGAAAACGAGTTGAAATTCAATTCATCCCTCGAACTGTAGCAGCGATACATTCCAGCAGAAATAAGCACTTTAATCGAATCACTCGAACGGAAATTCTGCTGGTTGTTCCATCAGCGTTTTTATTACGCGAAGAAATTTTCCGTTCGCATGATTTTCGACGTTCCTCCATTGTAAACGACGATACTGAATACGCGTTCCTCTTGGCGCGAGCGTGATTAAATTAAATTAATTTCTCGATGGAAATACGTACGCGCGATGAAGAATTTTATTTATTATTCCGGATTTTTCGTTCTATTTTTTTTTATTCAACTCGAATAATTCAAATTATTTAACAAAATTGTTATTATAATTACATTTCGTACGTTTCGAACAATATTTATTTGGGTCTTTGGTTCTTTTTTTTTCCTTTAATTTTATTTTAGCAACTGAAAATAAAATTCGAATACAAATGGAAATTGCAATAGATCAACTCTTTTGAAACAAATTTTCCTTTTACGTAATAACAACCGTGGTATAATAATTTAGTTATAATAATTAATTTATTCTAATTTCAACACGAATATATTAAAAATTATAATAATATTACAACTTCAAGTATTCATTTCAATTTACTCAAATGTAGATTAGATTTGAATAGACGAAAGATTGGATGTTAACATTTTTGCACACATGATTAAATACGTTCATTGTACGATTAGACATTTTTTTTTCTTTCATCATTTTCCAACGCGAAATTATAAATACATTTTAATCTCCGAATTGAATTATTATATCACGCTTGGCAATAAATCTTCTTTATATAAGCTTCCAACATCCAATTTATGTTTCTTTGGTTTCATTCTCGTTTCATAACGATAATACGGCTGCAAAATTTATATTTAAAATTCGTTTGCAAATAAATAGGAAAAAGAAAGAAATCGTTCTTGATAGAAAAAGGATGCTCCAGATTTGAAAAAAAAAAAATTATTTGAACCTCGTTTCATTACCTCGAATCCAATATCTCTCTCTTTGCATTGTGCAAAAAATTTAAATTCCAAACTTTCGAGATATTTGCCTCGTTATTCGTTTCACATATGTAGATTGAAAAATTCATGGAGAACATTCTGTTTGTCTTTCCGATTTACACATTAAAAATGCTCTCCGAGCAGTATTTTCAGTTCGAATGTTTGCTATTCATACAGAATGTTGTTACGCGTACGTGGATGTATCGTATAATTGTTAAAATTGTTTCTAACAGTAAGATGAAAATTTGAAATTGATATACAGTGCGGGAAATGTTATTAACTTTTCCACTGGATTTTTTATTTTTTTTTATACAGATAAATTATTTTACGTATTGTTCAGCCAGACAAATGTCAGTTTTCTTTCTCATATGAACAATTGCCAATATTGTTAATATTTAATATCTTATATTATTAATATTACAATACTCGTCATTATATATTATTAATTAATATTGTTAATTATTATTAATTAATATATTATTATTATTATACTTTTTATTATTAATTTTTAACATTTATTTATTTATATATGTTATTACTATATATGTTATACTTTTTAATATTAATTTTTAACATTTATTCAATTTCCAATTTTCCATATTCTGTTCAGTTTTTAGTAATAATTTTTTAAATCCAATGTCTGACGCTTTTTAACAAATTATTAAATTACACTTTTTGTTAATTATAGCAAGTATAATTTTAAATTACACTTATTATTAATCATTTACTAATGCTTTGATACTTGTATCGTTAATATTTAATGTTAATAAATATTAATGTAAAATATTTTCAATCGCCAATAATTCATTCTCTCTAAACGAGTAAATTATCAAACAAAATGCGCATTCACTTACGTATTCCTTTCGTGCGCGACTCTCGTATCTCTCGTTCGGTAGAGCCGTGCTCCTTCGCCATAGTTGAGGCATCGCGGTTTACCTCCTGAAGGTTTGCAAATCGGTCCAGGTAAACGACTCGGATACGAACGACCTACCAAGGTCGAACGGCCAGGAATTCCTTTCGTTCTTAGTTGCCTCACCTGGTTTGTCGCTCGGCCGGGAGAGGAAAGGAGACAAGCAACGTGTATGAAGCGAAGACAGGAGGGGACGTCGAGAAGAGCTGGTTTTAGTGGTCTAAAGGTCTAAAGTGTGCTCGATTCTCTGGCTCCTCTACTGGTGTGTCCTCCTCAGTGACTCATCTGCTTTTTCGTGTCAACATTTATTGCATGCTCGTTACAAGCCTGCCGACCCGTATATCTCGCTTTAATTAACTACCTTGAGATACGTTTCGCGATTCACGGCACGTTTTGCCATCGCCGAGATCGAGTTTTTTTTTTTTTTTTTAATATATACATACGAGTTACATACGTTTATTTTGAAAGTCCATTTATCTTTAAGTCAAGATATTTAACGGTTTGCGTTTTGATAAATTTAAAAAGATATTGATAATTCATAACGTGTATTAGGTAGTTTTTGTGAATCATGAATTATTTATTAATATTAATTTATTTTCAACAAATATTTTCTTGATTATAATAAATTATAAA
The DNA here is from genome assembly GCA_032399605.1 of Melipona beecheii. Taxonomy (NCBI): domain Eukaryota; kingdom Metazoa; phylum Arthropoda; class Insecta; order Hymenoptera; family Apidae; genus Melipona; species Melipona beecheii. The sequence goes on along the minus strand of JAUCMO010000504.1, from coordinate 3,336,601 downwards.
AATACGTAACAAACGATAAAATTCCGAGTAAAAATTCTCAGATGAGAGATTTGAGAGTATCACGAAAATTCTTTCTTTCACGATCGAAATAAATTTTTTTTAGCTAAAGGAAAAATATTTTTCTCCAACTCTGATAAATCATAAAAAAAGAAAAGAAACTAAAATTCTCAAATAACCGAAGCTCGTACGTTTCTCTCTCCTTTTTACACCGGTCGAAACCCGGTTTGATCACGGATGCAGTAAACAAAATCCCGAACAATCCATGCAAACAAACATGTCAGTTTTATTTAAATAAATCTGTGACTCACTATTTTGGTAGCTCGTTCAGACAGCGACACACACACGTTCGCGCGAATTATTATATTTTTAAGGGGCGAAGCGGCTGCGATCGTATCGCAAAGCCATTTAGACAGATAGATGAGCCCGTAATTACCGAGAGCTGCGTAATTTCGTAATTAATCTTTTATGGACTAGAATTAGGCCTCTCTTGCCACTATCGGTTTTCAAACAGCTTTTTAATCGTTTTAATTAATAACACAATAGTCTTGGAACAGTGGGAGAAAAATGAAAGCTTAAATTAGGAAAGATCCTAACCTTCTAGAAAAGATCAAATTTCCCAGGAGGATGAAAAAAATTGATTTGTTGAAATTTGCAACGAGTAATTTAGCTGTTTGCTCCTAAATACAAAAATCTTTATTTTCAAGTGTACAAAAATAAAATCAGAAATCTTTATTTTCAAGTATCAGAATATAACTTTGATTCTTATGTAGAAAAGCAAAAATAATAACGTTATTTTTATCTTCAAGCGCTACAAGTGCATATAGTAGAATAATGTATTTCCCAAGCTTTTTTCTCTCCCATACCTTGATTAGGCCTTTCATTTATGACTACTTTCCTCCTCTCATAAACCCCACCCATCACTCAAAAACTTTCACATAAATCTCTCTTTGTAAATCGAAACTCTATAACTTTGTTTTGCGTCATTGTGTTTTATCATTGAAAGTAATTTTAGCGGGGGTAACCTCTTCAGGTGCAACGCTAATGCAACGAAAATTAGCGATTGGTCGATTTGGGTCACGTGATTCGTGAGGAGGCGTGAGGTAGACCTCGAGTAGAACTGGCGTTGTCTGGTACTGAGCGATCGCGCCTGTAATTTGTTTTGTACCGACTCAAATGTTTGCATACCAATACAATTTTATGGCAAAAATGTCGTCTTCATTTCCTAGTCAGAACAGTTGCTTCTGGACCAGTGAAATGAATCGTACTGGGGTATAAGTCGTGCAGTTTTTTATTTTATTTCCCTTTTTTTTTTGTGTGTGTGTGTTTTCCGCCTTTACCAATATTATTTTCGCGTATCCACAGTTTATATTACACTAGAATAGTTCAGTGATCAGTATATTCTAAAATTCGCGATGTTTGGCACTTACAGGGACAATAAGTAATTAATCAAGTGAATAAAAATAATTAAATGTTAAATAAACAAAATTTGGGACACACGTAAAGATATATATATTAAATTCCTCTCGAAACTCAAGAAAGTTCCGAAGTTTCGAATTTCGAAAATTCGAAACTTCGTACATTTTTCGAAGAAAGAGCGAATGAAATCAACGAATGAAGGATCACTTGCCGCGTCAGTAAAGAAGAATGTTTGACTCGTGCGCGCCTCGAATCTTTTTTCAACTTATACTCTGAAAGAGTCAATGCTACACTCGACAAAAAAGGAAATAGATTAGACTCAGAAAAAATTCTTTCGAATTTTGTTTAATCGTAGCCAATAAAAATTTATACAAAAGTCTCTGATTATCGATACAAGAAATTCCTCTTAACAAAATCGGCGTTTGGAGAGTTTCGAGAGTTTCGAGACGTTTCAGATTCGAGTTCCGAGAACTTGAAAGTTAGTTTCGAATCTCCGTCCCTGGAAATTTCACAATGCTGAAACGTGTCAGATCGACGCAAGGAACACGAGAGACACAATGGGAGACGCAAGAAAAGCAAGTGTTGGTGCATAGACAGAAACAGATAACGCGCGCGTAGATTCGCGTGGTTGACGTTCGCGGAGAGGAAAGCCTATTTTCCTCGACAACCGCTCGCGATGCTGTCACTCGGTTCTTAACCGAGTGGAGAGCAAGCTGGAAAAAGCTTGTGCCCGGTTGCTCGCGGCCAGCCTCGTTGAAGCACCTTTCTGTGGTCGAGTCTTGTGCCTCTCCCCTCTTCGCGCAACCTTTGTTGTAATTGGAATGCAATCTCGCGATGCTGCGATTTAATTGGAATTCATCACTGCTACAAAACAAAAGCTCGAGCTCTTCCGACCTGTCACTCTCTCTCTCTCTCCCTCTCTCTTAACTCTGCCCTCGGAAATATTTCTTGTATTATCCATCAGTAATTTATTATACGAAATAGCGAAATATCGCTTCAAATAAAATGATGTTATCATTGGAAATAAATGGTCCTGTTTAAATGGTATTCAATTCAAAAAGAAATTTTGTTGATTATATTTCTCTAGTATTAGTTATAGTTTTCTAGCTTTTGCTAATATAAAGTTAAAAAGAAATTTAAAAAACTGCACGACTTATACCCCAGTACGATTCGTCTCACCGAAAGGCCCAGAAGCAACTGTTCTGACATTTTTTACCATAAAATTTTATTGGTATGCAAACATTTGAATCGATACAAAACAAATTACAGGCGCGATTGCTCAGTACCAGACAACGCCACTCCTACTCTAGGTCTACCCCACGCTCCCTCACGAATCACGTGACCCAAATCAACCAATCGCTAATTTTCGTTGCATCAGCGTTGCACCTGAACAGGCCCGATTTTCTGAGTTACCCCGCTAAAATCACTTTCAGTGATAAAATCAACAAATTATAAGAATATACTATTTCCGCTCGTAAACAACTAGCTACCGTTTTATCAGTACAGTGTGCCGTGTAATCGAGATTCATGAATTATGGAAACCCAATCCGGAAACTCGACACGGTATGCAAAAAAAAAGAGAGGCGTGTACCGTGATTGTGTATGCAAAATTTCATAAAAAAAACGTTGGCCCACGCGTGCATACGTTGAACACACACACATAGTAACACACGCGATAGCATGTAAACGAGGTTCATTGGCTGGAAGTAGCGCGAAAACCTGTTCCATCGGTTTTATCCCCACCGCTTTTCGTTGACGCGGCGAACGTAAGGGAGGTCAGTTCCGGAGGTCTGGTCCACATTTACCAATTTCCCTGCGCCTCGCGTTTCGCAGGTCGCCAATTCGAGAGCCATGCGACACGACACGGTTTATCGAAACGAAACGATTCGATATTGAAACTTATCGTGAAAATAATTTTGTAAAAAAAAAAAAAAAGAAAAACGAAGAAGAAAAAGAAAATTGTTTACACTGTAGAAAAGATGATTCGTCCCCAAAAAAATGTCTTCTTTTTTTTTAAGCTATTAATTCTAATCTTAATCTATACGATCATTATCTGTAATCATATCGTATCGTAAGTTTTATAACGTTGCTATGAATAAGTATCGCATGAATGGTTTTCTCAGTACGATGTACTCACCGATATTAAAAGAGACCGAAGGGACGACCGGTTTTCACGGATTGGCCATATCTATTTATATTAACCCTTTCGTAGAGCCTGTGCACATACATATAAATGTGTGTGTGTGTTTACTTGAGACATTACGTAACGTTGTTTCATACTATCATTGAATTTAATGAATCGACAGGGGCAAGATAAGTTTGTTTAAAAGGAATTATTGTCAAATGATAATGGAAGATTACAAATTATAATTGGTTCTGCTAGGAGTATTATTATCGATATAAGAATGTTAATAGCTGCATAGAAAAACGTGCTTCTATTTTTAGTTTAATTTTTTATAAGTAATTTCGAACGTTAGAACGTAGTTAGAGGATATTTTGAATAAATTATTTAATTTAATTTCTTTTGAACAAGTCGTTCGATTTAATTCTTAAGTTTTAACTCAACTACTACTTTTTAACTTAAATACTAATACTTCGTACTTGTTTCATCTGCATTTTTCTTTTTTTCTTTCTGCATCATTTAAGAAGACTACACTATCACCCTGGTTTCAAAAATATTATTTTTGTTCCTTTTTTTTCTCAAGTTGCATCGACCGTATTTGAACAATTTCTTAATAGTAGATTTGATTTATAATTATTTAAATTGTTATATGATAGTTATTCTTACATTATTGCATTGTTGACTATAAGTCAAATATACTGTTCAAAAATTATTTACACGTAACCAACACTACTTAGAGAAAAGACAAGTGACAAGTAAATTTGATTTATAACTATTTAAATTATTATATAATAGCGATTCTTACATTATCACATTATTAACTATAAATTTACTTTTACTATAATAAATACAACCAATACAATTCAAAAAGAATAATACTATAATTATACTGTATTATGATTATGTTATTATGCTATTATCACAACTATAAATCAACTTTATCGTTCAAAAATTACTTAAATACAGTCAACAACTCAAAAAGAAGTAACATAAAAATAAATTATCATGTAATTATTAAACAATAATTGTTCTTACTACAAATCAAATTTAAATATAATTCAAACATTGTTTAAATACAGTCGATACAAACTCCAAAAAAATAGAAGAAAGAAAAGAGCAACATTTTCCTCTTCGAGTGACACGCAAGAAAAGGGATCAAAAAACAAAAGATCACAAAACGAACGAGACGAAATCGTAGCGATATATATTTGTTCGTTTAGGGAGGAGTTTAAGCGTTTAAGCAGATTAAAGGGAACACGTCTCGTTGAGCCAGCCTGTGCGGCACAAATAGATTAAAACTTCTCATTGCGAACTAAATACTGTGGCCGCCGTTTTTCCCCTTTTGCTGGCCGTGGCGATCTCGATTACGCGCGATTACCGTTTTCTAATTTTACTTGGAGAAACACGTACCGGTTATACGTAGACGCCATACGAATTTCCCAGCTGCACGAGACGCACGATAATAGAACACGGCATCCCGCCGTTTATTCCGGTAAACGAAACTGTGTCTCTCCGTGTGTCTCGTTCGCGAGTCTCTCTCTCTGTCTCTCTCTCTCTCTCCAGTCACAAGTTTCGTCGTTCACGAGGACGACTCTGAATGAACGCGAGCCTGCTTTTGTCCACAATCAGGCGATACGTACTGTCATACAGCGAGAGCGTAGAGAATATCGGGTACTTCGAACGCCGATATTTCCAACTTTTGTTCACGTTCAAGTTTTGTGCAACGAATTTCAATCCTTTAGAGACACCCAGTGTACACTGGGTGTCCCGAATTTAAACGTCAAAACTTTGGGGGCTAAACGTGAGGGAGGGAGGGGATAGATCTTTTAGAAATTTTAGAGAATGTCACGAAAAAAGTTTTAATTTACTCACAATCGCGGTAAATTCATTCGATTCCAATCAACTCGAGCAAGTAACTGAGGTATCAAAATATCGCCAGAACGATTAAAGTGATTAATGTTCGATGTAATAAACTGCAAATGAGCAATCTTTTGAACAGTAGCTTCGTTAAATCTATGATGTGGATGATAACGGACGATACTATAAGATGATAACCTTTTTATTTTTTCTTTCATGATTTTCTCCAAAATGGAACAAAAATGAGCAGACATTTAAAGAGATTTAAATTCGAGACATCCAGTATGTATAATTTCCTGGCCATTAAATTAGAACCATTCTGTAATTTTCAACAGTTTTAACACTGTGTTTTTAACACCAGAACTACCGAGGTAGAAATTTTCTAGAAATGGAAATTTTATATATTTATAACGATATATTTTTAGAATCACACGAGAGAGTTTTAATAAAATATATTAAGAAGCTTGTGTTCTTGTATTGTATTATTGACTTTTTCCTGTACCTTGCACTTTCATTTCTCTGCCATGAATATTATACTCTAGTCGTTGGTAGTTCTAGTTTTGATAAAATATATATTTAATTGTAAACTGAGGATTTATGTTTATTAACATTATAAAAATACTACAATTCGTTGAAATTTCATAAAATTATAGAATCTAAGTGATTTACATATTTAGAATATTAGGCAAATCCTTCTACATTCGTAGCTCCAATATTAAAAAGTAGAATTTTCGCAATGTTAATCGATTGATTGAGAGGAATTGGAAAGTGAAATGTTGTGAAATATTGGTCGTTAATAGCTGAATTATTAATATATCACACACATGTGTACATAATTATAATAATGAATATTGCAGTAACATACATAATAACAATGAATATTGTAGTAACTAATATAATTAATTATTATTAATTATCATATTATATTACGTATGCTATTTTATTATTCATTACTACTAATCGGGAGTATTTGTGCAATAAGAGTTACTTATACAATATTGCACGTATTTAACAGTTGACAAAATTAATTATCAAACTGCGTTGTAGATTCCACAAAACATATAAGATGTTGAAACTTAGGTCCTGATTCAATTATCAGGGGCTGTACGTGTACCAATATTGAATCTTCACCAAGACTGAAATTTTATTTTTCAATTCTAGAACGATATGAGAGTATTTACATCACTTTTAGTTTCTTTATACGCAATCTCACTACTTTCATTTTATTACTGAAAGTGATTTTAGCGAGGGTAATCCAGAAAATCGGGCCTCTTCAGGTGCAACGCTAATGCAACGAAAATTAGCGATTGGTTGATTTCGGCCACGTGATTCGTGAAGGGGCGTAGAGAGGACCTCGAGTGGCGTTGTCTGGTATTGAGCGATTCAATCTATTTTTTGTATCGATTCAAATATTTGCAATCAATAAAATTTTAGTGGCAAAAAAGTCGTCTTCATTTCCTAGTCAGAACAGTTGCTTCTAGGCCTTTCACTGAAACGAATCGTGCTGGGATACAAGTCGTGTGGTTTTTTTATCATTTATTTGTATTTATATTTATTAATTACTTGTATTTGTATGTTTCACGTTGTGTATTTTATCGTATAATATTTACTTTATACCGATAAAGTTTCTAAAAATTGCAAATAACGAGAGTATTGAAAATTCGTGTCTGAAGGATTAAAAAATCATTGTAGCCAAATTCAAGTATATACTCGACAAATATTCGAGACTTTCCGATTTTCTCAAGAACGAAGAAACTTCGATGAAAAAATTTCGTTCCTTCTCTTCAGTTGATTTGTTTCGAGACACCCTGTGTATACACAAGTATACACGAACCGAGAGTTGTCTACAGGAGAAGCTCTCCTGTATTTAACAGAGCTCATTGAGTTTCTGTCATTCTGTCCTCTATTTTATTCAATTTTGTTCAGCGACTCTGGCTCTCGCGTACTACCTCGTAACCGTGTTGCACGAACAATAGAGACGTTCATCGATCCGTACGTTTCCATTCCAACTTTCCAATTATACCTCGAGTGACGTCTTCGTTCGGTAAACAGCGCCGTTCTCCAAGATAACGCGCCGAGAGCAAAGGAAAAGCCCGCCGATTTAATTCACCGCGTATTGACAAGTCCGTTAAGTCTCAGCTGAACAAATTCCATTATTACCGGCCGAGTTTCTATTCTCCGGCGTTGGGTGTTAATGCTGCAAATTTCCTGCCACCCTGTCTTCGTGCGCGTGTTAATGGCTCTCCCTCTTTCACTTACCCCTTTGTTCTCTATTTTCGTTCTTGAACGTAGTAAAACAAAGTTGCTCAAAGATTCACAATTATGTATGTGTATTATTTTATTTTTTATTATGTATTTGTATTATGTACTTTTAACGTTGTGATATTTTAATGCCAGAACTCAGCCGGTAACTGAAGTATGAAACTTAAAAAATGTGAAGATATTTGCAATACCAGTAACATTTAGATTTAGAGATTTATATATTTATGTTTTTTTGGGAAAAATTTACATATTACAAGTCTAAAAAATTTCGACGGTTAATGCGACAATATTCAAAAATCAGTTGATTCATTGAACCACGTAAATAATAAATTAATGATTGATCAACGAACAGATTTTTATAAATTTGAAAATGCAAAAATGTAGAAGTATAAAATTTAGATATATAATATTTTGTAGTGTACATTATGTGCTATAATATTTAAATATTAATATTCAATTTGTGAATAGATTCGTTCTAAAATCTAAGTTCGCAGACTGATGATCGAATAACGAATTAAACAACGATGATAGAAAATTGTGGCCGCACGGTACCGTTACAACGTGTAAGTAAATGGTACTAACGGAAATATACGCCTTATGTCAGTTTTACTAATGACTTTCACAGAAAATTTTTCACCGATGTCACACACGGTGTACCTAGGCAAATAAAATGATTCTTCTTTCGCTTCTTTTCTTGAAATAATTTTCACTCTCTACTTTCTATTGAGCGTATATCGTTCTATACATGTCTACCATTTAAAATAAATGGCAGGAATATTTGTAGTAATTTGATTATATTATTATATATAATTACATATATAATATTATTATATATATAATATCACATTACATTACATCATAGTAATTATATTGTAATATTTAAAATGCATGGTAAAGAATAAAAAATTGAATTCATTTTTTTCAAATATCAAATGTTTTTGTCGTCATGTAACACTTGGATTCTCACCAAAAAATTGTCAAAATTCAAACATTTTTTTTAGATCCATCATGCACTTGAAGATTTAAGCAATGTTCTCTTTACAACGACCTCTTAAAACTTGCTGCACAATTTTTGTTTTCAATCGTTGAATCACTCAACTTTGAACACATTATAATTAAACGATGAAATTAAACGAAACTTCCATTGTTTGACCCTGATATTCAAAATTCAATGAAATGCTGGAAAAAAAATCGCACAGTAAGAAAGTGAAGACTTCACATCTTCGAGATCAACATTTTTGTAATATTTTTACAGACGTTCGAATTTTGACAATTTTCGAGAGAGAAAGATACTCTCGATTACAGGATGACGCAAAAGAAAACAACTTCGTAAAACGTCCATTTTTCACATCGTACCGTTTCAGCGTGTCTCCTTTCACGCGTGCAATCGTTGCCCGCGTTGACAGCGCGTTTCCAGCACTAAGTGCGCACACGAGAGAAAGAGAGAGAGAAACACGCGGAGTGGTAATTAAACGCGTGCACGTGTTTCTCCGAGTAACGTTGAATTGAATCACCGCAGACACGGTGTATGACGATAAATATCAGACAGCTTGATAAACTCGACGCACAATAGCGAGGAGGAACGCGCGTATTTCACGAGTAACCGGGGCGAGAGGGACTGGCTTCTCTTTCTTTTCCCCGTTCGTTCGAGCTGCACAACCGCCGATCGTACCAAGATACACGACGACGACACGTCGTTGAACACGTTACGCTGATACGGCACTTTGCCTCGCAACAACAGTCTCCGCAGCGCTTCCGGAATTTCGCGTTTCCGCCAGGCACAAGTACACGTGATCCTTTGGCCACGATAGATGGTCGCAATGACGTTGAATATTTTTAATTAACCTGTTGGGGCCGCGTCACGACGAGTATATTCGTCATCAAGAAAATTATGGCGATAATTTTCTGTTCAGTAGACAAATGAATTTTTGCCAGTTTGTAAGAAATTTGATACTTGTGAAGTGTATTTGCTTGTGCAATTGTTGCGATACATATATGATTGAATTATGTATAGTTTAGTGTCAGTTGTAATTATAATTGTTATAATTGAAATATATGTATGTATATGATATATATAATACTTGTAATATAATTCTTATAATTGTTGTAATATAATATTATAATATAATATAATATTCTTATAATATCAATTATATGTTAATATAACATATTATATTAAATTAATTATATTAATTCAATTTCAATTATGTTATGTTACAACTATAATTCTAATTGTTATATATAATTGTATATAACATAATTGAATTATATGTACAAGTATAATGCATATATAATATATTATAACGTAATTGCATATACAACATAATTAAATTGTAAACGATTCAATTCCAATTATGTTATAACAACTATAATTAACATTGTATATAACATAACTGAATTACATGTGTATACATATTATATAAATGTATGTATTATGCATAATTTGTGTATATAATATGTATATGATGTACATAATGTATATACTTGTTGTAATTGTTACAACACAACATATTGTGTGTAATTCAATTTCAATTATTTTACAACAGTTGTAGTTATGAAAAATTTCCTTCATCGGACGTACAATTTAAATAAGTTATTTCAGGTGTGCAAGTTACGTGAATCACCCTGTATAACATACACAACTCGCGTTACATTATATACGTGCTGTTTGCAAATACAAAATTACATTTTGCTAGAAGTTTAAAAAAAAATGTTATCATCTACTTCGTGTGAAATTAAGTTTTTAAAACAACATCCATCCTCATTCAGTCTCGATGCGACGAAACAAATTTCATCCAGACGATAATTAGAAAATTTTACAACTTCCACACCATGAGCCAATCTAACTCTTTTTTTAACACGACGACATCGGTTGTTTGAACAACGAACGGCGTCGATCACGACTATTGTCGCGCCGCGACCCAATTAAAATAGGTAATTGAAGACGCGGCCGCTTAAACGCGGCTTTCTTGTTTAATTAACGCCAGCCAGGAAGTCGTTGGATTAATTAATATCGTTGTTTCCCTTTCGAACGCGTACTGTTTTAAGCTATAATGAGCAGATCACGTTGTAACAGCCAGCGTAATTCGAATAATATTTATCGCTCCTCTCGAGAAGGTTCAAGTTATGGCGTATTGTGTGCAAAATTATGCAGTACGGTAATAATCAAACGTTTTGTAAGTACGGTTTTTTTTTCTTTGATCCATCGAACTCGTTTGTTATTAATTTCAGTAGAGTTGGTTCGTCACAGGTAAAATTATAATAAAATTATAATAACGAACGGTTTCATTCGTGATATCGGATTTTTCTGTGTTAATTACATTATATTAATACTTGTTTGAACGTCAATAGAATTTATATAATGATCAAATGTTTCGTTTCTGATCTCTAACGCATTAAGTATATTACAGTAATGCTTCTTTAAATACCAATGTGGAATTTATTGTAAGCAAAATTTATGTATAAATTAATTAATAATGATAATTGATACGAACTATTTGTTATAATGATCAAATATTTTGATTACAATAACTTGTTTAAATACCAATAGAGTTATTTTGCTTAAATTCAAAGAACGAGATAAATTAGGTTGAGGTTAGGTTGCTAATAACCTAATGGAGGTTGAGCATAACCTAAAAAAGTTAATTAAAAACAAGAAAAAGAATTGCAAATATTTCAAGTTCCATATTCTAAAATTCTATTTATTTTTCCTTTTTATCATTTGTCAAGCTTATTATTTTTTTTTTATCTTTATTTCAAATGAAATTTTAGCCAATCCTGTTTCTGCTACAGTTAAATCATCGTTATTGTGTATGTACATTTTATTTTACAAAGGAAAAATTTTATTTCGACAAAGGAAAAGTATATCCTACGTGATGAATTAAATTAAAAGAATTAGATTTAAAAAATTCATCGTATCATTTCATTTACTATCCGACTCGTGAATTTTATTGCATCAGTTGATTTTACAGAATTATGCTGTGAAAAAGTATTCCGTAACGATCGTTGTATTAAGGAGAGTAGAATCTTTAGACAGAAGCCTGGGTTAATCATTATTACAATAGTAGGTCACAGACCGGGTAGCGAGGAGTTATATAACTCCTTTATTGTTACTATAATCGTCTAAAGCTGTACGTTCATTGTTAAGAGTACGTACTTACGATCATTATGATCTTGCTGTGCTGATTTTTTCGATTGTGGGAACAAGAATATTGAGAGATTGTTTGTTGCAACTAATGAATAAAAATGAACTTTGTAAAAATCCACAATCTACTAATCATAAGTATTAGGATACTACTCGCTTTAGTTATTAGGAACTAATTTATTAATGAACTGATGTTTATGCATTTTTATATTTTTAGAGACGTAACTAAGAATTGATATTGAAATAGAAATTCGTTTCATTCGCTTCGACTTGAAAATTATTATTAGATCATTTTCAATCTCGTGTTAAAAGATCAAATTCTTTCTTTATTTTATAAAGTAGTTTTTCAATTGAAGCACTAGGAATGGAAAATTGTAAAAATAATATTTAATTCCTACTTCCTAGGTTCTATTGTATATTTAATAAATAAATAAATATGAAATAAAATAATTTTTTTAATTATACATTTTATAATTTTTTTTTAATCGTTGTTTCTTAGAATTCAGTCTTTAAGCTAACTAATTATATGTGTTTAGTAACGCACATAAAATTTTCAATCAATGTCAATGTGTTCGAAAAAAGTTTAAAATGATTAAAATTTCATTATTTATCGTTACGTATATTTTCCACTATTACTGTTAAATTGTATATATTTTTCTGCAATTAGTTAACACTCTCTTATATGTTATAGATAATTAGAAATTTAGAAATTAATAAATGCACGTAATATTGAACACATTACGATGAACGAAGTTTTAGTTTCTCGCTTTCTGATTGCTCACCCATCGTGTCATTTGGAATCTGAAATTGGATCGATTTTAAAATTGTTTTTTTCAAATGTAGAACGTTTCGTAAGAGAAATTACAAAACGCTTTCTGCAAGTGTATAACAAATAATAGAAAGTGGTGAAAGCGAAATTCAAACGTGCGTTCGATTTGTTACAGTTTTATTTTTATGAAATAGTAGCAGTAGGAGCAATAAATTTTTTTTATATATTTATAATCTATTTATAACTAAATAAAAAATGAAAATTTGTAATTTATAAAATATATCTATACAAAATTTCGAAATTCAATTTAATTTAATTTGTTTTTTTTTTGTATCTAACAAGTCCCTAACTAAAATAGTTCAATTCTTTTTGTTAAATCATATTAATCGAAACTAATAAAATTATCGTGTTTTATTATCGTTATCATAAATCTTTTTATTTATTTGTAACCATAACTATATAACTAAAATAGTTATATTTATATTAAACTATAATTATAAACAATTGATTTTTTATTTATAACTTACTATTCAATAAGATTAGTAATAGTTTAATAACATATATTTTAGTTTCAATGATAAAATTTAATAATAATTACTAAAGACTGTTATTTAAGTTGTGAAAGAAAGAATTTCTTTATTGTTAAATAATACCAATCCTCTATTTTCTTAAAAACCTTAAACAGAAAGTAATCTGCATTTTCCACTTATTTTCGCATAATATATCTATAATAATCTCCAATAAGTACAATTAAATTCGAACGTACTAAATTCTACTTCAATTTTCTTCTTTTTATAAGAAAGTATCTCGTACATAACTATCGATTGTAATCTGTACATAGCTTAATTAAATTCTTAAATTTATCTTCGTTTCATTGTCCCTAGTTTCATTTTTAAGTAAATGAGTACCTTCAAACATTCTAATCCATATCAAACACCTCCGCGCAATTTCCATTTCAAAAAAATCACATCTCGCCGTGTCACTGCTCAAACCAGAGAGAAAGGGAGAGAATTTCACGTATACAAAAACGAGATTTCAATTTCAGATATCCCGTCGAGCAAGGTATTCGCCTCTGAGATTCATTCTAGCGTTCCCATACGTTCACGTATATAAAATCGAAGATTTAATTGCCATCTTCTCTCTTTCTTTTTTCTCTCTCTCCCTTTTTTTCATTTGCTACTTCTCTCGAACGTTATCGTCACGATCGATAAGGACGATCCGCGGGCATGTTTTTTTGCTAGTGATAGAATCGAGTTCACTACGTGTCTGCTGTTCTTAGTTATCGCAATTATTGAAATTTCAAAATTCAGTTAGGATCAAAAGTCCATTAAGGATTGGAAGAGCAATAATTTATCTTCATTACAATATTTCTAATATTCCAATATTATAATTTATATTTTATAAAATCGTAGAATCTAGATGGAGGATACAATTTTCGAAAAATTGATAGGTAGATATTCATTGTTATATTAATTCAGTAGTATATTAAATAAATAAAATAACAATTCATTGATCTAAAACTCGAAAGAGTTTCTATCGTCGAGATATTGAAAGAAATTTTTCAGTGTAAGACATATATCACGAATTTTGATGCATAGTATATGAAGGGAGATTCGGAAACTATTCAATACAAATGTATTATTTTTGGCAATAATATTTAAAATAAAGAAAATAAATCAAAATGAGCAAAATATTTCAAGACAAGATCCGCGTATTTTCAATATTCCTTAAATAAGATACTGTTTCCAAAACTTACCGTATCAAATAAAATATTGAAAATAAGTTTTGTAAATTCTATTCTGTCTGAAACTTTTATTTCTCAGAACGTTTATTCATCAGTTTTTCGAAAAAAATCCATGTTTCAAGTAGAATCTATTTAAAAGTTTCTTAACCTCTTAGTTACGGAGAAATTTTTCGCAAAGTTATACAGCAAGGACAAACCTGTCCAAAAATACTGACAAAACAAAGTGTGAAAAACTGTGTGACAATGAAATTTATATCTAGCAGTGTTGGCTAACTGGCGGTCCTAGCTCTTCCCCCACTTTTCTGATCGCTAGCGCTACCCCCTCCACTGCATCGATCTCCCCACTACTCCCTGCATTGAAATTTCCTCGCCGTGCATAAGAGAGTGAAACTCATCCACGATGAAGGGCAAAGGCTCGCGGGTCACCAAATAGCCGGCTCTACTTTACACTACATAATAAACTATGTATAATGTTCAAAATAAACTTTTGAATAAATTAAAATTTTAAAATTGAAAAAAAGAATAAATCACAGTTTGTTTTGTTGAAAGAATTTGATAATCGAAAGTCATAACAACATGACAGTGTATAACAGCTTTTTTCGACTGAGAAATAAGTGAGCCACTATAGTTCAGTAGCTGAGAGGTTAACTTTCTCGATTCGTGGTTTCAACCCATCGCTAGCTACCTTACCCTCTTTCACGCGCAACGGGGCGGCGTGCGTTTGACTCGCGCTTGGGTTTTATTGAAAATCATGAAAGCGCGGCGCGAAATGTAAAAATCGCTCGATAAGAAGCGCACGCGGAACGAAGATAGGCGAATCTTCTGCTCGACGAAGCGTGAGCCGATAAAACGTATATCGTTGCTCCGCACCGCGCAACGAGAAATTCCTTTTCCTCATCGTCGTCGTCGTTGTTGTTGTTGTTATTGCTGTTGTTGTTGTTGTTGCTGCTGTTGCTTTTCCTCGCTCGCGGCCTTTCGCCGCGTCTTCTTCCATGTATAACACTATGTATAATACATACTCGGGCTCGGCAATATCCTCGTGAGAGCTGCTTACGGAACTTCGCCAGAGGAACGAAGATCAAACCCGGTTCAATTTCCTGATCGAACACGGCAGAAGCAACTGTTTGTTGCTTGCTTGCTTGTTTGCTTCCGAAGAATTTTTATTCCAACCCTCTGTATGTGAAATGTACTGTATGTGAAATTAGACTCCGGACGTGTACGTACGAAACATCGTGCCTCTTTCAGTTCTCACAGAGTGAAAAGTGTTCGAATAACACTTAGCTAGAAATAATAAAAGTATATTTATGTACACTGTCGTTCAAAATGCACGATCACTTTTTGAAAAGAGATGTGAAATCAGTCTTCTTTCTTTTCTTTTTTTTTTTTTTTTTTTTTTTTTTTCTAATAAATTTTGTGTATTTTAGCTTGTATCGCGTTGGAGAGACTATAATATTAGAGGACAGGTTTTACCAATAATTCGTTGAGTATAATTTTTTAATACTTATATATAGTGGCTCATGAAAGTGTTTGAATACCTAGGAATACCTAGTCAAAAATATGCGAATGAAATTCTTCAATTATATTATTATATTATATTTATTGCGTTGTTACACGTTTTACAAGCGCTGTTCTCCCGTTGAAAGCTATGAAATAGCTAATTTTCTCGCGATTTCTCTTAATGAAATACCTTCTTTGTACACTCTGTACAAGTAATAATGGCATACTCAAGTTTCTTCTGTTAATTCCTCGCTCCGCGCCATTTTAATTCCTCACACTCGAGTGTTTTTCCCGTTGCAGCTTGTTATTGAAAATTACAACTTAGTACGAAGTACTTCGAGCAAGCCGATTATTAAGATTATCACAGTTCGTAGATAAATTGCATCTATATACTTTCTCAATACTTTGATTTATATCGAATAATATATTATTCACTGTCTTAATACTTTGATTCATTGAATTTTTACAAATATTTGAAACTTGAATTTTTCTCAGCCGAAGGGAAAGTTTCTTACTGTTTTAGCTTTTTAAAATTATTAAAAAATTGTGTGCTATGTTGTAAATAATTTTATAGGCAATGATATATGTCAGGATTTCAACTGGTGAAGGAATCTTATTGGGTGTCAGATAAAATATAACTAATATACAATTATATATTTCTCTATAAGTATAAAATATAAAATTAAAATTGATTTTATTACAAATTGCAAAACAATTAACAATTAAGTAATATAGAATAACCGATTAAAAATTGAAAATTGAAAATTGAAAATTATTGAAAATGACTCTGCGACACGAAAATGTGACTCTTTGTGACTTAAGAAACATTGTTTCGCATTAACTCTTGTGCGACAGGAAGAGAGTTTGTTTAAAATGCACATCGTGGGACAGTAATTTCTATACACGGAACTAGCTGCGTTATTTATAAAGAAGAATTTACTTCAATTGCAAGGAATTGATCCATCATTTAAATCCTTTTCGTTATTTTCAATATCAAAAATAAGAAATAATATTTTTCAGCTTTTTCATGACTTTACAGAAAGATAAATTCGGCAGAAGATTTATTTTATCTTTTGTTCTATTTAAAAAAGAAAATTATTTATTTCGTTCTTATAACGCGAAAAATCTCCACGCGTCGTAATTTAAAATTGAAAAGACGAGAGTAATTACTGTCTAATTAGTGAAACTTGGAAAAAAATAACTTCGAGAAAATCGCGTTTACAATTTTAAATCAAAGTATAATGAATAAAATAAAACTAATATTCAGTGCTGTAACTTTGCCAGTTGTTCGAATGAAATTTTCAAAAAAAAATTCCCTCTAAATAGAGAACATGCGCTCGATTCAAGATTCAAATTCAAATCAAGCTCAATCCTCCTGAATTATGTTAGATTCTCCGCGAGTTAAATAATCTTCGCTCGATCAGTGTGAAAAAAAAAAAAATATTCAACGACCAACGGTATCGGACTTAATTGACTTTTAATGTAACAAATCGACAGAATGGCGAAGCTAGTAGTCGAACACATAGCCTCGTTTTCGCTGTTCGAGGATTGTTAAAACAGAAGCGTGTGTGTCTCCTTTCACTCAATCGTATGATCTGTATCGCGTAATGTATAATAAGAACGACTAAAAATAGCAGCGGTTAAAAACGAAGAGAAATTTCTTTCGTCAGAAAAAAACGATCAATTTTAAATATTTTCATTTTTTTAAATTTCTAATTTTTAATTTTTTTTTAACTTCAAATATTGAGATAATTCTGATCTAACCGTGGGATATATTATTATATGAAGAATAGGATGTTCTTCTAAAATTTGGAAGATTGTAGAATGTATCGTGAAAAATTGCATTAACTTGTTCAAACTCTGAACAATTGTGAAAAATAAATTGTGCAACGTGTCATGCAAAATGTTCTTTCAAAAATTTGGAAACACCAAATTTTGTAGTTTTACTGTTGAAAGAACATTGAAATCTTACAGTAGTCGATACTTGAGTTTCACACCTCAAAGATTTAAAAATGTGTCGTCATATAACAGTATTTGATTTCAAAGTTGAAAAACAACTTAACGGATTGGTGTTAACGTGGAGAGTCGTCTAATTTTTACGTAACTGTTGCAGACCCTGGACTTCGACAGAGATGGTCTGACGAAGCTGAAGAAAGCGATCAAAGCCATCCACAACTCCGGAAACGGTAAGTGCCGATAACTGTTAAGCGAGAGTATTATCCCTAACAAGATGTTTTCGATCGAAAGCAAGTATTCGATGGTATTTAGAAACATTCTTCGTGGAATCTTTCATGTAAGAGAATGAAATCTCTAATTCTGCTTTTCCATTTATTTCAAACAAGCACAAGAATATTTTATATCTAAAGGATTTCAATGTTCATAAATTCGATTTAATTTACTTGTTATTTAATTATTTGATCGAAAATTCTTCTTTTACACTCGTGTATTATGTAACAGAATCTCAATTACCAGAACTGATACAGAAACAAATGTGCTTGGATAATAAAACTATCGTTTATGACTTTATAGATTTTAATTAGTTTTTGATAGAATTTATTTATGAAAAACATTTTCCAATGTTTCTACATAATACTTATTGTGACAATTTGGAGCATTTTTGAGATTAATGAAAAGTGCCTTCATTAGTATAAAAACATCTTATTGTTAGAAGTAAAGGGGCTTCGAGCTTTAATCAGGTTTATCATTCTACGATTTTTTTTTTTTACAAAATTAACAATTTCAATACTGAAGTGTTTAAATATTAATGATCGTTGTGTGTTAAAGTTATTCAAATGTCTCTGTAAAGTAAATATCTATCCAACTATTCTTTCTTCTTTAACTTGTGCCAATTGACTCTTTGACTGCTTAAAATTACCAAAATTTTCTGACGCTATCGATAGTTTAATTTTTAAGAACAAAAAAATATTCACTTCACTTCACTAATCAAAAACTAGAAGCAGTGTATCTTTCCAGATTTGTGAATGACTAACCAAGACTAACCAGAAGGTATTCTATCTCTTTTCGTGAAAGTAATCGATCACATGCCCCATATTTGACGCTCCTAAATATAGTTCAGCCCAAGGACAAAATTTTTTCCAGTATTTTTTTCTGCTACCTAGATTTATACGTACACGAATATATTAATTATACAATCCCAACAGAGTTATTTCGACAAATTAATGATACATTTGAATATTCGTGCCATCAAACAGAAAAAAGGATTAAACATAGGATATTATATATGATACAAATAAATTTATATTTATTACTGTTATAATATAAATGATTACATTTATTAGAAATAATTTTTATTAATAAATTGCACTTGCATCGATTCACGAGAATATTTATGAAAAGTTTTTATAAATATCTTGTGCGTGTTATAAAAAAATATTTAAAGATTCTATTAATATTGTAACTTGCATACTGTGGATATTTAAAGAATTATTTAGTATTAATAGGCAATTATTCATATTTAAAATATTTTTGCAAATACGATTTATTATTATTTATTATTTATTTATTTTTTTTATTTAAAAAATAGATTGTACATAGAAAGTATGCTACAATCAATATTGTATTTTGAATATTTTTGGAATTAAATTGCAAATTGTAATTAAAATATTAGCTATTAAATTATTACCTACTGTTCAAATAAAATTAGATATCACGAAATATAATAAATATTAATAATTATATACGTATGGTTTATTTAGAAATTTAATTATTAATTACTCCTTACTATTGAACTAAAAATTATTATATAATTAAAATATAACAGCAATAAATTAAACATGATCGTTAATTATATACAATTTATTTAGCAATTAAATTATTAATTACTTGTTGTTATTAAATTAAAAAACAATTGTGTATAGTGTATTTAGAAATTTAATTATTAATTATTATTAGTATACAATTTATACGCACATAATTTATTAACAATTTCAATATTGGAAACGGAAAGAAGTACGCAAATTGACATGACCAACGGATTGTATTTGTCACGTTAAATAACAAGACAGTTTGACACAACTCGGAAACATGATAATTATTATACAAATACGTATTCCCTTTGACGAGAATCTCGCCTTTCAACTCATGATCCAAGTTTTGTGTTTGATGTATCAAAACGGTTGT
The DNA here is from genome assembly GCA_032399605.1 of Melipona beecheii. Taxonomy (NCBI): domain Eukaryota; kingdom Metazoa; phylum Arthropoda; class Insecta; order Hymenoptera; family Apidae; genus Melipona; species Melipona beecheii. Next base: position 3,316,650 of record JAUCMO010000504.1, on the reverse strand, counting down.
AATTATAAATTTATCAACAGGCGTGCAACAATAATGAGCACCGTCACGAATTTAATATCCTGTCGTCGCGAATATATTGAAGCTTAGTTCGTTATTAAAATCAATAGATTCTAGTATGAAAGTTGAGAAATAGCAGGAGAATTATTGAAAGAAAATATTTTCGTGAAATTAGAATTGGTAGAATTTATAGTAAGGGGAAATTGGAAAGTTATTTTAAACTACAATGGTCAAATTATTTTATTAACTATTAAACATTATCGACATATTGTATATTATGTAAATTGATCATTAAATATTATAATTATTAATTAATTATCAAATTAGATAAATTATTAGAAAAGAACAAAGAAATGATCAAGTAAAAGAGTATATTCATAGTATTGCAGGATTATTTATCAGAAAAATTTTAGCAAGAGACGAAAATATTTGAAAAATTGAAATATAATTACTATTACAGTGTTATAATTACCATTATTATATGTATTACAATTACAAATATTTAATACGAATGAAAGGTATGTTTTTTTATGCATATCAAGTAGAATTGAAATAATTTTAGTAAAAGATAAAAATAATTGAGAAATTGTTAAAAGTAATTGTAAAAATTATTAAAGAGAGCAAATATTCGAATATTATTGTAGAAAATTGGTAACAGAACAAAAATTCAGTTTTTTTCTTTTTTTTTCTCTTTTTTTTGTTAAAAAATTGTAACACTGGTGACAGAATGACAAATTTTGGAAAATTTTACTTGAAACGAATCTACAGATTGGCCCACCTTTTATACAGCAGAGATATTTTACTCAATACTCAAGCACTTGTATTTACTTACAGTTATTAATTATTGCACAATAAATTCAGTATTTATAATTTAATACACACCGATCGTTCATCATTCTTCAAAATTAAAAATAATAATTTTTATTTAAATTTATTTATTTTTGGAAATTTTCAAATTTGGAAATTTTTTCTTAATTTTTGGAGTTTTCTTAATTAACTCGTTGTTTGTTGAAAGTTGAAAAACATCTCAATGATGATCTTTTACAGTCAAAAATTAAAATTAAAATATTTAATAAAAAGTTTCGTACATTTTATTCGAGATCGGTATAATGCGTCGTATCAAGCACATTTTCTTAATTAATACGGTCTTCGATTAATTGCGCAGCTGCGAAAAAAGAAATCTCCAAGATCTCCGAGGAATTATGCTAATGTACACGTTGCACGAAATAAAGAAGAATACGAATTGCGAAATTTGGATACTTACAGATTAGAATCACGTGCATTAACATGTAAGAAGATCGAGTTAACAGATAACGTAGTAGAGTGTTTCGTGACAGATTCACGTTAAAATAATACATTAAAGCCTTCGTCTTTGTTTTCTCTTCGTATGTTGTTAGTCTCGCCTTTCTTTTTTCTTTTTTTCGAGTTAAGGGCAAGTGTACGATTAAGCTGGATAATTTATAGTTTGTAGTAATTATACTGCGGATGTTTATCCGGATGATATATGTACTAATGTTTCGTAATATGTAAAATATATGGGGCACAGAAATTCATATTCATTGTACAAAAGTACACAAAATAAAATAAAATGTATGCAGAAGTGTATAAAATATAAAAGATAGAAAATAAAATAGAAATTGCAATTAATTAATATATTATATATTATGTTAATTATATGTATTATATTATATTATAATATATTAAAGTATAAAATAAAATAATTATTATTGTATAATAATTATTAATATCATATTAATAATTGCAGTTGATTATAATTAATAAAATAGGAATTACAAATAATTAAAAAAATTATGTAAAATCTAGAAAATAAATATACACACATAAAATAAAATGGAAATTCTGCGAAATTATACGAAAATTTATGAAATATAAATAAAATAGGAATTATCTAAATAATCGTACAAAAATATACAAAATAAGTTAGTAAATTATTGTACAAATAAATCAAGCTAATAATGTATGTATTACATATTCATATTATTTATAACATACAATTATAATAATTATAATAATTAAAAATTATTGTAATTCTGATATAATTTCTATTTCATATATATGTATCATTTTATTGCATGAAAAAAAAATGAAATTTTTATTTTTATCGATGTTCTTGTAATTATATTTTGAAATATTCTGCACTTGGAATATAGATTCTATATTAGAAATTACATGAAATTAATATAAATATAAAAATTCATTTATTTTAATTTTCATATATTATTTCTGTTTTAGCTCATGTCGATAATGAAGTGTACCTTGGGAGGGCACTGGAGAGGCTCGGGGATGCCGCCCTGAAAGAACAGGAACCGGATATCGGTGCTGCTTTCCTAAAATTTGCAGTCGTCACGAAGGAATTGAGTGCTTTGATGAAAACTCTGGTATACAAGAATATTTTTATTTATTCAGTTATTTATTATTTATCTGTTACATGATAATTGTTTATTTACATATTTACTGTTCTTCCACCAATTTGTTTTAATCCATTGCATCACATACTTACGTGTGCATTACAAAAATATCACATAACATCGAATCTAATCAAAGTTGAGTCACTGATGACTAATTTGAATATATTTCATGATTTATATTACCTTGATCATTGAAGTGTACCAATTGCTAGTTGAAACTTGTAATCATCACTTATTTCGTTAGTATATTCCAATATATTTCAGTCATATCATACTTTTCACTGCATATAACAAAGAATTATAAATTTTTGTTTTTATATTTGTATTATATTTATATTTATTTTCACATTTACATTTTCGTAATTATATTTTAAAATTTACATTTGAAAATTATATCTGTAAATAGATCATTTTAAATTCTAAACTTTTATTGATATTCTATTTCTACTTATCTTAATAACCATGTTCCACAACAAAAAGTATCACATTTTCCTCGTATAAAATCATTCATTGATCACCATTACATATAAAGAATGTTGAACGAGGAGAGATTTATTACATTATACAATACCTTTCTTCATAAAATAAATCGTAGCTCGTATACGTCGTCTAGTTTTGCTACATATGTTATTTAATACAGTTCTAAAAACAAATCACTGTTTCAATATATACCCATACACATATACAGTACATACGTATTTTATAATCTGCTTCTGAATGATCCATGTTGAAATATGATACGTAAATGAAATGTCTGTATATAGGATATATGATCAGCTAATTTTGATGGAAATGATACATACTTTGAAAAGAAAGATTGAAATATACAATGATAATTATATAATGATTCATATATTACCTATTTATTTATTTATGAATCGTAAATATACTACTGTACAATACACTATATCTTCTTTCATTATTTTCAAATTATTTATATAAATTTATGTATACGTATATAATATATATATTTTATTGTATTATTACATTATGTTTATTATATTTATATTATATTTACATTATATTTACATTGTATACTTTATTAAATTATAGATAATTTGATAATAATAAAAAACAGTGAAATATAAAATATCTAACTTAATAACGAATTTTAAGGATTCACCAGTTGTTTAAAAAAATATTTGTATCATTGAGAAAGAAAAGCCACTATTTTTATGCAGAAAGACCAATCCTCTTTTTTGTGTAAAATTACCAATTCTCAATCAAGGTTAACAAAATATTGTAACTCGTAACAAAGAACAATGTAGATATTCTAGAACGTTAAAATCATTGTATTTGCTTAAACAATAATTTACGAAATATCAAATTATTCTCCATCTTCTAACAATATACAACTACAAGCATTAACGTGAAATCTTGTCGAACAGATGCAAAACATCAACAACATCGTAATGTTTCCACTGGACTCGGTATTGAAGGGGGATCTACGAGGTGTGAAAGGCGACTTGAAAAGGCCGTTCGAAAAGGCGTGGAAAGATTACGAGGCGAAATACGCGAAAATCGAAAAGGAGAAGAAACAACACGCGAAGGAGGCTGGCCTCATTCGAACGGAAGTGACGCCGGCTGAAATCGCCGACGAGATGGAGAAAGAGAGACGATTGTTTCAATTGCAAATGTGCGAGGTGAGGCCCCCGAAACGGATCTGGAACGAGCGAGGCTATAACGTTTCTCTGTATATACTTATTACGGGACGATTACTGTAATTTCACGTGCGATGGATATTTTCGTGCCACGCGGAACAACCTGATGGACTTTCCACAGTCATTTTAGGACAGAAAACAAAAAGAAACTTTAGATGAAGGATAGGCAAAAAATTAAAATTTTGGAAGATCTTTTTATAGTTATTAATATCGAATGCTTTTTGAAATGTTAAGTTACAACGTATTATACTATATACTATATATATTACATTATTATTTATATAACTATTTATTAAATTTATGTAATGTAATATGTAATAGTAATAATATATATAACAGTAATAATAGTATAATAATAATGTGTTTATTAAATTACTATTATTGTTATTATTATTTAAGAAAATGCAAAATTCTTAAAAACTTAGAAGATGATTTTATGTAATATTTCTTTTACAGTATCTCATAAAAGTGAACGAGATCAAAACGAAGAAAGGAATTGAACTGCTGCAGCATCTAGTCGAATATTATCATGCACAAACCAAGTAAGTGCAATATCTTATTTTATAATGTACTTGTATCATATATTACTAAAACGCTTCAAGAAAATATGTGATACGAAAATATTAAAGAAGATATATTTTTTTAATATAAGCATGTATTTTTAAATTTAAATAACTCTTGATATCATTTAAGTAATTTACCATTTTATCCAAATTATTTAAATTTTGTTGCAAAATATATAGAAACGAGATTCTTTTGAAATATCCTTTCCTTTTAAAATGTATTTTATATAATTTTTCTATATTCTACAGTTACTTTCAAGACGGCCTAAAGACCATCGAACACTTTGGCTCATACGTGGCGGACCTCAGCGTGAAATTACAAAAGATCAGGCAAACGCAAGACGAAGAGAGAAGACGGCTAACAGAACTGAGGAATCTCCTTAGGAGTTCAGGTTGCGACAAAGAGGTAAATTATTCTCCTTGATCGCATAAAACAGAATTGAATAAAATTATCCCTATAAAATATCAGTAAATAAGAATTTATTTGAATAGGAAATCATTTGTATAAAAATATATTTAAATAAAAGTTTATGATGTTATATCTGTTATATATATATATTTATTTATTTTATTTTATTTATTATATATATTAGCTTTTATAGGTACGTCTTTTGTTAATATTAAGTCAAAAAATTTATTACTTTTTGGAAAATTAATAGCAGAAATTAAGTTGTACAATATTTTGTAGAAACAAAAAATTATTATCCAATAATTACTACAAATTATTATTAAATTATTTATATTATATTATTACTCGAATAATTTTACAGCTATAGATAATAATAAATTATTTAAATAAATAGTGAGACAATAAAGAAACAATTACAAATATCATGCGAATAAAATATTGGAATGAAATAAATTGATTACTTTAGATCGATATTTATTTAAAACAACTAAAACAATAAACTCTGATCTTTGCAAACATGATCCATAATAATTAAAAATTACATGATTTCCAGTTAAACGTAAACGCGAATGCGGGATATTCGCTTCACCAGCTTCAGGGTGATAAACAGCATGGCGTTACCAGATCCGGGCATCTTTTGAAAAAAAGCGAAGGAAAAATGAGAAGAGTTTGGCAAAAGAGGCGCTGCGCGGTTCAAGCGGAAGGTTATCTAGATATTTGTCACGCAGACGAAAATAAACCGCCAACGAGAGTGAATTTATTAACCTGTCAAATCAAACTGGTGCCGGATGACAAACGGGGTTTCGATCTCATTAGTTGTAAGTTGAACTGTTAACCCATTGATCATGAAATTTAAAGGCGAACTTTAAAACAATTTTATGTACACTCCCTCTCTGAAGCCGAAATATTGAAGAATGTTTCTCTGATGTTGATTCTTTATCTCTTACCATAACTGCTTTTGAACTGAGGCAATAGATATAACTATATCATTGTAGTATTAGTTATTTATAATAAATAATATTTTATAAAATTTATAGAAAGTTTTTAAATGACTTTCAAGTATATTACTATTTTTACTTTGAATTTTTAGAATTTGATATTTGCAGTGAAAAGATATGTAAAAATCTTTCTGAGATTCTTAAATTGAAGATAAATTTGGAACGCAATAATACGTTACAATTATTTTTATAACTAGGTATAAATTTACGTACTCGAAACATATGACAAACACAAGTAATTAATAAAATTTTAAAAAATTCTTTTGAATGGAAAAAATCTTTTAGTTTATAAAAGAAGTTGTCAAAAGAACATATATCAGCGTCCAAATTAATAAAAATAGTTCTGATACAATAAAATATATAAGTAAAAATAATATAGCTAACGTTCTTGATTACAGACAACAGAACGTATCATTTTCAAGCGGAAGACGAAGCAGATCAGCGTGCGTGGATGTCCGTTCTAGTAAACTGCAAGGAACGTGCTTTACTTCGAGCATTCGACGCCAGTGGTAAGGCAGAGGCCGGCACAGGAAATCCAAGTTTAGTCGAACTTCAACAAGCTGTAATACGATGTGTCATGAGGTTACCTGGAAATGATCAATGCTGCGACTGCTCTTCGCAAAATGGTAAATTTGAAAACATGTTTCAGGAATCAAATGTTAACAATGTTAGATGCATATTTTTTTTTTTCTAATTTGTGCGAAACATTCACTTTCAGTTATTAAATTATGTTATTAGTACTACCGTAAAATGTCGAAACAAATGTCAAAAACATTAACAGATGTATGCTACAAAAATTTTAGATTTACAATAATGCTACAAAAATTTTAGATTTACAATAATGACAACTTATAATGACAACTTGTCATATTTTTAAGGAATAATTCTATATAATAAAAGTATATTTAGTTTTTATATATTCACAAAATTTTTAAAAATACCTTAATGAATATTGCCATAAATTAAACGTTGTAAAATATGATGAACCATAAAAAAGGTCAAAAGCAAGAATTTAAATAAATTGTTTGAACTAAAATTAAAAATAGAATGTCATATACTATAATTCAAGTCTATTTAAAAATTATTTACTGGAATCTCTGAAAAAAAAAATCCTCATTGTTGAAAGAATAAACAAAAGAAGCTACACAAGGTATTAATTATTTCAATTATCAATAATCCTAATTAATTATTTCAATTAAATATCCTAAGAAGTAATCACAAATATAAAAATATTCATTCATCCTTATATTTATTCATAAAAACGAAACATTTTCGTTTTTGGCAGGTGGTCTAAGACTTTCGTGCAATATTCTGGATTTTTTCTCTACAATGTCACAAACACAAGTAATTTGCAAACGTAAAACCAATTGGTTCTTCTTTGTTCGATAGATGCTACATGGCTCTCTACAAATTTTGGCATAATCGTGTGCATAGAGTGTAGTGGAATTCATCGAGATCTAGGAGTGCATATATCCAGAATACAGTCCTTAACGTTGGACAATGTTGGCACTGCTCAGTTACTTCTTGCACGACATATGACCAATCAGGCATTTAACGAAGTGATGGAAGCTACGCTGCATCATAATCACAAGCCAACGCCAACTTCGACAATGTACGTGTGTGCCAAACTTATTTAAATTTATATAAATATCAATTTTCTATGAGAAGAATTAAACCTGTTTTATTCATGTGATACAGGGAAGAAAGATACGAATTTATAAGAGCCAAGTATGTCGATAAGAGATACGTGATGAATACTTGCGCAGACGAACGAGATCTTCTTTCTGACTTGGAGCATGCTGTTAATAATCGTGACTTGCAACAACTTTTGCAAGTCTATGCAGAAAATGTAGATTTAGCAGCGCCATTGCCAACATCGGTATGACTTTTAAGCCAAAAATTATAAAGATCATAAAACCAAGAACATCAACTATCTCAAATAAAGATATTTCGTGCATGAACTGAAAAAAGAATAGAATAAAATGAAATTTATTTATTACATTATTTATTGAAAATTAACTTTATACTTTATGTCAAAACTGACCAAAAATTTTATTTTATATATTTATCATATAATTGTATTAAATTATGGAAATTCAAATGATTATAGAGTTTATTTAAAAATGATAAGAAATAAAAGTAAAATATAAAAAATATAAAAAAAACTTGTTCTAGATTAGTCAATAAATTTTAATAAAATGGTAACCTATCGAAACTGACATTGTATATTATTTCCGTTTAGGATGTGGGCGAAACAGCTTTGCATTTGGCAATTCTACGTGAAATGGGAAACAGTTTGCACATTATAGATTTCCTAATACAAAACATGTCTACGGGTGGTATAGATAGGACCACCATTGACGGAGAGACAGCGTTGCATCTTTGTGCACGACACGACAGAGCAGAGGCAATGAAGCTGCTGCTACGAGCAGGCGCCGATCCAACGCATCGAAATAAGCAGGATAAAACACCGCTTGACATTGCCCAAGAAATGGGACACCATACGTGTAAAGAACTGGTAAAGAATCGAGCAATTGCCTTCTAATTTGTAGATGTTGTCTATGCACGCGGTAACGACTGTTTCATTATCCTCCAGTTGAGTCATGCTCTGCAAAGACAAAAGACGTTGTTCGACAATGTTAACATCGACTGGAATCTCTCGCATGACGAAGGGTCTACTGATTTTTCTGACGATGAAACGATAATAGAAGACAGGGTACGTTTAACTAAATAGCAACAATAATGATGAGGCTACGGATTACTGAACCAGCGTGTAATTTTAGAATGGCTGTTTAACACCCGAAAAGAAGTCACGCAGCAGGCCACCTTCTTACGTAGGTGGTGGTGGTAGCGGTGGTGGTACCGGGTCAGGAGACTCGCCAGTGACCTTACGTAGTCGAAGTAGCACTTGCGACAGCCTGCAAAGCGGTTCTTCACCAAGTTCCTCGACAAACAGACAGCAAATGCCTCCACCACCACCTCCTCAGTCGAGGAAACCTGTTGCTGGTACGATATGCTTATTAACTAACGATGAATTATAATGATTTTGACAAATTACAACTTTCAAAGACGATTTGTATTATTGTAGAAAATGTTGTAATCTAAATTGTAGAAAATGTTTGTCATCTTCTATTTCATAACTACTCATAGAGTAAAATCTTATTCATTATTTGCAGTACCTGCTCCCATGGCTCCAGATATATCGGTCAATATTCACGGGTCATTGAAGAAGCGCGTAGCACCGCCACCGCCACCGGCCGGAAGTACAGGTGGTATACCTTCCTCTCATTACGGTACACTACCTTCGTCCGCGTCCTTAGCAGCGTCAACGCATAGCCGTACAACGAGCGAACCGATCTTAGCTGGGCATTCTTTACATACTCTACCACATGCGTTAAATACATTAAACAGTCAACATCATAAAAGATCGCCCAGTGGAGATTCTTCAACGGGACACGGTGCGTTTGAAAATTCACGCAAACCTCTCTACGAACTGCCGTCTAGTTCGGGTAAACTTAGAACCTGTGCCTGTCCAATTTGTGCCTGAAATTTATTCGATTTTGTCTGTTATCGTTAGGTGCGGACAAAGTGAACAGTGCAACGCTGCAGAGACCAAGGAATCCACCGCCGCCAGCTCCATCCGGTATCAACTCCTCGAGATTGAGCAACGGACGTAGCAGCGAATCGTTGAGTTCTATGTGTTCGGATCACGGTTTGGGTAATCCCGTTCCACCTCCGCGCAAAGTAAGTTTTCATTTTAAATTCAACTTTGTGTGTAAAAAATATGGTAACGGGTGTTTTTCTTCTCTCTCTCTCTCTCTCTCTCTTTCTTTCTCTTTCTCTTTCTCTTTCTCTTTCTTTCTTTTTTCTTTCTTTCTTTCTTTCTTTCTTTCTTTCTTTCTTTCTTTCTTTCTTTCTTTCTTTCTTTCTTTCTTTCTTTCTTTCTTTCTTTCTCTCTCTCTCTCTCTCAATAGAAGTATAAAAGTATCAAATTAAAGAAATCGAGGAATAACCTGGTTTTTTTAATTATTTTCGACTATGTATTGCGAGTCCATCCGAAATATTATTTCACGCTAAGGCGAATGACACTTTATTTGTATTTTATTTGGCGCATATCAAACATCGATGCCGGTAGATATCTAACATGTCCTTTCAACGCCATGTGTAATGTACATACATCCGTTCAAACGTAACAACTCATTCATTTTAACGTTATAGTATATCACACTAACTACGGTGATGTTAAAACACGATGTTATTCCTGTCACTGTCCCCACGTAGTACTTAACAGATAGCAATCCCTGTTTTTTAAGAATCTTTGATACTTTGCATATCATACTAACCATACATGTCTAGCCATTTTTATTAATATAGATATCATATGTATACGTCCCACCATTCACGACTAGTGTTGAACCATTTGCAAAGAATCATATTCGTACCTATGTTGCATATATCATAAATCATGTTATTTCATGTCATCTCAAAAAGTAACTACATGATAATGTAGCATAATTTGCTGAACAAATCAAGGAATATTGATTTAAAGAATTAAAAATTTCATTTCGTTTCTTTAAAGAAAGACAAAAACAAATGACAATTAACAACGAGAAGTGACACTTTTGTCAAAATGTTTGAAGATTGAAAAAAAAACAAAAAAACAAAAGGGATATTTTCCAGAGAAAAATTCGAGACACTTAATGTGATTTTCTTTTTTTCAAAATACCAAGTCGATAATTAGACACTGCATGTACATCAAAGACCAATGCTTTATGGTTTGTTATTAACCATTGTTGGTACAGCGAAGAGACCGGGCCAGGCTAGAGAGCTACGCAGAGGAGCCTTCATCTTTGCTCAGAAATCTGAATCTGGTAAACATCAGCCATCCCACATTACTGCTTGCTACACTTGAAACGTCTCTTATCAGTCGTACTTTATACTCTTATCAGCGATACTTTAATGTAAAAGGATTAATTAAAAAAGTAAAAAATTCGTGCGAGAAGCAAGTTTAATTATAATAATGAAAAGCTATGAATTAACAGTGTGCCACTATGCTGTCACTTTCGGTTGTTCTTTTTTTTTTCTTTCTTACCTATTTCGTTCAATTTTTTGCTTTATCTGCATATCTGAATTATGTTTGTCGATAATATTGCATATGGACGAATTTAAAAAAAAAGAAAAAAAGCGAAAGACTATTCAGAAATCTACAAAATAATTGTTTAATAAACGCGCGAATTGACAAAAAGAGTAGACTCTAGATGGCTAAATATCATTTTTAATTTTCAGCCTCTTGAAATTCTTCTTCGACTGTTTTAACATTTGATTCGGAATTGAATTATTTTGTATTATCAAACTTTTAAAAATATATACAGTACATGTAAAAAATTTTTATTCTTTTTTTTTTTCTTTTTGCTACGTTCTTTGTCCAATATTTAATTCATTAAAACAGTTGATTAGTTCTTTGATCGAATGATTAAAAATAGTAACGCAGAACAGTCATTGAATGTTCCTTTCAAGTGTAGTAACACTTTGCATGATCAGTCGTACTATCCGTAACCATCGTTCTTCCATGTCAATGCTTTGGATATTATTTCTCTAAAAACGTAACATCTTTCACTTTCTTGTTTTAAGATTTGATCCATTGAAATTTTTACTGTGACCGTATTCACATAGCTTATACTCACATAGTTCTGGACAAGTTACCTCATTTCCTGGGTTTCTACTGTATTTGCTGTTTCATTCTAACTATGAAGTGTGTAATGAAGACAACTGCACAACGTCGGTTGTTAATACAATTCTGCCAGCAAACTGCTTTCTCGATTGCGTGATATTTTCGAGATGTCATGTTAGGATTTTATGTGCTTTGGAACCTAATTTGCGCATGATGCTGCCCCGAATTTGTGTTGATATAATAGCACTTGAGCACACTGAACTCTCTAAGTTGGTCTATCATAATATTATGCTCATAAGCTTGCAAAGTGGATGAAATGAATGGCAAGGCTAATGGCTATGATTATGTAGAACTATATAGACATGGTTATATAATTATATACACGTATTACATAGATGTATAGTGCAAAATCTCACATTTGTGATATAATCTTTTAATTTAAATGAAACTACTGATTGAAGAAGATATTAATATGTACATATATACATATATATTAATATACAGGATTATTTTTTAAACATAGTAAAAGTTGATTATAAAATATTTGCTAACTATGAATTTTTAGCAAATTTCAGAGAAAAACTATATAACTTCTTTACAAGAGCGTTAACTTTTTGGTAGATTAATGTTTTAATAAACTTTTAATTTTTGGAATTAGTAACTAGTATTAGTATAACATAAATATTATTGTACATTTATAAATTAAAGAATGTGCGTAAATTTAAATTTTAAAAGATACACATTATTATTAATAAAACAAACGAAATTATTTTTAAATCTATATTTCGCATAAATTAAGCATTAAACATTGTAAATAGTAATATCAAATATAAAATAAAATTTTGTTCCATTCATAGAAAAATAATTCATTTACATGTGAAGATGATTTGCAATGCTTTTAAGTAGCCATGCCATGACGATTTACCACTTTGCTACTGACAATCTTATTAATAGCTTAAATCTGAAAAGTGTAAATTATTTATAACAGGCATGAAATCGATGTATATTATTGGAAATTCTAGTTCACTAAATACAAAGCATACATATACAATAAACTATAAAGAGATTAGATTAAATTAATTAATTTAATTAATATTATATTAGAATTAATTAATTTAATTAATATTATAATATTATAATATGTAGAGCTAGTTTTGTTTATACTACGTAATTAGAAGCTTGTTTATATTATTTAGTAACTACAATTAATAGTTAGCTTTAGTGAAAAAAACATAATTAATAAGTACTTCAGTTATAACCATGTGGTATTTTAAAACTGTATATAATTTTATCGATATATGTTGTAAAATATAGTATAACATAGTATAGTATAATATTATCTTTCCAAGTTTACAGACGAACATACCACAACACATTGCGTACACTTAAGAAATATCTTGCTTTTCCTTTTTCTTTTTTTTTATTTTGATTAAATGCTAATTGCTTGCCAAATTTCAGATAATTTGATCTGAATACAATACAGCTTATATTTTACAACAGAAATTCCTGCAAATGAATTGCGAAATGTACTTGCTAAATGCTTGCAAAAATTTCAAATAGTTTCAGTTTATTCTAATACAGCTTCAGTAGGTTGCAACAAAAACATTTTGAAACAAATGCATGTCGAAATGCAAGAAGAAGAGCAGAAGAATTGTCGATTAGTAACAGTAGATTGTAAAAAATCAGCTTCGTTGTATTATTTATAATTCATTTCACATTATCATTTAAATTTCATTATTCCTCCATTTCTGAACAGTATCAATTTATGAACACAATGTTGAAAACAAATTTCTTATTTGAATGATCAATATATTTTGCTGATTAATATGTTCTGTTTAAATGTTTAAAAAAAAATTGTTTTTATATTGGTGAATATTCATGTTTAACCAATGAAATAAAGAAAATGAAAACGTCGATTAGGTTACCAATCTTGATTAGTTTGAAGCAAACATGAAGGAGTATATATCTTAATCACACCGTATGAACACTGTATGATCTTGTAAAAGTATTTGTTATAAAATCTTGAATTGATTGAATACTGTAATAATAAAACATGCGAACATTGGTTTATAAAATTTAACAAACACTCGTCAATTTGGAAAAAGAATCGAATTTCATATTAGAATCATAAATTTAATTTTCTAAAGGTGGTTCCATTTTTTTGAACATTAGAAATCTATGCTATATTTCTGTAGACATGTTACATAGCTGCATTTTATTTTTGTATTAAGTAATAATTATTAGTACAATTGAATAGTACAATTACTGTCGTTGTATATATAATAAATATTTTATTCGACATATGTGAAACCTAAGTTATCAATAAAAAGATTCTAAAATTTTGTTTGATCATCGAGATACGAGCAGAGATGTTGATTCTTACTTGTAAAAAAGAATGAAAATGAAAGTTAATTCCTTTACAAAAAGCAGATAACTGAAACAAAATAACGTACGCAATGTGTTGATGTCTCGCTAGAGATTCTTCAGAAACTTGCTCCCTCCATCTGCATGAGATCTACTACGATAAGAAAAAAGGGGAAAGTGTGAAATCAATTAGGAAAAGAAGGACACAAACATTTACTTAGTCGTGCACGATCTGCGTGAAGTCTTCTGAAAAAAGAGAAATGAAACAATGCTGTCCTCCTCTTTCTTCCGTTTCTAGAATTTCCAATTTATAAGCTGTCCTTGGCGATTTAAGGAAGCATTCCTCGCCATCTCTCGAGAGTGCTTGCTTCGTCCGTGGAAGACTAATTGTAAAGGAAGAGAACACACACACACATACACACACACACACACACACAAACTGAGACACTCGATATGTCTTGTAAAGTTTTAACCACTCCGATAGCTAACCACTGGTCTTTCTCGATCTCTCCTTATAGCTAACATCGTCGACCCTGAGCGGTCTACGACGTTGTCGAGCCTTGTACGACTGCCAAGCAGACAACGAGGACGAGCTGTCGTTCCGCGAGGGCGAGGTGATTATCGTGACGAACGAGCAAACCGACGACGACAATTGGATGGAAGGCGCTCTCGAACGAGCGCCGGAGAGGAGGGGCATGTTCCCGATCAGTTTCGTGCACATGCTGCAAGATTAACACTCGGTAAGCCTGAACTCGTTGGCAAGTGTCTCCAGTACTGCCAGCACCGTGAGCGTCGCCAGTCTCGGCAGAAAGTCCTGGATAAAGAAACCGAAAGATTGAACATTCGAAGGCGAAGGAGACACGTCGAGCGCGTTCTCAAGAAAAAACGATCTGTCGAAAAAATCGCGAGGTTCCGTTCTTTCGGCACCTCCTCTCTCTTTTTTTCTCTATTTCTACAAGACACTCGCAGGCCTCGAACTTTTGTACGCGGAAGCTGCTATCGTTCGAACTAACAGTACGCGTGTTTTATTTATTGTTTATTATATAAATGCGTATAACTGGAAAAGAGTAATCGGTAATCTAAGCGCGTTTCTACGCGTGCTTTCGTAGCCTCGTAGAAACGTGTTTGGTGAGATGCATCATCGCCACGCGTGTTTGTGTCGATGCGAAACGAACGAAATCAAGTCACCGAATCGCTAATGCTCGATCGGGCCTGTGCCTGGCTCGGTTCTAGGAGAGGTATACGGAGTTCAAAATAGTCTCTCTCAGCTTGTAGATGACAATCAGCTTAAAATATAACTCTATGGAGGTGCGTTGGCTTTCCGAAAATGAAAATTTCGACATTTTGTGAAAAAAATATATAAGAAAAGAGAGTTGAAAGTTGAAGAAGCTGAAGTTTGTCTGTGAGTGGTACAGAAACATCATGGAGAGGAGCGATAGTAAAATGATGCTACAGCCTGAACAAAATCAGTTGAACTTCCAAAGCCACCGACTGGGGAATCCCCGTCGTTTAGCCATTACGTAACTCGACTCAGGAAACCTGACCTGCAAATGTCTATTCGAATTTTAATCGTAACATTACCTGAAAAAGGGTTAAAAAGAAAACAAAGCTGCAAAAAGAAAAAAAAAAGACGATATAAAAGAGTAAAGAAATTATTTAAAAAGAATTATTTTGTAAAATCGAGCGCGCCGAGATGTGAAAGCTTGAATGAAATTGAAGCTTCGTACAAAAGAAAGTTAGTACGGTAAAAGTTTATGCTAGTAACGTAGCTAGTAGTAAATTAAGATACTTCACGTAACTATATAGTAAGGGTGATATATTGGAGTAAAATTACAATTGGTATGTAGAGAAAGAGAAGTAGATTATATCAGAGTTATTATATTCATTTTTAAATAGTCTTATTGCGATTGGCTCTGAAGGAATGTATCTTAAAAATGCAATTGATGTTGTTCAGACTATGGCCACGGGCAATTTGTAACAAGACGTGCCTGTTTAAGCCGGATTTATCTTGAAACGCGGAAGAAAACGTCTTTCACGATTCTATGATCGAACGAGAAACGAAACGCAGTGTGAATTTGGGACAAGAAAAAAACACATTCAGTGCCAGGTGACTGTCTGTATTATTTCAAGCGATACGTCAACATCGAAGACTGGATCGGCGGTATAATAAACAAACAGAAAAAAAATGTGATATAAGATATATTTCAGTATAAATTATTAGTATTATCAAATCGGGTTTAGCGAACAAAAAAAAATAAATAAATAAATAAACGGCGCTTGTATAGGGCGTCAATGATCGGCACAAGTCCATCCGTGGGTCACGATAATTCGTAACTGATTGCAACTATAAGCAGATACTGGTTTATCTTGCTGCTGATTGTCAACTGCACTGTAAAGAAGTAAAGACCATAAACGGCGGGTACATTCGATCGAAACGAGAATCACACGTGCAAATGTGCACAATTTAAAAAAAAAAGAAAACAAAATGTATGCGTGCGTGGGTGCGTATATGCGAGCAATCCTAAGAGAGACAAGAGGAAGGAAAGAAAAAACGCGGAGCTCGGTCTGTTATTTGTTGTATGTATGTCTCTCGAATATCTGGCGCACACTTCTCCGTACTGCCAATGCTGAGTATACTCTATATACATATTCGTGTTCCAGGCGAATAAAAAAAACTCGTAGAAAGGATTTTTCCTGTGAAAACAAATGCGAATGACGAATGGCGTCGATTGTTGATACGATATAAATCTAGGATGTCAAGAAGAAGGAAAAAAAAAGAAGAAGAAAGAAGGTGTTCATCTTCGTGAGAAAAAGGAACGATGTGACGTTGAAAAAATATTGCATGACACCGATAGTATTATTAGCGTATTCGACTTTTAAGGATCACATGATCACGAGCATATGTACATTTTTGTAATGCCATATTATTTGTTAGTAAATATAAATTATATATAATTATATATATATATATATATGTACGATTAATATTGTATAATTATATATAATTATATAATATATACATATTGTGAAATAGAGAATTATGAAATTAGAGATTTATTAGTCATTAAATATATACATATAGTATATATATATATATAAAAATTAAGAAAAGAAAGAAAGGACAGAGTAATGTAGAGCTAAGCGCGTGTTGCGATTTAATCGAGATTTATGCGCCGGATGCAAATTGAAATTTTTATTTGTTAATATTTTTACTTGAGATACACACACATGCATACACACACACACACACACATACACGAGACCAAAGAGAACATCCTTCGTGAGCGAGAGGAGAACCGTTGACGTCGTCTAGCTCAATCTACTTACATATGTAAAAATCGATCGTAACGTTTCGTTTCTAATTAAGTGATTGTAAATTTTTACTGTTCGCTTCACTTCTGACGCTGAACCGCTGATATTCGTCGTTTGTTTCGTTCTCTCTGCCTCCCCCCCCCCCATCTTTTTATATACATCACCAAATAAATACATATATGTAATTGTAATACATACACGTGCGTGTTACGTGAATGACGTGCTACTTACGGACTGTATGGTCGTGTCGGTTCAATATGGAAGGAACCATTGCGAGAAAATCGCAAACATGCAAAATCAACGGTCGATAAGGGACTTGCAATTGGTATAGTCCGCTGCCTAGTCGAAAAATCGGGATATTATTTATATTTCCTTTTCTTCTTCTTTCTTCGACACCGAGACGTTTCATTTCACTGAGAATAGAATGAAATTCAAATTTAGATATATTTTGTGATCTTCGTTAGTCGTTTCGCAGACTATTCTTTAACAACGAATGAAATATTGTAATTTTTAATCGTGAGATATTAGCGAAAATGTTATTTCTTCTTTTTTTAGAATATTGCATCTATTTGCACAATAGAAAAGAAAATTAATGTTGATAACTCATTGTCATTATCATTCTTTCAACGTTCGAAGCTTTCTGAAACACACGGTTGGCGTAGACTTCGTCATTTTTTTTATACAAATAATCCAATCTCAGAACGATGTTACTTCATACGTGTAATGTATACATATACCTGCTAGGCTCGCAACTTGTACCGTTTCACTCGATCAAAACGAACGAAAGGTTTTATATCAAACAGCTCCTGTTAAGCGTAGTATTGCGCATGAGAGTGACGATCAACGCTTCAAATAAAACAAAAAAGAAAAAAAGAAAGCACACCGTGCTTTCCCAGACGCTGTACATGATAAATAGTAATAAATAACTGCTCATCGCTTAAGGGTAATCTAATCTTAACTGTACAATTTAAACTGTGACACGCTTGTTGAACGAAAATCGAGGTGAGGGAAAATTGAAAAAAAAAAAAAAGAAGAAACAGGGTTAGATGCAAGAACAAGTTTCAAGTCACGTCGCTGCGCGTAATGCCAATCTGTAACAAAGGAACAAAGAAGTGAAAGAAACGAGGGAAATAATAATGCTGATCTGTCTCTAGCGTTTAAGCCGCCTTTATAAACTTCGTTTGAAACATCCCTCGGCAGTCTTTGCCGCGTCGGCGACGAAAAAAAAACACTTCTGCTGTTCGTTTGACGCTGAAAGAGTGCAGAGGTTGATCAATGTATATATGTGTATAGAGTAAATGAGCGATGTCGAGGAGCGAAAGAGTCGATGTTTGTACTATTAAGCATAAACGATAAACGATAAGTTAAGCATGTATTATACGGATATATGTATCTAACGAAACGCGTTGATATAGCTGGTGAATGACTCCTGTTCCTCGCGCGAAACTTGTGGATTGTACACCATTTATTTAAGATGAGAAATGAATGATTCGAGTATATTAGACGGCAGGATCTAATAATCGGAATGTGAGAGAAAGCGTAGTCACGGATAGCTGCCAAAAAGTATGTAATACATGTTATCCTGCTTTATTTATGATACAAGAACGGAAGATTTGAACGACTACTTAATTTTTTTTAATATAACATTGTCTTCGCTTTATGTCACGACGAATGTATCTTTTGTTTTTTTGTTTTTTGTATGACTCTTTCGCATTTAATTTCCTGTTACATCTTGTTAACTTTGTAATAATTTTTGTAATGATCGTTCGTCTCTTATGAATATAAGAATCTTTCTCGAGTGAAATGTTCCAATTTAAAAGAGAAAGCTTTTCTTTGCTGCAATAATAGAAAAATCAGTTCACAGAATTTATTTAAAATACGTTTTACTTATTTCGTTATATCGTTTGTTTAAAGCATTATTTTTTGAAAATATAATACTTGCAGAGTGTTATAATTACTCTTTCTCTTAAAACGATATGATCTTTTACAACATGTTTTGTTCATGTTCTCTTAAACAATTTTTCAAAGAGCTGTCGAAAGAAATTATCTAATCTTTTATGCAGACAATCTTCTGTGTAAAAGAATTATGTAATACTTTGAACGAAACAAAGATTCTTGTAGAATAAATGTGTTCACGAACTAACGCGTAATAACTTCAATTTGTAGAATTATTGAAAGATACAGAATGCATCTAATAAATGAAACATTTATTACTCGCTACTGCAAACTACATGAAACTAACTTACTATCTCATTGTAACAGTCATGACATTTCTA
Organism: Melipona beecheii; assembly: GCA_032399605.1. Taxonomy (NCBI): domain Eukaryota; kingdom Metazoa; phylum Arthropoda; class Insecta; order Hymenoptera; family Apidae; genus Melipona; species Melipona beecheii. Next base: position 3,296,970 of record JAUCMO010000504.1, on the reverse strand, counting down.
GCGTAACAAAACTGTATTGGTCCAGTCTTCGAGAACAACAAAAAAGAAAAAAAAGTCAATATATAACGTCAACGCAAGATTCTCAATGAAGAACAGGAGTCACAAACGTACTACTACCTTGTCCTCTGAACTTATGAAATACTTCATGCATTTAAAGAAGCGTTAAATAGACGATAAGTATTTATTACTATTCCGTAGTTACTTGTACTAGGTACGAAAGAAAAAAAAACGCACGTTGACGTAACTATATTGGAAGGGAAGATTGACGATCTAAAGATAAAGTGTTTTACAGAGACGAACGAATTCTTTTGGAACGAGGCGACATAGAAGAGGCGTGAAATAAAGAATATTTGGTAATTTAGCAGATGCAATTTGAAAACAAATGACGCTGTTGTATTGTTAAGTTCTACTGCATACGTGTATGTACCTAATAATGCCCGTGCTACTGAAAACAGTTCATCAAATGAATAATCATCTTGTGTTTAGATACGGCCTTCGACGATATCGAAGCAGGTCTAAATATCGATATTACACGCGAACGGTAATGTACTAACATCTAACTGTATCCTTTGTGACTAAATCGCAACAGGATTGTCTCTTGGACAGTTCAAAAATTTCGAAATGTATCAGAAATAAATATCATTTAGAGAACATTATCATGATAGTATTTCTTACTCATCAAGGATCAACGGAACGTTTCATCAGTTCTACATTAGAAAATTTGAAAGATTTAAAGATTTATTGGATATCTTTTTTACTGTCATCTTTTCTTTTTACATGTATATCTGCATTTATATTTTACATCTTTAGAATTCTGTAATGTTTGAAAAGATACTACATAAAATGTTTTCTTTACTTTTATCATTTGTTTGTACGCTATGCTTTTTATTCTACTACATTTTCTATAGTTCAACGAAACAAATTTAATTTATCGCAAACATATTTGAGCAAAAATGAATCTTAGCTTTTGACGCTTAAACACTGGTTGTTTTGTTCACATATTTTATTAACATTTTTAATAGATATATAAAATTTATAAATGCACATAAAATTTTTCTTTGGTAATTATATACCAAATTAACGTGGAAACTTTCTTTCGTTAAAAGAACTGTAGTAGTTAAAACTTGATTAAAATTGGTATATGGTATTAGTCTATTACTTATTAGTAATATTATTTTGATATTATTTTGCAAAAAATAATATTTTGAAAGGAAATATTATTTTTTACCAAATTTAGTAAACATTACTAAAAGAAACTGAATATTTTGAAATTACTAAATTTATATTAATGCTAAATTTATGAATTAATAGTACAAAAGTATTCAGTTTCTTTTCGTAATTGACAACAAAGACAAAATATCTCGCTAACGAGAAGGAATTTCTGGCTGAAAATTCGAATTTTGTATCGGGAGAAGTATTTTCCCAATTCACCGTTCTTTAAATGTAGTAAAGTGCGCTAAAAAAGCCAGTGATTTTAGCGGGGGTGAGCCAGAAAATCGGGCCTCTTCAAGTGCAACGCTAATGCAACGAAAATTGATTGGGGTCACGTGATTCGTGAGGGGGCGTGGGATAGGAGTAGGACCTCGAGTAGAAGTGGTGTTGTCTGATACTGAGCGATCGCGTCTGTAATTTGTTTTGTAACGATTCAAATGTTCGCATATCGATAAAATTTTATGGCAAAAAAGTCGTCTTCATTTCCTAGTCAAAACAGTTGCTTCTGGGCCTTTCAATGAGACGAATCGTACTGGGGTACAAGTCGTGCAGTTTTTTACTATGTCGGTATTTCAGATCCCCACGGAACCCCATAAGATGCTAAGTCTATTCATATACCTTGTCACGCGACGAATTACGCAACGTAGAAAGTATAAACTAAGTCCCGGTTGTGCCTAGCTTCTGTTAGACGTAAAGCTTGAATAAATGGTACTGGTTGATGTTTTGAATCTTATTCCGTGGTGTTCGGAAGGAGAAGTAACGATACGAAATATATGGCGTTCGACTCTAATCTACTTTATTGAAGAGTTTTTCGTCTTTTGTACATTTATGTGGGGGAAGGTCCAAAGGTTGCATTCTTCGGTGGTGAGTTATCCTTATCTTATTGTCAACCGGTTGTAGGGGTAGGTAAGTCTTCTTTACACCCCCTTTCGCAGAGTCGGCTTCATCTCGAAGCGAACTACCTTGGGTATTTTGATGGTATCCAAGTCTGAGTACGAAGAAATGGCCCTCAGTGAAGAATGTGGTAGTTCGTGGTCGCTGTTGTCCAGCTGTAATAGTGGAATCTTTGAAATGTTCTTCTCAGGGAAGCTCGTGGACTCTGATACTATTGTTTGTTTGGAAGGTATGACAATTTGCTTACCAGGATTGATGTAACAAACCCGTAGGGCATTTCCAATTTTTGCACAGAGTATCTTGTATGATCGGGGTGATACTTCTTCTTTGGTTATCTATAAAGGAATATTATCGTCATCAATCTGTATTTTGTTATTAGTTATAGTGTTCCTTTAAGAAAGGCAGTCCCATTATTCTGTCTTCGGTTAATGGGAAGTATATTAAGAATTATAAATCTGGTATTATGAGAAAGACGTGTGTTTTACCATGGATTTTGCAAAACGTTGTGTAGTCTAGTTGATGCTCGTTGTTGGGCGGTAGTTCGGTTGATAAGTTAGTCTTCTGGTCGTAGTTTCTTGCAGCCATATTTCCATGTTGGAGGCTTCTTGTTGCGCTTCGATGAGCGATGTTGGTCTCATTGGGATAATGTATCTAGCTAAGTCAGTACGTAAGTTGCGTATGTAGAATTGCACTGCTTCAGCATTCTCTTCTTCTAGTATTAGGTTTCTAGCGGTTGGATTGCTATGTTTTGCTTGTACGGCATATTCCAATTCGTTTAGCGCCTGTCGAAATCGGTTGGAGTAGGACCAAACAGTTTCATGGATTCTCTGCTTTGTGTTTTGCATCTTATTTCTGCTTCTGCTTCTGCTGACGGTGCTGGGAATTGGGGATACTCGAGTACGGAGAGTTGCGTACAACTCTTCATATGAGGTTATTTGACAAAAGCGGATGCTTTGTTTGGCTCTGTCTGTAATTTTCTCCGTTAGAATCATGCGTAGTAGGAAAGCGGTGTCACTTACTCTGGTACGTGCGAACCTTACAGATTCAATGAATTCCTCCACTCTCGTGTCATTGATTCCATTGAGAGTTTTCACAGTGCGTAATGCTTCGGAAGGTTTCATTGTTGGTTCGTTGTAGGTTGTCTCCCTCCGTTCTGTTGGTTCTTGATAGTTGCATCTGGCTTGCGTTTCGTGTGTCGTTTTGGCAGTGTACTGGGTTGATTCGTCGTCCGTCACTTCGGGACGTATGTCGGTGTGAACTGTTTCGGAATATGCGTATACTTTCATACCGTTCATTAGTCTTTTCAATTCATGATTCCGTTCTTCGTAAGCGATTTCTAATTTCTTCATGATGGCTGTTAGTTTTTCTAGTGCTTGGTCGTGAGTTTCCAACTGCTTACTTATTTTCCGAAGTAGATCGTCTCTGTGTGACAATCTTTCGCTTTGTCTATTAATTTGTTCACTCAAAGATTCTATATTAGTTACAAGTGAAGCAATAGCTTCGCTTAGGTTTTGAGAATCAGGTAAATTAGCCATATTTTACCTGGGTGATTTTTAGATGCCGCAGCTCGAGGATGTACTTCTGTGAAAACGTAGAATCTCTGAAAACGTTGTCTTGATCACTCAAGGTTCTGGATCCGTGACGTTTCGCAAAGGTGTGGCTTTCGTAGTCCCTGGTATTGAGATCCTTAGATCTTCAATTGTCCAGTTTCCCTTGCGGTAGAGTCTGTGGATCCTGGCAGGATCGCCAAAATATATGCCACGCGACGACTTACGCAACGTAGAAAGTATAAAGCTAAAGGTATAAACCAACCAAGTCCCGGTTGCGCCTAGCTTCTGTTAGACGTAATACATGCTAAATAAGTACTGGTTGATCTTTTGAATCTTATTCCGAAGACCGTGGTATTCGGAAGAAGAAACGATACGAAATATATGGCGTTTGACTCTGATCTACTTTAGTGAAGAGGGTTTCGTCTGTTATATACATTTATGTTAGAGGTGGTGGAGGAAGGCATTCTTCGGTAGTGAGTTATCTTATCGTCAACCGAATAAGTCACGGGCCACGAAAGTCCGTAAGATGCAATGTCCATTCATATACCTCGCCTGTGCAACAAAAATTTCTAGCACAAATTTCAAATCAATGAATCTACGTGTTAAGCGATAAATTTTTAATACACGTTGAATGAAATCTGGGTACCGTTTCACAGGCGTCACTTACAAAAAACGAAGGAGCAGAAAGAACAGATGGGCGTTTGCGTATGAAAAATTTTTTATTGAAAAATGTTCTTTCACGCTACAACGTCAGTATACCTTCGTCTATTTAACGTTATAACAGTACAAAAATTGCATTTTTTTACAAGTTATCCAGCTTACGTGACTAAAATATCCCAGTTAGCAATCTGACAATTCAAAAATTACGTCTCCTAATAATCAACAGAAGGCGCCGTGTATTAGCAGAGGCATTCTTTGGCCAAAACGCAACACATATACCAGTCTCAAATGGAATTCATCCTTCTTCGACAAATCAACGGATCAAAAAATCCCATCTACGATGCATCTCTATCATCAATAACGACGAATTCTATCTATCTCTATCTCTATCTCTTTCTCTCTCTCTCTCTCTCTCTCTCTTTCTTAATATCTGAGTAAAATCGGTGTTTGCTTTATTTCGGTTCGCTAAATATTATTCGGATCGATCGATCGATCTCATTCGACTCGCTATACACACGCATAAACAACATTCGTATTCTATTTTTCTTTTTCTTTTTTATTCTCTTTTGCGATCTAAAACGAAACAGAGAGAATTCAAGATGTAAATGGCTACAACGGAAAGAAATGAGAACAGAGAAAAGAGAAGTGTACCCCACGGGGGGGGGATTCGAACCATAACAAACGATTGAATCGAACGCAATCGGCGAAGATACGAAGGAGCTTAAGACGCACTGCTACGATAAGAGACCTCGAAGAATTTCGCGTCGTTCGTCGGCCAAAGCATACCTTGAAAAAAAAAAAAGAAAAAAAAGAAAAGAGAGCAGAAGCCCTCGTAACACGAGAAGTCGCATTTCCACGCGTGAATTACACACAGCCCATCTCTCTCTCTCTCTCTCTCTCTCTCTCTCTCTCTCTCTCTCTCTCTCTCTCTCTCTCACTCACTCCCTCTCATTTTGTCTATACTTTTCAGCTGCTTCTTACTCTGTTTCTCTCGCAAACGTATTTTCAAAAGCACACCTTCCTTGTTTCGTGCCTAACAATATTCATCGAAGCAAATCTCGGTCAACGGTCACTCGTTGCTACCTGGGCTATCGTCAATGACGCTCTGTTTCGGCCGGAAACTTGCTCTTCTCTTCTCTTTTCTTTCCTCTCTTTCTCGACACATACACGCCCCATTTGGGTGAAAATTTCTTCTCTTTCACACCGCGCGTTCAAAACGAGTTTCTCGGCTATTTTTTCTGTTCTTCCCTATTTCTTTTTGCTCTCGCATCTCTCAACTATACACGCTACGAAACGCAAGTATCCGGCCAAAGAGAATAATCCTGTGCTCGCACAGCGTTCGAGTAACTCGCTCGTCGGTACAAGAGATCTCGCCTTTCTCGTAAGCGGATTGAAAGCAAATGCAACGAATGGATAAGTGAGACGAAACGTTCGACTTTTAAATATTTTACGAACTGTCGTCGTCTTTCGCATCGACCGAAACGAACATGCCGCGGCTCTCACGAGTCGATTTCTTACCGATTGAAATTGCCGAAGCATCTCCACCACGCAGAGCGTCCTTTTTGAAGAGATATTTCTTTGACAGCGCGTGTCAGTTTCACATTGCAGTGACAAAACTGGCTAGTTTCGCAAGAAGTGCATAGAAATTGGAAATATAATCTCGAGAATGGAAAGAGTACACTGAAACTTGAACCTCCAAGGGCATCTTACATATTATATTATATTTCTCACGGGAGTTGAACTAAATTAGTTTTAAACAAGTTAAATTTGACTGTTGAATTCTCTTGGTTTTTGAAATTTAATTAGAGTAATACCCATTGTGCTACCCTCTTTAATTAAGACATCCTATCTAGCATACAGTTTGTGGCGAAATATTAGTTATTAAATATTTATATCATCGATTGTACTATTGGATGAAAGAAAAAAAGAACAAATATCACACGCAACTTCAGTTTCAAAGTGGTAAACAGGACATCTTAACTATCTTTGAAATGTGTTCTACTACAGAATCAATAATTAAAGATTAAACAATGTTGCAAAAAAAAACAACAATGTACAGTAATTTGGTAATTTAAAAAATTAACATTACAATATATATAATTCGAATTATACAACAAGGAAGCAAGACACTCATTTCCTTCTATCAAGCACACGCTGTGCATACCGAACTTACGAAACTGCAACACCGAGAAATTATTTTTCAGAAAAGGAAAGATATCGTGGAATTTCTCCGGAATTTCAATGGTAAAAACACAAATCTACAAACATTCATATCTTATCCATTCGATGCCCATCGCGGATCGGAATAATAAGCTGTGTTTCTGTCGAAAGCCTACCAAAAATGCCATTGCATCGGTCGTTCTCCACGACTAAATGAGGAAATTCGTATCCACCTCGTGTCCACGACAAAACAGTGTCCACTCGATACATATACAACAACAGCGTAAGTACTGTAAGCAGTCCGTCTACGCGTGATCTACGATCACCAACTGCGTTAGGTCCGGCACGGACAATTTCGTTCGCAATGATGGCGCTGTGCGACGCGACAAATTTAAATTTGCAACTTTAGTCACGTTAGTTCACTGGATTTTGAATCCGCATGAACACCCGACTATACGTTGGAAACTGCGCGTAAACAACATCTGCGAGGTCGCACAGCGTCATTTGTGTGAGAAAAAACCGCGTCGCTCGTCAGCACCGAACCCTTGTAAAACGAATATTTGCAGTTTGTCGAAACGAAAACACACACAGACGTGTGTTTTGACAGACGTATCTAGGATCTTTTCTAGTTCCTCGGTTCGTTCGTTCGTCGATCTTTGGCAGACTCACGCTTTCGTTTTATCATCACACTTCTATCTCTTTTTCCTTTTTCTTTCTTCACTTCTTCCCCCAACGCATCATGCACGCTCGCTCGCTCGTTCTCTCTCTCTCTCTCTCGACACGGATAATATCTCTTAGCTAGTTTTCTTAGGTCCTGCCCTCTTTTTTTTTTTTTTTTTTTTTTTTTTTTGAATCGATTACGTTTTTATTTAAGATACTGTGTACGAAATAATAAATCCTACGTTGAACGAGTTTCCAGAAATCGTTTGGAAGCAGTCTTTCAGCTTTTTTTTTTTCTTTCGCATGCGTTGCACACAAAAATCATTCTTCTCTCTCTGTCCGTTTCCTTTCCCTCTTCTCCCTTCGTTTTCGTTCTCTCTCTCTCTTTTTTGTTTTTTCATTTTCGCTTTTTAAATCGCGCGTGCTCGCCTTCGCTCTCTTTCTCTCTCTCTCCTTCCTTTCCCCGTTTTGCGCAATTAAACGTACAAATAATATCTATACACATTTAAAACTGGTAGAAATTACAAATTGTATTCTCGTTTGACTAGCTTTTGACCGTCTCTCTTGAAAAAAATTATTAACACGCCGAGTGTGTCGTCTTTCTCTCTGTCTTGTGTATAATACGCCTTTCTCTGGGATTCTAGTCGAATATTATACGTAGTGTTTGTTCGTGTACACGAGTAATTATGCATGCATGCGTACATGTACGTTTGTGTGTGTGTGTGTGTGTTGTGTGTGTGAATATCATGAGCGTGTACGTAAAATTGTACGAAAATTGATTCCTCGTCTAATTTGTTTCCCTTTTCCACGCGATTACAGAAAGAGGGGAAAGAGTATGGGGGGGGGGCAAAATATCGTATCGGTTGATCGGTTTGTCTAATCTGTTAAACCGTGCAGACGATTCTTCTCGTTCGGGCTAACTAATTATTAATCGAGAAATCACCGCGCGCCATTATGTAGATTCATGATCCTAGTAAGAGTATGATCGTTAGAATAAGTCGTTATACAACCTAGGTATACAGCTAGCAAATTACTCTCTCGTTAACTCGATATAATAATACTCACACGCACGCGCACATGCATCCGGCTGCACTTTCATTCCAAGTTTTCTCTTTCACTCGGTCTTCTCTTCATATCTCTCTCTCTCTCTCTCTCTCTCTCGCGCGCGCGCGCGCTTCGTTCCCTAATTCTTAATATTTTGACAGGTTTTTCCTTCCGCAGTCTTCCAATTGTTTTTATTCACGCGGCCGTGCAGCTATCGTTCGAGAATTAAACGAATGCAAAAACGTCCGAAATTCACCGCACGGCTCACGGCGCGTGAATTGTTCAGTCTTTCGTTTATATATTTATTTTTCTTTTTTTTTCTTTTTTTTTCTTTTTTTTATCTTTTCTTTTTATCTGCTTGCTCGTCTCACGTATTATATATTCGATACGTATTATATTAGTTGTCACTAATACTATTATATTCAGTTATTAAATTTAATCTTGCCCTTATATTTCTTCACGTTCTTCTCTCTCTCTCTCTCTCTCTCTCCCTCTCTCTCTCCTTCTCCTTCCATCGTTATCGTCCTCATCATCTTTCTTATCTTTTTTCTTTCCTTTCTCCTTTCTATTCTTGTTGCACGAAAAATATTATGCTACGGTTTTTTTTTTCATTCGCGACGTAATTACGTTTAAAGTGCTAATAAGTGCATATTTATAGAATAGTATGATATATGCTTATAATTTAAAGCCACAGATTTCGATGTCACATCACGAATGCATGATGCAAACTCCTCTCGTCAGTTCTCACATTCCTCGATACGTTTTTCGCTATGTACGTGTATGTTTAATTGTTTAGTCTTATGTATCCTTCTGAACGTTATAGTACGAGACATACACCCTTTTTAAGGCCTTTGAAAATCCGTTTATTTATTAATAACCTTCTCGCTTTCTTCTTCCATATCTCTTGGATTCTTCCTCTCTCTCTCTCTCTCTCTCTCTCTCTCTCTCTCTCTCTCTCTCTCTCTCTCTCTCTCTCTCTCTCGACTCTTTTTTTTATCCTCTTCCTTTTCTACTTGTCAACCACGACTTTAAAGGATGAGACACGTGTGGTAACCCTCTCTCTTTACTTCTTCTATCTCGTCATACAAGAGCGTAAAGAATCACGAGATCTGTGCACAAACTGCAAAGCATACACACCGCTACACATCGCCATTTTTCTTTTTTTTTTCATATTTTTTTCCCCAACCTTCAGCGACAGCGAAGGCGAATTCAAAACGTGTACAGTAGCGATGTCGCTCCGTCCCTTCATCATTTTCATTCCTCTCAACGCATGTAACACTGTATAGCATTGTGTGTCGAATATTCTTGCTTTTAAATATAGTTTCCCTTTTTTTCTTTTTTTCTCTCTCTAAGGAGAATTACACAGTAATATGTAGTACGGCGATAGTGGAGAGAGTATAATAGTAATATTAGCAGTACTAATAACAGTAAGAGTAATTGTGAAGGGTTACTTGTAATAGAGGAGTGATAATAGTAATAGCATAGCTGATAGATGATAGTAGAAATAGTCGTAACGATAGGGGGATAAAAATAGCAACAGTATGAAAGCATATCAATAATGGTGTTAGTTAGTCACCCGGAGAAGTAGTGGTTAACAGCAGCGATAATAAGAGTTTACACAGTAATAAATGTAACTATAATAATAATGATAATAATAATATGACAAGCAGTAAAGACAATGATGAACATGATGACAATGACTGTGCGGCGAATAGATATCGATCAAAATAATAATAATAATAATAATAATAATAATAATAATAATAATCATAATCATAATCATAATCATAATAATCATAATAATCATAATAATAATAATAATAATAATAATAATAATAATAATAATAATATAATAATAATAATAAGTGATAACGACAGAAGATAAAGTAAAGAGCAATAGCGGCGGTGGATAAGAGAGAATGGAGAGATAATTATCCTAGCAGTAAATGTTAAAAAGAAGTAAAATCAGTCAATTCGTTAAAATGAATTACATTATATTATATTATATAATGTGTCCTGACGCTTAAAATCAGACAAATTCCATTTCCCGAAATGGATAACACACGAAAATAATAATATTGCAAACATCGCACAATTAATGTGGTGTACCTTTTTCGTCCCTCTTTTTTTTTCATTTTAATATATGTTATACGTTTTTTTTTTCCTTTTTCAATCCGCTTCCCATAAAATTCTATCATATGTGTATACATATATATTCTTTATATAATACATTTATATAGATGCAGTAATAGTCAAGGAAAGAATCTATCTTTCTAATAGCATTTGGCTTGCCAAATTCTGTCAGTTTCAATTAAATAGTACAATTGCATCGAATATAATAAAAAATAGCTTTTTTTTTAAATTTCCTTCGCGCGTCGCTCTGACATCGCAAAACTGAATTCTGTTTCGTGTAATGTCTCAAATGTTGGACATTTCATTTGGTAGGGCTATTAAAGCGTGAAAATGTGTGTGCACATTTTGTACGTGCAACTTGTTAGCACTATCTTATATTTGCTGTGTTTCATGCTCGCAAGATACACGGACATCAGTCTTGCCTATTTGAAAGAACGGAGCTCGGACACGTATATCGTTTTATAATTTTTTTTCTGTTTCTTTTTTTTTTTTTTTGTTTTGTTTCGTTTCTTAACAGGACTTACTGCGTAGTCAGTTCCAGTCAAAGAATAAAACGGATAATTTATTAGGCCTCACCGAAACCACCAATTGCTTGTTCCGTCATTCTTAAACAAAGAGATTCGAGGCGAGAGTTGATTTCTGGCTCCGTTGTCTCGGGCGCGTTGTTGCCACCCGGGCTAAGAAAATGATCCCTCGGCGCACTGTACGTACGTTGTAACGTTCTTTGCAATTGCTGAAACGTGAACAGAGATTAATTTTCACGTGACAGAGTATATATCCAAATGCACGATTGAATTTAACAAAATACGCACCTGTAAACTAGATTCTTGTAAGCTAGGTCGTTTTTTGGTCGTATGGACTGGACGCAAAGTATTCTGATTTACGCTTTGGTTCTGATTATTTTGTAAGTATGGTGTAGATATACTATTTCTGTGAGTGCTAACCACAAAAGAATTGTTTTGCGAATGTGTATTATGAATGTGTCCTAAGTTTAAATTTGGTTTTCTATTGTGCTGCTGCGGATTACAGTACCTTCTGTTATTATAGCCGTAATTGTGTTGCCATCTGAAATTTTCAATCGCTCAAATTACAATCACATGTTCAGATATTATCCTGCAAATGAAAAGTACGCGATACTTGTTATTTTTATTCTTACTTTGGAGTTGGTCGTGGATTTCCAAGTCTACTGCGCCACTGTTGTACCTTCTCCTTTTGATTTGGAGTAAAACAATCGTGCTGCAATACTTTCTCCAATATGTTAATGCAAGCGCATAAAATACCGTCGTCCACACTATCCAATGCCAATCTACTACACACTACAAAACAAACAGATAAACACAATATGTATTAACTTTTAAACACACACTGTTGAAAATTTGCAATGTTCTGTATCATTAATTTTAAATTTGTGACTTTGGAAAAAATTATGCATTTAAGGATTGAATTTTGTTATTCTTGTTACGTGTGTATATTATATCTTTATATTAATAATTACGCAATGCTTACATTTGCCAAGAACCTTAGTGAATTGTGCAGGTATGTCTTGAGGATCATTTTCTTGGCTAGGTTTCATAGGAGTAGCTAAAATAGTTTTCAATTCGTCAATTGTATTGACCAATAATGTTGGTCCTTGTAAAAACGAAGCCGCCGATTGTGTATTATCGCGCGTTGGTTGTAACAAGTCTTTCTCTAAGTTTAGAAGTGTGGTATAACGTTGCTGTAACTTTGCAATAGAAAGAGCTAGTTTATGTCTGGCTCCTTTCGTCACACCTTGTTCCGCTAATTGTTCCTCAGTCAATTGAAGCATTTCTTCGTAACTGAGAGTGACAAATAGATAACTATATTTGTGAAGACGTAAAGTTTTAAGCCATGACGGAACATCTGCAAGGATAAACAACATATCAAGAATCTTTTCCTTGATCGATAAACTGTAAATTTATAAAATTATGTACGCGTACCTCTCATGCCACTAGCAAGCGACCGATTAGACGTTTCATCTAAACGCCCTTCGCTGCCGCTACTTGCGCAAGAACCTTGAGGGCTCAGTGGGCCTAATCCAATAAGATTGCCTGTTTAGAAATGAACATTCAATTATTCAAATAAAATAAAAATATAATTAACATTCGCTCGTTTACATGATAGCATTGAATTAAACTAACTTGTATGATCACCAGATACGCTAAAGCTTCGTGGCTTGTGTTTAGATGTGCAATTTACGTTGTTACTGCGATCAACAACTTCTAAATGATGAGGCGAAGCAACGGGTGGTGTTAAACTGTTTGATCGCCGTTGACGAGTCACAGGTGGAGGAAATTGCAAATTGAAGGCAGTGCCTGGTTGTGTGCCAAACAAAGTTGTCTGTTCATTTTGCTGTTTAGAATTTCGCTGCCACGCATTATCCCATCTGAAATAAAAAATAAGTGAAATTCATAATTATAATAAATACATAAATTATGCAAGTGTTTCTAACTCACCTAATAGTAGTATTAGTATACTCCTCGAGACTGTGTATTGGTGGTGTACCGCTGATACGTTCTTCAAGATGCCGAAGCCACTGAGTCAAAGAACGTCTATCTTGACTAGTTATAGCTGGATGAATTAAACAATAACTTAAGAGTTGTTGAGTTTGTTCGGTGTGTTGCCCTGTAGATACACAGTGGCTTACTAATTCTGGTATCGCCACTAAGTAGCATTGTTTGCACTCTATGTTCCCAGGCTTTAACAATGGCAAGTGTGTTAGAAGTTGATTTATAGCAACTTCTGTTGATTCTGAGAGCAATGAGTTGATAAATGCTGTAACAAGATTGTTCGATAAATATTATTTGCATTCATGAAAGTGTAGTAAGTTTATTTGTATTAATTATAAAAAATTACATGGATTATTGGCATTTAATTCCTGTGAGTCCAATTCAGAAACAGAGTGCAAGGAATGTTGCACTGCTTGGGCGAGAAATCTTGCTTGAACTGCAGGAATGCGACGAAGTAGTGCATATAAAACCACAGTCTGCTCACATTCGTTCCATTGTGAGAAAACTCGAGTGAGTTCGCCAACTTGTTCACAAAATAGAGCCCCGGGTGACCACTTCATTTTTAACAGCGAGTTAATGTTAAGGAGCAAATATTAAAAGCTCCAATGTTTTTTTTTCTTTCTTTGAATTATGCAGATTATAATTCACTTATGTCTCAGTGATATTTCAGCAAAACCAAGATGTACCAATACTCTGTGTTGAACAAACGACATTTATGTATTTTAAAAACTTACTTTATGTGAAACACAATTATTCAGAAATTTGACCTTGTTTATATTCCCATAAAATATTGATCATTTTTATACATTTAGTTTTAACATTCAATATATTTATCCAAAGTTTTGTTTTTCATAAATAAAGTATTCTAAAATTGGAAAGGAAAGAATAGCCAGGTTATATATACGTAAAAACAAAGTTATAAAGTTCATAAAGGGCAATATAACTGGTTTGAAATTTATTAATAAATTGTAATGTCCATATAATAAATTTTTAAAAACATTAAATTCAATGATTTGTAAAGTGTAATATGAATACTGTAATGAAATATATATATATATAATATATAAATATATGAAAATATTAATAAAAATTTCATTAAATATTATACATCAGTATCTTATTTGAAAATTATTATTTTTAGGAAATTATAAAAAATTATAAAAGCTATCATAACGCTTAACAAATAAAAGTTGAAGAATCAGTTGATAAATTATATTTTAAATCATCCGTAACACTATCATCTAAGCTTGATATCACAAAATTAATATTTAACATAAATTAACATATCAACTTTCACAGTGAAAGTGCGTAGACAAAATAAAACTAAACATCCAATGTTAATTGGTCTCGTACATTAAATTCGTTTGTATTTATCTTAAAGTATATATCCAAACATGTAACGTATCCTTAGAAAAAAAAAAACAATAACAATAATTTATCACAACTCGGTATAACAATTTTGAGCTTCCAAGTATAATAATATTTTTCAATAAACCAACACCGTAAACATCGTTCCGGTTTTCGACTTCGTAAAGAAAAAAGATTCATTAATCCGTCATTAATATTCAGTTTCTTGGATTTTTCTCGGCCTTACATACAGGCGTATCTAACAAACTAACAGTGCCGGACATAACCTCAAAATATCTGTGTAGACTGCATCGACATGTAGGCACGTCGATAAGAATTCCACTGAGGTCAAGTTTGTTTACCCCGCGATGCGTGTGTATTTATAGCTTTCCTGTTACGATCCATTCGGCGGTGCAATGGCACCGTGTGCGAGACTTTACGTGTGCCCAACATCGATTGATAAGATACGATTTTTCTTTCCACAGACAGAAATAACGCGACGGTCCATGAATATCTCGCCAAGCATTCTCGGGAACCTCCATGCAACGAGATCGAACGTTCCGCGGAAGAATTTTATTTTGTATTTCTTCGCGGAATTCTTTAGGTCGCTATCGTCGGTACCGCTGCGTATCACTGTATGCGTGGGATATAGTAGAGGGGAAAGGGCGAAGAACGAACAGAGAAAAACAAGAGAATTAAAAAAAGCTCGTCTACGCGAAAATATCAATTGCTTTTCGTGACAAGAGCAACGCGCGCGAATCGTATCGTCGAAAACAGCCGCGAAATACACGAGAGAGATATACTCCACGAACGCGCGACGAATGTACTGCTACTGTGCGACTGGTGCTCGGCCATTGAGCCGAACAGCAAACAACAAAATTGTACGCTCAAATCGGTCAACGCGTTACCAGTATATAATAGCAACTGTATACTCGTGCAATTACCGTATTTTCAAGACTGGATGTGGTTGTTCCGCAAGATCGTTGTGCTCCTTGCAAAATAACAACAATACACAATTATAGCATTTTATACGACGTCGAGTTAAAGGAAACATGTATCCACCATGCGGTATGGTGGGCTTACGTGACCACACTGGTTCGTCGTCGCGACTCATTGCAGAACGTCACCACTGCTATTGGCCCTCGCTCGAATGGCGACGACCAATCGCGTTCTAGTTTGGGGCGCGGTTCATTTGTGTCTCAAATATATGTTGATTTTGTTTGACTTTTTAGTACACGTTCAAAATTCAATTAAGATCATTATTACTGTCTTTGGCGGATGTTAGTTAATAGAGGTTGTTGGATCACAAAATAACTTGTAATTCTATAGAGGGAATTGAATCGAGTTAATCTTACGAAAAACACTTATTTTCTTTAAATAGTTTATACCTTAACAAGAAAAAGTATATATAAAGGATTACTAATCCTAACAACATAAAAATATAACTAGACTATTATTTACAAAAAATTAACAAATTCACTAAAACTTATTAATTTAATTAATATATTTATTTGTACATTACAATTTATATCTTTTCTATACAATAAAAACTAATATAAAAAAGCAGCGTCATAATATTAAAAAATACAAACACAGTAGTAGACTGGTTCTTTATTTTAAGTCAGACTTAATATTAATATACACATTCAAATGAAAAGTAACTTTAAAAAAATAATATAGATCATCAGAAATATGTGATAGCATAAAATAAAGTGTTTCATGTTTACAAAAATATTGGATATTAAATATAAATTAGCATATACTCATACAATTTCTTTTTTTTTCTTTCTTTTTTGATTATTCCAAATGATGAAGGAACACTGAGAAAAAGAACAACTGATTTTACACTGTCTATAAAGTATTCTTATCTTATAATGTGCTACTTGTTGTACGCTATTAAATATTGTCCCCCATTCCATCACTTTCTGTGACCAAAGCACGTTCCAAGATGACACGGCCTTCTTTGTATCGTTGATTATCGTCTGTGGCAAATTCATACACCCACCCAAGTTTAGCATCACAGTTTTTGCAGCTGACATCTCGGACCATGTGACGACCCGTCAACATCACTCTATCCTGTACCTCGCTGTGTATCATTGTAGACAAATTAAATTAAATGAATTAGCAAAAAGTATACTAGATTATTCCGTTAGTACAATTTCTCTGAGATTTTGTACAGTTACGAATGGTATCCTGTGTGCTAAATAATGTTAAGAAACTACATACGCATAAACAAGAAAACCATGTACCTAAGAATGATGTAATCAATGCAGAATGAATTATAAAATTCACAAATGTTTAAATCATCAATAAAACAGTGAAATTATTCTTGTTTGAAGCTGCCAAGTTCCTTTAAAACATTAAAATTGTTTTAAACTGTACTAACAATCTTGACACGATACACACAAAAGTGAGACAATGAAACTTTGTCTCAAAACAAAAGCGACGCCATATTGTTTCTTTGTAATTTATTTTACAAACAATCATAGTGTTACTTCTCTCGAGTTTATTCATACACAATTTTCTCTAAATGTTAATTAGAAATTTCAGTTTCAATTCAACTTTTCCTTTTCTGCAGTTTCTTAGGCACATGAATATAGGCATTCCACCTTACATAGTTATCTTTATACGTCAAACGCGAGAATTTTCAAACAATAGAAATATAAACGTAAACTTATTGCATGTTACTTATTGTATTTTGATTAACATTAGCTTATTTAAAGGGACAAAGCAAAAATGCGAATACCTGTAATTCAAGTTGACGACTTTGTTAAATAGAAAAGCACGGCCTGTAGCGCCAGTGAAACGCGTGCTTATCAGCTGACCTCTGTTTGTAAGATTGGTGTCACAAGAAGCGCAAGAAAACAACCGAGTACCTCCGATATGTTCCAAGAATATCACTCCCATCCTGAAATATCGTAAATCGCTTTCCAAATAACTACTGTCGAATTACGAACTGGTAAATTCAAGCGAGCTGGTTTGACTCTAAGCAAGTCGTGTAACTTGACGTAGCTATCACTACAGTGCAATACGTACACTATGCGACAATACCGTCCAAACGTTTGAATTTGTCAGGTAGCTTTCATTGTAATTCACAGATTTCGAACTTCTAGATGATACAACTGCCTACGAATTTTAAACCCATTGCGATCAAAGCGACACTGACGAAAAAAAAAAAAAAAAAAATATATATATACATACGTATGTTTGTGTGTATATATCTATATTTAATGTAAATTAACCATATATATATAAATTGTAAATTAACTAACTTTAGAGATAACTTACTTTAAAGATTTGTATTTAAATTACAAATTAATTGTCATTAATATATGCATGTATATTTTCAGTCATCATTATAAATATAAATAATTTAATAAAATAATAAAATTTATTATACAAGCCGCAATTTTTAAATTATGAAAAACTATATCTAGATAATTTTATATTAAAATTAAAAAAAATTGTATGCTTGTATAACTTAGTTTCTATAAATAATCTTGAAATATATGTTTCTACAAATAATAATGAAATAATTTTGATGTAATATTATTTGATGATTATATACATATATGTATAAATATATAATATATATATATATATACATTTATATATCATTATATACATTAATAATACATTAAAATTAAGTAAAAAAATATAAATTTTATGTAAAATAAAATATCAATAAAACACTGAATAAGATAAGTCTATAATTTTAATATTAAAAATCATAGTTATAAAATGAAACATGCATTTATATGTCTATTTATATACACAAGCAAATAAAGTATAAGCGTCATAATATATTTTTGCAAAATGACGGAAATACTGCAAATATATATTACCAAAATATTTATTTAATTTTATACTTCACTGTAGTAATAATACAAAGTATGTTAGATCTGCACTTAAAGAAATACATGCTGTTTACAACATATTGATTGAAAATTACTTTTAAATAAATGTACTTTAAAGAAAATTGATAAATTTGTTTAAATTAAAAAATAAAAGTAAAACGTTAATTTTAAAATATTTTTTGAATAAAAATTTTTCAATCGTCTTATTTCTCTTTTAAATAAATATGTATATATATTAAATAAAATTAATAAGTCTTTTCAGAATAAGAATTTTTATTCCTCTTTTTGTTTAAAATAATTGTTGTAAATAATTTCGAGCGATTACATCAAAATATTATATCTTTATTATTCATATAAACGGTATACAATATGTTACAAGTATATATATAATATATATTATATATATATATATATGTTTGTGTAAATTATATTTTTAAAGCTAGGTACATAGATGTTTGTGCAGTAAAATTCGAAACACTTTCCCATAATTTTTTCTTTTATAATTCCAAATATTCGGACGTTGGCCGTAAAAGCCTCGCTATAATTATGTACCGTAACCACAATTAGAAAATGTGGAAGGTATGAATATAAAAGCCAAAAACATTTCGAATTACGAAACGAATCGAAAATATATTGTTGGTCATTGTTTAATATCTATGTTCATCTCTTCAAGGCACATTTGAAATGTAATCAGTATACTCATTTCCATATTACAGAGGAATTTACTAACATTAATTGTTCCTATCAGTTCACTAATAGTGTCTGGAGTTAGACTTTAATGAAATTAAAAAAGTGAGAAAGAAAAACGAGAGAAAATTAATAGAAAAATATAAAACATTAAAAACTCCTTTAGCCAAAATCACAGACAATTCCCTTACTTTCTCAAACAGAGCACAGAATCGCATTTTCATGGTCTTAATTCTAGATTAATAGTTATATAAATATTATAAATATACATTCATATATATATATACGTAGTCTTGTCAAATTATATACATACACGTATACATACGCTTTCTGATATCAGAACATTTACTAATAATAAAATTTACATTTTAACTTGCATACGTGACATTTATTATGTATATTTACATGTACGCACGTATAGCATATAAACAGTGGTCTTTCATGTGTACATGTATATTGCGTATGTATATATATATATATATATATTTATACATATATATTTTGATTATATCCTTTTTTGATATTCAGATCATGAAGGATATCTTCCATAATACTGCACCTATTTCTATGTACATAAAATGTTTACAGAACATAATGAAATATAGATAAAATGTACGCCGATAGTAATAACAAAAATAATAACCAGTGACTTTGCAGTTATTATGTGTTATCATTACTACACATAGATATGATAAAATGCCCTGCTCATCGGCTTCGTTAAGATTCATGATTTTGTTACTGTCCCTTCTTGATCGTATTTATAACATTTTACATTAAAAAAGTTATTTTGCAAGATCACAAATCCTTGCTTTAGCAATATCATCACAATAATACACTCTTACTAACACTTTTTTTATTGCATGCACCTTTCCCTTCCTTCACTGAATATTTACCTAATCAGGTCCTATATGACTATAAATCATCCTTTGTTGGAGGTTGCACAAATTTCCCAATGGATATCAATATGCGGGCATTTTTTGTTTCAAGTTAGATAGAATGGCTATCATCTGCACTGCAGGTATTTAACAAGTATGCTTAACGTAATATTTTAATAATTACACGCAACGCAAAGTGAAAACTAGAATCTTTCTTCAATGTGTAATAGTAACAAGATTATTCATTAACAAACTATACAAGAAACTATATTCCATAAACCACATTTGTGGGACATTTATGCAACATAAAAGAAATATTTTTACATGTTGAGTGACAAAATAATTATAGCAGTCACAATATTAATATTCATATTAACAGCGATTAACGACATAGATATTAACAATAATAACGTAGTATATTTTTGATAAATTGGAAACGTTATTACTTCTTTTTTTTTAACAGCAATCAAAGTAATTATTTCAATAATTCAGCTAATAAGAAATTGTATTAAGAAATAAATGAATAAGAGATTTTGGTTTACTTAGTACAAGTTTACGTCATAAACGACTGTTAAATATGAAAAATATATATTTCTTATGTGTTATTTTTGGTAAGTTTTGTTCTGTTGGCGGCAACTGCTGCAAGACATGCCAGTGCTTCTAAGTCCGGCGACGCACACCACGCTATCAATATTTACACAATTAGTTAATTTAAATAAATAATTTAAGCTTATATTATACTTGTAATAATAAAAACAGAACATATCCCCTAATTTAATCATTCTAAATATTTTCACTTTTAAATAAAGATTATTTACAATTGTAAAACTTAAGTATGTATGAAATTTCACAGATTGGAACGCAAAATATTTTTTAACTCATACATGAACATCATATGATATAAACTGCTTAGTTAACTGAACTCTTTTCCTTAATGAACAGTATAATTTCTTCTTATAACTTTCACTTCCTTACAGATGAAAACGTAGATAATTTAAATCACAATTAAAATAGTTTTTATAAGTTTTTCTTTTATAAAAATAACAACGTTCCAATCTGAAAAATTCATGAGAAATATACTTTTCATATTCGTACCAAATGCTAAAAACTGAAACTAGTCTATGCTTACGTTTGTTGGGTTCCTCAATTTCAATTTGCTTTGAATCGTTTATAGCTGCCGCGTTGCGTGTAATGCTCTGTTTTCGTGCTTTCCTCTTTTGACTTCCAACTAGAAGTTTCTCAGCATCTTCTGAATTTTCACGTTCTGTTTGAGATATTTTTGCATTGTTTTGGCTGTTTACTTGATCATTGGTATCAAAATTATTCTGATGCCTTTTGTTATTTGTAGTCGATGTTAATTTTTGTACAATCTTTTTCTTTTTCGTACGTTGTTGTTTCTTCTTTTCCTGAAATTCTTCTAAACTTAAAGATGGTAAGGCTTCAATTTTCTTTTCTAAATTAAAATCCCTACATAAGAAAATGAAAATAACACATTACACAATATCTTAATGCATAATGTTATAAAATGACATTAAACTTACTCAGCTCGAAACCTTTTTCTTGCAGTCCATGGTCCAAAATCAACTTGTCCTTCTGTGCCTTCAGTTTCTGTCTCTTCCGGCTTTGATGCTTCTATATTTCCCTCAGCACTTTAAACAACACTTGAATTATTTCATTTTGCCTGCATGTATATAATAGAAATATGCAAATAATAAACAACCTTTCAACAAGATGCTCTAATTCACCGCGAGAGCTATTTCCACCTTCACTACTTAAGGAATCCGTTTTCTCACTGACATTTGAAGAAATAGAATTTCTTCTTTCATTTACTTGACCATCATTGCTAATGAAAATATCAGTCAAAACATATTATTAATGAATTACATTGCATACTGCATACAATATGAGTTCAATGAAATGCTCTAATTATTTACCTACGATTTCCAGTTTGTCTTCTTCTTTTAGGCTGTTGTCCTGATACACCAACATTTTTCATTTGTTCAGCAAGGAACTTTTGATAACGCAAACCTTTGCATGTTCTTTCACTTCTAAAATTACTTTCTTCTGAAGGCATGTTCGTAGTTAAAAAATTATTTATTTCTATTTTCTCATCTTCTGTGTCCTAAACATAATTGTTAATATTAATAGGCACATGAGATTTTAAGAAACAGAATAAGCATTTGATTATTTAAAACTAGAAAAACCTGATTAAAAAGATTGCTTACACATTGATGCACATTATTATTTGATTCAGATTTTCTTCTCTTTTTTGCATCAAAAAGATCAGCTTTGCATTCTCTCTTATTATCAGGTGAAAAAGGTACTTCTAAATATCGTTTCTTAGGAGGTTTTGGAACTTCAGTATCATTTTCAATCACAGAATCATTAACAGTCACTTGCTCATCTGCTGCTTGTGTTTTTTGAGGTGTGAATAATGAACTGAGGCCACCAATTTGGGATTCATCAGCTAATTTTCCTGGTTGAATTGATTGTCCATCTCGCTTGTCAGGTTTTGAATAATCGGAAGACTTATTCTCAGATTTTACACTTTCTACTAGTTGCTCATTAGGATTTGTTTCTGCCTTTTTATTTGTAGGCCTAGTATTCAAAGTACGTAAAGGAGGTGCTGGCAATTTGTACCATTTAAAATCAGGATTTGCATTTAAGAATGCATCTTTGTACTGAAAAATTTAAAATGAAATTGTCTGGCATACACTTGCGTTTTAATAAAAATGAATATAAAACCATAAATAATAGTGACTTTGTAAGATTCACAACAGACTACATCAAATTACATCAACATATAATTATTAGCATGACATTTAACTTCCTTATTATGCAAGTTATTACCTCCTGTGCTAAGTTTGTGTAAGAACGTTTTTGATCTGGATGAAGGGTGGCCCACCATTCACCAAGGACCCTAGTAACTGCTCGATTTTCCAAATGTGGGAAACCAGACCGCACTGAACCACGGTGTCGTTTACAAAAAATAAGAAAAGCATTCATTGGTCTTCTTGCATGGTGGGCTGGTTCTCTTAATTCTCGTGATTCCTAATTATTAATACAATTTATTAGTGTGTGTGTGTGTGTATATATAATGTATATAAATACATAAATATATACAATTGATTAATAAAAGTTAAAGTGTAAAATTAAAAATAAAATTTTATTTATATAGAAAAAAAAAAATATACTTTTATCGTATATCTACATTTAACAATATAAAAAATTAAGTTCCTTGAATTAAAAAAAATTGCAAAGATATTAAAAAATTATACATCATGCTTAAAATCAATATACACGGCATTTATTTACAGATATTACGTAACCTCGCGTATAAATGTAAAAAAAAAATTACATACATTTTTACATCGCAACAATATTACATGTTATGTTATAGCACTTGTGAAACCTTAAAATCAGATACCTTGACAGTTTCTAAGGTTACATATGCTTATCTCTGCATTCATAGGCAACAGCAATGAGTTGAAACAAATTATTTGTACGAAGTACATAGCTCAAAAAAACAGAAACGAGCATATTGCTATTAATTTCGAAAAAACGTACATATTAACGAGCATGTATCTTCCTTGACACCAAATAAATATTTTTTTTAACGAGATATTCATTAAAAAAAAAAGAAGATATATGAATTGCATAAAAATAATTTTCCTGACAAAGAAAATTTTATTAGTCATTAAATAAATTATCGACAATGCATGTGCATGCTCTCGAACGAACGTTTGGCGAGTTACAAGTAATGAAAAAAAAATAAAAACTGTGAACGTGAACATAACAAACATGACGGAGATTGTGCATGCACGCACAATATTAACGTATGCATACGTGCAATTAACAAATAACGAATAGAAAACGTATTAATATCGAATCAAAAGTAATCTATTCGTTGTTCGGCCTTATCTTTTCAATATTTTTACCTTCACCGATAAGTCAACATTGTTGCAAAACGGTGTGAAACAGTATGTTGTGCACGTTTAATTTATACTTCGTGCACAACATTATGAAATTGGAACGATTTCGGTGAATTTCGAAAAAAACTGGCTACGCGACATTTAGAAAAAAAAAAGACTTTTCAAAAAGAAAAAAAGAAAAGATTCCGATTCGTTTGGCGATAACTGAGCAAAAAAAAAAAATCACATCTATTTATGGTACAACGAGGAGAACGATCTACGAACGCCCGGATTGGTAGAATCCCAATGTCAGAGGAACGAATGCATTCCGCCGTACATTCCCGAAATATCTCGCAATCGCAATTGACAATGCGCGGTTAAGATCGGCTGGCAGCGAAGATCACGTCGCCGAGGAGAAATCCACAGATATCCGCCGTCGTCAACAGGCATATGTTAATTTTCGTGTCCCGTCTAATTACCTCGGCCGCGCGCGCAAAGTCCAAAAATATTTTTCATACAATGAAAGTGTCGCAATCGCTCGTTAAACTCGCATTATCGCGGATCGTCGAAATGAAAAGTTAGAAAACGACGACGAAAGAGAGGAAACGTGATAACGAGAGGAGCCATCGTTGGATATTATTTGGATGCACGTCGTTCGTGGACGTACGTCGCAGTCTTTCGTTAATGCCATTGCACGTACCGTACGTACGTACCATCGTCCCTCCTCCGATATCGCTCGAATCCCCGACGTCAAATTCAACGTCGTTTTTTTGGCAAACGACGTCCGTACGTAACGCAGTTGTTTCGATGCGAGACGAGGAGCCGAGAATGATCGCAGGTCGCGCGTATTTCATTACCCGTAGATCTCAACGACACCCTCCTTCGCGATCGTCCACTTGACAGCTGGTCGAGCGAATGTAAATACTGCCTATAGCAATCTACACGGTCTCCCCGTGCCACCGATGATCTGGCAAATATTTGAATGAAGCGGAACGTCCCGTTGAACGTTGGCCATCCGCGTTGAACGCAGCAGGTTCTCGCGATGTTCGTTCCTGCGGCCCCTCTCGCTGTCAGACATTTATCGACGCAAAACCCGTGGGCACCGAAGTCGCGTTTCGGCCACGACTTGTGGGTAGGTACACGTCGAGAGGCGGCCGTGTGCGTGCGGGATCCCGTTTTCTTTTTCCTGACTCAAAACCATCACGAACGGGCCGCACGTCCGACCGTGGTGAATGACGAAACGACCAGCAAACGACACGACGAACCCGCCTCGGACGCGAACGTACGGAAAAGCCGCTGGCAATCCAGAGAAAAACACAACGTATTCTCTCCCTACTCACCTTGCGTTGTTGCTCGTTGGCAGCCATTTCTGATTTCACTTGACAATTCACTCAGCGGCGCATAATAAAGATAAAGCTCCGGCACTGAGAGTGCCCTCTCTCTCTCTCTCTCTCGCTCTCTCTCTTTCTTTCTCACTCTACGCTACGCGCGTCTTGCCTTCTTTCTTCGATTCTCTCCCGTCCCGCGAGTCGCCACCTCTCCTTCTAGCGCGCTGTCTCCCGTCTCTGTCGCTCCTCGGGGGCAGCCTCCGTCCACGTTTGTTTCTGGCTGGCTGGCTGGCCCACGTAAATGGGAATAATCCACGACGGCGAACGGCGTCGACACGTTCTGTCACGGTTCGTGAGATTTATCGATCACCGAGAGGAACCACCGGGCCGCGTTTCGCCCGAACGTTCGCAGCGAACGTTATTGTCTGTGCGAAATTGCGTTCGCAGCGCGGACGTCCGTCGTGCAAACGTCATGAACCGACGAACGTCACTGTTTAAAAGCCAGTCACGCGCCTGCACACGTTCCCGATGGAATCGACACACGCGCGCGTTTGCCAGCGCGATTTCGGACCGTATCCCGGACGATTAACGCGACTCGATCCCTCGTCGACGAACGTTGAACCTCTTGCCTTGTTCGATTCTCGCGAATCTACGCGCGCGATTGTGAAACCGACGTATTCAACGCCGCACGGATTTTCGGCATCGTGACGCGCGTCACGTTCAAAAAGAACGAGAGGTTCGCGCGTATAAACATGGCGCAGTGTTGACAACGGAACTGCGCAAAAAGTTTCACCAGATGAAAAGTCACTGTGAACCTGAATTTTTTTTTGTCTTTCTAACTCGAAACTGTAGTAGTCGAAATTTACGTGACATTTTTCTATTAATAGACGATGTACATGCGTGTAAATATAATTTCGATCAAATATCATCGACTGACAATGATTAATAGCAAAGATATTTTTTATTTGAAAAATACTGAAAAAACGATTGCCAATGTGACGTGGTGAGAGATCAAAGTAACTGTGCGAAATATCATGTCTACAGGCAGTCTAACCTATTCATTTGATATTTGTTTATTAAAATACGTTCTTTGGTAATTATAAATGTTATTGACGTTTCATTGTGAAATATTATTCGAGTTTCTCATTCTTTTTATCGTTTCTGATTTCTGTCATAAATATCGAGATTGTAAAACAATTTCTACAATTTATCTAATACAAGTAGTTAATAATTTATTGACTTGTTAATAAATCATATTGTATTCGTAAGTTACTTTTATTATTTATTTTTATTATATTAGAAGAAGTTGAATTAAATCTAACATCATGGAGAAATCACAGAAAATGCCAAAAGTGGCAAAGGTATGTAATTCGATATGAATGAAATAAATTTTTTTGATAAACTATTCTAATTGTACTTTATTTTAGGTCAAAAATAAAGCGCCTGCTGAAATTCAAATAACAGCAGAGCAGCTTTTGAGAGAGGCGAAAGAAAGAGATCTGGAAATCTTACCACCGGTATGTATCTTTCTACTTACTTCACATTCAAATTTTATTTTAATAATTTTAACTTCTAATTGGAAAATGAAAAAACATGTTATTTTGTTATATGTAAATTTTAATTAAACGTTATAATACATATTTACAATTTATTTTAGCCACCAAAACAAAAGATCTCTGATCCTCACGAATTAGCTGATTATCAACATCGGAAACGCAAAGCTTTCGAAGATAATATTCGTAAAAATCGCATGGTTATTTCAAATTGGATAAAATATGCCCAATGGGAGGAAAGTCAAAAACAGATACAACGAGCAAGGTATAAAATATATGATTGTTATAATCATGTACTTATAATTAATACATTATATTTCTTTTGACAAAAAAGCAGATGAAATTTTGTATTAACACATGGTTTGTTATTTTTGTTATCAACAATTTTGCATTAAAGTCTCATTTATGAATTTTAGATCCATATATGAACGTGCTCTGGATGTTGATCACAGAAATATTACATTATGGCTCAAATACACAGAGATGGAAATGCGAAATCGTCAAGTAAATCATGCGAGAAATTTGTGGGATCGTGCGGTTACTATATTACCTAGAGCAAATCAGTTTTGGTATAAATATACTTATATGGAAGAAATGTTGGAAAATATTGCTGGTAAATATTTTTTTTTTAATTTTCGATCTCGAAAATCGTATATTAACAACTTATTGCTGATTGAAAAACTTATTCAGGAGCGCGCCAAGTATTTGAAAGATGGATGGAATGGGAACCTGACGAACAGGCATGGCAAACCTACATAAAATTTGAATTGAGATATAAAGAAATACAGAGAGCTAGACAAATTTACGAACGGTTTGTAATGGTTCATCCAGATGTTAAGCATTGGATTAAATATGCACGCTTTGAAGAGTCTCATGGTTTTATTAATGGCGCTCGTAATGTTTATGAACGTGCCATTGATTTTTACGGTGACGAAAATTTAGACGAAAGATTATTTATTGCATTTGCAAGATTCGAGGAAGGACAGAGAGAAGTAAAATTATTTCCGTATAACGTTCGATGTAATGATTGTACATTAGTCACGCTACATTTTTTTACAGCATGATCGAGCCAGAGTAATTTATAAATATGCATTAGATCATATTCCAAAAGAAAAAACGCAAGAGATTTATAAAGCGTATACGATACATGAGAAAAAATATGGGGATCGTTCAGGTATTATAATTTATTTTTTATTTATCATGCATTTATTCGATCACGTATTGTATTGTTGTTTATAGGCATCGAGGATGTAATAGTGAGCAAACGAAAGTATCAATATGAACAAGAAGTAAAGGAAAATCCTTCAAATTATGATGCCTGGTTCGATTATTTGAGATTAGTAGAATCAGAAGGGAATGTCGATGTTATTAGAGAAACTTATGAGCGCGCGATAGCTAATGTACCTCCCACTAAGGTACTAAGAAACTTTATATTTAATTTAGCGCGCGCACACACACACACACACACACACACACACACACACACACAATTACATATTTATTAAATAAATATTATTTATATAAACCTATCATTTTTTATAGGAAAAACTATTTTGGAGAAGGTACATTTATCTTTGGATAAATTATGCTCTTTTTGAAGAACTTGATACTGAGGATATAGAAAGATGCAGACAAGTCTACAAGTAATTAATATCTTATTATAAAAAATGTATTTTGATCAAGGTATAATTATATTTTTATTAAAGATTAAGTTATATTCTTTTTCAGAGCTTGTTTGGAATTAATTCCGCACAAACACTTTACTTTCTCAAAGATCTGGTTACTTTACGCATACTTTGAAATAAGACAGAAAAATCTAACAGCGGCAAGAAAAAAAAGATTGGTAAGTAGCAATTAAATGAATTTATGAATTTCAACAATGCTTAAAAAATTAATTAATTATTTCGATTATAGGGTATGGCGTTAGGTATCTGTCCCAGAGATAAATTATACCGTGGATACATTGATTTAGAAATACAGTTGAGAGAATTCGATAGATGTAGGATTTTGTATGAAAAGTTTCTCGAATTTGGGCCAGAGAATTGTACTACATGGATGAAAGTATGTAAACTACATCAATTTATTATTTATTACAATTTCAGTAGTTAAAAATTTACAATTCATTATAATATTTTTGTATACAGTTTGCAGAATTAGAAACGCTCTTGGGTGATGTAGATCGAGCACGAGCTATTTACGAATTAGCTATATCACAACCAAGGTCAAGTATTTAAAAATAAATGTAAAAATATGGATAACCTTGATCTTTTATTAAATCGTTATTTCAATTTATAGATTAGATATGCCAGAACTCTTATGGAAATCGTATATTGATTTTGAGATATCGCAAGATGAGACAGAAAATGCAAGGCAATTATTCGAAAGATTATTAGAACGTACACTTCACGTTAAAGTAAGATTGAGATTGTAGTTAAATACGAGATACGTAATATTAAGTAATAATATATAATATTTATAAAATATTGTATACAACACTTAGGTTTGGATTGCATACGCTAAATTTGAATTAGCAAATTCAACAAGTGAGGATGATCTTGATAATGTTGTGTTAGCAAGAAGAATCTTTGAACGTGGAAACGATGCACTTAGATCGAACGGCGACAAAGAAAGCAGAGCATTGCTTTTGGAAGCGTGGAGAGATTTCGAGAATGAGAAAGGAGATGATGAAACTCGAGCTAAAATTATGGAGAAAATGCCTCGAAGAATTAAACGTAGAAGACGTATTGTCGGAGAAGATGGGGTAAATAAATTTATTACTTGTTGCTTGAAAATTATGTAAAAAAAGAAATATTTTTTTACGTATGTAATTTTCAATTTTAGAGTGATGATGGTTGGGAGGAAGTATTTGATTTCGTGTTCCCAGAGGATGAATCACAAAGACCTAATCTTAAATTTTTGGCATCTGCTAAGGCTTGGATGAAACAAAAAGAGATGAATGATAAAAATGAAAATCAAGCAGATTCCAATAGTTAAAAAATTATTTTTCTTACGTAGATAATTTATTGTTTTTGTAAATAAATTAATGCTTGACTTTTTAGTATGTAAATAAAGAGAATAATTAGCTTTTAAGTATTTTAAAAACACCGACTATTCTTTTCAATAAGTTCACAAGTTCAAAAAGTGTAATAAAATATATCACATTATTCTGTAAGCATATAGAATTTATATTTATAGTTTTGTAAAGATGAAATGAACAATTATACGAGAAGATTGTCCGAACAAATAACAACAGTATTCAATAACCCGTTTATTATGCATTTTTAATATTTTCATAGTGGTTTTAATGTACAATTTTATATCTCACAATGAAAATGTAAATTTATAAACATACGTTACATACATTAATCCCAGAGCTGTTTTATTCAACCATTTATGCAAATATAGTATACAAGTGAAAAATACAAAATATTCTTTGGCAGTCATGCGTTTCTCACCACAGTGGGCTAATTTGTTAAAAAATTTCGATGTAGATAGTAAACAAAATTAATCTCTCCCTACAGTAACTATACATCATGAATAAACAACCCAAAAATGTTAGAAAGAAGCAAGTAGTTCTGGTCACAAAACGCAGATCTGCTGTAACAGTTTTAAATGTCTTTGAAGGTAAACATAAATTAAGCAATTATATAAAAACAAGTGTACATTGATTCATCAAATTATATCACTTTGTACTTGTTAGAAATATATTGAACTGGAATATCAGTTTGATATATTTATCAATCTCCTTAACTTTCATTATTTATCCTTTGGACAATATTTTTTCTTCTCATCACTTTCAAAGCCAGAATCTAAATCATCGCTTAAACATTTTTTTAATGTATAATTTTTAGAATGTTGCTGCAAATCTCTGTTCTCCATTGACAATTTCTTAATGCAGCTTACTAATTGTTCAAAAAAATTGGGATAACTATCATACCCAGGAAACATATTTACATCTATGATTGCATATTTTCCAGTATGATTTTCAATAACAACATCCACACCAACCAGAAGTAATCCAAACAGTTCTATAACTCTCTTAACAATCTTTTCTAATGTTTCGTGTTTTGGTTTTACTGTTAATGGAATGTCTTCTTCCGTAAGAATTGACCATTTTGACCTGGAGCCACTTTTGCATATATCGTGCGAACTAAAAAATATTGTGTTCAATGCAGTACAGTCTTCTTCGTAAAAGTTTTTGAAACTAGGTCTTTCAACTACGTGAAAGTTCTCTCCAACTATATATATTTTATATAATATTGCATTGTGGTTGACAAATTCCTGAGCCACGCAAGGAGGTTGACAATCCTTCACACCCTCTTCATTAAAAATCACCATCATCTAAGAAAGCATACGTATATATTATTAACTTTTAAATGATGTTTGTACCTTCTGTGACGATTATGAAATACCTTATGTGCATCATTGGAACCCTGAGCGACAAGTGGTTTGCAAAGAAATGGGAACTTAATACCTGCCATTCTTAACAATGATATATTCTCAATGGTATTTTTACTTTTAATTTCTACAAACCTCGGAGTAAATACATCTAAAATACAGACACATAAGCTAAAATCAACAACTTATTGCTTAAAACTTTATTAACTGTAATCGACAGTATTGTCAGTTATTGTTAAAATTGCTTTTGCTATCAAGGATTCTTACCATCGAGTTGCAACTGTTCTTGCAGGATCTCATATGATTTATAACGATTTATTAAAATTCTAATATTGTCCAAAGGGTCGATAACTATTATTTCAGGATGTTGGCAGAAGTATTCTTTCATTCTCGAAATGATTGCTTTGGCCTAAAATATAAGTAAACAAGTTAGAAGGCTGATGATAGCAACAGACGTGAGAAAAAATTTATTCATACATTTTGATCACCATATTCAGCATGCGCTAGTTTATCTGTCATTTTGTATATAAAAACGTGAAATGGTCCCTGAGATTCAAGATCAGAATTTATATCAATCTGCAATCAGTTGTAAATATATCATCAAATGTACATAATACAAGTATACATAGAACATTTGCATATATACATAATCTTGTACTGCTACAAATAACTATTAAATAACAATGCAGGGAATGCCTGAAAATTATTTACCATTTTTAATAGAAACCCTTCAGACTCACAGACGCTACAAAAATCGTTCCAATTAAATTTCTGCCGCTTTTTCTCCGATATCGAGTAACCGATGACATTCTTGTCGCTCATTTTTTTCCACGTGGTTCCCTTGTGTTGAGTATAATTTTTATCCATTAAATACAGTACATTATTTCCAAAAATACCTCGTAGGAAAACTGCACGTTATCAACGCGTTGATTCATAAGATTCTCGCGTCAACTAACTTCATATTTTTTCACCCGAAATGTTAGGTTATGTTTGGATCGTTTAAAAAATACACCACGGTACTATTGCATTCCGTATAATCGTGTACATTTTACACTCGGCGTACAAAAGTGCATTTACTTCGTTAGATTCAACTCGTGCATATCTAGGATTCTCGCTGTTTATTTGAAACTGTATAATAAATGATCACAGGTTAGCTAGGATATAATAATGACAAGCACGTTCCACATTATTTATGCTTAATTACACGATATCGTTACAACAATCCGACATACAATACGTTTATTTAAAATCATCATTCTATTTACAGTATCTTGACGATATTTTTCATCGTGTGCATTTGACAATCTTTTTTCAAATCATAAATAAGAAGTGTGTCACCGCCGTTGCATCTTCAATTGTAATATTTGAAACGTACGTGGTCGCGTCGAAATACACCTTGCGCCTTCTCGTTCAAATCAGCAATTTTATATTTCTCCCATGCTTTGCACGAGGGACTGGAAACAAAATTTGATTAAGCAGTTACAAAATAGCAGTTTTTAATAAAATTTAAAATTGATATCGTCGCAATATAACATTTCAATTTAAGTAATTTTTATTTACTTGATTTATGATAATTTCAATATTTGAGTTTAAATAATTTTAACCATTTTTTTATCTACGTGATGATTTTAATATTATTATTTCACATATTATTATTGAACTGATTTTGTTACCTTTGAAGATTCGCTCCAAGAAGTCAACATCTCTTTCGTAACGAAAATAGCGACACTGCTATCGAAATTATCGGTGTTTTCGCTGTCTGATCGATTCTTTCTCAGCATGCGAACTTCCCCAAGAGACCAAGAACCGGAACTTGGCATGTATTCCCCTTCGGAATATGATGTATCAGACGAAATTTCAATCTAAAATGATAGGGCAAAATTATTACTGAAAGTACATAAAATCTAAATATAGGCTGGTCACTGAAAGACTGACTGATATAAAATAAAAATAACTTTTACAAACATATGTTTTTTTAATTTTTTATGATTTTATTTGGAAATATAATTAATGGACTTTTTTCAGTATTATATGTGAAGGCAACATCCCTCAAGTGACCACCATTTTAAAAATGTACAAGTTATGATTTTTTCAAATCCTTCAATTTTTCAGTGGTCGCCTTGTAATTATATACTATATTCTAAATATAAAAATAAATAATTATTACACTATATCATTATACTTCTTCTGTTTTACTTTTCGTGGAAATCTTTTACGCATGAAATTAAAAATTAATAAATGTGAATTTTGTACAAATGTGAGTACGGCAATATATTTTCAATAAACAAAAAACAAGAGAACTGTTGCTAAATTAATACTCGACCGTTGCTAAAAAGTAAATCTTTATTTTATGCATAAATATGTAAATATTTGAAGTTACAAGCATTTTGTAACAAGTATATCGTAACGAAGTTAGCACTCGTTACAATATTTATCAGACAAAACAAATTTCGGAGTTTTATTTTTTAAGTTATAATTCGTGAAAATACTTGCAGTTTGATTATTACACTAACAATACGTCAATAGAATTAAATAAATATTTCCTACCTTATTTGATCGTATCGTAGATTTTGCAGATATACCGTTGGAAAATCTGCAAGGAGAATGATTTAAGAATGATACAATATTTTTTACAAATTGATCAAAAAAAATTTACAAACAATGATAAAAAGATAAATAAAATATTTGTTCGGACCATTTCCCATAATTAGAATGTGTAATTACGTGTACGAAAAACATTAGACTTCTTGTCTACATAAAAAAATTTATTATTCTATTTTTAATATATTTTAATCATATATATAATCATATATATAATACACACACACACACACACACACACACACACACACACACGTGAGAGACGTACAAAGTTTTATTTAAATTCATTCTGTATAAATAAAGTAGCGAAATTGAAGTTCATTTAGATTGTTTCATTTTCATGCTCAATTACGAAATAATAGCCAGTGACATAAGATAGCTCTTGTGTAAAATAGTCAACAATGTGTCGAGAATTCGTCAGTTTGTAGTCAAGTAGTCACAGTAATTTCGTGCGAATCGTTAATAAATCCTTTATTTATAGATATTAATTAGGCCGCAACAATATTTGTTAGATATTATTTTATAAAAATTTACCTGTTGATTGGCATTACCTTTGTTGATTGAGAAAGCTCGTATAGTAGGCGTTGGTATCGAGACACGTGGAAGAGAAGAGCTTCTTGTTCATTTCATCGTACACGTCCGATAAGATTTTCTCCCTCATAAGCACACTGTCATAACGCGGATCATTCATATTTTCTATTTTAGCGTCAGTCGCGTTACTCGTTTCTGTCCGTTTAAATTCACTCGTTTCCAGCGAATGTTTCGTATTATCATTATTCGATGAGGATCTCGAATGATTTCTCAAGGAGGATCGAAGGGACGCGCAGTCGCGCAGAGAATCGGACGAATCTTGTGAAATTTTTTTCACGAAACCGTCGTCGTTCCCTATATTCTCAATCGAACGCGATTCCACGAAATTTTCTATTTTTTCACTGGCAACTACCAAGTTCTCGTTCGAAGCTTCAAAATCACCACGCATCAAATTCTCCTCGCTTTTATCGCCATTTTCCATCAGATTCGTTTCTTCTTTAGCAACGTCGTGTAAAATCATCTTTTAACGTTTCGATAATTCGACTCGGTTCGCACGTGGTTGACTCGTTAGCAACATTGGACTCGGTTCTCACGGAGATTAAATTTTCGTCGTCGGTCTCATTCGTCCGTGAATCCACGCTATTTTCATTGTTCCTTTCGAAATTAGTTCTCGTGCCATCGACTTTGTCCCCTGTTTTCGAGCTTCCCTCCAGCTCGATATTGCAACTTATTTTATCCGCTTCTTCATCTCTGGAACGTCCAACTCTCGACGCGGTCTCGCTACGTTTTAAAACCGATTTATCCTCGGATTTATCCGAGGTGGCCTCTCCTTCTCCGTTGCGTCTTCCCTCCTTTTCCGTCGCGGTAGAATTCGACGGAAGTTCCAACTGCGAGTTCCGCTTCTCAGATTCGTCGTCTAATTTCCCCTCCGCCGTCACATCCGCCGTTCGAACGCTCGAAGCCACGTTGTTATTCGCCGACGAATAACATTTGGAAATCAGCGATCTGAAATTTTCGGGGTACGCCTGGTCGTTCTCCAACAAACGTTCCAACAAACTTTTAATTACCACCGGGACAACGATTTCATTCTTCGCCCTGTCCTCCTCAGTGAATTTCGCGGCATCTCGAGTAGCAAGACGCGTAACGAAATTTTCCAGTTTTCCTTTCTCGAGGATGATCCCCTTCAAAACATCCGAAGGAACATTCTGCGAATCTCCCTTCGTTTCCGAAGGATTTATTTTCAAAATTGTTCCCTTCTCGTCGAACTCGTCGTTGTTGGACAACCTCGATATCTCTTCCGACAATCTTGTATCGTTCGCGCTCCTCGTACCTGTGCTGGAGGTCAGTGGACAGATCGAAGAGGCTGTCAGACTGGAACTGTCGTTCACAATTCGAAATAAACGCGCTTTACGAGGGAACGTTTGCTTCCTCTCGTCGATCCCCGTCGTCTCGCTGTTTTCGCTCGAGGCTCTCCTCTCACAAGCTGATCGATCCATTCGATCTTTCATTTTCATGTCTCTCCTTTTTATCGCAGGTTCGCCCCTTCTCTTCGAAATATCATCCTCGAGATTAGCCAACGACAGAAACGTCGCGCCTTTGACTCGTTTCATTTCGTTCAGATTCCTCTCCTTGTTCAAACTTTCACTCGCAACCAGTAACCGGCCTTCGATCGAAGATTCGCAACCTCTACTTCGAGGTACCCCTACTTTCGTTAATTTATCCCTCGAACTTTGGCCGCGACGTTTCTTCGAATCAATCGATAAACTTCGTTCTCGAACTTTGTCTCTTGCACTTTGCTTACGCTGCGAATCAGTCTCTGTTTCTTCGATTTTTTCTCTGTTAGAAGCCAGATTACTACTACATTTCTCAGCGATCTCTCCCCTCCAATCGTCATCTACGCGATATTCTCGCAATTCTGGCCGCGAAAGAAATTTATCGATCGTTCTCGTCGACTGAACAATGTTTCCAATTATCTTGTCGTACGAAACCAAAACATCGTCCAACTCGTTCATGGAAGGCTCGTAAAAAGAGAAATCGAGACTATCCGGAAGTGATTCTTCGGAACTTTCCGCAGAGATCACACTCAAGGGCAAAGCGTTGCCACCCTCTTCGCAACTCTTTGAACGTTCCTCGCGACACGTTCGAACAATATTTGCAAAACGTTCGTCTATTTCTTTGTATCGATTTTCACGGATCTCCCTATGTCTCTTTCTATTCGCCTTGTGTTTCTCCGCTATTTCTCTGCTCGACAATGGAACGTGTTCGTCGTCCGCTTCAAACTGCTTCCAAGGGTATTTATATTGTTCGGTCTTGTCTGCAATTCGCCGGGCTTCCAATTCGATGGACGTTGAAGGTATTCTTAGATTCTTCTCTTCCAAGATTCTCGTAGCTTCTTCTTCTATTTCTGGCCGATTTTTACGACACTCTGTTTCCGAGGGATTCACGGTTTCTTTCTCCCTTTTCTCCGAACATCGTTCCTCGAATCTCACCTGTTTCTGCTCGCCTTTGAAAGTTATCTTGACCTCTCGCTCCTCGGCAGTTTCACTTGCGACGCCATCGTTTGAAATTCCTCGCGTTTTTGGCTCTTCCAAATTTGCGCTTTCGTCGCGAGAGTTCGATTCGAGATTTTTCTCGTTTTCAGAATTCTTCTGAAAAGGACTGCCCGTTTCGCGTACATCCTCCATATTTTCATCTAGTTTCTCGATGTTTATTAAAACAGCGGATCTTCCAGAATCTGATCCACTGTCAAGCTCGGTATTTCTCTTCCTCAATTTTACAGCATCTTTATCCTCTTCTACTATTTTCGCGATCTTCTCCCGCCTCCCGGAGGAATCGTTCTTCTTGCAAGGATCGCGACGAATCACGTAAGTTCCGATATTTTGATTTTCCCGAGTAAAACTTGGATCTGGCGAAATGTGAATGTTTCCTAAATTCTGAGCGACTAGGTCCCCTTTGATGTTCACCGAGGGGCCTATCTTAACTGAAAATGCATCCATTCTTGCGTGTCTCTCCGTTTTCTTCCTCGGAGAGCGCACTACGTCGTCCATCTTTTT
The DNA here is from genome assembly GCA_032399605.1 of Melipona beecheii. Lineage (NCBI taxonomy): Eukaryota > Metazoa > Arthropoda > Insecta > Hymenoptera > Apidae > Melipona > Melipona beecheii. Next base: position 3,259,988 of record JAUCMO010000504.1, on the reverse strand, counting down.
TACTCTCTCGTCACTTTCGGGCTCGTCTACCGAATAAGACGAGGCAAGTCCCAGTTTCTGAATATCCAGCCTCCTCTGTCGTGAGAATTTTTCGTAACGACCCTCGGAAGTTTGGAATTTCGGGGCTGAGAGATCGACGAGTCTTTTGCTGGTCGGCTCGATCGCGTCACGTTCTTCGTTGGCGAACCGATGGCTGTTTCCGGAGTCTGTATCGATCCAGCCGTTCGCCTCTTGGAATTTACAAGCGACACGCTCGCGTACGTACAGCAGTTGATCGTTCTCGTCGTCGAACGACGACGGGACGTCTGGACGTCTGGAAGATGAGTTGCGTATTGATTTTTGTTAAAAATATAGACGACAAAAAGGTGAGAGAGGATATATTTTTTTAAAGAGGAGAAATAAAGAATGTTTCAGAGATCTAGATAGAGAGAGTTTGCAGATGTCTGTGATGAAATTTTATTCTTTGAATGTACAATTAATCTCTCGATCAAGAGATGGCGAGTTAACTCATCGAGCAATATAGCAGAGCGGACAGTATATAAATTTGAATTTGAAACTATAACTAACTAAAAATTGAAACTGTAAAATTAATTAAACTGAAACTGTAAAATTAATTAAATTATAACTAAACCGTGGAATTGAAACTACGCGCAATGTATGTTATTTTTTCACAAGTAGCGTGTTTGTTTAATTAAAACACTTACACGTCTATGCAGCTTTGAAAACGAGCACAGCTGGCGGTCATACTTATTTCCTTCATTTGAATCTCTGCGTCTCTAATCAATTTCTCTACATTCTCGAGGGTCACCGTTGTTTCTGGACTGAGAACTGGGGAAACAGGAAGCGTTACGGCGGACCTCTTGCTGTCGAGCTGAAAACAAAACAATATATAGCCTTCTTTTCTGCCAAATAGTCTCTATTATTCTAGTGAAGCCAACAAACTTTTAATCAATTTTAGATTATTTCATTTCATAAATTTTGTAAAATATCAGTATTTTGATCCAATCGATTCTATATTATTTTTATATTATATTATATTCTATTATATTATTATTATATTATTATCATTATTTATTATTATTTTCGTCAATCTTGTATCATGTTATTGTTCATTGTTTTCCATTATTTCAATCAATTTTGATATCTGCAATACTTGTTCATCGTCAATTCTATATTACTTTAATACCTAATAAAATAATATAAATAATAATATAGTAATATATGAAATGTAATATAATAATATATAATAACAATGTAATATAAAAAACTGCACGACTTTTACCCCAGTACGATTTGTCTCACTGAAAGGCTCAGAAGCAACTGTTCCGACTAGGAAATGAAGACGACTTTTTTGCCATAAAATGTTATTGGTATGCAAACATTTGAATCGACACAAAACAAATTACAGGCACGATCGCTCAGTACCAGACAACGCCACTCCTACTTAAGGTCTGCCCCACGCCCTCTCACGAATCACGTAGCCCCAAATCAACCAATCGCTAATTTTCGTTGCATTAACATTGCACCTGAAGAGGTGCTCGATCGCTCGATTTTCTGGGTTACCCCGCTAAAATCACTTTCAGTGATAATAATAAGAGAATTATGTCATTATATAATATATCATTTTATTATCATTACTTTGATCATTCTTATTATTATTTACTATTATACTTTCATCAATTTCGTATCGCGATATTCGTGTTATCGTTACCTGCAATACCTGCTCATCGTTAACGGTCTTCGCCGCAATCAGTGGAACTCTTTTAGCAGCAGTTCTGGCAGTTTCCATTTTAAGAACCGAGTTCCTGGACCCCCTGACGCGACTTCTTTCGTATTGAACTTCCTCCCTTCGCCGGGCGATCGGCACGCGAGTTTTACAATAGCAATCGCACGCTGATTGCGTGTACGAGTGCATTCTCGTGTAACAAGATGCGTGCAAAGGAACGGGAGAAGGATCCGTGCACAAGTTCAAGTATTCTAAAACGCCATGTTTCTTTCTGCAATAGCAAAAGAAAATTATCGTTAATAATATTGTAAGTAGACTGCGAATTTCTGTGAAAATTTGTAATATACCTGATACGAGGTAGTATTAGAACAGTGTAGTATTACAGATTGTACATAATAATTATTATATTACACAACATAATATAATAATTTAATGTAACAAATAATATAACACGAATAATATTGAACAATATATTGCTATACATATAGTGTAATAAACAATTATATACTATCGTGATTAATAATTAATTATACCAGTATCATTTTGTAATAATATAGAGCACTTTATAACAGTATAAAAATTCCAACGAGAATCTACGTTTCATACACGAATCTCTTAGAAAGCATAAATGCGTGAAGTTAACGCAACATTACATTTGCAATTCTTTTCAATTAATTTGCATCATTGGACTCTAAATTTTTAATGTTCAATATCTAACTAGCGATTACATTTTACACATGTATACGACGAACAAATAAACAGAATTTGTCTCAATTCAGAATTATTATCGTCACAAGTTAGAATCGCACGATTATTTTGCGATTCAATTTAACTTCTTCTGCTAAAGTAAATGGAATTTTGTATCTACGATTCTCAAGTGGAATTGCAAATAAAATTGATTTAGCAAATATTTTCAGAGATAAATTTCTCGAACGAAACCAAAGTCCAAATATAATATAAATATATTATTTATAAGAAATAAATAATTGCAAACAAATATGTTAATATTCATGTTAAAATACACAGTGAAGAAGAAAAGGCAAAACGAATTGTTTTAAAGGGATGAGTTCAAGAACCGATGACAATAAAGTTATGAATTGTTCTTTGGAACAGGGGTGGTTGCCCTCGAGCTTCCACCTTTCCTTCCGGCCGAGGCGAGGCGGAAAATCAAACCGACCCGTGTGTTACGTCGTCAGGCATTCTGCACGTTCCTGGCTACGCTGAGAAGTATCTATACGTGTACAATAATATCGATCCTTAAAGAGAGCCGGCTTCTTTGTTCGTTATCGATTCACCAAACTGACCAATTCTGTACGAACGTGTTATAATCGTATTTCATTTGATAACTTTATTAAACTTTCCACTTACGTATGTCTTTGAAATTTTACTTTATCGCATTTTATTAACGAATTATATATTACTCGTGAATATTTAATACCTTGAACTGTTGAATTTATTTTCACCTAATTTGTGATATTCGAAGGATGCGAATCTTTATTTCACTGTATATGTATATTTTATTCGTGGATATTTAATATACCAAATTATTGAATTTATAATTGTTATATTAGTACAATGTTTGTATTTAATTCATTATTATATTTGAATCGCATTTCTATAGAGAATTTATCAACGGAATTTTATAAAATAATGGAGAATTTTTAAGTTGCAATATTCTAATTCTAAAAACACGTCTATGAGAATACGATGTAATAATCACAACATAATATTTATTTTACATTTTAATTTTCAAACTAAAAATTATTATATTATTCATTAATTATTTCACACTTTAATTTACGTAAAGCATCCAGTTAATAAAATTACTTATATAAAAATATATTATCAAATATGTTATTTCTTGCATTTTTTTTTAAATGAAAATAAATACATTAAATATCAAGTTTGGGAATCCATGGTGATGATAGTCGAGTTACATGGTTAGGTATTGTGGTGCTATACACTTACTGGTTGCTGTGTACTGTGTTGTGTACTGTTTTACTGAACTGTTTTTTTGAACTATTGCGGTGCATTGGAGTTGGGCCTTATATAGGACAATTATCTTTGTGTCCTTACCGGTCACGTGATAAGCACCACAAGGCGTTTTAAGGCTATTAAAGATGGGTCAGTCTCACAATTCCATTCTGCTTCTAAACCCGACTTACACTTTTTTTTCACTTTTCTTCATAGAACTACGATACTCTTTTTAATTGATCAACATTGGCAACGTGTAATATTTTTTTTTTTAATATTTTTAAAATTGAAATTCTCTTTGCTGGCTGAAACAGTTTTTAACGCATCGTTTATTATTTGTCACAACGTGTGTATTTATTTATTTTTTTCGAATAGTCGTACATCATTTTGAAATGTGTATTTGATAATCCTTACATTTTTTTTTTTTTTTTTGGTCAATTGTCACAAAAAACAAGTAGTATTTATTTTCATTTTTATTTAAAATAACATAAGAAGAACATGATATACATATTGGTAGAAGTAAATTTTAAATATCAATACCGTTCACGTAATTATTTATATAAATTTCAGGTATTCATCGAATTGCTTTCTCTTTTTCTTAACTTTCCACTTTTTGAATTGTTAATTTCGAAAATTATTTCTCGCTTTGAAATCCTTTCTTCCCACATAATAAGCTCACAATATCGAAGCAATTTATACTACTTATAAATTGAGAGAATAATTTTCAAACATTTATACATTATATACATATATATATGAAACTATATAAATTATAAATTATATATGTTATTCATTAAATTATATGAATTTATATTTATTTAATAAATAATATTTATGAATCTTCATACAAATAGTATAAATATTTAATAAATCTTTATATAAACTTACATTATTGATTTCAAAATTTATATAAATAAATTTCATTTAAATAAGAACAGTTTCCTTTGCTAATAGCAGTATCTTTTAAATATTATGGGAAAATTCTTTTCAACTTATCCATATATATGTATATATAAATATTCATAAAATAAAAATACAGCGAGAAATAAAGATTACGTATAAGCACTCAATTATAAAGAACATTTGAACTTGTTAGGGCGATATCAAACTGATTAACATAAACACCTGAGAACAATGAATATTTACAAATATCAAGCTTCTTCTTACTTAACGTGCGTGGAAACGTTTTTTTTTTTTTTTTTTTTGTAAAACCAAGTTTCAAAAGTTTCGAGGAATAGAACCGAAGATAAATGTGCGAGTTAAATTTTGAAAAAGAAGGAGAAAGAGAGAAAAAACCACGCGACGGTAAAAATCTCGAAGCTCTGTCGGTCCGGGATATTGCGGATATATAAAAAATTCAAAATAATTCATAGACTTCAATAACACGATTTCAAAACACACACACACACACACACACACACACACATACAGAGAGAGAGCCGGCATTAATATTTATCGTATTCGCGGCAAACGATAGAAAAAAAAAGTCGAGGCTGGAATTTCAAATCATCGATTAAACTCTCAGCTACTTGAATAATGTATAGACGTGCCGGTTGATAATAAAAATCTTCCCTTGTTAGACGTTCTTTCGCGTTATTTTCATTCATTTAGCTCGCCTGGCTCTGGTGATAAAGAGGAGACGAAAAGGAAAAACAGAAGAGAAGCGAAGCAAATGGGGAAGGAGAAAAAAAATAAAAGATCACGCAGCCTAAAAGATCTTTACATCTCTCGAAGGTCTGTTAAAACCTCGAGTTTTACATTTGACGATTGAAACGTTCGCGACTCTGCCGAAAGGGATTTAAAATTTTCCTAAATTGTCCTCTTTCGATGTTGATCGTTTTTTAATAACCACTTTCAATCACCAATCGCTTGTCATACCGATTGTGAGGCGAAATTAAGCTTCTTAGCGATGAATATATAAGTGGATGAATCTGTTTGTTGTAATTTAGTTAGACACACGTGTGTGAAAAAACACATAGTTTAATGGATACTCTCAACCTGGCTCGATGATAACATCGAGCATTTCCCGTTTCCACTTCGAAGGAAAACTGGTTTCGCTAATTAGATAAGTTGCCTACTTGCTTTTTCAATTAAAGATAAAATGATGGACAGGCAGGTCGTTTGCAATACCGACAATTGTAATTACAAATTACGTGAAGTAATGCATATTTTACAATTGATCTAATTTATCTATGGAATATTGCAATAAGTGTTATGTGTTCTTTCAAGCATTCTTTCACTGTAAGCTTTGATATGTTAAAAAAAATGATTAATTCGATAACAAAAGTCAGAAAGAGTATTAAGAATATAAAATTGAGATTAGGAATATTAATAAAATTTCAAAGCTTTTCACATACATACGTATATTTTATCGTTTTATCGTAAATTATATTATATATGATACAATAATAATAATGTATATAAACGAGATATTTACGATAAAACGATAAAAAGACAAAAAAGTTTCAAAAGTGTACAAACAAAACTGCACGCCTAATGAATCACTCAAGTTCTTTGTAAAATGAAATGATCGCGAGGAAAAAAAATTTGATTACAGAATTATTTGATTACAACAATAAGCGAGCACGTATTCACGATTGGAAAGACTGATGATTGTGCTCGTTAATTTCGTGCATGAGCACGTTTTCTTGATATTATACCGTATATGTAAACATCGTGTGCAATATATCGTATATGTGAGCGCAAAAGATCAACAAACTTGCTAAAGGAAATATGCAACGTGCAAATTTTTATTTTGTTCAGATTTATCTCATTTTCTGTGATTATTCCGATATTTGTAGCGTGAATAATTGCTAATGTTATCCTTGACTTGAAACCTCGTCACGAAACTGCAAATACTTGGTCGAATTTATATTTTCGTTAATGTAATAGAAGGAAGAAAAATGTAACCTAAACCTAACCTAAACTTTTGTTTATTTCAGTCATTACATATACTTGGAATATTTTATATGATGTATTAGACATATTCTCCCAAACGTTCATTCACCTCGTACATAAAATCCTTAAAAAGTAAAACCAAAAAAAAGAAACGTCAAGTTCTACAATTTGCCACTACCGTGTCATTTTTATTTTTTTCACACTCCATATGTCGCAAAACATGGAACAAGCAAAACTTGAAAAAGAAAAAAAAAGTGATAATGCATTTACCTAGAATCTACGGTGTACAACGCATAGCTAATGGAAATTCGAGCAGCAGACGAGCGTGTCAACCGCGGTGTCTATCCGCTTTAAGTGCCACAGGGTCTCTGATTGCGCAGACAGTGAAGCGTGGCTGGCATTCGAGGCGTCTGGAAAAGACAGATCAATATGCCGAGCTCTGCCGTTTTCCTGCCCTCTCTGTCCCGCCACACCCGACCAAGAGGCCCAGCCTCTCTCTCTTTGGCCCAGCTATCGCGCCAGCTGAACATTGGCATTGATTTTCAAAGTTCAGGAAGCGTTGCCCGCCTGGAGAGACCTGCGGAGAGCCATCTCGCCGACTGTGTTCCTCCCACTGTGACTGGGCTACAACGTTGCAATGCTACAGTTTCGTCGGTGCGTCGGTCTGGCCGATCAATACGCTCGATACCGCGTCAATTGTGCGCAGAAAGCGGCGCGGCGTCGCGCAGCTGCCGGAACTTATGATTCCATCGCTTCCGGCCGGGAGGGAGCGCCGAGCGCGGGAAAAATATCGACCGTTGTTGAGTGTTAATTGATCAGGCTGAATTGCATGATAATTGTGTACGAAGGAAACTCAAGAAATATGCAGTAAAATTGTACATATATTGTGAAATTGTAATTGTATATGTATATTTTGTATAGATTAAAAACAGCTCGAAGAAATTACACTTTTCTTAGCAGAGAAGTATATAACAATAAATTTCAACAAGAAATGCATAACGTTAAAAAATTTTTCAACAAAAGGAATGAATAAACGTGTTGAATAAATTATACAATAAATATAAGAGTGAAGAATAAATAAATAGGTATCAGTCTTTAATAATGTAATAGGCTTCAAATTTTTGAATGATAATATAGTGTACTATGTCACTAATATAGTGAAGAACACGTATATACTTAGTATTTATTAACACACTTGTGTGTTAGTCAAAGGACTCTGAACAGGTAAAAATTTTTTTCAAGGTCTCACTTTCTAGAAACCGTCTACGATACTTCTGACAAGCACTTGGTTTCCGACATGGCAATTGCTATTGTGCAAAGGAGAACTCGCAATCGAAACTAACTGAGATTTATGAAAGATCCGATTGTAAATTCTTTAAGTTGTTTACGCGTGAAAAACATAAAAATAAAAATTTCTAATCCGAGCAACTAACTTTGAGGCACGTCTATGTACAATTCAAAGAGAATAATTAATTATAATTATAATTTACATTATTGTGTCATGTTAATTTATTAGTTTATGTGTTAATACCAGTATTGCTTATTATAATTAATTATTATATTTATTTACAATAATACTCACAATGCATCTTAAAAGAAAGAAAAGCTACTACTCTACTATATATAAAACCTATATGCTCGGGAAATTTAAAACAATTCGAAAGAATGGTGAAAAAGGAATAACGCACGGTTGTTACACATCAACACATATATTTTGCTTTTGCATGTTGCATACATACGATAAACAGTACAGTGTTTACGCGTTCCTCGAGGTATGGTATACTAGAAAATTTCATTATCCACTACTACAATTGCTATTCGACGTATTATTTCGTTACTTCCGCTTTCCTCTGTGTACTTCTGCTGTGTAGCTATCATGAGAGAGAGAATAATCAGTAGAGAGAAAAAAAAAAAAAAAAAAAAAAAAAAAAGACGGAACGAACACGGTACAGCTGTGAGAACACACTCCGCTCATAAAGATTCGTGTTATATATATATATATATATATAATACATCTGGCTTTTATATTTTCTTCCTTCGTTTCATCTCGTGAAGAATAAAGACTGCGCATTATTCTTGATGCTTCTTGCCTTCGTAACAGAAGAACGAAAAATCGGCAGAAAAGAAAGAAGTACATATCTAACGTAGGAGTTTGGGTTACTTTTTTTTTCGTTTTCTTTTTTTTTCTTGGTCGTCGACAATGAAATTGCACAAACGCGAAACGCGACAGGCAAAAGAACGGATTTCTAAACTATCATATTTATCCACGTGAGTTGGTGCAACAGTCATTATTACGTCACTGTTTGCTGCAACGAAACGATTATAATTCCTTCCATGCATCTCCAATTTCGCTTATCTTCGCTGAAGCGACCGACAGACAGTAGAAGATAAGACGTAGAAATTAAAAAAAAAATAAAAGAGAGAGAGAAAGAGAGAGAGAGAGAGAGAGAGAAGAAAATGAAACATCTTCGCTTGAAGATCAACGCATACACGCACACTTGCCTGAGAGAATAATAATACGCATCGCATTATTTTTTTCTAACCAATATTTTCCCGTTGTCCAAAAATAGTAATCGGAAATTGAGCAAGCAAGCAAGTTTAAAGAAAACGATCGCGCGCGAACAATGTGAGGGAAAGCAAAAATGGATACAGCAGAAAGAGTGAAACGAGCTCGGATGACCAATAGTAGTACAACCACGTTGTGTCAATGATGTATCAATGCGTCAAGAGGGTGTGAAGGCTCTCCCGTGACAAATCGATCTTTTCGGTGAGTAGCGAACTGAAAATTACAGCGATATAAATTTTACGAAATCGCACGAATGTTATTGAGATTAATATTAGAGTAATTAATCTTCTAATATTCTACGAAATACGAAAAGAATCATTTGTTTCGTTTGAATCAAACTGCAGCCTTGATCTGCATACTGATACTCGTTCAAACAATGAAAGTGGAACACTATTATTTTGTGAATAACGATAGATTGTGATAGATTTACACCATGACGTAGAAAAAAAAAGAATGGAAATATTGCATCGCTCAGGCGGAAAGAGAGTAATACGGTTCGCAAAATCGCGGAATACGAGGAGAAACAAACAGAATACAACAACAACAACAACAACAACAGGAGGTCGTATCTGCGTGAAGAATCTGACAACTGTGTATATTTTCTCTTTCTTGTGGTTCTTCTTTATCCTGTTTTTTTCTTCTCTTTTCTCCTGTTCTTTCTATTAACATTTTTTTTTTCATTTTTGCAAAAACGGGGTAAGTTTGTATAATAAACCCTTTTTATCTTGAACGAGTGCTTCGATTAACTTTGATATCGAAGGTAGGAACTACCTGCCTCACTAAAAAATATTACGTACAGCCTTTGTAAGTATTGCTACGATCAATTGTGCTCTTTTCAATTTCAGCTCTCTTTTCTTTTCTTTTTTTCCTCCTTGTTCGCTTGCATCCCTCGCTCTGTTTTCAGTATCTTTGCTTTAAACCTTTTGCTACGATAGACAAATATTGTGTGACAATTTGTTGAAAGTGTATGTACAAGTATTTCTATCACGTGAATTATAATTACATTATAATCAACACGTTTCATTCCTTTTTGTGAGAAACAAACATTTTTCGCGTGTGAAATAATCAGTTAAATAATTGATTTATAATGTTTTGTTCACTTAAAAAATTAGAAGAAAAGGCTATCATATACATAGCAATTATATAATAATAGGTTAATTATATAATTACATAGTTGGCGGAAGGGATATAGTGAGTTTATAAATTAAGATATTAATCCCTTGCCTTACAATTTTTTATTTTATTCGCTGTTATAATACTTTGTTCAAATGTAAAATATTGAAATATGGTACATAATTTATGTTTGATGATCCTTATTAAAAAAAAATTAAGTCTGACACTAAATTTTACACTTTACAACACTTAGTGTTAACACTGAATTTTGTTGCAAATACAATTCAAATATTTATAAGTATGACTTAAGAGATTAAGGCAAGAGATTTAGCACAGACACTGATCAATGTAGCCACATCCAAAGCCATACACATCTTATAAAAAAATCTTCAACTTCAGACTATGAATGTGTTATTTAAAATTGTGAATTTAATACAACATTTCTAATATGCTATGAAAAATAGTAAATAAGTGTACGTATTTCTAGAACCTGCCTTTCGGGCTATTATGTACTTTCTGATTAATGTATTTCAGACACAAGTTTATCACAATTTTGTCTGCTTGTGCAAGCAAAAGATTATAATTGACTACAGCTTTAATAAAACCTTGAAATTGACAATTATCATAAATAACAATACAAAGCACAATAGTAAAGTAATAAACAGGCAAAATCAAATGTACAAAATGCGAGTGTATAATATGTAATTTGCAAATGACGCAATACCACAGAGATTGACCATATCGTTTCTATCAACTGCACTTAAATGCTCACATCCACATTTCTCTCCCCGTAGACAAAATGTATCGCGAAGGGCAAGAACTTCGTCTCGAATAAACTTTCATGAAATTTTAATTCATGAACTGTAAACACTAATCGGTACTTGACACGCTACAGTACGGCTACAATTCTTTTAAAACTTAGAACAATAAACAATCCAATTTGTTACAGAGAGAGAGAGAGAGAGAGAGTTCATAAAAATTACTCAGATCTGTATCATCAAAGAGCACTGTCGGGTCCCGATGGTATATCATAGCAAAAGGTTTAATCAATATGTTCGCTCTTTTGCACCGTATTTAGTCACTCAGCATTCTCTCACTCTCTTTCATCAAAATGTTTTTTTGCACTCCTACAATAAATTTGCTTATGCTAACGCAGATAGCCTCTAAACACTGAGCTGCCTCGATCGCGCGTATTCACCGTATTCGCGTGTCGAAGCAACGTGCGATTCGAAAAAAGAGCGCCGTTGATCAACAGAAACTACCGAGTTCCTCTGATTTCCGTCGGAAATCAGAGTCCAATAACAGAGTACGAAGCGTCTCTGGATAGAACTTGAGCTCTACGCGAACGCATTGATTGTTTCAGATCTCCGCGCGACTTCGCCCCCTCGCTCCGTTTCATCGCTTATTATTGTGCCAAATCCGTTTTGTACAAATATATACAAAAGGGAGCCGCGTGTGTAACTAGCGCACGTGGGATCCTCTCGTTTGTCGGAAGCGGACAAAAAAAACTCGCGAGAGGATCCCCGTACGTTAGCGTGAGAGAACAACATATGTATATATATATGCTTGCATTACATTTTTCTTTTTCCTCGATTTCTCGTTTCGTTTCGTTTCGTTTCGTTTCGTTTCTTTCCACCCCCCTCCGCTTTCTTTTTATGTTCTTCGTTTCTCCTCTTACTTTATTTACTCCTTTTTTCGCTTTTTTTTTCTTTTTACGTTTTTTTTTTTTTTTTTTTTTAGAGACAATAGCGAGTGTATGGTTCCTATTTGACGGGCGTCACCTTTTTCATCGGCAAAATGAAAAACCAAAAGGCCCTCTCACTTAAAGTCTAGCGATTAACTAAAAGGCGAAAGTGGACGTTACACAATCGGATACCGATTCGCTTTTTTTTCCTCTTTATGAATGACTGGATAAGAAAGATGTACCCTCCCCTTTCCCAAATCCTTCTCCCCTCCTCTCTCATGTTTTTTTTATTTTTTTATATTTTTTTTATTTATTTCGGATACCATTAGACGAGTCTTAAAAAGAGATTTCGCGATTTTTCTTTTGGTCGCAAAAAACGAGAAAGAACGAAAAGAAAAAAAGAAAATAACAAGAGAAATGAACAAAATGCGTTCGAACATCTTACTGAATGTTTTTTATATAGACGTACGGTTTTGTTTTTCCATCCCTTATAACGTTTCAAGAAAAAAAAAAGAAAAAAGAAGAAATAAGAAAGAAAAATAATTTAATAGTTATAACTTGCAAAACGAATGTAAGTTTCCTTTCTCTTTTGTACATTTAAAAATGGTTACTCCTTTAGTCCATAAGTTTTATTAATAATAATGGTATGTACACATATACAGAATGTACAGAAAAACCCGTACGCTGGGTCTGAACATGTCCGCCATATGTTTTTTTTTCTTCGTTTCCTATCATACAGCGAGTGTGTAGGTAGCAGTAGTAGAAAGAGTATACAAATAAAAGATTAGAAAAAGACGACCGATCGGGGACTTGCCCTCGACAAGTGTTTTAGAATACCGAAGCACGATACTCTCTCTCCCGACTTCGGTTAATCCGCGATCACGCAACACAGCGTGTGTAAAAATAAAGTACAATACAACCGCCTAATTTCAATGGAATCCGTGTTTTATATTACGTATTTCATGTATATGTGTTTTACTTATGTTTATGTTTAAATCGTATGTTCGTATGTATGATATATGTAGAAGTATGATGATGATGATAATGATCGTGTAGATAGGTATGTATGTATGTATACAATGTGTAAAACATATATTTTCTGTATGTGTGTTTTGTTGTACTTCAAGAAACGCGAAAATGTTCGCGACACAAGAAACAATAACGAAAGGCAATCGAGCCTAAGTACAAACCCAAACCGGACACAAAATTCTCTCTCGCGGTTTTCCTTAACGTTTATTCATATATATTCGACAAGAACCATTTTATTTTTATTTTCCTCGCGCATTAACCGTTCTATGATTATCCCATATATACACGTGTGTCGAACGCCAGCATGTCAAAAATTGCCAAAGACTTCTTCTCAAGACCAGTCAAAAACAATTGTTCTTTGAACAAATGATCAATCGAAACAATCGGTGTTGCCTTGGTGAACAGAAACCTCCAGCGAGCACGCATCGCTGAAAAAAAATCGTCCACTTTCCCCGACAACAACTTCAACAACTTCGTTATTTAATTCCAATTTACACCGACAACGTCTTTGGCTCGAATCGAATAATGTTGGCAATATCGTCGCCAAACATTTGTCACTATTACCAAAAAAGTATTATTTTTTGGTTGAACCTTCACGGTTCCACCAATGATCAACCCTCGCCGAAGAGGGTGCAAAATTTAAGACCTGTTTTAAAACAGTATGAGGATCTTTAAGTTTCTCTTTCTTTTTTTACTTTAAGCCCAGAGCCTGTAGTGTCGTCACCCAAAATAGTGGCTATCTCGCCTTGCATAAACGCCCATGGCACCTGGCTGTTTGCCAGTGGACATTTCTCTCCACTTGGGCAATAAACCTGAAACAATTGGAATTAACGGAGGGTTAGGTTGTTATGTTAAACGATGATTGGTTCGTTTTAGATCTCGTAGAATGGTATTTCACCTCTGAGCCAGCACCCTGTCTCTTTATGCTCTCTCGGCTACAAGGGAAACAGAATTTGTGATGTGGTACGCTGGGACACTGAACGAAATGCGTGTCCTCGAGACGTTCTTGGCATAGGGTGCATTTTAATATCGGCGCTGACACTTGCTCGGCTCCAGCGACTTGTGCGACTGCTCCTTCCGATGACGTTGTCACTGTTGTCGACGACACGTGCCTTGAACCACTGGACCTCCTACCCGAGGATGCTGCAAACATTTAATATACACACAATTTAATTCAACATAATTCCAATAATTTTATACTTAGTGGCAATTAATCTTCAACTTGTATAATTGGGTTATTGGTGACCATTGACAGTCTTCAATATTATAAAGTGTAAAATTTGAAAACCCAAAAATACCACTGAAGAAAAAAAATAAGAAATTACCTGTACTGTTCGGGCTATGCTGCGATCCTCTAGAGGCACTGCGTTGTTGAACGTTAGTCGCCGTAGTCGGTGGGCTTCTGCTGGTCGGGCTCGGGTTATTCGGTGGTTGTGGTACTGATTCTGGCGACGCTAAGTTATCAGCGACTGACATGAGCGCAGCCATAGGTGACGGACCGTTTGTCGAACCCTAGAAGATATTTCTATCGATATACGTATCGAACAACATACAAATGATATTGAATCATAGATAATCAACAATATTTTAGGCCAAATATATATACAGGGTGGTCACTGAAAGACTGAATGATATAAAACAAAAATAATTTTTACAAACACGTTTTTTTTAATTTTTTTATTTTATTTGGAAATATAATCAATGGATTAATTAATTAATCTCCAAGGGATGCTCCATAATCTACAAAAAAAAAAAAAAAAAAAAAAAAGATTGAAAATGAACAAACCCTTCAGTTTTTCAGTAGTCACCCTGTATAACTACTTCTTTTCGATTCATCTGATACTATTTTATGCGATAATAGCACGCGTGTAAGAAATTTCAAGTAACCTAATCTAAAGTATTGTAATCACGTTACGAGCCAATAATATCAATTGAGAGTTAAACGTATAAACGTATAAATAATCCTTAGACGAGTATCGTTATCTCTGTATTCGCACGTGGTCGTTAACATTTGGAGCTTGATTACCTGGTGATGGTTCGTCTGTGGATTATCATTGGATGCTTCCTGAGTCGGTGGCGGCGGTGGCGGAGGGCTCGTTCGCGGGCGAAGAGGAGACCCTCCGCCGTTTGCCGCCACATTTGCTGGTGCCAGTGGGATAGACGGACCGACGTACGCCCCTGAAATTCGATCAATCGTTAACATTCCATTATTCTTCCATTGCAACAGAACAAATTCTATTCTACGTTTATTGAAATTAACGTGACCAAGCGCGATCGCCAATCGTGAAAATACGAAAAAAAAAGTGGGACATAACCTATAAAGCATAGTCTCGTATAAGAACAAAGACTTGAATGTATCATTGAAAGACAGAAATAGATATTCTTTCCCCTCTTTTTTTTTTCATAGAACGAACAAGAACGTCGATGCGATTATGTTAATTGAAACGAGTGTACACTTTTGTAGTTCGTTGGTCGCATTGAGGGCAGAGACGAGGCATAAGCCTCGTTCTTCTTTCGATTCTTGTAAATAAATAGGCTGACAATAGTGACACGCGGATATTCGACCAATTTCCAACAAGCTTAGAAATCAAATCGAAAACAGCTGCTGTCCGTTAAAGCTCGATTAGGTTAGCTCGGACGTTACCGTGGAAATTGATATTCTACGAGAAAGTCCGCCGATCGAACGACACATACAAGACGTATCCAGCTGTGTACGAAGTATACAGCTTTTCGTGACTTATTTGTTTTCACGAGCGCGTGATCGTCGCCGCTGACGTTCTCACGTCTCGATATATATACTACTTATAGAACATATCACATCGTGAAGTTACACATTCTGATAGTGTTTACGAACCGTTTCTACATCATCCCGGGTCACTTTCAACGATAAAATCATTAACACGCGACACGTGTGCTACCTATACGTTCATTTACTACATACGGGTAGATACGAGTATACGATATATATTGATACTGCATGGTACTACATATAGTTGTTGATCATAGAATATTCGATATCAGTTCAACAACAAATACAGAAAATATTTAAGATTCTCTGTTATTGTAATTGTATGTAATTGTATGGTAAATATATGTTGTAATTGTTTTCAGTTGCAAAATTATCATTCGATGATTAAAATGGAGTCACCAACATTCGAATTTTCGCTGCAATGATATTTAATTTTCAATTAAAAATAAGTATAGAGAATTGGAATTTTCACAAAACGTGTTACGATCGTTATTCTTTGTATATTTTTATTGTCATCGCAAAATTATTTAAATGAAATAAGAGATAAATATAAAAGCCAAAATACAAATAACAATTAAACTAGAACATAAAATACTCTAAAAAATAGTCCAAAATAGAAATAATACATCAAGTGAAAGATAAATTTTTATGAAATATGTTTCAATCATTCTTCCTCACATTGTTGTTATTATTGTTATAAATGTTTTAAAATATTGTTGGACTTGCAAGCAACAATATTTTAGATATGTAGTGACCTCTTGGACTGATATACCTTGAAATACCTTCAGAACGATATTAGTCGATAAAAAATACTGTAAGTCACGAAGAATCGTGCGATACTACGTTATTTTTATATTGCTAATTTTCTTAAAGTCGTTCATTAGAGTAACATGTATGCGCGCTAATAGTTAATTTGACAATTAATAACAATACAATTCGTTTCCTCGTTTAAAAGTGCATTCTCCTCCTGCTTAATCGATTATATATTAAAAAAGGTCAACGAATAAAAGAGAAGCATATTCTACTGAATTTATTTTATTCAATGGCGCGTCTATCTATCTATAGTGCCTCTCGTAGTATAATAGCATATTTGTATTAATTTTATACAATACACACACGCACATCCACACGCACGCACGCACGCACGCACACACACACACACAGGGAGGGGGAGGGGGGGAAAGGGGGGGGGAGAAAGGGGGAGGGGAGAGAGTTATAATATAAAATCCTGTTGCCATATTAAAAAAAATTATAAAAATATATTCAAATGATATACTTGTATCAAAAAATTATTCTGTGCAAATAATTCCACAAGAATAGAGGACGGAAAAGTGTAAGTGAAAGTGGAACTTCTTTATCTAAACACGCTGATTATTCGTACTTGGAACCCACGAGCTTCAACGAACGGGGACGATTTCCAAACCGTGGCGATCTCATAATTTTACCCTGCTGTTCTACGTATCACGGTTATCAACGATCACGTTACGCAATGAAATTTACTCGGTTTTATTATCTCGAAATTTAATCGTGCGTCTTATTGCTTTTCTTAGCGCGATGTTTACACGTTTTCATATACGCAAGAAACGCATTCCGTCGGCAAGAGCAGATAAGGCTCGACCGATCGATATTAAAGAAAGAAGCGTTCGGTTTCGTCACGTCTTCTATGGAGGACCGTGACACGCGATATCTTCCCGTCGAGTAGTATATATCGAAGAGGAGCAGGTCTTGTGTATTTCAGTGGAACGCAGCATCCGCGCACGTATCTCCCCCTCCATGAACCGACCCCAAGAATACGAGTCACCGAGATCTCGGCTAGAACGTGGTCTGCCATCGAGAAGACGTGTGACCGGTACTTTTCCGTGACGACTGTGATAGAGAAGCCGAGGACCGTTGGTGCGTCTCTCCACTCTATCTCACTCCATCTATTTCTCGAATCGTACACGAAGAAACGTAACACACAACCAGCAACAGCAGCAGTAGCAAACTCCTGCTATATAACGCGAAGAGTAAATGAAGAAGAACGACGACCACCGACGAGTGGGGAGGGGGGAGGCTTAGAGAGGGCGAGCGACCCGAGGAAAAGAAAACGCATGCGCGGTTTTGTAACAGGCATCGCCTCATGCACGTAGGCGGCCCCGGCTTAGTCACACTCTGCACTTTGTATTATCGTTGCTCTAACCGGTCGGCTGTAGTGGCCTTGTTTCGAAAGTATGACCCTCTCAAGCGCTTCGTTGACGCCTCGTCAATGCGCGCATTTACGGTTGACGTCTCCCTACATAGTGTCCCAAAATGTTTATTCTTAGGTTACCATTTCCTATTAACTCCTGTAGAAGCTCTAACCTTGAACGGATCGCGGTCACGAAATCGAGGGGGAGAGAGGGAACTGGGAGAGAATAATACGTTTTAGCCTCGCAGCTAGTCAAAATATTTACAATATCGTTATCTCCGAGTAACAAGTGCCGAGAATATTTTGCGCTACAATATATATGTATATATAGCCGGTGAAAATAAAACATTCGTTAATTTTGGTACGCAAAGTAAAATCGTGGTACGCCAGACAGATAGCTAGAACGCTTTTTTATCTATAGTGTCATAAATGCGATATAGTCCCGTATCGTATCAGACTAAAGTTCTGTTGTCACGTGTTTTGCAACACCTTGTATATGTGGCACGGTGAGGAGAGACGTGAACACGAACGCGATAGTGACGTAGGACCAAGCCGATATGTTTGTGTGTGTGTGTGTGTGTGTGTGTGTGTGTGTGTGTGTGTGTGTGTGTGTGTGTGTGTGTGGTGCGCGCACACACACATACACGTTCTATCTGTACGCGATCGATCAAGCATAGTCGAGAACTCGCGAACCATGGCGATCATTGCGAAATACGGCGACCGAAGCTTGCTTTGCTCTCGTTAGTCGGTTACTACCGTTGTCGACGTAGCCTGTCATTCCCTCGCATGCAAGCGTATCACTCTACATGTATACATGTTGTTTCAAATCGACTCGTCGAACGAAGAAGAGAAACACTGAAAACTATTTTTCGGCGTCATTGGTGGTATCGTTTGAAAAATTGATTCACGATAACGACACTAACCTACTGACGGTTCCGATACTGTAACCTATTTCAATTAATGATACAATGTACAATTCCAAAATTAACCCTTTCGCTACGAGTGTCGCCTATAGGCGACATCCGCGCGACGACCGGTGTGTACGAGTGTCGCCTATAGGCGACATCAGCGTGATACCACTTAACTATGAGACCCGCGATGTTTTTATGTTTACACATCGATCACATTTGTCTCATTCTCTGGTTTGTTCGCATTTGTTTTAAACAAGTGAAATATAAACATGCATTGTTTATATTTAAATATATTTTTAAATATATTTTTATTGATGCGTTCAGTGCCGCTACTCCGGCGGCACGGTGGCCCGTACAACGGTCACTCCGGCGGAGCACACTCCCGTAGCGAAAGGGTTAAAAAGAGATTTTTTGATATAAGTAAATAAATTTATACTTAAACAAAAGGGACTGATGTTTTCCAGTAACGAGAACTAATTCAGTCAAAAGTGAAATAAATAAATAAATAAATGAATATATATATATATATTATATAATATATATATATATTATATAATTATAATTCAAAACTGCAGCATATATATACAAATTAGATTACTTGATGTAGGTTCTTTATTTTTCTATATAAAAAAAAAAAAAAAAAAAAAAAACTGCATCGAAAATCAAGCATTTTATACGTTTATTCTTCGTTAAAAAGGATAGCAGTGCTTGATGTACGTTAACTCTAAAGAGGCACAGAGTGACGAGAGAGAACGTAATGTGCACGGAGTGAAATGAGCAATAAATTTAAGTAGCTAGAGAGGGAAAATATCACACGAGCGGTCAGATAATTGCGCGTAGAATTATACCAACCCGACTGTTTTAATACGATAAGAATATACGAGGATGATACGGGTGATACTTTCTATGCTTATAAAAATAATTGAAACACAATAATTTCCTGTATGCACATAAATGTTTCAAAAATTGTACGTTATTCGATCGATTTGAAATTATAAAAGAATACTATAAAAAACACATCTAAGAAAACCAACAATTAATTTCATATGGAAAAATAAATTTAAAATTACGTGAAAATAATTTGGAGAATTTTTTAAATTTACACTAACATCAATCAACCGAAAATTAATAAATTTTTAATCACTATGAAATATTGTTTCTAATTTCCATTGAGATCGTGAAAATCAAAACAAGATGAAAAATTGTTTTTCTTATTTTACAAAAATTGACTGAAAATCCATGTTTATTTCCAGACTCTAATCTCTGCCAGCGATAATCTATTTTTATCGAAACGCGCATACGTAAACGAGAATCCTATTTCTCCAACGGAAACGCTACTACTAAGGACAAAAAAAAAAAGAATTAGATAAAAGGAAAACAAAAGTAAATCAGTGTGTCGCGGCGAATTTTGTATAGTTTTACAACCGCAAAGTTATTTAGGCAGACAGTCTCTAGATATATTTATTTACAGCCATGACCAGACTTCTACTTTTCACTTGTACCTTAAGGGCAGTAATCTACGTATTCGATTTCTAAAAAGTCTCAAAAACAAATTTTTTCAAAACAACTCGTTCGACTTTTCAACCGATCATTAATCAGGATTTAAACTGCTCTACCAGCAAGTAACACCTATTCGAAAACAGGTAGAGAGATCATTAAAGTTTGGCAAAATCAGCGTTCCATTTTTCTTCATTATTATTTCCTGGAAAATTTTCATTCGTTCATCTTTCTTAAGATTAATTCGGCATACAAATACTTTTCCAAATATTATTGTTTTCCAAACAACAATAATTTGAAACTTGAATCGAACATTATTGTGAGCTATCATAAAATGATACAACTTTTCTCTATCAAAAAATTACACCGAGAAGTATTAATATATTTTTTTAGTTTGAACAAAATGATAAATCACCGTGGTTTCGCAGAATCGCGAAGATAGTGTATGTACTAAACATTCGTTCTGTGTAAGAAAGATGAACGAATGAAAATTTTCCAGGAAATATTTATAGCGAAGAACGCAAGGCGACAAGGATGGATGGCCGTCTTGCAGTGACTGCAGCATGCCGCCATTGCCGCCGCCACTCGATAACCGTAAACACACGCGCGTTAAGGTCGAATTAGAAAGTGGCCAGTGTCGAAATAACGGTCGATGACCAAGGTCATCCCGGCTGTACGTTGATACACGTACACGGGGGCAGCAGCAAACACATAAACACTTCGACTTTCGAGCATCGTCAACCGAATTCTCGTCAATGAGCCACGACAGAAAGGAGCGCAAGAAAAAAAAGGGGCCACGCTACAGTTACCTTCGCGAAAAAAAAAGAAAGAAAATGCGCACAAGATCAACCGGTTTTCGAAAGTATTGCACGGAGTATTCAATCAACAAGGATAAAAAATAATATTCACGAAAAAAAAAAAAAACTGTACTTTCTGTATGTACAATTCGAAAACTTGTGTTATGCGGTATAAATTATTATAGAACATGATACATTGTATGTATAGTATTATAATTTGTATATTGTACATTATATTGTATATTGTATGCAACGTTGTAGGTTGCCTACAAAGTATGTGATCCATGTATTTTTAAAAGAAGATCGGTTGTCTGGCGTGTTACTACGATCCAGAAGCAAAATTACATTTGTAAAATGTTCGCAACGGCTGACGAGATTTGTATTGAGCAACAACTCATTCATTGTATCTAAATATACCGAGTGACGTCATTCGATCGGACGTCACGGCACAGTACGGCACGGCAGGCTCGGTGTATCTTTTGGTCGTCCTATCACGTGCTCGACGTACACGTCTCCTTTATACGCGTTTGGACGACTGCCGTTCGTCCAGAATGAAGGAACTGCGTCCAGGGAAGAAACATACGCTGATTCGCAACCACGAGGCAACGCGCGGCCGATATACAGAGGGAGGAGAAGAGAAAGGACACGCAACGTCCATTTACCGTGCACGGATGATTCCCCCGAAGCCCAAAGACTGTCTTTTAACTCGTGCACGCGCCCGGCTGCCTGGCTCCCTTCTCCTCGTGCCAGATGGCCACGCGCATATTACGACCAAACATTTTCCTATTTTTACTACTGACCGATAAGAACAATCGGAGGAGGACCATCTGTCTCGAAATGAAAGAAAAAAGAGAAAAGAAATATGTGTAATACCTTGATTTTAACGTGACAGAAGAATGTTCGACAATGTGTCTACATATCATTGGCAAAGAATATTATCCAATCTGTCTTTCAGAACGACACAATATACATACCCAACGCAGTGACTACGCGTAACTTCTATAAAAATAAACATTATA
The DNA here is from genome assembly GCA_032399605.1 of Melipona beecheii. Taxonomy (NCBI): domain Eukaryota; kingdom Metazoa; phylum Arthropoda; class Insecta; order Hymenoptera; family Apidae; genus Melipona; species Melipona beecheii. The sequence continues at coordinate 3,237,858 of JAUCMO010000504.1, read as the reverse complement.
GTCGTAAATAATTTTAGATGAAGAACAAGGCCTATGGTAAACGAGAAGACCGATAAAAAAAACTGCACAAGGATTCGGGAGATCAGAGCCATTCGACTCACCGTTCGTCTTGAACGTAGTGGCGGTCTCGAAACTGGGTGCCCTAACAGGATGCTTCTCCTTACTTCTATCTTGGACGTAACTGACGGCGAGGCTCACAGCTGGCAAAGAATCGCCCCTGGTCAATGGCGGTCTGACCGAGTGCTGCTCTTCCAACGAGAGCCTCTTCTCGGCATGCTCGTCCTCGTCGATAGTCGAGATACTTCGCTTGAGTTGTGCGATGCCTCTGTTATGGCTGAGGTTCACGTGATGCGCCACCGCGGCTAGGTGAGCGTTCGGGATTCTCACGTTATTGCTCCTCATGCCATTCGCTATCTCGTGGGTCTCGTCGTGTTGCCGCGAGATCTGCTGCCTCGACGTCCCGGAATTAAACTCGTTTATGGAGTTCCGGTGATGGAGCTGCGAGTAGCCGGCGATATTGTGATGCCTCGAGTGATTCTGCCCAGTGTTTTGTATCGGCAGAACGTCCAAATTAGCACCGCCGTTGTGCTCGGTGTGCCCGGTCGTTCTGTACGCCTTCGACGTCGAGGATCTGGCCTCGTGGAAGCCGTGTGCCTTTTTCATTTGTTTCGCCGACTCCAGTACAGCGTCTATCCGGTCGGCGCCTTCGTAGTTCACGCAACCGCGGCACACGGGTTCCGAAAATTCGGTGATCATCGCCCAGGGCATCCTGGGCAGATCGCACAAATAGCACTGCGTTCTCTTTCCCATCATTTTGTTGCTCGACTTCTTCGTCCGCGAGTAATCCGCAGAGTCGTCGCCGTCGTCACCGTCACCGTCGCCGTCGTCGTTGTCGTCACAACGTACCAACGTATCACTCACATCCACTTTTCTTTTCACGTTTATTATCCTATTTCTCGTTTTTTCTTTACGTACCCCTCACACGCACTGCCGAGACGCACAACGTATTATCGGTTTTTACATACTTGGCGCGAGGTACCGCCGCTATCCTCCTTGTATGTATAAACACACCAAGGGGAGAAAAAAAAGATGAACTTCACTGCCGAGGAGCACACTTGAAGTATAATCCCAAATAACTGTCTTCCTCACGTTCTACTTTTCACTTCGTAAACGTCGTAGTAGAGAGATCTGCTGCACAAATCTGTACGCAACGACGGAACAACGCTAGACAAAAGATAGTTTGTCGTTTATTATGATCGGATCAACGCGAAGTGAACGGACGTAAAGGCGGGGAATGGTGGAAGAAAAAAAAAAAAGAACACGGCGCACGTTACTCGGACGCCAGATATTTTTACCACCAACTTCACTACTCACAGCAGGTAAAAGACGCCGATCGAGAATGTCTTACAAACTAACAACGATCGAGCGCCATTAACACCAACGCACGGAATGATACGCGACTCGCCCCGATACGTGTTACAAGGGGAGAGAGATCTGTGTATTCTAGGTTGAACACGAGACACAAAATAATGGTATGCGCGCGACACGAACGACGTGTGGCACCCGCTCGCCTGCTGGTTGCCGTACGAGGAGACGAACGGAGACGAACGCTCGAGAATGCGGCGGTAAAGCGGAGCTATGGGTGTCGCTCTCTTCCCTCTAACCGGTCTCTACCTTCGCCCCCCCTCTCCCGCTCGCCTCTCACCCCGCTCGACGGCCTCGCCTCGCCCCTCCGCCCGCCGATACTCGACACAACGCGACGACGACGACACAACGACGGCTACGACGCGCTCCGCCAATCGGGCGTTGTGGCGTCATGGTGCATGACGTCATAATCGCGGAGCTGCGCATGCGCACCGCCGCCTGCCCTAGGGGGACACGTAGTCAGCGACCGGGACTCGAGCGCGAAACAGACGCGAGGGAGAGAGGAGGAGAAGAAGAAAAAAAGATGACGATAACACGCGCGCGCACTCGCCCACTCTCCGGCAACGAGAGGTCCACTTTGCACTCTGAGAAAATGCTGTTAACGAACTACTCTTCGGTTTTACCGAATACGGATAGGATCTTATAATTTATCGACGGATTAAAAATTGACGATTACTCATCCGACTGGCTGGGTATCCTCGTGCAGAGGTTACGTTTATTTCTGCGTTTAACTTTCCGGTCGGGTCTAACGACGTAGAATCTCGCGACACGTACATGGTATATAGCGCGTGTGTACGTGCATGCACGTAGAAAAATTGAAAAGGGCTCCACCCATTCTAATCTACATGCTCGAGGAATATCTCGATTTTTAGTACGCCTCGGGCTAACATGGCGCCGGCCAGGGGATACAACTGTATCCCGTCCTTGTTGGTTTAATTAACAGAATATGAACCGGAATCTAAAATCCGATTACGCTCTAATTGTGCCCCGATGTTTGTTAATTACTTATAGACTAAGACAGTATAACACGTACAAGCACGTACGCTGAATGCAATTTACTGTCTCGTGACTACCCGTATATATATTTTAGCGTGTATATATACAGTTCTGAGCATTTGGCTACATATTTGCAACATAATTAACGTTACACTATACATACCGTTGCGTAATAATTGGGGTTTTATTCTCGACGATGTTTACGTTTACGGACAGAATTGTATCACTTTGATTTCCTTTTGAATTGTATCGATACAGTTCCATTACACGTGTATCGCAATTTTTTTTTTCATGTTGCATATCGTATTTATATTAATTTTTATATTATAGTTTTCACACTGCGTTACTTTTTAGCATCAATTTCTATATCACATTTCACAAGCTAATCTGCGAACCTATTAAAACGATAATTTTTCAATTTCACTTTACAATCATCGCTTTAATCTTTTACATAACGAACAGAGAATTCCAAAAAATTCCATTCGAGAGCAATTATTGAGAGAGATATCGTAGAAACTCGATTCTCCCGCTTTTTTTTATTTTTCTCTCCCGTGGCAATCTTAACGCCGTCGTTTCATCAGTTTAATCTTCTTTATCGTAATTGCTGTTCCCTGTTGATCAACGACTCTGATTCGACGAGGAAAGCTTATGAATTGCAATCTTGAGATGCACTCAAGCGAAATTGCTTAAGCTGAACGGTATAAACAATGGCCGTTCACGGTGAATCCGGTGATTTGCGTAGCGGCGTGCCATTTTATCGGGTTTTCCGTCGCGATAAAGGAACACGCGATAACGGTCGCAGGAGGCTTGGCATCCAGAATAGATAGTTTGGTTATTGACAAGCGTTGCTGTCGTTACAGTAACGCGCCACGCACGTAATGGAACTTTAGATTATGCTCTATAAATGCTCTCGTTGATAAATCCATGTCGTTGAACTCTCTTTCTTACCGATCGGTAACCACGTACAAATTTTATTGATCGCACCGATAGCATAAATCTCACAAGTACGCCGTGCTTCGTGCAATAGCTTCGCGCAAGGAAATTAATTCCCTCGTCTAAAAAATGATATCGCAGAGAAAAGAGAAGAGATACGATAAGATAGCAACGCTTATCAAGGAACGTATTAAATTATGTGATTATTGTTTCACTCGCGATAGTATCTTCTCGTCATCTGTAACACCGGTGCGTGATGTTGAAATTGATTTTATATTGAAACGCGATAAAAATTCACGTAATCTTTGGAGGCAACGTTGTACGCGTACGCGTACACAGATATCAAAGAAATTAGTGAAAATGATCGAAATTGGTGTATTTATACGTAGACACGGTCGTTTAATTGGTACTTTTTAGTTTTGACTATTTGGGAAATGTCTCTCTATCGGTTTAACATACGGAAGAATACGAGAGAATGAGAAATACAAACGCGCGTAAACTCGCCATATGTATGCATGCGATATTATGCATATTTATGAAATTGTATTTTTCTTTTTTGTCGTGCATTTAAAAACAAACATGATTGTAAATTATTAATAAACTCCTCGCGTGCGTACATATGGCAGAGTAGTTCTCCCAATCTACAAATATCGAGTATCTACAGAGGAATGACATCACTCTGACATCATAGGAATGCAAACTTTAAACGCAATGGTGCAGGCAAAAAATTTTGACGTAGATGTTACACAATCTACGTGAACTGAAACGGGGAATATTGAATAACTGCATAGTTTTGATTTGAAAGTATACGTAATAAGTTGAACCAATATTATCAGCGTAATTTCAAAACTTATAAATTATCAATGGTAATAAATTTTCTTGCATAATAACAACAATCTTGACAATAAAATAAATGAAATTATATACGCGTATTATAAATATTATAAATCAACAAGTCAACTTAATTAACCTTACTGACATAAAATTGTAAAATTGAATAAAGAAATTTACAAACTAACTCTGTAGAATAACATTAGTAGTTATTAATTATTAGTAATTATTAATTACTATTAAATCTATAAACTAATATTATTCTTATTGAAATTGCAAAACAATATTGATAATGAGAAAAATAAAAATTCTGCGATCAATAAAATGTGCCAGAATGTATATAAATATCTCAAATTAATTTTCTGAGATATTTTTATCTATCGATTCTCAAAAATCGCATTCAAAACATATCTGTATTGTTCTTCGTATCGCAAATCTTAATCGACTTAATCATTATCTTTCACAAAACGTGTTAATAACAAGACTAAAAATTAATAGAATATCCATTACCAAATGTATTTAAATACTTGGTAACTATTGACAGGTTTATGTAAATTATAGAATTATAATTATCGTGTGTGAAGATTATAAATGAAGAAAATGACAAGTCACATTTTTCATTATCTGTAGGAGAGTAATTTTTAAATTCAATATGTCAAAATTATCTTTTCACTTGACTTCGAAATCAAATATACAATCTCCCTTAAGATGTTTAAAACGCATTAATAAAGTTAGTTATGTGGATTGATATTGATCAAGTTGAACTAACACGATAACTAAATACAATTCATTTTTTAAAATGTGGCGTCGTGGATTTATTACTTATTTTTAAAAGTAATAAAATTTATATCTCGTTATAATTAACAACTCTCTTCTTTAACAATTTCATATTGAAATATTCTTTTTAATCGCGAAAGTGAGACAGTCAACAAAAATTAACTCATATTTTTCCCGTGCAATATTCCTATTACGATTTGATTGTCTTTTAAAAATTTATGTCCATGTAATCAGTGATATTTTGTGTAATATATTAGTGGATTTATACAAATTAACAGTCTGTTACTAGTATATTATTATATTATTAAAGTAATTAATTTATTATATTATATTAGCAATTATATTCTAATATTTAATTCTTAATAAATTTATTAGCTCATTATATTCTAATTAGTAATTTATCGTTAATTTAAATATTTTAGTAATATAATAATAAAAATAATAAAAATTTAATTTTAAACCTCACCATTATACAATGCAATAGATTACAAGATATTAAAAAATATTTTATCGTAAAATAACAATCGTTCAAAGTTAATAAGGAATACTCCTGTGAGTTACTGTACTATTACTGCAAATTGACTGAAGTGTCCGGATACTTGTGAACTGAAATGTATATAATGTACAGGCCGTCCGTACAATATATCAAGCAACCGGTCGCGGATTTGGCCAACTGGTAATTTTAACATCGGTTTGTCGATAACATGGCCATGTGTAAAGCTGGAGTAGTTCATCGATGGTTAAGCTTGCTGAACACCTGAAATGCATCAAACGATACATACGTCTATTCACAGAGAAGGACGAACAACTTCGTCACTCGATTCAGTGATGCGATTTTATCCATTAATCCTTCCACTGTTACGTACCAGTAGAAGATCTACATAATTACTGTCTCGGGTGTACTCATACGACAGTTTTTGCAGGACACGCCGTGTATGTACGTACACTTATAAAAAGGTCGTACGTGTAATAACGACAAGTAAGTACACCAGCTATACTAGGCTACCATATTTCATAGGGGCGACTGATAGGGCGACTTTATCTAGCGCGACGCGCTGCAAAATTATTTCCGCTTCGTCGAGACACGCGGTAGACACGTCTGGCTCGATGACGCCTTCTTTAACATACTTTAATTTTTAATTTGTCCGCACCACGTCACGAGTGTTATGAAAAGCGAACGAGTACGTACGTACGATCGAATACGTCTCCTAATCACAATCCCATGAGATCAGTGAAAAACTTAAGGAAACATTTGAACACTTGTATAATACAAACTTCCTATGAATCTATTATATGTGTAATACAAAATATTTTTGAGAAGAGAACTTTTTGTCCCGAAATTGCAATATTTTCTCAGTTTTAAGTATGTTTAAATATAACTCAGGCAAAAGTCCAGTGATATACGGATAAGTTCAAAAAGAAAGCGACAAATTATTGTATACGGTTTGGTCACTCGTTATGGTCCGCGAACCAGTTGCCAGCGCAAGGGATTAATGAAGAGACATAATAAATTCATAAAAATTTTCTATGGTAAGTGTTCGAATACTCTCGCAAGTTGAATACAGGTAATTTATAGTTGTTGTTTAATCATATATCCAAATGCATACATGAATTTATAGCAGAGAAAAAGGAACATTCGAAAAATATATGTGTTAGTAAAAAAATTTTACTATAAAGTTTTACATATCAGCTGTTACAGGATTTCACGCATTATCTATACGCTCGATAACTTTGAGCGGAAGATTTTTTTCGATACAAACTCGTGGCCATATGAATGAATGTTATGTTTACAATCTTTTGCAAAAGACTTGGCAATCATTCCCAGATTATCACCGACGATAGAAAAGCCGACTACAAACGGAGAGAATTTTAGCGCGGAGGGTCGTAATTTCTTAAATATTAATATTTGACGACTTGAGCTGAAAGTAAATATCCGGGGCACACCTGGTACGTGTCATAGGGTTCTTGCTGCCGAACCATTACGTAACGGAATTTAAAGATTCCTTAATGGACTGGCTATGCCACCGTTGTGTGGGTAACACGCAAAAAAACGCGTCGAGGTAACCTCCTATTTCCTTGCGCGGGAAAACATCGACAACTTGCCGCGTAATCATACCGTACGTACATACGTATTTCTCAAGCGAGGACTTTTACATTTCACTGAGAAAAAAAAGTCACCTCGTTGAAAAGTTCCTAGAAATAATATCGCGATGAAGCGTGAAAAGCATTTATAACTAGCGAATGAAGATTTCCAAAGGGCCTTACGTTCAAGGAACGTAAGTTATATCCCTGCAATTATCGGTTCGCGAATTACGATGCTACTCGCGGGCGATGTTTCTCGAAGCTACCGGTTTCATCGAGGCGAATACATACAGGCACAAAGCGTGGAAGGAAGCGTAGTTTCTGCATTTCACTAACAATAAATGCAAACGAGGCGGGTAGATGCGATCTCCGATTATTCCTATCGAGTAACAAAGAGAGCGTTGTACTTTTCCGAGCGTAAGTTTGGCTTTGCCGGCGAGCTGCTTTACGTATTCGCTTCTCGGTCTCGAGTCGTGTGTCTTGTGACGTCACCCGAACTCGGCAACGTCGCGAGAGATCGCGCGGCGTTGTCGGCCCGCTCCCTCCGCATGCCGGAAACTCTAAAGCCTTTACGTAGATTCGTGTAAAGTTCCTTGCTCGTTTCTCAAACGTCTCGAATCGACGACAATAAAGTCTTTATGCGTAAAGATTCCGTATATATCTCGATCTGTTCGAGACTGGTTCGATAAAACGTAAAGCGTGATCAAAGGGAGTAGTTCGCGTCGTAGTTCCATAATGGAAGAGAAGTACCTTTAGCACCGGTTCGATCGTAAAGAGCAGCACGTTACTCAGAGAGGATAATATCATTCTGTCACGTCACAATGTACGCCAGCCAGAGAAAATCAATCCGGCGCTCCTCTACTAACCTTTTGCTTGAACAGCGCCCGCGCTCGCTACTAACCGTTTCGGAAACACCGTGCTCTTCAAGGGTCCGTTGCGATATTGACCCGAGGTTGTGTTAGGTTATTTCTGTCTAGGTTCATATACCCCTTTTCAGGTAAAAATGTCCGAAATTTTGCGACTGTATTTCCAGGTTTTTCTCTCTGTTGCACACGTCAGATTCATTTTTTAGGATATAATGTTGCTTCGTGAATCGGCTTCTTCCGTGTCCTTGACCTCGTTGGAAGTCCAAACGATTAAATGTCGTGTACAATTATCGTGGTGTGTGTTGTTTGCTTGGCCCTGGCTGTTACAGCTTTCTAACCATCTCATTGCGAAATGGACAGTTAAAAAAGAAATGTCAGATTAATATAATATTTTAATGTCGAATTCCTCGTAACTTGAAATTTACTTTGGAAATAATGTATCATTCTGTACAATGTATAGATTTATTTAATTTTTATTATCCAATATATCTATTATTTTTACAAATTAATGTCAGAGCTGTATTTTCTCAAGAAACAATGTTTGTTATATTGCGACTATTATTTTCAAAATATACTTAATTTGTTTAATATATTTAACTAAAATACTTAACAATATACGTAACTAAAATATACTATTTTACAGGAATCACGATTATACAATTTTTAAAGATTTAAAATTTTTTACGTCAGTAAACACATCTCCGTATTAAATTTCAAATATAAATTTTGAAAGAAAAGACAATATGAGAAAAAATATATAATATCTTTTTTCTGTTAATGAATCCAAACAAAATGGTAACCTGTTTGCGTGACGAAGAATCGTCAGGAATAGGAGCAATCCTTTAAACCAACCTCTGTGTTTGTGTTTACCGTTCGAAATGGACCAAGGGAAGAGGATATGTGCGCGATATACGACCTAATTTAGTACCCTACTGATAACGATGACGTCACGATAGCTCGTCTACTTGTTACTAGTCACGGACGGTACGTGACACGAGACCAAACTGTAGAGATGAGCAGGATGATAATGGTGTTACTCTACATTACGTTACGCGTTACGCTGCTCCTCGTGACACAACACGCTGGTTTATTTCCTTTCGAATATTTTATTATTCAGTTGATCCGTTCGCTACGGAACGTGATATCGACTAACGTCCAACATATACGCCTCCTTATTCCTGTCTGTTGCGCGATTTGCTTTACCTTCGGCTTACGTATCAGAATTTCAATTTTCTAACAAAAATGTGTCGATCGAGTCGAAGACACGCGAAACGCAAGAAAATGAAAGTAGCTGTGGGGTCGCTTTTAGATCGATCAGCAGCACCAGCAGCAGAAGCAGCAACGAGCGAGCAAAAGCCGCCAAGGAAACGAGGGAGGGGGGATCAGTTGTCTTTCTATCGCTGTCCTTTCATCGGCATCACGAGATTGCGCGATGATGTCATGTATTCGGCCGAGTTTACGCGTGTTTGTAAACAGGCAGAGAGAACGAGAGAAATAGCTCAAAAAGACAAACAAAGAGAGGAAGACGAACGGTGGGAGTAAGCGTGTGAGGATGTAGACGAAAAACGGTGGAAGGGAGGAGAGAGTATAGAGGGAAAGGAGGGGAGGAGACAGAGAGAGAGAGAGAGAGAGAGAGAGAGAGAGAGAGAGAGAGAAGTGCCTTGTGTCAGGCACCTTGCTTGCCCTGTTCCTCGACTGCGCAGCATTTCTTCTCGCTCGTTTCTCGTACGCCTTCGTCGATGGCTCTCTACGCAGCGTCGCTCATCTCGTTTTCTCGTACACGAGCGTGACGTCATGCTGCATAGGAGTAACCGACCGAGGAAAGGAGCCAGAGAAGAAAGGGGAAGCAGTTACGTGGGGATACAGAGAACGAGGGAACGGTCGCGCGCGCACCAGAGAGCTGCAGCGTCGATGGATTTGCTGTTACCTGCACGAAGCGGGTTGCATGCAGAAAATACACGCGCGGTGACATCGTCGTGTGTAGTCGTTGGTTAGTTGCTTTTCCCTCCCGCCCTTCTTCAACGCCGACCTAACCCTCTTGACGGAACGTAACCGGTTTCGCGCCGCGTGCAAACCCTTCCCTGCCCCTCGGCGTCTCCCTACTCTCTTCCCCCCAGTTTCTTTGCTTCCCGTGCGAGAGACCTCTCTTGTTCCTTCCTCTTCTGAACCGTTTCAACCTTCTCCCTCACCGGCTCTCCTTCTTGCTTTCCTTTCTCGCGTTTCATTCTCGCTTCTTCCTGTTTCGAGTATCGTACTCTCAAGAAACCACGAAACGTTACCGGAGCGTTAATGCCGCTGGGCTGCTCTGTCCGCCGCTGCTATTCCCCTTGCTGGTGTATCCCTTTGCATTTTACTAGATTTTCTCTCGCTCTCTTTCGTCACTGGTGCGCGCACATCTCTCGCATGTGTGTACAAACTTCAGTCTCTCGGTGCAAACGACGATGATTTTCTCGATCGTCCAGCGGTACGTGCTATTTACGCCGTAGTTCCTCTCCTTTTCCTTCTTCCCTTCGTCTGTCTGTCTCTCACGCTCGTGGCTACACCGATTCGACCGTGTGGTGCTGCTCTGCCACGCTACGGTTGCTGCCTCGGTCAATATCACATCGTACTCCCGGCCACGCGCAGTGCGCGTTAACGCCACGCACGGCTCCGCGGTTTTGTTTTTAGAATAGGTTAGATCAACCCAGGTCATACACCTGTTTTACATACATATATATACGTATGTACGTGATTGTGATTTATTTTAAAACTTCTTTAAATTATTTAGCTGTTATTGCTGTTAATTTAATGTATAGGTGAATACATACGTCGTTTGAAATTGAAATTTCGCAAAAGATTAAATAGATTAGATAGACAGATCTGCGGAAAAGGTTGAGCTGTTAGTTCCCGCGCATTTTTGGTTCGCGTTGCCCCCGTGAACTCAGCCCGTTCCTTTCGAAGCATGACAATAGTTATTGCAGAAGCGACGGCGGGGCAATGCCACGGAGGAGACGACGGTCTGCAAACGCATATTGCACCGGACGGTTAATGGCGTGATGGCGTGACATCGGCGCAAGGTGGGGCGAAAGGAACGGAACGGAAAGGAACGGAACGGAACGGAACGGAACGGAACGAAACGAAACGGAACGGAACGGAACGGAACGGAACGGAACGGAACGGAACGGAACGGAACGGAACGGAACGGAACGGAACGGAACGGAACGGAACGGAACGGAACGGAACGGAACGGAACGGAACGGAACGGAACGGAACGGAACGGAACGGAACGGAACGGAACGGAACGGAACGGAACGGAACGGAACGGAACGGAACGGAACGGAACGGAACGGAACGGAACGGAACGGAACGGAACGGAACGGAACGGAACGGAACGGAACGGAACGGAACGAAGCGAAGCGAAATGTCGCGTATCCTATGTTGCACTCGCGTGTGTCGCGAATATTACACGCGATCTCACGACTAAATGTTTTAGCGCACGAACACACTCGTACATCACATTCGCCTTTGCTCCTCTAATTCTTAACCTTTTAAACTCTCCTCTCCAACCGTGGTTGATACTGTTACACGTGGCTATTACTTTATGCCGTGCGAGATTAGACGAGTTTATCGTTGCACGACAAAGCCTTGTAAATCTCGTTACGACCGGGGGAAAGGGATGTACATTTCCGCTCAAAAGTGTCAGGACACTTTTAATTTTTAATATTCACTCAATCATGCATTGTTGGTGTACATATTTTATAATACAGCATATCATTATATATTAACAGAGTCTTTATTGTATAAAGTATGTTAGTATATTGTATTTAGTTATATTGTATGTATTACATTTTCATAAATGTATTTTGCATTTTTGCATAATTTTATCGTGTGTATGTATTGCAATATAATACAATATATTAATATATTAACAGAGTTTTTATTTATAAAGTACGTTTATATTTAATTATTTTGTATATTGCATATTATGTATATAATTTTATGCTGTGTAATTTGTATTGTAAATATTATATTTATTTCTACATTTGTTTTTAATTTCTAATTTATATTATATTATTCTAATTTATATTATTATTTATATTATTATTTTCATCATGCAAATATAGTACTTGTCCTCAAAATTTCTGGCCGGGGCGTATGGCTGATACAGTTTCCCCAATAATGCGAGACGCGTTGTGATTCAAAGTCACGTTGATCAACAATTGTACAGATAGATACTCATATAAAAGTACGAAGAAAAAGTCAACGTGTGAAAAATTGAATATTTTTAATTTTAGTAGTAGCAGCCTCGCGTATTACCCGAAAAGAAAACGTCGTCAGCTTGTGAACTTAGCTGGAACGTTGTGTACGCATTGTCTACATATGCGTTCTTTTGTTAGGAACTTCGTGAGAAAGCGTTCTACAATACAATGACATGGTCATATTTCTTGCGGAAAGGAACGAGTTAGCAGCAGGCTGAGTTTTATACTTCTTCGTATTTTACTGATTTGCTACAATTATATTGTGACACAACTCAGATAAGTTTCTCAAGAAAAAAAAATTGATTGAAAGCTGCTTGTAAAAGTTACTTTCTAAATGTGTAATCTTGGAAAAAAGAATGAAATATAGGAAGCAATGATCGAATATTACTTTTATAATTTTTCACTCAATCCTTGAATCTCTTTAATCCTCTTTTCAATAGTTCCTTTCGTACACAGGAATTGAATTTTAGACTGAGTTATGCTAATATTAGACTTACGTTAGAGAATTCAAATGATATTTATTATTAACTGATTACAGTGTAAAGAAACCATTCTTTAGAAATCAATTTTACGTTAGAATCTTCCTGAATAAAAAATCATTTTAGCTCTTCTTACACTTCTTACATTTCAATCGATCTAAACTTTAATATTATCAGTATTGAGAAATCGTCGTTGTTACTTAAATATTCTCTCATCTTCGATTTGATTTTTCCTAGATTAATATTGTTTAAAAAAATAAAAATCTGTTATAAACAAATTATAACTGACAGAAGTCAATATTAAATTTTTAACATATAATTATAATTTAAAATGTATTTATAACATAAAGATCAGTTTTCAGTGAAATTCTTTACTTTGAATCACAGTATAGATGTCAGCAACACAATCCTCAATTACACGTCATTATCTTGTAGGAGATTATAATAATTTAAATCAGATTTTACTTAAGTTCATCTTTCTCATTATATTAATTTCAAAATACTTAACATGTAATTTAATTTTCGTCTTATACCCTGTACGAGTCTGCACTACTCTAAAATGAATTAACCTAACCTATGTAACTCTCGTGACTCACCTACGAGCAAACAATACCAATTGAGGTTAAAAAAAGATCTGCACTCTTCCTCCAGTGCTCAATTCCTTAATTAACCAACTGAATACAAACATAGTGCAAAGTAAGTTTTCAACCACGATTCATGAATCATCGCTCGGCAGTGTGCTACGAAAATAACATTGTATCCATGAATGTGCCCGCGTGCTTTCATGCATGTACGCGTGTGCACGCGTTGAGCGTGGGCACAGCTGTACAAAGAACGATCCGCCATGGAACTCGATCATTTTCTTATTAGCGACGGCGAGGAAACGAACCGACGCGAAATTTCAAAAGTCAACGGGCCGATTATCCGCGGCTGGATCTTCATCAGATAGCCGTTTGTAGGAGAGGAAGAAAGGGAACGAGGGAGAACGTTAGTGCGGTTTGCGCCCTCTTCCCTTTGTTTCGAGACACGCCGCGCCGTTAAAGCCGGCTCACGGAGAAGAAACACCTGACGACGTCAGGCGGAGCGTACCTACCGTGCATACCTGTGGCAGGTGAATCGAGTCAGGTGCCCCAGCAGATGGGTGCTGCCTCTACTCGAGAAAGCGTTATAAAAGCAGCCTATCTCGTAAATGTGGGTTACCAGCTAGAACTAACGCTCGCCGTTAGAGCCAATCCACCCGATTTCGTAGATCAGCTCTGTGATCTGACGTTAATTAACGATAAATGGTAACTGGTGGCTTGCGACGCGTTTACCTCTCCGCCCTTTAAATTTTAAATGACGATAATTGATGTGCAACATAAGTCTGTAAGCGATGTTATTTCTTTAAACCGCGCGGTATCTTTAAGAAAATTTCTCTAGGAATAAAATTGTTTTTATTTTTCTATTCTCTAGGGATGTTTTCTTTTTATTTTTAAGAATTTTAAAAATAACTGACACATTTATTATTAATTATTTTTAAACGGTCAAGGGCAACGAAAACGTATATTTTGTTCCAAAATCAAATGGAAAGAGAGATTGAGAAATTTTTAAATAACTCTACTCGTGAAAATGTGATCTATATACGTATATAACTTTCTTCGAGGTTGTCGTATGAAAAATTCATTTTATTTCTATTCGTATCTCTCCATTATATCTTTTTACTTATGTAAAAGCTAGTATATTTCGATCAATTCCGTTCTACCTGTACCTCTCGTTCTAATATTTGGTGAGAAACGAATATGAATTTTTTAATGAAAAAAATACGAATCGAGCTTCTGCATATTTTCAATTAACACATACAACTCCACAGTATAATTTAATTTCACAAACGAAATGTTCTGATGATTAAATTTTTGGCACAGTTGATTCCCCGTGTTCGTTTATTGGTTTTTATATTTTAAAAATGAAAACTTAAAATAAATGTAAGTGCAACATAAAATGTGAAACATGTAAATAAAAAGAAAATAAATTTTCCCAATTACTATTTCGAACTACTTTCCATGAAAAATATTTCTATTTATAATTGTTTAACTTTTGTGTTGTCTATATTAAATATTATTTAAAAAACAAAAAATAAAAAAATATGTAGAAAGACATTTTATAAAAATTTTAAGTAACAGTAGCTAACTAAAAGTTTTATTATATATATTAAATCCAAAATCGAATTTTTATAAAAAAAATTCATATTGTGCCTTTTAAAATAGTTTTAAAATCGACGTTTAGTATTATTTAACATTTTTAATCACTAAATTCTGAACACTTGTTGCAAATTTTTGAAATCGGCAATTTTATACCTGTATAATAATCTAATACATCTGCATACATTTTACATTAACCACGTATTTTTTACGTAACGTAAAAAAGTTCTGAAATCAATTAGTTTTTCTACTATAATTCGGAAACGATACGAATTTTTGGGACAATCTGACATCTTCCAATCCATTAAAACTTCCTGTTCTAATCTGAACTCGAATAGTTTACATCCCTGAAACTTGCCTCTTCCTTTTTCCATCAGTCTAACCCTAACCTAATATTAGGCTCCATCTTTTTTCATCAACAAATAATAAACGCCAGCTGCTTGAAATCGTAATAATCCTACAAATTCGCGAAGATTTTTCTTCCCAACTTAAAATAAAAATAAAAAATAGAAATACGATTAGTTCGAGATAAAATTGTACAAAACTGATATTGTATTATATGAAGACTACGGGGGGAATTCAACATATTGAAGCGTATATATATATATATATATATATATAAAAAAGTTTTATCAAACAGAAGGTTACCTTTTGCAGCAACCACGTGTCAATACACATCGCAATAGAACATATTTTTCAAAGAAGAAAAGGTCTTTGTATTCATTTCAAAACAAAAGCCACAAAAATCCTCGTATAGATCTCGCTAATCCTTTTATCTACAAAGGTAGACCTATCCTTTTGAAACCGATTGTCAACAATACTTTTTTTAATATGTTTCTGAATGGTGTCGAAAATTTATGAAGTTCTATTATTAATTCGTAGGCTGAGAATCATTTGTAATTGGGGTTTGTACCGATTCCTAACCTATCTCTTGTATCTAAGCATTTTTCGATATAACTGATAATTTCAATAATGTTTCAGCTTAGGTGACTCACCCTATATACGATGTTTGCTGGAGGGATTGAAAAGATTCTGAAAATAACTGTTTCAAACTGTTATGCTATATCGGTCAAACCGATATAGCCATCCTCTCGCATGGAGCTCCAAAGGAAAAGCTGGACATGAAAATAATGCCACTAGTACTGTTGTAAAGTGTAAAAGAAAACACACGACGATCTTGAGAATTGAATAATAATTAAATAAATACATAACCAACAAATAACAAATACGATATATATATATATCGGTTTTGAAGAACCGAAACTGTAACCAACATATGTAACTCAAAATCGAGAATATCTATAATGATGAATGAGTTATAAGAACGACACCGTTTCCAAGAACCGATATCGTGATTGTTCAGGCATGTTCGCATTGCCAAAGAACTATATACGTATTCACAAACTACATATTTTCCAGCTCTTCGCGAACAGCAGTGTGGACGCGGCATAAGATTCGAACGTCCTTCGAGGCGTTCTCGTCAAGCAGACGACTATAATGAGCGGATCTTTTCTTCTTTTCTTCTTTTACTTTTTTATTTTTCCTTCCTTTTCTTCTTCTTTTCATAGACACGTGTCATGCGCGGTACACACGTAACGTGGATCTTCGGGTGTATGCAGTCACGCGCGCAAGAAACTATGTGCAGTCACGTGTGAGAGTGGAATAGCGAAAACGTGATGCGATTATACATTCTTCCTACGTCGTCATTTCTCACTTGGTACGAGCCGAGCCTCGAGCGTAGATATACATACTTATTAACCTAACGTTTTATGGTAATTCTATTAAACACTTTTTTTTCACGCCAGACGTCGCCGGATTTCAGCCGGTTCTACCAACTATGTATGTATGTACGTTACTTGCATCGGATCATGAGATCGATGACGGAAAGGATCGTTCGACTGCAAGTGCAGCAGTTAATGCACACCATGCACTTGAACTATGAGTATTTTTCAATTAATTCAGAGTGTTTTTATTTTGAAACTTGCTTTACGTAAATTGACCTTACGTAACTATAAACAGTTTTTCATTTTAATTCAGTTTTACGAGGTAACTAGTGATCCAAATTATCAAGAACATTAATCTTCTATAATCAGCAGATTGCTGATGTCTACGGGTTTTTCAGGAAATCTTGTTCCAAAATAGATATAGTAGGCAAAATTATAATGTTTAATAGATAAATTAAATTTCTATTTGTCTCACTTCTTTAGGCTATAAAAATATAAAGTTGCATATACATCTGCAGTTTAGCAAATTCCATTTATTTCTTAAGAGAAAAAGATCGTCAGTCGAAAAAGTGTACTATTTACCTCAATATTAAATCAAAAACAATTTTTAGAATCTCTAAATTGAATAGATTGATGCCAAATTTGAAATTTGATCTTGAAAACAATTGTTATTAATAAAATGAATGAAAACTCTTTTAAACTGCTTTTCAAACGAAAAATTTGTTTCCACCATCTCTATCATGTGAAAATCCTTATTATAATACGCTTCTAGACAAGTTTATTGATTTTATAAAATACGTCACGACGAAAGAGCCTTGAGT
Organism: Melipona beecheii; assembly: GCA_032399605.1. NCBI lineage: Eukaryota > Metazoa > Arthropoda > Insecta > Hymenoptera > Apidae > Melipona > Melipona beecheii. The sequence continues at coordinate 3,220,509 of JAUCMO010000504.1, read as the reverse complement.
GTAATCAAATGTTTAAAATAAATTTCCTAAAGGAGCAAATATAGTAATTTAAGCTCTTGCTTGAATAATTTTAGTTAGCAGATATTTTTATCAGCCCCTATGTGCATATTTAATTTTATTTGACCTTTGATTACTTTTCTACGCAATTGTGTTACTCTTTTTATTAAAAAAAAAAAAGAAGATTATATACATATATTAAATATTAAATACATAAATTATAGTATTAATAGTATATTATTTAATAATTTAATAACTTTATTTCAATTATTTATTTAGTACTTCTTAATAAATGTTATTTACTACTTCTTTTTGCGGTTATTTTAATATTATATTCTATACTTTGTTAATAATTCTTACACGCGTAATTAAAGATTAATATAAAAAAAGAATAAAAAAACGCGTTTGTGACAGAAAAAATTGTAAAGTTTGTGTGAAAAGAAATAGTTTAAACAGGGGGAACAAAGTTAAGTTGAAAACGATGCAAGAATTGTTAACAGTATTGAAGTATTTTTAATTAAAATTATTTCAAGATCATGTTATGTAGTTTATGTGTAATATTCGTAATAAAAAAAGGATCGGTTTATTAATAAAAAAAATAAAAATATATAATATTTAAAAAAAGAACTGATCACACAAGTGACTTTCTTGTACCTTGAAATTTCAATATTTAATTCTTTTTAATTTCATATTTTGTAATATTTCTCTTATTTCTTTTATTTTGATTTTTGTAATATTTCTCTTATTTCTTTTATTTTGATTTTTCAACAGATAACGATATTCTTTCATATTATACTGTTTATTTTATACTTATACTATATTAAGATCTTTCGTTAATAAATTATTGTTCTTTATTATTAAATTAAGAAAACATTTCTATCAAAAGATATTTTAGGTATGTGCGTTGATAATATTTATAATGAATTTATGTGTACAATACTATGATATTTATTCTAATATTGTATATTTTTGCAAGTATTAAATAAATGATAAAACAATATTAATTTATTATTTAATTTCCATTATGCTAGCATAATTATAAGGAAGTGTTGTTAAATTTATAAATTATTAAAAAATAAAATACTCTTGTTAGTAAATTTTTTACAGATTAAAAATTTTTTATAATGCAACATTGGGAAACCATTCCTTAATTATATACTAATTATTAGTAACAATATTTACTCGGAAATATTTCTTTAATCTTAAAATTTTAGTGTTTTTTTTAGATTCATAATATTTCGCCCATAATTTCTTCTATAGAAGAATTGAAAGATAAATTCAACACTATTATTGAAAACAAGTTAATTAATTTAATTTACACTGGTCGAACGATTAGATTTTAGTAGATTATCAGATCTTTTTCTATTACAATTATTTAAAACACGCAAACTTTGGCAATTATTTTTTAATTGGAATTTTTACTGATTTTTAATTTTTCAATTTAACTTTTATTGTGGAATTTCAGTGCCAGTTTTTTTAAAGATTTAAATTAATTTTCATTAACTAATTTAATAGCATAACATATATTATGCATTAAGTAACCAAATATATATTTAGAAGATTTGAATGATTTTCCATTAAATGTGTAAATAAAAACCTGCGTTTTTTTATTATAATCTAACTTTTTTCTTACATTTTATTTCACTAATATAAGTTCTATATACCTGCAGTTGTAAAACCTGATTTATGAGCCCATGTTCATAAAAAATGTATTCGATCGATCTGAAAATTTCGATGATAGGTAATATACATGCATGCATACACGAAATGACAACGTGTCAAAAGCAACAGCTGCGAGAGCGTTCGATTAGACATATGAAAAAAAAAGGAAAACAGCAAACAAGATCCTATCATTTCAAATCACAGCTGCCTCCAGTCACCGGCCGCTGCCAAGTATTTCTGCTGTGCATGTATCTTGCGCGATTTCTAAAAAAAATCGATTCGTTATAAATGCCTTTTGACAAATTATGATCTCTCTATTAGTGTTGTTAATGTCAAACAACATACACATGTTATCGTTTAATTATCACATGATTGATGACCATTTTTCAATACCTACATATATAGTAACATTTGTCACTAAACTGCGAATTTTTATGCAAATTTGTACTTTTAAGAATGTTTAATATTATATTTAGAAAAACAAATTCTATATTGTATATATGTGCTTCCTAAATTTAGATTTTCAATTTAATTTCTGTACGTTTAATGATTCTACATATATAATAGAATGAAGTTCTTTTTATTTTGTATATGTTCTTGTAATTAAATAATATTGAATGATATACGTATAACAATATTCGATACTTTCAAGGTACTTTTTTCAAATGAGATCATACAGTATTCTGATTGTATTAATAATTGATAGGTTATTAATAATTTAATGTCACAATAACGAAGTTCCTTAACATAGAATATACATAATTTTCAATAAATTTCTTTAATACAGTTTTTATTGTTGTAAATTTCTTTAATACAGTTGTTCAATAAATTTCTTTAATACAGTTTAGAACAAAATTTAATGGATACCAAACATTTCATGATATGATATTATATATTCATATTGTGATATACATTAAATTTTAATAAACGCGGATTGTTCAAAAATATTTTCTGAATCGTCTACGCTAACAAAACAACGACGCTAATAATAACACGTCAACGAATTACCCTGTAATTTTCTCCCTTGGCGAAATGCGCGCGAAAACTCGTTCCGTTCGAAAGAGAAAATAACTGTGACGCGATAGTTTCTCCGTTTTCAGCGGCATCGCGCGTGAGCTAGGTTGTTATTATAAGGGAGGAAAAGTTATTCATATAACGTGCATCATTTCGCGTGCATTTCGCTCTGCCGTAATGACGGAAAGACAGTGTATCGCGAGGGTGACAGGCCAATGAATGGGTCGCTAGTGTCGCACAAAAATGCAACTTTTTCCTCTGGTAGATAAATATTTGTCACCTCGAGGCACTGAAATTATCGTTCATCCTCATATACGTCCGGAAACGTACACACTGTACACTGACAGTCAAAAGTTTGCGAACGAACTGCTTGAAACACGATAAAATAGTCTCCGTTTAAGTGTCTACACTTTCGTCATTCAAGCATCCCTATTCCCACCAATTCTTGAATTCCCCTACTCTACTTTACTATGGGACTGCGTGAAACAAGCATATATTGGTGTCTGTCAGTGGGGACGCTTAAGTGGGGATTACTTAGTAATTTGACGTTTCTATTTGTTTTATATTTTATATAATCATATTAGGGAGAGATGTGTGACATATCACGTGTCATTTAGATTATTGTCAATTGTTTTTTTATCACTGAATACTAAAGAAATTTTAAAAGTAGTCTACATGATAAAAGTAGTCTACGTGACATTACAGTAGTTCACGAATACTTATTGTACCGACTTTTATCCTCACATTGTGCATGTATATTTCGAAATTTCATTTACATCGCAATTAATGAAATCTGAAAATAAAAGATATTGGGATATTAAGAAACAAGGTATATATTTAACAAAAAAAACTAATAATGCATAGTATAAATAAAATGGTGCCATTAAATATTCAGGCTTTGATATAATAGATTTGATATAATGTTGATATAATAGATTCTGACTGTTTAAATACTTTTCAATATAGAGAGTCTATCTATATAATTTATATATACATTATATACTTTTATTAAATATCTTGCAACTTCTCTATGTATTTTCAGATATATTTCAATCTTGATCAATATAATTATGGTAGTTGGATTTTATCACGGTGTTAATGAAGTTTCAAACCGTTTTATAATAATAACAGAGATAATGTAAAAAATTCCTACATGTATATGAGAGACTTCTAAATAATTAATTTCCTTACATTGTTTAGAACTTGAGGTATAAAATGAACATTTAAGACCATCATAGTACATAATTATAGTTATATAGAGATTATAATTGTATAGTTATCTTACTTATATAAAGAAAAATTGCTCAATAAGTTCCAGTCAACGAAATTAATTGCACTTAATTAATTTCTATTATGTGCCGGATCTAATATCAAACATATAAAACTAGCTGAGAATAAATTAATGAGAAATATAAGAAATTATACTTTATTTACAGTAAGCAAGATACCTACAATTTTTTAGAAATTCTCACTCCACGTTAGTAGTTACTTGCATGTACACATTTATAATTTAATTAAATACCACCAACAATACTATCTTTTCTCATTCTTTTCTTTTAACACTTAAATTTTTAAATATCTTTTCGTGCATCGTACAAGTTAATATTTTATTATTGATTATTATTGATTATTTTATTATCGATCAAATTATCTGTAAAATGCTTTAATACGTACTAAACATTGAATACAACATAAAATATTCGATTAATAACATTCAAATTATAAAATGCGAAAAAATCTATCTGACTGAAAACTTCTATGCATCACTGTATATATGTATAATATTTGAAATGAAGCATCTCCATACAAATGGCCGTGTGTGTGTGTGTGTGTGTGTGTGTGTGTGTGTAGGTACACACATTTATTTTCCGCATCTAAAAGAGGTAAAAGGAGAAAAGAAAACGTAACGTTATGTCAAAGTTTGAAACATTCGTAAAATTTTTGTAGCAAAAGTAACAAGAGAAAGAGAATGACGAAGAGGAACGATCCAGAAATTTGCCATCGTTACATGTACATCTTGTAATAATGATATTCGTTTTTTTTTTCACACCGATAGTCAACGCGACGCGTACAAGGGAATTATATTTCTAGTTGTAGGAAATTTTCAAAGCTTATCTACGATTTACGTTTGTGCCAATAATATACGTTTATTGACTCGTGCGGCTTGTACGTTTATGTATAGCCGATGTTACAGATTATTGCACGTCAAAGCAATAGGCTGGCAAAGACCGTAGAGGTTGTTCAACTGCTAATGTTCAATCGTTAATAAATTCCGCTTGTTTCTCCTGCTATATATATGGTGGCTTTGTGATTATAGTTTGTGAAAGTGAGTAGAACAGAGATTCGCAACCCTGGTGGGCTGAATTTTACTGTCTTGCAAGAGGGAATACGCAGCTCTGTCGTACTATAATGCCTGCTACTACTCGATCGAGAATATGCATGCACACGCAGAAGAAAGAAAAGAAAAAAAACAATCGCGAGTTTCTCATGAACTGTGACCTTCGGTAGAATTAAATGAATTTAAATAAATTGGTTATACATAAAGTATAATGCTGTTGAATTTTTGTTTGACATTTAAATTTAATAACATAGAAGGCTCTTTGTTTTTTTATTGTTAGAGGGGACGGGAGAGATGATAAAAAGTGGGGTAAAAGAAGTTGGGAACTGCTGAACTAGAGAGTAATTTTACATGCAACAATACTAGTGCATAAGTATTTGGACAGTTTTTAATTGCTGGAAATATATAAAATACAATTCGAACAAGAATCTTTTTAATTTAATTGAATTGCGACAAAAGTCTACGATACATACATCTATCAAACGTGTGAAAAATTTTAAAATTTCATCGATAATTTTTGTACTTTCATTGAAGAGACGACCGCTATAACTGTATTAGCATTTTGAATGAATTTCAGAATGTACATGGAAATTATATAACATTTATGGCAAACATACGTTTGACACGTATCATCAAAGTATATTTGTACGGGCAATTATTGATTATATCAGTAAGTGACAATATTTGGTGAACTATCTTTAGAACTAAAATTCTACGTTCTAAAGATAAATCGGCCGATGTTAAATAATAATTTTTTTATTAAGTACACTTCTCATCAAGGACGAACGTATTTTAAATGCATTCCGTATTTAATCTGAAAACATTTTTATTTGAATTTTTTTCTACCTCTGTCGGAAATATTGAGTTTTTTAACGTTTATTGGAATTTTTCCAAAATGAAAAAAACGAAAAAATGAAGAGATCCGTAAAGGTACAGATTCTTTTGTTAAAGTTCAATTTTATTAAAAATGCAACATTTAATTATTTTAACGGAAAGTGATCGAAGAAGAGAAAAGAATAATTAATATTCTTATAGTTACTAAATACTACATGCTGAATTTTACACAATTTCTTCTTTTTTTTATAAGGTAGTAAATAATTCACGTGAATAAGTCTAATTTTTTAAAAATTTCATTTTTCATTAATTACAGCAAGAGTAGCTTTCAGCAAAGTAAAAAAAAAAAAAAAAAAAAGAAAAAGAAAAAGAAAATTAAAAAAAAATGGTGTGAGCGATATATTAACGATAAAATTGTAAGAATTAATAAATTACTAGAAATCAAAAGCGAGCGGAATGACGAAATGTTTCAAGGTCGTATCATTTTCTGTAACAAGCACGTGTTACATTCAACTAGATATTCGTATCTAGACATTAATATTTCTCTTATCTACATTTATGCGTATCAAAAAAAAAAAAAAAAAAATGAAATAACGACTTAAACAATTGGCTAACTTTACTTTTGAAAGTCTTACTTTCAATTTAATTCTTTCGTTCTTGACAATAACCAGATAATAATCTCTCATAATGTTATAAACACTTTCATTTTCTGAAATGTTTTGAAATATTGATTACTCCTATTAGGAGAGACACGTAATAATTTAAATAATCTTAAATATTATGGATCGATCATTTTACGAATTATTACCAATTTGTGGATTTTTATATATTTTCCGATTATCTCATAAGATGATGACATTTTAAAAAAATTCTTGTTTGTTTCTCTGAATTATCTTCGATGACTACCTTTATTCATTTAATCTTGTACGTATATATCGCATAATCCATTCATGCATTTGTTTACTTTTCATTCACTTCAATTTTCAACATCAATAATACAATCAAATGATTGTATTATTTATAAAACAGTATTAATCGTTATTTTATTACACGATAATTTATATGAGCAAATAAATATCTGACTCGTTTTTTTATACTTAGAGCTATGCAATATGTAATCGTAACAATATTATGAAGTTAAGTCAATACATAATTTCTTATGTTCCCTCAGTATTTGTTAAACAACGTATATGTGTAACAATACACATACTATATAAAATAGTTTATACTATTTACTACAGAATATTTTTGGATAATTATGGATTTATATATATTTATATTTCCTATCAAATTTTTGGATTTATATATATTGGAATATATATTATATACTTATTGTATTAAAATTATGAATATGTTTGTATTCATTATACTTCTGGATATGTTTTGAGTATTAGAGTATTCGAATAATAGGGAGTTTACTATCATTCGAAAGCATTTCTAAGAGATCGTCAATAAAGAATTTTTAAGATTAGATAAAGTATTTGAAAAATTGATTTTTAAGAAAGCACGACAGCTTTCAAATAGCGGAAATTGCGAGGTTTAACGTAATAAATTTAATAAACGATCGAACGTCATTGGGCATGCTGGAACCTATCGCGAAACGCCAGCAACTAACGCGGCAAAATAATATTTGGAGCGGAACGGAAATATTCCATCTAATTTTGGGTCTTTTCTCAAAACATCGACACATTTCCCAAAACGTTTTTACCGAAACGAAAACAGATAGAGAATGATCAAAGATTAGGTTTAAATTAAACTTTGGCTAGATTGACATGATACAATAATTTTAATGAAATGAGTTTTACATTCAGCTAATATGATAAAATTAATTTGAAGGTATAATTAATACACATACATGCACTTTCGCTCGACAACTCTTTGATGCATCTTTTGTTTTTTAAATGAACCCAATTTTACTTTCATGCATTTTTTTGACATACGAATCTTGTTCACAGATCATAATATGTATATACTATAAATGTAATACTATATATATTTCTATATATAGTATGATAATGACATAATAAAAATATAATGTAATATAATAATAATATATATTATATTATTATATATTATATATTATTATATTGTATATTATACTACATTATATTATATTGTTATTATACATAATTATACTATATACATGCATCGGTAATTCCAAATAATTCATAATTATTAAAATCCGCATAGAAGAGTGAAGAAAATTTCTTAAAAGATCGAAGACTTGAAAAGTTCTAGAAATTTAGTATAATGATAACATTACTCCGTCTGAAACTTTCAATATCATAAATGTAACATGCTTCGATAACACTCCTCAATATCGTAAGTATAACGTATACTTATCTTTGGTATATAATTAAAAAATAAAATATCCATGAAACGTTGAGAATAATACAGAAAATATTTAAAATTATTTTTGTGCTAGACTGTTTTCGCGTAATTTTCCATTCAAGCCGCATTTATGATATTTCTTTCAACGAAAGTTTCCACAAAAAGTTCGAGAAAATATGTTAAACTAGAAAATACTTAGTTTATTCTTAAATAACTACTTGAGCCAAGAACTAACAAGTGTCATCTATGTACATACGTCTAATAATAATCTGCGATAATAAAATATAAAATAAATATAAATAAATTTCATTAGTCTTATTTGTACACAATTCAAATTTGACATATATTTTATTACACATACATGTAATATAATGTAATATAAAATTATAATATTAATTGTAATATAAAACAATATAAAACTGTAGTACATAAATATACCTATACAAAAAACTGAATTATATATGAATTCATTTAATTTTTTAAAATAACGTGGCACAAATTCTTTCATAAAAGAAAGAACTGTTTTAATTATTTAATGAATTTTTATAAATTATTGTAGAAGAGAAAAATATTTGCATGCATCTTTATTTTTCAGTAATGTAAAAATTATGATTGTAAAGATTGTATGTATTAAAACCATTGCAATATACATGTAATAAAAAGTATAAATAATAAATAAAATGCATGTTTTATCTTATCCTATTTTATGTTAGCATTTATGGTAGCATTTTTTGTTATAAATGCATAATAGCATATTTTCTGTTTTTTTGAAATTAAAATAACTGTTAATTATTGAAATTAAAATAACTGAAATTATTTAAATAATTCTCTTCTAAAAACTTGCGACACATCATTTCAAATACTTTAAGGATATTAAAATCCTAATTAAAATGTTAAAATTCCGAAAATTTTATCCGAAACAACAAATGCTATTACGATAATAATTAATTCAATTTTATACCTTAATAATTACCCAAATTGATGCACGACTAAGCTCATTAATCAATGTATTAATGTAACTGTCAGGAAACTTTCTATAATTTTAAAATATGTATATATAGATTTAATATTCGTGAACGATTCAAGACACAACTCCGGAAGCATTCCTATGACGTCAGCAGGTTCCTCATCGAATGTCGTAAATTCATTTTTAAATCGATTGGATACCGATTCACTCGTGTTCAATATGGAAACTACGATATCATAATCATCGACAAATTCTAATCTTGCTATTCTCTTCATTTATTTCCCATGATTATAAATGGAAATTAGGTTAGGTTGTTTAAATGGATTTATTTAGGTTGAGTAAGTCGTAATACGAAAGAATAAATTATCTCTCGACGACGTATCCCTGTATCGTCGAAAATAGTCATTGAAAAAATATCGAAAGCAGGGTCGAAAAGTAAATACTGACCACACCTGCGTTACGCTTGACAAACAGTTAAGGATTCACTTATGCACATCTCAAAATTCAAGACACAAATGAACATTGAAAACTTTAGTATCAAAGTACACTTTTTATATTATTATGCTATATTATCAGCATAACTCGAAGGATGTTTATGTAATATACTATCTTGTTTTTTCAAATTCATATATGAAATAAGAACTGAAACTTGTTCTATCGATACGTACTTTTTTATCAAAATTATTACACGTAGCAAATTTTTACAATATTATATCAGTTTTATACCAACTACAGATCACCTTAAATATCCTTTACAATATAATTCTATTTTACTGTAAAGAAACTGTAGTAGATAACTGTGTAAAATATCAAATTTTTCAAACTTGAGCAGCAACTCTTAATGTATGTAATTTTGGTACATGAACTTTCTCTGTTAAGTCTTAATATCTAGAACCACACCCTGAAATCAAAATAGTCAAAATAAAGATATAGTAGTATAATCTATCGCAATGTAATTTTTATCTCGTGTTACATAGACCTGAGAGGAACAGCAAGATTAAATATGTATACCATAAAAACATCGATGTTCGTACGTGTGTCGATTCATGCGAGGAGCGCTTGGATCGCGCAGGTGCGATTTGTAAGTAACTGCGCCGCGATTACGAATCACCGATGGAAAAGCAGAAAGTGTCGCGAATGTGCAACACGTAAACGAAACTTTTGTATCGATCGCGACTAGAAAGTCACGTTGCCTTCGCGTGTCGATACCGATATAAGTACCCCTTCATACCTCGCGTCTTGTGGACCGATCGTTGTGTCGTAGTTAGCGAGATAAGCGATTTATCGCCGTGTATTGCGATACAGACTGTACGCTGTGCGCGCATGCGCAACCATTCCGCCAGAAAGAAAGCCGTAGCCGTGGGCATGTATTCCTTCGTCCCCCCCGGCACCGTTACGAGCACGTGACGTCGCGATCTCGTCTAGTTCGGTCGTGCGATGATAAGTTGATACACGTGTACGTCGTCGCCGTGCATCATTCATTTTTATTCTCAACGCTTCTTTTTCTTCTTTTTTTCTCCCTCTTTAATACTTCTGCACGAAGAAAATTTTATACATTCTGATGTATGAAACATTTTATACATTTTAATGTAGCGTACCACGTGCTATTTTAAATTTTGTAAAATATACTCGATGTGTCACTCAAAAGTCATGTAATATTCGAAATTGTCGCTAGAATTTTATTTTCACGTCCCCTCTTTACTATTAAAACAATGAAAACGTATTCTTACGTGTTTCGACAGTAGCGTGTTAAGCCGTGTACGCATTAATAAATATGCTTTATCAGTAAACAGTTCACGAACATGAATATATTTGCAAACGATCATTTCGTATGTAACGAAATGACAAATACATGATGAAATGTTCGTCAACTATTCATGAATAGTGAGAATACATTTTTATTTGGGCTATGGCTGCATAGGTGTTGCAACTGTCATTTTGTTCACAATTTATTAGAACATGCATACATTGCAACCACAATTAAACTCACGAAAAATTCTTGAAACTTATAAGAATATTTTGTCCATATATATCATACATACAATATTATATGTAGATACATAAAATATTTTTATGTTATATATATACATATATGTATGTAACCTTGATGTAAAGTTTTCAAAAAATAAGCAATAAATTACTCTAGCAAACTGCTAGAAAATACCATATGCAAAGAAAATATATACAAAGTGAACTTAAATCTAAACCTAACCTAAACATGTATCTTTTGAACGATTGAATTGTCAAAATTAAGATTTTGCATTTGAGATTTTTTTACACTCACCAACTTTCATTTCAATCAGCCATTGGGATCGTTCTGGTGTGAAAGCGGTATTAATTACTTCTTTTTCCTCATTCGCGCTCATTTCTCGATATATTCAGGCTGTTTTCAAATACACGCACACAAGCCGCCTCTGGCGTTATTCACTTGCAATTACTCGTTCAAGTCTCAAACCGTTACAGAATTATACGCAGTAACGGGATTCGATTCACTGGAGTAAGACTTGTTTAATTTCCCTCTTGAATAAAGCCTGTGAATCTGGGCCATCAGGCGGCAAGCATCTTTCCAATGCGTCAACGATGCCACTACGTCCCCGCTTGAATATTCGATATTTTTTGAGATTAGTGAGCCAGCCGGATGTTTCATCAGTTCAATTGAATATGTAATACTAGGGATTATTTGATTGAAGTTAGGTCACGTGTTTCATCACGTGTTATGTCGCCTGTTGTATGTTAATTAATCTTGATTTTGAGATCAATTTAATTTAATCGAATGATTTTAACTGATTAATTTTTTAAAAAAAGAAATAAAAAATATTATAAGTTCTACAATTTTAGCTACAAATGGATAATTATGGTTTTTAACGTCTCGATTATATTTGTCATTGTAAGTCTGCACTGATTTTAGTCTCGCGATTTAAAAGAATTTAAAAGGTTAAGAGCTTCATTTTTGTTTTATTCAAATAAAATTCAAATAAATTTCTTATGAAAATAAAGGAAATTTTCGAAGTAATGTTTGATATTTTTTTAATCGTAATACATGTGAATTTAGTATCTCTTATATAGCGTAATTTGCGGAATTTACCATTTGCGTAACAATTTTAAGTTAACGAATACTGGTTAATTAATTATTAATCCTTTCATGTTTAATGATGCGTGTACATAACATTATACTTTAAATGATTAATTAAACAACAAATATCCCCCGCATTACACAAGATATATATAAGAATGTATATTTTTTTCCTTTTATATTATTTGGATTTATTTTACGATGAAATTTATTTTATTTGTAACAAACAAATTATATTAATAAAAAAATTACATGAAATTATACTTTTCCATAAAATTCCTTGACTAAAAATAACACGTAAATTCTCTTATAATCTACCTGTCTTATGTAATAGATACCAGTACGAATAATTTATTATCTACAAGTATGATCTATTATGCGCTCTAAAATGGTGCAAAAATAACTAACAGAATATTTCGAGACTATATCCACGTTGCTAAAACACCAATTTACGGTGTATGTGGAATAGTGTATCGTCATCTTTTTCACTATAAATGTTGAGGAAATAAATGGGAAATGTTATAATAAACGCTCTAATAATGTTTAGAAACCGTGACAAACACTATCAACAAGTGAATTTTTTCAACGTTGAAATTACGAGAATGTCTTGGACAGCACGTGGTAAAACCCAAACTAATAGTGGTGACAATATTATTATATAATTTATAAATTGAAATTATGGTAAAAGTAATATCAATTAAAATTAAGAAGCTGAATAATAAAAAAAATCATATAAAATAAATAAAAAAATTATTGCATATTAGAAACTATATATTTCATTTGAATATATAGTAGTAAGAATCTAATAGTAATAAATCTTATTAAAGAACTTTTATTTAAAATTTAGCTGCTGTAATTGTAAAGACTCAATAAACAATTTAAACGACCAAAATTTGTCTGATTTGACTAACGTAGAAAAACCAATGTACAAATTCGAAAGGATATAACGAGTTAATTTAACTTGTTGATCGAATAATTTCTATCTTTTTACCTATATTTGTTATAAATTGAAATATAAATGACGTTAAAAGCAGCTTCAGTTATATATAAATAAATGATTTACAATAAATATAAATTGACACAAATATAAAATTTAATTCATTCAATTAATGATTAATCTAATTTAATTTAGATTTAATTCATTTAAATTATGCAATTGATAAATAATCAATACATATCTATTATAGACATTTATATTCATAAATGTTTATATTTATATTTATAAAATTGACCATCTCGTTACTTATGTATTTCTAATTCTGTTTTCGTTCAAATGTTGAGGTTTTACGTCATATCGTGAAATAATACCTAGCGAATAGCGTGTAGAAAATTTTTCTCTATTCAAAAGGTTAAACTCTGTTTCCAAAACTTCGATTTAAACCTTTCACAAAACCACTCTATTCACGCAAACTGACTGACATAAACCGCAAATCCTTCGATTCGTCATATTCTCTTTTAACATCACCAAAAACGTTATCGCCGCAAACCCGCAAAAATATGAACATTTTTTTTGGTTAGACAGATTCTTTTATCTATACTTGAGCATATTAATTTGTTTTTCAATTCTCAATTGATACGATTCGATCATGGATCACAACAATTTAGATTTGATTTCAAATTATTTATTTCCAGTTACTTAAATTCCAATTACTAATTCATTTCATTTTCATTTCATTTTTATTTTAACTCTTTAAATTTAATTTAAATTTACCTAATTCTCATTTCAATTTCTTTAACTTAATTTAATTTCCAATTTAATTTCTTTTATTTTTCTAAGTATTTTTCCACATCGATTTTTATTATATGTTCTTATAGTTCTAAATTCTTTCTTAAGCATATTTATATTTTGTAGATAAAGCTTCGAGAAAATTCTAAAATGTTTATCAATATTTTTACTACAATCAAACTCTAATACACAGTACGAACAAAATTTTACACCGCAGCCAATTAAACGAACTGTCCATTTAATTCATTCATCCGAACGATGAGTTATTGTGTAAACAAGAACCTCAATTATACCGCTTGTCTCCCAATAAAATCTGAAATTTTATTCAATGAAATTAGAACACAAAAAAAAGAGAAGAAAAGATGCAAGGTATATAAATTTTCAACGACCCAGTTTGCTTACGCTTTAAATTTCTCCCCTCCTCTCCCACTTTTTCTTTCCTTCCTTCCTCGCGAAAGAGCTTGCAAATTTCAGCGTATGTAATGCAATACATCGGCACGCTATTATATTACCGACAAAAGCCTTGAAGACGTAAGGTTTTATTCACCCCTTTCGGGAGAGAAACATTCTCGGATGGAATCGATGTCGATTGGTCGCGTAGCGAAGGAACGCCGCGTACGTGGTGCGGTGAGTTCCGTAATTGTAGAATATTTTGCAATTCGTGGATTGGAAGGCGCCTTTCTCGAAAGAGCGTCGCTGGCAATGCCGGTCACGTAGGCCCGTAGTTCCGAGGGTGCCCTGAGCACGGCACAGAATACTAGAATACTAGCGGCGAGAATGCACGGCGAATACCTGCAACGCGAGTAACTGCTCGTCCGCGAACCCAACGAACGAACGAACGAACGAACGAACGAACGAACGAACGAACGAACGAGCAAGCAAGCGAGAAAGCGAGCAAGCGAATCGTACATGCTCCTCACGCTTCGACGCGCCACCGTATGTACCATATGTATGTATAGACGTATGTATGTATCTATCTATCCGTTTAAACGAGCCTATGTGCCCCTTACGTAGTCGGCATAATTTTAGCTTTTTATCGTCGCGACGGAAGTTAGCGAAAAATTACGAGGGGGGGAGGGGCAAAGGCGCGCGAACCCGTGATAAGCAATTTCGTCATTTTTCGCGGCCATCCGGGACGCGTCCGCTTCCGTCCATCGATATAGGTAAGTATACCGTCTTCGTTGCTCGTTTCTATATTTTCCCAAGAACTTTTTTTTTAAACATCTTCGAGGTTTCTAATTTTCTTTTTCTTTCTTCTTCATTCGTTTAATTAATCCCCAACGATTTTGGAAGAAATAAAAAGTTTGTCACGATCAAGCGATATTTATTAATACCCAGTGACTTTGCGAATAGTAATTTTTAATTGCTAATAATTTTTATTAATATTATTATTGTTTGTTAATAATTCTTGCGTAATAAACGATAAATTGAAAAGCAAATACGTTTGAACAATGAGCAAGCTTCGATGAGTTTATAAAAAATGTATAGATATACATGTACGATATATATGTTTAACCCTGAAGTATTGTAGACTATGCAACAAGGTTTTATAGACCGTTAATATTTATTACTTAGCATTATGTGCTAATAATGAGGAAATTATACATTAAGCATGATTAAATAACAATTGAAAAATATAAGAATGCAGAGAAAAAAATAAGGATAGATGAAAATCTCACGGGCGGTTAATTGTTTGCATTATGAAACTAAATAATAAAATGTGTACGTAATATGAAGATGTAACTTATTCGTTACATATACAAAAGTTATTGTTGTGTTATTATATATATATATATATATATATATATATACACATAACTTTTTATAAAATGCTGCAAGTGTATCATAAATTGTTCATAAATTGTTTACAATCTTTTACAGTCTTTCAATTACTTTGAGTAGTGTATTTGTTGTCTTAATTGCAATTCACGAAATGTAAGTTTTCAATATCCACAGACAGGACATTTAATTGAAAACATCACGAAATATCGGTAACTTTAATTAAAAGGTTTTTATTATTCGGCTTGTACACGTGTGAATCTCTCGCAAAGGGATTTCGATTTTCAGTCGAACGGACCATTACCTCGCCCACGTCGCAAACGATCGCCTAAAGTCTCGTGATCGAGTAAAACCGGTTTGAATGTATCAGTGCCGTAACAGCTTTCCGGCGAATCCTGGGATTAACAAAGATTCGTGAAAACACGACATCCGTTGTCTGTTTCACTCGTGTAAAGCAAGAAAAAGTTGTACTTGCGAATGAAAGTTGAAGAAAAAAGAAAAGAAAACAGTTTTACGTCGTGAACTATCAGATCTTTAGTATCATTTGTAATTACTAACCTCTTCATATTATTTAATTATTATTATTGAATACTATAATATGTACATATATACTGTACATATATACTGTACATATATATATAATTTATTTATATAATAATTTATCGAGGAAATAACAGTTTTTAATAACCAGAATTATGAAATAATGAAACTAAAATTTGCTTAAATACAATTACCTGTGATATTTCAAGGAAGTAACACGTTTAAATTATTTATTAATAATATCTTTGATTTCTTCCAAAGTTTTTATTATTAATTTTAATATTTTTTATTTTAGTTTAAAAATGCAACTCTTTCTATATATTTATCTCGTTTCTCAAAAAGCAGATAATTCAGGTTTCCATGGAAGGCAATCTTTACCAACTAATTTCTACGAATCACATTTTTGTTTTGTTACGAAAATCAATCCATCTAAAATGATTCGCTACCAAGAAGTTATTCATCAACGAAAGAAATTATTCTGTCACTCATCTATAATACTTCTAGTTATTATCACCCATAAACTTAAAATCTTAAAAAAATCTGTATATTTTTAAACTGTCACATTTTTAGTGACTTAATGCAAATTTAAAGTGCGAAAGAAGATACATACTTATTGGCATTCAAAGCAATAAAGGGGGAAAAATGAAAAGAGGGGCATCTAACCCGATCAAACGTAAACTCCTTGAAGCATCGTTTAAATCGCCTTTACAATTCCGCCCAGTACGAATAGAAAACGAAAGTGATGATGTAAGAAAGCGAGAATCGACGCGGCCGTGGCTAAAAGTCCGCTCGACGTAATATCCCGGTTTTTTTACGCTTTTTTCGAGCTGGTCGGAGTTTCATTAAGGAAACAGATCCTTGACGATCGAGCGTCTAACGCTGGAGAACTAACATTCCGTTCGCTCGTCTCGTGGCTCCCCGGTGTTCCTCGTGAAAACGAGGGGGGGAAAAAACATCGCCTCTTATCCCCGGCATATCACGATCCCAACCCCCCCTGTAGAATAGCTAAAGTATATCTCGATATATATACGCGAGCGACCTCTGGTTCCTTACTTTACAGACATTTTACGGAAACTATGGGGTTCTCGTACGGGCCGACTGTGACTTTTGAATATCGAGAATGCGCAGCTTCGTTCTACGTGGACGCATTCGCAGCCTCCCAACACGCAAGCTGAATTCCGAATCGCGCAATTCCAGACCGATTTCTTATAATTGACAATAGCCCAACGAATCTCTCCTTCGATTCGCATCAATGACTCACGGTCTTTGTCCAACACGGTTTGATGGATAATGGTTTCAGATGATTTGGGGATTTATGAATTTAATTTAGGTTAGATTTAAGATGTATCGTTAATTATTGTAACAGATAAGAAACTTCGCCTTCCGAAGATTTGAGTAATTAAAAATTTGCTTGGTTGCAATAATTAAAAATTTTTGACTAAATTGATGTACGTATTCCTACTTGATGAGAAAGGGAGAGTGCTCTTTGTAAACGTGCTAATAATTTTGGCGTGTCATATATCATAAATTAATTTTATTGAATTAAAGAGATTTTAATTAAATACTCTTTCATGTTCAATATATTTTGATTCATACATACAGTATATTACATATAAATAATGACTAAATCAATATTTTGAAATTTTTTTAAAAATTGAAAATCTTGATAATATTTCAAGATTTTTGTGCAATCACAAGAAATTTAATAAATAAAAAAAATCTTGCCTCCTGTGAGGTTTGAACTCACGACCCCTGGTTTACGAGACCAGTGCTCTGCCACTGAGCTAAAGAGGCTGATGTTTTTCTGTCTTCTTACAAACCATATTAAGCATATATTTCCTTTACATTAGCGTTACACTTTGCATTAGAATAATACAATTGTAAATACATTAAAAAAATCAATATTAAAAACATTCTTATTTGAAGAGACCTCCTAATAACAAATCTGATACTATTATGACAGTTTATAATATTTGGTTTCTTAATTCTATTACATATTAAAAATTATATATATAAATTTTCATGTATATATTATATTTATATATATTTTTTTATTTGTTTCTACGAAACAATCATTGATTGACCTTAATAAAAAAAATAAGAAATAAATTAGTTTCTCAAATTCCTCCATTTCTTGTTTTAGAGATAAAGTATTAATTTAAATTTAAAAAAAAAAACTGTGATCAAATAATTAAAATTGCAAAACAGTAATATTGCATTTAATCTCATATTAATGCTATTAATAAATCTATTATTAATGAAACTTTCTTGTTTCTCATATGTTTGTTAAATTTATCATTTTCAATGAGGCAAATATCTAGATGTTTAGATGTTCTATGTTTACCTATCTGTGTATCGTATTGTGAGTACACGATTTAAATATCGCTAGAGTGATGATATGTATAACAATTTACATAACAGCATTTATAGTTGCACATCGTAATGGTATTAACTTAAGAGTACACATTCGTTACCGAAATCGCGAGAATATACGCTTTGGAAATAACAGTTTGGTGGCTGTGTAACGTGCGATTAAAAGTCATCGGCACTGCTTCTGCCGAGATTAACGTAGCTCTTGAACAAAAATAACCTGTATATTGCGCCTCGTGATAACGGAATCAGTGAAATTACATTCGTCTCGATTACGTTGCACGAGTTTGTTTGTTCATCGATTGATAACTATTTCGTACGTTGTGTTCAATTTCATTTATTTTTTGTTGCGTTTGATAGACTATATAACTAGGACAATGATAGTGGAGAATTATAAATTGACAAATAAAAAGAAAAAAGATGCAAGATGAATGCGAAGAAATGACGAAGAAATTATTTAACCCTCTTTCCTTCCTGACATTTTCAATTCAATCCAAATATGATGTCTTCAATTTAAATACTATATTTGAAAGCTAAATCGAATATGTTATTATAGAAAATATGACTGTCTACTCGGAAAGATAATCTGAAGAGTGTTGAACAGGCTGCAAAATATAGAGATTCCAATAATTTATAATTTTAATTTGTCCTGTAGTATTAAATCGACAAAGTAATAACACACAAATATATAATAAATAAGTTAATAATTGAATTTGCAAATTCTTTCAGAA
This sequence comes from Melipona beecheii, assembly GCA_032399605.1. Classification (NCBI taxonomy): domain Eukaryota; kingdom Metazoa; phylum Arthropoda; class Insecta; order Hymenoptera; family Apidae; genus Melipona; species Melipona beecheii. The sequence continues at coordinate 3,201,147 of JAUCMO010000504.1, read as the reverse complement.
TAAAAACATTTGAGCGTAAAATCATCCGCAAATAATAATAAAGTATACAACTCTGTTATATTTATATATTAAACGTGAAAACGTGATTGTACCAAGAATTATAACCGGAAGAAACGAAAACAAACAAATGGAATCTCGTAACCTGATATTTGTGTCTCCCTCGTCGTTTCATTCATCGGAAACAAAATTTAAAATTAGAAACAATGAAACAATTCTGTAAACAACTCCTATATTCCCGGAAGCGTTTCAAAGAAAGTTCTTCGAAATAGAAAAAAAAAAAGGAGCATTATTTTCCAACGTACGCGTGTATCCAATAATATCGCGGAGAACGAACCGAATACATTATCTGTTTCTATTTAACCGTGGCGTAGCCTGAATCGGGGTAGGAAACATCTTTATGCGAGCGTGCACGCATAGCCACTGTCATGTGCCCGTTTCGAAAATAGTTCGACCCAGAAATCCTGCATAACGCAAGACAGATGTCAATTGTCACTTCCCGGTTTGCACGCCGATCACAATGAAACAGCCATCAGGAGGAAGAGAGAAATTCTTCCTGAAGGGACACACGTACAAACTCCTTTCTCTGCTTCTAGGTAACGTGTGTACGTATTAGTTTGGGACCGGGGCAGGGGCAGATGTTTTGGAAACCGTCTTAAAGATTTCCGTAGAGGGAGAGACCCTTTTCAGGGCTTTTTTCGTCCTACTCTCTTTGAGACGCTATAATAAAGAACCCAACGGAACGTAGCCGTGGGTCCATTGTGCGATTAAGCAGATGTTATCCAGTGAATGCGCAATGTATAATATGAACCACGGACAAAGAATGCGATTTTTCTACCGTGGTTTCGAGAATTTTTGCGTTTTTTCCTGCGTCACACTGCATTGGTTGAGGGAAAATGTTCCTCGCCAGTCGCGGAGAAAATTTGGTATTGTACCAAAAGATCAGGAAATGAAATATACGCGTAAGCATAAAGTAAACTGGAGGGTTCACTCTTTAAATGGTTTAAGCATACGTATTTACACGTAGAAATTGACTAACAGATGCTTGCATGATTTGAGAAGTTACATGTTCATTGTATCAGAGTCTTTTTTTTGCGGAGATTGTGATGAATGGAATGTTGGACAAAATTTTTTTATTATTATTATGAAAAGATAGCTTAGAATAATATTTTGGACTTGAGCATTGAAATTAAGTAAAATAATAAATTTTATTATTTCTAATAATGAATGTACTATTATTATAGTATTATAATAGTAAACGTTTTCAATATAAAATCGACAATATATAAACATTATCAATATACAATTAATAATATATGAATGTTATCAAATAAATATAAAATAAAAGAATAGAATTTTATGTTACTGAAGGCACTTACAATTAGTAGAAATTTATTAAACGTTCGATAGTGGTATGAATGGAACGCATTTTAAACAAGAGATAGATCTGTGATAAATACATTTACTTTTTATTTAATTGCAGAATATTGCTGAATTACGTTTATCTGCCGATTGAAGCCTCTCTCTTTCATTGAAGAACTTTACACTGTGGACTTTATGCATCCACGAACAATTTTAAAGTGTAAAATTGCACATAATTAGAAAATATGTACGAAATATCCAAGGTATAATGCTGTCTATTATTAATTTGATAGAGCCTATTTCGAAACTATTACCACTAAAATGAATTGGGACCTTATAATCACCTTCTACATCATCCAATTGCGCTATAAGAATTATGAAATAAGAAATTCGAAACTACTATTAGCGACTACACAGTCAGAATGTCATAATAAAACGAACGTTAAAGAATGTAATCAAAACTACATCCGTTCCTTTTAATCGCGACGCCTGTCAAAAAAAATATATTCAAAACGAAATCGAAGCCGAATTCGACACCATCCGACACCATTTTTTTTTTTGCTCTTGTTTCCATGACATAACAATGACTTGGCTTCTGCGAGTCGCGCTACGACAGCGTACGAAGCGAGGTGCGAATGTCAGAGTTGTAAATTCGTTTCCCGTCGATCTCGACGCGCCACGGCCGAGGTCAACCAGCAGGACGCAGCCGACTCCGATGACTCTCTCTCCTTTCTGTTTTTATTCACTCGCCTGGGATCCTTGCCAGCGGATTCTATGCCTTGAAGATCACAGCTATCGCGGTAAAATAGCCTCGTTACTAACCGCGATCCACTTGCATGGTTATTCAATGATTCTGCTAAATGCCTTCATTATGACACAGTGTTTCCATACGTTTGTATTCTTGGAAATGATACGAAAATCACACACAGCTCGAAATACATTGTTAATAAACTCGTTTCTTCTTGGTATTGATAAATTGAGAAATTCAGTCGAAAGAGAATTTTAGATTCAAGATACAAGGGAAGAGCTATGCGTATGAACTTATTATACAAAGCAGTAAGCAATACAATAATCAGTGTGGCCAAGTAATATTTTGAAGCAGGTATTGTATCTGTTTTCATTTCAAAAATATTGAAGTAAAATTTTGAGGATACTTCAAAATATATATAAAAACATACGTTGCTTGAATTAATAAAATAGTATTCTCATTACTATTTTATTATTTCAATTATTAAGTACCAATTTATTTAATAAATGTTTTAGAAATAATCAAGACTATTGAGTGTAATAAATACACGTAATGAATTTTGATTATGTTTAGCATTATATATAAGCATGAATGTTTCTAAATAAATTTTAGCAATATAAAATGTTTAATAAGTTTGATGTTAACTAAATTTGCATTATATGCTAATAGATAATTCTCATACAAAATACATCTACTACTTCTAAGTATTAGTTGAAATACCATATTATTGTCAGAATTTAAGAAATTACAATGTATTAAATAAATATCTTCCTTTTCAATTGTATTTTTCTATCTGTTGCGTTAATTCTAAGAAAATTGACTCACAATTTCTAAGAAAATTGTTTAATGTTGCTGCGATTTTGAAATTTTTATATTTAAATTTCAGTTTCACTTTAATAAAAAAAATTTTTTTAATATTTTAAGAATCAATAATGAATTTCTTTTATTTTATTCAAGCTTAAAATATTTTGTAACATTGAAAAAAAAACATAATTTGATCAAAAATGGCTGAAAGAACGAATATCAAATTTAAGAAAAATAAAAGAATATCATTGTTTCCAATTCTATACTAAACACTTCCTTGAAGACATTAAAAATACGTTTCAAATAAAGTGAAAGTAAAATTAAGGTACAAAAAATTTAAAGACTACAGCAGAATAAATAAATTTTACGCAACTTTGATCTATCACTGCCACATCATGCATAATAAATGACACTTCTAATTCCATTATTATATTGAATATTACATTTGAATATAATAAATATATTTTTAACTTTTACAGTGTTTACTTAGTGAGTAAAAAGAAATATTTTACAAAACATATATACAAATAAAATAAAGAAATATATACAAAACATTTTGAAATTTCATTAATACTGTAATGAGACATAACTATTATGATTATATTAGTAATGTTTAAAATATAAAGTTTAATATTTTACTATTTAACATCACATTTTACTATGATGTTACAAAATATTGAACAGTTATTTATTTATAATAGAATTATTATATATATTTAATAAAAATATCTATATTTATAAAAATATTTATAATATAGATTATAGATTATAAAGATATAGAGATAGATTATAAAAATATCTATAATCTGGAAATATTTACAACTATATACAACTATGATAAGACCATTATTCATGATTTACACTTTCTTATATCTTTTATATACATTTTCCGACTGACTTTAAATTTTACCAACATACATCAAAATATGTAGTTATATCGTATATCGCATTGCTGATAAAACTTCAAAAAGTTTTTATGATATGAAGTATTTTCATATATACAAGACTTTTAAAAAGTTTTCGCGTCAGAGAAGTTTTACAAGTAACTATATACGTAAAAGCAGGCTTGAAACAAATCCATTATCCCCATTCCAAAATTTATAAGGTCAAGAACCTAAATACCAAGCCTGGAAACCAAGAAAACGGGAATTTAAAAGAGACAGGAATAAATGGAAGAGATGACGGCTGCAGGCAGCCGGGTCGGTTTTAAATTCCCGGCGAATATATACATAGTTGACCGCGCGGCGCATGCATCAAACGCTAGGAGCATTTAACTTGGTCCACGTTGGGAGGAATTTCTCCGAATATAGGAGTAAGTATAAAGTGACATACGCAAGTTTCGTGCACGTATCTTTCGAGAAATTTCCAGTTGGATGAAAGAGCGGGCATGCGCCTGACTGTTTCTCGGGACAATTCTCCTGATCGCGTCGGACGATGGGACGGAGCGAGCAACCTCCACGCTCCGTACCCTTGAACCTAACAGACGCTCGCGGCGTTGCCGTCTCGTGCATCTGTCGTGCTGTCTCGCTCGGCTATACTCGGCTTCTCTCGGCTTCGTGCTTTCTTCGCAAGAATTCCGCGCGTTCGGCGTTCGTCGTCGTTGGTGGCTGGCACAACGCCAAGTATGCTGACGTCACGCCTCGGCGTTACGCGTAGCGTTACGTAAAAAACGTGCTGCTCAACTGCTTTACTCTGACTACCATGTCGTATACTATGTAGCGGCGCGATACAACCGCTCGCTTCGTAAAAAAGAAAAGTTTTGCGAAAACTTGCTGAAAAGATCCTAGCGATAAGAAAATGATGTAAAGAGAGTAAAAAAAAAAAAGGAAAATCTTACAGAATGCTATTATTTTGGTTTGTTATGTGACGTCGTACGTTAATAGGTTTTCTTTCGTCGTACATTGGCCTTGCCACTCTAGATCTAGGTTACGTTCAATCATGCTTTCTCCGTGAAATTTCCGTATTTGTCGACGATGCGTTGGTTAGCAGACACGCTCTGACGTCACTTGCCGGTATTACGTAGAAAAAAAAAAGAAAGAACTGTCCCCTGAGCTTGATGAATGAGTTTAATCTCGTGAGTTCAATCATAATAAAATCGTCTCACTTCTCTTGTGGTGAATTGACGGTGAAACTAACCTCGTCTCTATTCCAACAGAAAATAGATATCTTTTTTTTTGTATTTATTAGGACATTGACCTTGCGTTTACAGTCCACCAGTGGATCTGGGCTACGCTCGAGCATGCTTTCTCCACAAGAATCTCATGTCCGCCGAGACGATGCTGACTAGCAGACAACATTGAGAGTACAAGCTGACGTCACACGCAGCGTTGCGCGTAGCGTTACGTAAAAAAAAAAAAAACGTGGCTGACGAATCAGAAATGCATTGGTCTATTACTGTTAAGGCCGCGTGATGAGTCGGCTATAGAACAAAGTAAGGGACTTAGCGTTGATTCATTATGATGAAAAATAACTGGTGTCGAGAGTCGTTTTACAACTGTAATCCGATGCAAAGATAATGCATTGTCAGGAAGAGTAGGTTCGAGCATGAAAATAATTGCAACGAAACAAAGACGAGTCGACTCGTAATAACTTCTGTGAAATAATTCGTCTCTTTTTCTAAGAAGGGATATCGATGAAATATATCGCTTTACCGTAAATTGCTGAAACATCTCTCTCTCTCTCCTTTACCTTCCCTTTACTCTCACTTGCTCTTTCTCCTCTCGTCTGTCCCGCGTTCGCACGCTCGAGTACCATTTACGAGGCAAACCGGTTTTACACTTTTTGCGAGCTTCGGCTTCACGAAGAATGTTGATTTTTGCGATATATACCGCTGAGAACCTAACCTACATCATTATCCGGATGAGCTGGCTGCACTTGAAATCTTGTTTCCTCGCAGACCTTGAATCGTCTCGTATTATTTTATTTTTCGTTTTCCATTATTAACAGGCGACAGGGAATGATGCATTTGGAGAATACTCAAGACGAACGTCCTCGGGGTTCTCCTCGACAATGTAAAATTTTCTTTCGACACGCACAAGCCCCTGGCACATTGGCAAAATGACAAGCTTACACGTATGTATGCCTAACGATCAAAAATTCAGTCACGACAGAGGAACGACTTCATGGTCGGGGACAAATTCGGCAATGTCTCGGCTCGTTTCTCATTCGCGACACGAGCCGTCGACGAAAATATTTTTACTACCGAACGCACGTGGCATGTACCTCCGTTGATTAATGTAAGTGGCTATTGTTCTCACTAACCTACAGCACTACGGCTCATTATCATTTTTCATTCGTGACGGTACTACCGAAGAATTACAGATGAATACTCTTTATCTGTGTGCACGTTAACCATTCGCCGTGACGAATCGCGTTAAAAGCGCGCGAAAGTTAAAACGAGATCCGACATTTCGAAAAATATCCTCCCCGTTTGTGTAACGTTACTCGTCTAATTTGCCAAGTTGTAAATTTCTATTATCTCAGGTATTTCGTATCTGAGTATAATTAATTACGTACGTGTATTTAGAACGGAGTGTGCTTTTAAAAAACGATCAATAATCCTTGAAAGTTGTAATTAAATTTGAATAATAATTTCCTACATGTTAATTCCATTCAAAAAAAAAAATATATATATATATGTTTATCTAAAATTTAAGGAACAAAACAGTAAACAACTAATTAAATGCTATACAGAGTTCATCTTTTGATGCAAGCAGCAACGAGTACTTAAACGGGTCTTACTGCGTGCGCAACCAGAAACCGGTTAGACGAAACTTTCGAAAATTCCAGAATGACGTAGTCTTTCTCGCGTGTACATATGCATCGTGAAGATACACAACTGTGTTTCTCCCATCGTTCTTCATTTACAGTTACTTATGTAAGATACTCTCGAGCCTCTTTCTTTCTTCGTTATTCGACGCATAGCAATCGGCTTGGTCACGTCTTATCGAGCATAAAGAAAACGCGCGCTTTAACACAAGTCATTATTTGAATGGTCACGAAAAATTGCTTTCAACGAAAAATAAATTCTTCCTCTACTTACCTTGGTTATACACTCGATTATCAACACCACGATAAAACATTTAACAATAATTCACATTTGAATAAACACACACAACACATTTTGTGCTTTCGCGTGAACACGGAACACGTGTTTAAAAAATAGCAACGAAGAAGCATTATGCTTGTCCGATGACAAAAGTACAATGCAGCCTGATTTGTGATTCAAATTTATGGAATGCGAATTCCTTCCATTCAGGATTACGAAAAATTGCATTAATATTAATTTGCAGGCTTACGTTAAAATGCGAATCCACATTATTATATATTATATATAGAAATGCACAAGTGGCATAAATAAACGTGCATGAAATTAATAATACTCACGTAGTCGCTAGCAAATTCACACGCATTGTAGAAGCCTTGGAAACATTGATGGAACTTGATTGTCTCTTTGTGGTTTCTCCGGATGCAACTGTGAATAATGAAAATATAACGATAGTTAATTACAAATGTGAAAAACAAATACTTCGTACTTTTAATGAATTAATTCGTAACGTACTGTAATTGTAACTATGTTGTTCACTCAGTGTTTCAGTAACTCTCTCTTCCGTTCTAGACGTTAATAGTTCATTAATTCTCCAATCTTGGATTTCTTTGCGCAGCACAGTAATTGGATCGTCGTCAATAGTATCTTCGTAGCTTCTATTGCCGATGGAATCCGTGTATCCTTTGGATTCAACGGCTTTTACTTTTATAGTTTCATCCTGAATAGGTATACTTATCGCGTGTTGATATTTCACGGTTGAAGTACTGGTCCATTTTCCTTTCTTCTTGTTGTTCGCAGGCATTTTCGACATAGACGACTTTGTCGGACATGATCTTTTATCGGTTAGAAAATTTAGAATTTTACCGATTGAAGAAACATTTTGATTATCACGTGACATTTTTTGGAATCTTGCGCCAATTGATTTTCCTTTTCCGACATAATGCCTGAAATAATATAATTACAATAATATAATAATGTATCATGTACAATAATAATTACAATAATGTACAAGGTTGTAAAATATTAATCGCTAATATAAATAGAAACATTGTCGATTTGAAAGTAATTTATAGATGAAAATTTATTTCTATGGATTATTAAATCTAAGATCATAAAAATTACGTTAGTATATGACACGCGTATACATATACATACACACGTAGATATGTACGTACGCAATAAATTTAAATAAATCAAATAGAATGAATAAAACCGAAAAATTAAAGCATCGCGCCATCTATAGAAAGTAACGTTCGTTGCGATAACAATTTCCTTATGATATCACAAAATTTGATTGTGTTGAAATTAGGTTACATTATAAAACTGATAAAAATTAATTACTTGATTATGAATATTTAATTAATTACTAAATGATAAAAATTCACTTACTTTGAACCTACTCGCATTTTATCGTATAATTGATAATGGATACAGCATTGCCATTAAAAAAGTCACGAAACACAATTCTAACAGCGCCAATAAAGCATTATAATTTACAACTAATAAAAAAGAAAAGAATTTTGTAGGTAACATTTCGTGATTTTGCAAGATTTGACGCAATACGAACGTTATTATGGTTACAACAGCATGTGTACGACAAACTGAAAATGTACGTCTTGTTAATTTTGCTTGAAAATACTGGGATGCACTTGTGTAACGTATGTATTTAAAAATTTTGTTGCCTTTACGAACTCTCGTTTGTCAATTATTTTTGCATCGTTACTATATAGTTGACTGATGAAGTTTACAGTAAGGTGTAATGAAAAATTAGACAGGAAAATATATATTTTCAAAAAAAGAAATACTTTTTAAATTACAGATTAAATTTCGCATAAATATAAGAATATTATTTGATATGATGTAATAATATATAGAAAATGATTTTGTATAAAAATGTTTATGCAACCAAGTGAAAATAATTAATAATGAATACTTATTTTATTTATAATTTATTACGTACTACGTTCAATTTCTTTTTTCATATATTTAAATTTCAATATTTAATTTTTTACGATAGTACATATACTAAATTTATAATATAAATTTGCCTCATTTTAATAGAGAAATTAATTACTAAAATAATATATATAAACGGTCATCTTACTTTCCAAACAAAAGATTCTCGATTCATCCAAAATAAAAGCCACGCTTGCTTTGTCTGAATACTACGATTAACTGCTGACACGAAACATCTGTTTATTTTCTACTGTAACTTAATTGGTTCTTTGTGTACAAATTTTGCGCGGCAATAATAAACAGTTTTTATGTTAATTTCTAGTCGACTGATTATTTATTGGATTACTCAATAATATTTTTTCTATATCTTTTCTTATTAAATCCTTATAACAGTATCTTAAAAATATAATTAAAAAATATAATTTTATATCTAAATATAAATTATTCAATTAAACAAAAATTGCATAGTCTGCTTATATTTAATTTCACTATTAATTATTATCTTATTTTGTGTATCATTTCTATAGATATTCGAAAATGTATGGTCTAAAATTAATAGAGACAAGTTTTCAAACATACGATTGCGGAACAAAATATTTCGATTTGATAGTTTTAGGATCGAAAATCTCTATAGTCTATCAAATCCTCAAAGAGGTTAGGTAATTCGACATTTACATATAACGTGAATGTGTATGTATTTGAGCGTACACGTGCTTCACAAGAGTCTGAATCTAACCTTAAATTAATTTACATCGAAGTTCCTTTTAATTTTTTATAGTACACCAATAAAGTATTTGTGTACAAATATCTTAACAAAAAGTAAATTATTACAATGGCAATGCAAGTTCCTACAAATGTGGATCCTGAACAAATTAAATCTGTATGTATTTGTAGTTGTTTCAAATGTATTATTTCATTCAGAAATTTAATTAAACATATATAAATAGATGTTGACATTTGTTAGCACAAAGATAAGATATTGTAAATTTTGTTATGTGAGAATAAAAATAAGTTGTAAAGAATAGAAATTTGAATTAGAACTTTTATAATACTTCAGGTCCGAGATTTTGTGACATCCTATAATAAACTGATAGAAACTTGTTTCATTGATTGTATAAATGACTTTACTACACGAGATGTCAAAGCTAAGGAAGAAACTTGTTCTCTAAACTGCATGGAAAAATATTTGAAGATGAACCAGAGGATATCACAACGGTTTGAGGAGTTTCAAATGCTTGCTAATGAAAATGTACTTGCTGCGCAAAAAAAAATAACAGAGGGTAAAAAGTTTTGAACATTATATCAATAAAGTATATAAATTAATTATTTTTAATATTTTACTGTTATATAATTTTTTTTTTTTGCCGACTGATTACAAATGAGTTTGTTATTTAAAAACTAAAAAAAATAACAAGAATTAGAATTAAGCTTAGAATTTGTAAAATAAATAATGTTTAAATTAGCAATGTATTAAGTTATACATAATACTTGAATCAAATTTCAATGTGTGTGTGTGTGTGCGTGTGTGTGTGTATGTCTGATAAAAAAAATATTGAATACAAAACAGTTGACAAATTAATAAATATATTAATTTGTTGCTAAACTGGTTGAAAACGTTTAAGAAATTTGTATATTTAAATAGTTATAATCACAGTTGAGAATAATGTAACAAACATATATTGGAAATTTAATAATTTTATATGTTAAAAAAATCATATATTGAAGCACCACATGAATGTACATATAAATAATTTATTTCATGAAACAAATTATTTGAAACATTATTTGGTTTAACTTGATTTTGAATGATCAAAATCATGCGATTTCGGTTTTCCATGAATTTCAATATCCATGCTATTTGAATCCCATTTGAAATGAGAGAATTGTGGTAAAGTTTGCAATGAATCTAAATTTGATGTAGGACTTATGATTTGTGAACCAAAACCTGTATTAGAAATTTGATGCTCTTGATTATGTATCATTAATTCTGAATTAGGTGAATTTGGTGGAGTTCTTCTCAGTCTTTTATAACCAGAAAATCGGTTAAATGATACTTGATCTACGCAAATGGCTTGCGTAGTATGCCGAGTTTTATATAAGATTGGACAACCTAAATCTCCTTTTAAACTTAAACTGTACAAGTTTGCAAGCCGACGAAGTTTTTCTCGTTCAGGTTGTCGCATAGGATGTAATCTAAGTTCGTTCTGTGTAGGATCTTGTAAAAATCTAGAGACTTTTTCATTGGCTGACGTGATAATCGAATATCCAGGTTTATTGTCAACATGACGTCGGCCAGCACGAATTTCTCTTCCACTGAGACTTTCTCGAATTCTCTGAATTCTTTTTTTGTAACTTTTCCTGGCTTCAATTGTAGTATGTTCAAAATTTCCATGTATCATCACTTGGAATGGTGAATCAGTATTAACTTTGTCTTCATTGGCACTTTCACCATCGTCCCACCAGCTTGGTTCTCCAATCCAGTCTGATTGTTCATCGTCTCCTAAAGATAAAAATTCTAACATAAACTAAAGATAAGTATTCTAACATATTGTAATTACTACATGTAATTTTCATAGTATTTCCCAAAATGTACTATTTAGGAAACTTTTATTATACAATTTAATATTTAATAATAGTGTTTGTTGTACATATCTATAATTTAATACCTTCGCGATCTTCATCATTTGTGATAAGTCCAGCTTCTGACTCACTAGACGAAATGCTCGAACTGGATATTCTTGAGCAATCAATACCATCTTCAGTTTGCATTTTGATGCGATTTTTTGATTTTGTATTTCTGTTTGGTTTTAATGATCTCATGTCACAATCTGTGGACCGTTCCCTACAAGATCTTTTACGTTTCCCACACCTATAATAAAAGACTATTTTGTGATAACTTGTAACATTGAAATTCAATCTTTTATTATTATAGAACATTTACTGATATTTAATATATTACCATATTGTTCCATATCTATTTTTACAATCACTACGGAGAATTCTCTTTTTGTTTGTAAGTGTTGCTGACATTACAACAGTCTGAGAGGTTGAAGGATTAGAATCAGAGTCAATAGCCATTCTTTTAAATTTTCGTTTTCTTCGTGGATTTACTCTGGGTGCAAAATTTTCATTAACCGAATCACTTTCAATGTTACTAGCATTATTTGAATTAGAAAAGCGTGCAAATCTTTTTGTTTGATTGGTATCGTCACTGTCAGACTGGTATTTGGAGGCAGTGTTACTTTTTGAGACATGAATATCACAAATAGAAGATGAACTGTCATCTGATTGTTTGTTCATATGAAGTGATGCTGAAATAAAAAATAAATATTTGAAGATTATTTTCTAAATTTCTTTGATAATTTTCAAGTATTAAAAATTACTTTTCAAAAATTTATAAAATTTGACTTCTTTGAGCAATGAAATATGATTTCTATAAACACAATCTTGACAACAATCCTTTGTCTGCCTTGTAGAAGTGGACTAGAACTGATTTCATAGAAATGTTATTAGAATATGCCATTTTAATCTTTATTTTAGACATATCAACATAAGCTTATAAAATATTGAAATAATTTGACAAAAGAAATTATGTTCTTTTATATTTCATTGCTTTATACTTACGAATATTGCCTGTAGAACGGGCCCTTCTCCTAATACCCCATCTGCGCCTCACATTTGCACTGCTGTTGCTTTCTTCTAATGCCAAAGTTAAATCATGCACAAGTGCCTCCATTTTTACTCTTAAGTCTGCTGATACAGCTTTCAAAACACGCTCCATTTGAAGGATGTGTTTATTTCTAAGAAATAGGAGATACAATATGATTTTATATGGTACAATAATGGCGTTAAAAACTTGTATGATAGATTTCAAATAAATCACTCGAATTATCGTATGAAGTATTTAATCAATTTAAGCAATATTGTACATCTATTATCTATTAATATACGTATGTTTATTTCAAATATTGATAAATATCGTTTAAAGATTACTTCAAATATACTGCACAGTGTCTTTCTAATAAGATTATCTTATACATGTCTTGTTTATTACTTTGATGTACATAAATTTCGATATACGATAAATAAAATGTGTATTAAGATTTTAAATATTCGTCTGTTTGTTAAAAAGATTTAATTATCAAGGGAAAATTGGTAAATTTGGAATCGTATTTTAATCAGTGATAAGAAAAAGCCCAACTTCAGGCTCACCTTGTACATATAATTGCGGAAGATGTAAATTTCCCTTGTTAGACTGATAACATTATTAAGCAATGTTTTTATTAGCTGACAATTAAAGAAAAGGAAACGAGGAATATTTAGGAAACTGTCAATTCCAAATGTGTTTTGACTGTGTCACGTCACAGGCCTTCACTATTCTGCTATCTTTGTTTGGAGTAGTAAGGAATGGTGTTTGTAGAATATGATATACGTGTGTATGTATATATATATATGCATGCGTGCTTACAAAGAAATAATTTGGTCACGGTTCAATTAATTTATCGCGGTATGTTCTAAAATTAAATACGCATTGACGTGTTACATTTTCATATATACACGCAAATAAAAAAAAAGACAATGCGAAAGCCAAATGCATTATTTATCAACGTCGAATCAAATATGGCAATCAAGTAATAATTAATCAGCCATTTCCGTATAAGATAAAATATTAAACTCGGTGTATACTGCGAAACGATTCGTTGAATTTTATGAATTTCACAGCGATTTTTGTTACAATTTCGTTTGAAATTGCAAATAAATAATGAATTATTCGCAAGATATCGCGTTGGTGGACTGTTGTGCATTGAAAATGCACCTTTAGGATATTTTTTTTCGGCCATTTCCGGTCGTGCATTTTATGGACGCTTTGTGCCTGTTCGAGGATTCTCCCGTTTTTCGTTAAAATAGTTCGAGTATTCTATTCGTGGAAATTAAGTGATTCCCGTTGGAACAGAATTTTCTTGGATAACTTCGCGGGCATGAGCATGACGCGATAGCGTAATGTGTAATTGCTCGGAATTGATATGAAGAGAAATCCTGGCGGTTGTGTAAATAGCGCGTAGTGGTGTCTGCGCGTATGTTGATGCGCACTCGTAGACAGATGAGCGCGGGATTGTGGTGCCCAGACGCGAGGGGACTGTAGTACGAGGTTGCTTAAGTGTTAAGACAAAGACGTTTTCGGCGGAGTATTTTATGAAGTGGCAAGTAACAGAAAAATCAACGTTCTCGACGTATCGGCCATTGAAGCGCGTAGAATCGGCGTTCGGTCCCAAAGGGGCCTTACAATGGATGGTGCTAATGTGAATGGCGGGAATGCCGACGGGGCACGCGAAGAACCTAACCTAGATGCTGCCAGTATGCCGAATGTACAAGCGTCGCAAATTAAAGTGGAATCGGCTACCCAAATGGACGGGCAGGATGTGAACGGTGACATTAAGAGCTCTCTGAAAAAGGGTATGGAACTCAATGTTAAAAGAAAGCAGTTCGACGCTGATTCGAATAGTATCGTTGAAAGTGATACAATGTTAAATACAAAAGGATGCAAACGGAAGCTATCGGAACTGGACGATTTTAACTCAGAAGAATCAATGGAGTTTAATGGATTTGATACGCGCGACTACAATGAAGTCGAGCAAGCGAGCCACATTCTGAAAAAATTAATTGGTATCGGTAATTATTACGTTCAGATTTATTTAAGATGCAAACTTGATGTTTGCCATCAAGTGTCATCAGGAAAGTGTAAGAACTATGTTTTGTTTACAGCAGACTACTATTTTTACAGATACATGTATTGTTTAATAAATAATAAATTGTCTGAATTAATTGTTGAATGAATATATTTTTGCAGATATATATTACTTAACAAGTAACTGTTTGAGTTAATTAATTATCAAATGAATTCAATTCAGTCACAGTCTTGAGAATTTATGTTGATAGCGTTTCATGTTATAATTAAATATAAGTTAGAGATTTGAAATTATATAAATATGATGTCTATGTATAATGGGATGCTGTATTTTTAACATGGTTGCATTATATAAATGAAATTACAATACAAGCGTTTATTCATTTGTATTAGTTGCAAAAGCTTTCAGTTACGTAAATATTTTATAAGAAATTTCTGATAAAAGTGGTTTTGGAGGAATTAGATAACATTAATGTGATTTATTATAGCTGAGGCCGAGGTAGCAGAAGTACAGTTAGCAAAACGAAATAGATATAGCGTAAGGAAGAATTTTGATACAAGGAAAGATGATGAAGACTTGGATGACAATAGAATGCGCGATAGTGAACATATGTTAGATTTTGATAAAATAAAGAAAGAGAAGGAGTCTGACAAATCAGAAACAGATTCGATTGAAATGCCAAATGAATCCGAAACAGAAATACAAAGAACAGATGGAACTTCTCTCAGATCAACAAACTCCTCATCAGCAGCCAGTAGTCCAGCAACATCGATAAAGTCTAAAAGTTCTCGTTTATTACGTGGAACCAGTCCAGCAAGTATTGGGAAACAAAAGATAATAGTTGATATGTCAAATCCAGCATTCAAAGAACCTTTTAAGTACGGTTGGAAACGTGAATTGGTGTTTAGAGCAAGTACTGATTCTAGCCTTAAAAGAATGGCTGATATCTATTATTATACACCAAAGGGTAAAAAAGTAAGAAGTTTCAGAGAAGTTGCGGAATTTCGTAAGTATAGTTTTGTATATTAATATATAATTAATTAATGTAATAAATAATAACTGTAATAATATGACATCTTTTTTTAGTCAATACAAAAGAATTAACTATTGATAATTTTACATTCTTCAAAGAACCAATCGGACTTGATGATCCAGAAAAAGAGATTATTCGAGATGCAAAAAAAATAAGGGTATACAACTTGATTTTTAAATATATGTTAGGTTTATTAAAATTTTATAAAATAATAATTTAAAAATAGGGATCTGGAGTATCTACTCCACCAAGGAGAGGTATGGGATATAAAAAAGCTACGCCTGGTAGAAAAATTGCAGAAGAATCTACAGCAGTTCCAACTCCAATATCTACAAAAACCACTATTAAATCATCAAAACCTACATCAACAGGATTTAAAGTCAAAGTGCCTGCAAAGAAAACTCCTCAAATAAGTATGCATTAATGTCAAGATTTTTGTTATTTGTTAAATTTTGTGAAATTTATGTATTTCTTCAGTAAAACATTCTCCTTCTGTTACTAATTTCCACATATAAAATAATTTTAATTAGTTTCATTTAAAATATCACTTTGTTTAATATTAACTACAAATTTTAAAACATAAATTTTATACTCGAGTTTTGGCTGGTAGTTTAAACATTAAATTTAATTACGTTTTTATGGAAATTTGTTTTTATTACAAATATTTTTGTTCATAGCAGAAATAAAATCACCTTCTCAAGAAAGAGAAATACTTCCACCTCAAAGGACAAGTACAAGAAGAAGTCAACTACTTGTAGAAAAACCACCGCCGCCTAAACCAAAAAGACAATTAACGTAAGTATCTGATATTTTAATAATTTTTATTATAGCATTCTATTATGATTAGTTTGCAATATTCAAGGGTATCCTAAATGCTTAATAAAGATGATAATAGTTATATTTAAAGATGATAATAGTCATATTTCATATGCTTTAAAAAAGGTCCAATGAAAAATTTACAGCATGTGCATCTGTTATATTTTTTTATGAAAAAAATGTCATAGATTTTCATTATGCATATAATGTACGATGTATAGAAATATATTACATTTTTTTATATAAAATTGTTCCAGTAGAATTTTATAATAATTATTATATTTATTTACTGAATTTCATATTTATATAAAAATTTTCTTAATAATTGCAATACAAATTCTTTTCAATGAAAAAATATTCAACAAAATAATTTTACATTTTGCATTATAAATTAAAAAATATATTAGAGCACATTTTATTTTGAAGATTAAAGTGCATGCTGTATAGCAAATATGTGTAATTACAGAATTCGAAATTTTATTTTGAAATAGTTCAAACTTTTCCTTCTATATTTTTCATAACTGTATCCTCCTTTATCCTTTTCATCCTAAAATCCCTTACTTAAATTTTGTTTTATTCCTAATCCCTCTCCCCAATCAACGCACATCTTACAGGCCCAAAGTTCAAGAACCATGTAGCATAAGATGCTCAACAAGTACGGGATTGATACCAAGCTTACAATGTCGTGTATGTCTCTGTTTATATCATCCTGAGTGTGTTGATGGTATGGAATTTGCACGGAGTGACAATTATGTTTGCAAGGTAGGTTTTTTAAAAATAAAAAAGGCAATAAAAAATATTTTTCTAAGTTTTCTTTAATATATTTTTATTTTAATGTATTTTTTTTATAACGTTTTATACAAATAATATATAATTTATTTATTGTAATTTTGAAATCTTTTATTTAAATATTATACATATTTTGATTTTTTGAAATCTATTTTTGATCTTTTATTTATTTTAATATATTGTAATAAAATGCAACGGCTGACAGTAATTATACGTTAAATAAATAATGTTAATTTTGTTATAGAACTGTCAGCAGGATACTAAAGAATTTCATCAATCTCAAACGAATCCATCTTTGACACCTCCTCCATTGATACCAATTAGTATGCTAGGTGCACAAAGTGCAAAATCAAAACATCAAGTAAATTCAATTCCTCCAAAGCTTCAACGAATACCCAAATCTGATAATGCAGATTTACAGTCGCGAAATGTTACTAAGGTTTCAAAAACATCTCCTGCAACATCACACTCTCCTTTAAATTCAGATAATAAAGAAACCAGTTGGTTTACTCAAACAGAAAATGAATTTTTACAAAGCCACGATGGAACTTTTCCAAAACCAGCGCAAAATATTGCTGTAATGGGAGGCAAGAGATATATTGTTGTACCAAAAAATAATGCTATGGCTGTTCAGCCAGCTATTACAGTGAAACCCGATAAAATAGGTGATAAACCTCCTATACTTCAAGATAGTACACTTACAGATATATCAAATGCTGTTGATAATTCTATGTCTACGAAGTCTCGTACTTCTTTAACCACAAAGTATCTGGGAAAAGATACTTTCGATAAGTCAATTGATAAAGATACGTCAAAAGATGTATCTCATACAGAACTTCCGCCACGTTCAGAAGAAATTGATGGAACGTGCAACAGCAATGATAGAACTGACCTATTGACTGCAAGCAAATCACAAAATGATTTGTCTAATACAACAGATCTTGCATTAGAAAGTAAGAAACCTGAGAATTGTAAAACAGTTGAAAAGAAGAGTATAGTAAATAATTCAAATATAACTAGCAAAAATAGTGACTTATTTAAAGTAGAAACACAACATTCTATGAAAAGTAGTTTGGGTACTATTAAAATAAGTAGCAAGTAAGTGTTTATTTCTCGGACACACATGTTTCTTTTACTTCCTTTTTTTTTTAAACATTTTCTCCAAATAAGTTAAGGCAACTCTCTTTTGAGGTTTTGGCAGTTGCTTTGTACATATTGTATTTACAAGATATACGTGATTTTTAGTGGTTAATTTTGTATATATATGTATACACATAAAATCTGTAGTTACATGTACCTTTTTAAGTCATTTTATAGAAAATTTATAAAAATACTCAAATAAACGAAATATTTTATATAATACTTCAGTTATTTGAATATTTTTATAAATTTTCTATAAAATGACTAAAAAAAAGTACATGTATCTACAGATTTTTTCGTTTCATATAAAATTTATACAAATACTATTGTAAATGCAATATATACTGATGTTTATTATATTTGGAAATATAAAAGTTCGAGGTAAAAAATGAATTTGATTTTATCTTGTGGTCGAAGCACACTGCCTTAGCTTCTTAGAAATGCGGCCAAATTTTTGAAAGATGTGAAAAATGAACAAAACAATCACATATCGTTGGTTCTTGCAGGTATTGTGTAATTGTAGTATCAAAGTAAAAGCTTGTATTTTAATTGAAAACGTTTTTTTAAAAATTAATGCAGTAAATTAGATAATATTGGATAACTATTTACATTCATACTACAATTACAAATACAGCTACTGATAAGTGCTTCAGTGGAAAAAATCTAATTCATTTTTACTTTTTTATATTTACAGATATAAAGACATGTGCGAGCTGAAACACAAAAAACTCTTAGTGCGTTTTCCCAAAAACATCCTAAAATCCTTGTTCCTCGTTATTTCTGCCTCCTTTTTATGTTTGTTTTTTTTTTTTTTTTTTTTTTTTGTCACTATATCTTCATTCTATTTTAAAATAAAAAAATGTTCGCCCCTATTTTTCAGAGGCTTTCACACATATTTTACTTAACATAGTACAAAATTATTGCAAATCATTGGTCCTTTAGAAGCCTCTTTAAAAATTATAATTCTTTCATTGGTGTTATAAAAAAAGGATTTCATTAGCAACGTAAAATTATTCTTTTTTAAAAATTGTTTTTTTAATTATAACCAACATCATACATATAAGAGACGATACCCTATTACATAGGCCAGTTGCTGTAAAAGAGAAATTGCCTAAAAGTATCTTTATTTTAATACTTTCAGAAGGAAACCAAATCGACAGGATGCAGAACAACAGCAGCACTTTATGGATTCAGTTTGTGCTGGTTATCATGCATTGCTGCGTATTTTTCAATATCTTAAAGTACAAGAATTACTTCGGGCTGCAAGAGTGTGTAAAATGTGGCGAGATTTAGCGGCACATCCTTCTTTATGGAAAACTGTACGAATGAAAAATAGTCAAGTAACAGACTGGGATGGTTTAGCTGATACATTACAAAGGCGTGGTACTCAACATTTAGATCTTCGAAAAATGCTTGTGGCAGGCGAATCTGACAGCATTTGGAAAAAGTTTTTATTAGTAATACCACGTGTAACTAGCCTTGTCAAACTAGAATTGTGTAAATGTCCTGTGATGGTTGTTGAAGAAGTTATCAGAAGTTGTCCTCAATTAGAAGTATTGAGCGCAATGTCGATAAAATGTGATTCTTTGAATTTAGAATCAGTTGGAAATCTTAAACGTTGCCAAGAATTAAGGCTTAAAGCAATCAGTGGAATGTCATTGCAAGAAGATCTCACACGTTTACAAGAATTAACGCAATTAACACAGTTGGTGAGTATGATAATTATTTCTATTTACATTCTTTAATTGCAATTATTGAATTGTATTTTCAATAACTAAATCAAATTTATATTTCACAGAGTTTAACATCGGTTAAGGAACTTGGGAAGAAAGGAATTGACATAATACAAACTTTAGTGAATTTAGAAACACTAGAATTGGGTGAATGTTCGGACTTCCCAGATAAATTTGGTACCACAGTTTTAATAAAGTTACAGAAATTAGAACGTCTTAGGCTGGAAAAAGGACAAGGTTCATGTTGTACATTTGACATTTTGGAAGGCGTGTCTAAATTGCAAAATTTGATTCAAATGGAACTGGTTAATTTTGATGTTAAGAATGGTTTCGATAAATATCTTGCAAACTGCAAAAACATTAAAAGATTATTGATTATACCAACGTACATATCTCAATCGGCAACATCCAACAATATGGTACTTGGAGGTGTTACTGAATTATCAAATAATTTGACACATTTCGTATGGGGCGTTACACTTGAATTACTCAGAGTTACAGAATTATTTGTTGATCAATGTAATCTAATGAGTAAACAGGTTACTGGAGATTCGATACCAGTTTTAAAACCAGTGCCCTGCTTAAAATTAATCGAGGATGTTGAGGATGAAAATGACAATCAAAAAGGTACTTGCATGTGTCTTTAAAATATGTACATTTATGTAATATATGTACATCTCTATATATTATATATAAAAAATGTAAATGTATTTTATAAATAGTTCTACGTATTTTCTTTTATTTTTTAGGTGATGATAAACAACAGCCAAATATAACAAATCCTCAAGTGGATATATTACCATTACCACAACTTCAGAAACTTTTACTAACTGCATTGCCTAAAACAAGGGTTAAAATTTTGAAGATTCCTTTTCATGCTACATGGCGACAAAGCATTTCAGATACTGCTACACAATAGAAAAAAATGAAATATGTATGAATACATATACTAGAAAGGAAAGAAAAAAATACCTGATGTAAGAGAATTAAAAGTTTTGTAAATTTGATTCCATAGTGTCAGCACAATTTGTTACAATAGTTACGAATTGGATGAATAGTAATTTAATATTTATGTACTATGTGTTTTGTAGTCTAACAATTCCCCTTCAGTTGAGTATATTGATACACTCTACAGTAACCATGAATACTGTTCTTCTTGAATACTTTAGTGATAAAAACAAGGGACCATAAATGCATCGCGTGCTATTTTAGCTGCAAGGCAAAAATCCATGAGAAGCTGGTATCCTTGTATAAACTGTTTAAAAATCATGAGTCTTAACATTTATAGACTACAGTACTTGGAATATATGGTCTGCAAATTTGGTATACTGTAACGTGTATCTACGGTGAACAGAATTGTCTGAAATATAGAAAGAGAATTGTAAATGTTTAAAATAATTATATTGAACTAAAATTTATGAAAATATCGCACACATTTATTAAGGGGATGAAGTATATTATTTTCAGTTTTTACAAAATGTAGGATTTTTATGACATATACACATACACGATTCATTGAGCCCAAGCAAATTATAGTTTTAATTTCATCATGTGTAACAAATTTAGTTAAATAAATTTCTATTAAAGTAGCAGTGAAAGAAAAGATCATAAAGTCTTTAAGGCTCTATTTAGAGGTTAGGATGTATAAATAACAATATATATTACTAAATTATGTAATAATTGTATGCGTCTTTAATATTTAAGATACGAGTTTTCCGCTGCAAAGAAATATCAAGAAATATATGAGTAACATGTAGATAAGAATGTACTTATAATTTTGCATAATTCGTATTCATATGTAATGTAAAAATGTAGTGAGTTATATGTTCTCGGTACAAATTATGCTGTTATGCTAAATTTTCTAATCAAGATTTCTGAATTTTTCAGTAATTAATATAGATGTTATTCCTTCTTTTTTTTGTTTTTTATTTTTTTGATGTCTCGAAACGGTATAGCAGTGTGATCTAAAATTAGATTTTATATTCAGGTGATAAACGAATGTGAAATTTTTGATAAAATTTTTCATTACGAAAAATTATATGTATAATTTTAAAATAAAAGAATTTTACATAAAATTAGATTAGTAAATAAAATATTTCAATTAATAATATTAACTTACATTGATTCTGTTCTTAACCAAATCATATTTATCTACTTTGGCATATTTTTGTAAAAAAAATGGATAATTAATAGTTACTGTACTTTGCAGCGGAAAAATTCTATTGTTTTATTATATTATTTTTTAGTTGTACACAAATCGAATAATTTATAAATAATTAAGGAGGTTCTAAAAATCTACTCTTAGTCAACGACTTAAATATATAAAAGAAAATATTTTTTACGTTAAATATAAAATGTGAATATTATGAAAGTAAATATAAGGACAAATATATGGCTATTAGCCTTAATGTGAGTATTATAAATAATTTTATATGAAATTAATAAATGTTAAACTATTAGTAGATATTTATCTTCTCCAAAATTAAAAACATTTTCCAAACTTTTATTTCAATTATTATTATTTCTTTTTGTGTCTTTGTATCTTGTAATTTTCTCTTTAATGCTTTTTTTTAATGGTATGAAATTCAACATTCTTATATATTTTACATATACGTATTATGTGTTTGTGATTTTCTTTTTCTGTGAATACTGTAGCTATATTTACAGACATAGATAAAAATATAAAATAGGAACTAGAGCCTTGATTTTCTGTTTGTAAATAATTATTTCAGCTAAATGTTTTTGGATCCTCCTTAATGATAATTTTTATATATAACAATATAAAGGCAATATAAATTTATTCCTAAAGATTTATTAAATTGTTTGTTTATTTGCATACTTTGTATAATACAAATCTTATACTAAAAAGAAATTCGTGTTATTTATGCTTTATTCTGTTATTTCACTCTATTTCGTTGAACAATTTTATGCAAAAAAATGAAAAAGATGACACTTAAATTTTTATATAATAAGTATACCATAAGTATATGTGTAACTGTAGATATATTTTGCATTTTTTTTAAGAAAGAGGTGTTATGTCGCGTAAATGTCAACGTAAATAATACAGTCGTTATATCGAATAAAGTCACTTCTTTTTTTCTTTCTTTCTTTTTCTTTTTGTTATATAAATGTAACGTTACGGCCAATTTTACTATTGAACGTGTCTTAAATTTGTTCAGAATTGGCATGGGCGCGTGTCTCGAAGGGAAAAAGAGGAAAGAACGATCAAGGGTAAATTCCGACAAGGAGTTTGGCGTAATTGCGAAAGTAGGTGACCCCGACAGAAATTGAAAATCAATAAAGTGCAGTGGTGTTTGTGATGCACGGGGAACAGTGGTAGCTCTGCTCGGCAGTTTTGAGGTTATGTTGCCCGAGTCGGAGAAACCAGATCGTCGAACGTTCTATTTTCGTTTCGGCGAAAAGTGTTTATTCTTGCTAGTCGTGTAGGCGCGCGTTATACACATTATAATGCATCTAAATGCGAGAAGAAGTCACGAAAGCGCCGTGAGATAGTACAAACATGGGCAGAAGAAAATCTCACGGATCGTCTAAAAGTAAACAACACGTTACACATCAAAGGCAACTATCATTAGCGAAAAGAAACGAGATAAATGCCTTGTGCGAAAAACTATTCGTTTGTGAGTATGCTTTTCATACAGCATGTCTTTATAATGTCGATATATTTTCTCTGCAATTCTACCATTTTCTGCACTTCTGTTCGTTTAACGTGGTTGCAATATCAAATATCGAACAGTCGCGTTAAATATTGTCACTGAATGCTAAACAAATACATCTCAGTACCAAATGCAAGATCGCTTTGCGAATTTTATATCGTTAAAAATCTAAAATTCACGAAATACGTATATCCCATTTAACCTCCTGGATTTTAGAAATTGTAGAAGAATTTTTACGAAATATCTTTTTGGTTCTCATGCTTTTGTTCTTTTTTTTTCTTTTTTTTTGAAATAGTGAGCATTAATTCAGCATACGTAACGCAACTATGGGACAATTACGTGGAGATATCAACGATTTTGGAGAAGGTTAAACGTTTGGAGGAAATGAAGACGGAGTCGCCAAAACGGTCCCAGGGGATTGGA
Source organism: Melipona beecheii (assembly GCA_032399605.1). Taxonomy (NCBI): domain Eukaryota; kingdom Metazoa; phylum Arthropoda; class Insecta; order Hymenoptera; family Apidae; genus Melipona; species Melipona beecheii. The sequence goes on along the minus strand of JAUCMO010000504.1, from coordinate 3,176,937 downwards.
CAATTCATAAACTGGCTGAAAGAGAATGGCGCGAATTTAGACGGTGCGAGTGTTGCCGAATTTCCGGGATACGATTTAGGCTTGAAAGCGGAACGTAATTTTCAAGAGAACGAGCTGATCTTAAGGATACCGAGGGGACTTATTTTCAGTACTCATAACGCGGCTCCGGAGTTGATCGCTATTCTAAATGATCCGTTGATACAACATATGCCGCAAGTGGCACTTGCGATTGCCCTTCTCATTGAGAGACACAAAGAAAATTCAAAGTGGAAGCCTTATTTGGACATCCTTCCAACCACCTACATGACTGTGCTATACATGACCGCTGCTGATATGATTGAGCTTAAAGGCAGCCCTACATTAGGTAAACGTCGAGACAGTTGATTAAAATTTATTTCAGTATATAATTTTAATCTTTTTTTTTTTTTTTAAGAGTTTGCAATGATGAGGTGATAACTTTAACAATGAAAAGTAATATTAAATTGTAAAAGCTACAAACTTCATCCTCAAAAATGCAGACTATTAATTATTAGTAATATTAATCCTCTTAGTACTGATAAGATTAACATATTGATTTCACAATTTTTACCACAAACATCTTGAGTCTATTTGGTTCAATTTCTCTGTGACGTCTTATTCTTACAAAATGAGTTTTTATAGTGGAAAATATTTTCACTGAGAACGAAATATATTTTATCAAAAGCATGAAAATTGATGAAAAGCAAAGTTCTTTTTTTAAGACGATGTTTTGTAATTCTGAATGATGTACAGACAAATTGTAAGATATTAAGAGGATTAATTGATATTGAACTATAAAATCACGGTACAAGATTTCAAAAAAATAATTGTAATTGCTTTGGAGTTGACTTTTGTTAATTTACTGATTTTTATTAGTTTTATATAGATTTTATTTTGGCAATAAAATTTTTATGTAACTTTTGTTGTAGAGGCCGCTTTGAAACAATGCCGAAATATTGCAAGGCAGTATTCCTATTTTAATAAGGTATTTCAAAACAACAATAATGCTGTATCTGCTATACTCAGGGATGTTTTTACTTATGAAAGATACTGGTGAGTAATAAAATATGATCATAATATTTTCGTATTTTATATAAAAGGTAATTTATTTCGCTTATGAGTTATTTGTATAAATAAATACGTATATGTAAGTTTAAAGGATTTATAATACTAGAAATCTACTTTTCAATATTAAAAGGAGTACTAAAATAACATCTACGATATAAAGTTACATGAATATAACCTAATTAAGTAATATTTGATGAATATTACATCAAGTAATATTTGATCTCATTATTGGAATAATCTATCAGAATCTCTATACAGTCATATGTACAATCATCCACGTTTACAAAGTCAGTGCACAGGTTCGATAAAAAAAATATTACATTACTTGATAACCATGCTTAATTCCGTGTGATATTTTATGCCTTTCACAGTGGGTGAATATGATCTCTAAACTTACAATTAATATGTGTATGCTTTAACTTAATATAAATGTGAGAATACTGTTCTTTTCTTCTGCTTTTTTTGTAGGGGGAAAGTACAATATTGCAAATACAATTAAATAAGTTTATTTCATATAATCAGGTATGGTTTCCCAGCTGTCATTAGCATCTAACGAGTCGTTATCGATGTCACTCTTAGAATCCATCTCTGTAGGTTCTTGATTCTCGTTTTTCTCTGGCCTTTTCGTCGTTGATGTGGCCACCACGTTGACCATCACTGTGCTTAGGCTGCTCGAGTTCGAGAGTTTTCTGGCTGTCATCACTGGATCTTGAAACACTGCTCTAGAAAACGTGTTTTTGTACCTATATTTCTGCTTTTGTCGGATTCTGCACACGATGAATATCGCCAGGAAGCCTACAAGAGTTACGCCAAGAATTGCGCCACTCGCTATCATGCTTGGTTTTACTTTTGAAAGAGAGTTTCCTTTCTTGCTCCTGCTCTCATCTTCGTCGAGAATATTACCGGTTTTGCCGTACACGGCCTGAATGTCGATGAAATTCGGTTCCTGCTTCACGATCTCCTTGACGAAACCGGACTCTACGACGTTTGAAGTGTCATTCGCGCGTATCATTTCCGCGTCGTTGTTCATAAACATCATGCCAACATTGCTGTCTTGCACCAGTAATTTCCTTTTGTTTTCTTTATCATACTGATCGGTGAACTCTCTCTGAATATCTTTTATAAATGGAAAAGAATCGAACGTTGTCAAGAGATCAACGATCTCCACCGTACGATGTCTTTTCCTCTCATCTTTCTCAATGTCCGTCTTCGGAGAGGTGTTCAACTCTATATCTTCATTGCTGACCTTCGATTGTAACTTAGGTACCAATTGTTCAGTTGTACCATTCTCAAGATGAACGAGATCCATTGAATTTGACAATGAATTAATGGTTTTTAAATTTTCAGTCGACTGTGACAAATAATTGTCAACTCCCTTATCGTAGTTCTCGTGATTCACTATTGCTTTTCCTTCTTTAGACGACGAAGAACTCTTTGCTTTCAAATCATCTTTATCTTTTATTCTATATTCATCGTTTGACTTGTGAGCTCTGATTCGTGACACCTCAGCTAGATGGACTTTACTAGATCCTCTCTGCCTCAGCGCAATCAGTTCCTCCAGACTCATGTTTCTCGATTTAAGAAGACGTTCCAATCTCTTCCCTGCCGATCCAGAGGCAAACAATTCAAAGATCTCGGCCCGAGCTTCCGGCTCCACTTCTGATATAATATCGTCATAACTCTTCTTCTCGGTTGTATTTCTATTTTGATGATTTTTCAGATTATCACTATCATTCTTTTCCACAAGCGGACTCTTCAAAAGGGCGCGACGATTCTCTAACGTGGAATTGACGTCACGAGACATTGCATCCAACGCAGATTCTAACTCTTTCATTATGGTTTTACTCACATCACTCTCAGTTTTACTCATATCAGTAAAATTATCAATTTGAGTACTCTGTTCCAGATCGTAATACATCACTGTATCCGGTGTGTCACTCTGGTATTCTTTCTCAGAAGAACTGCCATAATCTTCCTCAGAATAGTTCATGGTTACGCGTTGCTCTTCCTCTTTGAACATTCTACTTCTGTTGATACTGTTAGAGTCGTTAAAACCTTGTCCTTCGTTTTCAGAACTCGCAGGTAGATTGTTCGTCTGTTTCGAACGCTCTGTGGGACGCAGTATCTTCTCGATGCTCAACGTGGACCCTTTGTCCTCGAAGTGGCCCTTAGAACTCCCTAGCTTCGGTGTCTTACCAGCCTCTCCATCTTTCATCATCAACCACACAGGCGACACGCCGTTCCGTCCCTTCTTGTAATCAGTGAAATCCGAGAATTCCATGATTTCGTCCTCGTCGAAACTCTCGGCTCGGATTTCACCACCGTCCGGCGATTTCGTGCCGGCATCGTCTGCTTGCATGAGCTCCATGGAATTCGTTGCGACCGGTAACGGCGTCGGTGTCGTAATCGTAACTCGAGTAGTATCGACATTAGCGGGAATCGATTTTCCAGTCATTACGTTTACTACTTCTGAATACACTTCACCGCCATTTACTTTATTGAAGGGTTCTCTCGCGCTCGTCTGACTTTGCAAGCTCGTACTTGCTGGAACGATCGGAATTATCAATTCCTCTTCGTTTTTCTCAGAACTCTTCGTTCTTCCAGATTTCTGCGATGTGGTGAACGTCCATTGCGGTCTTTCGGTAGTGAAGAGTTTCGTGAACGAATTGGTCATTATTCTCGCAGTCTCTTCGTAATCCTGGCTTTCCTCAACGTCTCTCATCCTCAGAGCGTTGATCACGTCGGCTTTACCCTTCAAGAGATCATTCAGCGTGAGATTCCTCCGCTGCAGGATCTCGGACAAGCTCAAACCTTCCTCCTGTTGCATCTTCAACAGAGACTTCAATTCGACAGCGTTCTGTAGAAACGGAGCGTTTTTAGTTGCAGTTTCCGGAAGATTTTCTCTCGACCAGGGCCCAGAATTGTTATTTGTTCTTCCTTCGTTTAACGACGTTTCACTTTCTACCAGAGTGAATTCATAATTTTGCGGTGGTCTCCTTTTCCTTGGTCGTGGCTTTAAATACTCCTCGTCATTGAGTTCATGCTCGTAGTCGTTCGGTCGTGCTTGAAATATCTCTCTGTGCCTGGCTAACGTTTCCTTATCCTCTTCAACGTCCCTGTTTCGATCGTCGTTCCTCGTTTCTTCAAACATAGCCGCGTTTTCACCATTCCACGGTCGATTTCTCTTTCGCGGCGAGATCTCATCTCGTTCGTGGTATTCCCGTTTGATTTCTGTCGGCTCGTGGACGTAATCATTGTATGGTAATCGATGGTTGTTCCTCGTGCGAAGGAAATTCTCACGTCTGTTGCTCTGACGATATTTCGGTGTACGATGATCGTAGTCATCCTCCTCCTCGCTGTTGTCGATCTTGCCCCTGGAGAACCGGGAAAATTGGGAGAACGGAAGTAAAGGGATCGTGTCGCCGTCTCGCCATTTTGGTTCCAAGGCCTCGCCGTTGTTTCGCCATTTACCCACCAGCTCGGCTGTGATTTCGTCCCAGGCTTCTGGTTGGCCTCGCGTTTCTTTCTAAAAATAATTCAACGTTTGAAGTTATTTGAGTTCGTGGAAGATTCTTTAAGCAGTTTCTTAGTAAGTGATGTGTAAAGGAAGAGACGAAATACGTCGTTCAGGGAAATTGAAATTATAATTGGCCAGATGAATTGAACACGTTGACTGGCATGTTTTGTTTTTAATTTTTATATTATATATACAATATATATTTATATATATTTATATACAATATTATTTAATTATTTATGCCTATACTCATATTATTCATTCATATTTTATTTTAAATCATTTTAAATTATACAGTTCATTCTATTCTATATATATATTATATATTATATATATTGCATAAAATGTAAATGTTATAAATAATATATAATAATATACAAATAATATATTATTTTAATCATTCTAAGATATAAAGTATAGAATAATAATAAAATAGTAAAAATAGAAACGTATTGAAATTTCAGAGTACAAAGAGTAACATGTATTAATAAGTACAAAACTCTTCAAATCATCTGCGTTTGATAATTCCATGATATTACTCATGGAATATTTATCTTTGAGATGCAAATGGGTTAATAGCGATTGATTGATTGCAGATGCTTATGCAAATTCTTATTATTATGAATACAATTAAAGTTTGAATATTTTATATAGTTTTACTATATATATATATATATATATACACACATACACTTTTACTATATATGTATATATATTATGCATACATGTAATTTTGCATCATCAATATAAATGTATAAATACCTATACTCGAATGTTGATAATACGCATATAGCCAGATTATTTATTCAATTAATTATTGCAATGTTTTAAAAAATATTGCACAATATTAATCACTCTGTCTTTATTTGTTTTTAAATCTTTCTAGATTTAATTCGTTTTTCAAATTTAAGTTTTAAATTGAGATGTAATTTGAATTTTTTAAAGATTGCAATTAATCACAATCGCAAAGATGACAATTAAAGATTCACAAAGAACGCAATTAATCCCTCTCCAAAATAAATCTTTCACCCTGTAAATATATTTTTTAAGAAAGGAAAGACGTAATCGTGGAGAAAGAGATATTCCAGCAAACAGTGTAACATTTTCTTCGATAATTTCTCTGTTTCATCAGGGGAAGAATTACAACTTGTCCTAGTTCTTAGAATCACCCTATAAACACTTTAATTGCACTTTTCCTAAGTACTAATCGAATTAGGTATAATGCACCTAGGATTAACTCCAAAGAAAGTTGATTTCATGGGGCTTGATTGAATTTTAATTATGATCAAATGCGTTTTAATCGTCGTCATTCTAATATAGGTATATTTTCTAACTTTCCTAACTTTGTAATTTTAGAAACAACATTATTTCAGTATTTCCTAAGTTGATCATTATATCAGTAGAAATTTTTCCACCTCTTTGAGTTACAATTAATTAGTTTTTAGATTTATTCTTCATCGATTCTGATTTTATTTTTCTCAATTTTGATATTTTATCGATTATTGTTATTTATATTTATGTTATAGTTGTTTGAAACGTAATATTCTTTAAATAATTAATAATACAATTCAATAATGTTTTTGTCTGTATAAAGGATTAAATTATTAAATATGTAATTACATATAATTGTTATAATAAATACATATAATTGTAATTATAAATACTTGATTATATCATTATAATTTAAAATTTTTTGTATTAATAAGAAAAATTAAACGATGAATCCAAGATACGTAGAAAATTGTTTTTTAAAGTATTTTTTATAATTCAAACAAATGCAGAAAGAGACGAGATATCAGAACTAAGAAAAATATAATTACAATTACAATCAAGAACGAATGAAAAAATATAATTATCACACAATTTAAGGTTGAGAAAAATTCTTGTAAATAAATTTTTATAATCGGTTTAAGAAACATTCAGTTTTCTTCGTAATTCATAAAGTTAGAAAATAATTGATTGAATTGAAATATCATCTAAACTTAATCGTTTTCAAATAACAGAGAATTTTTTTAAGGGTAGGGGGAGGGACTTTTTATAGAATAAAAGTATATATAACGATTGATGCATAAAAAAATAATAATAAAATACTAGTTCCACTTGAAAAAAATGTTGGTAATTTCTAAAATCCAAAAAGAACTGATCTTCTAAAGAGAAAAATTTCACTTTGACGCAATTTTTTTTTCTCGACAAAAATAGCTAAAAAATCTAGGAACGTACAAAAATATGTTTCTGTTTCGACAACCTTTCGAAAGATCCAGTTTTATCTGCCGTCGCTTTAACAAGTGGCAAATATAGGAGAAAGTAACGAACTCGCGGATTTCAGGGACGAATCTGACGATGGTATTTCACATGAAGTGATTTACTTAAAATTATTGAAGGCGTGTAGTCGCGTTTATACATGTTCGACCAAAGGAATCGATTTAACAAATACACATATACAAGTTTACAAACTCGTTTAAGAAATCAGGGCAGAATGTTAGTATTCCAGAAAACGCAAAAACAAATATTTAGTAATAGCTATTTATTTGCAGACATTACTGATTTCTATGGCCTTAATGTTGTCATCAACGTTTTTTAAGTAATTTCATACATATGTAAATGCATAAATACATTTAACTTCATAAAATAAGAAGTTTTGTTTTATATATGTATATATGTATATGTATAAATATATATATATATATATAATAAGATATATCAAATAAATAAAATATGTAAAATATATAAAATAAAAAGTTTTATGAAGTTAAATATTTATGGATCGTATATAAAGAGAAATTAGTAAAATAGTACAGATATTTAATAATACAATCCCTGGTCATTGAATCAGAATCATTTTTAATTTTCAACATCTTACGTGTTTTTAATAAGATTTAAAAGGTGTGAATGCAATTTAGTATATTAAGCGAATTTTATTAATTATTATTTTAAAATACGAATATATGCAAAGTATATTCAGCTCTTATTAATAAATATTTATAATTACTGTACATGTAATATTATATTTTAATAGCAATCTTATTGAGATATATTTGTCTACATATCTGTATCTTTTTGTTATTGAACTGAATATTTACTGTGTTTAATTGTAATTGTGTTATTCTATGTTGATTATGAATGTGAACTTTTATCGTGGGAATTAAAAATCGCTAGTAAGTGTACATTTACGTATTAGAATAATAACAAAGCAACTTTCAAATCTAAAATTTGAACATACTGTAGTTCGTTAACTAATAATAGTTAAAATAAAAATAAATCGATAGATTATATATTATCGTATTTGATTATGATAAATTAATGAATTAATAAATATTTATGATCGATAACAATATTAATAAATATTTATTCGATCATGAATCAACTTCAAATTTATTTTTTTTACAAAAAGATCATGTACAGAAAATCCTGCTTCTCACAAATTTTCGCAGGATTCCATACAAGATAGTAATTTGCGTCGATACTTTCATTCATCACCGTTGTTCAAATTAGATACATTTTATTATTATTATTTCAATTTTATGTCGTGTGACAGTGGCAGCGTGCAACTAGCTGAGCCAACCACGTACCAAAATATGTAACTGCTAGAGTAGTGCGAGACAAGTAGTGTTAACAAAGCTCACGAGTTTCTCGTCAATTCCCCGAGCGTTATTTCCGACGATGATAAACGTCAAAACACATGTTTTCGAGGCCGTCAGAGGTTAAAAAAAAAAAAAAAACTAGCCGTATAGTAGCACACAAACAGTCAGAGAAAGAGAAAGCTGATGTAAGCTAGCACGGAAAGTTCAGAACATTGCAGACAACTTTTGTCGTTGTCGTTTGAACCAAATTTCAGTCAATGCCTGATCAAACCATGAATTCTTGCCAACTAAATCCACTAATAATTTGAATTTAAATTCCTATTAGACGAACGGAAGAGTCAGTGAAACTCCTATTACACAGGATGGGCTAAAAATCACTTCGTACTAAAATAAATCCGTAATTTAGCTCTGTCCTGGTCAACATTTGAGAAAAATAATTTTTAAAACATAGTGAAAAAAATCATGTTTGACCTTGAATTTAATTTAGAACTAATAAAATCAGTTTTCTTATATATTTTGGTGTTTTATTAAAAAAAAAAAAAAAAAAAATAGAAATGGATGGGAAGAAACTTTTGGTCCATCCTACAATGAAGAACCAACAAACGATGAAAAATTGTCGATAATTTGAGCTGTTATAACTCCCTAAAAAAAACGTATATTTTCACGAGAAACCAAGATTAATATCATTTAAAATAATTAGAAGGATTCGTTGAGAAGAATTCAAGAATCTAAATGATGACGAGTCGAGTCTCCTTTTTTTCCTTTCTTTCGTCGAATTACAAGACGAATAATAAGTAAGGTACGAATTAATAAGCATTTCAAGATGTCGTCTGTCGCGCAGAATTGTAGAATATTATAGCGTTCGACGCTTTTCAACTGAACTTTGAAATGTTTCAAGAATTTTTTAACGTACGCACGTTGCCTGTATCTACGTGTTTCGTCTAAAATAAAAATAAGAGAAAGAGGGAATATGCGATTGGTTGAAGTCTCCACGTTCACGCAACAAGACATTTACTCCATTCGCGTGTTGACGTAAATGCAATAATTTACAACACGCGACATTTTGTCGTTCCGACTGCTTTTATTGCGCGCTATAAATCTAATTTCGTGCTACAGGTGACATCAGAGAGAATTAAGAATCAGGGAGAGAAATTGAGGAGAACCCTAAAGTTATAAAGTGGATTTGTATAAAATTGCGGCTTAAAATGAGATGGGTATTAAAAGAAACAAAGAATTGAGAATTGGGATTGTTAAATAACGATTTACAATAGGATAAGAATGAAAAATAATTATGAATTTGATGAATGTAATATCAATTTTAAATTCAGATAAGAATTAAGAATAAATATTTGTCGAATTTTCAAAGTTAATAATTGGGTCAAAGACACTTTTCAGAAAACTAACAATGATTAACCAATTAAGAATCAATGTTGCGTAAATACAAAGATCCAATTGTTTCATAACAATCAGAGAATGGAACAAAATTCAAAATATATAATTTTCGAAATAGAAAAACATCGATGTAAATTAAATGAAAGATGGAAATTGAAAAATAAATGCAAAAAAATAATTAATTAAGAAGATCGAAAATTTGCTTTGAACTAAAAATTAACAATACTACAATTAACAATATTACAAATTAATATGTAATAAATTAGATATAGAATAGCATATAAAATTAGTACGTCGAGTGAATCTACAATTCGTTTATATTTTAAATCTGTAGTTCATTTCTCTTTCAAATCTTTTTTTCTCTGAATTCTGTCGTACCACTTTCCCTTTTGTATTACGCTCACGCTTTTCTCTCAAAGCTCGTTCACGAGTACAACGACCAACTAAAAGTTAAAGATCGTCTGTCACATTACGAGCTCTCGATTATCCGAAGTGTGACGTAACTTTTGATAAAAACAAATACGAAGTTTTTGTGTTTTGTTGCTTCGCTGTAACTTTTTTTATATATCGTGGTGTGAAAATATATGACACTCGATATCGTTGATTGTGTAAGAGTTTCATATTAAGTTCAAATCGATGTGTATTTGTGAAAGAGTTTGACTCTGTTTCGCAAGTAATCAATAGGCTACAACAGATGCTACAAATTTTTCCATCAAATTTCATTATAATATAATTGTAATTATACGTAATTTAATTGCATCATTGAGATAAAGAATTTTAAAAATAATAGACTGCTTTCTAAAATCTTTTACAAGAAGAGTGCCAGCACGTAAAAGAAAGATGCTTTTACTAATCTCTCATTTAAAAAGAAAAATTAATAGGAAAAATTATTGAGTTAAAACTTTAAAAATAAGCTTTAAAAATAACAGGCTGCCGACTGATGGTTTGTAAAACTGTTGTATAACTTTCTACGAGAAAAGTTTTATATTTACACGTACAAAGTGGCGGACAGAAAAGTTCAAAAGGCAAATAGCACGTAGATAGTCCATAATTTTATAAGTTACATTTAATAAGAAGAATAAACGGATGTAATAGACGTCCCATAATGGACAACTACTACCAGTGTATAACCATTATCATATAGACAATGTCTGACCACTCATCATATAGGCAAATACCAAGTTTAAACTTTCTTTCGTCCAAGGCACGACCAAGGAAACTCCAATCGTCAAAACCAACTCACCCTGAGTAATCAAAGTAACTAACCGTGTCAGGAAGCTACCAACCTTCGATGCTCTGAAATTTACCGAAGATCCAGTTTGAAGATTTTAATTCAGGAAGAGAAAAGAGCTCTGCTTTTGTTAGGTATAGTTTACTACTGTTTTTTTTTTATGATTTATTTAACAGCGAATAACATAAATAGCAGAGTGTAGATAGTATATTCCAGAGTGGAAATGGTAGTTTTGACAAATATGAGAGTCGGTGAGTTTGTTTCAGAATAAAGGTCGCAAGATCCGTGTCCCTGTTGAATTAAATTTTTGTCATTTCGAGGGTTGGCAGGTTTTTGTAACGTTGAAATTTCCTTTTCAAATGTTGCTTACCCGATGATCCTGACCGTTGTCTCGCGTGACGAGCTCGGCTGCCCCCAGCCTCCTATAAGGTGCAAGCTCAAATATGCAGAGCGTCAGCGAGAGCAGACAGTATAATCTCCACATCGTTGCAGTGCGATCGAAACACGGACAGTTCCTCGTCCTCGAAGCACCAATTCTTCCGTAGCTCCTCCACGTGGATCGGTCCCTCGATTTTCGCCTCCTCCCAACTGTACAGGTGCACGAAGATCGCCGCTGTACACAGGATAACGAAAAGCGCGTTCTTCCTGTTGCACAGACCGAAGATATCCTCCAAGTTCATGCAGAACCGCTCGGTGGAGTCCTTTCTTTGCTGGTTAATTACCTCTTCTCTCGCCCGCCGTTAATTCGTACCTTTGTTCCACTTCCTCTTCTCGCGCTCCTCTCTTTCTCTCTCACTCTCTTGAGAAGTTGCAGTCGAATCGAAACAGTTCTCTGATCTGCAACGTGGAAACGTTTTACGAAACTTTCTATTTTACTTCGAAACACTTTAACTTTGTTTCTCTTCTACGATTTTTGGTTAGGTGAGTAAAGATATCACACGGATGATGAATTTCTGAAAGATTTTAGCGTTTGATTGATAGATTTGAGTTTGCAGTTGCAGTTGAAGTGTCTTCCTTTTTCTGTTCGTCGCAATTTGGTCCTTCTAATGCAGATTTTAAAGCAGATTTTCGCTATAGATTGATATTATTTGATAAAATTAATTTTGGAAATACGTCTCGTTCTCTTCGCCACGGTGTTCGCTTTTCTTAAATAGAAACCGTGCGGATTTCAAATTTTCACTTAATAGATTTAGATTTACGATTGTTGTTTATTATTGTAATTTGATGTTATTCGATAGAATTATGAAATATTGTTTGGAAATACACTTCTGTCTCTTCACCACGGTTTGTAGTTAGATTGGTTGAATATAAATTACAAGAACGAATTTCTGACGAATTTTAATCCTCGCTCGGTAAGAACATGTCTCTTCCTCTCCACCACGATATTGATCCTTTCAAAAGAAATCATATTTCATTTTCGTTTGATAAATTTAGATTTACTTGTTTAGTTATCTTTTACAAGCATTAAGAATGTTATTTGATAGAATTATAAAATTTCGTTTATTAAATATGCTTCTATTTCTTCACCATGATTTTTGGTTGAAATTAGGTCGATGAAAATTATACAGGCAGATTTTTTTATGAATTTTAGTTTTCGTTTGATAGATTCGCGCTTGTAATTGTCAAAATTGTCAACTATTCTTAATAAAATATGGAAATATCTCTTCTATCTCTTCATCGCGATTTTTGATTAGATTAGGTTGATGGAAATTATATAGGCAATAGATTCCTTATGTATTTTAGTTTTCGTTCGATAGATTTACTATTCCAGTTATTAAAGATAATTATTTTTAATAAAAGTATGGAAACGTGTTACTTTCTCTTTCAGGATTTTTGGTTGGTTTAATAGAACTCAGAACAGACAGTTCATGAATTCTGATCTTCGCCTTGATTGATTTAAATTTGTAATTATATATAATATTACACATAATTATACTAACGTGAAACTAGAGTGGATACTGAATCTCTTACAAATTTGAATCTTTGATTGATAGATTTACGTTTATAATCATTGTTTGTATTTTACTGACGTTTGCTCGATAGAATTTGAAAGTCTCTTTCTCTTCGTTACGATTTTAGTTCAACAGAAAGTCATACAGACTTATACATTTTAATGGATTTAAGTTTTGCAATTGAAGTTTGTAATTATTACATGTTTGGAAATATATTTCTTTCTTTTCACTACGATTAATTTAATCATGGATAATAGATTCTTTAAATTACGGACAGTAGATTCTCGACGAACTTTAATTTCCACTCGTAGATTTACGTTCTAGAAAATATATTTCTCTCTCTTTCTCTAGTATGTTTTAATCACGATTTTAATATTAAACACGCGAGTGCTAAATCTCTTTAATCCTCGCTTGATGGACCTACGTCTGTAATTACCGTTTGTAATTATTAGAAATTACCTTTGGAAATATGTCTCCTATCTTAGTTCTGCTTGTTTCTTAATACAAGCGAGGCACACGAATACCAGAGACTCTGACTATTTCAATGTAAACCACATGGTTATAGTCTCTGTCATCGATCGTTGTAATGCGTTATAAATCGAAATTTTCGCAGAAAATCGTCTCACTATCGTCTCACGAGCTCACTTAGAACACCGTTTGTGATCCTACCGTTCTTTTCTACTCTCCTGCCGATTTCGACGAACGAACGAGCTTCCGTCGTGTATCGTTTAAACTTTTTCGAAGCGACAAACGCTCCTCCACGCTCGGCAAATCGTTCTCGCGCACTGACGCCGGTTTTCTCCGTGCACGGTCCTAAGTAAGTCGGTGAAACTCGAGAGCAGTCTTTTACTTTAAAACGCTCTCCTGTTCCCCGGCCAGGGCCATCGTCGCGATCGCGTGTTTCATCGTTGCCGCAGCTAACAACCGATTCCTAGTCACTTCCAAGACTTGAGGGGGGGATGAAAAGCGGAGGATTCCTCGCGATCTGTTAGACACGCGTCGATAGATTTAACCGCGAGTCCCGGAAGAGTTTTGTTGCCTTCGGGAGAGTCGTCGGTTTTTCTGCAAAAAAATTGTACGAAAATTGTATTGCGTTGTACTTATGTGTTGGCTACACATAAGCAAACTTCGAAAGTTGTGTGGCGTGGCCACTGAAATACAGGGTGGTCGCTGAAAGACTGAATGATACAAAACGAAAATAATTTTTACAAACACACGTTTTTTTCAGTTTTTTATTATTTTGTTTGGAAATATAATTAATAGATTTTTTCAGTGTTGTGTGAATTTTTATGAATTAAAATTCAAGATTACTACAATATATATACAATATATATAATATGTAACTGTGTTAATAATATATGTGTATATAATTAAAAATAAAAATCCTTTCTTCATTGTACAAGAGATGTTCTATTTGAAATATTCGGTGAAAAATTACCGCGATGAAGATATTTATGAAAATTAGTATAATAAATAATATTCTCCCAGTTGAATATATTTTAATCTCTTCACATCGTATACTGAAGAAAAATATGATACTTAAATATGGTAAGAAGATCCTTTGATCTTCTTAGCTCAAATAATATTTAAACTTTGCCATTAATGTTCAACGTGTTCAATCCATATCAGAATCGATGTGCATGTAATATGCTAAAATTCGTACAGTACAGACGAATGAGAAAATTTATAATAAACTTATATAAATTTACTAAAATTTAATAAAATTTGTAATAATATAAATAACAAAATAAATACTTAAATACAATAATATAATATAATGAAAAATACAATAATATATTACGAAAAATCAATCGAGTCTTTGAAAACATTCATACATGTATTATATGCAATTGTATACGTGGTATAATGATTAGGAAAAAGTTTATAATACAATAAAGAACGCAAGCTCTTATTTGATTACATATTTTGCGAAAAGTCATTCAAAATTCCATAAATGCGTCTACAAAATTTCTTCATGAAAGATTATGAAATTCAAATTGTAATTTATAATTTTTTTACATTATCAATCTATCAATCTATCCTTTTGCAAAGGATCATGAATTAGCCGTTTTGATCATTCTGTTCATTCTGGTGTTAATGATGATTGGACATTGCGTCCAGATAGCATTTATGGCATTCACTTTCTCTCTTTCCATTTCGTACAATTTTCTACAAACTGTGTGGCTTGCGTAACTTCTAATTGGTTAACTAATTCTTCTTGCTGGATCGTGCTGGATCTTCGTGTCCGGTATGTGGCAATGCCTCTAAATCATCCCTGTCAGTTCTTGCGGTCGAAAACGTCGGAATGCGGTTCTTCTAATTGGTTAAATCAAAATCGTTGTTTTAAAATTATTAAAACCATCTTCGATTTTCGTATTTTTTCACGCGTGAGAAATCATTTTCAGAGATTTTATGAATTATTTTATACACGACAGAAAAAGAACATACAAACGAATGTAATGTTTGATATGATCGATCCTATTTTTATTTTCGCGATATTTATCTACTCCAACATTGGTAGATAAATATAAATATAGATTCTAAAATAACTCTATCGATAAACTTCTGCTAAATATTAATTGATAATTAATAATCTTCTTTTGCATTTGCCTGAAAAATATTTGCAAATATTTTATTGTTAATTGTTACAAATAACTCTCGTAGAGTAATAATCAGACTGCAGATCTTTGTGTTTATAATTTCATAGTTTTGTATTCATTTCATTTATTTAGTTTCATTTATGATTTTACAATTATAACAAAGTAAAATTGTATCATTAATTTATTATACGCACATTGTAATTTTACATATTTATTAATTTTATTAGTAATTAAATAAAATATCATTTTGTATATAATGTTTATTTAGTTGGAAATTATCTGACCAATAATAGAAATGGTCTGCTTTGAATATTTTATATAATTTATATATATATATTAATAATTAATTAATATACTTTAATTATTATATATTATGTACTTTAATTCATATAATTTATATATATTTTAATATTTATATATAAATACTTTATATACTTTCTAAGTTTCTCACAAAAGCATAAAAATCCGTAGACCAATAACATAAGTTTTTCATATCTCCTTGAATAAATCTAAAATCTAACTGAAAAGAGACATATCATCTAAAAGTTTGCAATTAAATGAGACATAGTGTATATGTATGTATGTTTATATTCATCGCGAAAGTTTATTAAGTCCGACGCAATACATGACAGACATACATTTCCCACGTGTTGGAATACGTTATGGAATATGAGAATGTAATTGACGAGTTCATTAATTATGCGACAAGTTGCTCAACGATTGTTCTCTCTCTACAAAATTCTCTTATTAAAGGAACGTACATGTTGCGTGCCAACATGATTCTAATGATTTTTCATGCTTCTAGATCGAGCAAAGAATCGGTGAGATACTGACGAAACGATACAATCGATTTTATTTTTTAGTTAATTAAAAGTGGTACGATCGATACGAGTAACGTGTCTTGACTACACAGCAACCAATTAAACAGAACATTAATTAAATTAATGAAGTGTTCTTTGTTACATATAGAACTTTGATATTTGAGGGGAGAAATTAATTACTCGTTAAGAAAGTAATTACTTAATTACTCGTTTTTGCCACTTCGCGATTAAATATCTTGCTATTGTGTTAAGTATAATTAATAGTGTTCGAATAAATATTTGATTTCTCTTATATATTCAGACAAGTTGCAGTAGGTTACATATAAAAGTCATTATTAATTAATTGATTGAATAATTGATTAATTCAGCGAATTATCGATGATAAAAAAATTTTTTATTGCTAAAATTGCTTTGTTTTATTGCTAAAAACGTTGGACTGATTTTAAGAACTACGCTCTTTCTATAAATTGATTAATTGATATAAATTTATATTATATTATATTAGTAATATAAATTTTTTTTTATATAAATCTGTTAATTAACTTTGAATTTATTATTAATATCAAATTAATATTACTTTTGAACTTATTATTAGTATCAAAATACATAATATAACATAAATATTATGTATACAATTGATTTATTTTACAATACAAATTATATATATATGATACATTGAATAATGTGATACACAATTGGATATATTCAATAATACAAAGTTTGACACATAGTGCAACCATATAAAAAATATTCAACGATATAAAAAGTATTCAATAATATATAAAAAAAGAAAGAAAGAAATATTCCTCTTTCGATTTCTACACTCCATTTCGCTCTCTCGTTGTGCTCATGGTAGTAATGGCAATAATTTTCATTGCGTCGAGATAAATAGCGACAATTTCGCGATCAATGGATCGTACAGTAACTCAGTGAACCTTCGCAGAGTGAATTCTAATAGAAAGTACGCTCCGCGAGGATCTCACGATCTTCGATTCATAGTACGACCTTCCCACGTGCAGTGGACTGTGCATCCATCCCCACGATGCGCAAGAAGCCGCTGTTGTTCTGTGCTCGTCTTTTGATCTTTATCTATCTCCAGCCGAGCTCCGCGATATTGCGAAAACGAACAGCCATTCTTGTTTTTATTCTCGTTTTCTTTCGTTTGTTCTCAAGCGTTGTCGTTCTCGTCGTCGTCGTTATATATATATATATATATATATAATATTTATATATGAATTTAATATAATAACAATTATTATTATAGTTATAAATTTAATGTACTTTAATATAACAATAATTAGTATTATAAATTTAATATAATTTAATATATATTTAGTATATTTATATATATATGTGTGTATAAAAAATTTGTAATATGTATATATAGCGATTCTCTTTTTCTGTTGTTCTCGTTAGCTACGCTTTTGTTGCACTTTCGTTCTCTAATTAATTAACGTTTCTTTACAATGTTGAACCATCTGACAGTGTAATCGATATACATAATTTCTAACGCGAAGATTTTTCAAACCCCTGGTCGCGTTCTGTCTATTATTCTGTTAATTTCGACACTGATACAAAGGAGAGGTAAAACATTAATCGATTAGTTCAATGTTCAATATTTGAAAAAACACAATGTAAAAGCTACATTTCCACATTTATAAATCCTCATGATTATTATTTAGGTGTCTATTCATGTCGTAGCGTTCAGTAGTTTTTTCTATCCCATCGTGTGTTTATGTTTTTAAATAATGTTGTTTGAATTTGCAATATTTTCGAGAAAAGAAGTACCTTTATTTCTTTTTAATCCATTTTTATTAATCCCGATTTAGCAAGGACATCTTTTAAAAAATGAATTTAGATTTATGAGAAAGAAAAAAAAAAGGAATATTGAATCTGACCATTCGTGTTTTTACGCGATATAAAAGTATTTCGGGATAAAAAGTAGAGGCTTCGAGTTTTAAAATGAATGAAGATTTCTTATTCTACGATTTTTGTTGTTGTTTCTTTTTCAAAACTAGTAGTTTAAACATTTAGGATCCGAATATTAATGGAAGTCACCTTATACACGTTATACACGTTATAAATTATTCCCATAAATTTTGTTATTTTAATATATTATTAATACTTAAATATTGCGAAGAAAAATCATAATAGTACAATCCATTCGACGTTATTTGAAAGTACGAAAATTTTAAAAATTTACACGTTCTATGCAGCGATTGACTTAATAAATAAATTTCTTTTGTTGAACGCGAATTTCCTTCGGACCAGAGGATTAAAATTCACGTGGTAGGTAAAATGTAGAATGTTTTTATTTATCGTTTGCATTTAAAATAGTTGATCTGTTTAGACAAGTATTTAGAAGATATAATAGTTATGTACAAGTTTACTAGATCATTTTGAACTTCACTGTCTGTTGGATAGATTTTCTAGAAGAATATATTTGTATTTGTCATAGAAATGAAAAGAGAAAGGTTTTTACATTGAATTGCTGAATCTACAATCGTTGAATTGTTCATTTCATACTGTTTAACTATAGTTATAAATTGAATTAATTGTATTATGTTGTATATTAATTATATTATGAATATTATATTAATTATAATTGTTATAAATTTAAATGTTATTGTTCACGATAAATGTTATAACTTCTTTCTTTCATGATATTTTTGTGCTTTCTGTAGATACATTACATTTGTACATAGTATTCTATAACTTTGAACTTTTGGATTTTGGAATGTTTAAAGTTCACTTAAGCGTAGTATGCACCAAGCAAATTGAAAATAATAAACAAGAAAGACTTAATACAGTATACAAATATAAAATTAAAATTAGTGTAGCAGAAAATTTAATATAGCAAATTGGTTTGGAAATTTCAAAAGAGTTTATTAATTAAATATTCTCTTTTTTCTTTGTATTGATTTAGCAGTGTCATGTTTAATTAAGATTTATTTATGCATGTGAATAATTTTACTGCTTATTAAAAACGAGCTGTGTCATCAAATAACAATGTCATTGTATGTTAATCAGTTCAGTTTTTAAATATTTATTCTTCATTCTTTCTTTATCTTCAATCTTTTTAAGAATTTTTCGAGAAGAACTTGTTTTTTACTAATTTTCAAAAACATTTGTTCTTGTCAATTACTGACAATAGAAACGTATCTTTTCTAACATTTCTATGATATGATACATTGAAATTAACTTTTCTAAAACTAAATATGTTTATTTCTTACTTAATAAGTCTAAATGTTAATTATTATATATATAATCATATTATAATTATTATATATATAATTTATTATTATATTAAGTAATTATTATATATCTAATCACATTATAATTTCAGTGGATATTTTTCTAAACATGAATATTCTATTACATTGTATTATTACAATGTATAAATTTATAATCTATACTACATTTTATTTTGCTTTACTTTATTAAGTTTTTTTTTAATTATATCTTATTTATTCACATTTCGTTATTCTGCTATTTGTATTCATATTTCTTGTAAATGTTTGAAAAAATAAGAGTTTGAACCTAAAATTTTCGAATAATGAGTTTCTATCTTAATAATAACTCTAAATCTGATGTTAGTTTATTATTTAATGTTATATAGAGAAATGTATTATAAGTATCAAATGTTAGATCGTTTTCATCTTTATTTGATTCGGATTTATGTGCCTGGAGAAGACTTAGATACTTGTATCATAAAATGGCATGATGCTCGATGAGCATTCTCATTAAAGAGTATGTCAATTTCTTTCTCTTTTGTGAGCAGTACTAATAGTTGTGCAATGTCTGTTACGACTTGATTACGAGTTTGATATAATTTAATCAGTTAGATTTCCTTGATAAGCTGTGAAAATGAATGCATATATAGTTATGAGATGATTACTAGTTTCGAATAGCAATAATTTTTAAATTAATTATTAATAAATAATTACATCAAATATAATAACAATTATATCAATTATTAATAACGAATTTACATCAAATATAAATAATTATATCTGAGATAGAGAAAAAGAATTAAATAAATAATTATTTATCTAATCTGAGATAAATGAATAATTATATTAGATAGAGAAAATAGTTGCTAATGTGAATTATAATTGTTTTAACAATTATTTTAAAAACAAATGATCATGATCATTTATTATGTCGATTGTATAATATTGAATGTATAAATATAAATAATTTATAAATTTACAAATCAAATATTATTATTATTTCAAATAGTGTTTCAACTATTTTATAAAAGATATCTGTTCATATTCAGAATATCTGTATATTATGAAATCGATATATACACGTAAATTGAATTAACACCTGTTACACAAATATCTTGTTTCTATTTTAATTATCACGCACAATTTAATGGACTTTACATTTAAGCTAATGACAACTAAAATACAACAACTATCGTAATATGAAAAATATAAAAAAAGTATATGAAATATATTTTAAATAATGTGAAACGTTATTCATAATACTTGACAAACAAAGCGACTCTCCAAAATTTCAATTCCTTTTCAAAAAAAAAAATCAATTCACACAAACGCGTTCTCACTCTGAAATAACACGTGAAAAATGAAATTACAATAATGTCGAATCGAATCGAATCGAATCGAATTGCGTCCAAGGCAATATCTACTGGATTTAATCAAGAAGATGGTCGCTGGCTCGGTGAGAGAGAGGACGAGAGAGAAAGAGAGAGAGAGAGAGTGAGGAGAGGAGAGCAGCAGCACTTTCACACGAGAGGCTGAAACTTTCATACAGTTTATCTGGCTAGGTACCGCACGCACGAGAAGCGAGCGTTCCCTTTCCCCGTTCTTTTTTTCTTTTTCCACGGGATATAATTTTCTATTATCACGTAAACGCGCGTCTGCTCGCTTCTAGTTTCCCAGCTGATTTGCTGAATCGCATTACCCTTCTTTTATGCCTGCGCCGACTCGCTCGTCATGCATTATTTATTGTGCCCGTTGCCGTACGGCAATAAAAACGAAAAAGAAGGGAGAAAAAAGAAAGGAGAAAGAAAGAGATTGTTGTACCACGATGAATTCTCTTGCGACATTGACGAGTGGTTCACCGTTTTTTCTCTCTTTCTCTTCTCCTTTTATTGGAAAAATCCGCTTATGCGAACTTGTGCTCAGGGGAGGGACAAATTTGTTCGTACGCTTGAAGTTCTCATAAGTAGAGATTTTATTTCGTTTTCTTTTTTTCTCTCTCGGAACTTGTATGATATATACTTGGATATATACATTTGGCATATTTTATTGGCGTCTGCATAATCTCTGTTTTTCTTTTTGTGGATTTTCTTCATCAACTGCAGAGTTGACTTTTATTATTCTCACATAAATTAGCTGATTAGGTTGATTTCTAGTTAGATTGGAGTTTTCACGGTTTTTATAGTTGTTATAATAGATGTTATGTATAATAGATGTAATGGATTTCATAATAGGAATTATTATTAATTACTATTAATTACTAATTGTAGTTATAAATTATTATTAATATTTTAATATTATAATAGGAG
Organism: Melipona beecheii; assembly: GCA_032399605.1. Lineage (NCBI taxonomy): Eukaryota > Metazoa > Arthropoda > Insecta > Hymenoptera > Apidae > Melipona > Melipona beecheii. Next base: position 3,155,218 of record JAUCMO010000504.1, on the reverse strand, counting down.
TTATTGTTATTATGTTATATATTATATATTATTTTTTATTATTATAAAAATATAATTATTATAAAAATATAATTATTATAAAATATAATTATATTATTATTATAAAAAAATAATGTCAAGAAAATACTGTTATTTTTTGTGACATCAGTTCAGCGTTTTCTTTTTCCTTCTTTCCCTTAATTGAAAAACTCCGTTTGTGTGAACTTGTTGAAGGACAAATAATTTATACAATTTCCTTGGCATTTATATTGTGGATTTTTCTCATTCATTGTATAATTGATTTTCATTGCCTTGTCAACTAAACTGGTTTTGCATTAGAGAGAGGAGTTTTGGAAAGGGCTTATAATTAATTAAATTTTTAAGAAGTCTTTTTTTCTATTTTATTTATTTTTTAAATTTATTATATTTCTATATATTATTAGAATTTATTATATTTTCTTATATATAATATTTTAAATATTGACTTAATAGAAACCAGAAATAAAGTTCTTTTATTATTTTAACGTAAAATCAAAAATTTCTTAAAGAAAAATTGATTTGGGAATATAGTGATGTATTTAAGAAACGTTCAAAATTGTCAAATTGCAATCGCGTAGTGAATTGTATAGTAATTTATTTAAGAAGAGTATAGTATTTATTTAATGAAAAGTATAGTAATTTATTTAAGAAACTAAATTAAGCAATTTATTTATTTATGAAAAAGAAAAATAGAAACAAAGAAATTTGTTGTTTTATTGAGTTTGAGGATTCTAATTTTAAAGTAAATAGTAAGTAATTTAAGTAATTAAATTTAAGTAATTTCAAAATGAATAAAGAAAGTCTTATACCATTTGAATCTAAAGGAAATGAATTCGCTAAATTCTTTGACAATCTAATTTAAAAAGAAAGAAAATTTATAAAAATAAAGTTTAACTTTAAGATAATAAGTAGAATTATACGTTGACTGGAAACTCTTACTAGTCACCATATATCCGTATCATATTTGTTGATCGTAGAACTCGCTTTTGGAAATAGATTTCCTCTCTTTATGTAAGAGGAAGTAATCTAATAGCCACGCGACAAGCAGAACGATCTCGACAACGCGATCGTAGCTTTCATTTGTCCACTTTTGTCCAGTCGTGGTCATTTTAACAAGAGAAGTGTAATCCACATTTTGACAATTTTATTTTTGGTATGCTTCACTGTCGTGTGATATATATCGTCTTGAAAATTTCATTGCAATATATATATGTGATACATTTCATTATTTTTTATAAGTATATAATTATATCATAAAGTACATTATGCACATTATAACAAATTAAATTATATGTATTATATTATATTATTATTATTATAAAATTTCTTATAGTAATTATATGATGTTTAAAATTTAATATTATTATGTTATATGACTTTAAAAATTTCTTATAGCAATTATACTGTAAAATTTCAAATGAAACGAACAATCATTTTTTTGATCGTGAAGAACAATCATTAATTGTCAGATTTTAAATTGGATTTAAGATTTAAATAGCTACGATCCACTAATGATCTCTTGAACAAAATTCTAGTTGCACGAGAGTCAAACACAAGCTGGAGACGTTAAAATAAATCTTTAAGAATGTAGTGCAGATCTACGTAGATCTCTTTTTACGTGATTAACTTTTGTAGTGTTTTTCTTCACTCGTTGTATAGATGTGCAAAACGTAAGAAAGCGTAATGAAAGCGTAAGTTTACGCGTTTACGATTGATTATAGGCATCCGATAAGCGTGGCTTTAGCAACACAGCGTAAATAATCTTTTCTCCTCCGTGATAACAAAATAAAAGAAAAAAAAAGATAAGTCGTAAAACGTTAAAATGCTAAGTTTCCTTATAAATTTTAATGAAGCGTTTCTTTTTACACAAGTACACCTCTGGCAGAAAGTTTTTCAATCAAACGCAAATATATGAAGCATTGAGGAACATTGAAATTAGAAACGTAAAATGCTGTTGCATCTGTTTAACCTGTTAACGAAGAAAGGATGAGTTAACTCGTCACTGGTTTTCCAATCTTTTGAGTATAATAATATAATAATTTCTGTATTTATAAATTCATCTATTTTTCTGAAATCTAATTTTTACACACAGGGTGTTTCGTTTTAATTCATAACACACATTTGTAAAGATGAGAACCAATTTGTCATTATTAATTCTGTAATCGTAGAAGTCTTTGATCGAGAAATAATCAACAAGTTGAAACAAAATTGAAGATTTTTATTAAATTCGCGAATACGAAATATTTTTGATATTTTAAAATATGTGTTTGTGTATGTACTTGTGTTTAATTGACAAGCTCTTGATTCTGATTTATCTCATTTATTTAAAGAAAGATGAATTTTCTTTGATTGATTGGTGTTTTTTATTAAAATTGTCAAAGAATTAAAGAGTTCTTGTAAAAAGTGCTACAAACGTCAAAAGCAAGAAAAAAGCAAGAAAAAGAGTCACTAAATTTGCAATTATTATAAGTGATAATCCCTTATTAACTAGTTACTAAATTACTCGTCTATGGAAAGGCAACAATATTAGGTTGTCCCATAAGTTTCTTCCGCGCCACGCTATGAGTGACTCTAAGTGGCTGTGTTTATATAAACATGCAGGCTTATCTTTTAGCTGTTTATGGCATCGGTTTCAGTCGTCCCAGAGCTCTTTCAAAGTACGTTTCGTTGGTGACAAAGTCTCTTTTAAAAATTTTTCTGCACCGTTCAATATGGAGAGCCAAAAGATGCATTTGCGGCATGTTATGCTTCATTGCTTTAAAAAAGGCAATAGTGCAAAGGACACTGCAGACGAGATTTTCACCGTTTACGGAAGTGGTACTACCACTATTAGGACCGTCCGCAATTGGTTTAAGAAATTTAGAGCTGGCAATTTCGAGTTGAAAGATGAAGACCGCAGCGGCTGACTGATACGGACATTATCAAGACTGTGCTCATTGAAAATCCACGATATAGTGTGCGTGAGATAGTGGATGCCACTAATATTCCCAAGACAACGGTACATAAGCATTTAATCAAGATAGGATATGCGAATCGATATGAAGTTTGGGTTCCACACCTATTGACGGAGACCGGCCTTATGAATCGCGTCTCTACGTGCGATTTGCTTCTCCAGCGAAAGGGATCCTTTCTTAAAGAGGCTTGTCACTGGAAACGAGACTTGGATTTTATACCAAAATCATCGAAAACGCACTTGGTCCAAGGAAAATAGACCTTCAACTGTTGCGAAGCCTGGACTTCATCCGAAGAAGGTTCTTCTGTGCATTTGGTGGGACTGGAAAGGTGTAGCGTACTACGAGCTCCTTCCTCAAGATGATACGATCAATGCTGACAAATATTGCAATCAACTGGATCAATTGAAAGCAGCCATAGCAGAAAAACGGCCAGAATTGGCGAACCGACGAGGCGTCGTTTTCCATCACGACAACACAAGACCGCATGTTGCGTTAGCCGTAAGGCAAAAATTGTTACAGTTTGATTGGGACGTTTTACCTTATCCTCCATACTCCCCAGACCTTGCTCCATCCGATTACTACTTGTTCCTCTCCTTAAAAAATTCTCTCCGTGGTAAATCTTTCAAATCCATAAGCGAAATAAAAACGCACCTAGATGAATATTTTACAAGTAAACTTAAACAATTTTAGAAAGAGGGCATAATGAGGCTTCCTGAGAGATGGAAGAAGGTTATAGAACAGAATGGTTCATATATAACATAATAAATCCATCTTAAACAAAAAATATGTATTCATTTCGCATCAAAAAAGGGGAAGAAACTTATGGGACACCCTAATATGTTTTTTCAATATATTATTTTAATTATATTATTTTATTATTTCTATTAAGTAGGAAAAAGTATTGGAATATTGTAACGACTGAAAATTTAACGTTTGTCATCTGCAGTGTTTTCTATAAGAAAACTCTTCAATTGTGAAAAAGAGAAGGACATCCGGGTCAGATACGTGTAATTTGAACTTCTTCAAAATTGATTATAATAGCGGTTAATAGCGCTTAGGATTAACCTCGTTTTATAATTACAAAGTCCATTTGCGTTTGCCCTAACTGTAGTAACCAATAACCTAATTTATAGACCATAATATAAACGCTGTTCTCCATTGTTTCGTTCCATTATTATTTTTCTACGATCTGTTGTTTTATCACGTGAAGTACTCAGAAGCTAATCAATGTACACAAGTCATATCTCATTAAATTTCCTTTCGTTGTTAATTCTAATATTTCTTATTTATTATAATAGTCACTTGCTATATAGTAATTAACCTTCTGAGTGTTTAAAATTACCGAATGAAGGACATGTTAAGGAACAAATTGAGAATGCATTCACCGTTAAACATTACACAGTTATGGCCAAGAAAACATTAGAGCCACTTGCAATTTTCAACGTTTTTCGTATTTCTAGCGAAATTTAAAAGCCTGTAATTTGGTAATAATTTTTATTTTATTTTGGTAATAATATTAATTTTTTAATAATTAATATGTAATTTGTGGGGATTCGATAATTGTTAGCTTGAATTTAGCTAATTTATAAGTTCTCGAAACTCGAACTCGGAACATTGTAAGAGTTTCGAAACTTTCGAGACTTAAACTGTTGATTTTATTTTGCAAGAGGAATTTCTTGTTTTGATGCACTGTTTTGCATTCGATTGAAAACAATTCTTCGCGAAATTTCTTTGAAATCTGTGGAGTCACTTTCTGTATTACTAAAGTAACTCTCGCGGGATTTGACTCGAGGAAAGAGAATTGAAACAAATTTCTCTCATCGACTAACTATTATGAGCAATCGAAGCAGAGTTTCCCTCACCGATGACTCATACGAGCCGAAATAAATTTCCCTCGTCAATAATGGTTATTGGCGGAACGAAAAAAATTTCCCAGCATTATAAAAACATTTTAATCAAAAACACCATTGTTTATTCTATTATTAATATTAATATTACAATAATAATTTTAATTATTATTGTAATTATTAATATTAATATTACAATAATAATTTTAATTATTATTGTAATTATTAATATTAATATTACAATAATTTCGTTACTTTTTCATTTTGATTGTAATAATTTTATTGTTCCTGGTTTCAACACATCACGGTCTCCTTTTCCGTCCAACTTTAATTTTCTCTCTTTCTCCATATTTACAACTTTTCTTAACATTTCCATTCTCGCACTCGCCAACTATTTCTCTCGCGTTTTAAAATAGAAAATAGTAAGAATAAACTCGACCAGATTAATTTAACATTAGAGATTAATTTGGAAACCAAACCATGGATATTTATAGATCCGTGAAAATGAAATTCCCCGTTGCGGGCGCAATTTCGTTTTAGAAAACTACGAAACGTAATGCCTAGATCTTTCTCGTTCTTTCCTTTTTCACCTCGGCTTTTGTTGCGATTTTACGAGTCTTTGTCTTGAGCCGAACGGCTCCGTAGAAGAATGTTTGCCATTTTCCTCTGTAAACGGTATTTTTACTCGAGTGGATTTCCCCAGCGAGAGAGAAAGTCGGGAGGGAACCGCGAAGACGAACGCGGCGAACACACGAGGACGATGGCAATGAATATCTTCTTTTATTTCCATTTCCGGAATTGTGGGTCAAGTTCTTGCCCGAAAAAGCGGCGACAGCTGCTGCTGCTGCGTGTGCTCACGAAGGTGAAAGTTCGTTCCAACGATCTTCTTCCAGGATCGTTTCCGTGATTCATACGATACACAGTGGCTTCAGAAAGTGTTGTCGTACGTTTTAAACTGTTATCAACTTCGCATGACAAATTTTAAGGGATCGTTGTAAAGGAGAGACTTCAATCTTTGGTGGACCTCCGCTCAAACATTTTAGAATACTTTTTATTTTTAACATTCAATATTTATCGTAAATAAGAGAATTTTTAGATTGCACGCGTTTCTTGTAATACAATTGTTAATGTATTAATATTCTTATCCTTAGTTAATATTCTTTATTTTATGAAGTATTGCTTAATTTTTCCACGTTAAATTTAAATGTGGCGTTATTTTCAAAGAATTTTTAAAGATTTCAGCGACAATTTTTACATTGAAAGAATTACATCGAAACCTATGCTCAGATATTCCTTTTCTATATATTTTTGCGGCGAAATTTAATTTCTGAAATTTCCATTGGCAAACTAATTTTTGAAGACGAAAGAAACAATGACTATTCGAGGGAAAAATGAGTTTATCGCAAACGAATTCTTTAAAGTATCAAAATGACGAAATGAAAAGAAGATGCATAATATGATAAAGTTACAGAGATGAAAGTTTCGTTCTGCAATTCATATCTAAGTGTGCTGAATTTTTACAAGTGATATTAATGTTACAGCTGGGCAGTTTCTACAGTAATGACGAGACAGAACTTAATTCCAAGCGAGGATGGTTCACGCATGATCCATGCTTTGATCCCAATGTGGGACATGTGCAATCACGAGAACGGGAGAGTGAGTTTAGTCTCATACACGTTTTATATGTGTTGGATATCTATAACTATCGTTCTCAGGTATCTAGAAATATACAGTTATTCACGGAAGTGAATTCGAACACTTGTTGGAACCTTTTAAGAATATATATTACTTGTACTATGTAAAACGTTTCCAAATTTCATGAATATTGTAATGAGATACAACTGATGATTATATTGGTCGAGTTAGAGATAGATTTAAAAATATATATATTTAATACAAGTACAGCTTACAGAAAGTATTTGAACATTTTATTATATGAAACATTTTGAACTTTCATTAATATTAATATAACAAGACGCAACTATTACGACTGATCAAGCTTGAAGCAAATTCAAAAATATATGTATATAAGAATTACAGGATATATTTAAACAACCATCATTAGCAAGTTTCAATAGGAATCTTCAATATTACATAATATATGTAATTTTCTGACTGGCATATGTCTATTTAAAATTCAAAAAAACGTTCAGATATCTTTGAACGATAGTATATAATATATATTGTACATATATGACTGTGTATTATAAATGCTAGAAATCTGAACAACTTTCTGTATCTGTCCGTTTTCATTTTAGATCACTACTGATTTCAATGCGACATCAAATTACTGTGAATGTTACGCTTTGAGAGACTTCAAGAAAGGAGAACAAATATTTATTAGCTACGGACCCAGAACGAATTCCGATTTCTTTGTACATTCAGGATTCGTTTACATGAATAACGAACAAGTATATTTTTTTTTCAAGATACTTTAATTATCGTATTACAATCACGTTAATTTTTAATATATTGTTTATGGGAATAATGGGTTATTTGCAAACTAAAAATTTCTTTGGAAATTTATCCATTTACACTATTTAAGTATATTAGGGATGTATCAATACTTAGAGATACATTAATAATAATTAGGGATATATTAATAATTGTTAGTTTAGAATGTAGGGTTGCAGTTCACTTCTACTTATAATTAATGGTAGAAAAATTTCCAATATTATTTATTATTTCAATAAATTAACATACATGAAAGAAAATTGTAATATAAATATAAATAATTTTGTTTCGTTATATAAAGTAAATTTTTCCCTAGTATTCTGAATGGTCCCTGGATGCCTCTATGTATTTCTATCTACAATTATTATATTTTCATTAATAGTACGAACATTGTCCATATAATTAACAAATTTTTTAATTACTTTTTTATATAATTTGATTAATTTTATGTAATTTATTACGTCTTGTCTACAGCAAATATGATTGTACCAATTATACCAATCACTACATAATTATATATTACAATATCTATATTGTATAAGATAAAATAAGAAATAATAATAATATAATACATTATTATTTCTATTTCAATAATCTTGAACATAGAGAATTTCGCTGACCAAAGAACAAACATAAAAAACAACAACAAATGCTTTTAATTTATTTTTTAAATAAAGAAAGAGATCAAGTGAACAATATTTATCTCTCATTTTTGCAGGATGGTTTTAAATTGCGGCTTGGAATTAGCAAGGCTGACTCTCTTCAAAAGGAACGTATTGAATTATTGAATAAACTAGATCTGCCGACCGTTGGAGAGTTCCTCTTGAAACCAGGAACAGAACCAATCTCAGATTTGCTGTTGGCGTTTCTCAGAGTATTCAGTATGCGCAAACCGGAACTGGTACATTGGATCCGGTCAGATCGTGTTAACGATTTGAAGCACATGGACTGCGCGCTGGAAACTGTCGTCGAGGAGAATGTCAGAAAATTTCTGCTCACCAGGCTGCAGCTGTTAATTGCTAATTACCCGACGACTCTGAAGGTGAAAGTGAAATGAAACACACACACACACACACAGTGTGTAATAGCGTCGAAAATTTCTTATCTTTTTTTTTTCTTTTCTCTTACAGGAAGATCTGCAATTGCTCGATACGACGTTGCCGCAAATCAAAAAGTTGACCATTCAATTGAGAGTGACGGAGAAGAGGATTCTTCAGGGTGCGCTCGAATACGTGGAACAATGGATCAAAGCTTGAGAATCTGATCGAATGTGAATTTTCGAACCTCTGTCGAGTCAAACGTATATTTTTATTCCTAGAAAGATGAATCTCACGATGGAGTATAATTTTTTTATATATCTGCTGGAACTGTGGTTCCGAAATGATGAAAGATTAAACACATCATTCGACGAATGACTGAACGTATATATACATATATAATATAGATATAAAACAATGTGCGAAACGACGGACAGAGAAAAGGGAGCAAATGGTGCAAAACATTCAAGTGTATAAAACGATTGAACAGACTGTATATGATATCTATGTGTATTAATAAGTGTACAATGCAAAATAATCGCGCGTTTCACGATAAATATGTCTCTTGTTTTCGAGAGATGAGAAGTTCGTGAGCACAAACCTCTGTTTCTTTTTTTTTGACGCGACGATGTTGCGATGTTTCTTCATCAAGCTTTCGAACTTTTGCGCGCGCATGTGTGTGTATGCGTGCGTCTGCTGATCGAATTCCAATCTCTGATTACAAGAACTTACGAATACAATACTTTTATTTCAGCTTTGATAAAAAAGAAAAAACGAGAGAAAAAAAATAATAACATGTACAAACGAAATGTTACTATTCATGAATATTTATTTTTCAAAGGAGATAGTTAAGAGATCTAATTCTTTATGTAAGCTATTGTGCGATATTACACAGGCCTACAGAAATCAGACTTACAAATGATTAATATGTCGTAAAATTCGTCGATAATTGTAATCGAATTCTAATAATACGCATAAAAGTAAGACAAACAGCGAGTTCCGAATAATTTTCAGCCATTTAAGAAATTGTATTGTATCATGTTTACCCCCTGCCCCCTTAAGATTTTATGGGATTACACTTAAGAATACGATATTGAAGGCAGTACGCTTATGTGAGTGGTAACTATATATTAACGAAAAAGGGGGAAAAATATATCGATGTATTTAAATAAAATAATATGTAAATCAGTTCAATCGAGTATTATAAAGGATAATAAGGTAGAATAATAATTTATTAGAAATCGCGCTACAGCAGGACTGATAGCTCAATACTGTGTATTGCTTCTTTTTTTCCAATACATCGGGGCAGACATGATACAGCCAAATGCGAAATGCCACGATAACTTAACTTAACGCATTTTTCTTCTAATACAAAAACATAGAAAATTTACGACGTGATTATATTACTTCAATAAAATATTAGAAAATTATCCTTTTGCTATCTGATCCAAAAAGTTCTACGTACCATCAAAGGGATTATACAAGCGTCTTAATTATCATATTTTTTAAAATAATATCATTCACTTTACGACGGATATATATCTCGAGTAGAGGCGAGTGTGATGATTCTGTATTTTACATGATTGCTAAAAAAATATACAGATATATGTTTATCTCATTTAGAGGGGGAGAGGTTGAGGTTTATTTCTCAGAACTTTTTGATCAGATAAGATCGAATATATAATTCTCGATAACTTATAAGTTATTTGTGTTGCCAGTCATATTTAGTTATATTTAATACATACTACAGAGTAACTGATTTATAGCAACGGCACGGTTCAATTGTTATGAAACAAATTTTTAGCAATTTTAGAACTTTTAGTTCTCACATTATTTTCTTCTACGCTTTAGCTTTATCCCTGCCATCTGAAAATTCCAATTATCTTATACCACTACATACTTATAGCGCGTTTTGTAATTCGATTTTATTAGTTACCAACGGTAAATTATTATTTCCACTAGCATAATTCGCGGATTCGTTTCTTAATTGATGGAGTATTATTTCACTGACAGACTCTTGCTTTTGTTCTCCGTTGCAACCGTCTTTCCTGACGTTCACGATGCCGTGATCTTCCCGAAGATGCACGATTAAAGACGGTAAGGCGTAAAATATTTTGTCACAAAGATTGCACTGGAATGTCTTACCATCAGCTGCCTGCAAGCAATACTCGTAACCTTTTATAGAACTATACGTTTGCCTATGCAACGCTAAGTGCTTCTCATGGTCCATAGCGAGAATAAATTCGTAAGAACAGATCGGACACTTTAAGTTGTGCTTCGTCCACATTGTATGAGCTTTCAATCGGTGTAAACTGTCATAGACTTCGCCGCAAACAGGACACTTCATGCATTTATGATTATTCAGCGTCTCTCTGCTTTCGTACAAACCACTGCATTCTTTACATTGATAAGTTCTTTCCCTTTTGCATGCATGCTTGAACCAATGCTTCTCTAACTGCGGTAACAAGTCGAATACCAGTTTGCAGAAAGTGCATACGAATCTCCCTCGGCGATCTCGTTTTATCGTGAAGTTTGACGCTCTGATGTCCCAGTGTTTCTCGAAATTACTTTTACGCACTAGATTCTCGTTGCAAAACTCACATTGGTCCTGATGCTTGGACAAATGTGTGAACAACATACCGGGCTCAGTATTCGTGTAGTTGCAAAAAGAACATACAAAAGTATCGTCTTCCTTGTACATATGAGAGTATAAGTGTTTTTGGAACGAGTTGGAGGTAAAAAACATCGCGCCACATGCCGGACATTTCAAGTAAGGTTTATCTCTTTCTGTGTAATACAATGGCAAGGGTCTGAAAGTTTGTAACCAGGCTGCGTTATCTTTGGAGTCCAAGATGTTCTGCTGATCCATAGAGGACTCTTCATAATTTATTTCTTCCATGGTTGGCACACGTTCATCTGCATCGGTAGAAATGATTGAGTGCTCTTCCTCTTTTATTTCAACTATTGGTTCATGCTTGGGTATTAGCTGTCTCAATAGTAATACTTTATTATGCCGCTTAGAACGATACCGAGATTTAGACTTGTTATTAACTAAAGAGCGATCGTTATTTAACTTCTTTGTCATTAGTGCATTGTTCGCTTCCAGCATTATTATGAAGTCTTTGTTATTAGGTACAGAAGTGACGTATGACAAAGGTGAGTCTGCTCTTAAATCATCCCAATCACTGATGGTGGATTCGCTAGTGGCTTCAGAATCATTCTCCATAGACAGAAGTTCAGAAGATAAATCATCTTCTTGAGATTCAATGTGATCATCATCTTCATTATCGTCATCATCCTCACCATCATCATCATCGTCTTCTGCAGAAAGTAGTGCTGTTCTCAATATTTCCCCATTCGACATTAGGTCTCCATCGATTCTCTTTTCATTGGTTTCTTCATGCTCCATTGTAGTTTTTGAAAAATCTTTGCATTCTGGATCCTCTAACGTCAACATTTTATGTTCGTGAGAGTTCCTGCGATTTGTACTTAATCACTGTAACACAGAGGAAAAAACGTTATACGGTTGGCTCTCAATGATGGAACATAACCTCATTTTCTTGATACTCGTCGCATCTTTTACTCACAAAATCGTTCACTTGTGAGCGAACGTAAGTTGAGTCGGATCTTTGACAGATCGTAAGTTATCTCTCAAGTGAATAAAATGTACTTACGTGTGGACGTTTAACGTGGCCCTTCCTTACGACGCTCTTTGCGGTGCAAACATCGATTTGTATCTGCGTGGAATTCTTTAAAGATGTATGAGAAGAGCAAAAAATGTATATGCCGCACCACTGAGAATCCGTCATTCAGTTTCTAAAATCCCACGTGAAACTCGAGAATTCATTATTATTCACGCTTGAACAACTTTGATCAGCTGTTTTCTGATTACACGAAATTGACAGGACGTCTCGGTGCGCGTCCAACCGATGACCTGCCAATGGTGACACGAAAAGTGTTTCTCAACTTCGTCTCGTTGAGTTTCTACAATGTTCCATGCAATTTATCCAGACGAAGAGAGATCGCTTGGAACACTTTGTACGAATTTGTCTCAATGCCGGAAATATCTGTTTATGTGTAACAGAAACAATTGTTTTCTCATGAAAGTTATCATCGAATTAGATTGAAACACCTTGTACGATTTGTCGTAGTTGTCTTATGTGTGAAAAGTTGAGTATAGTTGAGAAACACTGTCACAGACAAGCCATACATGTGGCTGTGTAAAATGTATAGAGAAGATACACACACATGGGGAGATTCAGGGATTTATTGAAACGCGTATGATAAATTAATATATCTTTAATATAGGCACTTGTATTTATACAAAAATTACTGTAATATACAAAATTATTGTTAATACGTTGTACATTAATGTTAAGTGTGTTATGTTTCAGCTGGTGAAAAGCGACGATAATCGAGTAACTAAGAACGACTGTAAACTGTTGACTAATTGTTAATTCTATGTTAATTAAAATTATAAACTAGTTTTCAATAAAATTATAAACTTTCAGTTGAAATGAATTGAAACTATTTTCAGTTGAAATTATAAACTAATTAAACAGTGTCTTCGATATTACTTCCATACGTAAGTGTCTACGTAAATACTATTATATATTAAACGGATTATCAAGAAAATCATAATTTTACAGAATACGTGTATAAAAATGTTACATTAAATTAACAAATCTAGTAACTTTTAACAAATGCAGTAACACTTATTTCCTAAATTTTTATACTTAATTCTTTTAAATTATCTCTATACTATATACTCATAAGTATACTAATAAGCCTCATTTCGTTTGATCTTCGTGGCGACTGTGTTCTGGTACATTCTGCCCTCTTTAGTTAAAATATTCTATCTATCATTTCGAAACTGAAGGAAACTAAGGTTTTGTTTCTTTTCATTTTGCTCAAGACATTTAGTCATTTCGAAATACCTTGTATAATGTTTTTAACTTTACTTTCAAGTTAAAAAAAATATTTTAACATACCTCCAAAAATGAAAAGATTGTCGAATAAGAAAGACAGTATTCGTTGAGTAATTTTATGAAAATTAAACAGAAAATCTTAAATTTCTGACGAACAAGTTGTTATTAATTTAAATAACTATAAGAAATTCTCTCTTTCCTAGAATCCTTAGGGGAAAAGACGTAATATTTAGTCGACGGTTGTTATTTGTATGTAGATTTCAATACTGAGCCACAAATGTTTATGCAAATTCAGATTTTCGCAAATAGAACGAAAGAGATAAAAATCTTAATATTTGATTTTACATTTTCGAATTTTCCAATTTCTTGTGTACTAAATGCACAAACATCTGCGATCTATAACAGCATTTCCTTCAAACAACTTAGCGAATAATGCAACAACTTTACGATTCGCTACTCTAATCGTGCTAGAATAAACTTTGCTTAAGTGTACTTATACTTAAAAAACGTAATAATTTTACATTTCCAATCACTATCTGTCTCACGTAAGATTATTAAATAATAAAAGAGAAGTCCGTGACCTACAATCTGCGACGTTACCGATTACTAAATTGTTATGCAAGAGGGTTCTGATGTTAAATTCTGATTCAGTGAAGGGGGCTCCCTTTCGAGAACCGGCCTCTCAATTCTTGCTTCGTTTCTTGTGGTCGTGTCTGTGACCGTAGTCGTGAGCGTACACGTGATGTGGATGCCCGTAACCGTGGCCGTGACCATAGTCGTGGCCGAAATCGTGATCAAAACCGTGACCAAAACCGTGGCCAAAACCGTGGCCGAAACCGTGGCCGAAACCATGGCCGAAACCGTGAGGGAAGTGCACAGGCAACGAGTGGCCGTGCAATGGGGGATAAAAGTGGCCGCCGCCATAACTTCTACCATCGTACGCAGCCGCGACAACTGGACCTGCGCTGATCAACGGGACTGGATGTGGATGGACCGGAATCGGAACTGGAACCGGAACCGGTATTGGAAACGCTTGCTTCACCGGGACTGGATACGGTTGTTGCACTGGCACCGCCACAGGATGCTTCACCGGTATTGGAATCGCGCGTTCCACCGGAACCGGAACTGCCTGTAGACAGAAAAAGTGAATTTTCATCTATCGATAAATTATCTGTTTCTCGAGGGGTTACATTCTGCTGATGAAATGTGTGGCGTTGAGAGGAATCGTAGAGGTTAATTTTTTATTGGTAGGCTACAAGTTACAAATACGGGTAATCGTAATTTACTTTTTACTTTTTTTAAACTTTTTTTGAACAGTGTTTAAAAAATATATTGCACGAAGGGAAAAAAAAAAGAATGGAGCAGAATTAAAACAGAATCGTAATTAACTTATGATCGATGTGATAGAAATATGGCGGACATTTTTTCACCTAGATAACGTACATAGGTAATTAAAAATATTTCCAAAAAGGTAGTGTATTGTATTACATTCATTATTTTATCGAGCTATATGTCAATTAAGTTATATATTTAGTGATATTTACCAAGTTATAATAAAATTGCAGAGATCCGACGAATCTCCGCAGATGTTCTGGTATTTTTGGGAAATATTTAAGAATTTGAAACGGAAGATTACAACTACAAATATATGAAAATATAAAAAAATATTTAAAATAGAATATTCAATCGATGAAATGAATTTCATAATTCTGTGTTCATAAAAGTACAAAATTGTATAAATTTCCGCAGTGACTGATTTCGCTTGGTCAATAAATTGAGATATCTTTCACGAAAGAAAATGTAGGGGTGTTTCCTTACCTCAGGTACCGGAATGGGAACCGGGACCGGTTTGTGAATGATTTTTTCGACTGGTACTGGCACGTGATACGGTTTCTCGATGTAAACTGGCTCCGGAACAGGAACTGGCCTTTCCAGGACCACGTGCTTTGTTATGTACACTGGAAATGTTTTCAATAATTCGGGTCTTCCGACCGGTAAAGGAATAGCTGGTACCCTGCCGTATGATAGTCCACCATGTAATCTGTCAAATGTAAAATTTACTATAAGAAATTATAATTATAGAAATTTTAATTATTTTATAATTTCTAATTTTATTTTAATTATTTTACTCGAGACAAACATTTCTATTGTTTGGATGTTTAGTACAAAAACCGAAATGGATGATTACGTATATTAATAATAAAAATTCTTTTGTATTTTTTACAAATTTAAAAAATTCTTTGATAAATAAAAAATGATATATATATATATATATATATAAAAAGTTATATATAATTAAGTTGAGAATGAAGAAACAAAAAATGCAACAGGGTTAAATTAAAAGTTCCAGGTTTTTGAACTTGATTACGTGGTTTAATGTTTAATATTTATAACAATTTTAATTTGTTATAGTTTTATATTTTTTATAATATTTAATGTGTAATGTGTAGTATTTATTTACAGCCTCCGGTAAATTAAAATACAAATAAAAAAATTTATTTTTTAATACGTAGACTACCAATGTTTATGCAAATTCAAATCTTCATAAATACACTACAAAAATAAAAATAACGTTGAAATTTGTTTCAGTTATTAAATATTATGAAAATTACTGTATCTTAAATGTTTTATGTATTTGTACATACTACGTGAACGTATATTCTGTACATTTTTGCATCTGAATTTTTCAGACATGACATGCATGAAAATCCGTAGTCTACTTACAACTGAAAAATATGAATTAAACATATTAATTACGAATTTTTCATATTATTACCCTCCATGAGATAAATCAAAGGGAGGAAACTTGAGTCCTTTCCAACCTGAACTACCAAGCCACGGGTGTCCATGACCGTATCCGTAAGGATTTGGTATTCCAACCCATCCAGATTCTGGTATTCCTCGTTTATTTTGTTTCGTTTCGTTTGTTTCTGCAGTTAGCGCGTAACTACAGAAGAGTGCTAGAAACAGCTGAAGCACAATGTTTACAAAATTTATTATACACATATTACATGTATATATTTTTTTATTTTTTTAATTATTATATACTTGTATAGAACTTGATACAGTAAAACTGTGATTATTAGATTGCGGATTTTTATGCATTTTTATATTTTTATGAATGTAATCTATTACATATTAATGACTATATATTTTGTATACATCTTTGAATCTTTAAGTTTGCACAAAAATCCGCGGTTTAATGATTTTGAATATTGAATAATAGAATATTATGTTCGTAGTTTGTTCTTTCAAGCAAGTTATTACTTAAATCATTGGAAAAAGAATATTTTTATTCTATAATTTTATATTGGGGATTTTTAGAGGTGTATCCATTTTCGTTCATAGTGATTACTTATTTAATATTTAGAATTAAAAATTTCTTTATTATTATGTTAATTAATCGTATTAAATTACAGTAAATCGTATTATAGTTGATCGAATACGTGATCGATACACATGTAACATTTAATAATAAGATAGTTATTTTTAATGTATATTATTATATGTGTCTTACCCGATAAATACCATTGATAGTCTTTATCGTGTAAAATAATATAAAATATAAATTCAAACGAAATACTCTACAATTAAGTAATTTACTTAATAGTATCAATTAACGACTGAATAATATCACAAATGAAATACTACGAAAGAAATACGCAACTGAAAAGAATTCAAATGAAATAATCTAAAATTAAGTAATATACTTGTCATTCATGCATTACTTAACTATATCAGTTTACGATTAAATAACGCGAAATAAATACGTAACTAGGAAGAATATCCAAAACTTTTATGTGGTAGTGTCTAAGAACATTTTTCTAAAAATTTATTAGACAATTATCATTAGAAGACTAGTGACGCAGATAGTTTAGGATTTTGATATTGATAAAATACTATATATCTGCAAATACTTAATTTAATATCGATAAAATAATATATGTTTGTAAATACTTAATTAAAAAATTTAAAGGGGTCAAATAATTTCAGACTTACTGATATTTTATTGAAAAAGTATGTCCCTGCGACACAATATAATATAACATTATTATTTAAAGAAAATAATTATGTTAATATAGATTGTAATTATTTTTGGTATGAAATTGAAACGAAAAGTTATTACTCTTACCAGTAATTATTCTTTTATATCGAACCTCGATGCTCTAAATTTTTAGACGATGATGTACATGCTGACTGCGGATATTTATGCAGATTAAAATCTTTAGAAACATAATTGCAGGATGCT
Organism: Melipona beecheii; assembly: GCA_032399605.1. Taxonomy (NCBI): domain Eukaryota; kingdom Metazoa; phylum Arthropoda; class Insecta; order Hymenoptera; family Apidae; genus Melipona; species Melipona beecheii. Next base: position 3,137,731 of record JAUCMO010000504.1, on the reverse strand, counting down.
GTTAATTTACCAAATGTTACAAAGATTGAAGACACTTCAGATATCTTACGTATGTGTGTACATCTCCGTAACATCATACACAATCTATCACATAATCTTTGCATCTTTCAATATTCCACGAATGCATAAAAATCCGCAGTCCAGTAGCGACAATGTAACTTGTTACTTATGTTTCTTACCAAGATCATCGACATTGCGGTCGCGTTGAGGAGGAACTGTTTGTTGAATCGAGAAAATGGCAGCTTTATATATTCCCTGTTTGTTCAGATAAACAGATCGATCGGTCCAGATGGTACGAGTCAGGTTCCTGTGTTTGATGGAATCAGGAACTCGACCTTGTTGATTGGCGAGTTTCGTATTTCCGAGGAAGAAAGTGGTCAAGAAAGCCATATTCGATCTTCACGTGTAATTATCTCATACCATCGGTCTAAATGTTTCGTCTAATTTAAGCGTAGAGTAAGTAGACTATGGAGACACGTTTTTATTTTTATTTTTCACTTCATTTGATTGTGAGTGCTGCCGGGGAAACAGTTTAATGTGCAAGTGGAATTATATTTAATAAGACTGACGAAGAAGAGAAAGAATAGTTTAATATTAGCTTTACTAATTCTTATACACATGCTTGAATGAATGTACATATGCACACGTACGTATGTATATCATATGAACAATTTCAAACTATTCTTTTCTTCGTGCATTGTGCATTTAATGAAATAGAATTTCATTAGTTCATTTGAATGAATTAAAATTTACAAACAATTCTCTGTTTCTAATTATGGGAAATTTTACAGAGGAAAATTTTGTTATAAAAATTTTATTTCTTATACTACTTTAAATGTTACATGTCGGTAAAATTAGATTGAAATATTAAACAATTCAAATTCATGTAATATAAAGATATGATAACATAATAATATATTACGAAATTATTTTAAAGCTAATATATAATACATATAATAAAAGATAATCATTATAATATAACATTATTATTGTTAATAGGAATCATTATTAATATCATTAATAATAATCATTGTAATATTTCTCGTTAATCGTTAATTAATTATTATCATATTATTATTATCATATTATCATTATCATAATCACTAATCATTATAATATAATATTGTTAATAATAATTATTATTACGCATAAGAATATTATTAATTCTACTGAAAAAAACAAGATTCACTTTTTAGTCGTCAGTCCTGTCGTGTTACTTCTAACAATATAACAAACGAAGCTAATGTATTCCCCATAATCTTCACATTGTGCAGTCGTGAAAAATACACAAAAAGGCTCGTTGGAAATTGAATACGAATCGACGATTCGTGCGACGATTTCAAAGTTGCTGAACGCACGGTGTTCTTTGCGTTTCTGCAAAGCGGTGCTTCACCGTTTGGCTTTACTCGGCCAACGAGATCAACGAAACCGGCTGGTTTTTTGCATCAGTGGCGCTAGTTTGTTTCCGCATTGGCCGCATCCGCAAACTTTCTTAACTTTCATTTTCTAATACGAGCTACTTCTAATGCCGGCCACTACCTTCCATCCATTATTCATGAATTATGAATACCGGTGAACGCATAACACGTACGTGTGTACCAGCCCTATAATGACGAAATAACTTGACGGTCAAGTCGAACTAGATGTGTTCGATTAACTTTTGAAATTGACGAATGGAAAATTGTACGTACGTGAAGCACGTACATGATCTTCAATTGATTTATTTTAAATTCAACAACAAGTTCATTATTGAGGAAGTTTCTGTTTCATTTTCAATTTTTGTAATTGTTAATATTAATTTTTAAGTTTTAATATCTAGATAATTATCAATGATCATAAAGTAAATTGATCATAAAGTAGATATAAATTGTTAACATTATATCCAATATAATACTACACATAATATAATTCTATATTACATGCTATTATTAATATTGCGCACTATAGTTGCATATACCATTAATATAACATATTACATATTAATATAATTTATTATTATTAATATTACATTTATAATTACATTAATATTACATACTTTTATTACTATTACATACAGCATTATATTATGATCAGTAGATCATAAAGTACAAATAAATTGTTATGGTTAATACTATAGTTAATCCAATATAATACTATACACAACATAATTCCGTATTAATTACATACATTATCAATACTGTATATAGTATGATATTGCACCCTACAATTCTATATATTACTATTAATATATCATATATTATTATTAATACTACACATATTATTATTAATATTACATACTTCTGTTAGTATTACATACAATATTATATTATTATTACATACATAATATTATACACTTCTACTAGAATTACATATAATATTAATACTGTATATTGCTATTGATACCGATACGAGATTATACTACATACAATATACTGTTGCATATTATTACAATATGGTGCATTAAAACAGTACTATAATGTAATATCACATCCAGATTAATAATCAATTTGTTCTTATCTACATGTACTCAATGATTCATATATACAAGGTGGGCAAAAAATCACTTCATATTATTATTATTATTATTATTATTATTATTATTATTATTATTATTATTATTATTATTACTATTACTATTGTTGTTGTTGTTGTTATTATTGTTATTATTACTATTTTTCTTATATTTGTTGTATCGATGTTTTATTAAAAAGAAAATAAATAGGAGAAAACCTTTGGCCCATCTTGTACATTCAAACCATTATTTGACCAATTCAAAACGCTTTTCAAATGCACACCTCACTTACGTAAAATCGACATCGGTATTCTCTCTCGGCATTTATGAATGCATTTGACGCTTCCGTCAGGATATAAAGCAAAAAGTCACGAAACCACTCGCTCCAATCGCGTAACCAGGTTGCCACAGAATCGTGTCACGATTCGACGTATCGCTATTCTTATTAATTTGAATGTTCACGTAGACAATTTTCACCTAGCCGTAGCTCGGCTATCTGAACGATTTCGAAGACGATACTCGTCGTTCGCGAAATGTTACACACGGTTTGTGCCAACGTGCGAACGATCAACTGATCATTCTTGTTTTGTTACACGTACGTACACAATTGTTATATAGTTACGATGGTTAAATATGAACGAAAGAAAAGCGGTCACGAGCACTATTTGGCCATCACCCAGGATTGGAAGCAGCGAAAGTCCACCGGGTTGAACGAAGACAACGATGGTACCTTCCTAGCGTGATGTGTCACTTGTGGATGCCCTATAAATACTTATGAGGGTCACCGATAGCGAGCAAACGCAGTTTAGTTTTCCTTTGGCTTCGTGGTCGCGAGCTAGGATTTAAGAAGCCTTCCGATGTTTACGATCATGAGGATTATTCTGGTATCGTTTCGTTCCTCGATTTTTAAAAATTTTTGTATATATATAAATTATATATGTATAATACGTATAATTTGAATATACGTGGTATATATACATATATAGAGAGAAAGTTTATCGTTTTCGAGATTTTATTCGTCCATTTTCTTCGTGTTCAATTCTTATATCTTTTAATAATGAAATTTCTTTAACAGTGAAAATTGTTAAGTTTGGACAGTGATGAAGTATTTATACATTTAGTATTTATTATAGTGATTAAATTGGTTGCGAGTGAGTGATTTTATTGTTAATACAGTACATATATGTATATATTATTCGTAGGTTCTTTCATTATTCCTGGCAGTCAGTGCAGCAATTACTGTTGTTGACAAGCATGAGAAGACCAAATCTTTTGCATCGAAAAAACATGACAAAAGAGGACTCGTGAACTTGGGGTACGGTGTACCCGAACATGTGTTTGGTTCTCAAGAAGTAGCACCTGTTATCGAGCCTTCTGTTCCGGAAATAGGTGGACACTTGGAATCAGTGATAGCACCAGTGCCTCCTCCTTTACCAGTGCCTCCTCCTGTACCGCCAGCAGTTCGTTAGTATATATTTTTAAATTAAAAGTATATTTTTAGAGTTAATAATTAAGAAACTAAAGGATTAACTATGAATTAATCCTTCGAATGTTTAAAATTGCCAAAAGTTTCAAAATCTAATGTCGAGGGAAATATAACAAATTAAGAATGCATGCATCTTTGAACATATATTTGTTCAATATCTTCTTTTCATCAATTATTTCATTATCGATTGTAAGATTATTTGTACAATATTACATAGTACGGATTAAACACTCAAAGTGTTCAAATAAAGTACAAAAATCATTAATACAATATTAATTAACAAACTAACTACGAGAGTTAACTATGAATTAAAATAAAATATGAAAATTATTGATTTAGAATTAGTTAATAAATTACTAGTAAGGCTTAATTAATAAGGGTAAATTATTAGTAAAATCGATGGCCTCTATTCTGTCAATTGTATTTGAAATTAATCAAGAAACTGAACGAATTAAAATAAAATATAGAGATTACTGATTTCAAATTAGTTGATAAATTATTGAAATTGATTTCTATAATGTTTTACTATATTTCGTTCATATTTAAAGTTAAATATAAAGTGTAATAAACTAGTGGAGGAAGCTAGGAAGCTAGTTAGTTTAAAATTAATTAGTTTAAAATTAATTAAGAAACTATTAAAATTGAAATTGAAATTAAAATTAAAATTAAAATTAAAATTGAAAATTCTATTTTATTCTACTTGTTGTTAGGATCATATTAGCCTCTAGCTTAGTTTATTGAGAGCTGTTACCTCTAAGGACAAGGAACAATCTTCCTAAGCTCAGAAGCAATGTTCCTACAGGAAATAAATCCAGTACAATCAATAAAATTCAACTCATAGATTTTTTCTTGAATTTTACAGTGGATAGTCCTTCTCATTAGGCAAATTAGTGCAATGATTCAGCTGACAAGGGGGAGAGGGCAGGGGGTGACGCTTCATTTTCTCTTCAATAAATAATTTTAATTTTATTTAATTTTAATATGGCAGAATAGTACTTTGAATTTAAATTAAATAAAATACAAAATTTATGTTTTTACTAAAAATTTCAATATGAAATATATTTATATTTCAAGATTCAAGTTCATTATATTCTGATAATTTAATTTTATTTCACAATCTTATTATATTATTATTATATTATATTATTATATTATATTATTATATTTCAAGATTCAAATTCATTATATTCTGATAATTTAATCTCATTTCACAATCTTATTATATTATTTGTAATTATAATTATTTCATTAACATTATTTTTTATTTTAGATTCAATATTAAATAAATATTTAAGTTTAACATTATTAAAAAGTCATACAATTGAAATTATTTGAACTTCTTAGTTGATTTTAATATTAATTTGTTATCTATTATTAAAAATTTCAATATTTTATCCTTATTTTTCAATTATTCTCTGCATCTCAATTAACGATCTAAAATATAGATAAAATATAATTATCTATATAAAATATAAAATATCTAATATATGTTATAAATATAGAATGTTAAAAATCAACACTTTATTTCCAATTTCAACAGCTGCGGTTCCAGTACCGGTGCCTCAGTCAGTTCCACACCCTTTTCCAGTGGCAGTGCCTCAGCCAGTGCCACATCTGGTCCCAGTTCCCGTGACGAGACACGTGCCAGTGCCTGTACCAGTGGATCGTGCGGTTCCAGTGCCTGTGGATCGTCCTGTTCCTGTGCCAGTAGCCGTTCCAGTCCCAAAACCGTATCCGGTGCACGTAGAGAAGATCGTGCACGTTGACAGACCGGTGCCAGTGCCATTCGAAAGGCCAATCCATGTGCCAGTGGATCGGCCAGTGGCTGTTCCCGTTCCGGTACCGAAACCATATCCGGTTCCTTTTGAGAAAATAGTCCACGTGGACAAACCTTATCCTGTTCACGTAGCAGTACCGTATCACGTTCCCAAACCTTACCCCGTACCCGTTGCCATTCATGCTCATAAAGCACACGGCTGGTTTAAGTAGGATTAGCTTTAAATAGGGATATTTTTTACTAGTTTTCAGGATTAGGATTGGTTGATGGTTGAAAAGTTTGGTATCATTTCGTTTGATTGGATTAATCATTTTATCAGAGATTTGATTATCTGCTGTTTGTTTTTCAGATTTAATTGTGGTATTTTTTGTTTTTCTTTTATTGGTAATATGTTTCTTAGCTGTTGATTAGATATCTTGTTTATTGATTGGATATCTTGGGAAATGAAAAAATGAACAAATTGCTGTTGGTATATTATATCACATATACGATTTTTTATTTTGAACATTGTAACGCTGTAAAATAGTACATTGAGCGAAAATTTTTCTTAAATTAATGAAAACAAATCTATTTGCAAAATGAGTTACGAGCCGTTTTGTAAATTTTTTGCAAATTAAAATAAGAGGGCGAAGTTTGGGACTGCAGAGTTAATAGGATAATAAGACATAAGGTAATTTTTAAAAAGATATTTTTGTTATAATATTTTTGATATTGATAATTGATAGAATTGACATACAATTATACAAGGATCTAAAAGAAATTAAAAATTAAAAATACATCTATGCTACTATAAGTACTTAATTTGTAGTCATCATAGTTTGCACTATTTGATACACTATTTGGCTACTTAATTTATGGATATTATAGTTCATACTATTATCACTCTGTGTTTATTGTTAAAAAGAAGAATTCGTTTTATAGAAAACGATCATCTAATTTAACGTGCAGCATTCTTTCAAGTTACTCTCCAGGATTTTTATTAATTATTTATTAATATCGATAGGATGCATATTGTTATTATTTTCAGCGAATAAAAATTGGGAAAAGAGGAGAAGTTGCTGAATCGTTTCGTTTTAGAAAATTTCGCTTCAAATTACTTTAGTTAATCTTATAAAAAAATTGTGCAGAGGATCAAATCTAGATTACAGACTGATCAATTCGTACGAAATGATTTCAAATTTTTCGCTAATATAAGTATTGAAATGATCAAAATGACAGATTGTTGAAAAAAATTCACGACGCGAGGCAAGAAATGTATTTATTGAAAAATTCAAAATGAATTCACTTATATTTGTTATGGCAAAAGTTACATTTGCATGAAAATTGCATGAAATGTCTGTAAAAAAATACTGTAAAAGATTGGAGTAATTTTTAATGAAAATTACAAACCAATTATTTTGACTGCGTTAAATCTAAACTGATATCATTGAATTATATAATTATAATAGGTATGCATATGTAAGTAGACTGATTTTTATATAAACTGATAGTTTTGAGAATACAGTAAAAAGCTAAAAAATATAATAAAAAAAGAAATTCCCTTAAATGCGTGAAAATCCACAATCTAAATACATATAAATGATATTACTCTGTTTTTAAATTATTTAATTTTATTTTGTATTCATCATTTTACAATAAAAAGTATTAATAATTTATACATATATATTATATAATGTGTGATACAAAATAAGATTAAATCATTTAATTTAATTTAAATTATATTGACCATTTACCATCCACTTTACAACGTTATTTTGACCAATCGTTCTTTTAAATCTTCTGATGCTAGTCCATTTTAATAGTTCATTGTTATCAGTCATATTTTAATCTTCTACAATACTACATAATTTAAAATTTACGTTCTCGAGCTGATTTTATTCTGTATGTTGTCATTGGACCTTTTTTATTTATATAGTTCTATAGAGATTTTCATGAAAATAATTTCAAGAAAATGGAACTTAGGTGTTTTGAAGATGATCGAGTATTTATTTGCAATGATAATTAAAAAAAATATATATCCAAGTTTTTGCAGAAATCACTTGATGAAGATAATTTAAGAAATGGAACTTAGAATTGTTTCATCTATATATTATATTTTTACATCCTCAAACTTCCCATAAATGCATAAAAATCGGCAATTTAATTGTGTGTACCGAAACTAATTTATTCAAATAAGGTAAGATTATTTAAATCGTCAAAATGACCATGAAGTATTATTAATCATTGTATCAATCTCTTGCGACAAACAAAATTCCGTTCACAGAGGGTTAAGAAAAGGGTTAAAAAAACGAATTGCAACCGTCAAGAATTTTTGTATTAATGAGTTTTTAATACAAAATGAGGATTAACATTCTTAAAGATTTTTTTATACTAATTTTATATACCCTTTTTATAGGTTGTCATAATCATAGACGACTAATAAAGTTCTTTCTTGAAAAGTGATGATTCATTTAATTTATATGATAAAAAAAGGAATTAAAGCCATGAAACTTTCCTGCAAGAAGACCTCCTTCGCAATAATGTACATTAACTCCTTATACATATTGCAAGTTTCAAATGTGTTTTCAAGGTGAGCAAACTTCATCGATTAAAATACAAATAGGGTACTATTTAAAAGTTTGTTTATTTGCGACCTTGAGATTCTTTCAGGAACTATGCCCATTACATGGGATTTACTCAAGTTATGCGAAGAGCATGGAAGCATATATGGAAGGATCTATTAATCTTCTAAGTATCTATTAATTCTTCTCCGGCAATACGGCTTCTCAGTAACGTAGTCTAATCTCTTATCGTTTCTTAAAAATTCTGAGGTACTTACCATAGTTTCTAATTTGATATACAAATGAAACTTTAGAGATATACAAATGAAACGTAAAAAGTTTCAACAAAATCGTAGCTTTTTGCAATATAATTGTTAATATATTAGCTCACAAACTCACTGTCATATAAACTACAAATTATCATTCAATATTTCTACTTCTGAAACTGTTATAACAGTTGTTCCAAAATTTTTTAACACCTATATATATGCACATTGCACAATTACATGTAATTTACACTTCCATTATTCTCTAATTCTATTCTAAAATTAATTTATATTATTATTTTGCATGATAATCCAAGGATTTTTTAATTATTTGGTACTCGTTGACCCAAGTTAATCACAATTTGTGTAAAACAAATTAGTAAGATAAGGCATATTAATATTTATGAGCAAAAGTGTACGTGATATTAGAAATTGACAGCGATATCAATAAAATGCAATCACACTGTCCTTGACAGTGAAAAGCCTCGTTAGTATAAAGTCGCACCTGCAAGATGTAAAACACGTGTATATTATCGTGACTAATGTCAAAGATCAAATGTTTCACTCAATGTACATTATACATTCTTGATCAACATAAGATCGATCGTAAACTGAAGTGTGATGTTGCATTCTTTAAGTGAGATTGGCAAGCCAGTTCGTGTGTATATTTTTTTATTTTGAATTTCATTCAATTTTATATTTTAAAAACTGAAAACTAATAAATAAAACTACATTATATGTTGTGCAATCATTTATATTATATGTATATTAATATATCATCTGTACAATCGAAATTGCTATTTAACGTCTTCTCTCTTCATAGATTGCGCAAGAAGGACGTGAACAAATAATATTACATCAGAATCACAGTGGATACATATCGAGAAAAACAGAATGTACAAAAAAAGATGAGAAAAAAGTGAACAGTACACCTTCGTTATAATACAGAAATCATTTAATTGAAGAGATTATTAAAAGTAATTTTTCTTTATAGTGGATGTATAAACAAAAATAAAACATGCAGAAAAAGAACACTTTGTGAGAAAAAGGACACTTTCACTATGACCTTCCGAATAATTTTCGACATCTAATTAATAAAAATTACGTCTAATTAATAAAAGAAAGCAGTTGTTAGTTTATAGAGTAGAAGAGTTATTAATTAACGTTGGTAAGTTATTATTAATTAATATAATATAATAAATCTAATATAAAAAGAAATTAGTCGTCAATTTATAGAATAGAAGATTTATTAATTATTGTTTATTATTAATTAACTTATTTAGTTCAAGAATTATTAATAATAACTTTAGTAAGTTATTAATTAATAAAAAGAAGCAGTCATTAATTTATAGAGTAGAAGAGTTATCTTTCTTTAGAGGTATTGGAATCGAACTTCAGTTTCCAGTGTGTATATAATATCCAATGCTATATTTAACAGTTCTTCACATATATGTATATTATCATGGTCGTGAACGTATCATTATCATTAATGATTCAACCTAATTGTGACGGATATCACCTTGACGATAATTGCCATACTTCAATTTATCATTTATGATATAGTCTCAAGGAGTGACTTACTTTGACACTTTAAAAACTTCTGACCAGTAGAGTCCTGTTTTATTTGACAAATTTCTTAAGAGAAATATGTAACAATATATTTTAAATACATCTAAGACTACAATTTTAAATATCGTCAAAATATAATGCAATAAGAAACGCAAGATTTTATTTATATATTTTAGTAAAAATTGTTTGAACTTTTTGAAACGATTGCAAATCTACAAAATTATTCGATGAAAAATTAGAAATTGGTCAGTTTGACCATTTTGGTAGTTTTAGTCTTAAAGAAATGGATATAAAATATATATACGTATACATATGCATTTTATACGTGAGCAAAAAATTTATTATTTTTCGAATAATAATAGTATCTTTTATACAATATATAAAGTATTCTATATACTCAAATTATTAATGCAACTTGTAATTTGTTTCAGTTCAATATTTAACACATCATGGACATTAAATTGCAATTAGTAAATTAAGATATACATATACATATACATATATATATATATATATATATATTATTATTATAAAATAACATACATATAAAGCATTACAAATTAATAAAATACCATAAAAATTATACTAAAAATTAATAATTATTCAAATTAATATATTAAAAATTAATAAACTAGCAAGTTAGGATGTACATATGTATTATATAAAGTACTATATATTATTTCAATTTAATAACTATGTATGCAATTTAATATCCATAATTTATTAAATATTGAACTAAAGCTAATTATTAAGTTGATATATACTGATATATATATTAATATATACCTATATGTATCTATATTTTAATACATATTAAAACTGTTTCATATACATATTTTAATTTACCAAAGTTACATATGTAATTAAGTTAAATTAAATTTAACTAAAACGATATATTGAATTTATTATATTATTGAATACATTAATAATATTTTTCAAATTTTTAATACAAATATTATAAAATTATATTACCATATACGTTCCGAAGAATGTATAATAGCATTTAATAAATAAGTGAATCGTACAATTGAATAAAATAATCTATATACTGGATATGTAAAACACATTTAGAAACATCATTTAAATATTTGATCTGTCTGAAGGACGTCATTTAGTTTGCTAATAGTTTTAGATTAATGCAGATGAGAAACAATTATATGTAATCGATTTATTCGTTGAGTCATGAAAATAAATGACTTTTGTAAATTAGTATCTACGTCAGTATTAAATACAATATTTCTTAAGTGCCAATTTGCAATTCTGTTTTCTTCAATCTTTATATTAGCGGATTTTTATTTTTTAAACGTTTGGTGTCTTTTCTTTCGTTGTCATTATTGCATTCTGAATATCAGACAAACACGAGTATATTTAACAACGAAAATGCTACAATTTTTTGAATGTCGTCTAAGCTTGATATTCGATATTGAAATCAAGTTTTAGGGGAATTCATTGTAGATCTAATAGTGAAAAAAATATTCATCAGTGTTTTCACATATTATAACACTATGTAATATTCTCGAGAAGAGACGTGTCACTTTCTCACCCCTCTCACCAGGAACGAAGTGAAAACATTTTACAATGAAATAAATGGTACATTTTTTAAAAATAAAAACTTCAAGCTTTTGTTATGTGATCGAATATTGTTATGTGATCTTGTTTTTTCGAAATTGCAACAGTTTAAATGTTGAACGTTAGAAAATTCGAATGCAAGCAATCGTACGATTTTGTTAATAAAACTAGTCTTCTGGATGATATTTCGAAATTTATTGTTGGCTTAGTTCTTGGTGTTATAGCACCAACCGTGCATAACTGCAAAAAGTTCACGATTCCACTAACAGATGACTATAGAACTGGCTCATATTTAATACATTCTTCTGCACCTTCGCGCTCGATAGGCGTTACACTTGACACCAAAGAACAATGTTACGTCGCCTAAATACAAATCTATAAATGCTTAAACGATCTGTTATATAAGAATTGCGATTGTTTTACCATTTCATCGTTAGAACTCACAATATCAGAAATTGAAATTATCAAGAATTTTTAGACAAACTGAAATAATTGTTAAATTACGAAATATTAAGTAATATAAAGTTTTGAATTTAGATTTAAACATCAGTCTAAATATCGAGGAAAACGTTTGAATTAATTTTCTAATGCAATATGTAATGAAATTAAAGTTGGAATGTAAGTTGTAAAATGTATTTTCTAACATCAAGTGCCGTCGATTTTTTAATTTCTGATTGATATTATGGATTGGACTGACAAACGCAGATAACTTTACTGAGAAAGATGATTTTCATTTGGAATTCAAGCTTCGAATAAATTTTATTATAAAAATTTCTCCAAATACATTCTAGTATCGAATTCTTCAATATTTGGATCTAAATTCAAACATAAAATTGAAACTAAAATGTTTTGAACAATTTCATAAGTTTTGTTGCTTCAACACATGAAACGAAATTTTAAAGGAATTTACAATACAGAATATTTGTGTGGAATTTTATAGTAAATCGTGTTATAAAATTACTGGTGTAATTTTAAGTGTTACTTTAATATTCACAAATTTCCATCGTGCAATTAAAATTAATAGCCTATTTGTAAGTATAAATTTAAATTTAAATTTAATATTAAAACAATTTTTATTATTTCGAATTTTTGTGGAATTTATGTGAAATTCGAGTAATATTTGATATTTATGTGTGAATTAAAGCTTTCTAAAAGTTAATGTCATAAGAAACCAGTGACAATATAGTCGAAAATGAAAGAAAAGGATCTTAAACATAATTCATTGTTTACTAATGTGCAATTTACTTATTCTATTGTAATTTGGTTTTCGCAAGATAGAATTGTTTAGATAACAACCGTTTCTTGTTACATAAAGCGTATCTTAATAATTTCAACGTCAGGTAATGATTGAAAGACGTTTCGAAGATATCGCGCAATTGTTTGCGTTACATACTTTGATTATCTCTTCAAATTAAGACATTTCTTAATTCTACGCTTGTGTACAAGAGTAAATATAAAAATAAGTACTTTTACGTAAAATATGCTACACACAGTGTGACTGTTAAATAAACAATTAGTCTCAGTTGACTGAATATCCAATTTCATTAATATTTAATATTATTAATAAGAATATGTTAATATTATAATTATATTTTACTGCTCACGTCGATCATTATCATTTGCAAATTTATAACAAATTCGAGAATACGGCGATTAAATGTTTTAACCAACAACGTGATGATCTTCGTCATTTTTTTTAAATTTATTACGTAATCTGATAGATAAAAAATTCAAATAAAATTACAGTGAAGGGTAGTATATCTATCGATGAAAAATTGTTTATATTTTGAACTGTGGTAACTTCGTAAGAAGATATCATATGAAAATGCATCTGGCGTCTACTTCGACAATTTTGAGTTCGTTTGTACATCACACAAATAAAGATGCAATCAATCTCGAAAGTGATGAAAGAAAACTTAAAGATCTCTAGAAACATTGAAAAATTCTTTTCACGACTGAATCCATCATGATCCTGAAGATCAATATTTCCTTGTTACGACGAGTCCTTAAAACTTGATGTATGATAATAATTGATTTTGTTTCACCATTTTATTGAATTTTAATTAGTCATAGTTAAAGAACGATATATTAGAATGTCTTGAATTTTCGTCATCTGATTCTAATGTTCAATAAACAAGTTCAAAGTTCAATTCAGAACAACTTTTAAGCGGTCTTTAAAAGATGGATCTAGTTGCGAAAAGAAATTTTTTTGTTATTCTCAGAGATATTTGAATTTTTACTATTCTCGAGAACAAAAGTGTCCTTAGTTCAAATTTCGATTTTCTAAACTTTAGAAGAATCTTTGAGTTGAAGAGCGAAATATTAGGATTCTGGAATTTTTTTAGTTCAATCGTTACGTTCAAATTTCATCGTGGTAAATATGAAATTTGAATGAATCTTCCTCGGGAGAAAAAAATCCAGAATTTGTTTAGCAGAGTTGTTTCCATCATACCACGATGGTGTGAAAAAAATCAACGATATATGTGGCGACGTGGAAGTGGGCGCGTGTCCAGTAGTCGTCGTCGAGTTGAAAACCGTCAGTTCTTTTACGCGATCACTCGAAGATCCACGACACTGAACGTGGAAGCCGCTGAACCTCGCGAACTCTTTTCGATCGACCATTCAACGTCGCATCCAACGTAGCTCGGCCAATATCAAGGTGTGCGAATAAACCTCGCGAAATGTAAAAGCCTCTTTGTTCAACTCTTCTCGTTGGAAGTGATTTCTCGCAACAGTGATAATTACCAATATTTAAAATGAAAGGCCGAATATATCGTTGTTAAAGAATATTTACGAACGAGAGACAGAAATTATTATTGTTGAGGAACATCGAGGAGAAAGAATGTTTGAAATGAATAATTGAAGGATCAAAAGTATTGTATAGAGAATCATTAAGAAGTATCAAATTTAATTATAAATTATAATATTATTAATATTAAACTATAAATGATTGAAAAATTTAATATTCTGTTGTTTAAAGAGTATTAAAAAAGAAATAGTAAAGGAGAAAAAAATTTATTCTATTATTGAAAAATACTGAAAGGACAAGAAATAAAGGCCAAAACTTATGTTATAAAAAAAATATTAAAAAGGGGAAAGAAAAATGTTCGTAATATTTGAAAGAAAAAAGAAATAGTTTTTTAAGGATTTTGTTTATTGTGGCTATTGTTTTGGAGAATAATAATTCGCCAGACTTTTGATACTTCGCCGTAGATATTTTGAGAAATGGATGTCAAACAGATTACGTATAATTCAGTATTTGATCGTATTTTTCGTCGAGCGATTAAAGTCACCTGGTATTCGTCCTTTCTGGGTCTGCTATCGTTTCTAACGACAGGACGAAAGCTTCACGAAACTGTGAAAAAGCTACGTGCTCCAGCCGGACACAAGGTTCCAGAATTTGATCAAAATTCGTTGCGTTTTCGGTTTCGAGCGTGTTTCGATAAATCCTCGTTTCGCGATAGAGAAAGTGAACTTCTTCTTTAGTTTGTTGCTACGCGAATTTTCCTTGATGTGACTTTTTATTTCGTTGTTTTATATATCCATTGATATATTGATATATAAAACAACGAAATTTATTCGTTAATTGAATTTTTTTTCCATTGTAAGATTTTCTATCGATAGATATTCACAGGAAGGATGGAAAATTGTTATTTCATTTATTAATTTACAATTGTTCTTTTTTTCACATTCTTCTTTTTCCTGTTTGTTATCCACGCGATGGAAAATGAAACTGTAACTCCTTCTCTTTTCCTCTCATTCAATACCATTATCATTTATCTTCTTCGCAATTTTTCCTTTTCTTTTATTTCGTATTTGTCTGTTTATAATTTCAAATAATATTATTTATTCATTAATTATTTTTCTTCGTCTTAATATTCTATATATTCAAAGCAAGAAAATTTTCTTTCATCTTATTTGCACTTTCCTTTTTTTTATTCTCATTTTCTTTCCATGCATTTCTCTTTCATCATTTTATTTTTATTTCCTTTTCCACCGAAGAGAAAGCGAAATTTCTTTTTCCTTTTGTTATTTTCCGACAACTTTTTCGACTTCTTCTTCGTATAGTACAGTAATTAATCCGAACTGTTCACAGTACTACTAGAATTCGCATAGTCTTCATTTATACCATTTATACTCTTGAAGTTCGAGGAGGAAGTTACCCACAGTCAAACTGTGTTATATTTATTGTTCTGCTCTCTTCCGAGTTAAAGTTTATTTATATTATAAATTTACGTATTAGGGGATTCATCGAGAAAGTGTTTCATCATGAGAACGATGGGCTCACAACGATAACTGTGATTGTTCTAGTGTGTCGTTATGAAGCCGAAGAAATTGGGCATCATCGGTGGCTGTTTGCTCGCCTTTGGAGTTGTATTCTGCGCGATCGTGTTTCCCCCGTTGCTCAGATCGCAAATCAAAAAGGTGAGCGCGCAAAACATGACATGGAAAATTATGAATGATTACATGAACGTCTATAAATATTTTATTGTATGGTTACGTTTGATATGTAAATTTGTTGCGAACGAATGTCGTCGTCGGTGTGTGTTTTGAGTGAAAATGATTTATTTTTTTTTTAATTTATTCTAAATTTATTCTTTAAATTAACTTATTTCTCGTTTCTTAAAAATGACGCTATATACACATGTAAAACAACTAGTTATATGTAATATAACGATATAAATATGTAATAAGTAGTTATATATGCATGTATTAGAAAAAATATTAGATAAAATATTAAGTTTAGAAATTCACTTTTTTTATTATTACGTATTATATTATATCATGTCATGAATTAAGCACGATTCATCAATGTTTTAAATGATTTGAATGATTGTATAGTTTGTATGTTTATGTGTAACAGATAAGATTTCAGCAATACGTACTCTTGTTACATAAATCATCGAGAATCAAATTGAGATAATAATTCGTTTTGTCTCTCGGTTTTGTTCTAACGTGTTGAATTGAACGTGTATCTGGACATCACATGTCCACACACGTCGTTTCCCATTACATTCAACTTTTTCACGACTGGCTTCTATCTGTTATTATTTGACAAATAAGGTCGCATTTTACTTGGAACAATTGTCATTCCCTGTTATAGTCCCCTCTGTTCATTATACTCGACGTTATTTTCAACTTTACATAATTTGTTCCTGTTTTTCTACATCATTATTCGAATATCAGAGTCACGTGAGCCTCTTCAGTGTTGTTTTTGTAACTTCTTTCGTATTAAACAAATAAATATATGTTCCAGTAATGATATTATTAACAACAGATAATTATACTGTGAATTTTTATGTAAATTTATATTTCCTTTTTGCGAAACAGTTGGAAAAGTAGAACAAAATATCTTCCATTTGTCAAATATTTATAGTAGATAATCTCTGATATAGTCATTTTGGTAAGAACAGACTATATAAAAAATATACTGAAACAGAATATATGATATAATTGTGAAATGCAAATAAAAACATAGGATATAAAATAAATGAATAAAAATGTAGCTGCACCATAGTATTACTATATTATTGTAACATTATCCATAGTATTATTACAATATTGTAGTATAGTCATATACTACGTATAGTCATAACTACGTATAATGTAAATAACGTATAATATAGGATGAGCCAAAAATCACTTCCTACTAAATAAATCCGTAATTTTAAATTTAATTTAAGATCAATGAAATTAGGTTTCCCTCATATTTTGATGTTTTATTAAAAAAAAATAGATTAGAAGAAACTGTCCACCCTATATAATAATATATATTTTCGTCTGTTATATGCATTTCATGCATTTTTGCATTTAACATGGCATTCATAATTAAATTTTCCTCAAATGTATAAAAATCCACAATAACAACAACGTGATATCATTAATATATAATTATTACCAATAATAAATAATCGTGAGAATAGTTTGATTTTTTCAGGCACATTTAAATATTCCTCGTCGTGTTTTTAGATAAATTTTTGGATAAATTTTAATAAAAGTTAGTTCAAAATTTCAGAAATCGACAAAAAATTAACTCATCATACTTTTTTCATTTCTGTTTGTGATTTCATTTTTGTTCTGAGAGTAATGAAAGGTTTTTAGTAAACAACGGAGAACAAAAGAGCGTAAGAACGCATCAGCGACACGATGACAACACGTTAACAATCATAATAAATCATTACGTCCACGATAGATAATAATTGTCTGTCTATGATATTGTTTAATTAGGACATTAAGTCGAGTGACTTTAGTTTTCGTTTTGTTCTTTACGCAAATGATAGATTGAGAGATTTTAGTGATGTAGGTCAATGTTTCGCGAAACTCTGTCAATCATGATTTTTAATTTCTCCTTTTTCTGTTTTTAAGTTTAGTTGTTTAAACAAATGTAATGATTTTGTATGTTAATTCTGAAAGGTACTATATAACCACATAATATATATATGTGTAATCATATTTTTATATTTATTTGTAATTATATTGTATTACTTTTTGTCAATATTTTTATATTTATTTATAAATCATATAAATATTATCATATCTATTATAATATTTATTTCATATTAAAAAATAAAAAATAAAGCTACTGCTGCAATGAAATTATTATAATAATTGGAATATTGAAAAATATTTCAAATAGGATTTAAAAAAGAAAAATATTTGAAAGAAATATTAAAAATAATTAAATATTGAGAAATATTTGATCAAATAAATATCCAAAGATACTAATAGTCTAATAAGATGTTAAATAGCATAATACTAAATGATCTAGTAAGATACTAAATAATAGCAAGATAATGAGAGATAATACTCTGTCGTGTGTAGATATTAATTAGAAACATTATTCACAGCAAATAGCCTTGAAACCCAATTCCGAGATGCGAGAACTATGGTCACATTTCCCTATTCCGTTGGATTTCAAAATTTATCTGTTCAACGTGACGAATCCAGCGGAAATTAGCGCAGGAGAGAAACCAATTGTCCAGGAAGTGGGACCGTTTTTCTACGAGTAAGTATTCTTAAAATCAAAACAAATCAGATGAAATGCAAAACTTATTTCGTAATGATTGATGAACTAAATTCTGAACTTTGACATATAAAGATAATCATACATTAAAAAGAAATTAATTAATTATATAAGTAATTATATATATATATATATATATATATTAAATACAATAATATATTTTTCCAGATTTGTTTCAAGTTTGAGCAATGTAATCACAATAGTCTTATTATGATGTTAATGAAATATAAAAATGTTTCATGTAACACATACAATATATTCATATACATAGAATTATTAAATATTCGTATATGTAAAATTATTATTATAATACATACATATAAAATTTCCTACAAGTGTTCAAACAGCGAGCAATCATGAGTAATATGTTTAATAAAAACTATTTCTTTTCTTCAGCGAGTACAAACACAAAGAAAATCTGGTTGATCGAGAAGAAGACGACAGTGTGGAGTATAATTTGAAGAATTTATGGTTCTTTAATCCGTCATTAAGCAGTCCATTAACTGGCGAGGAAGAATTGGTCGTTCCTCATTTTCTTATTCTCAGCATGATCAAACTCGCTCTCGAGCAGCAACCAGCAGCGATAGGACTTTTGAGTAAGTCGAGCTGACATTAATTACAATTAGTTTTACATTAAAGAACTCACACGATCGAATGATTTATCTGGATTTGGAGCCAGGAAGAAACGTTTCAAATATAGTTTAGTTTAATTTTCACAAATTAGTGGAAATTATTCGTTATTTTTATTATTATTATTTATTATTATTTATTTTATTATTTTTATTATTATTATTATTTCATCTCGTTATCTTTTATCTTTTTATTTCAAATAAAATTTGTCCAACCCCTGATATAAAGTACTATGATCTTTGGCGCAGACGCAGAACTACACCCGCAAGTACAAATACGTAGAATGTGAGAAATCTGACACTTACGCCTCTATTCCTTTTGCATTAAATCGAATGAACGTTCGTTCATTTCGATCCAAAAGTAAAGGTCGGCTTAGCCTTAGCTAGGAATACCTGAGAATGAAACGATGGATTTTAAATGAAAGGGGGTCGAGAGAGAAGAACGTTTTACTTATGGCTAATAATAAGTTACTTACCCTCGCCTTGAACGAGCGGATCAATTGATTTGTGTAACGCCTCGTTTAAGCCCATCACACGTTTCCGTTTTCTTATTCATAGGGTTCTTCCAGGTGTCTTTCGCGCGAATCAATTCCATATGGTTCTTTAGATACGTAGACGTGGAAAGCTAGAAAGAATTTGCACAGTTTGTCGCGTTGTTTAATTATATTAATTATTTTGTTATATTATTTATTAATTATTTAATTATCTTAATTATTTTGTGGGACAATAATTAAATAGAATTATGAAACTTTGAATTATGAAATATTATATCTTCAAATCGTAAAATATCTTTAGATTATGTTATGAAATATCTTCAGATTGTGAAATATCTTTCGAATATATTTAGATTGAAAAATATTCAAATTTTCTTGTTAAACTTTTTTCAAAATATTGATCAATTGATTTCCAAACATTTGTCCAAATTATCTTTAAACACACGTGAAGAACATTCACTTTTGATATTATTTCAAATTTGAGCTTTGCGTTTTACTCATTTTATCTGAAATTAATTAAGTTGTCTATTACTTTTTTATTGAAAATTTATGTTTTATAGTTTTTGGTTTTATACTGCAGCCATAGGAAAATGGAAAATTTTTCAACAATTTAATGTATTAAATTTATATTTAATAATTATAATTATATGTATTACTATATCATATAATTAAAACAGTTGTAATATAACAATAACAATAATTCTAATATAACACATAGTTTAATATAGTATAATATAGTATATATACAATATAATATAATTATAATTGAAGTATAAATCTAATACAACAGTAATTATCTCAGTTTATTTTCTATTATAATTTATCAGCTATCATAGAATCGTTGTCGTGACCAATATTAAAATTCACAGATAAGGCTGTGGATAACATCTTCCACAAACCCGGTTCCGTCTTCGTAAGGGCGAAAGCAAGAGAGATACTCTTCGATGGTTTACCCATCGACTGCACTGGGAAAGATTTCGCCTCGACTGCAATTTGCAACGCACTAAAGGAAAAGGAAGACGCTTTGATGCCCGGTGGACCTGGACAATATTTGTTTTCCGTTTTTGGTCCTGTACGTACATATATTTACACGCCTGTCTGTTCTTATTCGTATATTATACAATGTAGTACAATATACGATAGTAAAAATAAGAATTAACACTTGAGTATCTCCATTGTCTTTGGAGATACGGAAGAATTTCATTATATTAACAAAAGTAAGCATAGAAAGGATTATTATATCGCAGTAATAATTCTTTCGTAGTTAGTGGGGATTTGGATCTTCACCTTTGTAAAATGGAATCATATTTTTTTTTTATTTCTTAATCGATACAGTTCGATATTCTCTGTAAAAAAAAGTATTAAACGTATGTGATAGTAGATATTTTAATTTTAATTTTAGAAAACCTACTCTACATTCTGTATATTATAAACTATATTAAAATTATATTTATATAATTATATGTGTATAGATATTAAATATACTATATAATATTATAATATGTAATGTAATATCTTATAAATATATATTATATATGCATTTGCACGTAAATAAAATTATATTCCTCCATAACTTTAATTTAGGTTAATTCAATCATTTCTAACTTGATTTTTATTTATTTATAAGATTGATTCTGATGTTTTAGAAAAACGGAACCACTCTTCCTGACCGTATACGAGTACTACGGGGGATAAAGAATTACAAAGACGTGGGGAAAGTGATTGAACTCAACGGACAAAAAATGTTGGATCTTTGGGCCGGGGATGAATGCAATACGTTCAATGGCACGGATTCGACGATATTTGCGCCATTGCTTACAGAAGAGGACGATATCGTGTCGTTTTCACCGGATATCTGTAGAAGTATGGGTGCACATTTTTCTCACAAGACCAATATCAAAGGTAAAACGCTTAAGTAATAAGGAAAATCATAATATATAATTATAAACAATAAGAATACATGGGCGATTTCTTTTCTTTGTATTGTTCACCACGAAATAACTTTTTAGTATTTTTCTATGATACAAAAAACATGTATTATAACAATCATGTTATTTGATAACAACTTTATGACTTCTTTTTTCAACGAATGGTTTTTCGAGTCATTTTCAAGATCATGATTGTTTCTTCATATAGTATATTATAATACTATATTATAATATAATATAATTTACTGTATAATACAATATACTTTATGTTATAATATAGTACAGTGAACTATATAATTTACTATATAATATAATATAATAGTATACTAGTATAATATACCGTAATAGTAATATAATAATAAACTATATATAGTTTACTATATAAATGTAGCAAACAGATAATAAAATATATTAATAATATACACATTACAGTATACAATGTACTAGCTATTGTTTTATTCATTTTATTTTCAATTTATTTCGCAGGCGTCAACACGTTTCACTATACAGCTGATTTGGGCGATATGAGTACAAATCCTATGGAAAAGTGTTTCTGTCCCACGCCAGACACTTGTTTGACGAAAAATCTCTTCGACTTGACCAAGTGTATAGGTGTCCCCTTTGTTGCTTCTTTACCACATTTGCTTGGATCAGAAGAAAAATACTTGAAAATGGTTGACGGACTTCATCCAAATGATGTAAATAACTTTGCTATCTTGAATGACGACTTGATAATCTCTCACTGACATAACACAAATAATTCTCGCTTCTTGCTTCAAATATTATTTATCTTGTTTCTAATTCTTATTGTTTTTCATTTTTATTTTGATTCTATCTCTTTAATGATATTTATAGAAATATTAAAATACATAAAAATCCGCAGTTTCATAATAATATATAAATAATAATATATAATATATAAATATCAATATATGTATATAATATATATTAATATAAAATACTATATAAACTATATTGTAATATAATATATATTATGATATAAAATTTGTATAAAAGTATAAATAATAATATACAAAAAAAGAAGAAGATACGTAATTTTTATACGTATTTTTCTTGCAGGAAAAGCACGGACTTCACATGGACTTCGAACCGATGACAGCCACACCTTTACTCGCACACAAGAGGCTGCAATTTAACATGTTCCTTCACAAGATCGAGAAATTCAAGTTAATGAAAAACTTCCCAGAATGTTTGTTCCCTTTGTTCTGGGTCGAGGAAGGTATATTGCTCCCCGATGAGTTTGTGAAGAAGCTGAAAACCGTCTTCAAAACAATAAGCATAATCGGGTATGTGTCGTTTCCTATATTTCTCGTAAAATTTAACCATCCATAGATCTACAATTTACATTTTAATCGAAATTTCATTCGTAAACGTAGTCAAAGCAAATTTTTCACTTCCAAAGATTTGACCTGAAAACTGATTGTACGATACAATAAAGACTTCATTAAATAATTCAACACTTTTGGACATAAACTATTCGACTTTCCTATAGATTAATAAGAAGTGACAATTTGTAAAAGTGAAAAAACACATGACGCCTATCGTCAATTGTATTATAATATAGTATATATTATAATAGCATAGTATAGTATAGTATAGTATAAATTTATAATAAAATTTAGTATTTTAGTTTTAGTTTAGTTTAGTTAACTTTATTAACGCTGAAATACAATAAAGGTAACACTGAAGTACGTGTTGTACGACGCACGTTACATTAATCGAAAATGACCGAAAAGACGTAGTATCGTTAGGAAGCACAGAAACTATTTAAAATTTAAAATTGTAATTTATCATCACAGATTTATGAAGTGGTTCACGATAATAAGTGGCACTTGTGTGAGCGGAGCAGCCGCCACGATGTTCTTCAAAAACAAGGACAAAGGTTCGATGGACGTGACTAAGGTAACACCGCAGTCTCAGAGTGGGAAGGACGGTGAAAAGAAATGGACTAATCAGATGAACATCAGTACGATACAGAGTGCAGCGGTACCGCCTGATCTCGACGGAAATTAAACTTGTCGAAAGTCACTGTTGACTTCGTATTTTGTTTAACATGTACTTTATTGAAAATATTTCGAATAATTGCAAGCGGGAGAATGTTGTTGACAATCGTCGTAATTTGACGTTTAATATGATCGTTTTCTGTGTCGCGTGAAGAGAATGATCCTTTTCAGTATTTCATTCTTTTAGAAATTTCTTTCTTTAGAAAACTGGCGAACCGAGCTTGTACTCTGAGACAAAAGAAGATTCTTTCTTTAAGACTATTAACTGCAAAATTTTAATTATTTATAAAAAAAAATTTTTAACAGCATTGTATTTAGAATAATTTTTATTTGTTTAATGATTAATTCTGTACGTAATTCTGTACTGCACGGAATTAAATTGACATTGAAATTTGCACGTAACTTAAATAATAGAATTCAAATGGCTACAAGTGGTTAATTTGATTGGTGTAGTGAAAATTTTAAATTGTTCAAAAAAAATTTTTTAAATTTTTGTATGATTATTCATTTGATTCCAAATATTTCTTCTATTCATACGTTGCATTGTATCTATGAGTATGAATTAATAATTCGTAAGTGAACTGGTGAAGCTTAGATCATACTTTGAACATTTATATTTACGTAAGACTATCAATCGCTCAATTTTCTCAATTATCTCAGGAGCATCTTACGAGTATAGTATTACTCGACTATTACTAATTTGTAGGAATTTACTCTATTACCAATTTTAAGAAAATTTTAAACATTGCTAGAGTAATAGGAAAATTTTAAAGAAAATTCGTGTTGATTTTATTTTAAAACTTGTTAGAAAATTTATATCAATAATTTTGAAGTCAGTTAAAATAAATTCGCTGTTAATAGATTTGTCTTTCTTTCTTATTAATTATAAGTTTAATATACCATTAATTGCAACGTTTCAATTATGTTTCAGTTAAATTTTACTATCATTTTAATTTAGTTATTTTAATTAACATAATTAATACCGTTCAATCTTTAAAAATTTCTCCCACCTCCCACCTGCAACCTTTCATTGATAGTAATTTTATGATATTGAAATTTTGTGTGAATGTATTTTTATTACAGTGTATTATTTTATTACTGTTTACGATATATTATACTTACTTACTAATTCTAATAAGTGCACTTCTATCCATGTAAGGCGTATATCGTCGGAAATTTTGAATATTTTTATCTATTTTAAGGGAACCGTTTTAAAATGAATGAAGCGCGTTTGTTCATTTGAAATATGTAATTTCAAACTGGCTCAATCTGATGCACAGACTACTAAGATGTAAATCACGAAATAATAGAATAATGAATGACTTTGTTACATTCGTATAAAGCGCTTTGTTACAAAGCGTGAAACAATAACATTATCAATTAGAAATGTTATCTTAATAAAATATGATTTTATATAATTGATTTTATTGATGATTATATTAATTAAATTGTGAATCGTTCGTTTATAATTGTAGATTATATTAATTTAATTTAATTACATAATTAGTATGAAAAGATCAGAGTAAAATTCATTCATTATGTATATTTTAATATTTCAAACAAAACAAAAATTATATACTGCTATATGATAAAAACTCTTTGATATAGATATTACATTCAAATTAAATGATTATATATTTGTAAAAATTTTTTTATACAGTTATATTTTTAATATTATAATTAATATGCAATAATATATATTATATATACGTATTATATAATTTTATTATATTTAATATAATGCACATATAATATATAATAAAATAGTTTATATATCTTATTATATATTTATTACATCTTCTCCTATTAAAAACATTTCTAATTGATAATATTATGTTTTAAATTTGTATAGTATTTTTATTTATCTAAATATAATCAGTCACAGAAATTTGTATATGTATATATATCTGACAAATTTCAAATATTTACAATAATTAATTCTTAAATCAATCAAAACTTAATTAATTTGTTAGTTAAAATTAAATCACTAAATCATCTAAAATATTAATAATAATCCTTTTATAACAAAATTATTTATAATTTATAACTTCTGTTATAATAAAATTACTTATAATTTTATAAATAAAAAATGCTCTTTAAATATTTGGAAACGTGATAGATGTATATAGATTTCTGCGAATATATTCGCATGTATAAGTCGTAAACGCTTTAAACGTTTATCTATGTGATTATGTTAGCACATTTATCTTTTCTTTTCATTTAAATTTAAAATTTATAATTTAAATCAGTTGAACCAGCGATTTCCCTTTCCCATTAATTTTTCTGTACTGTTTTCTGTACTGAGTAAATTTTTAATTTGTTAATTTTTAGTAAACAATTCTTATAGAGAGTAAAAGAAGAATTTCGATTCGTTGCGAAGCTAAGACATACACTGTTGGATATGTTACTGTTAATAAACTTGTACATTTTCTTATCATTTAATAGTTTCAATGGAAAAATGATACAAATGCATTTTTTCCAAATAAAAACAGTACAAAATCCAAATTTGTAAATCTTGATATCTCAAGATTTAGAAGATTAAAAATTTTCGTCATGTACCATATTTCATTTGGATTCCTCTTGAATATTACGACATACTTTAAATTGTAACTTAAAACTAAATTGAAGCCCAGAAATAAATAAATAATATTTTCTAACGAAATATATTTAAATACCTTTCATTTATTAAACATTCCAGTCAGAAGATTCCATTTATACCTTCAGAACCAAATGTTGGTAACATCAATGTACTTTTGTTACTGAAATAGAAAAATTAATTTTCATGGTAATAATCTGCTTACTTTAGTACAGTAATATCAAACTTATACTAATTTTATATATTTTAAATAGATTTAAATATCATGTAATAACTTACTATTCAAGCCATTTTGCAATATCAAATTTCACCATTATTTAGTTCATCATTATGCTATAAAAAAAATGTATGCGTTAAATGAATTAGAAAACAATTCAATAACACCATCACAAACGAACATATAACTTAATAATTTATCGAGTTCATGATAATAAATATCGAACTCAATTGTATATTTCTGTTTTTACAAATTTCTTTCCATCGAATATTTTAAGTTTCTGAGTTATTCTACATATTCTATTCCAATTTATAAAAAAAAATATATATATATATCTCCGATGTACTACACTATGAGGAAAAAAACATCAGATTATCTTTCTCACTCTGTTAATTAGAATTAGTCGAACTTCTAGCTTGTGATTATAGACTTTAATTGTTGGATACTTTTCAATAAATTCTTCAACTAATCATTCGAAATAAACTATCTGTGGATGCAGATACTTAAAATAAAATAACACGGAAATAAACATATATTGTTTCGTTAGATTCCGTGTACTAGCAATAGTATTATAATACTAGCAATAGTATTATAAATACAACTCGTAAAAGTTTTGCGATTCGAGCATGTTCTACTAACAGATAGAACAGAATCCTCATATTTAATACATTCTTCTGCACCTTCGCGCTCGATAGCCGTTACACTTGACACCAAAGAACAATGTTACGTCGCCTAAATACAAATCCATAAATGCTTAAACGATCTGTTATATAAGAATTGCGATTGTTTTACCATTTCATCGTTAGAACTCACAATATCAGAAATTGAAATTATCAAGAATTTTTAGACAAACTGAAATAATTGTTAAATTACGAAATATTAAGTAATATAAAGTTTTGAATTTAGATTTAAACATCAGTCTAAATATCGAGGAAAACGTTTGAATTAATTTTCTAATGCAATATGTAATGAAATTAAAGTTGGAATGTAAGTTGTAAAATGTATTTTCTAACATCAAGTGCCGTCGATTTTAATTTCTGATTGATATTATGGATTGGACTGACAAACGCAGATAACTTTACTGAGAAAGATGATTTTCATTTGGAATTCAAGCTTCGAATAAATTTTATTATAAAATTTCTCCAAATACATTCTAGTATCGAATTCTTCAATATTTGGATCTAAATTCAAACATAAAATTGAAACTAAAATGTTTTGAACAATTTCATAAGTTTTGTTGCTTCAACACATGAAACGAAATTTTAAAGGAATTTACAATACAGAATATTTGTGTGGAATTTTATAGTAAATCGTGTTATAAAATTACTGGTGTAATTTTAAGTGTTACTTTAATATTCACAAATTTCCATCGTGCAATTAAAATTAATAGCCTATTTGTAAGTATAAATTTAAATTTAAATTTAATATTAAAACAATTTTTATTATTTCAATTTTTGTGGAATTTATGTGAAATTCGAGTAATATTTGATATTTATGTGTGAATTAAAGCTTTCTAAAAGTTAATGTCATAAGAAACCAGTGACAATATAGTCGAAAATGAAAGAAAAGGATCTTAAACATAATTCATTGTTTACTAATGTGCAATTTACTTATTCTATTGTAATTTGGTTTCGCAAGATAGAATTGTTTAGATAACAACCGTTTCTTGTTACATAAAGCGTATCTTAATAATTTCAACGTCAGGTAATGATTGAAAGACGTTTCGAAGATATCGCGCAATTGTTTGCGTTACATACTTTGATTATCTCTTCAAATTAAGACATTTCTTAATTCTACGCTTGTGTACAAGAGTAAATATAAAAATAAGTACTTTTACGTAAAATATGCACACAGTGTGACTGTTAAATAAACAATTAGTCTCAGTTGACTGAATATCCAATTTCATTAATATTTAATATTATTAATAAGAATATGTTAATATTATAATTATATTTTACTGCTCACGTCGATCATTATCATTTGCAAATTTATAACAAATTCGAGAATACGGCGATTAAATGTTTTAACCAACAATGTGATGATCTTCGTCATTTTTTTTAAATTTATTACGTAATCTGATAGATAAAAAATTCAAATAAAATTACAGTGAAGGGTATAAGTATATCTATCGATGAAAAATTGTTTATATTTTGAACTGTGGTAACTTCGTAAGAAGATATCATATGAAAATGCATCTGGCGTCTACTTCGACAATTTTGAGTTCGTTTGTACATCACACAAATAAAGATGCAATCAATCTCGAAAGTGATGAAAGAAAACTTAAAGATCTCTAGAAACATTGAAAAATTCTTTTCACGACTGAATCCATCATGATCCTGAAGATCAATATTTCCTTGTTACGACGAGTCCTTAAAACTTGATATATGATTTTTGTTTCACTATTTTATTGAACTTTGATTAATCAGGATTAAAGCACATATTACATGTGAGACATATTAGATTATACATATTATATAATTATAAGACATTTTAGAATTCCTTGATTTTTCATCATTTGATCCTTAAAAGTTCAAAGTTCATCGTGGAAGATATAAAATTTAAATGAATTTTCTTCAAAAGGAGAGAACTTGAACTTTGTTTAACAGTGTTGTTCATATCAAACAATGGCAAGTGTAAAAAATCAGCGATACACGTGGTGATGCAGGAATGGACGCGTGTCTAGTAATCGTTGGACGACCGATTTCAAAACTTCTTTCCAACTTCTTTCTTTTACGTATGTAGCTACTTAAAGATCCACGGCATTGGACGAAGGAAACTCGCGTACTCGTTCTCAATCGTCATATTCACTAGCTCGGCCAAATGAAGGTGTGCGAATAAGGTTCATGAAACATAATTCTTCGTTTAACTTTTGTAACAGTGATAACTGATAATATTTAAAATATAAAAGGAGGACCGATGTATTATTAAAAGATATTAAGAAAAAAAAATATTTAAAAAGAATTATTGAAGATTGATATAAGAAAGTATTGTATTAAGAAATATTAAAAAATATTAAATATTATAGAATTCAAAAATATTAAGAAAATATTAAAGAATTTGATATTCTATTCTTAAAGAATATTAAACTTTATATAAAAATTTTAATTCTTTTTCTTTATATAGTTTAAGAATATACTCTATAGTTTGTTTCATTTTACAATTCTTTCTTTTTTCTTATTTCATTCATTACTCATTTATTAATTATTTTTCTTTGCTTTAATGTTCTCTGTATTCAATGTATTATAGCAAAGGTAGAAATTTCCATCTTTTCTTTTATCGTCTTATTTGCACTTTCCTTTCCATTCTCTTTTCCTTTCCTTATATCCACACATTAAACAATACTCTCTTTTTTTGTCTGTCCTACAAAAAAGAAAAAAATTACCGTAATTACTAATAATTATCCAACGGAAAGAAAGCCAGTTTCTTTTTCCTGCTATTATTTCTCAACAATTTTTTTATTCCATAATATAATCAAGATATATAGTTATAATATAGTTAATAATCTAAACCCAAATTCATAATACTACGAATTCATAAATTCTTCATTTATCCTGTATTTTGAAGGCTCGAAGATGTTGCTACAACAGTCAGAAATGTTATATTTATTGTTCTGGTGTATTTTGTCTCTATATATTCCGAGTTATCTTCACTCAAATAAATCTGTGTATATTAGTGGATTCATCGAGAAAGTGTGTGATCGAAAAATGGTGATAATAGTGACGACTGTGATTGTTTTTAGTGTATTACTATGAAGAAATTGGGCATCATCGGTGGCTTCTTCTTCGTTTTCGGACTCTGCGTGATCGCGTTTCCTCCGTTCTTCAGGTCGCAGCTTAAAAAGGTGAGTGCGTAAAACTAAAATTGAAAATTTACAAACTGTTTATATATTTATATAATTTATGTTATACGTGTATGAATATTACTGTTTCATTGGGGTGACGTTATAAATTCCTTGCGAACGATGTTAGTATCGTTAGTGTGAAAATTGGTTTTAACTGAAAATGAATTTCGAATGAAATAACGTAGGATAAAAATAGTATATTAATAAACTGTGAAGGTTATGTGTATATATATATATATATATATATATGTACTTAATAGAATTAATAATTTAAATTCAACAATTTATTTTCATTTTTCTGAATTTATTTTTCTTCAAGTTGAAAATTTATTTTTCATTTTTTAAAGAATGAAGTTATATTACTCAATTAATGATATATAATACAACTATTTACTTCATGTACACATATTTAGTAAAGTATTAAGAGTAAATTTACTAAATATATAAGTAACTTTTATTTATTAATACTGTGCAATATGTAAAATATGTAATAAATAATTTTATTTGTTAATAATGTGCAATATGTAAAATATGTAATAATTAGTTCGATACCTTCACATTGAATTTTAAAGTTTCAATACTCTTCACATGTATAAAACACGTTGTAGATTACAAAAAAAAAAAGTATTTGTCTTAAGATACTTTTGAATGTTACGTGCAAATATTAGTTAGAAAATCATCCACAGCGAGTAACTCTGAAACCTAATTCCACGATACGAAAATTCTGGTCACATTTTCCTTTTCCGTTGGACTTCAAAGTTTATCTGTTCAACGTGACAAATCCAGCGGAAATCAGCGCAGGAAAGAAACCAATTGTCCAGGAAGTGGGACCATTTTTCTACGAGTAAGTGTTCCTAAAATCAAAACAAATCAAATAAAGCGCAAAAACTTATTTCATAATGATTAATGAACTAAATTCTGAACTTTGACATATAAAGATCATGCATTAAAAAGAAATTAATTAAGAAATCATTATAACAACAATATAATAAATAATATTATTATTATACCATTATTGTAATTATATATATTTAAATATTTATATATTTTTCCAGATTTGTTTTAAATTTTATCAATATAATTACAATAAGGTTTCATTATAATGAAATATAAAAATGTTGTGTATCGTAAAACACACATGCAAACTGCACGACTTGTATCCCAGTACGATTTGTCTCACTGAAAAGCCCAAAAGCAACTGTTCTAACTAGGAAATGAAGACGACATTTTTTGCCATAAAATTTTATTGATATGCAAACATTTAAATCGATACAAAATAATTACAGGCGCGATCGCCCAATACCAGACGACGCCACTCCTACTTGAGATCTATTCCACGCCTCCTCACGAATCACGTGACCCAAATCAACCAATCGTTAATTTTCGTTGCATTAGCGTTGCACCTGAAGAGACCCGATTTTCTGGGTTACCCCCGCTAAAGTGATAATATATTCACAAAAATTTCAAGTGTTCGAACACTCTCGTGAGCAACCGCACAGTATGTTTAATAATATAGAAAATATTTCTCTTTTGTAGCGAATATCTACACAAAGTAAATTTGGTTGATCGAGAAGAAGACGACAGTGTGGAGTACAGTACGAGAACTACTTGGTTTTTCAATCCGTCGTTAAGTAGCCCATTAACTGGTGAAGAAGAGCTAGTCATTCCTCATCTTTTTATCGTCAGCATGGTTAAACTTATTCTCAAATTCCAACCAAAAGCTGCAGGAATGCTCAGTAATTATCGACACTTATTTTTATATCGTCAAAGAACTTACATATCGAATTTCGATAAAATAAATAAACAAATTAATGGAAATTATTCGTTATTTCAAATTGTTATCTTTTATCTTTATTTCAAGACTATTATGGCCTTTGGTAGACGTATTACTACACCCAGTATAAATATGTAGAATGTGAGAAAACTGACATTTACGAGGAATCTCATATTTAATGTTCCATCTTTTGCATTAAATTAAATGTACATTCGTTCGTTTCGATCCAAAAGTAAAGCTCGATTTTAGTTAGAAATATCTGAGAATAAAATAATGGATTTTTGATGAAAGAGGGTCAAGAGAAACTTGTTCTACCTGTGACCAACAATAAGTTACTTACTCTCGCCTTGAACGAATATCATTACACATCATGTTTCTATTTCCTTATTCATACGTTTTTATATATTTATATATTTATATATGCTTTATTATTATATATATACTTATTTATATAATAATATTTATATATTATTTATATTTTACGTGAATCAGTTTTATATAGTTTTTTCACATAGATTTAGAAAATTGAAGAATTCACAGTGAATAATTTTTTTATGCAACAATAATTGAATAAAACACTTTAAATTATGAAATATTTTTAAAATACTTTGGATTCTAAAATATCTTTCAAATATTTAAGTTAAAAAATATTTCTAAAATATTTTAATTTTCTTGTTAGAAAAATCTAACAAGAAAATTAAAATAAAAAAATATTGATTAATTGACTTCTAAGTATTTATTTGAATTATTTTTAAATATAAATGGGAACGTTTACTTTTGGCATTACCTCACGTTGGATATTTGAACTCCACATTTAAATTGTCTAAAATTAAGTTCATCATTTCTTTAATAAAATTTTACATATAATTTTTGGTACATTACAGACATAGAGAAATAAAAAATTTTATAACAATTTAACATATTTAATTAAATTTTTAGTCGTAGTTAAAATATAATATTATATATATGTATATACTATACGTATCATTATATAATGTAATTATAACAGTTGTAATGCAATAATAATTATAATATAATAATTATAATATAATAACTAGAATATAAATCTAATATAATAATAATTATTTCAATTTATTTTCTACCTAATTATTATTTATGAAATATCATAATCGTCGACTTCATTAACATTCACAGATAAAACTGTAGACATTATGTTCCACAAACCCAGTTCTATCTTCGTAAGGGTAAAAGCAAGAGAGATTCTCTTCGATGGTTTACCTGTCGACTGCAGAGGGAATGATTTCGCTTCGAAAGTAATTTGCAACATATTGAAACAAAGAGATGACGTTTTCATACCTGCTGGACCTGGACAGTATTTGTTCTCTGTTTTTGGTGCTGTACGTACATATATTTACACGCCTGTTTGTTCTTATTCGTATATTATACAATGTGGTATACAATATACGATAATAAAAATAAGAATTAACACTTGAGTATCTGCGTTGTCTTTGGAGATACGGAAGAATTTCATTATATTAACAAAAGTTGTTCAGCATAGAGAGGATTATTATATCGCAATAATAATTCTTTCGTAATTAGTGGGAATTCGAATCTTCACTTTTTTAAATGGAATCATATATATTTTTTTTTTATTTCTTAATCGATACAGTTCGATATTCTCTGTAAAGAAAGGTATTAAACGTATGTGATAGTAGATATTTTAATTTTAATTTTAGAAAACCTACTCTACATTCTATATATTATAAACTATATTAAAATTATATTTATATAATTATATGTGTATAGATATTAAATATACTATATAATATTATAATATGTAATGTAATATCTTATAAATATATATTATATATGCATTTGCACATAAATTAAATTATATTCCTCCATATCTTCAGGTTAATTCAATCATTTGTAACTTTTGTTTGTTAATAACTTTTTATATAAGTTTGAGTCTGATGTTTTTAGAAAAATGGAACCATTGCTCCTAACCGTATACGAGTATTACGGGGGACAAAGAATTACAAAGACGTGGGAAAAGTGATCGAACTGAATGGACAGAAAAAATTGAATGTTTGGTCCGGGGATAAGTGCAATACGTTCAATGGCACGGATTCGACGATATTCGCGCCATTGCTCACGGAAAACGAGGATCTCGTAACGTTTTTATCGGAATCTTGTAGAAGCTTCATTTTACATTTCTCTCACAAGAACAAAGTCCAAGGTAAAGCCCTTAAATAATAAGGAAAATCATGATGTATAATTATGTTTCTTTTGTTTTGCTCATCCCGACAATATTTTTACCAAATACAAAAAAATGTATTGTGACAATGTTATTTGAAAGCAACAAATAACTCTGATTCACAGTTTTTCTTTTTTTTTTCTTTGTTAGCAAAGTCATTTTCTTTTCGAGTTTCCAAATTTATAGTTTATTCAGTTATTTTATTTCTTCTATTTTATTTTCAATTTGTTTCGCAGGCATCAACACGTTCCACTATACAGCTGATTTAGGTGACATGAGTACAAATCCTGCGGAAAAGTGTTTCTGTCCCACGCGAAAGACCTGTTTAACGAAAAATCTTCTTGATGTGTCTAACTGTGTAGGTGTTCCAGTTATCGTTTCTTTGCCGCATTTGCTTGGATCAGATGAAAAATACTTGAAAATGGTTGACGGACTTCATCCAAATGATGTAAATAACTTGAATGACAATTCGATAATCTCTCACTGACATAACACAAATAATTTTTGCTTCTTGCTTCAAATATTATTTATCTTGTTTCTAATTCTTATTGTTTTTCATTTCTATTTTGATTCTATCTCTTTAGTGATGTTTATAGAAATATTAAAATACATAAAAATCTGCAATCTAATAATAATATACAATGTATAAACATAAATATATATATATATATATATATATATAAATATATGACATAATATATGATATAATATATTACATAATATATGACAAAAAATAATAATATATAATACGTAATATATAAAGGTATAAGTAATAGTAAAAAACGAAAGAGATGCGTATATGTGCAAATTTTGCTTGCAGGAAGACCACGGAATTCATATGGACTTCGAACCAACGACATGCTTACCTTTAGCCCTGCATAGCAGGACACAATTCAATATGTTTCTTCAGAAGGTGGCAAAATTCCAGTTAATGAACAATTTTCCAAAATGTTTGTTCCCGCTTTTATGGCTTGAGCAGGGTCTAACGATCCCCGATAAGTTTATGGTAATAATAATAATCGTGTTCAAGCTAATAAGCATAATCAGGTATGTGACATTTCGTTCATTTTTTGTGAAATTTAACCATCCATAGCTGATCCAAATCGTTTACGTTTTAAATCAAATTTCATTTGTAAATGTATTCCAAGCAAATTTTTAACTTTCAAAGATTGTATGATACAGTAGAGACTTCATTAAGTAATTCTCTTGTTTTTTTGAAAGCATAGAGCAATGAAAAGATTAAGCGTTGACATAAACTACTCAACTTTCGTATAGACATTATCCTCGTTTATGGGAACTTAATAATAAGAATTGATAATTCGTAAAAGTAAAAAGACATATGATGTCTATCATCAATGACATTATCATTAATTTGTTGATCATTATAGTTGAACTTCATTCGCATTAAAATACACTAAAGGTAATACTGAAGTACGAGGCACGTTATATTAATCGAAAATGACTGAGGTGTAATATCGTTAGGATACATGAATTTGGAATTTAATTGATTTGTCAAACAGGTTTATGAAGTGGTTCATAATAATAAGCGGCACTTGCATGAGCGGAGCAGCTGCCAGAATGTTCTTCAAAGACAAAAAAAAACGTCCTTTGACTATAACGGAGGTAATACCGCAGTCGGAAAATGAAAAAGATGAAACGGATGAACAGATAAAATGGGCTAATCCGACGAACAAAATCAGTACGATATCGCCTATTTTCGATACGAATTAAATTAATTAGAAGACCTTATCGACTTTCTATTTTATCTAACATGTATTTGTGTATTCTGAATGATTGCAAACAAGAGAATGTTGTTGAGAATCGTATGAAATCATAAATTAATTAAATTAATTAAGTCTAAATAATTAATTAACTTATTGATTGACTCACATTTAAAATATTAACAATGATCCATTTTTTAATAAAATTATTTATAATTTATCATTTGTACTATAATGAAATTGTTTATAATTTTATAATGTAATAAATAGATCAGTACTTGTAAAAATCCTTATAATTCTTTAAATGTTCGGAATTTGATAGACGTATGTAGATTTCTGTGACTGATTGTGTATACTATATGTATAAATTGTAAATATTTTAAACATTTATCTTTGCGATTATGTTAGCACATTTATCTTTTTATAAAAATTTATAATTTAAATCAGTTGAACTACAACTACTGAATTAACAAGCGATTTTTCTTTCCCATTAATTTTTCTGTAGTTTTCTGTACAGGATAAATTTTTAGCAAACATCTCTTATAAATAGTAACAAGAGAATTTCAATTCATTGCGATTTTAAAGTTATATGTACACTGTTGGATATGTTACTATTAATAAACTTGTACATTTTCTTATTATTTAATGACTTCAATGGAAAAAAATGCATTTTCTTCAAATAAAAAACAATACAAAATCTAAATTGCAAAACTTTATATTTCAAGATTTAGTTCTCTGTTATAATTTTCTCTGATTAAAAATTTCGTCACTTGTATCATATTTCTTCTGGATTTCTCATTTAATCTCGAATATCATGACATACTTCAAACTACAATTGAAACCTAATTGAATCCCAGAAATAAATAAATAATATTTTCTAACGAAATATATTTAAATACTTTTCATTTATTAAATTCTTATTCCAGAAGACTCCATTTATAGCTTCAGAATCAGTTTTGTTGGTAACATGAATACACTTTTCTTACTGAAAAAATAGAAAAATTAATTTTTATGGTAACAATCTTCTCACCTTAGTATAGTGAATGAGTAACATCAAATTTATGCTAATTTATATATTTTAAATATATACATCGTATATGTAGTGACTTACTTACTATTCAAGCTGTTTTGCTAGTATCAAATTTCACCATTATTTAGTTCATCACTTCTTGTACAAAACAATTGTACACGCTAAATGAATCAAAATACAATTAATTCAATAACATTATTAACAGATATATAACTCAATAATTTATCGAGTTGATGATATCCAAATAAGTATCAATCCTCGAACTCAATTGTATACTTCTTTCTTTGTAAATTTTTATTGAATATTTTAAGTTCTTGAGTTATTCTAGTATATCAGGTGTACACATAAACCTTCCTTATCTTAACTTTCAATTCTTTCCATTCTTCACCCCAAAATCATTTCTACAAAGTAACACGTTCTTGTATGCACTGCGATATTCAGAGCTCATCACCACGTAAACGACCGGATTTATACACGTAGTCAAATAAATCAGTACGTAACTCGCGATATTCAGACCTCTCCAATCAATAACGTCCTTGAAAGTTTTCGTAATGGTGATCGGCAAGTAGCAAACAAGAAACGACGAGAATATCACCAAGATCATCTTCAACAGCTTCTTGTCCTTATTGCTCATTCTTGGCGGGCCATCTATATTCGCTAATTTCCTGATATTTATAAATCTTGATTCTCTGCGAAGCATCGTCGGTTTTTTCTTGTTATTGGTCGATTGATCCGGCGTGTTCGATCTCGAGCTGTCGAATCGATCGCTGCCCGTTGACACTTTCGAGTTCAGCCTTTGCACCCATAATGCCGACTCGATGATGAACGATGCTCTGCTTGCCATTCTCTCCAATTTATTTCGAGCGGTCGCGGAAGTTTTCTTGCCAGGTTCTTTGATCTTAATTTGATTATTTGTGAGAGCAGTCTCGGCTGCGTCCATATCGTCCACGTACGGTATGTCGTCTATTTTTATCTCCAGATTAGGTATCGCTTTGTCACAAGTCTCGATTTTCTTAATTGGCAGATCCCCCGAATCAGTTTCGTTTCTGTGATTCTTCTTACATTTTTGTTCTTGGTTTCTCTTTCGGTGGATCTTTTCTTCGTCGTCCTGTTCGTCGTTTTCTTCTTCGGATTTGGTTGATGAATTCTGCTCCCACAATAGTTGCTCTGACAAGAACTCCTCCATCGCCGACCTTGAAGGTGTACTCGAGCAATTAAGTCGATTTGGAGATGGTATGGTGCGTTTGGAGGAGAAGTTCCCGCAAAGGACACTCGATGCACAGTTCGAACCCATCGCTGACAGCTCTTCTTCTTGGATCCTAAATGATGTGGATTGTCCCTGTAATTAAAGGAAATAAAGAAACTTAATAACTAACGTAAATAGCAATAATAATAATAAACACTAAAATCATTTCTTTATATATTTGTTTATGCTAGTCTTATGATAAAGATTATTATTTCTCTATACACTCGTTTAACAATAGTTCTATTGAATTAACTGCTTTCTAATATATTATGTACATCAATTATTCTAGTTAAAGAAAACATTGAGCTAGCTTGATTTTTTTTGGAAAATGAACTTAGGCCACTTTCAAAATAAACGGCTCATATATGAATACATGTAAATTGTTTTCTTTACTTGTTAAAGTTAAAGGAAAATAAGAGAAAATAATTCGAATAATAATATGAAAATAAGCTCGTGTGACTCACGAAGCGAGAAAGAACTTCGCCGCCTTAGGTCTTCTAACTTCTACATTTACCTCGTTATTAATTTCAATAGCGCCCGTACTAGCTGTTATGTTTCGATTCCTACTTTTAGAAGCAGTTTTTCGGACAATGTAAAAAATCCTCGCGTAGCAAACAACGATTGCGATGCAAGGTGTCAAAAAGGCGAAGACGAAGAGAAATTCCTTTGGACTACGACCATTTACATCTGGCAGGATTGAACAGGAACCAATAGCGACATCCAATCCAAAACGACCCCAGTTCTCAAACCATGTAATGATGAGGACACCGAAGCCAAACATCCATGTACTCAAAACCATTGGTGCTATGTATTTTGATTTGTACAGTCTGAAAAGAAAAGAAAAATACAATTTTAAGGAAAAAAAAAAAGGAATTTTATATTAAATCTTAAATGAAAAAGATGTTTAAAGAATTGCAAACTAATCGATGTACATTATATCATAGTAATATTCATATAGAATACTAATCTAATTTATAATAAATTTATTACATATTTTATATATTTAATGTAAATACTACATATTATACTATAATATGATATAATGTATAAGGTATCATAATATAATTTATAATAAATTTATCAGTTAATTAAAACTTTACTGTAATTATTTTTCAATTATAATCAATTTTAATTTTTCTCTGATATAGAGAAGAAAATTTTATTCCGCAGAAACACTTCTTTTATCAAATACTTAATTTACTCACCTAGGATAAAATCGAGGATGTCCAATCATAACATAACGATTAAATGTAATCGCTAGTATGGTAAAAAGGCTTACTGCTACCAAGCCATATCGTAACAAAGGAAACAACCGACATAAGTGTGGTCCGTGTTTCCAAGAACCATGCCAAAAAGTTGACGTAGCAAGCGGAAGATTGAAACAGCAGAACATTAAATCCGAAAGTGAAAGATTCATTATGAAGATTGCCGTGGCGTTTCTCAACTGTAAATTATAATAATTAAGTAATTCACTGATCATTCTGTCATCAAAACAAAAAGAAATCATGTACTAATTATTTTATAATTTCATTTCGAAGAAAATAATTTAAAAAAATAGACTACTACTAGAATTTATTAAATTTTAGATCGAAGGAACTCTAAATGAAAATTTGGGCGATAGAATATAAATTACAGAAGTCAAGAATAAATTTGTCTGTCATTTTGTAAATCAAATTTTGACTTGAAAAATATTAAAATATAAATGATGAGAATTATGTTTGTATATCTTCAAAAAATTGGAATTTGCTTTCCTTTAGTAATTTATTAGAAAATAATGTTCTTTATTCTTAGCCGCACTTTCTATTATTTTTATTATTTTATTATATGTAATTTATCACTGATTATTGTTACAATGATGAGATAACAAAATTTTTATTTTTGTCTCTATTTTACATGATAATAGTAATTTTGAATTATTATTATTATAAAGAAAAAGATTCTTGTAATTACTTTTTAATTATATAATTACTACACCGAATAACAAATTTATTCTTAAAAACCTAATACTGTAGATCTTAAACACCAATAGTAATTTAGTATTATATATTATATATTATTATATATTATATTACTATCAGTATTGTAGGTTGAAGGATAAATATATTTACATAATCTACCAATTTTTTCCATATTAATTAAAATTTTGTTCCAATAAATGAGGTTCTGCGGTAATGCAATTTTACTTCAGTAATTCATTATAATATTTAATAAATCATTATAACATTATCATATTATATTATATTACTTTATTTATTTATTTATTATTAATTATATTATGATAATTATAAATGTTAATATTATATCAATACTAGATACAATTATTAATTTTTTTAATAGTTTGAATTTTCTCCAGAAATATCCAAGTTTACCTAATTTTCGTCCTCCCTAAATTAAGTAACAATCTTAATCTAAATGAAGCAGGTACGCTGCTGTCAGTCAGCTGAAACGTTGAAAACACAAAGCAAAGAAGATTTACTATGTGACAAAGGAAACTAAACTGCAGACAGAATTTAGAACGTAAGATACAAGACATGAGAGTCTCGGAAATTCCAGCTAAATTCGCATTGGTAAGCAAATTTTGCTATTAAGCAATGCAACACTATAGGACATTATATATCATGCTGGTTTAATTCTAGTTCATTGATTGCGTCAACTGTCGAAATTGGCACAAACAGGTTCGTGAGACCACCAGGAACCATCACTATTACGAAAACATTATTATGTAATGTAAAATTACGTTACTTACTTACAAGTCGATCTGTGTATGTGATCGTTTCCAAACATAACTAACTCAGAGATCGATGCGAAATCGGAAATCGCGTTTCATAACAAACTATGCCAAACTATGCCAATGACCTTTCGATCATTGCCTCGTTTCTTTGCTCACGCTCGATTAATTAATCGGGTATTGCACAATGCATATAATATACAAAAATATAAAATGTGCAAAATACATATAAAATAATATATAAAAAAGTATATTATATAATATATAATATAATTTCTTTTTAGGTTCTACTTTACTGATATCAAAAATTTTTAAATCCTATTATAATTAATCATTCGTAAATTAATAATAAAGACTAAATAAATAAATAAAATTAATAATAAGAACCAAACAAGTTAATTTATATTAAATTTCGTATAAATTCGATATAATTATTAAATAAGCAAATAAAATTAATAATAAAGTTAAAGATAAAAACGAAATAAAGATAAAAATTACTAACAAGAATTTACCAAAGTTGGCAATAAGAATCAAACAATTTAACAAACTCGCGTTGAATTCATATTGATTTTCAATATAAAATTAAAACTACTCGAAATGAATCGTTTGCTATCATAAAACTACAAAAAAACGTGGGTTTTGAATTCGCGATTTTTGCAGAACACCGTGAATCCAGATAAGAAAGTGCGCAAAAATGGTTCATACTATGCTCGATGCGAAGTTATCACGGCTTGGAACATCTTATCTGGTGATTGAGCCTCTTGGTAAATATACATTCTCAACAGATAAATGCCGGTGTGTTTCTAAACTGCATATGCGTGCAGAGAACATTCGTAATTCGATAAATTCCGCTGCTTCCATAAACGTTCATAAATTTCGCGAAACGTATCGGGTTTTTTACAATTGGCAAACTTCCCGTAAATCTTGTAAATCTTATTTGTATCACGGCACAAAGGTACAATTTATATGTACACATTTCCATGTGTAATGTCGTGTTGTTCAACTGTTTTATAAATTATACCGTGATGTCGTTGAAAAGAAAATAATTTTCGAATAAACGTACGATATGTTTTTTTATACTCCACATTCATCTATTACATTTTTATTATAATATCATGATAGAAGGATAGAAGTAAATATATGTAACGAAGATATAATACTTTATATATATAAGTATTATAATATTAATTATTTGATATAATAAATATTATATATTGTAATATCATAATGTTGATTATTTAAAATAGTCAATGAGAAACAATTCTTACAATTCCATTCCCAATAACAAAAATTTTTTCAATTCTCTTTTTTTTTTTACTTAGTTGTACTGCAATAATTATTTAATGATTGATATTTACTAATATAAACGAATCGTTATTTAATGTTGAAATTATTAATTTAATGAGAAATAATTAAATCTATAGAAAAATGCTAAAAAAAAATAACTGTAAAAAAATAAATATGATAATAATAATAAATTCTAAATTTTAATGATTTTTCACTCATACAATAGAAGTTCAGTTTCAAATGTGGATTTAACTAGCAAAAAATTCATTCATGTTATGTTCTGAAGCGAGAAATCTCATCCAGGGAAAGAATTAATCAAATATTGACTTCGTTCAAATAAATAGAGTTCTACTACACATATAATTCATTTACAACAAAATTTAATTGCCATTTTATATCACTTCTATTGTCTTAAAATGAGATTCGAGGTGAACCACATATTAATTTATCGTAGTTCTAGAAGTGAATTCACAGTATAACTACTTACTAGAAATTCAAGTAACCGTAACGTCAATTATACCTTGTTCCACGTAAAAAATTCGTCATTTGAAATTTTTAATTTCGTCATTTTTACGTTTATACTATTTTATCTTATAACGTAAGCAATATTTACTCTAGGATGAAAGATTATTGAAATATTTTTAACTATTTATCTTTTATTTTTTTATTTTGTTTTAAAATATAATAATTTTTAAATATAATATATTTATTATTATTATTTATATATTTATAATTATTATTTTAAAATATAATAATTTTGAAGATTATTTTAAATATTTAAAATGACAATAAATATTTCTATTTGTCAATAATGTTTTTATTAGGTTGTAACATACAAAATGCTGGATTTTTAACAATTTATATTTCACTGAGTACTAAAAATGAAAATTCACAATTTTGAAATGACAAAAATAAAAATGTTTGTTATATTTAGAAAATGTATACAATGAAAGTTGTTTAATTGAATATGAAACATATTATAATTCAATAATATAAATGTATAAGTATAGAAAATGCTGATTTTGACAAAAATTGGTAATTCCAATATAAATTAAGAAAGACAAACTCAAATTAGTCAAATCTCTAAAAACATAACAAAATTAATTTTCAAAATTAGTAAATTTGAATTTAATTCAATTGTTATAATAATAAATTATATATATAATTAAATTTATAATTATTACATTATTTAGTTGATTTTTAATAAACTTACAAAATTTATATAAGAGAAATGAAAGTGTGGAAAATAAAAACAAAGCTTGGAATGCTACTTCCAATCCTCTATTTCGCTCTTTCTAAATCTTGATCAAAGAATCATTCAAATTAACTTGTTACTCGCACATTGAAAGCGTAATGTTAATATCAATTCTCTCACTTTATTGAAAAAAAGCTTCCGTTTATATATACGTATTCTACAAAAACAAATCATTGAAATCTTCAAAAATACATCATCAAGAAGAAGATATTAACAAAACTCTAGTCAAAACTAAAATTTCTATAGAAAATCGCGAATTGCTAACTCTGATAAAACTTTGGTAATTCCAATGTAAATTAAGAAAGAAATAAATTACTCAAGTTACTCAAAATATACCAAAACAAATTTTGATAATTTCATTATAAATTAAT
This sequence comes from Melipona beecheii, assembly GCA_032399605.1. Taxonomy (NCBI): domain Eukaryota; kingdom Metazoa; phylum Arthropoda; class Insecta; order Hymenoptera; family Apidae; genus Melipona; species Melipona beecheii. The sequence goes on along the minus strand of JAUCMO010000504.1, from coordinate 3,093,650 downwards.
ACAGAGAAATATGGAGAAGTATTATTCGAGCGCTGACCTTTCTGCTGCGAAAGAGGGCGATGATGGTGAATAAATTTCCCGGTATACCGATCAGCATGAAGAGTATGCAGCATCCGGCGGCAAAGTGCAAAAGCCATCGGGGATATCCAACGAACAGCACCGCCGATCCTGGATTTCTGAGAACCTCCTGAATTGTCTCCTCCGTGCCATTGTGATCGGTCTCGTTGCTCGCCATCCAGTACTCCATCTGCGGACAGCATGGTAGACAGGTGTCGTTTTGCACAGGAGCGTAAAAACTGGTCGCTTGATCGCGACGACTAACAAAAACGAATTCTTCCTTTTTTTTCTCTTTTTTTTTCTTGGGAATTAGAGGAGTGATAGATACTAGTGATAGGATGTAATAATACTTGTGAAATGGAGAAATTGAGTTATTATTGAGAATAATAATTATTATAATTAATTTTAAGAATATAATTTGAAAATATTAGAAACACACTATAGTTTGAACATCTTTTTATATTCTAATATTTCTAAATTTCCTGTGAAACTGAGTTATGTTTGAGAATGATAATTATTATAATTACCAAGCTGTGAATTTTTTGAAAATATAATTTGATTGTTTTAGATGTCAAATATTATTAAAAGCACTACAGTTTGAATTTGAAAGTATTTTGTATATTCTATTCTATTTTGTATACTTTTTTCTTATTATTTTCTTCATATTATATACATTATATTCGTAATTTATATTATATTTATATTATATTTTCTTTATATCTCATATTTTCAAATCTCCTATAAATGCATAAAAATTGACAAACTAATAATTAGGTATTGGCAAACTTATAACTAGGATATTTTCCAGGAAATAATCAACGGAGTAGAATTTAAATGTATACATCGTTACAAGATATTCATCGCAATATACCTATATTTGCTAAAAAAAAAAAAATTGATATACAGCACGAATAGTTATCTTAAATGTAATAAGCGTTGAAAACGATTCAACTGAATATTGATATAATGATTTATGACTCTCCAAATACACTCCTGATCTCTGCGAAATATTTTGTATACTAATTTTTAATTAATTTTAACTTCTAGATTTTTTTCAAATTTCTCCAAATAATTATGATAGTCAAGTCTCATTATAGTGTAATTTCACCTGATATAAGAGTTTTATCTTTCAGTTATCGACAATTTTAGTGTTAAATAGCTAACTCTGTATGTATGATACGTATCTGTCTGATAGCAAGCGATTGATAAGCGATAGCAATTAGTAAAAGAGCCACTCCTACGACGCGACAATAACGAGATCAAGTGTATACATATATGTATACAATGTGGAATCTAATAGAGTACATTATTTGTTCATGACACACCTACTTAATTCGTGTATCCAATAAATTGATACACGTCTATATTAAGTAGCAGTATACAGATTTATCTTACTTAGAAATGAATTGAACTTTGAACTTTCTTGCTTTTAAATATTTTTTAAATACAGTTATTCTTTTTCTTCTTCTTCTTATTATTATTATTATTATTATATAGAATAATATCATATAGAATAATAGTCGAATTTTATATATCTGGAAGTTCTATAATGTTAGCAATTTATTATATGCAATTTTTCTCCTCAAGTGAGTATTATCATTTTCTTATTTTATTCAATGATTTTATATTTTCATTTAATGGTCTCAAAATGTCCGGAAATATCTCAAATCTACAAATATTTTAAATTTTTATTCAAACAGCAGAAAGTGACACGTTTTCTTCGATATAACGAGTATATACTCGTAAAATACAATTAATCGGTTAAAGATTTCAAATATTATAGTTACAATTTTCAGCAGTTGTTTCTACAAATCGAAAACTCTTGCGTTCCTAAATGAAATTGACAACGTACTTCGTATAAATAAACTTCATTTCAAGTCTCCTTTGCTTCCATCCGCGTGTAATTATTTATTTATTTCTTCTTCCCGTTCGTCGACTGTTTTATCCCTTTCTATTTCGCTGAAGCATTGGAAAAATGTAACGAAGGTTCCTTTTTTTCTTCGTGCAGTACGTCGAAGAGAGAGAAATCTATTTTCGCCACTCGAAACGATAAACTCTTTCAACCGAGAGTAAACTTCGCTTCTACATATCTTCCATCGAATTCGCGTTCATGAGGGATCACAAAATCCGAGCGAATCTTTTTAATTCAGTTGAGAAATTAACATCTTTTCTAGCAATTGGACATCAAAATATTGATCTTATGAATATCTTGAATTTAATAATTATCAAATTGATTGTTATATACTTAATGATTTAAATCCAAATCAATTTCGTTTATTAGAACCTGATAGCCGATAATATTATTCTATTGAACATTTCCTGACGATTAATTGTTTCTTCATTAGATGTAACTTATTCAATGAACATTCAATCTTTGGAAATTAAAGTTGATACTATTTCAGGTCGAATTAATCAATTAAACTTATTCTCCATTCAATCTGATTTATATTTTTGTCAATGTTCCAAAATTTCTAGTATTAATTATAGATTTATATCAAATATATTAGGAAGAACAAACTATTTTATTATTTTTTAAATTCAGTTGAAAACTTAGTTAATTTATGTAACATTAAAATGTCATTTTAAAATAAATTTAAAATTAATTTTTTATTCTTCAAATCCTATTAATTGAATAACAATTGATTCCAAATTTTTGAAACAAAATCTGCTTTTATAAACTGTCTACATACTTGAATTAATGTAAAAGATAAGAATAATGTACATTTGTATTTTAATCTATTGATTTCTTTAAGCATGAATGGTATCACGTTCATATTAAGATTGATTCTACATATTGCAATCTTTCTCATGATACAACAATCATTAGAAATAATTAACAATTATTCCAACTACAATGTAAAAACGTATAATTTAATTAAAATATTCCAAATAATAATTGCAAATTTTTGTGTAAATTTATATTTTTATATAAATTTTATATTTATATTTTATATTTCAAAATATATAATTTAAAAAAATAGAACTTCGGTCGAAATTTTATTTTACTTTAATTTTATTTTAAAAGTGTAAAAAAATTACAGAGTAAAGAATATTTATTATAATAATTGATAGAAGAAACAAATTTCTATTTAGATTCCATTTCTTCAATTATGTAAAAATAAAAATCCGCAGTAAATGTTATATTATATAATGTATAATGTGTGATCTTACAGTTCAGTACATTATTAAAAAAAAATAAATAAAAGCGAATGAATGAATTAATTCACGTTTTATCAGTAGTTTCACTGTTGTGTACTGTTATCGTCAGCACAATCCTTCCATTCAAGCAGATCCTTACCTAGAATCAACGGAAAGAGCGCTTACCTTCGTAGGAAGTAGACGCTACCGGTTTTGAGTTCATTGATGCGAATCATTTATGGAACACCAGACGAATAGAAGCACGTTATAGAAAAAGTCTTATTTCGATTCATTCGAATCACATTTTTTTTCAATAAATCACACTTTTAATTTCTACTAATTTCCTTCTTACTATTCTCATTTTATCTTCGAAAATGATCCATTTGGATGAAACGTTCGGACACAGTACACTAGAAATTATCGGCAATAAATTATGAATACATTTTCATGAAGTTTCACTTCAAACACAATATCAGATATTGTAATAAATTTCACACCTTTGTTGATGGAGTTTCATTGTTTTTTAAGTTCATAGATCTTTTTCTTGTAAATTACATCTTGTTTTGTAAATCATGTCTTCCATTTTTCACAGGAACATCTACAAAATATTTATGTTATATAGCATTATATTTAATAATATTAAATTAATGTTAAAGTATTATTAAATTATATTAATGTAATATTTATAATTTAATTTAATACATTATTATTATTATCATTATATTATAATTTAATTTATTACGTTATTTATGTTATAACACATTAAATATTTTATTGTTGCTCAACTTCAATTTCACGTTTCGATAAATAGAAGAATTTTTAATATTTTAGGAAAATTTTTATAAGTGAATAAAATTAGAACGTGAAATTACAATACTGATACGATTTTTTCATTTTATTTTTGGAACTTGAAAAGTTAGAAGAGTTTTAATACTAGAATTAAAACCGATGTGTAGAAATATATAAAATTTTCATCAGAGAGATAAAAGTGCAAGTAATAGAAAAATTAAATAAAATATAGTATAAGCTTTCATTCATAGATTTTATGAAAAGTTATTTTAAAATTCAAATTTATAAAACTCGAATTAGAGAAATAAATATGCGAGAAGTAAAAGAAAGTTTATAATACAATAAATTATGAGAAATCATTCGAATTTTTAAATATTTATAAAACTTGCATCAAAATTATAATTCTATAATTTAAAACAGTTACAAATTTACCAAACCTGTATCAAAGAAATTAAAATGCAAGGAACGAGAAGATTTGGAATTCAGGCTATTATTTATATATTTTACATTGTAAATCTGCAAAATTTCAATGAAAAACTATAAATTGGTATAGTAATTATTCTGGTAGTTCCAGAAAATTTACGAATTTTCCTTTCTAATTTTATTCATACATATGTTTGAAAAAAGAAGAAATTGGTGCAATATCTATATTACTCTAATATCAACATTTAACAAATTCTTAATTGTACTGAGGAATCTGATGTTCTAATTTTCACAGTAAAATTTTCACTACAATGAAAAATAAGAGACATATTGTAAAAATATAAACTACCACAGTTGGACGTCAAAAGAATGCTTAGATTAACAATTTACACGATTTACATACAGTTACTCTTCACGAGAAACCAAGGGAATGGAGGTATTACGAAAATAGAAATCTTGATCGAAACCCGTCTCGCGGAATTCGCGAAGCGACTAACCGATCAGTTAACTGGACCACCGAATTTACTGGTACAGATGTGTTTTCTGGATCCTAATAGAGCGCAGGCGTGAGATTGCTCTCCTTCTCTCTAGAATAAGAAAATATTTCATTTTTTAAATCAAAATTTATTTTATTGAGTTCCCAAAGGATTTGAACAGCATATATCTAGTATATTATCATTTATTAGTAGCAATTTAATTGATTTTTAATGATTAAATTTTAGATAACTTTTAGACAACATGAATAGATAAAAATTTGTTATGTACATATATTAATATATGTAAAGTATAAAACCATTTTGTTATTATTTTTTTAGTTAATATCGATAGTTATTTAATAATATTAAAATTAAAATTTAATTAATAATATAATATTAAAATTTTAATACATTTAAAAATGTAACATTCGTGTAAATATACACATATCTACTGCACTATCAAAATCTTTAAATATTCCAACATTCATAAATAGACTGGATATTTTTTAAGAACATACTAATATATATATAGTTCTACATATTAATAATAATATTGTTATATATATATATATGTATTATTAGACTATTATTTATATAAATTTATATCTCTACTATATTAAAATGGAAAAATTTCTATTTATATAGTTATTCTCGAAAGGAATATAATAAACTTGTTCAATCAGTAAATGGTAGCTATTAGTACATTACAAGATTTGTTCGTAAATTACAGCGATCTCTTTCAATCTTGAGTTGTTAACAAATCCGAGGGCGGTAAGATATCAACAGTGAAATCAGTGAACTCATTGAACAAACGACATTTAACGTGCCACGCTACTGTGGAGGCGTCGATGCTTAATAGGATACATAAGAAGTCTCAATAACTGCAATTATGTTACTATAAAATAGACTCAAGCAAAAATCTCTTTCATTTTCTTTATAAATATTATTTGATGCGAAGCATTTATTTTTTAAAAAAATAGAATTGATTTGTAAAAACGTGTTTTGTGTATATGTAACAAAAGAAATATTGATTGAATATAAAAATATAATTTATTATTTTGTTCTTTTTTAATTATTTTTCTTTATCGTCTTTGATCTATCGTGATGCATGATATTTATTATTAAATTTAATGAGAAATATTTATTACAAATTTAATTTTATTAGAAATTAAATGAAAAATGTAGAACTTTAGTAACTTTGATATTTACATGATCAAAGAGATCAATCAAAGAGAATCTAAAATTTCAAGAAACTATTTCAATAAATCATGAAATTAAAAAATAATTCAAAAATTATATTTCATAGCTGTAAATGTTGCTGTAGTTGTTAAATAACAAACTTTCCATAAAACGAAATTAAGAATGATATTTTGTAATCTTTAAAATTCCAAGTAAATCTCAGTTTCGAAGAGACTTCCGGGCTAACGCGACATTACAAATCACGCAGTCTCTATCTGGAGAAACGTTTCTTAATATAAGTAGGTGTACACTGTGCACTGACTTAGAATTACGTGCTCGGAATGACTTACAGAAAACGTAATATATCTTACTGTCGTACTGTAGTAGGGATTGTAAGATATTTCGAATCGCTTCGATCCTTGAAAATTTTGAAAGTTTCGAAAATTTTGAGAACTGCAATTATAAAATAGAAATATTAGAAAAAATCCAAAAAATTCGAGTTATCGAATACTCATCACACTATCAAACTTTGAAATTCTTCAAAATATCCAATCTGGGTATCCATTTTAAAAAGGTAGAATTGCATTTTTCAGATGCATGAAATTGCAAAATCAATGCATAAAACTTATTTCCAAATTATATATTGTAGTATATCATTTAACTTCGATTTATAATGTTGATAACTACGTTGATTGCGGATTTTTATGCATTTATGCAAAAATATATATAATGTATATAATGCACATGACATGCAGAAACGTATAAAACATCTGAGGTAGAGATTTATTACGATGTATTAGATAAAACAAATTTCTATTTCTAAATTGAATTTAAAAATGCACAAAAATCCGCAATCTACTGATACCATTTCAAAGATATGGTTTATTCTAGTTACGTGAAAATAAATCCTGATATGATATACAAATTCGAAGCGATTCGAAGCGATTCGAAGTGTTTCAACTTCCATATCAGGTTAGTCGTCGTCGATGCTTATTTTTAAAGCACCTACGCTTTGATTTGAACCACGCGTTCCGTCCGCTTGAAAACACGGTCCCTACATCCTTTTTAAAAATAATTACATTTGGTTACCAACGGAGCTTATGGTGCACCGTGCCAAAGGGGGAGAAAGCAGCTGGGTACGAGCGTCCACAACGGAAGAGTATCTACCGCGCCCCTAATAAATCGGAAGTGGCACCGTTCTCCTCTTTTTTTTTTCTTTCGTCTGCCTCCTCCTTCACAGAGAAGGAAACGCCGTTTACGCCGGTCACTCGATCATCTACTGGTAAATATAATTAATTAAAACGGAAGCTTGTCCATAGCGAAACAAGTGATTTCAGGAGGGGGTTGATTTAAATCGTCCAAATTGATGCTTTGTGTTTAGCTAGTTACATTCTATTGTGTCGGGGTAATTCTTCAAGATCTTTTCAATGGCCAGATATATATAAATAATTAGTGTTATGCGATATACTTTTGGTTAATATTATTTTTCTTATTGTTAGAAGTATTCAATAATTATATTCAAATAAATTTTCTTTTATAATGAATGTGTATCACGAACATTTATATCAAAGAGAGCAATTATTTATTTGTTCATCTTTTTTAAGTAATACTTATCATAGTCAGATAAAAGTTCTGCTACTTAATTTCAAAAATTGAAATACAGAAGAGGAAAAATAAAATATTAAATGAACAAAATATTAAAATACAGGAAAGGATTAAATAAAATTAAAATAAGTTATTTGTCTTTTGAGAATTGGATTGATTTGATTATTATTTATAATTATAATCATATATTTAAAACTTCATGAAAAATGATTTCTGATTTTAAACTTACCTGACTCACAGAATAGGTCAGTGGTCATTTGAGTTCAGACTACATTGACCCATATACATATGTATAAATTAGAGGACTATGAACGTGCTAAATTGATTTCAAACATATCAATATACTACAATAATCATTATTAGTAAAAAAAGCGTGTATTCATATTCAAAGATATGATTGAAAGAATGATTGATATTTAAATATAACACATGATCTTACGAAATTGTTTGTAGGTAGATTTAATAGAGAAAATATCTCTAGAAAATATTTCTAGAAAATATCTAGAGAAAATATCTAAGTAAATTTAATAGAGAAAATATCTAAATATCAGTAGGTAATGTATGCGACCTACGCAATAAGAAACATGTTAAAGAATGGACACATTATGAAATAACTTATTGATTTAGTACCGTTAAAAAAATTAAATCATAATGGTCGATTAACAAATTGGCATAAATTACTTGTTATAATAATAACAACAATAGTCTTAGTACCTATATTTAAGTTATTTATTTAGTATTTATTATTGAAAATAATACCTGTAAATAAAACTATTTACGATTAAACATCAAAGGATCAAATATGTATGAACTATTGATCAACTCCATAAATTAAAAAGAAAAAAGAGTAATGATGCTGAAGGTACTAGTAAATTCATAAATCATAAAAATTGAACTAAATTAAATGTGAAATTTAAAGAACATTTATGGAAAGAACCTATTTTGAAAATTTTATTAGTACATTTTCTTTGAGACATGAAAATTTATGTATAGAAAATGTATATATTGGTATGTATATTTTATATTTGCGTATTGAAAATATATGTATATTGTAAGAGCAGAATATTTACAATTAATTATATAACATTATTTAATTATACGTTTGTATGATATTATATTATTATAATATTATATAATATTATTAATTACATGTTTAAGAGTACTATTTATGCCCTATATGTATTTTATACATTTTTCTATCTTCAAATTCCCCATAAATGTATAAAAATTCACATTCCATTCACAGATTCGTCTATTATATACATAATTCTTATATTTTGTTGCAGTCTAACATTCACAATACATAGAGTAAAGTTAAATTGATTTAGGTCGATGTTTTTATAGAAAGGGGACTGAACGAGCGGTCCCTTGACAATAAATCATCAAACGTTTGCTTTTTATTAGAGATGGGGGTGTAACTCTAGGCTTAATCTGGGGCAATATGAACGCTTCCAGTGAGTGGCAACTGACAACAGTTTAACGATGATAGTGCTTCAAACGATCATCGATTTGAATCACAATTTTCTGCGAACGTCATATTCGAAGAAATCGTTTCACGAGAAAGCAGCACTTTCTAATCCGTGGCAGGATTGTAAATTTGTTATTTGTTTGTACATATATTGTGATTCATGAAAATATTTAGACATTAGTTATATTTGTGAAAATACGAACATAAATTAGTTTATATACGTCTAATCACGAGTTATAATTTCTCCTTTTTGTGACTTTACTAATTATTGGAAAATTTTGAATATTTATTAGTTTCTAGTAATCTTATAAACCTTGAAATACATACGAATTTTGATAGTATAATAATAGTAATTGCATGTACATGATCAATATCCAATTCTTAAAAATTAAGACATTAATTTAAATTCATAAATTAATCTGTTAAAAGAATTAATCGATAAACGAATTCATAAATTAATCTGTTAAAAGAAATGATAAATAACTGTGAATTTCTAGGGAAATTTTTAAAAATAACTCTTATAACTTTAGTTTGTAACTTTAGTTTATGAAAAATTCAAATGTAGAAGCACATAAAATATCTAAAATACAATAATCTCTATGATATTAGTAATTAATTTAATAAATAATTTAGTAACAACAATAGTAATTAATTTATTAAGTGAACCAAACCTCAACATTGCTTTTACTTTTGTTACTACTAGTTGTTACTACTACTAACCTAGTTACCATCCTCAAGTTTTCAGTTTTGAAATTGATTAATGTGACTTCTGATGTGACAACAAAAATTTTAATTAATGCTAATAGAAATTCGTAAATATAGTTAATCTTACGTTTTTCCATGTCTGATAAATTAATGAATCTTTGGCTCGTGGTGCCCGGATGAGGGTTACGTGGAAACTTGTTCATTCGTCACAACGCACTAAAACGAATAGTGTCAATCTATAAACGTTCGACGTACCTATAGCAATATCCGAAAATTCGCGGGAAAAGTGACTAATCTAAACCTAACCCATACCTACTATTTCAAAATAAAATTACATACATACTCTAATACATATATATACATATATACATATATATATATATATATATATATATATATATATATATATATATATATATACACATAGTGTATCTCATAAAAGTATTTCACATTTCTTTATTTTCCAATCAAGCATTTTTTTATGAGATTCTACATTCACTTTTATATCAGATTTTTGTAATCTTACAAAATGCAATACTATTCAAATTTTTATAATTCTACTCTACTAAAAAAATTTACAAACAAAATAATATACTTAACTAACCTATATAAATGTTACAATTTACATTACAAATACAATATTAAATTCAAATACTTTTTAAGAATAGTCGTGCTCCTTTTCAAATATTTATATATTTATATAATACGTAAAATGTAATTTAATAATACGTAATATATATTCATAAAATATTACTACAGCGTCTAAAAACTTGTACGAATCATTTTGTATTTTCCTGAGAATAAGGAATAAAAAATAAAATAAAAAATAAAAAAGATTACCATAAAACGTCATAAACGTTTCTTAAAAGCGCCAGCTTCTCAGGTTCGTTCGTAATCATACACATGTCAACGCAGTTTGTATTCACACTCGTCGTCACTTGCCTGAGTCCATCCCCCCCCCCCCTCACCTCCCTCCCAGGCTGTTTGCTTTGGGCCCATATCTAGCACGGTAAGCAGTCTAGCCGTGGTGACGGTGACGAACGGATTGTTTGTATGTTGCTTCGTGTCACGCTTTTTTTTCTGCTATTTGTTGTGTGAATCGATTTCCGTTCGTGAATCTTGATCGATAGACGGTGTCGTACATTCCTGAAAATCGTCAATTTTCATTGAATTAATTCCATACACGCGACTACATTATCGACATAATTATGTCGTGAAGAAATATTCAAAAACAAACGAATAAGTGTGTCTAATTTAACCTCTCTCACGATTATCGCCAAATTAGCATATACACGTACGATATTACTACTTGATGAATTTCGCGATTAATTTCGTAGAAAGAATTACGTGAACGATCATCCCGTATGTATATCTGTACGAACGTCTCCGTCTGTGAGTCAAGAAAAAATCAAGGATCTTCCTCGTTTACGGATGTCCTGTCGGCTGCTATGACGGATGACTCGTGAAAGGAATTAATGCGGTGAGTCAGTATCGGAACTCGCGTATGCGGTTCCCACAAGTTTTATCGCGTCGCCGTGTAGTTTTATTTGAAAAAAATACGAATCGAAGAAGTCGAGTGCAATTTTCGAGTGGCGTTTAAGTATCGAGTTGACACGTGAAATGATAGTTGGCGATGTTCTCGTTCGTTCAAATGGTAATTGACTCGAGAAGACATCTGCGTCATTTTGAGGATCAATGCCAAGATCCAGGCAAAAAAACGCGCGTATGGCTTTCGTACGACGTTTCTCTGTAGTTTTCTCTTTTCCCTGCTGCCGTCTTCTTTGTCACTGTCTGCCCTGCGAGACCTGTCTTCAGCTGCGGACGTGCAGAGCACGTGGTGCGCTATGGGTGGGTTTCGAATGTGTCACGGCTCGATCGGTTTTGAATTCCGTTTATAAACGCGCGTTTGTGATTTAAACGACCGCTCACGCTACTGCTCATGCGCGGCTATTTAAATGTTTTAAACTGTTGCTCATTTGCAACAGCGTATTGCTAAGAAGATAAAACTAACCTATTTTAGTTATAAAATTACGGATAAATGAAGGTACAAAAATTTCATTCTCTATTATATATATTATAAATAGGCACAATAAAATACTGTGACATAATTATAATATGAAATAATAAAATTCGCATGTATTTTGCGAAGCCCTGTTAATTTTTTTTTTCTGTTACTTGACAAGCTTTTTATTTGCAGATTCTTTCATTTGAAAATTAAGAAATTAAAAAAGGATTTCTAAATAGAATATTAAGTAATTTAAACTAATAAAAAACTATCACTACAAAAATAATAATATTTGATTTCACTAATAATATTTGAGTAGTGAATGTATATAATAATGGTAAGATATATTATTGCTATGCTTTTAATAAATAATTATTAACTCATCATTAATTTGTATATTAACGAAAATTAAAGTATTGTACATGCATTAATACTTTGATAGATTTGTTTATAAAACAATTGATAGACAATTATCCACAGATATGTGTTTAGACATATGCGGTTCGTACATATATTACTTGCAGACAATTCGCAAGTAACGGGAGACAAAACTACAAAAATACGAGTTCAAAATACAGTCCGTTGGAATGTAAAACAGCGAAAAATATCTGCAAACAAATATCAGTCTGAAGTAGGTTTAATAATATATGAATGTTGTCAAAATATTCAAATATATAAATATATATAGTACAATAAAATTTATATTATATATTATTACATATTATACTTAATATAATACATAATATATAATAATGCATATAATAATATATAATCTGTAAATTAATGATAGATTACATATAACTGGAAATAATACTTATTATTATTTTATAAAATCTGAAATATTTAAAAAACTAACAATAATATATGTACGTATAACTATAAAATATACAACATGTCAAAGGACAATAATTATTGACTTGAAATGACATCTGCAATCTTCGTATCAGATTTTATGAATTATCTTTATTAGATTTCTTCCTATTACTCAGAAAATTAAAACTAGCTGAAGATAAAAAGCTTTCGAAAAAACAAGACAGTTGCATAAGACAATTCTAAAAATCAATTTCATTGTGCCACATAATATTGTAAAGGTGTAAAGAACAAAGTAATTCATTTGATACTTTTATGTATTGCTATACTGAATGTTTACGTAATCTCTCAGGTGACATTTATGAAAACATACACTGTTTTTTTTAAATTCACGTAACACTTTTTATACGAATATTGCGGTAAATCATTTTTGTTTAAGTGACTTTTTTTGTAGACAACACATAATATACATCTATTTCAGCAATCTAACAGATAATTGCTTTTATTGGTTTTGTGCGAATTCTTGTTAATATAAAAGTAAAAGTATCTGGTACACATTTGTACTATTTCTAGTACATTAAATTAATTACTCTATAATAAATACTATAATACAAATATAATATTCAGTAATTAACTGACAATTTATTTATGATAAAGCATCCTAATTGGCATAACACTGAATGATTCATGACTAATTATAGAGATTCACAGTCTACTCACCTATAATTGATGCACGCATTTCATTCTACATACAGTTGTTACTTAATACCTATACTATCTTCGATTTATCCTCGACTTTTTCGAATTTGTTTCTCCATCCATTCATTTGCATAAGTCTGTTTCACTCGTTGAAATCTATTAAATATTTATTAACACGCCGGGCGAGTGCACTTGCATCATTCGTTTAGAAAGCATATTCTGTTTGTAATAATTATTATCGACGTTGACGCAAATACTTTTAGTCAACATTCTGCTTAACAGCGATAGCGGTTAATTAAAGGCAATCTAGAATTCTCGGAAACTAGTGTGAATGCTCAATTGCAACAAACGTTTGTTCCATTTCCGAACCCGTGTCTTGTTCTCTCGATACATTAACCCCTTGCACTTCTGCGTCATCGCCATCGGGTTTTGTAGCCTGACTTCGTGCAAACAAAATGTAAGCACAAGAAAGAGAAAGTTGCTCAATCAATTAAGCTTTCAACGTTATGATTAAACTCAATTTTGTGGGTAAATTGTTTTGCATTTGAATAATAAGAATATTAACTCTCGGACCAAGCCAAACTCATGATGATCACTTTTGATTCGTGTAGAATACTGTACTAATTGCATGAATTCATAGAATAGTTTTATCTTTTTTTGTGAAATAAAAATTATTAGATGACATTATAGTATCTACAATATGAGTTAAAAGTGATTCGAATTGACTAGTTTTTGGTCGACGATTCAAAGAAAATTGATTTAAGAAAATTGACAGTGGAATATTCAAAGTCCGAATTAATAGAAAGATAAAAGTTTTAATCAATTTATGATATAACAACTGCTAAAGTTTTAATCAATTTAATGATAGAACAATTACTTGTTTTGATATTAAATTGTATTTAAATGGAGGTTTAAAAAACTATTTATTAGTATTAAGAATGCTATATATGTCAAAATTATTTATCAATATTTAGGAATGCTACATATGTTTTTAACTATTTTTTTAGCGTACATTGTTTTACATAGTTACACTCTTTTTGTACTTTGAATTAGAAAATTATTAAAGTCCTTCCTATAGAGTAAGACACATCTTCGTCATTTTCATTCACTATGCAAAAAAATTAAGACATTTTTCACCCATAAGCGAAACTTTTTAATATTACTTTATTATATTATAATAAATAATTACTGCTTAATCCTTGATGATTTAATTAAATGTTTTCAAAACATAACATATTCAAAAATATTGAGAAATAAGATAAAAATAAAATTATTTATCATAACTTCCTTTATAAAAGTGTATAAATATCTATCTAGTGCGAAATCCGAAATAATTGATAATATATTTAACACCTGAGCAATTTTTCATGTACTCAAACTTCCAAGTAGAATCTTAATTACGATAAAACTTGATTATTAATCATTACAGGTAATATCCAGTGAAAGTTGGATATCAAAAGACAATAAAATTGATTTCTACGTGAAACAAGACGTAGGCATAATTACTGAAAAAAATTCCACAGTTCATACGTGAGATTTACTTCTTTGAGCGAATTATATGTTCAGGAATAAAAGGGAATTTTAATTAAAGCATGGAAACTGATATCTCGTCGTTGCAAGGAATGCAAGAGAAATCGTGTTACTATATGCAATAATACGTGAAATATATAGATGTGAATATGCAAGAAATTTTCAAAATAATTTACAATCATAATTAAAAATTCTTAATTTATTAAAATCCGTTTCACCTCATTCAAATTCAGTAAGTTCATTTAAAAAAAATGTAAAAAATGT
The DNA here is from genome assembly GCA_032399605.1 of Melipona beecheii. Lineage (NCBI taxonomy): Eukaryota > Metazoa > Arthropoda > Insecta > Hymenoptera > Apidae > Melipona > Melipona beecheii. The sequence continues at coordinate 3,078,502 of JAUCMO010000504.1, read as the reverse complement.
GAGAATAAAATCAAAGTAATTGTTTATAAATTGAGTAAAATTAATAAATTATAGAAATTAAATAAAATGAACTTAGCCATAGTCATGAATCTAATTCATTAATGAATTAAATACAAACTACAAATGAAAATTCTAATCATTCATTCCTTTAATCTTATTCAATTTTAATTTGTTAAACTATAAAATCACTACAGAACAACAATTTTAATCATTCAATACAAAAGAAAAGGTATTACAGTAATACTTGATTAAAAAATAAGAAAAACAAGAATAAAAAGAATTTCAGCGATATTTTTGGTAATTAAGTCCCAGCTATTAAATTATGACAATAGTCATAATTAAAAAACTACATCGAGACTATTTACGATTAAACGTAATTTAATTTTAACATTGATGTTAGGAATAACGTTTACCCAGTTTTATTCGCGTGGGTGAGCTTTCCCTGAACTCGATGCACGTGTGCAGAATGTACACACTTGTGTTGCACTCAAAATACGAGCAACCCGTAAATTTCAATCCACATTCTATATACTAGTGCTTTAACAACATTAACGCAAGAATACGTTCAGTGTCACAATAACCCGCCATTGTTTTGCTGTGTAGTTCCTCTTACCACAATTGTACTTGATCGTTTCTTGACTTTAAACCTATTTCTAAAAATACGTTCAATCCACATCTTCTTCTAATTTTTTGTTTTTTTTTCAATGTAAATTTTCTTGAATTTTATTTCTGTCTATAGTGTATATATGTATGTATAAAGAAGTTCTATATTTTATATTCTGTATTCTATATACAAGATTGTATTCTATATTTTATGTTCTATGTTCTGTATTCTATATTATATTTTATATTCTATTCTGTATTTTATATTTTGTGTACAAGATTATATTCTATATTTTATAGGTATTCTACAGGATAATATTCTATATTCTATATTAAATATATTCTGTGCTCTATGTAATATTGTATACTCTATATACAAAATTGTATTCTGTATTTTATGTTCTGTGTTCTGTTCTATATTATATTTTATATTCTATATACTCTATATTATATTTTATATTCTGTTGTATATTTTATATTTTATACAAAATTATATTCTACATTCTGTAGATATTCTATGTACAGAATAATATTTTATGTTCTATATTAAATATATTCTACGTTCTATATAATTATATTCTGTGTTCTATATAAAATATAGATATAATCCTGTATACAGAATATAGAACATAGAATATTATCCTGTCCAATTCTATACTTATATTTTATATCCTATATATTCTATATTCTATATACAGAATAGATTTTCTAACGCAGTTTTTAGTTTGATCTGTAATGTGTTATTTCTTCTCATTGCCATAACACGTTCAAACGTGTTAATCACTTAAGGTTGTATTACTCAATATAACTGATGTTGTTGTTAAATATTGTTTGCAGTTTGAATAATAGATCCAATAATAAATCACAATTAGAGAGAATATCGACGCAATATTTTTTGCTGCATAATAGTATCTATATTGTTGAATTTATAATAATTCGTAATAATTCCCTGATACAATTTTTTGTATAAGAATGAATAGACATTATAATAAAGAATCTTAAGATTTTAATTATAATTAAAGATTCAGTAAAATCCATATCATTAAAGTCCATCTTTAGAAGATTATACCAATAGTAACTTTAGAATTATTCAGACGAGACTTTCAATTAAAGCTGATGGAAAAAAATTTTTTAATATTTGCAAATTATAGGATTCTACACATTACAAAACACATGCAAATAATAAATTTTGTAATTTCTACAAAATATACAATGTTGTTGATGGAAATAAATACCGATATAATCATAATAATTTTATGATTAATGATTATAAAATTAATAATCATAATCTATGATTACAATGATTTTGATTATTTTTCTCATTCATTGATCAGTGTTATGATTCTATATTAATCGTAATCATGAATCATTAATCAGATTACGTTTTCCTTTGTATCAGATTCATATCAAACGCATTACTTGTTTCAAATTCAACAAGACTGTACATCTCATCAATGAAAACAACGTTCGTCTTAAGAAAGTAAAAAAAAATACATCGTCAATAAACAAGATAATCAGACGATTTGCATGAGCGTAGCACGCGTATGTAATACCGATCGTCCGCGACTCGTCGCCGGCCTCTTGGACACTTTCACCGTGACTCAACTTGACTCATTCATTGCCATTCGCCGCGTGATTAACTCGGAAATCATTCGATGACGTCAGGCAGTTCACCAGTGGATTCTATGAAAGACGACGTGTGACGTCTTCTACGACAGTTTGTCACTTGCCAAGGTGTACCACTGTGAAACACGAGAAACATACCATCGACTATCTAACTATAGCTTAGAAACGTAGCACAGCAGAGGAGTTTCCACGTGCAGAATAAAAGTAAGCAGATGAAGCTTGAAAGAAGCGCTAGCAATTGTGCTGTTGCATTGAATGTTGGATGTAAAAAGTTGTAAAAAGTCGAGATGCTGAGACCCAGTGTTGGGTAAAATGGTACTTCAAATTTCCCACGAAGCGTTCCATTGGTTCATGTGAAATAATTATTTGCTGTCGTATTGATTGAAATATTTATTATAATTTTACAATATATTCACTGTGTGTCTCGATTATATATTTTTTCTTTTTTTCTTTAGACTGAATTTGAAATGTAATTATTTGAAGTATATTATTTCTTTCATTACACCTGCAGTGGAGTATTTTATGGAATTTTTATAATACTTGAAAGATCAAGATATACACATCTTAACAAGTACAATTGATTGAAATATTTATTTGATTTTACATGTTTCTCAAGATCCAATATGAATTTCAACTTGTATATATTTTTCAGAATGAGTTTGAAATAATTATTTTTCTCATTACACGTAGAATTTCCACGATATTTAAAAAAGATTATGGTATGTCTTTTTTATTGCTCGAAATATTATTTGAAATATTTATCTGATTTTATATTTTTTACAAGATTCATTATACTTATCAATTATATATTTTTTTTTTCAGAATGAGTTTGAAATAATTATTTCTCTCATGATACGAAATATTTGATGGAATTTTTTGAAAAAAACTCGGATAGACGTTTAACAATCCTCAACGAATACGATAATGTGCAATAGAATTGCAAAACTGTTTGATATGTTCCCATAAATATCTCATGAATTTTCAAACTCGAGTCTCTCCAAAAAAAGGAAGATCTGAACGAAACAATTTTATAACAAATTTTTTTTCTTAATTTTTTCACGTAGAATCATTCATTCTTTTACTACTATATTATTTTTATTTGCAAATCTATTTCTCAATTCTTCTCGATTATAATATAAAATTGCACATGTTATTCGATAAATAGAATTAAAATTTTACTTAATTGCAGTAATACACAACATTCTCTTCTCAAAAATATTTTACTCTTTCTTTTTTTTTCATCTCTTATTCTCTTGCACGTACTTTATATACATAATAGATATATAAATTTATCCATAAACTATCATATACACACTATTGCATTGAATTGAAAGTATTGAAATTACTTCTAAAAAAAGAGATAATCTTCTGTGGTTCTTATGAATCGTGGTCATATGTAATAATCAACTGAAAGAGACAACTTCAGTTTTAACGCGAAAAGGGAAGATAGGGCAACGAGGGCGACGTCACCCGTTGGTTCCCATGCCTTCCATCAGTTTTGACGAGTTTTTTGTTATAAGGGACTGCCTAGTACCGGGTATCCGTTAATTTCTCTTAATTAAGCTCAATCGAGGTTAATGCATCGCAGCTTGACCCTAGTTTACCAAATCCAGCGTAGTCTGAACGCAGCTTATAGTTTGTTTATCGATATCTCTGCTACATGTTACTTTAAACACCGTATCAATTACATTCGTTATAGGTGTACCGTTGTAAGTATGTATCTGTGATACATAATACGTTGGTTATGCGAATTACTGACATATTAGATTCAATAGATAGTGTTTTATTATTGAAGGTACAAGAAATGGGATGATAAAATAAATCGAAAATAAAGAATAAATTTTATTCGTTTGAAATTTCGTTTTCAAGAAAATTAAGTTTGAAAATTTACCAATTCTAGTTGAATTTAGCTAATCCTAAATTGGTCAGGATTAAATAATGAACAAGACATTATTTTACCTGTGAAAATAATTCAAACGTGTAGAATACAATTTTTTTACAAAAGAAAAGTTTCGTTCTTTGAGAAAACATGATGAATTTGAAACTTTGATCGAGTACACGTTTACTAATTAATTTTTAATTAAACATGTTCGTTTTCTTGAGAACGAGACTTTAAACAAAAAAATTTTGTTTTACAATTTTCATTTATTTTCATAGACAAGTTAAAAATTTTGAAATTGAGTAATGTAAAAACTAAATTTTATGACTTTCAGTGTCCAATAATACCAGTTAGGGATTAAAGAAAGGACGGAAAAAATTAATTAGAATTAGCGCCTTACGTCGTTCTTCGTAAATCTTCCAGATGACCTACTTCCGTGGGATAAAGACTCTTCCACTCACCCTATAAAGAATAATGTACTCCTCCGTGTCACCTTTTGTGATTAATGTTCCTTGAATTTACATACATAGCTTCCTAAACGATCGTAGATTATCAATAATGATTAGCGTTAACCAACCTGAACCTAGCCAGAGTTTCTTCATCCTTGCATTATACAGTAGGTATGTACATACAATAGAAAATTGCTACCACACCCTGTGATATGTATAACGTGATTACAAAACTACTTCAGAATCTCAATTTATTTGTCATAATATTCTAAACTTAGAATAGAATACATCACATTATAATTACATCATTTGTGGCATCATTCATTGATAAGAAATATCAGCGTGATAAGAAATATCACTGATATTAATTCAATATTATTTTATATATTATACATATTAATTTGATTATTGTATGTGCATGTCTTGTATATAGTTTGTTTTCAATTTTATAACTAGATATTTATGCAAATATATATTTTTATGGAGATAATTGGAGAATATCACATTGTGTAAGATCAAAATTAAAATATTTCTCAAACTAAAAATTTTTCGACGTATATGGTGCAACTAGTACTAGTCAAGTTACATTGATTAAGGCATTTAGAAATATACGATTTTTTTAAAATTCTGATATGGCATTTAAAAAATGAAAAAAATTAATATTATAAAATATATACACTTCGAAATTATTCATCAATTTTATTTTTATGTTAAATTAAATTCTGTACTGTAAATTATGATACATTAAAAACTTTATTCTTCTTTATACAATCATATTTTTTACAGAAATTCGCAAAAGTGGTTAATAGAATTGGAAATTTTTATCACAAAGTATGAATTATTTTGCAAATTCATATTTATATGAAAGTAATTAAAAATAACCCCAGATAGGAGTTTGTTTCATTTATTAAATATAACAGAGTATGATAATTTATTATTTATATATTTAAATTCCTATAAAAATTCGCATCCTAATTTACTATTAATTTAATATTAATTACTGAAGAAATTAATTTATTATTAAAAAATATAATTGATATGATAATAGAAAATAATTTATAGTTCATAAATAGACATATGTAATATAATGTATACATAATATATACATAATATATAAAATAATAGTAAAAAGAAATTTACTTTAATATAATTTAATTTTGTTTAATTCGTTTCATGTAATTTTTATTTCGCAGAAAATATTTATACATACAAGAAATAAATTTTATTGTTGCCTCACGATTCTGTAAATTAACGCGTTATAAAGGGGAACGAGAATTCCCACGAGAAGGAAACCGCGACCTAAACTTCTAGAGTGATCCACTATGCATGACGCAAAACGGAAGTTGCGTCGTTGCTTTGAAACAATTCGGAATCTATCCAATGAAACAGTTTTCATTTAATTTCACAACTATATGGCGTTAGAAATCGTTCGATCAACGTTCCGAGGCGAAATTCTGATGAATCACCAATCAATTTTAAATCGTCGAAATCAATCTGCTTCTGCTTTATATGCAACACATAGGGAAAATAATATTACTCTAAAAATATTACTAAAACTGAACTGTTTATTCGCTTCAAATTGATTCACTTCATAAAAGATAGAAAAATTGATAAAATAATACATTTTTTATTATTATATTAATGTTATATTGCGTTAACACAATATTCTTATTTATTTTCAATCAATTTATATTATTAAATTCAATTTTTTAATATTCGTCTTGTGTGAAGCACGTTTCAAAGATTTATTTAATAGTTTTTCGTTATTATGTCTCATTACCTTTACAATATTAGAATATTTAAAGAAATTGAGGCATTTATAATATATTAAATTAAGTCATTACTTGATCCTTAGTAGATTAAAAATTGTTTTAAAACTTACACTTCAATAAATATTAGTAATACGTATTATCACATAGTTTTTATTTAACAATGTGCAAGATACTTAAAATTGTGTATCTCTGGAATAATCACTTTGGTCTTTGAAATAAATTATTTATTATTTCACGGCCAAAAGAATTTTTGCCATTTAGTGATGTTATATCTAATTATTAAGAAAATTTATTTTGCATATAAGAAGTTAAGTATCAATGAAGAAGTGCTCTAGTAGTAAAATTTAAGAAAATTCAAAAAATGGAATCACTTTGATCTGTAAATGACTCAAATATGAATTGAATATGTATAATTTCAAATTCATATTCAAAATAAATATTTTCATATGACAATTTTATTGTCTATAATAAATACTAAATATTCAAAAAATAAAATTTGTCTTAAAATTTAAAAAATTTCTCAGAAGATACCTTAGGATTTAAAAATTTTATGACTCACAATGAATACTGAATATTAGAATTAAATCGTGTCCTGAGACTTTTGAGTTGAAGTGTACGTACACTTACTTTAAATTAAATTTTTCTTCAAATAAACATATCTCATTTTCTTTACTCTTGTTTCTTTCAGGCCTCGGAGGTGGTCAAAACCGAATGAATCACTGAAAACAAATTGGAATTCATCAATCTTAAAATGGATAAATTGGCCACATGGCACATATTACGTGCTTCAGGGAATAGTACAGAAAATGCATTAATTGATGGCGAAGTATCGAGGTAATTGTGACTTTTATTAGTGAAACTTAAAAGGGAGAAAATGTAGAAAATTCCTGCAATATAATTCTATAATATTTTTCCATATTATTTAAGAAAAATTAATTATTGTGTATGTACAGATTTATCTACAAGTTTAAGGTACATCAATATATAAAGTATAAATCGATCTAATGTATCGATATAGTAGATAATAGTGATCTGATTTATGATAAAAAGCTTGAAAAATGTGTTACTAATTGTGAATTGAATTGTTGTTAATAATATGAAATAACTTGAAGATATGAATTAAAAAAAACACTTTTTAATAAATTTTAGACTTTGATCTAATTATTTGATTTTTCTGTATAGATTTCCTAAACCGCTGCAAACGTTCGCAGCTGTGGTTGCAATATTAATTATGATCACTGGTCTTGCTGGCAATTTATTAACCATTATTGCACTGTGCAAATACCCCAAAGTTCGCAATGTTGCAGCAGCCTTTATTATAAGGTACACAAAAATATAGAATTAATTTTTCTATGTAATTTTAGTAATGAATATTTATATAGTGACGAACAATTATGTTATATATTTGTTATATATTTTGTTATACATTTATAATAATACTTCATATGTTAACATATTATATATTTATTTCCTATGCTTATAATATATATTTATGCTTATTATATATATATTTATTTTAATATTTATTTACATTATTTTGTCTTCTATATTTTATTTTATTTCACTTTTCATGAATGAAATATTATATATAATATATAAAAATTTGAAAAGAAAATAATCTGAGTAAAAGATACTTTTTACAATCGATTGTATTAATAAAAATTGAAATTTTATTAATTATTCCAGTCTCTGCGTGGCAGACTTTGTATTCTGTTTGCTTGTATTACCATTTGATTCCATCAGATTCATCGATGCAAGTTGGGCGAATGTAAGATTTTTATGCATTCTTGTGCCTTTTCTGAGGTACGGAAACGTTGGCGTGAGTCTCCTCTCCGTTGCAGCTATTACTATCAATAGGTATATATTTATTTACTTTGTATACATATAATCTTATATAATCTTCATATAATTTACATACTTATCTAATATAACATATATTAATTATAGTACATCATTAATTGTATTAATTGATATATATTATTAATAATATTAATATATTATACATATATTATACATACATTAATTATAGAATCTCCTCTAGTCACTTAAATTATTTTAAGCATACAACAAAAGTAAGATTTTATAATTTTCTTCAACATGTGTTATTCTCGTTCTTCTTCACTGAACATTGTAATTCTATTCTCTTACTTTATAATTATTCTCTTACTTTATAATTACATTCTATAATTAATTATTTTGTAATTAAATTTTGCATTTTATAAAATTAAATTAAATATTGAAATTTGATAAATTTTTTTATTTTAGATATATTATGATAGCTCACCACGGTTTGTACAGCAAAGTTTACAAAAAATATTGGATTGCATTTATGATCTTATTCTGTTGGTTATTCTCTTATGGGATGCAAGTGCCCACCCTCTTAGGAGTTTGGGGTAAGACATAATATATTACAGTTTAAACAAAGTTGAAATCAGAATCTTATTTTCTGTTATTTGACGTTTATCTTTCAGGTAAGATCGATTACGATCCGAATTTAGAAACTTGCTCAATCGTGAAAGATAGCAGAGGTCACACTTCGAAAACTTTTCTCTTCGTAGTGGCTTTCGTGATACCCTGCTTGATAATCATTGGTTGTTATACTAAAATATTCTGGGTCGTACACAGGTAATGCGCAGCTATAAATAAAATAAAAATTTACACGAATAAAATAAAAATTTAATGAATAATAAAATTAAAAAAACCATATGTGAAAATGTTTTTAATACCTTAATACTGTAAATGTTATAAATGTTATAAATAACATATTTTAGAATATGGAACAATAATTATGAATAATAAAATAAAATCTAGTTATATTGCTTCGGTTTTTAAGAAAAAAATTTTAAACAATTTAAATGTATTTTTAGATTTGAAAACAAATAGAATCAATATAAACGTGCAATTAAATAATTGTGCATTTTTTCATAAGTTTTATAAAAATAATAGTGTAATTAATTTATATGTATATATATACATATTGCTTTTAGTAATAATGAACTAATTATAAAAAATAAAAAGAAAAAAATTATTTTTTTGTATTCCTCTTTTACAATAAGTTATATAATTTATAATACAACAGTTAATTTTATAATTTAGCTGCTACAAACATTCTGATGAATGTTGAAGATGAACTTGCATCTATTATTGAATGCTTTTTAATAAAAATAATGGAATTAAATTTTCCACAGTATATTATCATATTTATTTCTCCTAATTTACAGATCTGAGACGAGAATGCGAAAACATACAGCTCCAACGATAAAATCGCCACATACACCTGGTAGAGATACTAGGGAAATCAAACAGAGACGTAGCGAATGGCGAATCACAAAAATGGTCCTAGCCATTTTCCTTAGTTTCGTTGCTTGTTATCTTCCGATTACTATTGTTAAAGTTGCCGATGTTGAAGTTAGATATCCAGGTAATATATATAATAAATAAAAAGAAAATTATAAATACAATTGTAAATTAGAATTTTAAAATTTTCATTGACATAATTGCATATAATTTTTAGATTTGCAGATTTGCAGATTAAATCCTGGATTACAAAATTATTTATAAATTAATATCCTATAATGTCAATGACATTTCTTAATTATATTGATAGTTGTATTGTTTATTATTTATATTAATTGTTTGTATTACATTAATATAATAATGTAATTATACTATACTATATAGAGTGCTGCTTTACGTTATCTAATATTATAATATTAAATACTATTGTCTGCAATTGTAATATTATAATATCAACATAACATATCTGATATTATATATTAATATTTATAATATAATTAATTATAATATATTACATTAATACTAATACTGTCTTACTAGTATTTCAAATTTTGAATTATTTGTTTGTCTATTTTGCCTAATATTATAATACTAAATACCATGTGTTAATACTGACACTGTTTTGCTGTAGCATTCCATGTTTTGGGCTACCTGCTTCTCTACTTTGCCTCCTGCGTGAACCCGATTATTTACGTGATAATGAACAAGCAATACAGACAAGCGTACGCTGGTGTGATCGGATGTTCTCGAATAAGAGCGAGTCTATCACCGTATGGCAGTAGTGCACCCGGTCATCAACAGCAGGACTATGGCCAAGGTAACTTCGAGCACCGTCGCGTGGTAACCAAGCTCTGACCGAACGCGAGCTAAGCGACCACACTTCGCTCACTTCGTAAGTCAAGGGCACAAATTTGCTGCTTTCTAAGATTGCATTTGGTTACGGACAGGCATATCCACGTATCTCATTTTTGTTGACATTCGTACTTGCTTACTTAAATTTCAAATTCAATTGAATAATAAGAGAAAAAGGAGCATTATGTTATGTTATGTAGATGTGATTCACAAATTATTGTATATTATTTGTTGTAGTGTATCAATTGTTGAATTTTAAGTTTCTTTGTTAATTGTTAATTATATAAAAGATATTTTCGATTTTAATGAAATATTATTATTATAATATTTAAATGTTTAATTAAACGTTTAAAAAATTATTTTTTAAAAATATTTAACAAGTAATAAATAAAAATATGATTTTATTTATTTTTGTTATTACAACACAATTCAATGTTAATTTCTGTTCTATGAAATATAATTTCGATTTTAATTAAATATTTATAATATATAATAATAATAATATTTAATTAAAGTTAAAGTTATATTTTACGCAAGAGGTATTAATATTAATATTAAACTATGATATAGCAGAAATAAATAAAATTACATTTATATTATTATTAAATAATATAATTCAAAAATTATAAAATAAAACTTACAATTAAAAATTGCAATTTCTATTAAAATTTCTAATACATAGTATTATAGAAGACATATGTTTTTTAAATATAAATAAAAAACGTATCATCTAAATTAGATTTATATAAATTCTTAAATTGCAAAAATATCCTTTATCTTTTTATTTATTTTCGTAATTTAACTTAATTTTAACTTTAACTTTAAATTTAACTTAACATAACATAACATAACATAACTTTAACTTAACATAACATAAACTTTCTATATTAACTAAACGTTGTGTATATTTGTTAACATTTTTATCTTGTTGACTTGTTAACATTTCTATTTTGTTTATATTTCTATTAAAATCTTAGAATAACAGTAAAACAGAAGTACTAAGCTAACCACATTCATAAATCATTCTCTCTCTGTTTGATTTTCTCCATTAACAGCTTTCTGCTTGCTGCTGTACAACACATGGATTGTTGAAGCACGCGTTCGAAAGAGAACCAGTATTACGAATTGATTTGTATTTGTACTACTTTTCTTTCAGATTATTCAAAAGACTTTAGTAAGACGATGGTATCAACAGTTTCCATCGCCATGAATCCAGTAAGAAACTCGCGTTTCGAGGAACAACTTTAATTTTGGAACTGAATTGCCACCCAAAGAAGAAAAGTGTATAAAGGATGTTATTAATTAATTCTTAAAGACAGAAGACAGTATTCAAAGTATTTCATAATATCTATATATTAGTTACTCCAAGTGTGATATATATGATATAAGAATGATGAAGGAAGTTTAGAAAAATATACATGGTAAAACTTTGATTATCTAAAGTAGAGAATTATACTAAAATTTTGTTTATATGAGATATTTATTCTTTATATGAGATACTTATTAATTATGATCTTCTATTAAAATATTAATATTAAAGAAAAATGGATATAATTTTCTGTCAATATGTATATATACATTTGAGACTGATGACGCAATTGATGAGTAAGAGAAAATTAAGATACAACATTTGTGTCATTGACTGCATCATTGGATTATAATCGAGAAAATTATTCTATTGATGAAATTAATTGTAGAATGAAATTTCTAAAGCATTGTATTGCGCTTGATTTTAATATCATATAAAAGTAAATGAACATACATATACAGTGAAGAACACAACTGTACTACTAACGATGAAAAATTGTCGGTGCTTTAAATTGTTATAACTTTGTAAAAGAAAATTATACAACAATCCACTTGGTTTCGTTGAAACCACTGCTTTTGACAGTCTTGAATTCGTTTATTTTTTCAAAAATATTTTTATATCATGTAGCAAATGAGGAAATAAAGATACTTTTATTTTCGAAAATTGTATAAACTCAAACGTGCCTAGAAACATTAAAAAATTTTTTTTACGACTGAATCCATTGTGATCTTGAAACTTACTTTTTTTCTACTATTTTATTGAACTTTGAACAGTAGACTTAAGCGATGAAATGTTAGAATTTCTTGAATTTCTATCCATTAATCCATTTAAGGAGTTTTTGTAAAAGACATTATAAAGAGAATATTGCAATTTTCAAGACCAAGATAGATAATAGACATAACAAAATTTTTCATTGTTTTTAGAGACATTTGAATTTTTACCATTTTTGAGAATAAAAGTGTTCTTCAATTAATTTTAATTTTCTGAAATTTTCAACAGGACGATTTCTATAATATTATAATTTATCATATTTATTCTAATAATCAAAGTTTTAACTATTTATTACTGTAATCATGATTAAAAGGACTTTCACACTTCAAACTAATGTTATGAAACACTTGTATCTTACAATTAAGAATATAAGAATATACCATGAAAAAGAAAATGATCATTGAGAGGGAAGAGTATATAAAAAAAAAGAGATCTGAAAATAGTATAATTATCTAGAATTTATTAAGAAAATCAAAGAAAATCAAAGAATAAGCAAAGACATAACAATGCTGTTATTAGATTTATCTATAATAGATTAACTCATAGTGAAACATAGGTAGTATTGTATAATAAAATTGTAAGTTATTTGTCTAGTGACAAATTAGATATTATGAAAGTTAAGATGAAAAGAATACCATGTATGTTTAATTTTTAACACAGATAAGTGTCGAGTTTTTACCAAAGGTAACACGTAAATATGCTTGTACATAAAAGTTACGTGTTAATTTCGTTAAATCTTTATCACAATGTAAAAATATGTTAAGGATACATTTATGAATTTTGAAGACGATAATGCAATTCAATGCCGTGAATTTTCTTTATATTTATTTAATATTTTCGATTAAGTGACGAACAGAAATAATGTTGAAAAGTTATCAAAGTACAAATTAAATAAATTGAATTTTATCATTTTAAACAATTATTCGTATTTTCTTCCCTATAAGCGTTTAATCTTGCTTTATTAAAATTGTATAAATACATTGTTTATTTTATCAGATAAAATAAAAATTCTGTAAATTATCATGCATATATTTTAAAATAAATACACTAATATATTTATAAACACATTTAACATATTCCTAAGATTTAATATCTGACATATTTAAGAACATTCTAATTGTTGTGCATATTTGTGACGTAATATTTACGATTAACATAGATGTACAAAAATTACATATTAAAACATATGCATCGCGGATAAATTAAAATCAAATATAAAAACCAAGTCTTTCGGATGTGCTTTATTGCAGCAGAATGAATGACACGGATAACTTGTTTAACATTTTCGAACTACAATTACGATTTGCAACACCCACTCTTTTCACAAATCGTTGGCTTATCTCGTAATCGGACGGAATCACGGATTCCTCCGTCCAGTTTACTTTTGAGCACGTTCTCCACGAGATAACGCATCGCCACATCTGTAAGAGAGATTAATAAATAATAAATAAGTATATGCAACGACTACAGAAAATGTTAATAAATAAACAACATTATATCTATTGTAGTATTTAAGAAATATTTAATTGTTTATAATTGGAGTTTAATAATGTAATTATTGTATATAACGCAAATTTTAATGTATTTACATTATTAATTTCATAATTAATGTATTTACAATAACAATTTCATTATTATAATGATATAATGATTATCAATTATAATTGAGAGATTATAATGAGAAAATACTATGAAATAATATAAAATTTAATATGCTTGAACTTAATTAAATAAATACAAAATACGTTATGATCAAATACATTGTAATTTATATTAGATTATATGTAATTAAATAATATGTATATATAATTATGTTATATATAATAATCTAATTAATTGTATTATTATATTTATTTAAGTTCAAGCATATTAAATTTCGTATTATTTCATAGTATTATTTTCTTGTGACTATAAAAATCTGATACCATGAATGTAAAATATGCTTCGAACTATATTAGAAAAATTAATGATAAAAAATATTATAAAATAATATTTTAATAATAAAAATATTGTTTTATATTATTTATATTATTATAATAAATATTCTACAATATTTTTGTTATCAGCTTTTTTGAAATTCTAACATGTTCCAAAGTACACTTCATATTCATAGTATTAAATTTTTATAGCCACGCGAAAATACTATTAAATAATACGAAATTTAAATTTAATTAAGTAGCTATAATTCACTAACATTTATACTTACCAACATTCGTATTTTCTTTTGCAGATGTTATATACCAAGCGCTAATGTCATTTTCTTTACAAAACTTGGCGATTTGTTCAATGGGCACTACCGGGAAAGGAATATCGCATTTGTTCGCCAAGAGAACCACAGGTATATTCGAACCATCTGGAAGCGTAACTTTCTCCCTTAGATCGCACAACCATTTTTTAATCGATTGGAACGTCGCTATTCGCGAGATGTCGAAAACCAAAGCTGCAGCCACTCTGGAAATAATACGTAAAACTGAACTTGACAGCGACACATGCGTGTATAATCTAAAAACTGGAAAATATTAGAATTAATTCTAATGTAAATTTTAGAAGTAACAAAATATTCAAAAATAAATAAATTAAGTTTTACTTAATTTTATCTCTATTTTGGGGATAAAATTAGATAAAAACATGTTGCATACATGTACGAAGAAAATTTCCAATTGTATTAATTACAATAATACTTACGCATATTTGTAATAAACTCTGGTCATGTAACCAAACCTTTCATGGCCAGCGACGTCCCTGGAAATTGAAGTGAATAATAATAAAAATTAATTTACATTTACCTACGTAAATGTGGACATACCCATATATTCTTCAAAGTGACACATACAATACAATATCAAATAGAAATTAGTATTTGGAATTAAACAATATCAAATCGTCTCTAGAAACAATAAATAATACTGCAGCTGCAAATTTATATATATATATTTACACAACATCAAAAATGTACAAAATATACGTAATATGCAAAAACGTATAAAATATTCAAAATATAGCGCATAATATAATGTTTAATAAATAAACAATTATTACGTAGATAAAACAATTTTCTACGTATTTAATTACATTCATAAAAATACGAATTTAAATGGATTAGTGTCAAGATTTGAATACATAATACTATAGTATTCGGTATTCAAAGCAAAATTTTGATTCTAAATTTCTCATCAAGGTCATTTTCACGGTAGAAACATGTAAAAAAGTGTTGAACTTGAAATTTGTCAAAATTCCTCCTTTTTCCCATCGACTCTTCAATTATTATTTCATTCGAAAAATAAGGGGAAAAAACAAGGATATTTCTCGAGGTTTCTCGTTTTATAGCACATTTTGTTTGTGATAACTATTAAATATAATTTAATTTTAAAATATAATCTAAATATAATTTTTGAATAATTTTTTAAATATAATATTTGAATAAAATTATCTTTACAAGATAACGTTAAACATTTTTTCACTAGTTTCCAATTTCTCTACTAGCACCCTAAAACATTGAAACTCAATTTTCTTAATAAAGCAAATTTGTGACATTCCTTGTTTCTTCTCTTCTTAATTGTCATTTTTTAACGAAATATCAAATACTTTGAAACCTGTATAGTTGATCGTATTGAACATAACATGCAAAGACAAAGTCGTGAATTAGTACCATAATTGCAAATTAATTTTAGTAAGCGGATCCCAGTCAAGCGTTTTTATTGCGAAATCGGCTCCTATGGTAATCTTGTAATTCGACGTGAATTTTCCTGAAAAAGAAAAAAAAAGGAAACGATCGATTAATCGTGCAAGACTAACTTTTAAATATACTACACACATATTGAAAAGGAAGATATTCTTCGAGCAACTCTTCACCTAAATATTAATAAATTATTACTAGTCGTTTGTAACGAAGATTGTGTGTAGTTCACAATACGATCGGCTAAAAAGAGAAAGATTTTTCTTTCTTGTTTGAAGCAATAAATACCTCAAAGACTATCTGCACAATCACTTATTAAAGAAAGAATAATGAGCAGATATAGAATATCATTAACCTTCACGCATGTGGAGCATATTACATTCATATTTTTTCATATTTCTCTTTTACATTATATCTCTTTCGTATTTTTCTTTTACATTATCTTCATTATTTCTTCAGTTCTTTCTTATTTCTCTCTTGTATTAGTTCCGAAAAGAAAAATAAACTAAATTGAATTAATTTAACTAATAATTGATGTTTTAATTAATAATTAGTAATTATTTAGTTTAATAATTAAACTGGGTCAAAAGCAAAACAAAAAATACAATTATACCTAGACTGCGGATGATGATTTATACAGAAGTTGTAATAATGTAGAAATATAACCGAAATAATAAGTAGAGATACAACCGAAAAAATAAGTATAGACAGTACTTATAATATTTTGTGAATGAAAGAAAATTTCATTTCTTTAATTTGTATAAACACGTGCTGTCTATTTATGACGCTCATCTATCACAGATATATCACAAGCTTTAATCTTATAATAAACAGCTTCTATTTCGTTATATATAATAATATAAAAGATAAGTATAAAAATTTAATAAACTATTGGAGATTGTTTGATTTAATAAGAAAATTTCAAAGTATATCCTTTATATTCTTTAGTGAGATTTTACAAGAGAATGCTGTAGCAATTGATAATAACATTGAAATTGGTTGATACTTGTTTCTGAGTTAAGTTTATCTACCTTCTGTATATCTTCTAACCAATGCTGTTTTCCCTGAAAAATATAAAAAAATTAATTAATTAAATTAGACAAAAATGAAAATCGTAGGGAAAAATGTAAAATAATTTTGTTAAGATTGAAATGTTAATAGAATTGTTGTTACATATTACATTATTATATATATATATATATATATATATAAGAATTATTTATAGACAGAAATAAAAATACAATATATATATAATATATATATTTGTGGGCTTTTTTAATTTAACAATGTAATAGACAATGTAATAGACAATGTAATGAAAGTAAAAATTACTTATTTATAAAGACAATGTTGATATTAATTAATCAATTTTGAAATCCATTAATTAAATGATATGAAAGCATAAAGTCATTCAAAAATCATAGTTATTTGAAATAACCATGCATTAATCTATTTGAACATGAAAATGATTTTTCTCTGGACTATTTCATTATTTGTCTATCAAGTAATCCAATTTATTAATTTTTTATCTCATTTCATATTTGTTTTTACAAATAATTTTTCAAATAATTTCCGATTCTATTGTATAAATTTCACTTTCTGTTGAAATTATTTGTCATTTTATTTTATTGAATTAACTCGGACAATTTGCTACTCAAATTTGAACAAAACAGCGAATTCATTAATTCAAACGCAATATTCGTGAACCAAAACAATGAAATAGTAAATGAAATGTAATTACGAATTCGTTTAAACAAAACAACTGGATAATATATCATTCAAATTTAAACGAAATATCTGAAGCAACTCTACGATCGGACCAATAATATTCAACGCTATTTTCTCACGTTTGAAAAAAATTTCGATTCAACAACCTGTTGTACGAAACTAAAATTCGACCATCAATCGACTCCATCAAATTTCGTACACTGCCACAATATTTTTTGCTGTAATAACAAATACTCATATCTAGAATATCGTACACAATGAACTATAATACAAATTAAAAAAATAGAAAACACAGAAAACGAAAGAACACACGAAGATCACTGTCACAGCATATCTTTCTTTTTTTTTATATTAAATCTATAGTGACGACGAATTATTCAAAAAAAGAAATTTTAAAACGTCCTGGACGCACCGACGCCATAGTCACCGATCACCAGGAACTTGAACAGCAGCTCCTTGTGCCCAAACTTGGACAGCAGGGCATCCGAGTCTCTCCTTGACTTCCTAGCGCTCATCTCCTCTTCACCTCTTGTTGTGTATTTCCCGCGAAACGACGAAAAGTACTTGTACACTCACTGATGATTGGATCAGGTTTGACTGGCAAACTGACAAACGGAAGAAAGCGAGAGGAGCTCGACCTCAAAGGTCGTCGCACGACGTCTCTTGCCCCTCGATCTAACAATCTATCGTGCTCGTGCTCGCTATCAGCTTTTCCTGTCCTCGTAAACACTCTCCTCTTCGGACTCTCGACGATCTTCCTCAATGCTCGATTCACGCTTCTACTAATTTCGAGCCTTTGGTATTTTTAGCAGATTCGTGAAAATTTCAATGAAAAAGTAATGTAATTTATATAGAGCAAGTATTTGGAATATTTAAGAAACTATTAACTATTCGAATGTTCTACCGTTACTTATTGATTATATTATAAATATCACCACTTCGTAATGTATAGTCGGGAACATTGTCGAAACGATGCAAAAGAACAACGACGCCGTGTCGTTACGGATAAGTGGACGCATTTATATTTAAGCTTCAAGTTAATATCATTCTCGATGTCTATCATCATACTGTCTTTAATCTGTTTCTGACACGCAAGTGTGATATACGTATTAACTGATATCACTTGTTGCCTAGTATAGATAGCAACATGACAGTAGGCAGATATTTAATAATTGAACCAAGTCTTCAATATAAACATGGAAAGTCTCGGCATTTAGGAAATTGTAATACAAAGAAGAGTGGGAATGGTGACAAACCTTCTAGATATTAATTGCTATCTATACATATAGATACGTGTTAGTAACGAGGGGTTTAGGAAAATATTGTAATACAAAGAGGATCTGGCCACGCAGTGGAAATAAACCTTCTGATAAGAGGACTGTATTCGATCGCTTAGCCCTCAGAATCTTCGAATCGAAAAGATCGCGAGCTTCACAGAATCTTAACAATTTCTAACATATGCGTTTGTGTCATGTCGAGATTTCTAGAAGGTAGTATGTGGAAAATTGCTTGTTATTTTTGATATTTATAATAAGTAGTAAATACTATAATATAATAAGTAGTAAATAATATATTAATATATATTATATATATATATATTAATATGTATTAAATTATATATATATATATAATATAATATATTATTTATAATTCTATCATACTATATTAATTTGTTACATTGTGTATTAATAATATATTAATGTCTAACATTAATCTTAATATTAATATATTAATACTTAAGTAATTTTTCTGAATTTAAAATAAGAGAACTTGCTGGTATGGGAGTTTTATTTATATGGAATATGGGAGTTATTTATATTTGGAATAAAAAAAATAGAAAAAGCGACGAAAAAATTATAGAAAAAGAAGAAAAACAAGTTCAATGATCAATTCATAATAAATACGCTAATTGGTACATATATTTTATTTGAAATAAAATAGAAAATTTGAAATAATGAATCATTATAATGAATTGTAAATAAAGCAAGTAGACTTTTGTAAAATATAATTTTAGGAATTAATTTAATTGTGATGATTGTAGCAAAAAATTGTACAGATCCTCTTTATTTTCAAATTAATATTAGAATTTAAAACTTAGTATATAATCTATTGGTGCATATTTATAATTTTTAAATTGTATTTATTTAAAAGAAAAGATTGATAAATTTATTATAAATTTAGTATAAACTAGTTTACAGCATAAAATTTATTACATATAGTTTTTGATCAGTATATAAATCTTCCCCTCACAATAACTTTATAAAAATATCTTCTTTTGGAAGTTAAGATGTCAACCAAGTCCTTGGATTGTGAATAATTAGAGTGTCGATTTCTTCAGAAGTGAAATCCTTTAGTCTCATCTTTGGCACGACGTTGTTCAAAATGTGAGAAAATCCATGTCCACCGAATTTTATCTGTATTTAAAAAAGAAGATATACCTTATGAAAAAGAAGATTTAATAATTAGAACAGAAGTTCATTGATAACAAGATTAATGATATATTGCTATAACCAACATTTTACAATAATGTTTATTGAAAATAAAATTTTAAAAATAAGTCTGCAGTTCTAATGATTAAAAAAAAAGAGCTTCAGATAAAAGAATTGAATGTTCATGCAATGATGAAAAAAAAAACCCACAAACACAGTAAAATATAATATATATATCCTAATCAATTAAGATTAGTTAAAGTTCGAGAAATCTTTATAATGTTGAGCTATTAATTAAGAGAAATTTTGAAATTTTGTGAAATATCAATTTTGTAATTACTCGTGAGAAGCAATTCACATATGGATTAGTACACTCAAATGTGTACCATAGTAGTACTAAGTAAACAAGTAAATACATACCAATCTATGCTTTGTGTGAATATCGTGACTCAACAGAACGCGATCTAATCTCTGCTCGTCTCGAAGATGTTTCACGCGATCGATTCGTTGTGCATCAGAGAACATGTCTACAGATGGGCTCAACTGATAAAAGGAACATTCAGATCCGAAAAGATCGAACTGGCAATAACATTTCGCGTCATCGGCGAACTCCGAAAGATCCTCTGGGCTGAGTATAGTCCCTGTCAAGTGTGATTAACTCTCGATTAATCAATGTCGAATCACTTTGATCCGATGCAGTACAACATTTTTTATTATAATAAAAATATTCGTATTATAATTATATTATATTATTATTATCATATTATATCATATATTATCATTGTTATTATTATTATTATATATTATATTATTTGTGTATAATATCATAGTATTTACATTATGATATTATATTATATATTATATTATTATTTTATATACTTTCTATTATTTTTATATCATAATATTGACACTATGATATTATAATTATATTTATATGATTTATATTTACGTGAGTATAACAAAATATAAGTATGTCCGTTTTTGAAATATGAAATGAATGAGAGCTTCGAACTTTTGAACGATATAATATAATAGTATAATAATATCTGATTAAACGTACGATCAAGGTGAGAAAGTATCGCCTTTCTTGCATCGCCGCCAGCTTCTTGGTAAATTCTCATTATCTCAGAGGGTGCAGCAGGATTCCTTCCAGGATGAAAGCTGACCGGACACTTCAACTGCTGTTGAACTTCCGCAGTTGCTTGGATAGCTCGTTTCTCGAACGCTGTTTGAAAAATTAAAATGTGAGTCATACTACGGAATAAGAATAATCAATTGTATAATAATCATACTATATTAATATACTAATGTATAATTAATATATAATAAGATCAAAAATATGTTTTATAACAAAATATTAATTAGAGAGATGCTTTAACATTACAATTCTTAAAATGATTAAAATAATTAATATTAAATTATATGAAATATGTATAAATTACATAAGTATATTATATATATATATATATAAAATAAATGAATGAGATATATAGTAGATATATAAGATAAATTATTTTTTTTAAATTCAGCATCATTATTGAAAATTTTCGTCATTAAAACATATAGAACTTCTCTAAAAGCAAAAACAGATATATGGATGGAATATTTTTTATATAAATTAAGAAATTAATTTCACACATATGAAGTAATAAATAGTGTTATATTATGTTATATCATTACATAACATAAATTAATTGAATTAATCCAATGGAAGAGGAAACGATGTCACAATAGTAACGTTTTGAGATATTCAGATTGTTATAAAAAATTTTATTTCGATAGAAATTGCTACTTTTTTTAAATTTAAACTAGCTAATGTGAAAGTAGTGTATCTGGAAAAATGATCAATCTTCTTACTTCATTTTCTATAAAATCTTAAAATTAAATTTGAAAATTGGCTTGAAAGAGAAGCCAATTTTACAAAAATTGTTTTTGTCGTAAACAATTTTATTTAGAAGTACTTCAAAAATATTTCGAAAATATTATCCAGAAATAATATTTAGTGTAAAATTACATACGTGTAATTGGCCAAGCGCTTCCAACTTCTCCTATGAATCCTGTCTTCACATCGGGATAGTCCTCGCAGCCAATAGTCATTTCTTTCAACATTACATCGTACATCTCTTCCTTTGATAGATCCTGGTTAGTTTGAGTCGCGTTGACGTAATAACCTTTTTATTTATCCAGTAAAAATTAATAAATTAGAAATAAATGGAACTGTCTGCCTAAAAGGTTTTTATTTATAATTTATTCAAAAGTCAAAAGTCTTTCGCAATTACTCAAAAGTCTTAGAAGAGATATTAGGTTGTCCCATAAGTTTCTTCCGCGCCACGCTATGAGTGGCTGTGTTTATATAAACATGCAGGCTTATCTTTTTTAAAATTTTTTCTGCACCGTTCAATATGGAGAGCCAAAAGATGCATTTGCGGCATGTTATGCTTCATTACTTTAAAAAAGGCAATAGTGCAAAGGACGAGATTTTCATCGTTTACGGGAGTGGTACTACCACTATTAGGACGGTCCGCAATTGGTTTAAGAAATTTAGAGCTGGCAATTTCGAGTTGAAAGATGAAGACCGCAGCGGCCGCCCAGCAACGACTGATACGGACATTATCAAGACTGTGCTCACTGAAAATCCACGATATAGTGTACGTGAGATGCCACTAATATTCCCAAGACAACGGTACATAAGCATTTAATCAAGATAGGATATGCGAATCGACATGAAGTTTGGGTTCCACACCTATTGACGGAGACCGGCCTTATGAACCGCGTCTCTACGTGCGATTTGCTTCTCCAGCGACATGAAAGGGATCCTTTCTTAAAGAGGCTTGTCAATGGAGACGAGACTTGGATTTTATACCAAAATGTGCATCGAAAACGCACTTGGTCCAAGGAAAATAGACCTTCAACTGTTGCGAAGCCTGGACTTCATCCGAAGAAAGTTGTTCTGTGCATTTGGTGGGACTGGAAAGGTGTAGTGTACTACGAGCTCTTTCCTCAAGATGATACGATCAATGCTGACAAATATTGCAATCAACTGGATCAATTGAAAGCAGCCATAGCAGAAAAACGGCCAGAATTGGCGAACCGACGAGGCGTCGTTTTCCATCACGACAACGCAAGATCGCATGTTGCGTTAGCCGTAAGGCAAAAATTGTTACAGTTTGATTGGGACGTTCTACCTCATCCTCCATACTCCCCAGATCTTGCTCCATCCGATTACTACTTGTTCCTCTCCTTAAAAAATTGTTTCCGTGGTAAATCTTTCAAATCCGAAAAAACGCACCTAGATGAATATTTTACAAGTAAACTTAAACAATTTTAGAAAGAGGGCATAATGAGGCTTCCTGAGAGATGGAAGAAGGTTATAGAACAGAACGGTTCATATATAACATAATAAATCCATCTTAAACAAAAAATATCGTGTATTCATTTCGCATCAAAAAAAGGGAAGAAACTTATGGGACACCCTAATATTTCAAAACTGAAATAGACAATAGCAAATAGAATTTAAATATTACAATAAATATGTAAATCGATGTATAAAAATAATACGACAAGTAATAATTAATTGTTTAAATAATAATAATTTAAATAATAACAGACAAATAATAATAGTTTAAGCAATAAGTATTCTGTAAGGAAACAAAAAGATCTTCACAAGCTCTACGTAAAAAATCTTTATAAGAAAACAAGAAATTTATTATCTACCATAAACATGTACCGAATATCAAAAATGAGAAGTATCCTAATATTTTTGAACAAAAGTATGTTCGTACAATCAATCACGTATCACAAGTCACAAAATGACATAACAATTTGTCAAATTCCAAATACTTATGACAAAAAAGAAAATATCTTAGATTATTTTTCGAACGTTTTACAGTTCTCTACAGCGAAACGTAATTAATAAATCATGGGAATATTTTACCAGTTCCGGAAATGATATTAATTCCAGTTGTTTCACTAACTTTCCTCATAAATGGAATGTTACGTTGCAAGCCGTGATTACTATTTTCCACAATAGTACCACCGCCAAATTCTTTGTACAATTTCACATC
The DNA here is from genome assembly GCA_032399605.1 of Melipona beecheii. Classification (NCBI taxonomy): domain Eukaryota; kingdom Metazoa; phylum Arthropoda; class Insecta; order Hymenoptera; family Apidae; genus Melipona; species Melipona beecheii. The sequence goes on along the minus strand of JAUCMO010000504.1, from coordinate 3,054,047 downwards.
CTCCAAAACAGCATTCTTCGTGCATTGATCGTTATATACTAAATTATAAAGATCGCTATAACTACAAGGAAAAGAAATCATTGCAATCGTTGTCATACAATCGTTGGTTTTTGGTAAAAATATATTGCATGTAGATAAAGATAATAAGAACGATCACGATAAAGAATAAAATAATATATATAAAATTAATATAAAATAAAATAAAGTAATATATATAAAATATAAAATAAAATAAAATAATATTATAAAACTCGTATAAAATAAAATAAAATAATATCATAAAACTCGTATAAAATAAAATAAAATAATATTATAAAATTCATATAAAATAGAATGGAATAATATATAGAAAATTCATATAAAATAAAATAAAAAAATAATAAAAAAATATATGTTATACAGACTAACACAACAAGTGATAAATACATATATAAAGGTTTAAATACCGTGTCTAATCTATCATACTTACGGATATTGTCTCAGCATTCCGACGTTTTGAAGCTCGATTTTGCCATTGAAGAATCGTTTTAAGTGGGACGGGGGTTGCACGTAAAACGTAGTGAATGTCAACGATAAATGCTCGTGCGTGAGGGTTCTTCCAAGCTGGTTTGCATCTCTCTTTCCAAGAACTAGAAAGAAGAACACTCGAGAATGTTGTATTTTGCGCAATTATTTATTTAAGTATAGATAAAATTATTTACGAGATAATTAATTTTTTGAAATGGTTAAATTATGGCGAAAAATAATAAAAAGATTGCCTCGTATTTTGCTCTGTAAATGAAAGATCGATACATTACTAGAAAGAAATGACTGAGAACAGAAATATGTTTGAAACTTTAACTTTGAATTTTCTATAAAAGTACATTTCATAAGAAATAAAAAAAATTTTTTGATTCATTTAATGTTCAATATTTTCTACCTACAAAAAAATTATTTGGAATAACTCTCCTGCTCTTCTCTCTCTTTTCTTGATAAAATATTTCCACAAAAGCAATAGATATCAAATTGATAAAATATCTCCAAAAACAACAGAGATTGTTCATTGTTGTTTTGAGTCATTGTCCCACCCAGTATATTTAATTTCTACTGCTTAAATCTTTCATTTTACATAATTTCTGAATTTTATTAAGACATGGAGTCCTTTAAATTTTGAATAATATTGAATTTCAAGTACTATCCCTCTTAAACTTTCTTGACTAATTAGTTCTCGATTAATTGAATCTGGTAACAAGCCTTTACAACAATTTTTGAACTCAAGCTAATATTAATACTCTGCGTTCTTAAACTACGTATTTTTTTATATCTTTTTTAAATTTGATTCTTTAAAACGATACTATAACAGCGAGTGTTTACTATATCATTCTAATATATGGCATTGTATTAATGATATCCATAAGTCATTTTTTTCAAATTTAATAAACCATAAGTTACCATCTAATGACGATAATTTAAAATAAAATAAAATAAAATTTTGTACAGTGTCAAAAAGTGACATTACTTATGGATATTACCTCTATTATATATATATATATTTTATGTAAATATACTTACCAGTTTCAACGTAACCAGACGCACTCATACTTTGCTAATGTATGCACGAATTTTTCTTAACTTAAGAAACGATAAGTTCGAAACGATAAGTTACGAACAGACAATTTTCGCCGATGTAGAACGTACGAAAAAATAATTCCTATTTATATACAAGATAATGCAGCCAGCGTTGATAAAAGCGTTGAACAATCAATAATTTTCCGTTTACAATTTAAGATCTTGAAATTTTCGTTTGCAGAGAAACGCTAAAAAGACGTGCTCGCTTCTCTCGTTCTGCCACGCACTGACGTTTCGAGCTGATCGCAAGTTACGTAATGAAAATACACTCGTCAATCACTGATACAAATGCCTCAATGTACACTTTAATGAGATACAAACGCTTTCACGAGAGCGTTTTATAAACACTGGAGATACCAAAATAATCAGTTCATGAAAAATTGTTATAACTTTACGAAGAGAAATCATATGACAATCTACTTTAAAACATGAAGTTTAATAATCTAGTTTAATAATCTAGTTTAATAATCCTGAGTTTATCTTTTTTAAAGATATTTTTTTATATCGTGCAGTGAGTATAAATTTTTATTCTCAGGAATTGTGAAAATTCAAACGTCTTTAAAATTGAAGAAAAATGTTCTTTCATCGTAATTTTGAAGATTAGAATTTCCCTTCGCTGTACGTTTTTTTTTTCACGATCTTACCCAATTCTGAACATTTGGATGAATGTTAGAATTTCTTGGATGAATGTTAGAAGTTTACCTCCAAGGGTGTTAAACATAAACTATCAAACGTCAAACAAAACGGGAAAAATATATAATTGAAACATATACAGTTGTAAAGTCAAATGAATGTCAAATAATAGTTCAATATTAATGAAATCAATGAGAAGATAAATGATTATTTCGAATCGACTGTATAATGAATGTATAATGAAAGAAATAATTCATTTCAGTTTCTTTTTCGACAAAAATTTCCGCGACAAATAAATAACTTTACGTAAAATTAAATAAATATTTCAATCAATATGAGAATAAATGATTATTCCGAATTATTTCGACGTAACACATCTGCGAGAAATAATCTTTCGAATGAAAGAGATATTTATTTCAAATAATTATTCATCATTATATTCTTCATTCTGAAAAACATGTAATAAATACATAGTGGATGTACTTGTAAAATCAAATAAATATTTCAAACGATATTTCGATCAATATGAAAATACTGCTTATATTTGTCACAAGCATTGTTTAAAAACGTGGTGTTTCAAATACCTGGTATTCAAAAGTTCCTGGTAAATATGTACATATTTCGTAGCACGTCCAACGAGAGAGATATTCATTTCAAATAATGATTTCGAATTTTTCATTCTGAAAAACATATAATTAGCTATAATACAGTAGTAGTTATATACGATTGATAAAATCAAATAAATATTTCGGTTGATATGAAAATAAACAATTATCAATTGTTAAAATAAACGATGATTAACCAAAGGTAACATTCTGCAAGGAATAATCTCTGCAAATATTTTTATCTTTCACTTCGAACGCTATTGTTACTATGTTTACTTCATTTAATAACATATCGGTGATTAAAGGACAAGTAACAACTTTGTACAAAGTGCAGGCCTTTATTTTGCACGTACATCTAATCGAGTAACACGACGAAATTCCTAGAAAGAAAATTGCAGCAACCGTCGAGTCACTGTTATAAGAGTCGGGTAGACCGAAGCAAGAACATTAAGAGGGAAGAAATGAAACGTTTCGCTCATACAATGTCGCACAATATTAATCCGTTTCTGTATGATATACTGTTCTCCGCTTTTTCCCGTGTTTTCTTTCGTCTCTTTCTTTTTTCTTTTCTCTCTTTCTCTCTTTCTCTCTCTCTCTCTCTCTCTCCTTTTATCTGTACCCTTACAGTTGAAAAAGCGCATCGACGTGTTGCAGGAAGAGTCACAGTTAGGAATAAATCAAAGAGGAGAAGCTCCGATCATTCACTACCGGAAAGTCGTGTTACTTTCGAGTGCAAAAGAAGAAAAGAAAAAAAGAACGATCGAAATCGAATAAATAAATTAAAATTAAAGAAGAGGAAGAATCACCACGACGAAAATCGATAAACCAAAAAGCGTATCTCGATTCGAAGTCCGTAAAATTACCGATCGATTCCCTTTCTTAGCAGCCTAAGACAAATTCTCTTTGGTTCGCTTACATGCAGTGTGTAATTTTGCTAACGAGTAAACATAAATAATGTAATTGTTCTTCTTCTTCTCCTCGTTAACGGAAGAGAGAGAGGAAGATACTAGAAATTTAAATAAAACAAAATAAACAGCTAATAAACCGCTTTTTTCTTCAGTGCCTTCGAATTACTATAAAATTTATCGTTTACTCAAAATTATAAATCTAAAAAAAGAAGAAAAAAACAGTTGTTTTGCGGTCTACTTAATGCTGATAAATCATTATTTGATAAGAATAGAAATTCGATAAACGACAATTTCTAAAAAAAAAAAAAACAAAAAGAAAATTGGGATACGCTACAATTAAAAAAATAAGAGGGACGAGATGCCGTATCACATATACATATGCTTATATATTATATATATACAGATTTCAGTCGGCAATTCGTCTATTCTTTTTCATTATCTCTCACTCTCTCTATTTCTCTCTTACGTACACACATATACAGACATACATACACAAGTACACACTGTTTCCTTCAAATGTATACAATATAAAATGCTACGACCTTTTCGTGCAATTTTTTTCATGCAACGTATGTATAAGCATAGATCGTTTTCGTCATTAGAATGCATATCTTTATGTAGAATCTGGTAACACAATAACGCATCGTTAACGCGCTTAATACACGGCACACGTGTGTGTGTGTGTATGTTTGTGTGTGTGTATTTTCTTATGAACATGAACACGAGATACCGTCGTGAAACGTATCATGTCGCGATAAGGAGATTCTTCTCGCACGCAAATAAATAAAGTCGAACCAACGCAGCTGGAACGTCTATACCACGAATTTACGTTAGATCATATTATCAACTTATTCCGAATAAAGCGATCGTCAGTAGCATCGTCAGTAGTTTGTAAAACGCTTATCAAAATATAAGAAGAATCAACATAATGATCAATCGAGATGATAAAATGAAATCGCATAACACGGAAGGAGAAATAAGTTGAATATATTTAAGGCACGCCAGAATTAAAAGTGATTGTTAATTATTGTACGGCAAAAAGTTCGTGATCGTAGAGTGTACTTTATTCAGAACATAAATAGTCTTTTCATCGGTAAATATATGACATAGACTTCCAGGATAAACAGTTGCAAGCACGGATGAAAAGAGTTTGACTCGTCAAAATTATCTATATCTACTGTTCATTACGCACAAAACCTGTCCATTGATGAAATCACTTGCAACACGAATCCAACGATGACTACCTCACGACGAGAATTGCACGATCGTCCAATGGCCACTAACATGGCCAAAAATATTCTTTTTGTTTGTTTCTTTCTTTTATGAGCACTAAATCAGCAACGATAATTATATGAATAATAGTACTGATAGCACTAGTGGTGATAATATTGATAATATAGTAATAATAATTTACATTTACACTTTTTCATACTTATTTACTCAGTTAATTAATTATATTTTCCTATCTACTTACAGCATGCTTACGTTAACACTCGCTCATACTTTAACGCAAAAAGTAAGACAAAACAATCGTAAAAAATATACAATGAAACGCGTAATGTACAAAATCGATGAAATAGATATTGCTGAATCTCCCCTTTCATGTACTCTTTCTATCATGCTTCTCTTTTTCCCTCGATCGCGCGCGCGCACATTCAAACTTCTCACTATTTTTTTCAAAGAATATCAATCATTCAGAAGTATCTCCTTTTCTTTCCAATAGATGTAATAAAAAGCAAACCAGAGATAGTTTTCAGCCGGTTTTTTAGATTCTCAAAAAGACGCAGCGCTACCAAGAAACTACGAAAACAATTATAAATATTAAAAGTCAAATAGCAAAGCACTGCGCAAACGAAATTGACGAGTGCACGCGAAAAGTATGAATTCACAATGAGCTAAATTAGTTGAAAGATTGATCGAGTCGATCAATAGAAAAGGTAAACAATGACGCGCAATAATGCTTCATTTTACAGCAATCTTGCACACAATAGGACATCTTCATAAACTATCGTCGCTATCGTCGGCATGAGCTTCAACTGAGACATTTGCGGCGAGTCCCGCGGCACTTGCTTCTCTATTAGTTTCAACCTCTTGTTCCATCGAATTACTCTGCATCTGCTGTTCATCTATACGTGTATTTATATATACATATATAAAGAAAATGACATAACAATATCAATAAGTTTTACGTAATAAAATTTCATTTGTATAAAATTTATACTATAAATAATTGTGCTAATCACCTGACTGAGTTGCTGGAGATTCTTCGTCTCCCTGACCTGGGCCTAATATAGCTTCTTTCATTTGGCTGTTAACACCCTTTGGATCTAAATCCGTTGCCCAACTAAAGTACATTAGTGCAAGATCGGTATTACCCAACTTTTTATGTACCTAACGAAGAAACAACTTCAGAGAAAAGAATGCAAAATGTGAAAATAAAATGACCGTAACAATGCTTACCTTTCCTATCGAATAATAGACTAGAGATTCTTTGGGTACAATATTTTTCAATTCTTCGAATTCCCTAAGTGCTTCCGCATGCCGGCCAATCGAGAAGTTGATACTTGCACGATGAAATTTGCACAACATATTATCAGGATCATTCGTGATCGCGGTGTTTAGAGTCTTCAAAGCTTCATCAGTTTTCTTTAGTGCATGTTGCACAACACCGATGTGGCACATTATTGCCGAATTCTGTGGGCTAATTTGTAAAGCGCGTTGAAAATGCAATTCTGCTAAACTATATTGCTCCTGTTTAGAAAATATGGTCCCTAATCCAAACCTATAAAATAAGAAAAACTATATATACGTGCAATATAAAGCAATACAATCTTATTTATTACAAAAATAATGTCTTGTAACAAAGCTTAATATTAAACACGCTTATTTATTTATAAGATTCCAACAAAATTTATGTAATTTAACGAGACTTACCAAGCATTATAATGTCTAGGATCAAGTCTGATGGCGTTACGAAATGCAGTAATTGCCTTATCTAACTCTTCTGTCAGAACGTATTCATGACCAAGGAGTGTGTAGGCATATGGAAAATTGGGATCTACCTATTATACGTTTGAAAAATAAAACTTTTATTTCAAGTTATAATCGGTTTAAATTTACCACAATATTCAAACATACAAATAAGCGATATTGCAATATGCAAATGCATAACGTACTTGAATAGCTCTTTGAAAGAATTTAATTGCTGTTTCGTGTTCCGTTTGTGCAGAAAACAGATTCCCAGTAGCACACCAAGCCGCTGGAGAATTACGATCTTCGGAAACAAGTTCTTGTGCAAGGGTAGAGAGTTGTACTTCAGCATGCAAATGCCACAAAACTGTACTATAAATTTCCATGAGTTCAGTCCTTTGAGGTTCCAATTGCTTCACTTCAGCGAAATAACTACCAAAAAAGTACTGAGTTAAAACTTCTTATCAATTATTTCAACCTTTTTAATTTCATAGTATATCAAATACCAACCTGGCAGCTTTCTTATAATCTACCATTTCAAAATGCGCACGAGCTAACATAGATAATACCCATCCTGTATTATAATGTTGTGCTGGAAGAACACTTAATATTTCAACAGCTTGGCTACAATTAAATTGACTTAAATGTTGATATGCCATTCCTAATTCCTGTAGCAGCGACATCAAACCCTCTGAAAATATTTATATGTATACAATATATATAAATACTGTAGAAATAATTTTTTTCAAAATGAAATTATAATAACATACCAGCACATTGTTTTTGGAGCGTTACTGCACAGACATTAGTGTTACCCTGATTGTTTAATGCATTTACACTAGCTACAGCTTTTTCTGATGTGATCGTTTCAGTTTTTTCTTTTTCACTTCGATTTCTCTCATTTAATTCATTAAAATTAGCTTTGTTTAAGTTAGTTTTTGAAAGTCTGGCTTTTGTTTTGCGTGACGGAGATTTCGGAGTAGCAAATTTATTCCTATTCGGAGATTTATTATTTTCCTAATGAAAAAAAAAATTACTTTAAATGTACTCATAATATTAAGTGTATCTATAATGCCATGCAATACAATACTATACAATTAAAATTTTAATAAAACAAAGAAATTTACCTTGACTGAATAACTGTGACTGAAGAGCCTTGATGAACGTCTAACATTGGTACCTTGTAGCGTTGGTGGTGCTGGAGTTGGAGTAGTAGGAGTAACTGTTACAATATTGGCGCTATTACTTGTATTTCCCGATTGTGAAAATACTGGTTTACCTTGTTGCAGAGGAGTTTCTTTTCTTGACATTAATTGCTGCGAGTTAAAATATTTTCTATATAATTTAGTATACCATACAATACACATTAAAAAATTGAATAATGTTTGTTCAAAACTTACCCCTACATGAGCCCTTAAACTGCTAACGCGTTTTGCTAAACTCTTCTGATCATTAGCTTCAGTAAGGGTAGTATGTGAAGGTAAAACTGTTGGTTCAGGTGTATTGCTTTCCAATGGTAGAATACCAAAGCTCGGAGTAAGAGGGCTCATTGTATTATTAAACATACTACGATACCGCGGAAGTTTAGCTCTTGGTGATATTGAAGGACAATTGTTATAATGCGTAGGTAAACTTTGTGGACTTTCATCTGCAGAATATAATCGTATGCCAGAGCCAACGCTATTAATTATAGTTGATGCCGTTGTCATTTGTGCAGGGGTACTGTAAGACACGTGTGACATGACAATATAAAGATACAAATATGCTTCAACAATAGCACACTTACACAGTAGTACCATTCGTAGCTGGTGTAGCATTCAAATTATTTGTTGGTACAATAAAATCCGAGTCAGTTGCGTAAGTGGGTGTAGATGTAGTACCATGGCACATTACAAAATTATCTAATTTATCCAATTGGAAAATTTTTATAGGATCTACCACTTCGCCAACATTACACAGTTCCTCGAACGAATGCCAAAGAAATGGATTTAGTTTTAAAGCTAATTTATGCGCATCGTTTCCCTTTGCCGTACGCATCATCTTATAATAGATCTTCGCTATAATCTGAAGTGAAAAGCACGCATGTTCTCCAAACTGTGTTGCAATCTCTTCCAGGTTTTTCAACTGTTTATAATATCCCCCAATTATTGCCGCTTCTGCTTCTGCATATCTACAAATCAAAATATTGAATTAGGCAGGATGCATGAAAATAAGGGAATGAAACGATTTTGCACTTACTTTTCTAAATCGTAACAACACTTGGCTAGGAGGAATCTACATTGTGCAGAATTTGGAGCTTTCTTGGAAAGTAACGCATAAGCTTGCCTAATTCGTCCAGATCTGTAGTAACATGTTGCCAAGAGAAATAAAGTTTCTTCTGTATCAACTAAAATGACAGTGTTATACATGATAAAAGGTGATAAAAGGACAGATCGAAGACACAAAATCGGACGTCATAAAAATTATAATTAAGAAACTTGCCTTCTGCACATAACCTTTCTGCTAAAAATATTGCATCTGGATAAGCATAATGATTTAAACAATGCCATATGGCCGCCTGCAATCAAGCATGTTACAATATATTGAAGAATATGCTTAACAATAAAAATGCTCAACCACATTTTTTACATGTGTTTTTTACAAAAGTGTATACATCGTATTTGATGTTAACTGCTAATGCATAAAGTAACACGCTGATATTCATAAAAACTCAGTGGCCTAAGTGTAAAATACAAAAAATTTATAAACGTCATGAACGCCTGTACTTATTTATAGTCGTATCCCCTCCCATTTACGACCATTTCATAAAAGCAAACAACCCCAAGCAAGTTCACCCTCGCACGAGAATATATTTTACATGAAATGAACTAGAACCTTAATAACCTTGATTAATGATAGAACGTCGTGGAATTAACGAGAGCGTCGTGAAATATCGTGCAGAACTGACGATCAACTTTCGGTCAAATAACAAACATGCCTGCGAACGGTTTTTAATTTCTCACGTCAGTATCAGTAAGTGCGCGATGCGTCCGGATGAAAAATTGTACGTCACTGCTAGGTTTCTTCTCCAGTTTTATTAACATTACCTGCACTGGCTCCTGTACAATCATCGTTCACACGGCAGACTCGATCATATAAGAATAATCCCGAACGTTTCAAGAAAATTTAACGAAGAAAATCGAAAGTCGAACGACTGGTGTGTATAAAAATTTCTTAGGAGTCCATCTTTGCTCCGATTCTTTTGAAGTGCGTAGCTAATTTCAGAGCAAAGGCTTGCCAACGTTAGACGAATGTCAATTCCATAAGGAATTAACAGTGTGCTCATATAAAAAAAATTACTGCTACCTTCAAGAATCAAGAGCATTTCGATAGAAATTACATTTTTCTCCCGCGAATGTAATTTTTAATTTAACAATATTTCTTTTATTTCATGTTCCATTGAAGCTTCACAGACGTAGAAAGAAACTATCATCGCGATGATTCACAATATAAATTATTTACATGTCAAATATTCACAGTAAAGATAATTGTTAAAATTATTATTAACTATTATATCGACACGAAATGCTGCTTTATTATTAGATTTATTACGAATTTATTTATTTCATTTCTATATACTTTGGTCTTTTCTCATTCAATGCAATGTTAAACGTCAATAATGCGACAGTATTTAAATTTTGAAAATTTAAATACTTTGCTACATTTGGTTGGTAACGTAGCAAAGTTGTCTGTCGATAAGTGCTCCACTATGAGCGACAAAATGTAGAACAGAGTACCAGCTTTGAAATATTGAATTATAATATTGTACATTGTATGTAAAAACTTGTATGTCAACATCTGAATCAATATACACAAAATACAATTGATTTATAAGTTGTTAATTTAAAATTTGTAATATATATTAGAAATATTTCTTTGAAAGATAAACTTAATAGAGACATTACTGTACTTGTTTATATATCTCAATAAATTTATCATGTTAAAGTATATTTCAATGATATTCCTGCAATTTATATACAGGATAATTGCGTAAGTATTTACTTATGTTCTACTAGCATGAATATGTATATATATTCATGTAAATATATATATATTTTTGTAGGTAATAAAACAGAAATTATGTAAGACATTTTGTAAGGATGTATTGTTTGTTACGTCCTTGTTTTCAAACAGGCCTTCGTTTGACATCGAAGATCAGGTTGACCTACGTTTGCATTTTCATTAGCCTTATTGCATTGCTTGATTTTTTTGGAGCGTTCACTCATTTATTTGAGATTACATATGATTCAAATTTTGTTTATCCATACGAAGGTGATGTACATGAGTTTGTGAATGCGTTACGACACAATGAGGAACCTGCTATCAAGCCCATAAATGAATATAAGTATACATTTCTGCTTAATAATCAACAAAAATGCGTAGACGTCGCGTACAGTACGTTTCGTGTTGTCTACATAGTAAAATCTTCAATAGAGAATTTTGAACGACGATCAGCAATTAGAAATTCTTGGGGTTTTGAGAAACGATTTTTTGATGTACCTTTGAGAACAATTTTTATGTTAGGTGTGCATTCGTATGATGATGAACTTCAAGCAAAAGTGAAAATTGAGGCTGCAAAATATAGAGATATCATACAAGCAGATTTTATAGATTCGTATTATAATAATACGATCAAAACTATAATGGGTTTCAAATGGTTAGTAGAGTATTGTCCAAACTCAAAATTTTATATGTTTGTTGATGATGACATGTACGTTTCTGTAAAAAATGTTTTAAGATTTATAAGAAATCCAGTTAATTATCCTGATTATTTGAAAGAACCTAAAAAAATTGGTGCTCATAAAAGAGAAATTAAAGATAGTGATAATGATATTATTACGCAAAAAAGTTCATTTGTTTATGAAAAATTAAGGAAAGAATATCTCGTGGACCAAATTATTCATAAATTAAAGCAAAATTCTTATAATAGAACTTTACATACAATTTCTACAATTAATTATAGTAGACAAAATAGTGTAAACTTAAAATCTCTTCAAATAGAAAATATAGATAGTGCATTTGCGATGAATAGAACGAAAAGGCAAATTTTTGATTTTGAACTTTCGGACGATGTTAGATTATTCGCAGGATTTGTATTTGTATCTTCACCTCATCGTCACAAATCTTCCAAATGGTACATTTCTCTTAGCGAATATCCATATCACTTGTGGCCACCTTATATTACAGCTGGTGCATACATATTATCCAAAGAAGCTCTTTTAGATATGTATTATACTAGTCTTTATACTAAGCACTTTAAATTTGATGATATTTTTTTAGGCATAGTTGCAAAAAAGGCTGACATAGAACCTTTTCATTGTGAGGAATTTCATTTTCATAAAAAAGATTACACAAAATTTAATTATAAATATGTAATAACTTCTCATGGATATGAAAATCCAAATGAGTTACTGACTATATGGAACGAACAAAAAGCTCTTGGCAATGCCTAAATTTCTGACTACAATCAAAATATTTTTAATACGATTTTTATTTGAATGTGAATAGAGTATAAACATTTAAAAATAAAATCAAATATTGTATAGTTCCATATCATTTATATTATTGAATAAAAAAATCAGAACTTGTTTGATTTTCTTGTACATTATTTATTATAATTATTATATAATATATTTTTATTAGTAATTCAAAGTGTATGTTATTTAAAAACAATTATTTAAAGTCAAATCACAATACTGCATTTATAAAAAATAAGTATTAAGTGCTCTTATTATTTGAAAGATATTTAAAACTACAATAAATGGAATGCTAGTTTTATCACTATATAAACTACTGAGAAGTTAAGAATTATCTATAAGTTTTATGTTCTTTCATAAAATTAATTTATTATAAAATATATTTAAGAATAGTTCTATAAAAAACAGCTATACATATAATAAAATCAGTTTTTATATACATAGTAAGTTATTACAATAAATATAATTAGTTATAGTACTTTTATGTAAATATTATGTATTAATTATTTACTATGTACAATTTATAACTAATATTCTAACAACTGATTATAATTAATGCTAATGTAATGTACATTGCATAAAAATTATTACCTCACATGAATTTTGTCAATAAAATAAAATTATTTGATTAGACTAGTCACATAAAAAACAAAAATACAAATGCAAAAATAAGATTATACATTATGAAAAAATAAAATGTACCGTCATATAAATATAAGAATATTAAAAGACAAATTGTAACTTTGTAAATTAAACATTTACAATTTTATACTTGTTAAACTGATATTGATAAATTTGTCTCTATCTATAGTTCAATAAATATATTTTATAAATTTATAAACGCCGCTGTTCCCCATTTTGCTTAATTTTTATTTTATATTTATCATTGACATTGTTGTTTGTCCATGTTAGCTTTAATCAATGTTTGGTCTAGATTTGTAGCTTCTCTCTTGATCATGTTTAACAACAGTTGAGAACTTTCCAAAATCTGTAATTACAGATGTAATAGCAAACTGTTTACACTTATATGTATACATTACATCTTATATTGTGCTTTGTATTTGTATAACAAATTCTTCATAAATTTACTTTTATGTATGCTGTTTCCGTATCAGCAATAGTCCTATCATATTCATTTCTGACTGCTATTTTCTTAGTCAAACTATCATTCAAACGTGTTAATTTGTAAGATAGCTTTTCTATTTCTCTTTGCAAGTGATTTTTTTCTTCTTCCTGAGATTCGATTTCCGCCTGTAACTCCGTGCGCCTCAATTTCATTTCTTCTAAACCTAAAAAATCTAAAGTTAATATGTAAATATTTATATATACCAGTTTTATAACCTATATATACCATCTTGTCATTCTATAAAATCCATTTCTATTTTATGCTCATATTTTAATATAAAATGATTAACAATATACTGGACTTTCTTTATCGATTACATTAATTATACGTAAATAAATGTAAATTTACATTTTACAAGTTCTTGATTATATGCTTGCAAAGCAGCACCGTGTTGAGACATTTCAAAATCTCCATACACAAATACGAATGCAGTAACGATATTTCTACAATAATTAATAAAAAAATTATTTCTCCATCAAAAAGTTTACCAGTGATTTATATTTAGACAACTAACATATACCGAGTCCAAACGAAGGTTTCAGTTTTTGGCGCGGAATTTATAAGACATAATTTTCAACGCATGCGCAATTATTAATACGTACACATATTAATATACAATTTATTGTAATTTAAAAATCATAATTGAGTTCACGTATGATAAATACGAATTGTTGTCAAAAAATTAAAAAGTACATATTTATGTAAAAAAAACACTTGGTATGTTCAGGTATGTTACATACATATTTATTATACATGTATAAACACCTTTTCTAGATAAATATCAGATTTTATGAATGTAATTTTTAGAAATAATACTTTATACGTTCGTATAAAAAGTTTTATAAATATGCAAACATAACAAAAATTTTATTATATTAAACTTCTCTATACAAACTTCTGTATAGAGAACGTTTTGACAAAAATTTGTACAATAAATTGAATATGCTATCAAATTTTCGAAGTTGTGTCAAAAATATACATATTGATATGTATATATATGTGTGTGATTATGTAATAAATAAACTAACGAATCGCAATATTAACAATTAATTCTTGCTGAAGAAACTCAATTTCGAAAGTTGACGATATCGTTCGACAATCGAAATGTAAAATATCTTTTGCAATCAATTTCCATAGATTTGCACTTGGAGGAAAAACAATGTAGCCTTACCTTTTAAAGGCGTCGCGAAGTGTTTTCATCTACCAAGGTGCAATAAATACACCTTTCGCTCGGGATCTTCACACTAACGCAAAAGCCTTAAGAACGTGCAGTTACGTTGCATCTGTATCCATCTAAATAAATCGGTGAATAAATCAGTGTTCTTCGAGGAAACTCGATATATTTTGACATTTAAATGTTTTGTCACGGTGTATTGTTACAAGAAGTGCACAATGTACCAAACAGTACCGTTAATATCAATATTTCTAAAGTCGGGCACCCGTAATGTACTAATATTATTTTCTATCTGACCGATGTTCCCTGACCCGGAAAAAGCATTTCTAAACGAAAATTAATAACTGTACGAGCGATAAATTAAACAAGATCTGAATCCCAAATTTGCACATGGAATTTGCTTTTGACAAATCTCTCCAATATGAGTATCATCAGGTATGATAAATATCAATTTTGCTACACTTGGTCGGAATACATAACTACAATTTACATGCTGCTTTTTCGTAAACGTTTTCCAGTCAGATACGAAATTTTTGTCTTCGTAACGAATTAAATAGATCAATGAAAATAAATGCAAATTAAAGGGCAATATGTGTTTAGTTCTAAGTTGACACGATTTATGGCGCTTGCGCAGGTAAATCTTTCAGCATTATCCTTCGAAGTTTTCTTAATATACAAAAACATGTCTCTCGCACGATCGAACAAAAAATTTTAGACAGCAATTAAAATATTAATACCATTTAACGTAATAAACACGATATGATAAATTATATATATTTGTCTGATTTTGATTTTAATTTTGAATCTTGTCGATTTAATTAATTTAGTCGTATAAACTTTTACTGTGAGTAAATCATATATATACAAATCAATGAAAATTCCAGATTAATGAATAAAAAATATTCAAATCAAAAGTAGAAGTTTTTTTAATGATTACATTTACTGATCAAGGATGCACATATGACCTTGTCAAATGACATCATATTACTAAATTAGGAGTTGCGACCGCGATAAAATGTTGTCATACGTACTGTGCAGTTTAAAAGATTCTATGATAATTGTGTATTTTGCAATTCATTTGCAGAGACACCACCCCTATTTTATTGCCCCCGCATTGTTTAAAAAAATACACATATTCCTTATATCTAATAATGATTTACTTACATTTGATATACTTGATCCATAACAAATGCTAATAAATAATAAACTCATTTATCGATTATTAATTATATGTTACTATATAATAGTATTGTCAGAGGAATTTTAATTGTAAAATTTGTCATAATAATTTTTACAGGCAATGTTAAATTAATATTTAAGTATAAAATTAAAATTTTCTTTTGAAATTTGTGATATACAAAAATATCATTCATCATTTATGAAGTAAGTCTTACTCAAGTAAAGAGCATATAAATTTTCTTTAGTATAACATTATTTAACCATTTATGGTGTAACTATTTTTTCTTTATATTAATAATGAGATAATAGAATTAACTGTTTGTCAAGTTTTTTTATGCATTTTAGATAAATTAAAATTCAAGTATTATAATGACAAATAACACGAGATATTTGGGATATTATAATAACATAAATAGAGAATATTTAACAGATGGAAATGATAGTCATCATGCACCCTCAGATCATACAGTATCTGAATATATTGTATCTACTGACCATGCTACAATGGTAATTTGCAATTTATATTTATAATTGTAAACATGTATACTTTTATCAATTTGTTAATTATTATAAAAGTTTGTATTCTACATATATTTCAATAATATGATATATGTATAATACAAATTGTTCTTTTTTAATAATATTTATTATTACAACGTTCAACAAATCTATCGTACGTATATTCAAATTTGATAGATGAAATCAACAAAGAAAGACCATTCAGACAAATATGAAAAGGAAGAAGGGAGACAATTGCGAAATATACACAATAATCGTGGTTCAATATTATCTGGATCTTCAAGACATAGTCTTCATCCTCTCAGTAAAAGTACTTCACATGGCAGCATATGCGACAATGGTTCAGATATATATGTTACAAGTGCTGCATATAGAACAACTTCAGATATAAGGTTGTAATTAGAATAAAATATAATAATATGTTTTACATGTATGTAATTGTATCATCTTATTGTTATTTAATCAATAGCCACGTGTCACATCATAGTCTAACACCAAGTTCAAGATTAGGACATCGCGCACCTAGTCATTGTAGTTACGGTTCTGCAAAATCAGTAAAATCTCATACATCAAGAAAAGATGGTATTATTATAGAAACCATGTCGACACCTAATCCTTTTTGTCCAAATACCAAAGGAGTTTGCTGTCTTATGTTACTTCTTAATCTTGGTTTAATTCTTATCGCATTAGGTTTTGTTATAGTAATTCAATTTTATCAACCACTAATAGTCTGGTAAGAATTAATTTCTCTTCAATTCTATGCAAAACAACATTATAAATAAATATATTACACACAAATAAATTTATTTTTTCGAATTAAGATTTTGGAGTTTTTTAGGATTTTGGGAATAGTTTTTCTTATCTTTGGATTCTTAACATTGATAGGAAGCCTTATATATTGCGTACATGTATTTCGAAATGCAAAACATCCACATGATATCAATCCAGAGGATCTTTATTGGACTCGATATTGGCAAGGACATGTAGGTTCAGCACCTGAAGTGTACTATAAGGCAGAAGATAAATATCATGATGATGGATATAGCGATCGTTTGAGCAAGTATTCACATAAATATTATGATCGACAAAGATATTAAAGAAGGAAATATATACTTAATGTAAATGTGAACATATTCCACATATGTATAATAATGTAGCATAATTTACATATAAATTATGCTTAAAACAAAAGAAATGTATATTAAAATATATACATTAATTACTAACATAAAAACACAAAAGTTTAAATTTAGTTCTATTATCTATATTTCCAATCTCTATTTTGTATAAAATAGTAATTATTATTTATTTTATACACATATTTTATTTTATATAAGTATATTTTATCTTTATAAGCATATTCTAGCAATATTTCCAACAAAAATAAAAAGATATATTGAATAATTATATTACATTTCTAATTTATTTGTAATACACATAATTTATAAAGTATCTTTACCAAGCTTTTGCCTTTCCAACTGTATAATCAAATAATTGTTCATTAAAAAATTTTCCTTGACGGTCAACAAGATAAAAAAACATCTTGCCTTGAATTTTCAATGGCAAAAAATTTTTCATTTGATCTCTTGCCATTGTAGTCTTCACCTTAAAAATAAAGACATAATTAACTATTCATTATTTTAAATTAATTATTAAATAATTTTAATCATTATATTAGTTATTACATTTTTAGTTCATAACTGCATAAAAAATGATATTAATTTTAATTTATGAAACTATAAAATATTATAATTAAATTACAAAGCTATATATTGCAAAGTAAAATAAAAATGATGTTTTATAGCTATTAACAATTATTTTCAATAAAAGTACATACCTTTTCAAGAGGAACTGTTATAGTATCAACATTTTTAAATAAATTATTAGTAACTATTGATACATCTTTACCACCTTTGTGTAAAACAATGTATTTTATAATTCTGTGATTAAATATATATAGTGATACACAGCCAAGAGGTCCTAGACATTAAAATACATATCTATATTTCAATAAACACAAAAAAGACTTATTTTATATGTCAACCATCAATACAAGTATAATTTAATCATTTTACATTGTAAAAGTTGTACAAAATTTCGTAAATATGTGGGAATTAATTATATATATTGTATGTTACCTGCTACTATAGAATATATAAAATACATCCATATTATTCCATTTTTTTTAAAGTATTCTGTCCAAGTTAAATCTTCAAACCATGTTGATATATATTTTGGATTAAAAGTAATAAGCGCTAATACAATATTACAAAAACCCCATCCAAAAAAAACTAATTTTATAAATATGGTATTAGTGGTATTTTTGTATAATATTACATTGTTTTGTACATTTGTATTTGCATTTATTACATCGATAAATTGTTTGCTACATTCTCTACGATAGCATAAATGAAATATTATATATTTGATATTTTATAATCTACAAAAGGCAGCATTTTTCTTATTATAAATATAAATATTTTGGATAAATCTTGAAAAAAGTTATACCTTGTATTTTTTATTTCAAATGCAGATTTTGATGAAGAATTGAAAGATCTACAAACCACCGAATTTCTATATTTAGCAGTTTTTATCAACGATTGATAAACAATTTGTAATTTACAAATAGAATTCGTTGCATTTCTACAAGACAAAATATTCAACATCGTGTCATATAATTGACTATACTTTTATAAATATTTCTATCTTGAACTGTTCACAATCTCTATATCACTTTTATTTCATTTCAATATTTACAAAATGAAATTAAATACATAGAATATGCTCGTATGTAATATTTATATATCTTTTTGTTACGTCTTTAGGTTATGTTATTGTATTTCGTACGCAGTAGAGGAAACAGTCTGTACAAACAACTTATAATTTTTGTAGAAATGTAAAATTTCATTTTGTTAATCTGCGTTTTGAAATATAAAACAACATAATCATTTCCACAGTAAATCATAGTATACAATAAAAAAAAAAAGATACAATACCGAATTTAAATATGTAAAATGAAGATTTATCGGAATGATAAAAAAAGACAGAAACATAAAGTGCTTCATCAAACAAAATATAGTATAAAATAATTATAAAAGTGTCTTGGTTATCTTGAAATATCAAATATTCCGAAGGGCGAAAATCAGAATATTTTTTATTTAAAAAATTGTACATTATCTGTATATATTAAATGTCTCACATTCAATAAAATATGTTATTTTACGTATTTTGAGCTACGGTCATTTCTTACGCCACATCATATTTTTTTAAATTCGTGAAACACACATCACTGATATAGTCTGTTCGAAAATTTCCGAAAAACATCTACCGCTGTTGACAATCTTTCCACGATGTTTTGATCAACTCATATTAAAATTAAACAAATGACAGTTTCCCTCACTCTTTTCGCGCCAATAAGATTGTTGACGTCGGTAAAACGATGTCAATGAATTATCAACTGTCCATATTAAAATAAACACGAAATGGGTGACTTCTTGGCATCTAATAATATTTGTGGACAAAATTTGTTACGATTGGTATCTCGTGGAAATGCTATTATAGCAGAATTAATGAGATTAAAGGATTACGTGCCACCTGTGTTTAGGTTATTATACCCCATAAAATATAAATTCTTTGTTGATAACGTAAACAACACTTATGATAGAATTATTAGATTCCAATGAACTTAAATTATTACTCATGATAAATTGTATAAATTATATTGTAAATGTATTACATTAGTTTCCTTTCACGTTACAGCTTGGATTCAAAACAAATTGTGCAAAAGTATGGATCTATTATAATTGATTTTGTATATTTTAAGTCAGTTAGTACTTATGAACAGAAAATAGAAAATGATCCAGTGAGTACATAGAAAATAATAAATAAATAACTTTTAATTTCGTTTGAAATTTGCATTAAAACTTTATAGAATTATATGTCATATTGTATTTTTTATTTGCTATGCAATGAGATTATCCAAGTTTGCATTAATTGCTTTAGGTATTATGTCTTTTAGGTGCTTCAAGAGACAGATGAAGAATTGCGAAACAACTTTTCTGACATAATTTCGAGATTTTACTTAGCTTTTGAAAGTATACACAAATATGTAACAGATTTAAATCTATATGTAGACGAGCTAGGAGATGGAATGTACATCCACCAGTCTGTAGATACTATCATGCTCAATGAAGAAGGAAGACAATTAATGGTATTTTTGTAATTTGTAAATATTACAGTATAGATATTTTATATTGCTATTCTTATATAAATATGGATATATTATTTCTTATTATTTATTAAATTTAAATTAAACGTTTGAGTATCAAATTTACTTTGACTATTATTTCTGGAGCAATTCTGTTTTAAATTATATTTAAAACTTATATGAAGTATAATAAATTTAAGTTTTTTTTTATTAAATTATATTTTATATTTTCATATAAAAATCATTAGAAAATTTGATAGAACATAATAAATTTTATCATGTAATTGTAATACATGTATAATAAAATTTTTAAAGTATTTGTTCAAGATAAAGGACAGTCATAATACTCATATTTATGTTAATAGTGTGAAGCAGTATATTTATATGGTGTTATGTTACTTTTGGTGGATTATCATTTTGAAGGATGTATAAGAGAAAGATTACTTGTTTCTTACTATCGATACAATGCTCAACGTTCATCCTCCACAAGAGTAGATGATGTATGTATGTTATTACGATCAACAGGATTTTCCAAAATTTCTAATAAACGACCTGCAAATTATCCTGAAGAATATTTTAAGTAAGTTCTGTCACTTTATCCTGTCATTTTATCATGTTATCTATCTATATATATATTTTTTTCTGTTTAATAAAAATGATTTTGCAGGAGAATATCACTAAATGATTCTTTAATTGAACATATTATTGGACGTTTACGTTCTGATGAAATATATAATCAAAGTCTTGCTTTCCCACATCCAAAACATCGCAGTACTGCTCTCTCTAATCAAGCATCAATGTTAGTTATAATTTTATCATTTAAACCAGCCATGTTACATACTCACACAGCTATAATGAGAGAAATAGTAGACAGATTTTTCCCCGATAACTGGGTGATCAGTATTTATATGGGAATAATAATAAATTTATGTGATTGGTGGTTACCATACAAAGCAGCAAGAACAGCACTTAATAATACTCTAGAATCATCAAATGTAAAAGTAATAGCACAAAACTATGGTCAAAAAATGAAGGTAACTATATTTTTTTATTTTTTACAATAAAGTGTTTCTCAAATGTTTAATTTTGAAATAATAAACTGTGTAAAATCTATGCAAATTTTTTAGTTTATTTTATTTTTATTTAGTGTTAAAATATAGTATGTATGTGTGTATATATTATTCATTATGTTAAAAATTTATTTTAGAAATTAACATCTGAAACAGAAGAAATGCAATCAGCGGTGACTTTAGATGAGAGTGCAATAGGTTCTTTAGTGAAATTAGTAAGGGAATGTAATGTAACATTACATTGGATACTTTTACATTCTGCAACATCAACTATATCATTAGAAGATTCAAAACGATCGCGTATACTTAGACAATTAGTAGTAACCGAAAGCAAATATATCACATCTGATTGTCTTCAATTGTTATTAAGTACCGCTCAAATTGAGCAAGGTGTTAAACAATTATATAAAGACGTACGATTAATATTTCTTATATCATATGATTATATAAAAAATTCAGAAAATATTTAATATTCTTAACTTTATTTTCAATTTTTAGTTATTGTTTGGTAAAGAAACTAAATGGCTTAGAGATAAAGGAACATGTGTTGAACGTGTAACAGATCTTGCCCAAATATTTGGTGGTAATAAATCACTTGATGGTATTGAAAGAAATCAAAATCTCCATACTTGGTTTATGGAGATAAGTAAACATATTAATTCATTACAACAAGAGGACGGAAGAAAAATAGTGCAATTACTACAGGCATTAGAAGAAGTGCAAGGTAAGCATATGATAGAAGAAATTGTGATTCAATTCTAAATTCAATTCATTGTGATATTGATTCATAATAAAATTTAAAAGTTTAATTTTAATTTTTTTTAAATTTTAATTTCAATAATAATTTCAGAATTTCATCAATTGGAAAACAATTTACATATATCACAGTATTTAGCTGATACACGAGAAATATTGCATAATATGTTACGTACAGGAAGCATAACAGAAGATACTATGATTAGTTTAAATATAGTAACAGATTGTTGTTATGCATGGAATATAATGGAATCATTTATTGACACAATGCAAGCTAGTATAAAAGAAAGTCCTCCTACTGTAATAAAATTAAAAGCACTTTTTTTGAAAGTAAACTTTTGCTTCTAATTTTAAATTAAATTTTATTTGTAATATAATTACTATACACCACATTTATTATATCTAATTCATTTTCAGATGGCTTCTGCTTTAGAAACTCCTTTATTGAGAGTAAATCAAGCACGCAGTGCAGATTTGTCGTCAGTATCACAATATTATAGCAGAGAGTTAGAAAAATATGCAAGGCGTGTTCTGCAAATAATACCCGAAACTGTATTTGGTTTACTTGCTGAAATAGTACATCTTGAAACCAATGCCTTTAAAGAAATTCCTACTAAACTGCCGAAAGACAAATTAAAAGATTATGCACAATTAGATGATAGATTAAAAGTATATATTTCTAATATTCTTTTTAATATAAACGAAATAAAATTTGATCATATAACAATTACTTATTTTAGATGGCTAAATTAACATACGCTGTATCAGTATTTACAAAGGGTGTATTATCCTTAAGAAGTGTTCCATTAGGTGTATTAAGAGTCGATTCTCATCGCCTTTTAGAAGATGGTATACGACAAGAACTTGTAAAAAAAGTAACACTAGCTTTAGATAATGGTCTTGTTTTTGAACCAAAATCAAAAGTTAGTTTTTATTTTAGTTTTTTATCGTGAAAATATTTTATTAACAATTGTTATCAGTGATATCATTCCAGGTATCATTGTTACAAAAACTCCATAATTTAACGGCAATAATAGATGGTTACCGCAAATCGTTTCAGTATATTCAAGATTATATCAATATTAATAGCTTAAAAATATGGCATGAAGAAGTATGTAAATATTTGAGATATTTAATGCGCTTATATTCGGATAAACTTATGATTCTGATCATTTTGTATTCACAGATAACATACATTATAAATAATGCAGTAGAAGAAGAATGTTCAGGCTCTTCCTGGACCTCAGGAAGATCATGGAGGTACTTTCAAGATGAAAAACATGTTTCCATTTCAGACAATAATTCTGCAACTTTTATTGGTAGACTTGCGCGTGAATTACTTCGAATCACAGATCCTAGGTAAATTTTTCTTTCATATTATTTTGCTACATATTCTCTATTATTTTGTATCGTTATTATTTTTTTTGTACTACTATTTTATACATTATTATTATATTACTGTTAGTTAATAACTTTTGCATTAATATTTTTAGAACGACTGTCTATATTGAACATTCCCTTGCCTGGTATGATCTCAAAACACAGATGGAAGTATTAAATTACAAAATTTTTTCAAGAACATTAGAAGCAATCGGTACACCCGGTTTGACTGGTCTTGACAAACTTATTTCATTTTATATTGTTATTGAATTAAGCAATATGGTTCACTACATAGAAAAAAATATACGTAATAAAGTATGGTCATCTACAATTGATTATTTTGATGCAATACTAAATTCTGTGGATGGTCCTAAAGGTATTATTATGTAGTAATGAATGTTATTCATATTATATTAATATCAATATTAAATATTAGTAATCACATATTTATTTTGTTGAATATATTTGTATTTAGGTAATATGTCAAAATTTCACAGTTCTGTTACTACTCAAACAAGTAAATTTTGCCCACAATTACTTGACTATGTATTAAAAGTTGGACATTATCAACTTCTTAAAAAAAAAATAGCGTATGAATTAAACACAGCTTGTAAATTTGAAGCAAAGCATATGGAAGCAGCATTGCAAACGTTGAACACGTATGTGCAAATATACAGAAAATATTTTTTGTTTATTATATATTAATCTTCTCATCTCTTATATTTTTATGATTTTCAGAGCTGTATTATTTGAAATTAATAAACAGAATAGCAACGAACAATCTGAAACTGAGAAGAATGAATTATTACGCGAGCTTAGTATTAGATTAGATTGGGCGGGCATAAGTAATCCACATAATAATATTTATATTAAATTACCAAACATAAATAACATTGCACTTATTATGTTTTTACTTACTATATCACAATTACCTAAATTACACTATTGTAAAAACACAGGTAATTTAAATATATGTGTAATTTTAATTTTACATTAATATGTAATAAATATAAATTAATTTTATACAAAACAATTACAGGTAGTCTTTTAAGTAAAAGATCTCAAGATCCTCTTGATGCTGTAGTTTTCGTTATCGGAGTACAAACTATTTTACGTCAATGTTCTTTTTCTGCAATGACGCGTTATGTTAAATATCTTTGTGTATACGTTCTTTCGTGTGTTACTACTGATAGGTATTTACCGATTTTTTACTTTGAAATATTAAAAAAAAATAATCATTATTATGTGTATTAAAACCATTACTTTTTGCAGTATAAAAGCAGGAAATGATGGAGAATCTGAAGGATATAATACTTTACATATTCTAGAATTATTTACAAAATATTCTGGTATATCACGATCGCTTATACTTAAAGAAATTCCTATCATAATTATGGATCATTTCCAAGCAAAGACTGCTAAATAAATAATATAATTGCGTGGCTAAAAAAGTAACTTGCATTATATTCAAATATAAAAAGTATAAATATCGTTCATTTTATATATACATTCAAATATGGATCCGTATTTTGTACGTACATGTATTTTAATATATGTATATATTACAATTACATATATAATTGTATTAGTTCTTGTTACATGAAAAATAATAAAATTCTATTATTATTATGAAAACATATAGTTATTTCTCTAATGAATACATTATTCACAATAATTATTACAATAATTTAAATACTAACATAAGAAACCATTAAAATTCTTTTTGCTTTTTATTTTTCTCTCTCTTTTTTATAAAATTTGCTATTATTTTTTTAAATTATATGTAAACAATTAATCATATTCAACAAGTTGTTTACATTTCATTGCGGCTATTCTACATTCCTTCATCAAAAATATTTTTATCTTAAGCAATGGCTAAATATTTATTTTATTAGCCATGGTTTTTAATTTTTCATTAAAAGAAACAAAGAGATACAACAATTACGTCAATAGCATTGCTTAAAAAATTAAAATGATGCGTCAGTAGCAGTGAAAATGCTAAATGTTACGGTAAATTACAATAAATTACGGCTAAGACAAAAAATAAAATATTAAAATAAAGAAATGTGCCAGATTCTTAGTAATACAAATTTAATTATCTTTTTAAATTATGGCCCAAAATTCAAATAAATTAAATTTTCATATTGAATTCTCATGTAAAAGATATGTATGAATATGAAACTGCAGTTAGTCGTTATCTGCAGCAAGAATTTAGATACGCAGTGGCGGCTAAACGTGCTATTCGCCGCAAACGGCGGCGTCACGACGCTCCTTGAACCATTTCTCCGATATCCTTAAATTAAATTACATTAAAATAATGTTTTTAAACCCAATATAAACGTTGTCACGATTTTTTAATGAATTTTAAACTGTGTCATATCTCATATTTCGTTAAAAACGATGAAAGAAATGGCATAGAAATATTTGCCGGCAAGAACGGCCGTCATCAGTCTGTAAACGCCAACGGCCGCTTCATTTCCTCAAGAAAACAATACATTAAATATTTCTTTGAATATCATAGTAACCTTTAAAATGCTTATAAAATAAAATTATCTTCCTTTCATTATATTTTACATTGTTTTAAACTACATAGACAATTTTAAACAAATAAATGAAATAAAATAACGTTATTGATGAACATGTAGGCGGCTAAGACGCCGTTGACGCCGTCAGCGGCGACTGCAACGGCGATGCTGGCGGTCTCCTACAAAAGAGACTGCGATAAACTGCGAGCGCAGTATTTCTTGCTCATACGTGCAGTTACATGTTCAATTTATATTTAAAATTTAAGTTGTAATTCTTCAAGATTTTAAATATCATACTGATGTAAAAGTACAGCAAAAGTGTTTATTACGTTTTCATTATTATTAAAAACAATGTCGCATATTTGCACTACATCCTTTATAGTTAAAATTTAAATTAAATTTTTTAAATTTAAAAAAAGCTGAAAGTTTGTAATAAAAGTCATTATATATTTATTACAATTAATAGTAATATTTTGCACTTATACTACATGTTATGTTGATCATATAAAATATATTTTTTTTTGTTTTTATAAATATTCTTAAATATTTAATATTAAGTACCATTTTACTTAAAATACTATAGATGTTTCAAACCATATTATATATTATATACTTAAAAAAAAGAAGAAATGAAACTGTAAGTATATTTTCTCAATTCTATTTATATTCTTTTATATTGTACTCGTGATTAATATGATCTCGTGGTATGTATCGTGAATATATGAATTGTATGTGTATCTTGAATCTAAGTTCAATTTTACAATTTTTTATAATTTCATAAGAAGTTCATCAGAATATGTAACAAATAAGTAAAGACAAAATCATATAATTCTTTTATTCTCATATTTAAATATTATTCAAAATATAAATTTTCAACCTAACTGAAAAATGTATAATTTACTATTTCAATGAGTAATATGATGTTGTCTAATATAAAGAGCAAAAATTCCTGTAAATATATTTGTTTCATTTATATAAAACTGTATTATAAAAACAGAACTTTTTTTTACGTATAAATACCTGGTTAAATTACAAATCAAATGAGTAAAGTAAGAAATTAAATTAAAATATTAAGTTTTTACTAAAAATATAAATTGAAATCATTTATGGATGATTGAAAATTTTCCACTCAACATACTCCAAAATCTAGTTCAAAATTGTCCCTATTAAACATTATAATCATAAACATTAATCACTATAATCTTGCAAAAATTGATTCATTATTTCAATTATTATCTGCTATATACATTTTCGCTTTTAATAAAAATCTTGATTGTTGGATTTTCTTAGACCAGTCATCCAAAATATGATAAATATGTTCTTAATCTTCCTATGATGAAAATATGGGTAATTGCATTCTATGCTATTAAGCTTGTTCAAAGCTGGCTAAATCATAACTGCCCTCCATAAATATTGAACAAATGCTAAAAATTATTTCATTCTTTTCAAATGAATATTATGGTGCATAACTTTCACATTATCTTTGTAATTTTTATAGTTAGCATTTCCAATAGGCAAAATTACAGACAAATATATACATAATCCATATTACAATAAATATAAGATTTGATGCTTATCTTTAACAAATCCGTTGTCTTAGGACATTTAAAAGTGAACTTATTCTTTAGACATTCTTTGTTTTATTCCCTAAAAGATACATTATAAGTAAGAATTAGATTTTATTGTATAATTTTTTTCAAATGTAAAAATATAATTAATAAATCCTTTTTTTTTATATTAGCAAATCATGCGAGCAACTATCATCATTGTTTTGGCTTTCGCCACGGGGATTGTTGTAGCCACATCTAGAAATCGTAATTATTCTCATTTCGTAAAACATCCTGCAAGACCACGAGTAATTCGAGGCTTTAAACCTGAATATATGTCTACGGCATATGGTTTCGGGAAGAGGCAAAGTATTATCGATGTCCCAAAAATTAATAGACAGGAACGAATTTTATCTACACTTTTACGCTATTTTCCACAGAGGTACATATATATTCTGTTAAATTATTCCTACGTACATGGTGTCTCGAATTTAAACGCTCAAACTGCGAAGACTTAATCTGTGCATAAAAAGAAAAAAGTATTATATAAAATTCGACACCAAATGCTTTATTCTAGAGTTCTTAACAAATATTGTACCTGAAATAATAAGCAAGAAGAAACGTATTCTCCATTACAATACACAGACTGCGTCGTTAAATATACGTCTTTTTTCATATTCTATTTTTATATTATTA
The DNA here is from genome assembly GCA_032399605.1 of Melipona beecheii. Classification (NCBI taxonomy): domain Eukaryota; kingdom Metazoa; phylum Arthropoda; class Insecta; order Hymenoptera; family Apidae; genus Melipona; species Melipona beecheii. The sequence goes on along the minus strand of JAUCMO010000504.1, from coordinate 3,025,628 downwards.
ATTATAATGATACAATAAAGAATAATTTTTAATTTCATCGAGCTTGATATCGGTGAATAATAGAATTAATAACACTATAAAGTCTCTGAAAATTTTGCTGAATTTCAATAAAATTAATTCTTTGTGCTAGTTTTCCCAGTGAAGTTGCTTTTGTTGAATACATCTTTTGTTTCAAACTATGTACTCTATCAGTAAAAATCATAAATGATAAAGAAAAATGCGATAAAGAAAAATCCTACTTCATACACAATATTTGTTTATAATTTTATAACAAACCGTTATAAAATATTAACAAACCGTTATAAAATATTTCCCGATAAACTTTGTACATTTTTTTCTTCTTTTTACGTGTAGAACAAACTCTCGCAGTTTGGCCATTTAAGTTTGAGACATGTTGCACATTCAACAATTAATAAGAGAAATCAAATATAATTAATAATAATAAGTTAATTTATTACTTAATTTCTCGATGTAATTAATATAAAATATTTTAATTTCAGAATACCTGTAGAATGGTTACTTCAACAGATGAAGACAAACCCAAATTTTGCTACGAAATTAACACAAGTGTTAATGGATGAACGTACTAATTTCATTTCAATGATGGATCGCTCTAATCCAGAAAGAATAACTTGGCTGTATTAAATCATTCATTGTATGATCAAATAATATGTACAATTTCTAGCTATAACCTTCTAGTTTAATAAATCTGCGATGTTCGAGAAATTATTTCATCGTTATCATTTTCCTTAAAATAATGAATCGAACAACAATTTTCTGATATACATATTATTTTTACACTATTTTCAAATATCGATCAATAACGATTCAATGCGCAATATATTCTTTTAAACGATTCAACTGCAAACGCAATTTGAAAACTAAATCTGGTCAAGTTTCGACACTATCACGACGCGTGTAGACGGCAGCGGGAATTTATGATTTAAATTAAATTCTCTGCGATATTATACGAAATCATTGTTATTAAGCTCAGGAAAAATATAGTTATAGTAAAAAATAGAATTTAATGACAAATCTAATCTATTGTCACAATTTATAATTGCTATGGAATGAAAAATATATATAAGGTATGACCATCTATGTTATGGATAATAATTGGTAGCTACAGAGTGTGACTCTATGTTACGACTGGTTAATGGTCTACAGTCTAAAAGGGTTTTCGGTTTCTGCGTTTTATGGGCTTTCTTTATTTGTGCATTCGCGCACTGTTCTGTTTTCGAAATTTTGCGTCGGCGAATTAATCGGAACGTAAGGACATTTAACTTTGGCAGTCGAATCAGTCTGAAAAGGCATCAGACGGGAACAGAAGCGATAACTTGAATACGCAATATCTAAGTGACGCCGGCCACCTTAAGCCTCGGAGGCATACGGACGACGAAGGTAAGAATCTCTCGAGACATACTCAACCGTGTATACATATTTTTTTCTATACGAGTAATACGCGAAATTCTGTGACATTTGTTATTCGAAATCCTACAGATTGACATGCAGTAATATTTAACGAGATTACAACGTTAACCTCAAATATTTATGAATATACTTAAACGAACTGAGAATCAGTGTAATAACCAATACGTATCACGATAGAATTGTAATCGTTTTTCTTTTTTTTTTTTTTATAACCTTGAAATCCTTTCTTTCAATGCATATTAATGTAAATTTTGCGTATGGTACTAAATATTTATAAAGAACATGCAGTTTCATGCATAGTTCTACATTAGCATATTTTGAGATTTTGTTGCGAATCGTCCATATTATAAAATAAGAGATAAAGACTGAGTTATTGGTTGTAGTTTAAATTCATTTCAAAGTTTTGCATTGATGTAGGACTAAATTTTCGAATATCATTTTATCTGTAATCACAAATATATTTATATTATTCACATGTATATTTCACGTTACTCGTAACCAGTTGGTATTAAATTTAATATCAAAATCTATTTTTGGTACAAAATTCTGTTTTCATTGTTTTCATTGTTTTCCTTTTTTTTTGTTAAAATTTTTAAATTACTTCTTTTACTTATTTAAAAAAAACTTAAAAAAACGCTTTATCAAGTATAAAAATAGATATATTTGTTATGGTATGAATTAATGCTGTGTGCAATATTTTGTATGATAACTTGTATGACATGACATTAACTTCTAATTGAGCTTTTAAATATTATTACTTCAATCTGTAATATATTAACAATTTACATACATCATTAGATTCTGGTGTGTATGTGTAAATATTAAATATTTCTATTTTATTTGAATTATTTTTCAGTTAAAAAATTTATATATAAACATCTTATATTTTTAATAATTAATTTCTTATTCTTTCTTCATTATCAACTCAATAAATTATATTAGTTTTCCTGTTACTAATGACTATCTGCTATGTATTACAATTACATTATTTTTGATACAAATTTTAAACGACACAATAGAAAGATAACTGATTTTAGTTTTATGTAGTCTCACTCATATGATGATACGTGTACAATACTTTAGTTTCTCTATTCCTAAAGTTTTCCTTTCCTCTTTGTTCTTTCTTTCTCCATGTCCAAAAGACATTCTTACAGGTTGAAAGTACGTTCGTTATAGTTTCTAGTGCAGTACAAAACGGTTTACCGGTATTTCTTAGTTTGTGTTGTGTTCGAGTTGAAAGTTTAAAGTTTAAAACCAAAAAGTTCGGACAAGAAATACTGAAAATTAACAGTATGCATTATAAATGTGAAAAAAGTTCAGTTTATGTATAAAGTACTAAAGTTGTTAGTAAAACAAAGTTATCAACGTGATATAAAAAGTATGTTCGACGCGGTATGGATTGCTCGCATTGTGCCTTCAAGAGCAAATACTGCACAGGCTCTTATTGATACAGGTAAGCCCTGCGATGCTACTGATGCAGATTTTTCAGTGCTACATTTGGTCGGTTCAGCTAAAAAATTCACCTCTCAAGTAAGGGGAATTAACAATTTGTTTAAGCAGTGGTCCCATTTCTCGTCAAATCATTATTATATATGTCATAAAGGAGAATAACTTTTTTACAGGCTAGAATATTTCATCATGTCAGACTCTGGTTCAGAAAGTTCCTCTTCTGACGGTTATGATGGAAGGAGAGATCGTATTGCATCAGCTGACAATGTGGCATCACCAAACTTCTCACATCATTCGTCTATATCTGGACGTAAATCTAGAGCAAGTTCTATTTCTTCAAGAGAAAAGTCACCTGGATCTGTTTTATCAGAAAGGGATTCCAAATCTCCAAGATATACACCAATATCTCCAAAATCTCAAAGATCTGGATTAGCTTCTCCTAGTGAAGTGGGTTCTCCAAGATCAACTCGTAGTTTATCAAAATCACCACCTGCTTCGCCAAAATCATATCATTCAGAAAACAATTCTTTAGATTCACCAAGAACTGATCGGAGTTTATCTCGTTCTCCAATACAAGATGAGAGATCATCCCCATCTACTCCCCAAGATTCTAAATCCATACATTTTGAGGATGCAGAACCTAAACAATTCGAACTGGAAGTAGATGCACAAAGATCTGGAGACAATTCTCTTAAATCATATTCTTATAAAAATAGTGAATCGAGACAGAGTTCACCAAAATCTCCAAGATCTGGACGTAGTTCACCGAAATCATTATTGTCTGCAAGGAGTTCTCCAAAATCTGGTCCAGCATCTCCCATGGATGATCAAGAATCAGAAAAACATTCACCGCCTCATTCCCCACCTATAAAAGCTTCATTCAATGAATTGGATGGAGAACAAATTTCAGATGGAGACATCGAAGATGAACCTGAATCAATAACTAAATCAAAACCTACTCCGATTACACATGGTGAAGATTTATCAGATGTTTCTGATTTAGAAAGTATAGATGGAGTTGATGGCACTACTGAATCTTTACTGAAAGAAAATCAACAAAATGAAGAGAAACGTATGAGTAACGATAAAATAGAAAAAGAAGATAAACATGCACCAGTTGGACTAACAGAAGAAAGTGAACAATTAGATTTCGAAGCTGATGGTCAATGGAAAGATGAACGTGATGAAGGTAAATAATTCATGAATTTTTTCCGATTGAAATAAGTATTACTAAAAATACTGCTTTTAGGTGAAACAGAAGGATCAGTTATCAAAGAAAATAAAGATAAAGATGATAAAGATGGAAAAGACAAAGATAAAGATAAATTGAAAATAAAAGGTGGTGATGCGAATGATAAGGAAGAAGGAGAAGAAGATGGGGAAAAAGTAGAATCTGAATTAGAAGAAGGAGAGCTTAGTGATGGTGATGATGTTCGACCCGAAGAAACAGAACCAAGACCTGTTTGCCGCTTCTATAACCGAGGTCAATGTACATGGGGAGTTAGCTGTAGATTTTTACATCCAGGTGTAACTGACAAAGGAAATTATACTATGTTTGATATGGTAAGACCAATGGCATATCCACCACATACAGCTGCTCCGCACGAATTCAGACCGCACATTGATAGGCCAAATATGGTGCGACCATTGCCTGGATATGGAGCACCATCACATACATCGAAAGTAGAAGATTTACCCACTGAATCTGCGTGGGAACGTGGATTACGACATGCTAAAGAAGTAAGTATTTTCTTATTTTCTCTTTTTGTATGTTCAGTAATTAAGTATATAAGTCTTTTTAATATTTATAAAATATATTTAGTTCTTATTTTACTTTTTTGTTTTTGTTTCTATGACAGAAAAGTTATAAATGTAAGAAAGATGAAAGATGTGAGAAACTAAAATATGTTCTATATGTTATGATATTTCTACAAGAAATAATTTTATGTATCTTCTTTTTCACGCAGATGATGCGTAAAGCAAACAAACGCAAGGAATCAGACATGGATTTCGAAGAAAAGAAGATGAACTTAAGTTTAGGACAAGATGAATTAGATAGGGAGGCAGGATATTATGTAAGAGCAGCTAGTCCAGAACCACCTGTTGAAAGATGGCCACCTAGAGAAGCACCTAGGAGGATACCACCACCAAGACTTACACCAGAAAGATACATCGATGATCCTGATACTTACTATGCACCACCAGCAGCACCACCACCAGAATATTATAGGTAATATTTATAATATTTATTATTAAAATCATAAATCAAATTAAAAGATACTTGTCATTTTTTAAATAAATATTCAAATACATTCTTTTTTTTAAGGAGGGTACATTATAAAGCAGACACTCGAATCACTGCTGAATATAGAGAACGTATCGATTATCACGCAATACCTCGGGGAACACCACATTCTGTTTCTCCACCGCCACATACCAGGGAAAGAGAAAGAGAAAGAGAACGAGAGCGGGAACGCGATAGAGAACGAGAATATTATGAGAAGTATGAGAAGAAACATAAACGTCCGTCAAGGGAAGTTATAGTGGAGCGTATTCCACCGACGAAACCTTGGCGAGAGGAGGAACCACCACCAGAGGAAAGGAGTAGAGGAGATGAATGGGCAGATCCTTGGATGCGCCGGAAATCTCCGAGTACAGTACGTCGAAATGCATCGTCTCGACGATCACGAAGGCAGTCATATTCTTCGGGTTCTTCGTATACATCAACAAGGTAACCACTTTTATTTTAATTATGAAAATAATATAAGAATATAATTTTCTGTATTATTAAATATCGAATTAAAATAATTTTTTTTTTAAATATTTATAAAAAAGAACGTACAAACGTACTGTATGCTGTTTTTAGTTCTAGCCGTAGCTCGAGCCGCTCTAGCTACAGTTCTTACGACTCCCTATCCAGGTCCCGTTCACCATCCCCTCCCTCTAGAACTCGTGGTGCCGGCAAGGGGAAAGTGATGGTGACATCGCCACCTTCTAATCCTCCAACAATTGCAGCTGCTGCACCTCAACGAGGTGCCATGTTAATGAACCCACCTGCTCCTTCTCCTCGTCCACCTAAAGGTTCCATTTCCCCTACAACTGGTACGCTCCATCGACGTGCTGGTCTTAACCCACCTGCACCGAGTCCACTTTCTTCTCATCAGCGTCATCACGAAAAAGCAAGAGACAAAGCAGCGATAGCAGCTGCCGCAGTGGCTAAAGTTATTAAAAGTCGATCGAGATCGAGGTAAAAACAAAAATATATATATATATATATTTACATGTACATAAAGTGTATTTTATTAATTTTAACAAAATTTAACTCTATGTGTTAATAGAAACAATGATACGATGTATGTATCACTAATGTAAGAAAAAAAAATATGTTTCAAGGTCGTCGCACAGTAGTTCTGGTTCTGAAAGCAGCGGTAGCAGTAGTGACTCTAGCGAATCGAGTTATTCCTCTTCTTCCAGTGAAACACGTCGAAGGAAAGGTTCGACCCCGCCAATAACACGAAAAGATTCCAAGGGTATCGATGCTTTAAAACTTAGTGGTACTAAACAACAGATCAAACTTACATTAAAGCCACCAAACAATACTACGGCAGTAAAAAAAGTTGATCGATCTACTTTGATGGCTGGGAAGAAAAGAGGTTTAGAATCACCACCATTGATTGACAGTAAAGCAAGCGTCGCTGCAGCTGCAGCGAAAGCGGCAAAGAAAGCAAGTTCACGACGAGAAGAATTGTTGAAACAACTTAAAGCAGTAGAAGACGCAATTGCACGTAAGAGATCAAAAGTGTAATAATGCAGCATATTTTTGATGTTTTGAAAACATGTATGTACACATATGTAAACACAAATATTTCCTAAGTATATATAATTAGCTACTATAAACATGTGATATGAAAAACAGAGTGGAAAATTCATATCAGAACAAAAAGGCATTTCTAATTTCACAAATTTTTCTAACTATAATGTTGATATTCAACTTCTTGAATAATTGTTTTTCGACAACGTGTAAACCAGCGTATAATGTCAAACAAATATAATACTGTATCACTGTAGTTTCTTTGTTTAAAACTGTGTGCTTTACTACACATGCACAGGGTGAAAAAAAATGTTTGATCTTGTTTATTGTCATAGGTAAATTTTACATCATATATTTGATGAAAAAATATGTAAAGAACCTGCCGCAAAATTATTAGGAAGATTAGACTTGTTCTAAGGAACTATGCGTCGTAATAATTCTTTTCTTGAAAAATGGCAAAAAAGACGAAATCAACGACTGACTCGCAGAATAGAAATATAAACAAAAAAAATTTTGACCGTAAGATTTAAGGTTAATTTTACGGCAAGTTCCGTACATGTTTTTCTATCAATAGACGGTGTAAAATTCACTTATGATAGTCAAGACCAGGGGTCGGCAAACCTACGATCCGCGGGTCAAATCCGGTCCACCGCCTTGTTTTTATCCGGATCGCGGTATAATATTGTTTTTGACATTAAAAAATTAAAAATAAATCAAATTACGTGCTGTAACGCAATAACCGGTTGTCGAGTTAAGAAGTTGTGAATAATGATCGCAGTATACAGACATCGCATTTCCGAAAAAAAAGTTTGCCGACCCTTAGTCAAGACCAAAGATTTATTTCCACGCTATATGCATATACCTGCATGCGAATATATATTTAAAAACTTCGAATGGATATACTTTGTAAGAATTCAATGATCATAATAATTTGTAGATGTAGGGTAAGAATAAACTGCAAAATAACGTCTTAAAACTGCCAAATGCACGTAAATGAAAACAAACGTGTAATTTATTTATATGTGAGTGAAAAATTCTGTTTAAATTACGATATATCCATTATTATAGCAAACCTACTATTTTTAAATAAATGCAAACAAGTTTGGTGATATTAAACGACAATAAAATGTCGCGCCAGTATAAATATTAACTTCTCTTTTTATCTTCTAACAAACTAAGTTGGTTATTGTAACATTATTAACATTATTAGTTCAGTCAAAACTGAATTAATTCAAATAACACTTTTATCTAAGAGAATATATATATTATTAGAAAGTGTGAATATTTTATACAGCTATTTTTACGTTACGTATATACAATTGCAAAAATTATAAAAAAAAAATTTCATTATAAAATGCGAAATAAATATGGTTTTACGTAATTAAAACGTAATTTTTGCTATAAAAAATAACGTAATTAAAATATGATTTTGCTATACATAAGCAAATATACTAGATGAACTTAGGGATGTAAAAGTTTGTTAAAGAGAATGATGTATTCTTTCATACAAGTTCCATACAGTAGGACGATGTAAATTAATTTTCTTCAAAGTAAACAAATAACAATAAAATTTGTGAATTCATAATAAAAAAAAGAAGTACATATGTGATTTTATTACAAACATTTTATTAACAGGACGAACACTTTGTTAACAATAATTTATTAAGTATAAATTACAAAACAAGATCACAAGATCCAGACGTTTATACATATAGTTGTACTCTAGTTGATTTAAGTTGATTTAACAGTCCATGAAGAAGTAGAAAAATTATTTTGTTTTAATATTTTATATACAAATTGGAAAATAAATTGGGATGGATCGCAATACTTACGTAATCGATTTCTACTTTAAAATGAAAATAACAGTTTTCATTCAACAAAACCACATTAGTAACAAATACAATTTATCCAAAATTGAAAATATGTACATTAAAATGCTATATGTACAAGATTCCATAGAATATTTAGTAACGCTTTCTTCTATCAAATAAAATCCAGATTTTATAATTTTTAAACAGCTGTATTTAAGACAGGCGAAAGATTTATATTGTAGGATTGTTTCAAGTAAATATGAGCATCTCGAAGTACTAAATTTTTACATTTAATATATACATGTAAAAAAAAAATCGATGTAAATGTATCGGAAACATATTGATCAATTCCACTGTCAATGATAATTTTATAATCTGGAAGCAGTTATCTCAGAATCTGATTGCCTATTAGCACTGATTGTGTCGACAGTATCCTGATTCGTGCGAATAGGAAGTCCCATAAATCTATTGGTTCCGTTGAGCGTGCTACGTCTCGATCTAATCGAACTATTGTCATGGGTTTTTATCTCATTGTACTTAAAAAGGCCATCACCGGGCGCGGGCAACGAGTTCTTCGGCGACTTAAACCACCATTGATACGTGACGTACCACGTTAAAACGGCGGCTACACCTCCAAGAAATTTCTCTATCATAATATGATAGTAGAGCATCGTGGATATCAACATAGTATCCCATAGTAATTGTTGCATCGTCATTGCGACGAAAAGACCTCTCAGATAAGGCGTGAGCGCTTTATGCGCTTTCTTTAGAAACTCTAGATCGGAGTTGGAGAGATTCCGGAGTGGTCCAGTACTGGGCTCGTTCGGAGTAACACGCGAGTGTTCCTCGCGCATAATCAAGTCCTTTATACCCTCCCAGCCAACTAACGAAGAGCCTTCTTCTGCCAGGATCAAGCTCGAGTATATAAGGATGAATGTGTGCCCAGATATATCAAAACCACTCCAAAATTTGCCGGACTGGAGGCATTTCGCTTTCGTTTGCAGCTGCGTGTCCTTCGTGCTCAGGCAACGGCCGTAATTCGTCTCGATATAGTTGAACAGTTTGGTCCATAGTAACCATGCAACCGTGGCCAAAACCAGTCTGGCAAGATGTTTCAGCAAAATCGACCTACGGCCGCATCCAAGCGTGTGCGCGGTCAACGCGACCCATGGAACGGTTACGGTCAGCAACCATCCCCATCCCCACTTCACGAAATACTGATTAAGCGCGTTATCCGGACGCGAGAAATACGTTCTTGGCATGGTGATAACATCCGCTATCAATGACACCACGAATATCGCGCCGCAATATATAGCAACCTTGAGCCTCGTGTCGAACAGTAGAGACTTTTTACAAACGTGCAAAAACATCGTTACGAGTACGAGACCTATAGAGCTTGGGGCAGCTGTCGGTCGAGTTCCGCCTCTGTCCTCCTGCGTCGAATTCGGGCGAAAATTTAGGCCGCTCGACCTTAAGTTACTTGCCGACGAGCCGAACATCGCGGAGCTACCAGCCGATGTATGCACGCCTCTTCGTTTTCCCGTAGCCATCGTGTACAGCCAGTGTGTGCACGGAGGTTAATCATACGTTATTGAATATACTAAGAATGTACATTACGTCGTCGCATGGTGAATTAATCGGTCTTTCCACACAATCCGAGGTTAGCTTGCGGTTCGTGCAAGTTTCTTTCATATACAGTTAAAAATTCTTAATAAACTTCGTGCCTAACACGATTTAGCTAGTACAGATTATCAATTACGTGTATAAATCATTCGATACTTAAAATAGTACTACCTACACTGTACGTTTCTGACTACGCTGATTTGCTCTGTCATCTAGTAGTCTTCCCCTTCCCCTGCTGTGAAGAATTCGATGCTTGGATAGCTATTTTTCCTTAATTTTAAGTACCCGCGCGTACCAATTGCACGCCGAATGTTGTAACTTCTTCATTATTTTCTTATATTTGTAGTACGAATAAAGTTACTTACTTTATTATATATTTATTTATGAAATTTATTGTGAATTTATTGCAACAATAAATACAATTCAAGTCTTCGAAAAGCCAAAATTTATATAATTTTACAATTACCCAAACTCTACGTCGGTCATCATTTTCGGCACCAGCATTTCAGAATAGTTCGCTTAAAATTGCACTCAACATGTTAAAGGAGGAAAATAAAATCACTATTCGTTCGAAACGAATAATAAAATCATTTTGTCTTATTTATTTCATGATCAAGATCAAATAAAATTTATTCAAAACGTTTTTAACTATATTCTTACATCTTCACATTCTTTTCTTTCTTTTTTGTAGCAAAAATTTACACACGTTGTAAATCTTATTTTACTAAGGAAACTGTATTGTAGAATAAATATTAAATCGACATCATATTAATACTAGATTAGAACATTTTTATAAAGGAAATAAAATATTAAACAAATCAGGAAATATGACGTTGTGTTTTGGAGTGATAAATAAACACCGATAGATAAGTAGAATGAAATTTTTATTTACTATTCGTCATCTGCATTATTACACTAAGCATTTATACCATTTATATGCAATAAGCTTTATTCTTTATAATGAAGAATTCACCCATAATATCGAATAAATTTAGATAAAATACATTGTTATTAAGTGATATTACAAAAGGAATTCTGCTATATCTTTAAAAGTTTTGTTAAACATATGAAACTTTTAATATATTCTCTCTAATAATATGCAATCATCTTTGCAAACTTTTATACATTTGCTTGTGTTTCTGTATATAACTTCTGCAAGGCACCGTTAAATTCTTTCAAAATATATGGACATTAATAGTAATTGTTCATTATGAAAATCATTATTTAAAAATTATTTCATTGTAAATTAGGCGCCTGTAAAAATCGTTGTCACATTATTACCAAGAGTTGACTAGCTCTAATAAATTTATGGCCAGATACCATATATTAATATATTAATTAGTATACTTAAATATATTTAACAACATCTCCGTTTCGTTGTTAAAATGTTTATTAATAATTATATTGCAAAATTGAATAATCAATTTGTCTACAAATTTAGCAATCATCAAATAAACCAAAAGTTAAACACTTGTATGTGGAAGATCCATCACAAGTGAATCTAATTTTACAACCTGTACTTTTGATGTTAGTACCTTTGTTGCTTCTATATCGTACGAAGACCAATAAGTTATTAATTCTGGGAAGCCATCTTTGCTAATATAATCAATTTTAATTGAACTGAACCGAGCACGTAAGCTCAAATTTGGCTGACAATCTGTATTTCGACACAATTGAATGATATCAGTTTGATTTGCGTTCCTAACTTGCACATCTGTATAATTCACAAAAACAATTAATATTCTTTCTATTAGTCTTTTTTCTGTAACAATAGATATTTTTTCTATATGTTCAGATGTTGAGTTAATCCATTGCCAAAATTTAATAGCAAATCCGCAAGTATAAGGTTTTCCAGACATAACCAGAAAAGCTGGTTTTGATACAAAAGAATTAGAATTGACATGATCCCAGATTACTATTGGTTGATTTCCATATTTTTGTAATGTTAGATTTACACTAGCTTTACAAAATTCTCCAGGACATAATCCTTTGTTTTCAATGGATAAGTAGTGATATTGTGTAGGCCTCCAGTTGTTCTTTTCACTATTGAATTTTAAGGTTTTGAACATGCTAAATGCCATTGTTGGTTTTATTACCAATTTTTTATATTCTGATAATTTTATAGCATGTAATAAACCCTGAATAGTCATAGTTTTTATCATACCTATAAAAAAATAATTTTTATCATATATAAAAAAAATAATAAAAATTATATACTATTTTATTTTTCATGTAATATCCATATTAAAATATGTATGTGTAGTATGTATGTGTAAAAGGAAAAATATACTAATATTTATTATTATTGTAGCTAATTTTTCTTTTTAATATGTCTTTATAATTGAATTAAAAATTTTGTGTTTGACTTTGTACTTACTTTTTCTATTATCATTGTAACAAATATAAGATACTGTATTGTTAAGGACATGATTATCTATATCAATAGACGAACAATTTCCAGGTGAGTATCGTCCTAAAAGATGTCCAGTTCCACCAGATAAGAGAACAAGATTAGGCATGCTTTTTGGTGGTACTTCTATACTCAAAAAATCTTCTATTTTGTCTGAATCAATATCTGGTAAAATCAGAGGTAGTTTCTCGTATGTATAAATTTTTGAACTCCAATGTATAGTGCCTGCAATAGGTTCAATACTAGCCAAAAGGCCTTGATCTCCAGCAACTATACAGTCTGGTTTTCCAGACCGATCAGTATCAACTGAAATACAATCAATTTCGGTAGGTGGCCGTTTTAACGAAACCAACCATAATGGTAAACCACTATTTGCTTGCATTGACATAACTCCTCCTCCTTCTGCTGATATTTGACTCTGATCATCATTTGTATCATTTTCTCTAAATCGTTGTCCACGAACAAGAAATATCAATGTCGATGGATTTCCATGAGTAATAGAGATAGGACCATGTAATTCTAAAAATATTTAATTATGACATTAAATCACACAGTATGTATTAATTACACATAACATATATTAACATTCTATAACTTTTTCATAGTTATGATACATAACGTTACTGATACTTACTATCATAATTAATATAAATAGAAGCAAACTATTAAACTTGATAGTATGTGATGGTGAAATAGCGAATGAAATTTTATATATATGTATATAACACATTTATAGATTTAAGTAAACTTACCTATTCCTTGTAAAATTTTATCCCAAGATACAAGTGATTGTGGCTCATTTATTGAAGGACATACCATTGAATTATCACATGGTAGAACATATAGAAATATAACTATTGTTACGATACATAATAATATAGAAGCAACCAAACAAAATCGTCATAAGGGAGACATATCATGTCTTTTCCACAAATCATTCTGATCATTGCCCTCAATTACCATTATAGGTATATCATCCCTATAATATTTAAGCATGTTTTGTCCATTTTTTGCACGAGTGCCTAAGTTCCTTGTTTCATCCAATGGATAATATACTCCATTTTCATGAATAACAGTTGACTGCTAAAATTTTTATATTTGTTACATATCCTTTAGTTTACATTTTGCATTTATATACTCTATGCTAAAATTATATTTTTGTTGTACTTGCTTTTTGTATAAATAAAATTATATAGTTGTTATGCAAATATATTAATAAGGATTTTGAATATATAAATGTTCAAACACAATATATTCTGTAAACTAAACAGATGAAAAGAATTCATATAAAATTGGTTTATTACGAATTTGTAAAAAATAAAAGAATCATTATCCAGCAAGTTTTATAGTTTTTGGTAATATTGATATGTAACTATAATGATAAATTATAATAATTAACAACTAATATTTAAGATAACTATTCATCGTAAACCATGAAATAGAGAATTTACTTAAAAGACAAAGATTGTTTTGTAATAGTGCAATAAATCAATTATATACAAGATATAAGCTCATATAAATAAACTTTCTTCATATATTTGACCTCAAAAATATATTAATCTATTGAGACCTATAAATGCTTGCGCCATTTATTTGTCTTTAATTCAAAATAAATAAAGGGGAGAAAAATAAATAGAGGGGAAAGATCAGTTCGCATGATTTCAACTTACTAGCTGTGTATCATCGGCATGATCTTTAAGAATTTCACTTGTTTGGGCCAGACAATCTTCTTCGTCTTCAGTATCAGTATTGCTTATATTCTGGGGCAAAGGGGTATAACCTTTTCCAGCGTGATGATCAGACATTGTTAAATCTGTGCAGCACACCGTGAATTCAAATTTAATCAAGTACTTGTATATATACGAATAAATATACGTATATTTTACGTATGTTATTTCATCATCGTAACACCATTCAGTATAAAGTATTGATAAAGAACGAACATAGCCAGAATCGATAGCATTAAAGTTACAGGGTACCAATAGTTAAATGTAACGATCCCCGATTCTATTCTCGTACAAGCGTATTAATTACACCGTGTAATGTTTCAGATCAACTTTATACAATTTGTACTGTATTAATTTAAGTTTCAAATAAAATTAATTCCTCAACGATTTCACATGTTTCAAAGGTATAATTTCTTATTGTTACATATGTATATGTATATGGACAAGATATATGTTTGTATTTGAATATATGCGTATATAGGGTGTTTCGAACTTAAACAGCGGACGCTTGATTTACACGTAAAAAGAAGAGAAAATATGTCAGGAAACGTCTCGCTACAGAATTATGAACAAATACTTATTTATAAAATGACGCATTGTATCAGTAGAACACACAAAAGGATTTGTGTTTATTTGATCTGTATAGGTACATTCTCTGATATCCTTAGTTATATTTTAATATTTTTACTGATAATTAGTGCCAACTAATCATCCAAAGTAGCATCTTACATAAAAATTCCAGGAATATTTATTAATAAAGAATCTTATCTTTCATGCATATAATTTGCATATAACTCTGTAACAAGGCATTTCTCAATAAATTTTACATAACATTTTCTAGTTTTTTTTTTATGTGTGGATTAAGCTCTCACAGTTTGGCCGTTGAAGCTCGAAGCACTCTGTATATGTAAATTTTATTATATTTAGTATCCATGAATAATCACAAAAAATAATAAATGTGTAGATGTTAATATGCAATTGTAGTATTATTTTCAAGAATTCGCAGCACAAACATTATATAAAAATAGAAATTTTTCTATAAAAAAATTACAGATATCGAATTTTATCGTACAAACATTTTAGCGAAAATATGTAAATTATGTGTTTATCATGTGTTATTAAATTCCGCAACACTTTATTAAAAATATAATATATATAAAATTTTATAATTTTATATGATTACTTATAATCTGGTCAACTGATTCTCAACTCCGTTTTACATTTTCTAAAAAATACTCTCTTCTGTTCTTCCTTTAATTACGCATCTCTTTCAAGGAAGGAAATGCGTAATTAAAGGAAAAGCAACTCACACAGGGATGAGCGAGTTCTGTTTATCATTATCATATTTAGACTTTACCGGTGAAATTAAGAAATGTTAAGGGTCCGTCGATGTTGTGCCGTATTTGAGAAATGGTAAAATTTACGACAGGATAATCTTATCCTAATAGTATGAGAAATAAGCTGAACTTCGGAAAATAATCACGTACCACCTACATATGACTGATGGACTCTCAAAAATAGCTTTCATAAGTGTCATCTGTCTCTCCGACGACCTGCACAGAATGTTAATTCTGGTTAATCATCTAACAATTATTGAATATAAAATAATCGACAGATTCATACAACTCATGGGTGTCCTGTATAATCATGCAGTTATGTGTATATCAAATTTAAATCAATCAGATATTATGTATCTATCGAATTTAATGTATTTGAAAATTTGAACGATATATTAGCTATGTTACTTCGAGATAATTTATCTGAATAAACTAATGAGATATTTGAACTATTTTATTATTTAACTATTGTATTTAATAATAAATATCATGTTTAATATAAAATATATATAGTTTCTAATTTTTTTATAAATGAAAAGAGACATATGTACAATTTTTGCTCTATCATTATGTTATAATGCTTGTTTGTAAAACTAATAATTCTGACTTGTATTCTTTGGCTTCCTATCAAAGAATGAAGTTTACATTTGTTCTTTTTTAATTTTTGTGGCGTAAATCATGAAAATCATCGTTAATTTCTTTCATAACAGTTTCCAACGTGACGTTAAACACGTAAATAAAAAAAAAGTCACTTACTGAACTAACAAAAAATTTATTATTAACCAAAATAGTTATAAATTTAAAATAGTTTAATAGTTAAATAATATACTATACACATATAATACATATATACTATATATTATATATATATAATACAATAATATTATATATAATAACATAAAATTGTTATGATTTGAAAATTATAAACAGAACAATTGAATATTGTAATTTTGATGTGTTTGTAATATCTATTGAATATTGTATACAATGATGTATCACGGACAAAATGACCTTATATAAAATAATACACGCTAGAGCAGCTGCTATGATTTCGAAATTATAAACAGAACAGCTGACATCGTGCTATCAGGCAATAGAATTTGTAATATTTGTTGAATATTGTTATTAAAAATATAATACAGCTGAAAGCAAACGTCGAAATAAAGTAATAGCCAATAGTTATACACAATAGTTATTTCTTTTTATTCAAGTATTTTATTCAGCGGCTAATTTAAATAAACAACACATTATTCAAATACAATTTTAAACACAAGACAAATTAATAAAGAAAAATTTTAGACGATTCTATGCTATGTTCGTATGACCCATACCAAATGCATACGAAGATTCTGCAACAAACATGGTGTACATTTGCGCAAATGTGGAATTTCATCAAAAACAACGCATATTCTAAGGTTGATCATCTCACAAAAAAGGTTAAATATCTTAAGACGCCAATATTTTCGAAAACACGTAAATTTCCTAATAATTTGTACGTTCATGTAGATAATCAATTAATTAAAACTGCTTTGGATAAAATAGTCTTGAGTCGGACTGAAGATTCGTATATTTCGGCATTTTCGTTATTATCTAGTTACTTTGTGGTAGATTCCTATGATAAAGAAAACATTCTAGTTTACGATCGTGAGAAGTTTGAATCTACTTACAGACTAACTTGGAAGAGATGTTAATTTAATATTATTATTATTTAAAATACATTTATATTAAATAATGTTATATTTATATTGATTTATATTATATTAAATTGTAATGATTAAAATATAAATGATTATAATATAAAAAAATTTAAGAAATAATTTTTGTACTCTTTTATCCCTTCTCTACAGAAAAAAATATGTATTTATTAAAACATTTGTATGTTAAATTTAATTATTGTATTGTAAATCTTTTGGTCAATATAATATTAAAAAAGTAAAAGATTAAAAACACGAGATACAAAATAACATTTCCAAGAAGTTTATTTTTTTTGTACTACTACATAAATATATCATACATTTAAACTTAAGTCACTTTTAGTTAAGATCTATAACACATCTGTCATGTCACAATTTTTTTCATATGTATATATGTATATATATATTTATTTATTTTATTATTCTCTCTATTAAATAAATATACTTGTATTTATTCATTTATCTATTACTGTTTGCTCTTAATTTTTATACACATATAAGTTTTTAACATTCTATTTCCAATATTGAAACAACGTATAAACATCTATTGATAAAGAAAAGTACAAATGTTTAATTAAAGTGTATAATTTGCTAAAAAGTATATATGAACTGTAAAGTATAATGTAAAATATATGTAAACTTTCAATTGGAAATGTAATGTAATTACACAATATTTAGTTGTGCCATATTGATATTTTTCACATATTCACACAAATGATTTATTTATTTTTATAAACTATTGGCACAATTTTAGCTATAATATAAAATAATTTGAAATATAACATTTTGTAATACTCAGTTTTTCATCCAATTAAAATTTGTAATTTTTATAAATTTTATGTTTTTACTTATACATTAACCTTATTAATATAAAATTAATATTTAAAAGATATAGTAAAAAGGTACTAAATTGTGAAGAACATTTACAGTTACATTTCCACTTAATTTCTGTTTATAATAAAATTAAGGATAAGAAATTAACTCTGTTTATCTTTTTTTTTATAAAATTCTACGTATAATTAAAGTAAAATAATATTCAGTGCCATGATATTAAGTAAGTATTGTATACAAAAATAGTTACAACAATTTGATAAGAGAATATGAATAATGTATTCTATTTTATTTAAATTATATTCTTTGAAAATGTTTTGTATTTAATATTAGGTACAAAACATTTTTATCTGAATACTTATATGACACCATGGCACTGATTCTAATAAAAATATGATTTATCATTAAAAGTAGCTAACATTAGTTAACTGCTTTTAATTATAAACAATGAATACATATCATATAACTGGTAACTAATTAATGAAATATTTTATAAGACAATTAATGTTGTCTGCCTAATTAGGATTATTCACGTACTAAATAAAACTTACAAATAATATTTATTATCTTAAAATATATGCATAAAATAAACTTTATGAAAGATACTCATATCTAGTACTACAATTGTTAAATGCACGATAAGGATTTAAAAATATATAAGTATATCGAGATCTGACTGATTTAAGTATGTGTATGTAATCTTGAGTAAATGTTTACATAAAATTTATGTTTATTAATAAATTTATTATTACGATATAATTTATGAAAGAAAAACATTTAAAAAACATTTAATGGTCATTTTAAATATTTATGAGAAAATGGAAGCTTGTTTTTTATACACACAATATTCTTTGGTTTAATTATTATAAAAGAAATAAGTAGTCAAATTTCTATTATCATCACAGTAGAATAAAAACTTTTGGTAGAAAATGGACTATTTAACGCGGAATGCAAAAAAACTACAAATATTGCATGTTTCTTAATTCCTAATTATAAAATAAATTCTTTCAATATACAATTTAATTTAGGATATCTTGTGACTAATATTGTTAATGCTGTTTATATGACATATGCATTATGATTAATATTGTTAATGCCATTTGCATAAACATACATTACACAATAGCCAAATAAATGTTATTTCTAACATTTTTTGCAATTTTAAAATAATTCTGTTGATTATTAATAATTACCATTAATACTAGAACATCAATAGACATTCAATAAACCTCTGTTCTGTAAGGAATCTTTTAAAGTTTGAAACAATTGCAACTGCTGCTCTGGTTTTAAGCTATAAACCTGCACATAAAATAATACAAATGTATAACAAATATTTAGAACAAACTACATGTTATATATATTTAGATCATACTATACATATATATAAATAAACATACATATAAATAAATTAAATTATATTATATTTTTATGTATAAAAGTAATATATATTTGTGTTAATGAAAAATTTTTATTTTGTATATATAATTCTATAATTTAATTTTTAATTACACTTATATTTAATTGAAATATTCAAAAAACAATACGAAATATTAATTAAACTTGTGTAATAATTATATAATTTTCTTAATAATTAGAATCTTATATTCAAAATAACAAAATAATAAAAGTGATCGAAAATTTAATATTTACCTGCTGCAAAAGTTTTTGAGGTGAAGAAGTTTGAATAAATGAAGATATATAAACATTTACAAATGTTGCCATTAAATACTGACAGTCAAATCTATCCATTATTCCTCCATGACCAGGAATAACATCTCCAAAATCCTGTGGTGAACATATGAAATGAAGTTATCATATTTGTTGTTACGAGAAATAAATAAATAAAAGTAACTTACCTTAATTTTGAATGCCCTTTTAAAACCACTAGCAAAGAAACCTCCAAATGGTCCAATTACAGAACTAAATACTGACATTGATAATGAATGAAGTAAAAATGGATAGAGAGTTATGGTGGATTTCCCACTAAACTATAAAAAAAATTATATGATTTATTTCATATACAAAAATTGTTATTTCATTCTATGAATATATTACCATTTTCCATAGAACTTGCAAACTACTAGGTAAAGTATATTCTTGAAGTTGGAACAAAGGAGATGGTTCACAATCCATAGTCATTTGTCCTAAAATTTCACTATATTCTATGGGACAAACAAAGTAACGATACTGACACATGAAGTAAGATATCTGAAATGTATTTTATAAAATTTATGTTTAAGATATTTAATAATATAATATTCAATTTAAAATTTCAAATATAAATTTACCAATAAACTAAGCAAGACTGTCGAAATACCACCACCTATAAAGCCTTCCCAAGTCTTTTTTGGTGATAATTTAATCAAAGGTGTCTTACCAAAGAAGAAACCAAACATGTATGCCATTACATCATTTATTACTATCATACTGACTGGAACAATGAACCTGGAACAATGGACCAATGTTCCAAATTGTTATATATTAATATATATAAAATAATTACTGGACATAAAGAAAATATCTTACGTTGACTTACCATATCAAGCCTTCAAAAATATTTTTAATTATAAGATAACTTTGTGTAACAACAATGAGTAGAGCAACATGAGTCCAAGCGAATAAAGAAAATTGTTTCATATAATACTTTTTTACAAGTGACAATACAAACCATACAAAACCGACGATATATAGGCAAAATGAAATGAAACGATGATACGTAACAAGTACGCGTAAGTATTCCTGTAAATAAGGAAAATATTGTTAATTTTTAATTTAAATATAGATATATTAATTTTAAATTATTACTATTAAATTATTCGTTTATAATGTACATAAAATAACATTAGTATAATATATAATTAATTTAAAATTTAAATTTATATGGGAAACCTTACAAAAGAGAACTGGAAACCATATAAAGTATATAAAGATAATGCTTCAGGAAGCTTTATTTATTGATTTTATGTCAATGCTAGATCTAAATTGAATGAAAATTCTAATTAAATTTAATTATACATTGATAAGAATATGTTATACTTACTGTACGGTTAATTACTACAGCAAAATAGTCCATTAAATTTTCTCCATAAAAGAAATAATTAGAAGTAATTAAGAAATACCACGATAAAGATCTGAACCATGGTAAACCATGAATTCTGTAAACTGCATACCCAATGTTAATAATTTCTTGGAAACATTTTACTTGTACAATTAATGTCTGAAAAAGAATGGAAAAGAGATATCTCATAAAATAAACACAGGAAAATTAGTCTTTAAAAATAAATATATATTCATGAAACAAGTATCTTAAACTTACTGTAGCCATCAATGCTAATGGTCCAATATAAATAATACCACAAAATCCAGCAATCATAAACAAGGTAAAAATACTTCTGATCACCCAATTTTTCCAGCTACAAAAAAACCTCGCTTTTAAAATTCAGATGTTATGTGTTATAATATTGTATATTAATATTTCGAATTTGTATGTTGCTATTTAAGACATGTATTGGATAAATTATTATTCCAAAAAATTTTACCGATCGGATAAGCCGGAAAGTGCTGAATCCAAAATATGAGGAGTATGATCTGTTCCTTGCGGTATAGCTTTAGCCAATTCCTCGACTTCCAATTTTGCATCATCTTCAGATTCCACATCTTCTTTCTGTAAGACACATAATCCAAATCATTCGTTAATAATTATTGAGAAATATAATATTAGTAAACATTGGAAAACATCTACATTATCTATTCCACAATATCATTCTTCATTAAAATTAGGAATGCTATAATTTTAAAATTACTTTCATAACTATATTTAAATCATTCTTAAATAATCAGCCATTCCAAAATAATCTTTAAATTAATAGAAAGCATATTAAAAATTATTTCTCAAAAAGCCATAATTTCTATCATTAGATAATAAAAATAACCATATAAAGAAAGAACATTTAATTTAATAAAATGTGTGTTATGTGATTCATATATATATATATATTCATGTATATATGAAGAATTATGTATTAATCCAATATCACTTATAAAAGCTTAATAATTACACAACAAGAAATTCTATATAAAATGAATGTTCTTACATACTTATGATGTATGGAATTATTTACTATTTCCTGTTTTGCAGATCATAAATTAAAGAAATTAAAATGTCATGATTTATTTTCATTAAATATGAATCTCATGTACATATGTTTCATTTACTTTTTATGTATCTTTTTTTTCATTGGAATGTGCTACCATCATTAGCATAAAAAGAGCTCCTAAATCTTATTTATTAATAGATTAATCTAAACATGATGCAATAAAAAAAGAAAGAAGTTCAACAAATGGTTATATAGGATGCACGCTGAAATGTACTAATACATAGTAGCTGTCACAGTCATCATTCAATTTTGTTTAATCTATATACATTATGAAAGGAAAAGGTCATTCGCTATCAATGAAGTTTAACAATCAACGATATTAATCGATTAAACATTGAAAGAATATTGCTATTAAAATAAAAAACTTTAAATACTAAACTTTAATGTACGTATGTATATTATATGTATATATAATTATACATTGTATGTATATATTTACCTGATCATCGCTAACATCCCGCGTTTCGACCGTATCCCCGATTCTTCTTTTACGAATTTCCGACATCTTTTCTTTTTTCACACTCTTAAGGATTCGTTACTTTCGTGTAGATGCAAAAAAAGTCAAAATAAAACGAAACAGCTGTGTAACCACTGATTCGTGCAATGTAATTGCATATTTACATGTTTAAATATTTAATTGTAGGAACGGATGTGACAAGCAAACGCCTATCACATTTGCGCAAATCAAACTGACAGGTTAGCGCAGGGCACGATCATCGTCAGCGCTCGGCTCTGTCTTCGGCTCTCCCCGGCAAATCAATAATAAAAAAAAGTAAATAAAACCTGACACTTCGCTCGGAATATCCGCTCGGAGAGCTATGTTGAAGCAAGCTACGTCGCGCCAGGGATAAATGCACTATTTCGTAAATGAAAGTTCATCGATTAAAAGTCTAAATTACAAATTAAGCAAATCGTAACGACCAATTGTTAGCCTCAACGATAATTTAGATATCGCTACTGAAAGCAAATGTAGCGCTAATGAAACGCAACAATGTTCAAAACATCTGCCATTGTACGAGCAAGTACTTCGGAATGGTTCAACAACTAAGTACAGAGTGATCACATTCGTTATTCGTGCAATTATAACTTGTATTTTTTGTTAAGAAAAAAATAACTCTAACAATACGTTAAATGGAACCACACTGTTACACGAGATACCAACTTCAAAGCACGAAATGCAGAGCGTGATGTGTTTGCATTTTGTTACAATGTGAAATTTTGTTGTACAAATTTTCGCTGAATCGAGAAATAAAAAAAAATATCGTCAAGAAGGGACATCGTGGTTAGAGTTAATTAAGATATCAGTCAGGACAATTGAGTATTGTCATTGGTGTCATATAATTTAAGTCATAAAGATCATCAACAATGACATTGCCTGGAATTGGAGTGTTCGGTACAGGGAGCATTGTCAGAATAATCATTCCCTTTTTAAGAGAGAAAGGCTTTAGAATTGAAGCTATATGGGGACGCACACTGGCAGAAGTGTCAGAAGTTGCAACTGATCTTGAGATACCATTTCATACCAGTCGAATCGACGACGTACTCCTTAGGAAGGATGTTGACTTGATATTCATCATGTGCTCCCCGAGCTTGCACGCGCAAATTGCAGTGAAAGCATTAGGAATAGGAAAGCACGTTGTGTGCGATAAACCAGCTGGTTTGAGTCAAAGTGAAGCCCTAAAAATGGTACGCGCCTCACAGTATTATCCTTCCTTGATCAGCATTGTTAATCATAGTTTGAGATTTTTGCCAGCATTCGTTCACATGAAGAAAGCCTTGGAGGAAGGGTACTTGAACGGTCCTGTAAATGTAATAGAAGTTAGAGTACATATGGGCAGTTTACTGCACAATGGTTAGAATATTACTCTACATATGAAATTGTCAAGTATAAATTATGAACATTCAATTGTCACGTATAATCTTGTCTTTCGTTGTAGGATACGATTGGTTGTGCGACGACACAATGGGAGGAGGAATTTTAGCTTTAGTTGGAAGTCATGTGATCGATTTGATTTTTCACTTAATTGGTCAACGTGCCTCAAGAGTACATGCCGTGGTGCGTACTTTCATGCAAACTACGAAACATATAAACGGAATTAGGCACGTCACGTCGCCAGATTTTTGTAGTTTTCAAATGGAGTTAAGCGGCGGCACGTTAGTAACAGCAACATTGAGCAACCACTTACAGGGACAACTATCTCAGGAAGTATTGATATGTGGAGGTGGTAATCATCTTCTGGCACGTGGTGGAGATTTACATGGTTGTCGTAATGGGCAAGAAGAGATGTTGTATCACGATACAGACGATTTGCAAGATATATCATTCCCGATCGCTGACTCTATACCAAGACCGTATATTAAAGGATTGAGAAAAATGATCGCTGCACTAAGAGAAGCTTTTCAATCCGTTGAAGATAAGAAAGGTTGGATAAAGGAACCGGTATTCTCTGCATCGTCATTCGAAGATGGTTTATATGTACAAGCAGTTATTGACGCATTACGACAGAGTAACAAACGACGAGAATGGGTAAAAGTTAATATCCTGACAGAAGAACCAGATCCGAATCCTTTGTTAAGCGCAGCTGTCAGAGCTACAGCTATATCGATATAAAAATGGACATCCGAAAATTTCGAAATTAAGTGAAAATTTCGTTATTGCATTGACGAAAAACAGTATAGTAACGAACAAAATCATAAGTTTAATATTTTATAAACGTATAATTATTATTCACAAGCAGCTCTAAAAACAATTTGACACGAATAACTGAACTATGGACTATAGTTGAAAACATTTCGTTTAGTACAAAAACAGTGTAAATATGTTCATGTGTATGTATAGTATATTTTGGAAAACTTGTAATATTATTTATATACTCCTGTAGAAGCGTCTAACTTATGAATAATATTTATCAAGGAGTAGATCGTGATAATATTTATTTATACAGTAATCAAAATATTTATATTTGCCTAATTAAGCAATATAGAGTAATAAATTATATTGTAAATAACAATTTTTTATTTTTAATAATTCATTGTATGTTCTTGTTTATTTTATATTTCACACAATGCGATACGTTGTAAGCGATTGAATTGTGAATGTAATATGCAGTTCGTATAATAATAAAATAACGATTTTTAAAAATTTTAAGCATTAATGTTATTTTTTGATAAATTTAGAAGCAGAATACAAAAGTTTATAAAAGCTGTACATTATATGAAGTATACATTGCAAATGTGCGGGTGCTCATAAGTTCGATTCATATAAAATTGTATATTAACGAACGCAACTTTTAAACAATTGTATGTACGTACAATTTCACATCTATAAAATAGTTATACATATTTATTTTTGAACTTGATAAAAAAAAATTTAAGCTTGTGATCAAACTCAGTTTGTTTTCTTTCATTATTTGCAATTTTATTTTTCATATTACGTAAAATACGAATGTTCTATAAACCGTTTAATGATATGATATAAAATTATGTATGTACTAATTCTAATAATAATAATCTTAAAAGTTTAAATATAAATTTAAGCTTACATAAAATCTTATACAATTTCATAGATTAATTATTTAGTTTTATTTATTATGTAACTTGTTATGTATAAAATTTGTATATTATTTGTATTTGACAAATTGTAATTTGAGAAGATCAGCAATATATGTCAGTTAATAATAAAATATATATAGTGATAATTTAGTAACATTAATATGCATGTATTCACGTAAACTGGACAATTTAAATTAATTTTCCATCGCAAACTTCGTAGAACTATAATTTAATTCTGAAATTGCTAAGAAATATTTTCTATATTGAATTTTCTACGAAATATTTGTAAAATAATCAACTTATATTTTATTTATTCTTTGTTTATTAAATTTGTTACATTTTTGATCGGAATTGAAGTTTATGAATTATCGTAAAATTTATGGATATTCTTTATCTAAATATACATTCTATTTTTGTAAGTCACATGTACATTTTTGCGTGTTACTTGATTCACGTAGTACGTGAATAAAACGTGTAATTGAACCTCGTTTAATGAACGAAATATTTGTTTGTTCGAAGCACAGTAATCCTAGGAAGAAACGCAAAGGTAAATGACAACTTTTTTTTTAAATTACGCAATTAGTATTTATTTGAAGAATAAATTTGTTTTCTTACATTTTTATAGATTGTTATGAAATACGTTTGCTATAGAAACAAAGATAAACGTAACTTAATGATAATAAAAATTTTACAAATTTTATAACAATCTAGTTGAATACTTTTTTCATTCATGTTGTCTTTATGCTCAGTTGCAGTTAACTTTGGTAAATTGAAATAATTTATAATATTTTAGTTTATTGGAATCTTGTGTATTCACACACACACACACACACACACACACACACACACACACACACACACACACACACACACACACACACACACACACACACACACACACACACACACACACACACACACACACACACACACACACACACACACACACACACACACACACACACACACACACACACACACACACACACACACACACACATATGTTATGAGATTTTATAATAAATTATATAAAGTATTATATTGTATTCATGCTTCATTAAAAAAATTTAAGTGTTTATACTTTCATTATGCTACATGTAGTATAAATAATAACAGTCATAAACATATGCTGTTATAAATAATTATAACAATAATTATGTCACAACTATCACACAATATTTATACTTGAATAATTGTCATCAATAACTAGTGTAATATTTAATGTTGATATTTGATGGTATTTACATTATAATTTCAACACTATAATACTTTATATTTCATTCACATTTATTTTAAATATCCATGTTTTCAATAAATCGAATGGATAGAGTAATAAAGTGAACATATGAAATACCCACGAAAAACAATGAATATTGGAATAAACATGGTAATTAGAAATTCTTTATAGGATATCGTATTATCAAATGATTACGCATTGGTATTTGCGTACATTAGTCAAGCAATACATTCAGATTCAATATTGTTTCTATAAAAAAATGACTTCTTTGCTGGTTCCTCCGGAATCAGTACGAGGAATGACATATTTAGATCGTACTGCATTCACAGTTACGGTGGAATTACCATTTTTAAAAATTTGTGGTACAACGCTGTCAAAAACAATACCTGTTCTAAAGAAATATCTTTTTAAGAGGAGAAATTTCAAATCAGTTCAGAGAGAAAATAATGAAACTGTTATATATTTGAATCCAATGTTAATAAAAACATTTGAGGATTTTACAGAAAAAGAGAAGAAACAATTACTGGAAATGTACGAGAATTTTGGAACAGCAAAACTAATTTTGAAATATGATAACTGGGCATCTTACGAGATATTAAGAGCCATTTTACCTAAAGAAATTGATGTTCCAACTTCATACAGCATAATTGGCCATATCCTGCATTTAAATCTGCGTGATATGCACTTACCATATAAAACTATTATTGGCCAAGTTTATCTTGATACAATTCCAAATGTTCGAACAGTTTTGAACAAAATAAATATGATTGATACAACATTTAGAAACTTTACTATGGAAATCCTTGCAGGTGATGAAAATACTATCACTACTGTAAAGGAGAATGGTTATATATATGAGTTGGATTTCTCTAAAGTTTATTGGAACCCCAGATTAAGTACAGAGCATGAAACTGTAGTAATGTATATGAAACCTAATGATGTTTTATATGATGTATTTGCTGGAATTGGACCATTTGCCATTCCTGCTGCTCGCAAAGGAATTAAAGTATTTGCAAATGACCTAAATCCAGAGTCTTATAAATGGCTACAAAAAAATGTCATCATTAATAAAGTTCAAAAGAATATTCAATGTTTTAATATGGATGGCAGAAACTTTTTAAAAGTCATTTTCAAAGCTGATGTTTTAAATAGGCGAGCTGCTAAAAAAACTGGCATGGAACATATAGTAATGAATTTACCAGCACTTGCTGTTGAATTCCTGGATGTATTTTTTGATTCTTTTGATGAAAATGAGATCAAACAAATGTGTTGTCAACCGCCAACTATTCACTTATATTGTTTTGTAAAAACAAATAAAGGAGAAGATGCTTGCAAGTTGGGACAATTACTGATAGAACAGAAACTAGGTTGCAAATTGAGTTCTGATTCTTTAATTGAATTACATTTTGTCAGAAATGTTTCTTTGAACAAAGATATGATACGTGTATCATTTTTACTAACTGAAAATGTATTAAAGGGCGAGGAGCCAGCAATGAAGAGATTAAAAACGGAAAATACTGTTGATGTACTTGTAAGTGATAATATTACAGAGAATAATGGGGAAGAACAAAGGACTCCAAAAGAAACAAACGAGCAAAAATGTGTTTAAAGTAGCAACAGTTCGTAGTGTTAAGCTGAAAGCAAAAGCACAAAAAGTGTTAACCAATTTAAAAAAAGTAAGTGAATTCTTAAACTATATTTAAACATCAATAATGAATGCAGATATATATATGTATATGTATTTGCATCATAGACAAATATATTTTAATATTTAGATTTCCGTGATCTATATATATGTATATGTATATGATACAAATATAAAAATATGCAATTTCTTATATAAGTTTTCTTTATTTTAATAGCTGCATTTGAAAGAAAATAAAACAGCTAAAGGAAATAAGGATAAAACATTGCAAATTGATCAACAACTTCAAGAATTGCAAAAGGAGGTACATCAGTCCAAACCAAAAATGAAAGTAGTCAATACAAAACAAGAAAAGAAGAAGAAAGCGCAGACTGCAACACCAGTACAAACTGATGCAACAACTTCTTTAGTAGAGAAAATGCAAATTTGATGAATGTACTTAATTTAGTATTCAAAATGTACATAATATTGTATTTTGTTAATCAAAATCTTCAATAATATTCAATCATTTTGTACATTGTGATTGAAAATACATTATGTAAGCTTCCATTAAGTAATTTTATATTAAATAAAGATATTTAAAAATACAAATCTAATGGGCTAATAACTTATTTCTTATCACCTAATTTTTATCTTACTTATCTAAGTATAAATATGTATAGAAGTATATACTAAAATTTTATTTGTTTAATGATAATTCAGCCTATTATAGCACTATATTAAATAAAGAATTTTTGAAATTTAACAGATACTCTTGACAGTTACTTATATGAATCTATTTTGGTGTGCACAGGAAACTATTCATGATGGAGACTGTCTGTACTGCTGGTTTGATTATAATAGGAGATGAAATTTTACGTGGCCAAGTTATAGATACAAATACATCATATCTGGCAAAGAGATTGCGAGCTTCTGGCATTAAACTTCGAAAAATAACAGTGATTCCTGATATTGTGTGTATTATTTTAATAGCATTTTAGTTATAGTTTAGTTATAGTATAGTTAGTTATTCATTATATCTAATCATTGCTTTAAAAATGTCAAGAAATTATATATATTAATCAATATATTTCGTTTACTTTGTTTCTAATCGTAATAAAATATTAGATAACATACGTGTTTACATTCTTATTGAAATCTAAATTCATCTCACTACATGTAATGTAGCCTTTTGTGTTAGGTAGATGAAATCGCAAAGACCGTACTTGAGGCCTCTAAAGAATATTCTGTTGTATTTACATCTGGTGGTGTTGGGCCTACACACGACGATGTAACATACGAAGCTGTTGCCAAAGGTCTAGGTTTAAAGCTTGAACAACACAAAGAATTAGTTGATATTTGTGTAAATCTTTTTCCCAACAATAAAGAAGCTTTACGTCTTAGTATTGTACCAAAACCCTGCGAGCTTATTCCTGTTTATTCACCAAGTAAGTAAATCTTGCTTAATACAGAAAAACTCCTATACTACCATAATCAGGAGGACTAATGAATGGAAAATTAACGGAAAACAAGCTTTCGAAATTACTGCAAATATCAAAAAATTATATTAGTCATGTATTAATAATTAATTTATTTATGGACGAAGTTTGATCAATTAACTACGTGAAATAATTTCTAGAAAAATTTGCTGTCGTAAAAGCAAAGAACGTGTATATATTGCCAGGCTCTCCAAAATATTTTGAACTTGCTGTTGACATGATCATACCTCAATTAAAAGGAAATACACCTTTGCATTTCGAAGAAATAGATATTAATTTAAATGAATTATCATTAGTTAGAATTTTGAATGAACATGCAGAATATTGGAAAGACAGAGTTAATATTGGTAGTTATCCACAAATAACATCTGAATGCTTTACGAAAGTTACGTTGGAAGGGAAGAAAGAAGATGTTCTGGAAGCAAAAGGCAAACTTCTGTATTCATTGCCAATTCAAAAAATTCGAAATCTAAAAAATGCATTTAGCCATTATCACGTGAAAACTGTTCTTGAAGATACTGAAAATGAAATGCATATAAAATATGCCATGGATGTTTTGCAACGATGTTATAAAACGTAAGTATACTGAACTAAAATTGTGATACATGTCGATGAAAAAAAAGTAACTATATGTAAAGATAAACCTAATACATTTTTATCTCGTAAATGTGTATCTCAAAGATATAAACCAGAAGAGGTTTTTGTAAGTTTTAATGGAGGAAAGGATTGCACAGTGGTTTTACATCTAACTGCCTGCATCGCGAAGTTACAAAATATTTCCTCATTATTATGTTTATATGTGACGGCGGAACCATTTCCAGAAGTAAGTTTAAATTAAAATATTCTTGACTCTTATATGTATTTAAGTGTAAGGTCATATTATCCTACAACACATGAGATTCAAATTTAAATTCTATAAGTAGAAGCTAAATTTTTAAATTTATTTTCTTTTTCTTCAATTATTTAATGTAGCATCAACGGTGGATTTATGTAACAAATCATTCTTTATTTTGAATATATTACAAGATTTGCTCTTTTTATATATTTTATTAAATTATACATCTGAAGCAAATTTTTTATTGTTTTTAAAAATGTTTTATTTTGCAGTATCATAAATTTATAAAAAATATTTTAATTGATAATAATTTGAAACGTGTTTTAAATATTTCAAGGTGGATTCGTTTGTAGAAAGGGCGGCTCAGTACTATGGTTTAGAGCTAATAAAAAAGGAATGTCCTATGCGGCAGGCTTTATGTTCATTATTGAATGAGAAAGCGAATTTAAAAGCAAGTCTCATGGGAATGAGAAAAGGTGATCCTGGTACGGAATATCTAGAGGCTTTCACAAAAACTGATCCAAGCTGGCCGAATTTAATTCGTGTAAATCCTATCTTAAACTGGTCGTACGACCAAGTATGGAAATTTTTGTTAAAACATAATGTACCGTATTGTCCGTTATATGATGAAGGATATACGAGTTTAGGGACGAAGTCAACAACAGTACCAAATCCACGATTGAAAGATCCTAATAATTCATCATATCGCCCAGCATATACTTTAACTGACGAGTCTGCAGAAAGACAAGGCAGAGTATAATTATAATTATTATTAAAAAAAAAAAGAGAAACATAGCACAAAATCTTACAATATTTTTGCATACTTTATGCAAAAGCTTGAAAATTTTATTGCAACTTACTGTAAAAAGACAAAAGATATTTTGCATCTCTCGTCCAATATGAGATATTTTAATCTACTAGAATCTTTTTATCATATATTTTTAAAAACATACAATTTCTAAATTGAGTATTTCTAATTGTAATCTTTTAATTGTAATATAGCAAATGTTCTTACAAAAGTATTAGAATCTAATTAAATTAATCATTTAATTACGATCATGATGTGCATTTATTGTGTATTATCGGTGAAAATGTATTAGTACGTAAGTAAGTAAACAATAAAGCGAAAGCTTGATTTTAAATTACAAGAGAACTGATCTTATTATTTCTGAACGAAATTTTTATCCAGAGTCAGATAGAAGAAGTGTTTCGTCCGAGTTTTGTTGAAATCTGTTTACGTTGAAGTAAACAGTGGAGATCGACGAAGAAGGAACTGACATAACGTGTCAAGTTCAGAGGAGCATCCACCCTTGATAAAATCGAAATCTCGATTGACGATTAACGTGACTAGCTTCTATGACGTCGACACACGTTCCTGCTGACCCAGAGCAACTAGGGGATGATCCCTGGCTGATCCTCGTACGAAGCCAGCAAAGCTAACAGATTAGGGTTTCGTTGATCTAAGAGGGTAGAAGGAATGGTATAAAACTGCTGCTTGATCAGCCGTATCAAGGAGAGGGGCTGGCAGACGGTGTGACCGACATGTCCAACGACACTATTCATTGGGAGGCAAGATACCTACCAGCAGGGCCACCACGTTTGCTGGGATGGAATGTTCCTGCCGAAGAATTAGTCCATATACCGGAACATTGGCTGGTCTATCCCGAGCCGAACCCCTCCCTTCATTATTTATTAGCCCTGTTATACATTCTTTTTACTTTCCTTGCTTTACTCGGGAATGGTTTGGTGATATGGATCTTTTGCGCGTAAGTTATTTCTTTTCTTTCTTTCAAACTTTTACTTTCTTTACAGTGTTTCATGATTCACTGTATGTAGTCTTATGTTTCTCTTGTTTTAGGAGAAAATTACGAAGAATGCTATTTTTAATATTTTTTTTCTTTTTTAAGTGTTATTCAAGCCTTTTTTAAAAATCTAATATCTTTTCCTCATTTTTTCCATTCAAGTGCCAAATCACTGAGGACCCCCTCGAACATGTTCGTTGTGAATCTGGCGATCTGTGACTTCTTCATGATGATCAAGACACCTATTTTCATATATAATTCCTTCAACACTGGTTTTGCACTGGGGAATTTAGGATGTCAAATATTCGCGGTCATCGGTTCCCTAACTGGAATTGCGGCCGGGATGACGAATGCAGCTATAGCATACGACAGATATAGGTATATAATTTATTTTTTACTTATTTACTTTTTAAAGAACTAAAATTTAACTAGTAAACTTGTCGATGTAAACTAGTTTGATATTATACATTAAACTGATGCAAGAAGAAAAGTTATTTAATTAGAAATTTATAGTGTTTACACATAGGTAAAAAATGAAACCCAAGTGGTTTTAAATTGTTTTACCTACTAAATTGTCAAATAGATAATTAATTAATTATAATTGTATATTTACTTGATTTCTTATTTATTGAAAAATAAATGTTACACCACATATTATACTTTAGAAGTCTTTTGTACTTTCGTATATTATGTGCATTCTATGAATTTTTGTACTGTCAAATTTCTCATAAATATGCAAAAATCCACAGTCTAATTACTTAATGGTATTTTCACAAAAATCTTATTTCTCCATGATTGCCGTCAAATATTAAAATTATAAAATAAATGTATATATGTGGCATAATTTGAAAAAGACAATCTAGATTCTATGAACTACTGTGCCTAGTTTCTGTTTATCAAACGAGTTTCCACGTTTCATTCTAGTACAATTGCAAGGCCTCTGGATGGCAAATTATCGCGCGGACAAGTTATCCTGTTCATCGTTTTAATCTGGACGTACACCATACCATGGGCGTTGATGCCTGTGATGGGAGTATGGGGACGTTTTGTACCGGAAGGTTTCCTAACCAGCTGCAGCTTTGATTATTTGACTGACTCGAACGAAATACGAATTTTCGTTGCCACCATCTTCACCTTCTCCTATTGCATCCCAATGACATTTATAATCTATTACTACAGCCAGATTGTTAGCCACGTCGTGAATCATGAGAAGGCGCTCCGGGAACAGGCGAAAAAGATGAACGTTGACAGTTTACGGAGTAACGCGAACACAAATGCTCAAAGCGCTGAGATTCGTATAGCGAAGGTATTTAAAACAGCATCATCATAACATTATTTCTATTAAATACATTATAATTGTACATTCCTTTTTTATCTAAATATTAACATTTTTGAACAATTTTTTTTTTCTCTTTCAAAATATGTTACCTTGATTCTTTCAACAATTTTGTTACGACTGGATCAATTAAATATGATCGCTGTAACATACTCTATCAAAATAATGTTTCCATGTTTCTGTAACGAAAGGTGAGAGCGATAAAGTTCGAATGTTATGTGATTACGTTGCGTAATTGGTTTATCATATAATCAATATTATTGACGCGTAAACTTCACAGAAATAAAATAATGCTCACCTTTTGTTGCCTCTTGACCTAGATATCGAGTATGACGTTTGTATGTATTATACAAATATAAGAAATACGGTTAATAATATAAAATGTAAAATAATAATATTTGAAAAACAGTAGTCAAGAAAGAATAGACACTGTTTTATTTCGCGAATTAATATACAATTATCACGCGTCGTTAATTTATGAAAGAATTCTTATGGGAAAATCTGTATGTTTGAATGGAAATAGCGATGCAATCGCTTTGACACGATGTAACAGTTGTTTGATAACACGTTTGTTTTGTAATTAATTTATACCAGAATTACATTTAATTTACACTTGCCTGACATTTATCATCATTGACTAATAATTTGTGCGTTTGTCGAAGGCTGCCATTACGATTTGTTTCCTATACATCTTCTCGTGGACTCCGTATGGTGTGATGGCAATGATCGGCGCGTTTGGCAATAGAGGGCTTCTGACACCTGGTGTTACGATGATACCTGCATGTACGTGTAAAGCTGTTGCTTGCTTGGACCCCTATGTATATGCTATAAGTCATCCAAAATACAGGTAAGTTCGTTTAACAAATTTGGGAAAAGGCTGTGCAGCTACTAAATATTTCAAACATATTAATTAATTGTAATTCTCTTAAAATGAAACATGATACAACAGATAAAATAATATAATAAATTACCTAATAAAGGAAACCCCTAAATGTTTTAAGCATATTAGTTAACCATAACTCTTTACAATTTACTTTTGTGTTGTAACTTTATAAACTTAAATTTTGTAATAATAAAACATTTTAGCGAATTCTATTTACAACATTTTTATATTTTTACATTTTTAAATATTTTACATTGAACATAGATGTTATGTTATATATTTGTATTATATTTAGATTGGAACTGCAGAAACGACTACCGTGGTTGGAATTACAAGAAAAGCCGATATCCGATTCGCAAAGCACTACAACTGAAACAGTAAATGCACCACCGGCCTCGAGCTAAATTTTCATCGGAAATGTTACTCTTTGGCAACAAAAGATAGCAATACACACATATTTGGCTCTCGTTCGATACTGTTTGTTAAAGACTCGCGGACCTTGTATAGCGAAAGTAATAAAGCAATTTCCTGGCAAACGTACTTCCATACTTTTCCTCGATGTAATTTGCATATGCGATACATACGTATTATATACGATATTATATACGATACGTATTATATGATATATATATATATATATATATATATATATATATATGTGTGTGCATATACACATATATTTTCGCAAAAAAAAATAAAGAAAATAAGCCGATAATTTAAGTCAATATATGTATGTATGTGTATATATATGTGTACACACACACACACATATAAAAGGAGAGGAATGTTTCCTGTTACGATGAGAATTGGGTACATGATTAATAATAAAAAAAATATTCCTTTAAGGAACAAAAACTGGTAAATTACAACTTTATTCACTTTGTTACATACTACTCGCCTTACGGTTACGACGCTAGGCCATAGAAATTCGAAAATAAAATATACACAACTGCTCGACTGATTCTGGTTAACTCACAGCTCAATATTATAATGACAAAGAATCTTTTATATAACTGCGTAATTGCGAAATTGAGAATTGACTGTGTGTATGTATGTGTGTGTTGTACATCAGTGTTCTTAGTTGTTTCATTGATCGATTTATCTTGAGGCGTAGACGAGATACTGTTGTCGATTCAAGAAATTGGTTTCAAATTTCTGTATTATACCCTCGTAAAATGTATATTAGTCGAATTTACAATTTGTCGATTATTCGATAAAAAAGTGGATAAAAAGTTATTTTGCATTGTCGTACAACGTTCTTGTATCAGTTGCGAGAGGGTTTACGCCTCGGACGTCAGACTTGTTCCATTTAAATTAAGCTCAATGTGAAGTAGCAAGAGTCCCGAAAAACTGTGAAAAGAAAATTTAAAAAGAGAAACAAAAAAAAAGTGTTTGTCTTTTCCCGCTTCTGTGCGCAGCTACTATTCGAGGCCTCTTTAACACTACTTTCTTGCATTCTTTTCTGGTCAACTCGTTTCGATCCCCGCGTTACATGTACGGTGTGGTGGCCTTCTTTCTTTCTTTGTACTATGTCGATGCTAATTCCTCTAAGATACAATTACAACAATAAATGATAAATCACTGTTCTGTACAACTCTTTCGCTAGGAACTTTCTACTCTCGACTATGTTAATTCACAGAAGACATCGATTTACTTCAGAAACTCCAAGCAATTACAAGGTATCGAGATCCAACTTTGAGTAACAGGTGAACTGGGGGAAACAAATCTGCTAACTTTCACAGAGAAAAACGAGAAATTCCCTAATATGTCGAATATATGATGACCAATCCCGTAAATGACAATGTTACATCAGCGGCAACAACAGACCGGTTGAGTACGTATTATCGTGTGATAAAAGTTATACATCAGATAAAAATCACAATCGAAGCAGTTTAAACCTATCTGTCAACGAAGACGAGAATTTCGTGTTAAAAAGTGTGTAAAACACTGGATTAGCATTCGGTTTTCAAACGGTTGTCCCAAGCACGTTCAATTTGTCACACATATTTGAAAACAATTACAAATAGATCGTATTAAAAAAATAGTTGAGGCGTGAACTCCGCACCATTAAGCATAACAAAGATCTCTCCCCTAGCAGACGTGTTTGTACGGGGAGTGTTAACCATCTTATTAAACCGCAACTGTACAATTATTTTCTTTCCCTACGATCTACGATAATAATGAAATAGAAATGCCATTATAGAGATATGTATTTTCACTGACGGTTTGTCTAAAAACGTCAGAGAGAACGTTCGAGATTGCTCGATTGTAACGGGAGGAGATTTCTCGCTTGTTTCGTTTTTTTCGATTTAAAACGAAACGGAAAACGATCGAAAAAAGAAAAAAAAAGAAACGATCACCATTTCAGAACGAAAAAGGCGATCAAATTTTTTTTTTTTTGAGCATGTACCCTAGTTACATTCGAAAAATACGCGCGTTATACGATGTTACGTCTTTGTTCTCAATATTTTTTTTTTAGGCGAGGACAATCGATCGAATACGATTCTGCGCTTGATAATGACGGTGTAAGTTTCTCGGGGCGGGGACCGTGATCGTTACCGCGGCTAGATATCGGTACCTGGATATAATACAGACGATACTTGCGCTCTGGCTATTCTCTACATGAGCATGTTAACACGTTTCGTTATTTTTTTTCTTCTTTTTTTTTCTCATTTTATTTAACATATATAATATACGCGAAGTACACTTTTTTTTTCTCTCTTGAAAACGACCGAACTTGAACTTATGGTCGTGCACGTAAGCACTTCTGTTTCCACTGCGATAATTGCGTTATATAAAGTACATATGTTTTACATGGAAAACGTGGTCAGATAGACAAAACTCTTCGGAAGTGAAGTTCCGTATTGTTTAAGCGAAAAGATAAATCGAGAAGTTTAACGTATCCGCAGGACATTCTAGTAACTTTGTATTACATATGGTTCTTCAATTATATTATTATTATAATTAATTGTTATTGAAACTAACATTGAATAAAGAAAAGATCTTGCTACACTATCCAATAGAAATGAAAATTAAATTTTGTCAGCTTAATTTCATTTAGCTAAGTGAAATTTATTTTAAAATGTACAATTAATTAATATTAATAAGACTCTGATTACACTTATTGAAGAACGAGGTTCCTTTTATTTTATTGTATCAATAAATAATTTAGTTCAGTTTGAATAGGGCTGCTGAGTAATATTATTTATGATACAACAAGTTTCTTTATTTAAAATAGCATTACTGTTTGTAATTTTGGATTACACGTTACTATTAGAAGTTAAGACATTCAAAGAAGGAAAATTTGACATCTTCTACCAATAATTAATGACAATTAACTAACATGAAACAAAAATTTTATATATTACACTATAAATAAAATTTAAGAACAATATTACGTGCTTTATCATGAAATTTAAAAACAAATTCATATTTATGTCCAGAATAATTGTTTGGAAGATATCACGCAACAAAATTAAACAAAATTAATAGAATTTCCTGCAGGTAATCTTAACTAATATATACATATATATATGTATATATAAATATAATATGCCAGACATATTATACTATCACGAAGTAGTTATAAAGTAGTTAGAATATAAACAAGAACAGACTTACGTGGAAAAGAAAATCGGAACTTTAAAATGGGCAGTTATCATCGAGTTTTTTTTGACGATCTACGTTTCCACGCTTTTCCAAGTGCAGCGTGTTTTGATTTCGAACGAGAGGCATCTATCATTTTTGTGCCCCCTATTATGATATACGTATTATTATCTAATTGTACGTAAGACACTCAGCAGACGAACGAACACCCGTGTCATTTCGAGCAACACTGAGAGACTTTTAGCGGAGCTTTAATCGGGGAACGACGAATCACTCGATTATGATTATTTGCAGATCGGTTGCGTGTTTCTTATTGCTACGCCATATGAATGCATATTACTGTTCGCAGCGACACGCAAAGCTGCCCTAATTATTAGGCGAAGGAAGGAAATAACTGGATCGTGTAACTCTATTTAGATTTACGATATATCTTATTAAATTCTCGTTTTCTGTTTCTTTCTTTTTCTTCTTTTTTTTCTCAGCGAACAAGGAAAAGCATATTGCCTAATGATCTGTTTATTTGCTATCGTTATTACTATTAACGTTATTATTACTATTATCATTAGAATTTATCATCATTGTTCATGTACCTCTCATTCTCATCCGTTCCCCTCCCAATTTTTGATTATCATCCTTTTTGTTGCTTTTCTTTCACTTCTTGTGTAATATAAATTGAGATTTTTTTTTCGTCTTTGATATTTTATTTTATTCGTTTTCTCGTTATTCTTTGCAATTCTGAATTTTTTTTTCTCTTTTTCCTTTTTCTCGAAAATATGTACTATTTTTCCCTTATTTGTTGGTCTCTAAAATTTTAATATTATCGAACGTGTATCACTCTCTTTTAGAAATTATCACGCGTTTCTCGGAACTTATTTATACGACAGGCCGGGTCGAAACATCGTCGTCGAAATGTGGACACACGGCCCTGCGAACATTGTTGCGTACAGCATGGTTGATGGCGTTGACATTGCTACTAGCGAGACATTGACAATGCGATCGCCGAGTGATTCGATCTCGGTGTATATCTAACTTAGTCTACGTATATGCGACACAAATGGAGGATGCTACACGAAGGGGAACTACGCTACGACGAAAAACGATACTCTTGAGGAAGACAATTCGTGTCGGTGCCCCCTTTGCAACTGTGGCCGCCCGTCTTGGCCTTTCGTTTTTCCTCCATGCTCAATTTCTTCGGTTTGTGCCCACGTAACGAACATATCAACATCCCCTGGCTGTCTTTCGGCGTTTCCTCCGTCTTTGTCCTCGATCTCTTTCGCTCCTCCTTGTTCTTGTTCTCTGTCATTGCCTCATCTTGCGCGTGTTTCTCCTCTGGAAATTTAGTTTCGGGTTTATATTAAAAAGATTCTGGAAAAATGAAATTAAATGAAATTAGGTGTTAATATTTTACATTTTAGAAATGGCGTGATTTAAACAGATTAATTCAAATCCATAAGTTTCCAAACCAAATTTCTCTCTCTGTTTCAAATGTTTGAAATTTTACAGATGTGCTTAGATTCACATATTCATATTTAGACAAACATATAACATATGTAAATGATATTAAATATTAAAAATAAAACGTGTCCTAAATGTTTTGATTATTTGGTTATTAAATAAAATAATGTTTTATTTTATTTTGCACTTTATATTTGTTTCAAGAAGTATCTTAAGTAATTTTTGATTATACTGTGAGAAACTTCTGTTGGAATTATTTGTCATTTCATTTCGATCAAATTTTTTCCACATAAAATGTGTCCAAGCTTAATAATATTACTTTGAATATTTGATAATCATTATGAATATTTGACTAAGCTAGCTTTAAGAGGTACAGAATATTCGGGTTATTGATTAAATAGAAAAGATAGTCATTTGTTTTTGAAACTTCCTAAGGAGTGCATATATGTTGAAATCATTATTTTAATAATAATCCATATTACATGGAATTACAATAATATATTCAAATCAGAAATACGAATGAATTCATAATTATTTTATATTATTATATATGTAAGTTTTATTAAATACTCTTTTTATTTTGTGTAATTTGAATAGTTACAAATTTAGTTTTGGAATATTGTACATTGATAAAGATGTACAATGTTTCATAACACTAAGGAAAATACCATATTCTATTACAGGTCTAAAGAAAAGTTGATACTAAAATTTAGAAGCCTAGAGGGTCTAAAAAATTAGTTTCACGAATTCAATATATCCTTTTGTAAATAAAATATATTTTCCTCAAGACATTCTACTATTAGAATTTTGAAACTTTTTTTTTTACCGTAAGCTATAATGACTCCGTTTATAAAAGTTTCTGTGTGAGTAGAACAAATATTTTTCTTTTCAATTTTTAGATATCACTGTTTGAATTTTAACCAACATATTGTTATTGGCTTAGAGCAATATTTTTATATTAAAATATAACAATTGGAGCAATTATTTTTGGATTAAAAATATAACAAT
Organism: Melipona beecheii; assembly: GCA_032399605.1. Taxonomy (NCBI): domain Eukaryota; kingdom Metazoa; phylum Arthropoda; class Insecta; order Hymenoptera; family Apidae; genus Melipona; species Melipona beecheii. Next base: position 2,984,510 of record JAUCMO010000504.1, on the reverse strand, counting down.
TAGAAAAGAATGTTATAATTGGAAAATTTTATATTATAATTTTATATTACAATATTACAATTTCAGAAATTCTTTTAGATACTAAATGAACTTGACAAGATTAATACAAGCATTTGAACATTGCTGTGTACATTTCTTTATCATCCATAGGCCAAATGATATTATATGTCACATAAAACTATTATTATAGATACCTCTCTCCTCTAAATTAATAATTTTTCAACGAAAAAAGGTTAGCTTAAGACTTTAAAGAACTTTTAAAGATTAAAGATTTCTTCTTAAAGAATTTTTTTAGCTGCATTAAAAACATGATTCCATTTAAAAAAATCAAACTTCATCTTTGATGTTCTTTATGCATCCGTTCGTATATAAAGACTCAATAATGTTAGAACATCTTTAAATTATTCATCTTTCATTACAACAGTTCTCGCCGCATCAACATCAGATGAGATGGCACACGAAAGCAAGTGCCCGGTTTTACACTGTTCCTTTGAGGGCTAGTGTGACACTCGCAATAGACAGTCTCTTTCCTTTAATTGATCAGTTATTAGCTGTTTGAACAGCGTGTCAGCGGGCTACATAAAAAACTTCAACAAGTACCTTCGAGGACCTCGCCGAATATCGATTTGCTCTTTGGAGCACAGTTCTTTTCCTCGCTTTGATCCGCCTCGTTCTCCCTCTCGATGTTGTTGTTCGTGCGGAAGATCGACTCGAGAACCTGTCTGGAGAGCAACGGCGAGACAGGCCGCTTCAACCTCGTCCCGTTCACGTTGGAAAAAACGTCGCACGTGTTAGTTTCGTTGTCACACATGCTTACAGTGGACGCGTTGTCGGTGATGAGCTTTTCAGTATCCGAATCACCGACATTGCTGTAGTAATTGTTACTGCTCTCGGACTTTTTCAGTATCGACTTGGAGACCCGGTGCCTATCTATGAACGGCACGCCCTCGCTGTCTATCGAGTCGGCGGACAGGGAGAGCTTACTCTCGGCGTTCGTTCCTGAAATTTGCCTTCGATGACCTGCATATACATATAGTTAGTATTGCGCTGACCTGGAATATAATAGAGATCGATGGAGAAGGATGAAACGAACAATCTTTGAATCCATAAAGTGAACATGGTACGGGCATAATACTATGTACGATGAATCACTCAATCGAACACTTGCAATTGAGTTTTCATTAACACTGACAATAAGAAAAGATGATTATATTGGTATCAATCTAAAATTGTATACAGAAGTTACAACATATTTATTACAAATATACATTTAATAAACAATTAATAGACGGTATGAATGATCATCTGAAGTATATAATATTAATTATATATTCTACTCTTTACATATAATATTAATATATATAATGGATTAAATACTTTTGTGATCTTTATGAAATATACGCTTGCGTTAAATATTTCGTAATTTTTATAGACATTTTCAGATTTTCTTGAGACTTGATAATCATGATAGTCGGTTATCATAACAGTGTTAATGAAATTTTATGCAACACATATAATGTATAACACACATAATATTATGTTAACGTGCAAAATTCATAAAATGTTCCTATAAGTATTCGTATATTTTCATGAGCAACTGTATATATGTATGTATATCATCACAGTTCACAGTGTTCATAAAAATTGTGAATAAAAAACTGTAAATAAACTGTATTGTATATTAAAAAACTGTATATATGTATATATGTATGTGTACCATTACAGTTCACACTATTTATAAAAATTGTGAATAAAAGTAACACAATGTTTATAAAAATTGAAGGAAATTTGAATTAAAATCTGAAAGTATTTGAGAATTATTATTTCGTTCAATTATAAAGGACACATATAGTGAAGAGCATAACTAAATCAATAATTACAGGCTTTGTACAAATTTTTTGCTTACTATCCTGAAATAATAGAAACACTTTGTGACATAATTAAAGCTAATACAAATAATTTAATATTGCGAGTGTTCTCTTTTTTTTTTTAGTCGTTCGCAATAAGAAACATTCATTGATTCAGTTTTGCACAATCTGTGTCTCGCAATCAAATTTTTCAACTTTGACAGATCTATTAATATTCAATCTACGATCTTACATTGCACGTGTTGTTTTTTATGATCTATTCTGTTCTGTGATTACATTTGTCAAATTTTCTTGAACTTTCCTGGAACGATAACAAGTCCATCGTAATATAATGAGAGAGAGAGCAATAGGCTTTGCCACTAACCTGTGTAATGCCTGGGTCCAATGGTAGAACCGAATAAATGATGATTTATAATTCTCGTAGCCGACGCCAGGCTGCTGTTGGTCGTGGTGAACGGCTTGCCTCCTCGCAGCCCTCCGTAGTAATTCTCCGTGGTCTCCTCTTTCGCGATGCTACGTGCCACAATGCTTTCTTGGTTGCTGATAAATTGCGCGCGAGGTCTTACGCTCTGCAATCACCCGCGCCAGATAACTAATATGCGACATTACTTACTTGACTAGTTTGTTCGTTAATATACACACGCACACACATACACACATAGAAACATCCATTTTTTTTCTTTATCAACTAACTCGTCGAAAAGAATCAACGAAGAAGATTCTGTGATGGAGGATTGAGAAAAAGATGCGAGCACGATTATGTACGTGTGTGAAAAGAATAATTGAGTTCTTCGATCGTTGAATCGAGAAATCAAGAAGCATCAATCAAAATTAAATGATGGACAGTGTCACGACGGTAATAAAATTTCCATTGTTTTATTTTTTGGAAAGTTTGATGATACTTGGGAGAATATTACAAAATGGTTAAACAAAACATCGATATTACAAATATTATTAAATACGGTTTTCAATCCATTAGGATCCTAATATTGCTAATAGTATCACAAAGTAAAAATCTCTTTCGCATGTTTTATTATTATTATTATTGAATCGTTACCTTTTTCTTATTAACTTAGACGTTAATAAGAAGCCACGATGAGGTAAAAGATTGATATATTCATAGTAAATACCAGGTTTGGGCATATATTATTTAAGTATTATATTTCAAAAATGATGAATTAAAATAATGTATTATTTTATTTAGCTAGAATGTTACTTGAAATGCGTTAGATCGTTTGAACATGAAAGTAATTGTATTTCATTATTTAATTATCAAATAAAATAATCTTTCGTATTTGTTTTAACGAATTAATCGAATGAAAGATTATTTACAAACGATCGATTTGGACCTGTGTATATAAAATGAAAATGATTCTCAAACTATTATCTTTCATTTTTGTCCCCAACGAAGCATACCCAAGCCTGCTAAGTATATATTAATAATAAGTGATGTGCCTAATCTTAATTACAAAAATCAACAACACTATGTACAGTTCCTTTGATATCCTAGTTCCTTCGAAATTTATAACACTTATTCGTCTAAATATTTAACAATTTCGCCGTTTGTGACCATTCCGAGATTTCAAATTTGTCTGGCTGGTTGTGTGTGTATTTTAAGGGAAACCACGCATGTCCACCCACGACAAACTGTTAATAAACAATGCAGAGAGGTGCGTTAAATGGATGCACGAGACAAGGTGCAAACGCAAGCAGGTTAATTGTCGAAGCGGTTTAAGGTGATTTGTATGGTGAAATAATACCGAGGATGGTTCTCCGACTGAAAATGTACTTTCCAACTGCAGCCTTTCTTTTTTTTTTTGATCGTGATAAACGACGCCTCTGGATAATCTGCCAGACAATAATTTCTCTCTTTCTGTTTTTTTTTCTCTTTCTCTCTGTATTCTGTCTCTTTTGTTTTTCTTTTTTTTTCTTTTTCGGCACGTGCTACTATCGTGTAGTATCGTGTGTATTTTGTGCAGGCCCCTCTGACATAAAGTAGCACCGGGGCACATTCGGTAATGTACGATCGCCCTCGGCTAGCCATTCAACTGTGCTCCGTTTGCAATCTTGACGGTTCGTGAAACTGAAAAAAGCAGTGATGATACGCCGTCAGAGTTCGTGCAGTAAACACAGCCATCTTAATTATTGGCGGGCATCGCGGTGAGCATAGGGGGAGGGATGTGAGGGTGTCGTTTCGAAAAGAAGAGTATCGTTTCCGACTAATTGCACGGGTGAAGGGAGATACATAGCGATAAGCTTTCGAGAAAAAGGGGGAAATTCTGTTACATTAGAGGCTAACGATAGTAGGAAACGTGTTAATTATTTCTACCAAGAATAATGATACTGAACCGTTAAAGGTATTTTCTACTATAAAAACATACGGAACTTTCTTATATTATAATGTGCTACCATGAACATATTAATATAATATTGTTATTGTTTCTTATATTATTTCAACTGTGAAAATATTGTTATTTATACAGTGCTGAGATATAATGATATTGTTATTACTATTCTAATCTTTCTTTAAATACATTGAATGGTACATGGGGTGAATGATGAATAATTTATGTTTTATGAAGTAAAATTTATAGAAATTTAATACATCTGTTGTGCATGTACCTGTTAATAAGAAAATTACTTTTTTAAAAATTTAAATGAAACTTTTTACAAAAGATAAAAGTAAATCAATCATTTACTTGTGGGGGAAATTGTGATTATCAGAAGTGATAATTAACTTTCTAATTCAAATTCTAAATTCAAATAGGAGGAAATAATTAAACACGTCAATTGTGCTGGCATAATTAAATTGGCGTAGCCGTGCAACTAAATGAAAAAAAAGGTGTGAAATAAAAAAGGAAAAATTTTAAATCAACAGCAGATGATTTATATCATCTTTTCTATCTCAACTGAAATATGTTTTCTACGTTTACTTAATTATTGCATAATGATAACAAATTAGGAGAGACGAATGATGTGTGTATGCATTTAATTATGTGTGCAATTAAAAATATGTTGTGTTCAGAATTTTCACTAATCTTATAATTGTTAATCAAAATTGACTGCGTGTGGATTGTGTGAAAATGTTATGTATCAACAATGGACATGTTAATATTGTACGGATGGTAGCAAAAAATCTGCCAAATTTTTTAAAAGCTATCTCACGCTCCAATTCTGTGTAATCGTCTCAAAAGTTTATTAGATATATAATACTTTGTATTTTTGATTATACAGAGTGTCTCGAATTTAAGTGTACAAAAGAAATGATAAACTGAGGAAAAGTGTCCTTTGGAGATTTGCTTGTTTTAACTTCATTTTGGGGAAAATCGCGGAAAAAGATACAAAATGGTTTTCCATTTATTTATTTATACTTATTGATATTATCATCTATTTTTTTTTTTATTATCCGTATTATGATCTTATAATCTATTATCATCTATTTTGTCTATTTAATGAAAATTATTTTGTTTCTTATTTTACGATTTTCTCTGAAATCTCTTAAGTATCTTGTTTTCCTTAATTTATCGATCCTGAAGTTTTGACATTTAAATTTGGGACACGATGTATAGTTTTGTGACTACGCGTATAGCAATCACGAATCTAAGTATGTGTACATACATGTATAGAGAGAAATTCTGTATTCTAAATAGTGGTCAAAGGAAAAACTATGAAATACAAGAAACTATAAAAAAAAACTTGTGAAAAAAAATAGAAAAATGAAATAAAAACAATAAAATCAGAATATTTCGTGTGACCTATCACGTGATTCAAAGTTATTAAAGAAAAAAAAAAAAAAAAAAAGAAAGAAAACACTACGATTAAAACTATACTAACAGAAATCATGCTGTTTCAAAACAAATGTCTGTAAGTGTTCGTATCGAAAATCATTTGATTATTACCGTACCGAAAAACCTTACACCCGTCTCATCAGTCGAACATAGAATTTGATGACGCACACAGTGACAGAGAAAGTGAACATTAAACGCAATATTCATCATGCAGAATTGGTCAGAGCTAAATAAATTACGCTTAAAAATTTTGTGAACGCACAAATTTCGGGAAATTTCAATAATTTCTGGGAATTAAGAAACTTCTTTACAAAGACTTAAAGATTTTTTCTTGAGACACTTTCTTAAAATCAAAAATTTTCTAAGAAGAATATTTTTCTTAAATTCTTCTTACAAGATTTCTTAACACTTTCACAATTAATGACGTAATACTACATCTAAAGGTATTCTACTTTAGAAGTTTCGAGAATCTTAGAAGCTTCTTTACCGAATTAAGGACATGGTTTAATAGAAGAAATCAATAGAGTTTTTAGAATTTTTGCACAAGTTAGAAATTATATAAGAATTAATAATATAATAATACATTATTATAATACATTATATATATAATATATAATATTATTATTATATTATTAATATATATAATATTATTATTATATTATTAATATATATAATATTATTATTATATTATTAATATATATAATATTATTATTATATTATTAATATATATAATTTTATATATTTTATAAATTATATATAGAATAATGTAGAATATATATATATTCTATATTATTATATTCTAGAAGTTTCAAAAATCCAAACTTCCGGTTTTTAAATTGAAGACCATAAAAATGTGATCTGAAAACTTCAGGAAGAAATTAATACCTCAGGATTATATGTACATATTTAAGAATAAAGGAAATTTATTCTATTTCAGGTGATACTCACTAGACTGTCAATGAACTCTCAGCTCTTGAATTCAATCGTTTTATTTGCATAACTTTTAGAATGAATATCTCAATTGTTTTATAGAGACCTTTTACATAAAGTACTTGCAATTCTCTTCAAAATTGCATTAGATATGAAATTTTAGTTTGTGATTCAAAATTTACACGTGCAAGTCTTCTCTAGATGTGAGCTTATGAATACAAATATGAATTTGCATAAATATCTGTGATTTAGTCGCTATTAGAGACAAAAGAATCTCAGAAAAAAAGGTCCAATTTATTAATGTGACATTTCTTTGTCTATTTTTCAAAATGAATGATCATCGAAAGTCTTTCTAAGTTCCAAAATTTAAATAAGCTGTGCTGATGCGTGTAAAATTTGAATTTTTTATTAATTTAATAATTATATCAGTAATAATTATATTCTTAATAATTATGTCATTATAGTTATGAAAATAGTTGTTCAGATTAGAATACCTTTTTAAACTTATTATCTATGATATTATAGTGACACATTTTGTTAATGCAATTTTACCAATATTCAGGTAAATTGAATTTTCTAAATTTTGATGAGAGGGAAATAGTTACAATACTAGTACATAAAAATAATGAAATTGAACGAAGAATACGTGCAACTATTGTATGCGACTATTGTACGTGTTGTAATTGTGAGAATGATTCCATAATTATCCAGAATAATTACACTGTAAGTCATTTATATGTGTGAGTTTATAATATATCTTAGTGTATATTTTATACGTATTTTAATGTATGAGTTTGTATTTTAATGTATGTATTCTCAATACTTATTTATTAGATTATAAATTAACCCTAAATCATAATCATATTAATTTATTGAACACATTTTAGATAATTATTGACTCATTCTGGTATTGCAATTAGAATATATATATGAAAGTGTTAAAAATCTCTCTAAAAATTCTTTACAATTAAAGCAGTTCCACGCCGTTCTGTGAATAAACAACGTTATTTGATAGACACGCGTGCAAAAGTGAACGACTGGAAGAGGATCGAAGAAAAGGAATAACAAACGAAAGGCATACCTGCTGGATACGAATTTTTCTATGCTTGGGCACTGTGTCGTTTAGGATAACCTTGCCACTCTCGTTAAAGGGGCGAACGTCTTTCAACGATTCAACGCTCGGTGATACGTCAGTGACGTTACGTCCAACTTCACCGGAAGTGGACTTTTTCACTCTATTTCCGCACTTCTCCGCAGCTTCCAGAGGATTCACGTAGAGATTACTGTCTGCTTCTTCAGTCAGATCACCCTGTACAATTGTTTGAAGATTTTAGATATACGTATTGTCGACAGTATGACAGTATTTAAAAATTAGTATTTTAAAATATTTACAATGTGTTAATTTAACAAAAAATTATAATATTTTAAAATTAAATTAAAAGAGGTATTTTGAAATATTTATAAATCATTAAAAAAGAAAAAACAACATAAATTGATACTTTAAAACATTTAAAAATGTTAAGTTATCACAAAAAGTATTAAAGTATTAATTTAATAAAAAAATATAAATTGATACTTTAAAATTAAATCATGTTCATTTATTAAACAAATTGGTATCTCATTTTGTTGTTTCTTGAAATGTACAATATAAATAATATTATAATGTTTTTTAAATATATAATATATGTATTCAAAAATTTTGCAAACTGAATTTTATTGATTAAATAATGTTTATCAAATATAGAAAGCGCAATAAAATGGTCTCAGAAGATATTGATAAATATTTGAACATGCTGATAAATATATTCTATATATTCTATATATCGAATAAATTAAAGATGAAACAAAGAAATAAATGATATAATAATTTGTAATGTTGTTTCTTATATGTTGGTTAAATATACCTACAATACATTCACAGATCAATCTTTCTAAACTGAATTTTAATTGCATATTTATATTGCCATTCCACTGTCAAAAGCTCATTTACATATTTTTAGAAAACTAGTAATTTTTCTTTGGATTATAAAAGTGTTTCCAAAATTGCGATACAATCAGCTAAACTGTGATTCTACATATATGCAAAACTAACAAGAGGAAATTTAAAAAATTTTAGAATAAATTGTGTCATATAATTGTTTTGTTTTTACCAAAATTCATTCAAAAAAGGCGAAATTAACATCTGAAAATTTCCTCTATTTTTTCGATTATAATTTATAAATTATAAGAGATAGAAAAAAAGTTTTAAGACAAAAGTTACTTTTTGAAATGAAGAGCTAAATATCATTCTTTCTTATCAATTTATTTTTGTATGTAGAGACATATTCTTACCAGTTATGTCACAATTTTGGAAAAATTTTGTGTACATCTTATCAAGATCCTAAACTTGCTCTCATTCGAAGCTTAAATTCTATTTTTCAAGCTTCCTCTAAATTATTTACAATTTTCATTCGAAAGTCCTAACATCTATCGATAAAAAAAAAAGAAATAATTCTAGATCAGAAGTTTCAGCATTATCCGCACTACAGTAAAAACTAGCTCGTTCGACAAATTCCTTGAGTTAAATGATAGCATTGTACCTTATTGTTATCCGCCGAATGACCAGCAGAACAAACCTATGGTAATTAGTATTCGTTCTCGCCGAGTAAATCAGTCAGTGACGCAAAAACATGCGTAAAATATTAGAGTGCTCTATGATAGAATACAGAGTGATGAAAAAATTATGTCTGGAATTTTAATAGCATATAATTCTTGTCAAGAGGAATAATAAATACTTAACACTTAACATAAATCCCAAAATTATTAATTAATTTACAAATTGAATTGAACATTGACAGAGAATTAATTTCAAAACCGACGTCAAGTAAGTATTTCTTACTAATAAAAATACTATAAATCCTTAAAATCTTGAATCCTTTCTTTATCACTCCATATAAGCATCATCAGCAAAACTGTAACGCTGCACTTTCATTGTAAGTTACAGATTTAAGCAGATTCATTCAACAAATATTATATGTAAAAAGATACAAGAAAAGCAGCAAAGAAAAAAAAAGAAAAAATCAAAGTGCCTATTTGATCAATATCATATTACGTACAGTAATACGAACGCAGAACAAATAAAAGAAAAAAACAACGGATAAATAACAGACCACAGATACACATTTCAGAAGATTGAATTCACAGATTCAATTTGGCAGAATCCGCAGTCTATCGACTCGATGCTATACCTGCGAATGAGACGGATGCGTTTGACAGCTGGCATACGTATCGGAGCTGTCTACGCTTCCTTGCTCGTTGTACGCTTTTCCATAGCCAGTGGCGTCCACCGGTTGTGCCGGCGACACCTTCGTTTCCGTGGCGAAGATCGGCTGATGAGCGACCGGCTCGATCGACATAGTTCCAGAACGCATCGACTTCATCTCTTGGCAGATGGGATTGCGAAAGTCGCTAGTCGCCAGTGGCATTATGTCTTCTGCGTCTCTGAAGTCTTTGTACTCCTAAAAAAACGACCGCGAAGTGAAGCGTCTCGGTTTGTCAAAGAAGGGAGATCGACGCGAACCGAAGCGCCACCTTCAATATCTCCCGTGTGATCCTAAAATGACCCTTTACGCATTAAACGGTGCATCTTTCGTCGATGAGAATTGGTCACGTGAATATGTACATACATATGTGTTAACAAACAGACTTGTGATCGTTGATTTAATTCCATTTTATTATTGTCATGTGCTTTTGTATCATTCAACACGAGAGCGAGTCAATTAATCTATGTGCACCAAAAGGGATGTTACATTTGAACAGGTATTTTATTCAATATAATCTCTGTAATTCTTGTGTACATAAATAATATTAATATAGTAATATTGTGTATACTAATATTATATATAAATAATATTCTAAAGGTAAAGAAGATATGTGAGGAAGAACTAAATAGTCTTTCGTATCTGACGGAATTTGAGACAATATGGGAGAGATTAGTTTAAAGAATCTTAACAATTGAACATAAATCATCGATCCTCTTTATGGAATAAGAGTGCGATTATCCGCTATAAATGTTTGAATAAAAATATAATAGGTAATCCGGGCTCTGATTGAATACGTTTTCTGACAATATGTTACACATTAATAATAATTACATATAATAATTATTATTACATATTAATAACAATTACAAAGTTATTGATTCACTCTTGTATCTTTCATATATTTGAGAAGAATATAGGTAGAATTATTCTATCGTTATTAATTCCTCGTTTTTCTCAATTTTCCGTTAAAATCTTTTTCAATTAGAAATTCTATTGTGTTGGAAACAGAAATATGAAATTCAGATTTAAAAATTTGGAAACTACAATAGAACTAAATAATAAAAACGAACGATAATAAATTGCAAAGACACGTATGGTTTAATTTTTATGCAAGAAAAATAACAATTTTATACTAAAATATTTCTTACAGAGATTAGAAATTCTATCGATTATAAAAACAAACAAAATATAACAATTCGGAAACTGATCTAATGCAAGCAATACAAAGATATATACATGATCTTTCTTTTTACAAGTTCAACTATTCGAGCAGTTCCTTTGCATCGTTTCTCTTTCTTCTCGTAGATCTAACAATCTACATGCTTCCATTTTAAAAGATGATTTGATTTAATATTGATTAATCGAGTATAACAACGAGAGAAATGAAATTGTTCTATGCAACGACGAAAGCTGCGCTCGTTTAATTGAAACAAAAAGTACATACTTTTTTCGAGTAGCTATATCTCTATACACATATACATATACATATTCTAAGAGTAAAGGGGGAGGAAAAAAAAAGGAAGAAAACTTAAACATATATCGTGTGTTGACTAAATAATCAAGATATCTATATTACGTGACCATTCTACTTCTCCAGTATATACATATACTCGCCTGATGCGATCCAGAATTTGGTATTTGCACGATCGTTAAGTAGATTAGAGGAAGATAGGTACATATACATGTATATATACATGTAGTCCTGTAATAAGGTGCGAGAACTTAAGAAAAACGATTGCTCTATGTGTTAGTCTGTATTATTCCCAAAAGCTTTGCCAGAACTGACCTACCAGGGATGCAAGTCGCATAATTATTGTATAGTACATTCATTGCAAAAATCGATATAATATGCTGTTTTATCGTGCTTTGTTAGTCTGAGTATATAGTTCTGTTTCTAAAAGACAGCATGCTGAAAAGATGAAAAGTGAGACAAGCATGTATTGTGCTGAAACCGTTACACGATATCTGATCGATTGCTTTCTTTTCTTATTCGATGGATGCAGATGCAACGAGAAAGAATTTCAGTCTCTTTTTCAATATTGTGTAACCCATTTTCCAACAATAAAGAAGAAACACGTATTAATATATGTGTATATATACCCTCGCTCAGAAAATTAGGACAAATCTTATTATTAGGCTAATAAAAATAGTACAATAAATGTAAATTATAAATTACATACAATAAATAAAATATTTACAATATAAAAGTATAAATTATATGCACAATATGTAACATACAATATAAATTACTGTATACAATAAATATAAAACATAGTTTTTACAATAAAGACTCTATTACATACATATTGTGTTATATTGTATTATAAAATACACGATAATCCATATTAAGTACTGAATATCAAAAATAAAAGTATGTATATTTTAATTTTTCAACTGTATACAAGTTGTGGATATGAGCAACGATAAAAGGAAAAGTATATTGCATTAAAGATATAAATATAGACTGCAGATGTTTGTGCAATTTTACTTTTATAAAGATAATTGAAAAATATTCTGTACGTCTTTGATTCTTTTCTTTTCTCATCTCTTTTTCAGTTTAAAAGTTTTTGTACCCTTTAATCTGAGATCGTGTAATGGGTTCGAACGATCCACGATACAGATCGTTGTTCATAGAAAGCGTACATTCCATACATTTCAAATTTTCCGTCTCAGGAGGATCTGCTCGAATCTATTGCAATTTAATTGAAAATTGAAGTGATCAAAAAGAAAAAAAAAAAGAAAGAGAGAAATGGGAAGACACAATCAATTTGAAGTGGAAACTGTACGCTTTGGAAATTGGAAAGTGACGATTGTATACGTGTAACAATATCATTTATCGACGAAATTCGAGCATTGCCTTTTATTTGGCCACCAGGCTCGCGCGACAATGATCTCGCTGGAAATTAATTCAACGTCGAAGTTAATTAAATCGAGGCTATTACGAAGATTCGTAATATGATTTTCTGTCGCGCAAACTTCGGTTGTTCAAATAAAACTTGGTCGTCGAGATTGAACAGTGCCCAAGTGACGAAGTGTCATAGCAGCTGCAGAATCGCATTCATCATTCTCACCGGCTGTTGCCGTTTTCTCTATATGAAATTATTTTCCTTTGTTGGTACAACGTCGAAACTCATTTTTAAGTGACATACGCAGTCGTTGTTTGGAACATTGTCTGATTGTTCGATTGATGCATGACTCCAACGCACAGTAGTAAAAGCTTTGTATTCTAGATAGACAATTATTGTAGCATAATTTACTAAATTATTAGATTATTGTTAGATCACTGGATTATTAGCTCTTTATTTTCGAGATATAATTAAGAAATCAGAACTTCGATAAAGATAATAGAAATAAATATTATATATCTATAAAGTTATTTTATCACAATACCATGAATATTTCACTGTTGAATCACTGTTCATAAATTCATTTTATTTATTCAATCGATTGTTGGTCGATAAAAAATTCAACGAAACGTGTCCATTTTCCAAATTTTATAGAACAATTTAATTAAACAACGAATAATGTCCTAGGAAACAATCAGTTAATTACATACAATAAGAATACTATGTATGTACTCAATCATTGTATTTCATTCTGCATGTCACTTTAAAAAAAAGCAAAAAAGAAAAAAGAAAAATATTGTTAACAACATGGTGCAATTCTTTGTAAAATATCGGAACTAATAATAATTTGTTACATGAAAGTGCAATTCGTGGACAAACACGATTCTACGTGGCGTTCACTAAGTAATGGTCGTATGTGCCATTTTATTTAATCATGCCACGATACGATGATGAAATGAATGAAAATCTATTGTGTGTGCGTGTCTCTTGCTATATGCAGCCAGTAAGAGCTAATGAAAAGAATTCGTAAGTTAATCAATGTCGTTGGCTTAAGACATTCAGTCGTCGTGTAAGACAAAACGTCACCGAGAAATAATGTCCTGCTTCCAGGTGAATTTGAACTTTGAGTAAAAATGTAGTAGAAACGAAACAGAAAATTCGTTTGGTTCAGCAATGTCTGAACACATCTCTGTTTATATAATAATTACAAAGAAGTAAGTATGTAAATTTTTATAAAACAATTTTTTTCATTAATCAATACTTCATTAAAAATTAAAATTGCGTTAATTTCAGTTACAATTTTGTAATTGACTCACTGTTATTGAACTCTATTGAATTTACGTTGTGAATGCGAAGAGGAGTTCCAATTCGTTATTATTAATTATTATTAGATTAATTTTTTCAGATTATAGGAATTTTTCTTGTCACTTCGATTTGTGTAATGAATTTTTCTTTTTATAATGCATCTATTATTTCAGTATGGCTCTAGAGAAAATAAAAATTATCAATTTATTCTGGTATTTAAGAATTCCATACTTTAATGATTGTTTAATTGTCTAAATTTTCGAACACAGTAGCTCTGTAAAGTATGACCTAGTTTTTCCATATTTGCAGAAAAGATTTGTTAAAAAACAAGACATATATCATAGAATTAAATTATTTTATTATGAATTAAATATAATCTCTTAATATATGGCGTAAATATAGGAGATTACGTTTAATTCCATGATAAATTTCAAATTTCATCCAATTTTTTCCAGTTCTTGCAATCTAATCAAAAAAGTAATTATATTATCCAATTTCATTATCCAGAAATTTTTAACTTTTTATTAATTCATCATCTAAATGATGAGAACGTAAATGCCGATATGAATACAACAGTGGAAAAATAATTTTTATACACGTTGCATATCTGTCTTATTAATTTTTACTTGCAATAAAACGTGAACAATAGGGAATAATGTTGAACTATTATGCGCGAATTATCGTTACGGAAGTGAAATACGTTCCAATTGGAACATGGTGTTTCATGTCGAGATATTTGTCCAAATCGTTAATAGCTTGCAAGCAAATTGCTTGAACACGAGTAAGTTCTCTTTCGTTCTAGCCTACTCGAATGATTGCCAGTGTGATTCATACACGGATTCTAGCATGCAAACTTGACGTTTGTTTCAAACTTGAAAGCAGGAAATTATCCATCAGATGGAGAGAGAGAGAGAGAGAGAGAGAGAGAAAATATATAGATCAAGTAAATATGTATATGTAGTAGGCATGTGCGAATAATTCGGATGTAATTTCACATGTTTTGTCAAATTATTCAAACTAATAAAGAGGGATTCATACGAACGATACGTATATTGCGAAAAAAATGAAATTAATTAATTAATTAATTATAGTATTAATTGGATTTTTTTTCTATTGAATTGGAAAAAAAAAGAAACAACATGGTGATTTTGAACGACCTTTGAATATTTGAGTATAAATAATTTTCTAAAGTCATAATAAAATTTTGTTAGTAATAAAACATTTTAATAATATAATTAATAATATATGATAATATTAATAATATTAATAATTGATATTTTATTAATAAGATTTTATAAAAGAAAATAATACAAAATTATCAATAATATCTAGTAAATTCTAGTAATGTGTGTGTGTGTTAGAAATTAATTAAAATTTAATATTATATAAAATATAATTATAAAAAAATTTGTTAGCAAACATTTGCAAAAATAATAAAAAATGATCAAACCTATAATGGTTCATTAAATTTTTTTTAAAAGTATTTTAACGTTTTCATAATTTTTATTTTTAATCGAGTTTTTTTGAAATAGAAAACGAGTAATTACTTGATAACACAATAAAGAAGATACTATAATTCGCAAATACCTAATATTTGTAATATGCCCAACGATTAGTGTATCCAGTATCACAAGCAAAATTATATTTATAAAACTCTTGAGGAATAAAATAAATTTCGAGTATCTTAAAGTTCTAACATTGATCTATCAAGATGCTTCTGTAATCATATTTTGTATGAGACCAACAAACTCTTAAATTAAATTTATGAACATAAATGTAAGTAAATAAATACTCATCTATTCGCTGCAGAATGAATTTAGAATATTATCTTTCTTCGTTATGTAAATGATCAAATCCATAATGGCTCGTTACATTTGTTTTTAAAAAATAGTACTTCAATGTTTTCATAATTTTGTACTATACATTAACAAATAAACAGATACTTAAATATTAAATGAAAAATTACTGAAAAATTAAATAATTAAATACTTGAAAAATTACTGAAAAATCAAATACTTAAATAATAAATGAAAAATTACTGAAAAATCAAATATCATTTAACTCTGTTCGAGCTCCAGACGCAAGACGTAACAACAAAACGTAAAAGAATTTGTCTTTGACAGAGAAAATGTGAAATTGCTATCTTTACTAGACATGCCATGTTGTTCATTGGACAAACTTGCTCGCGCATAGAGTAAACTATAATATTCTATTCAAGATTCAGGTGAAAGAGGTTAGTGTACAGCCAGAGCCGAAGGCATCGTGTTTCATTCGGTGGCGTGTGTTCTCGCCCTCCCGAACGTGTACCACGACGACGATGCCCGTGCCTTGACCTACAAATTGCGAGTTCACACGCAAGTCAAATTAATGGACGGGCTACAGTTGCGTTCAAAGCAGTGAATGAACTGGTGTCGTGTCAATGGAAAAGTTGTGCTCCGTTGAAAAAGGTGAGAAGGGGGTGGAGGGTGGGGGAGGCAGTGCATACACCCAGTGGACTATACATATGGACAAACCGTGCATCGGCTGTAGTACAGAGTAATAGCAGACAGAATAAAATAGAAGCCAGGGGACAAACGAGTAATACAATCTCGCGCGATTAAGTTCTATATTGATCGGACATCGCTGGCCAAGACAAAGAAGCAACAAGAAGAGATATACACGTAACATGATACAGATTCAAAGACGAGATTTAAAAAGGAGAAAAAAAAAGAAAAAAAAAGATAATACGAAGTGTAAAGGAAAGAAAGTTAGTCCCCTTGGTCCCAATTCTCTCGACAGCCCATTGGTGTATGTAGTGCCGCCTAAAGGAAGAACGTTAGTGATCGTAAATACCTTCGTAGTACAAAAGCAACACTCGAATTCGCTAGGTATTTCATCATTTTTCTCGAATTTTCTGCTGTCTTTTTTCTCTTCATCCTACAATGTCACACACACAATTTCCTATTTTACTATCCGGTTGCACACTTGACTCGCCCTGTTCGGTTGCGATCGAATCATTTCGTTTATAATGAATATTCAGATCGACTTGAAGGAGATAATTTTGATGTTTTTTTTTATCTGGAGACAGAAGGATTGTATTATAAAAAATTAATAAAAAAAACCAAATCTTTCACTAATTGAAAAAATTTAGCTAAATATAACGTATATTTTAGTGAAAATAAATTAAAAAATTTTAATGAATATCTGTTTTCGTACGAAATAATTCAATTCACGTCTCGAACGAGCAAACATGTAATTAATCCTTTGAAGCACGCATTCAATAAAAAAAAAAAGAAATATTCTATATGATATTAGTTACCTTGTTTCTAAATTGAACAACTGTATCATGAATAAAAGTTTTCGCAAGGAGCGTCGGCACATCATTGGATGAAGTCGCAGACGCAAATATAATCTTCGTTCCTCGTTACAAGCGAGAGATTCCTCAATTTTGTTTTTTAATGAGATAGAGCACCCTTCGACAACGGTGCTTCAAAGGCTTAAACGAGAACACGAAACGAGACAACGTATGATCACGTGGAGCCAGAGAGAGAGAGAGAGAGAGAGAGAGAGAGAGAGAGAGAAATTTTCGTATCGAAAGGTGAAAAGGAAAATGTGTCACGAATATCAATCTGTTTAAAGAAAAGATGTTTTATGATGCGGGAGATCAATTCATAAATCGTAGCATATATATACATTCTTTTTATAATTAATAACAAGTTAAATTTGAATAAAACAATTTTAAATAAAAGATAATATAATAATTTCAATTTTTTTCAATTTAATCTTATAATCTTTTTTTCTGTGTATCATTATATGATTGTGGATTTTTATGTAAATTCATATTTTTGTGAATACAATTAAACAGATTTGAGATTAAACGGATATTTGTACCGTATTTTGAATACTTTATATGTTTTTGTATATTATGTGGCTTCTGTACGTTACTTCGCATAAATGGACAAAAATCACAGTCTAATCTTAATATTAATGTTAAATATCCTATAAGTTGGAGGCAATTTATTTCTCAAATAAGATCTTGAAATTTACTTCCAAATAAATTTACTCGTTATTTCATTTGAAATAACGACTTGACTTTCTTATTCGTAATTTTCATTTCAAATAAAATTCAATCCTGCTGAAATCTCGATTAGTTTGTCCAACCTAATCTAAATCAATAATCTTAGATAATAAAGCTAAATATATAAAAATAAATATATAGAAAAAAATATTATATTTCTTATATTATTATATACTATTTATAACAATCTATATTTATACTTATCTTACAAATAATAACATCTTCATTCTTTATAAAGAAATAAATATCAAATTACAAAGGAAATTGAAATAAAAGCAAATAATTTTTATTGCTATTTCTTTATACTGTATCAGAACACGCAACTACTCAACCTAAATTAAATTCCTCTCGTCATAAATTTAAATTTATAAAAGATTAATTAGTTATATATTTCTATTGATAGTACCTGTTTTTTTCGAGTGATCTTTAACATACACTACTATTTATGAACAGATCAACGTGTGTTTGATGGTACACAAGGTGTGAGTGAAATGTGTTTGTTGAGATTACGCATACCGAGTGACAGTGAAACGCATCGTAGTGGAAAAAAGAAATTAACATCGTGTGTGGACGGACGTCACAATTGCTTTTCGTTACTTACGCGAAGTCAACTGATCGTAATTGTACTTCGAAAACGAATTGTTCCTCGAACTTGTCGTCCTGTATATCGTACGTGTCATTTACGAAACTGAAGAGCGACCTCTAACACTTTCAGATTCACTTCAATACAGGTTCAAGCGTCTTGTCGTGAATCGTTAGACAGACAGCTGAAAGGGCTGACGTGAAATCAATGAACTTCGTTCGTTATCTAAAATAACATAAAAATAAGAAAACATCGATACTTAACAATTAATGATACTTCAACTTAATACTTTCAACTGAAATGAAAGAAATTTCGAGAAACCTCGAAGTTGATCGTAATTGATACTGGTCGATGTAATCGAAGTTCATCTCGAATAGTAATATAAGACGTCACCCACTTTCATCTTTTAAAAATTTCGATAAAATCAACATTTTTTTTCTTTTTTTTTTAATAATTTTAATAAAAGAAGATTCGTTCCTTTCCTCGAAGTCAGTCCAAAATTAATCAACCGCGAAGCAAACGAATTATATACCACAGACCGACTTCGAGGTTTCGAGGCTCGATAAACAAACAATCGAGCGAATTACAACCCTTTGAAGTTAGATTTGAAATTAATTTTATTCGATTACAAGAAATTTTTTTTTTTCTGTTTTTTATTGAATATAAGAATGGACGTCGAATTGTGTCGTATTACAATTAAATACGAGCTGAAATGTCGTAAACGTGACAATAGAAATTACAACTGCCCGGTAAATTTCTCTACATTCGATCATCTCGCTCTTACAGCCGGCATATCGTTAATATATGTATACGTTATTATTAACAGGCAGTGTTTCGAAGAACCGATTTTCATTAACATCGAAATAAATAGTATATACCTACCAAAATTTTCATATTACTCGTTACTATAAGAAGAGTTTATGTTCACTAACTTCTCAAGTAATTGTAAATGTCAATCTTAGTTTTTCTTAAATTACCTGTCAGACGTTAAATTGACTGTCAAATACAATTTTCCTGCGTGTAGTACTGTAGATCAACGACAGTAATTAGTATACAGGCTATAATTATAATTTATATGCAGAGAATAATTGCGATAAAATTTCACCTGTTCTGTCTGTCTCTATAACGAGTAAATAAATAGTACCTAATGAATTTCATGGATCAATAAATGTATACTGTTTTTAAGATATTTAGCGCCTCGTGAAACACATTCACCGATCGGGGATATATAATTACATATCGATCGACGTACACAATTATCAACGAGAGAATTATTGGATTCCATTTTGGTTAATCAACACTAAACGAGAACACCGGCGTTTGAGAGCTAAATCAATGCTGAAATGCGTGTGATGCAACATTGATGCTATTTAAAACAAATCCAGCTAGAGAATGTTCCCCTTTGATGTGTCTTCTCTATAACGTTACGTTTATGCATATGCATTACAATTTGAGGTTAGTTTCATCCAATAGATGGCAATAACAGAGCCGAAGCAAGATGGCCGCAGATGAAAATGTATGCATACAACGTGCATGAAAACTAAACTTCCAGGTGTTTGATGTTTCTAGTCGAATAATAAAATACACGTCTATAATCATACAAAGTAACCGTATACGTTAGGGCAACAAGCAACCGAGCAACAAAGCAGTCTAATCAGGATATAATATACTTTAAGAGTTACAGCTCGCAATGTTTGAATGCATCACATTGATTTGCAGCGTGGTTACAATCACTACTGCTACAAAAAGGAGAAAAGGATAATAAACTTTCCCAGATCAACTGAAACGAACGAAAAAGAGGAAGAGAATGTAAGAGAGCCAACGTTAAATACAACTTATGTAATTCAATAACGGCCAAAGAGTCTTTAATTTGCAAGATCTTGTTTGAAGCGAGAAGAAAAAAAGATAAACAAGGAGGGATGAACGCGTGTTCATGAAGAAAGGCACGAACAATGAAGAATAAGAGTGAAAATATAGTGAACAGGTTTAAATCGCGGTGTAACTGACTACTCAGATGACTGAAACAAATGTGACATCACTGATCAGTTTGCTACGTTCATTCACACTTAAATAGTCAGCTAACAATAAGATGGGATAGAGTTCTTCATAGGTAGATGCGAATCTTTTAAAAAGGGATTTACTATAAGTGTTGATAATTCGTGTGCATCAAATTGCTCAACGCCAACGCGCTTGTAATGAATACGTTGCAAGTTTACTAGTCAAAAAGCTTTTACTTGTAAGTATATAGGGTTTGAAATCCTTTCATGAAACAAAATTTAAACAGAACATCATAGATAGAATAATAACGTTAAAATCTTTTAATAATGTTAAATAGAAGACGTCAAATTTGACTCGTACCGATTCGTAAGTATATATTGGATTTGTGAACATCCTTCCCATCCAATGTGAAACCTGTTCACCATGTTTTTATCCTACGGATATCAAGCGGCATGACACGATGAAGAATAAAAACGAAACAAACGGAAGGACGATCGGCGTGAGTAAAAGATAGTGAGAACGTATCTCTGAAAGAGTGCGATTCGTAAAAGCGTTCCGCGCTTTTTCTCGGATCGAGTACGGCAAAGTCCGACGTCCAAGTACCGCGGCCTCTCACACCCCCAGATTATCGTCCATCATCACGCATTTATTTTCTTTCTTTCTCGTCTCTCGCACTTCGTCGTTTTTGTTCTGTCGTTGCGTTTCTCGTGGTTGCCAGTCACTACGGAAACTTGCAGAGTTCCTGTCTTGTCGGACGTTGCCAAGAGAAGTGAAAGACCAGTAAGATCTTTCTTCAAAACGCGCTTCAAAATTTCATTCGCGTGTATTATATCTTTCAATTAATTCTTTTTTTCTTTTTAATTTACGTATTTACTTTTTGTCTTATCTCTGTTCTTGTTTCTTATCTCTAGGTATAGTCTTACAGTTGTTGTCTCTAGTTCATTCGAAGAGGATCAAAAACCCGGTTAGAGAAAAAGAACATTTTTGTGGATTTTGCTCGATTGTTTACCGAGTGAGCGACCGATACACACGTGCAGCGAAAGAGAATGAGATTCGGCAAAGTCCGACAGGTAGCAGATAATTCGTGTGTGTGTGACGAAACGTTTCAGCGGCTTTGTTCAACGATGGTGGTTCAATGTGCGCTATCGGACATTGCCTGTAACATATCGACACGAAATCCGTCAGAAAATTAACCGCCAATGATGAAAGAGTGGATCTGAATCTGATTATTGGATGATGAATTGCGGCACGCTGCTGCCTGCAATAATCTTTTCCTACAGGAACCTCTCAGAAGCCAAACTGTGATTAACCCCGCTTTCGTCAATTTTTCAATTTCACTAGCTAGAAATGTGTGTTTTATTGTTCAACTTTTACAAAAAATTCACGACTCAGTTCTATGAGTTCATTCGTTGTAAAAGATCAGGAGATAAATTTCAACTAATGAATTTTAGAGTATAAGATTTGTAATGTACGTTTTCTAGTACATATTTCATTTATGAAGTTAATCAGTATGACTTGAGAGTAGCTTACAGAAAGGGCAGAAAAGTAATTTTAATTGTAATAATATGAGCCGTCATTTAAAAAAAAAAATGATGTGTATTTTGTAAGTGTAATAATGTAAATTCTAATTGCACTTGAATTTAAATAAAAGTGCTCTTCCGCGAAACTAACAATTCTAACTCATACTCTTTTGCCCATTCTTCTTTTTTTTCTGTAGAATTTTGCTTCATGCTGATTTGTTTTCGTTTGTTATTTCTTGATAGTCACTGCCATCGATTACGCAATCAACAGTGATATATTCGAAGATATCCAAGAGTAATTGGCTTGAAAAGTAAAAATAGATCGTACTATTGCAGCCAACTGCGTAAAACATAATAGAACTGCGTGATTCAGTGTGACAAATTAATAGTGGGAGTTTAATGTAAAATAGTTCAGGATATCATTGCTGTCAGATAATAAATTTTTTTTTAACGAATTTTTTTGTTTAGCTAACAAAACACAAAAATTTTAAGAGGTTGGATCACTCTGGACTCTGGTTCAAAAATAGATAAAGATTTACGAATTTTTTTCATTAGTTATTACTAAATGAAAAGTTCCAATGCTTTCAACATATGTGACTTTCAGCTTTATATTTCAATTTGTTTTAAAGTGCAAATATTAAAAAATGACGGAGTTATTCAGTTTTGAAATCTCATTTCTTAGAACCTAAACAACTGAAATTCAAAATTTCTATTGATTTACAAATGGAAATACACTATCCAAAATACGCAGAGATTTTTTAAAAGTTTAGATTATTACAGAAATGGCTTATTACAGTTTGAAGCGAAATTAAAAATTAATTTTAAATATTTGTAAATAATTGAACAACTGAAACATTGAAACTGGTGAATTAATAGAAGAAGTCCTTTTTACTTTGAACATCTTTGCTGCGATGCCAGCCAGTAATCGAAATGATTTTCAATGTTCTAAACTAACGAGTAACTTCGACATCCTGCAACGTTTTCAGTTAAAAGAAAATTAAAATACAAAACCAACAAAGAAGATTGTCGACTTCTCATTTAATAATTACGTATTATAAAAATTTGTAAACTTCACCTATTTCTCGAGCGATTTACCTCCTTAACGTTGCAACCTCTCAAATTAAATTACGTAATTATCTTCGTACTGATATATTCGACTGATCAAATTACTTAGTATGTAATTAGTAATCGAATTACTTAGTATGTAATTACTAACTGCTAAACATATTTACGCCAATTATATGGAAAGAGGTTATCCGACTGTGAGATGAGCTCAACTTTTCTCGTGATAAAAGTCACAAAACATCGAGTGCACGATTGAGACTGATTGTGCGTGCGAAGGGACCTAAACGGGGATCGTAGCTCGATCGAAACTAACATTTTTACAACATGAATACGATGACATTGTTCGATTGCGAGATGTATTATTTCTAAAAGTTAATTATCGACGGCCACATGTGATGATGATAATCAATAAAACAACTCTCAGCACGAGGATGGAGAAAACTCAACAAATATCGAAAGGGTTGTGATATTTGCAGCGAAGAGCATGACTGAATCACTAATTGTAGATCTCCTGTAGATCATTGCTGTTAATATTGTACAAAAAATTTTCAAAGTTATGAATATTTTTTATTTGCCTGCGCAACAAAAAATATTCGATGATTATTCTAGTGTTTATCGATGATACTTATTAATTGCATCAAATGTATGGCATAACAAACCAATATTTGTATTATATATATATATTTCATGGAACAATGAAGATATTCTGTCTTTCGAAGAAATGACATTTGATTAGAAAGCGTGAAGAGCGTGTAAAATTAATTCGAAACATGAAAATTTGTATTTACAACACAATTCTATTCAGAATCTGCGAAGATTCTTTAAACAAAAAGTATAGAACTTATAAATGTTCGCTGATATTGATTCTTCAGGAATAGTATTTATTCTGATTATTGTTAAAATCTTGTACAAAGCACATGAAAATCATTCTAAAAACTGAAGGATAAAATAGATATTGGTAATAAGTTGTTAAAGTTAAAATGTTTGTTCATTTCAAGACCTAATCAATGTATACTTTTTGTTACAGAAAATTTAAAAAAGAGAGTATTAAAGAAAATATTTATACTAGCTTTAATTGTTTAAAGTGTCTTCATTATGTTTATTTCTTGTTAATATTAATATCCATGGTAATAATTAGAGAGATATTTATTTATGAAAAAGTGCATAGAATGCACATAACGTACAAAAATAGATCCATATTAAAACGTAAACAAAGCAAGAAAAGAAACAAATTCAGTATCTAAGTCTGAAAGAAACAACACATCGACGACTGTTTCTTAATTTTCCTGTTTCAAAATTCGTTTTCAAACGTATACACGGTATATTGCTTATCATTCTGTGCACTGTACACACGGTGAAAAGAACACACGAAACGTGAATCGTAATCATATCATTCACCGAAACTTCTGTGTGTGACCTGGGTGTTCTCCGTGGTAAGAAAGAAAAGTACATTTGTTATTCGGAAGTGAGCATTTCAGGATCGCAGCAATCTGTGAAAAGAACACCGTCAGTCGACGATGCAATCGCGACGCGTTTCCCGACGAAAAAGCATTTGGACGATACGTATTGTACGTATAATATTTCTGTGGCACCAATTTTTTCACCTTATGTCGTCCCCTTGTTTCATTAAATTAAATGTCACTCAGATATTGTTCAATCGATGTCTTCACTGTCCTTTAATATTTGTGATATTCTTTTACAATATTCTCTCATTTGTGAACACTCGTCTCTCATTTCAGCTCTATCATTTCATTATCTATCAATCTGCTTGCTTGCTCGCAACAAGAATTATCTACAGCAAGTTTTTATTCCGGAGACTGTTGCATAATTTACTAAGGGATTAACTGACGAAATTGTTGATTTCCTTCTGTTCTGTTAGAAACGAGAGAGGGGAGGGAGAGAGAGAGAGAGAGAGAGAGAGAGAGAGAGAGAGAGAAGATAGAAGTCAATAGTATATAAAAATTCGTGTTATGATGAGAGGATCAGTGTTCTCAATGACTCTATTATATCTTCGACTCGTCAAATTTTCTCATTTAGAAGTTGCACAAATATATATTTATGCAATGTACTGTGATTAATTATAGATCAATATCGCGTACAGAATTACAATGAATTATTCGCGAATAAAATGAAAACTTGAAGAATGAAGATCTTCGATGAGTCGAAGATATACAATTAAGTTAAAATGATATTGAATAGCGTGGAAACGAGTAGAAGGGAGAAGCGAACATCAAGGAAAATTAACACATTGACTGCCATCCTTCTGGGAGAGAATACTTAATTTTCACAATAAAAACACGATGAAAGCACATTTTTCATTCGTTTCAGTATTGTTTAATTATTTAAAATTTATTATCATTATTATTATATTGTCGTCATTTGAAATAATAATTTCATCTTACTTTAATTACGCTAAGATATTTACAGGAATAAAAACGTGACAGTCAGTATGTTAATGTTGTTCTTTCGGGCTCCGCAGATCGTCGTTTCACTCGCGAATTAAGAAAAAAGAAAAAAAAATTCAATCGCGCAGAGATTTTTATCTCGTCAAGAGGCGAGTACGATAAAACTTTCACAAAGGATTTGCCGGAAAAAAGACGTGACTAAGTAGTCTCAGAACATTAAATTTGTCAAAGTTGCGCAAACCTTTATTCGGGATCTCTATACCTCGCAGTATCAAATTATTTCCTTCTCAACAATCTTTAGAAAACTTAAAAACAGCATTTGATTGCATTATTTTGTATAACTTTTATACAAATGTACGTTATAATCAACATTTGTAAAATAATTAATAATAATATATGCATATAATTAATAATATAGTACATTAATATTTGGATTAATTTTATCAGCACTGATAGGTATAGATGCGTTTATATAAAGAAAACATTGTTATATTACTACTTCTCTCAATTTGTATGTATTATACTGAGCAAGGTTGACCATTTTTTCTATAAACGCAATTTTTTATAATTTTAACGTATTATTTATAATTTTATCATAAATATACGTATACATAATATATATATTTCATATATATATAATAAACATATATATTTCATATATATATTTATTATTTTTATTTATATTTATATTACACATATGTATATCTATATTTTATTATGTGTATAATATGTTTCATATTTATCATATTTTACGTCGCAATTATTTCTCTGAAGAAGATTAAAAATAAACAAAAACTGGTGACCTAGCTCCGTATATTTTAACATACTAGATATTACTCTGATGTGTCATTATCGAGTAAATATTGTATTTTTATAAATAGAATTATTCGAGACATTTACAGAAAAGATTTGCAAAAAAAATTCACATCGCGAAATATATTGAAGATATTTCAGTGTGTCGTCACTGATTATATTTTCACACGAACAAAGTAAGAAAAGATTTTTTTTAAAGAAAAGTATTCGAAAATGTGTCACAGACATAAATCAGTCAGAGAGGAATATTTACTCGTTTTGTGTTTGTGCCAGATCTGATCTCGAGACTCTAACAGTAGTTTCGCTGATACGGTAAAGAAGTTACACACAACTCCAATCAATTTGTCACTGGTATCCCGTAAAAAAAAAGGAAGAAGAAAAACAAGCAGATATACATAGATAAGAAGCTGCACTTCGAGCAAATTTTTTTTTTCTCTTTTTCACTGACGCTCGACGTGCTTTTTCTTCTTTTTTGAAACGAAACGAAAGAAAAGGAAGAAAAAAAATGGAAAAAAATTGGTCCACACTAGGCGTGCTTGGGTTACGTGTTTTACTCTGCCATTATCGACATGTTGCAAATTGAATCACGTCGCTGGAACATGGCAGTGTGAAGAAACAAACTTGTGCCGTGGCTAATTCGACACCAACAAGAGTTTACATCAATTCACCAAACAAGAACGACGTCATTGGATGCACATTCTTTCAAATAGATATTACATCGAGGAGAGAAGCAACGGTTATACTTGATGCACATATAAAAGTAGTAGATAAACGTACTGAGAGTTTAAGTTACCTTGAGTGTATAAGATTTATGACAATCTTTTGCGATTTTTTTCCTTTTCTTCTTTGTAGAAAAATGAGATGAAAGAAACATTTGGGACAAGGCATTTATTATATATTATCTTTAGTAATGATAGTAATATCTGTATACACTGTTTTAACAAAGTGGTTGGACTTTTAATGCCTCAGCAATTTGAATTTCCTCCTATCTCGGTAATGTAGATTGCGAACTCACGGTTTTAGCAAAAAAATGAACTAACAATGTTTTTAATCACTATGTAACATTGACTAATGAAATGCTTGGGATTTTTTTAAAAACATTGACTTTCAATCGAATAAATAGTAATATAATAAATAAATTAATTAATCAAATAAATTATAATAAACAATAAATAAATTAAAAATATTTTTTTAAAATATTGACTTTCTGTCGAATAAACAATATAATAAATAGTTTGATAAATAAAATAAGTAATTGAAAAAATAATACAATAAATGAATAAAAAATAAAAAGATATATTTAAATTACAGAAAATTATAGTGAAAGTATAATTCTTTACAAAAATGTCTGTTTAAAACAAAAAAGTGTTAAACATTTTTTAATAATTCAATTTACTTCGCCAGTAAATATTATATATTTGTTATTTTTCTTTGATTTATACCACGATTCTGTTGCGTCACGAAGATTTCAGTAAAAATATACGAATATACGAATTTACTTGTAAACTAAATATTTTATTCCAAATTTTCCGTTAATTTCAGTTTTTCCTTTTATACGAAAAAAATCACAAAAAATTTCACACATTCAAAATAACCTAAACCTAATATTTTAAAAAGAAAGATAAAAAAAACAAAAAGTTATCAGACAAAAGGAATGTGCTCGAAACAAATGTATACATACAACAATAGTTCTTTTTGATGCTTCGAGGTTACATTTCATATTTGCAAAATATGCGTCAGTCTTGTTCAACGCTTTGTATGTTAATACAATGGCAAATGGTTAAGCTATTTCCATGAAAACAATACTTTATGAATAACATTGACGTACAATATTCAGTTCGTATTTTGTAAATTATGTACATATATATGTATATATATATACAGAATGTTTGTTCTAACATTTCGCATGTTATTTATGCTGTAAGTAATATAACGATGTTGTAAAATATTTTGAAGATTTTATATAATGATTTTAATATAATATTCTTGTAACGTAATATTTTATAATAATGTTTCTAAAAATTATATCAATTACATCGATTGTAACAATTATGTAATATTACTAAACTATGGAAATTATGCACACAACTAACTAAAGAGACAATTTTTATTTCCAACATCGCAAATTTTTCTTACTCTGTAAACAAAAATATTATTTTCTACACTACACTAAATGAATTTATCTTATAGCTATCAATAGCATTACAAAGAAAATTATACTACTCTATTTAAAAAAGTCTAAATAATTGTCACGAAAAGTGTTTTCGAAATATTTATTATCACTAAATATTGTTCAACACAGATAAATTTTGATTTACTTTTGATAAATTTTCTCCTATTATATTATCGTCGCAAACAGTTGAAAAATCATGTGAAATATAGTATAAAGATTCTGTATATATGTATACATATATAAATCTGTATACATATATAAATATATTATATTTTATATGGAAAACAGCATCTTAAATTAGGAAAGTGACTTGTGAAAGAAACTTCGTAACTCTGTGACGAAAACAACGAATGAAACGATACATATATGTATGTATTGAAAGTACAAGGTATACACATCATCTTCGGTCTGACTAAAATCAGACTCTACTACTAGTCTGCATCCAATGCGACCGCACTGACGTTCTGATGGTCGTGCCTTTAGTAGCCATGTGTGGATACTAGAAATTTACGAATGATTCTATCCTTACAGACGAGCTCGAATTTCTTCTGTCAAATTTAACACAGATATTCAGTCTAGTTTTTTACAACGATTAAATAGAAGTTGTAAAGTATTCAATGAAAACATCATAAATCGATACTTATATGTGGCAAACTATCAATTTAATTGTATATTGAATTTTAATTATATTTATATTCAAATATATTATATGTTATATATGTAATATTTATACCTGTTCAATTAATTTGTAAATATATTATAATTATATTGAATATTATGCTTATATTTCAATTATATTTGTAGTTTGTAATCAATTTCAGTTTTATTTTTAATTGAATATATACAAGATGTAGAAATTTAGATTCGGGAATCATTCAAATAAAAATAAATGCACGCTCTGATTAAGTAAATATCATAAAATAGTATAGTAAAAGGTATAAAAAAAGTATCGTTACATAGATATTATAGTATAAAATTATACACATAAAAGTATAAAAAAAAGTATAACAGTATAAATAGTATAAATCAAATTCATTCGATTAAATTTAGAAGAACAATAATATAAAGTAAATTTCAAATTCAAAAATTAGAAAAATTTTGTAAATTATAGATGTAATGATTTTACTTACTCCGGACTTCTAATCATTTCCGTATCATTTTGATTCTGAATTACGATCTCTTACATCATTTGCTTTCAAATTATAATCACTTTTGCAGTCCAGTTATCCTCAATAAAGTAAACTATGTTTCAGTAAACTATGAAACTCATTTCGAACGCAAATTGCTATCAGAGAACGTAACAAAGAGATTGAACAAATAAATAGAAGCTCATATCCGTTGAAAATAAGCACGGAATACATTATAGTCGAAATGATCATGTACACTGCGCGTGCAATTGATCTAGCTGAACTTATTTGATTATTTTCCAGTTCTTTAAATTATATGTAAACATGCAGGATGTCATGTTACAAGCTATCCAAGTGATCTTTAATTTGAGAAAACTATCATGGGAACTCGATGATTTCTGATATCAAAGTAATAAAAAAAATTAAATATTCAATATATTAAAATATAAATTTACGTTTCTGTGATAAATTCAAAGAAACGGAAATGCATATAATGTTTACGACAACATGTCAAAAATATATTAAATATTGAAAGGTATAATAAATTTCTATTTAAATCGCATTTTTTTAGTCACAAAAAGAAAAATTTGCATAAATATCTCTAATATATATATATATATATATATATATATGTATGTGTGTGCGTGTGCGCGCGCGCGCGCGCGCGCGCGTGTGTGTGTGTGTGTATTGCTGTGTACGTATATTTATAAAGTTTCAGAAGATAAATATAAATACATTCATTATATTTGAAGGACAAAACAAAATAAAATAAATTCTATGTAAAACTTTTTCTTTTCAGGAAAATATAAGTAAATGATAAAACACACAATATTTTCTTTACGTTGCAGATAAAAACGAAAAAGAAGGTAGTTTTTAATAGATAAGAAGATTAGGATAAATACTTTTTTCTGTATTTTAATTAAAAACATTAGGATAGAAATGATAAATTATCCATAAATATTATCTGAAAATTTACTTATTCGATTCAAAGTAGTAATCTATACGATTATTTTTACTACCCTTGTTCCCGCATATTTAAATATGTCTATACGGCCACCGAACGTGAAGTTTCGTGTCATTTATGCCAGAAACAAAGAAATTTCGATCCTAATTTAAAATTGAATTCCTTATAAACGTCAAACGACAACAATGAAAAAGCATGTTTTTGTTTTTCTACACGCGATTTTCAAATGTTGCATTCACGTTAGACGCATGCGCATCACCGACGCGCGAAATTTGAAATTCGGCTATAAAAACAGGAACGTGCCTTATCCCGATAAAAATTTCTAACACACGCATCGAGACATCAATCTTTATAAGAAATCCTTTTACAAAGTAACAATTGTCTCGATTGTATAAGATTCACAAGTCATGTGTATGCACATGTGTTAAGACACATACATCTTTATATAGGTCTAAATCTCTACTACTAATTCACCATGGCTACTAAAAACCACGCTAAATCCAACGTGGAAACTCGAGCCCTTTTGACTAAACGAAAGACATCGTACCATGAAAAAAAAAAAAAAACGCCCGTGCATGCCTAGTCTTCAGGTGCGCGCGCACACAGAAAAAAACCCAAAAACCAAACGAGAACACACACATCAAGAATCATACGTAGGTTAGAGGTTAGAGAGAGAAAGAGAGAGAAGAAAAATTTGATCGCACGACTTACGCTAGGTGTTGTATTGCCTTGGTTCACGTGCTGAGCCGGTACGTCGTCGTGAAAATAGTCGTCGTTCTGCGTTCCCGGCACGCTCTGAGCAAAGTCCAAGAGACGACGGTTCGGGCTGTCCGGTGTGGTCGGCAAATCGTTAGGTAAATTCGGTAGGCAGGACGAGGCGCTGCGACGGTGTCGCGACAGACTGTAATGCTCATAGTTACGATAACAGCCTGGCCCGGTCTGGGCAGGGCCGCGTCCGCACGCGGATTCCCCCTCGGTGCTGTTACCATCCACGCCGGACATATTGTGACCTGGAAACAGGTTCCGCGTCCGTTCTGTCTTGTAACAATGCCGTTACCGTCATCAAACCTTGACGCAAGAATAGGCGAGGATTCGCTCCGAAACTTTTGCACTCGTCTTCGGCAACATACTCCAATAGAAAGAGAGAGAAAGAAGGGAAAACTAATAGATAGATAGATAAATAAGATAAGGTTAGGAAGAAGAGAGACATGCAGCGATTTTTTCTTCTTTTGGATGAACGATACGATTCGTTTGAGAAGTGCGAATGATAGGAGTTATGTCTCGGCCTGGTCCGGCGTGGTAGGCTGATCGTTAGGTGGATTGTAGAGGAACGCAACAGGATATACAGGCAAATCATAGATACCAGCGTTGTGTACCACTGTAGAATAGAATTTCGAATAGAATTTCGTTAGAATTAAAATTTACCTACGTGTTTTATGATGTTAATCGGTATGTTTTGCCAAGCAACTTCGCATAGCGTATTTGGTTATATGTAAAGAATTTCCTCCAAAATTCTAAATCTATGTACAGTATATTTTCACTGTGTCAAAAAATGAACGTTTAAACGTTCGTTGATAAATGAACTTATTGTTAGAATGAAAAGAAAAAATAAAATAATTCTTGGTAATTTTGAACTTCAGTAATTAATCGAAGTTGAGTATAGTATTATATTTTAAATACTGAATTGTCAATGTTAAAGTGTCTGTGATCAGAACATCTTGCTTGAACTCTAGATTGATAAACTGAATTATTTGGAATTGATCTTTTTTTTAATTGATTTTGTAACGATACTGTGTACAAGTCATATATCGTCTAAAAATCATCTTAATTTTGATTTAAAAAATGATCGAATTGAAATTCAATGTTCGAAACAATATACTGTAATATATTGTTGAGAGCATTTTGCACATAAATGCATAAGTTTATTATTAATCTTTTAATATACTTATTTACAAATGTATTTGAAATCAATAATGTTTCATGAAAATAAAACTTTAAAATACTTTAATTGTGAAATAAAAAAGAAACGTATAAAAACTATTTTTTACTCGTGTAAAAATACAATAAGTATACTTAATGAAAATGAAATCCTTAATGTCTGCTTACCATCCACGCCGGACATCTAAATGATTTAAGAAGAAGCTCGATGTCCAGTTGTTCGTGCGTTTCTTCGCAACTTGATAAGTTTATCAATCATGGCGCAGGTACGATAACAGAAAGATGACTGATCATGCTTACAATTAGTGTAATTAGGTGTACTAACACTAGAACTCTGAAAATCGAAATAAAATTCTAATTTGCGTGACAGAGCATACGTAAAGATTGATTATTTTATGTATGTTTTTATTCTATCTTTCTTCCGTAAAACTGTGTCAATATTTTACGAATAGAATTATAATGCGATCATTGTAATAAGAAATTATAACAGAAATACGAAACAACAGCAGAGAAATATATAAGTATATTTACAATTGGATCCATTTCTCTACGAAGAATTGAATTTTGTTATAAATTGAATTGTATTATAAATGTTTTTACAAATAATATTTTACAAATAAAGATAAAAATATAGATTTACATGAACGCTCCGATAAAAAGTTATGATAAAAAATAGAAGACAAGATGCTGAAATTGATCTCATTTGAAAGATTAACCTTTGATCTTTGAAATTACCGAACATCATCCCACCGGGCTTTACTCGTGAGAAAAAGTTTACCTGACAAGAATTAATATCCATTAGGAGTTAATATCCATTAGGAATTAATATAACGCGTAAGCTTTCTATCTTCGTAAATATGTCGTGAAGAGCAAAATTAAAAAAATTTCAGTACTATTGAACAATTACATGTAACACTGCTTTTAGATGATCAAATTTTTGCAGTGTATACCGCACAGATAATTTACATAGCTTTCTCACTTACTTAAAAGTTACAAGAAAACAAGTTCACCTTTAATGAAATAAGTTTGATAAATTTAATGTGAAGTCTAATTTAAATATTTAAAAATATTGCAAGTAATATTTTAAAGTGCAGTTAATGTAAAATCTTGAATATCGTCAATCTTTTCTCGCGCTTTATCAAATTAAAAATCGTTTTAAAAATATTTGTTGTTTTTTCGTACTCTGTTACAACTTTTTAATTAACCATGATATCTTTTTTTTTCATTTTTACTTTTGTCCTATAAAAAAAAATGTACAAACTATTATATATTTAATAAATTTTCTTCATAACAGTATAAAACTATATCTTTTTGCAATTTCATAATGTACAATATAAAGTGTAATTTTAAGTATTTCATACAAAACAACTGTAATCATTCGTTCTCTTAAATTTTATAACACATCTCATTGCAAACTAATTCTAAAAACGATTTACTGAGTGAATGTAATTTAACATACAGATAAAATGAAATAAAATAAGTAGAAGAAACAGAGAACTATTTCAATCTCGTCAAAATTTAAAAAAAAGGAGAATTGCAATTGATCAAAATGATTGCCATCGGAGTTCTAAGTAGAATGATATCTCTCAGGATTCTAGTGATTCAACCTCTTTGGATGAAGAAGAAGCAGAGTCCTGATTCAGTCCGGCGTGGTAGGCTGCTTTCTTATCTATACGTGTGGATTCGTATATTGAGAAAGTAGCAAAAGCGAAACGAAAAAAAAATATATATGTGTGTATGTATATATCAATAAAATAGCTCGTTACCATCCACGTCGGACATGTCGTGAGTTAGGGAGGTGCGATTAGTTTTGTCGACATCAACGTTGGCACAGAGTGGTTGGTGTTGTTCGAATCTCGAGCAAGTGTTCCAAGTAGAAGCGAGAGATTGATTAGTACGAATGTCAAATTTCGATCTGTCCGGCGTGGTAGGCTATTCGTTGGGCCGATTTCACACGAAGATGTTGCGTATCGTGATAGGCGTGATACGCGTATCAAGAACTGCGTTTCGTTAGTTATCACAGCAATACCGATCAATACCGATATATCAATAATTACGATACTGTGTCGAGTATTATCTAAGACGTAGATATGAAAAATATACTAATTCTATGAATATCAATACTCATTTGACATTTTCATAAAAACTTCTGATTTTTGATGAAAATATTGATATTTTCTTGAAGCATCCAGAAATATCAAACGAATGTCGATGCATTTAGTATAAAATATTAATATTTCTGAGTTACGTTTCGAGTATACACGATATACTAAATTGACGTCGATGATGACTCGATATCGGTTTGATCGCTAATCAATATTTTTGCCTAGATCTCGAATATTGATATTAAACAGGTATTGGCTTTTCCACGTAAACAAGTAGTATCGATATAAATATCGAAGAAATATTGGCTATTTCCGATATCTATATCTTTAATATAACAAATTGAAAATTTTATCACTCTCGTCGATACTGTATCTCGTGAGAATTGCATCCCCTGATGTACACACTTTCATCGTACGCGTACCAAAATACGTGTTATCCCCGTGTGAAATCGGCCCCCAAGGTAGACCGAGGAAGCAGCAGGAAAACGAGGCACCGCAACGACGCCACGAGGGACCGTAATGCTCATAGCTAGGATAACAGCCTGACCTGGTCTGGGCAGGACTGCGTCCGTACACGGATTCCCCCTCCTTGCTGTTACCATCCACGCCGGACATATCGTGACCTGAAAACAGCCTCGGTATCCATTATGTTTTTCATTATGCCATCAATTCATCAACCTTGACGCAGGATTAGCGGGTCTCAATTTCGAACATCGTATGAGAATCGAGAGATTGGAGAACGAACGTTGTCTAGTGAAGTGAATCGAATGGAACGCGACATAAAAACTACGAAAGTAAGATGATTTGTGTTTTCCGTGTTTCTCGTGTTCTTGAGAATCTACCAAGCAAAGTCGATATAGAGCAAAGGATTCCCAATCTATGAGGTCGCGACCTCCAAGGGAGCACGCAGTGTCTTCTTAGGGTTGTTTTAATTGAACATTTTTGTCCAATCCAATTTGTTCGAATTAATGGAAAGAAGATTGATTAATTTTTTAATCAATTAAGGGAGAAGAAGAGATTTGAGGTCCATGTGAAGATTTGAAAAATGTCGAGAGAATATTTGTTGAAAAATTTTGTGAAAAATCTAAATTGAAAGATTATGTTGAAAAATATATAACAAATGCAAAAAATCAATAGCCGAAGTTGAAATTAGTGCGATCTTTTAATTATCTTTTTCTTTCATAGCTTTGTTCTAGGTAAAGTTACATCAATCAAGAGTCTTTCTTATTCGATAAGAATGAAACTAAATGGAAATATTGGAATATTTCTTCAGAATAGTAAAATCAAAGAAACATTATAGATATTTTTTCAAACAGATTTGTTTAAGAATATACAATTAATTTTGATCATTTCTCTCCGAAAGTATTTTTTGTTACTGAAACGTGAACAAATATTGAAAATAATTATACAAGTCCGAAAATTTGTTTGTAAAAAATGCCAAAGATATTTTTGCAAAGACAGGAGTGTTTACAGTAGAATATCTTTTCATAGGTCCGCCCTGTTGTACACCTATTCTATTTTATAAAAGTATATGAAGTACTTTCTTTTAACAGAATGTAACTTTATTATAAAATTAAAAATGGAAACATAATTTCGACAAATTGTGTGCCTATTTTTAACAGGATTTTAAATTAAGATTTTAAGTAAACAATTTAAATTTAATATCATATATGTGTATCTTTTAATTCCAAAAGGAGATAATAAATTGATGTACTTTTTATCGTTAGTTTTTCATCAATCCATAAATACCTTTTCAATACTTATATTATCAAAAAATTGATGAAGCATTAATTCTTTCCCATGTCGAGCCTTTAATATTTTTTAGACATCTCGATTCACTCCTTCAAATTAAAATCACACGTTATTTAATTGTAATAAGAGGTGGTCGCGACTCGTGAGAGATTGGGAAACACTGCGATAGAGAATGAAAATAACACGATCGATGGATGACAATACAGTGAACCCTCGAACTTCAAACATGATCCGATTTTTCGACAGAAATTTCCCAGTAAGAGATCGAATTAATTCAGAATTACGAAACTTAATATAGAAAAATTTTAAGTATCTATAATATTTATATACATGAAACATTTCTAACGTTTAAGGATATATAAATTTTGACAAATAATAACGATAAAATAAGTACGTGTATAAATTAGGGAGGAACAGTTCCCACATTTGTTTAAACGACAGCTTGGTCTCATTTTAAATCAGAACAAAGAAGCAACGAACGAAGGAGCAACGAATTAAATATCCAATTCTGCGACACGACTCTTTGCTTCACTTTCGAGTTCCTCCGTACAAATACGAAGACCGAATTTCCTCTAATTCTTCCAAGTTTCGAGTTTCAAACCACAGTTCGAAGATCGAGGGTCCACGCTGTACTTTCGTTCTATCCCTATTCCCTGGCTCGTGAATACATATGGAATATAGTGCAGTTGAACAGTTTAATGAGAAAGTCGATAAAGAAGGTGGTCAAAGTGTTTCTCTAGCAGTGTGGTCCCCGTATTACCTTGCTCCTGCGCCAGAACTGATAAATTCATCATTCTTGCGTCAGGGTTGATAAATTGTTAACGTTTCGCTGCGATAAAACTTTGCGTTAGCATTAGTATTACTGTGTGTATTACTGTATGTATTGCCGCTTGTAATTACTGTGCTGTGTATTGTGTCAGTAAATTTATGATCGAAGTATAAAACGAATGAGAAAAGGCACATTAATGGGCGTAGAGAGTGATAATGGTGCCGTTTGGTATCACTCTGGAGTACGATTGCACCTTGTTAACTGGAATAAACGAGTCGAGAATATAAATCTGTTTTCGCCGTTTTCTACACACGTTGCTGTTTGTTTGGAAATTTCAAGCTTTGTTCAAATTCTAATATATTGAAAGGAACTATCTAAAAAATCCTTGTTAAAAAGTATCACAAACTGTTACAAAGGTCCTTAATTATAATCAGAAATGCGAAATTTATGATTGAATGTATTCAAAATTTGTTTGAGGGTTGTTTGTCCATTTTTGACATATCAAGTAGGCACCTCAAAGACACCTCAAATTTAATCTACTAATTATGTTATAAAATAACATTGATGCTTATATGCAACAAGATTAAGAACTTGCGTGAGAAAAGTCGTGAATAATGAGAAATAATGAAAGAACCATGAAGATTCTGACGAAGGATTGCAATTTTGGTTTTATTGACCTGTCCCAAACTCATCTGTTTCTCATCTTATTTTTAAAAGTATCCAAACTCAAATATAAATCTAGATCTAGAGAGTTAAGATGGGGATTAATTTCTATTTTAATAAAAACTAAACTGAATATCTATTTTTACTGCCTAGTTTTTATTATTTTTTATCTAATTTCAACGTATAGTTAAAATTGGAATTGGATTACATTGGTTAATCTCAAATTTCGCAATTTCTATTAACAATCAAATACAGGAGTAAACAATGAAAATAATAAAATATTTTGCCTTTTCAGACGGTTCTTTCAACATATTAAAATTCGAATAAAACCTGAAATGCTAACCAAAGCGACTTTTTATTTACTTTTCATTAAATCTCCGGAGAACTCTGACATTTTTCATGATAGAAGATAGCAGAGTAATTCCGGTTAACAAGGTAAAAATCGTTCGAGATCTACGCGTGCGCTACGAAAATATGTAACGACGTACAAAGAACACTGGAAGATAATGGAAAAACAGAAACCTTAAAGTAGAGCGTAAAGAAAACAATCCAGTTGATTGACAAACAGTAAGACTCGAGCTGCAGCCTGACTTTTCTCGAATATAACGCGGAAACGTTGATCTCGCTATGGAGAAATTACACGTGTATCTACTCACAAAATTTGAATATTAGAATTTCGAAAAAAAATAACAACCTCTTTGAGAGTAAACACCTACAAATATTTCACCTATAATACCAATATAGTATTAATAAATTATACTAATACTAATATTATTAATAAATTATTATTAGCAAATTAAAAAAGAATTATATTACTATTAATAAATTTCATAGTTGCCATTATTAATTAATTATTAATATAATGTTAATATTGATAAGTATTAATATTGAAAGTGTAATTAATTATATTTAGAAACGACACCGATAATTATAATGTTCGTATCTCTCAAACGTTTAATTTCTAGAATGTTACAAATTTCTGTAACAGTGTTATATTCGAGATGTAATACGTTTCAATAATATACTACTCTTCTAATGCTTCGATGTTTTGACTTTTTGAAAAAAATTATTGTATACTTTAAACATTTCCACGACAACATTTTATTTGCTTTTCTGAATCCAATCGTTTCAAGCAAAATATAAAATTTTTAGAAGAATTAAAACCATTAATCAATTGAACAAATTATTCATGTACATTTTAATATGTATTCACATTAGTGTATCAAAAATACAAAAGAAAGAATTTTTTGAAATAATAAATGAATAAATTGCGAATGAATACAGAAAACGTAATAATAATACAAAAATTGAGTTTGGTATATTTGCAAAAGATTACTGTATACCACCATCAAATAACTACTTCGAGAAACCTGCTTGTATACCACCAGTGTACTCTATAAAATAAGTTTATGCTAAAACTCTTTGCCGTAAATTCACGCGAGATCCATTTCAGGTTGGTACATTACCAAAATATTATTTTCTATCTCTTGAAATTTACTTCTGCGCCAGCACATTCTACAAAATAAAACGTTAAAATTCGCCATAAAGTTCATGTCATTTGGTAGGATGTACATATGTATCTTTGTATAAAGATTACAATCGTTACTACCTATTTCCTGAAATTTATTTAATATCTACAAAATGGTAAAATTCTTCATCGTAAGCTCGCTCGATATTTAACCTCTTGCACTGGAATGACGTGCGACGCACGTCGAGAATTTTTTTAAATTGCAATATTTCCTCAATTTTAAATATATTTAAGTATAACCCAGACAAAACAAATAATAAATTTATTACTTCTCAATAATTTTCATCCAGTAATATCATATCGATGAGTTTAAAAAGAAAGCGACGAATTATTGTATATAGTTTGGTCACTCGTTACACATTATGGTCCGCAATCAGTTGCCAGCGCAAGTAGTTAAAAGATCAATGTATACATGTATATACGCTCTTACAGCGTGTCCTACGCAGAGTGAACATCATACATGTAACTATATATAACCTTCCGGTGGCTCGCTTCGCTTACCAGTATCAACGATGACATCGATGAGATCCATGCTCTTGGCGAATGCGTCCCTCAGATTGATGTGATGGAACGACACGATGCTGCCCTCCCTCTTGGCCCTCTCCAACGCCTCGCGTCTCTTCAACGCTTTCTCGCGCCTCATCTGGTTTTTGTAGAACTCGGCGAAATTGTTAACGATAATGGGAATGGGCAACGCGATTACCAGGACACCACATATACAACACACACTGCCGATCACCTTGCCGAGCGGGGTCGTGGGGTAGATGTCGCCGTATCCGACGGTGGTCATCGTGATGCCCGCCCACCAAAAGGTTTCTGGAATGCTTACGAATTTGGTCCCGGGCTCCTCCTTCTCGGCGAAGTAGGCGAGACTCGAGAATATGAGGACGCCCATCGCCAGGAAGAGCATCAGCAGGCCCAGCTCCTTGTACGAGTTGCGCAAGGTGAAGCCGAGGCTCTGCAGCCCGGTCGAGTGGCGGGCCAGCTTCAGGATCCTCAGGATCCGCATTATACGAAAGATTTGCACTACCCTGCGCACGTCCTGGAACTGGTCGGTCGCGTTCTTGTTCGTTTCGACAAGGAACAGAGATACGTAGTACGGCAGTATTGCCAACAGGTCGATCACATTCAGACCGCCCTTGAAGAACTTCCACTTATCCGGTGACGCGCTGAACCTAAGCATGTACTCGAGGGTGAACCACGTGATGCACACAGCCTCCACCATGGCTAGCTGCGGATTGTCTTGAAAGTTCCCCTTCTCATCATTCACTTGCATACTAGGAATGGTGTTGAGAGTTAGTGCGATCGTCGAAAGCACAATAAAGAGTATTGATATCACAGCTATCACCTGGAAAATCGACGGGATCAACTGGTCAAACAAGTGAGCCTGGATCAACAGATGGACGGTTTTCGGATTGTCCTGCGTTTAAGCTGCGATTTAACGAAACTACTTGGGGTCTAACGTATCTCTGTTTCGTTCCATTCGTTCGCGAATCGAACCGTCTTTTCTGTTTACACGTCACTTCGAGCTGTCGTGTGACGGAAGGAAAAAATTGAAAAGTTCCAATTGTTATTACTGCAGTGAAAATAGAGAAATCATCGAGTTACCAACAGTGACAGGCAGAGAAGAAGAAAAACTTCACGTATTCTCGACTTGTAATGTCGTTTAATCGTCCGTAAGAAAGTCAGACAGAAAGAATTGAATAAGAGATGAGAATTCCAATGATCAACCCAAAACATCAGATATATGAAAACACTTCCTAACTGGTGTGAGCATTGGTGAAATACGAAGAGAAATATAATTCTTACGGGCTCATAGCCTGCACTTTCTTTTCTTTTTATATATATATATATATTTATATACGTATAATTACGTATATATATATACGTAAGCAACAACAACTACCAAAAAACAGAGTAAAATACCAAAAGCTCTCACTGCACGAAAGCGTTCAAAAATATGTATTCAAACAATACATCAAATATACAGTAACAACATATTCTGAATGACTGACAAAAGAAGAAAAGCGTAAGTAGTTTGTTCACACGTACGAAAAAATAGTACAATACGAAGCAAGCGACAAATTTTTAGCGTACGGGAAGAAGCTCATTGTTTCCGAAACCATTATTTAACCCTTTCGCTACTGTAAGCCACGCGTGACCATAACCTCAAATTCGGTTATATATATCAAAGTTGCT
Organism: Melipona beecheii; assembly: GCA_032399605.1. Taxonomy (NCBI): domain Eukaryota; kingdom Metazoa; phylum Arthropoda; class Insecta; order Hymenoptera; family Apidae; genus Melipona; species Melipona beecheii. Next base: position 2,942,812 of record JAUCMO010000504.1, on the reverse strand, counting down.
CTTTAATTTGAAAGATTTCTAAAATCTTCGGAAAAAGATCAAAGCCTACCTAATCTACCTAACCTAACTACTTTACTGTACCATAACCTAAAATTGAGTAATCGTTTGAATCTCAAATTGTGCGTTTCTTCGCCATCTTGTTTTTGAAATTTCAACTTGAAATTGAGCTACAGTTCCATTCTTGTTTCTTTTTCATCTTTTTTTTTTGAAATTTCAATCAAGTATCAAATAAACGTTTGATAATTTAATAAGGTATGTTTACTACTGATGGATCATTATTATTATATAAAAATACTATACATCCCTTACTACTGATACTATATATACTATATATCTATAATACTACATATCCTTTGCTACTGATGGATCATTTATATATTTTTTAAAAATATTATTTTATAAAAATACTATATATCCTTAGAAAGAATTGAACAATTTCAGATCAAATAACTATAAAAAAAGGGTCTAAATTAACCATTCTTAGGAAAGGTGAAAAATGTTAATCTATTTTCATTTAAAATTTATATTTTGAACTCTAATACGGTGCTGAGTTCAGTAACGAAAAGGTTAACCCTCGATATTCAACAACCACGTCGTCGTCAGATGTTAAAAATACAGGTTCTCTCATCTCGGATCTCATCGGCTTCTCCACTCGACCTCGGCGTTACTTGAATAACGAGCTTCAAAAGAGACAGTAGTGCAAAAAGGGCCTCCTTATCGACGAGCTTACGACCAAAAAGGATGCAAATAAGAAACGGTTGAGACGTTCGTCGTTAAGATCTCGAAACGACTTCGAAACGCCTGTCGAGAAACAAAGGAAAAAAAGGGAGGACGTAAATGCGGACTGCTAGAACGTTCTAAAGCATTTTCTGCGAAACTGAGGACTCGATTGTACTCGCAGTGAACAGAATCGCTGAAAACTGCTATAGAAGCGTAAATAGATACCCAGATGTGTTTTCCACCAAAAGAGTATCTTCGTCGTTTGAAGGCAGTCTGCCCGACGTCGCTCGACTTATACAAGTTGTGTTTTGTACATTGTTCGGCATGCGTATTTCACACATGTTTCATTTGTATTCCCTTCAAAACCCCGCTCCCTTCGATTCACACCCTTGACCAAGGCTCGAAATTAAAAAAAAAAGGGACAAAAATAGATACAACCCCGCTCAAAAGTCCTAGACTTTCAATTATGATCATTGTTGGGATCATTTTTATTATCATTAGTATTATTAAAGTAGTAAGTTTATTTAAAAAAGAAAGTGTTTTAATGACAGATAGAATACAATTTAAAATCCATGGCTTGTACGAAATATCTTTTTTGGAGTTTCATTGAAAATGGGAAATGTTCTGAGACTTTTGAGCGGATGTGCAAATGCCCAACCAACCGAAACTAATCTCTCGTGTCCTATACCCTGCCACGCTAGTGCAATCGCTACAAAGCGAAATCAATTCGTTGCTTCCGGAAGAATTCAGTAAAAATCATTACCGCGAGTCTGTTCAACAGAAATAAATATAGGCGATCACTTCGCATATGTATAACTACAGGTAAACGCAAACTCGTGTACACTCGGAAGCAATGCTTTATACTCTTTGAATTTTCGATCGATTGACTCGCCATGGTTTTTAACTTTGTTCGTTTTTAGCTCTTGAAACGTGTAAAATATTCGATTAACTCCTTAAGGTTCTCCTTAAGGTCCTTCTTGTGCGCTGTAAATACAGCTGGATTTTACATGTATAATTATTTATTATATACATAAAAGTTCTTTTCTGAAAGTTAGTTTATCGTACAAAATTATAAGCTGTATATATAGTAAAATAAACAAAAAAAAGTTTTTTTTCTCTTTTTGATATATTCCCCCAAAATTCAATAAATCCTTAAGGAGTTAAAGATTTAGTAGAAATATCGAAAATATGAAGGCGTATACAGTCAAATTAGAACATTTTTAAACACCATCTAGTGAATATAAATCAGTTGAAATAATTAATTAATTCTGTTATTATTTATCAATCCTCAAATGGTATCGTTGGGTCAATTTGAATTACTTAACTTTGGAATTTCTTATTTTACTAATTTCGCAGAGAATATAAAATGAACTATACTTGAATTTTTAGTAATTTAAGAGAAACGATCGCAATTATCTCTAACTCGACCATATGAAGGTTAATAATTAGAATGATTAAAGTGTTCGCGGTTATGTTACTTCAATCCAAAGAATTTTTATTTGGCAAAAAAAAAATCTGCAGTTATTTGACTTCCGAGTGTATAAGACTTTGGTGCCGGTTGAAAAGCAAAAAGGTGAAGAAGAAAAAGAAGATAAGAAAAGGGCTGTTGCATCGGCAGCTCTTCATGCAATCAACTGCGATGCTTCTCGATACGCCGGTGAATTTCTGTTAGTCGTAAGGAAAACAATTCGTCCTGTAACTCATAAGTTTAGTCAATAATTGAAAATTATCTGGAAAAGAGATATCTATCGTAGAGAGCTCCTGAGTGAGATTATGATTTTCAAACTTACAAGAAAAAGAACATTACACTTTTGTTACTCAAATTTTTTGAAATCGTAGCTCATTTACGAAACCGAATACTGAAATCAATCAAAGTGAAGATTGAATGAAACAATCTAACCTAATCTACTCGTATTTTACCTATCAAGAATCGCAATTCTAAGCAGATGCTACATATATGCAATTTCAATTTTAGCTACTTACGTTCATTCGTAACTTTTGAACTACCATCGTTTCATATTTCAGATCAATTGCACGATACGTAAAGAAAATTATACCTGTTACATTTACTCTAATTTGTCCAAGTCGTGGTTCGATTATATCTAAATATAGCACTAAATCAATCAATCTGAAGTGAGAAGTTTGCAAAATTTAATCTAACTTAACCCAACCTAATGCTTTACTACTATAAGAATCATAATCCTATGAAAATACATGTGTAATTTCAGTTTCAACTACTTTAACTATTCATTGAAGCAAGTGTAATGTAAATTTTCTTTAATTATTTAATTTCTGAATCACTTTTTTAATTTAACTTTCAATTTTTGATCAAATGGACTGTTGTAGTTACTCAGGGCTCTCCTCTCTACAACGTATCCTAAAATCAAGATTAAAGGAGTTGAAATTTCTTTTTTCAGATAATTACCACTTAGTTAAGAAAAATACGTTAATAAGAAATGAAATGATATGGACCAAGCTTGCATCAATGCAAGCGGAACATCTCTTGTGCAAGATATCGAAACTTGTTGCAGAAAGCTGTATTATGCGATTCTTTTTTTTTTTTTTACGCAATATCGTCTGATGGATTAAGAAAAAAAAAGAAATAAAGAAAAAAGGAAAAATAAAGATCGCGTACGAGTTGGAAAAAAGAGAAAGCTAATAGGGCGGACATTTGTTGCAAAACCAACGTAATCTTGTTAAAAATTGAAGAGAACTGATGCTCGTAAAGTGCAATTGATGAAAAATATACAAGCCATCTCTATTCTTCTAAAATCTGTTATAGGTCGATTGATGCTGGATTACTCACAGCTTTTGTTTGTTCTCGCAATCATGCTATGAGAATAATTCGTTCGAGGTAACTATTGAACACATTGGTAAGTTTATAAATTTCAGGGAAACATTTAAACCGTATTGGAAAGATCTTCCATACGAAAACAGATATATTTTTCCATGAATATTTGAATATTTAATTTATTATATTTAATATAGTCCAATGTGATTTTAAAAATTTATACTTTTGTTATATTACAATTTGAATAAAAAGAAACGTCTAATCTCTTCGATATTAATTCTTTACTTCACGCTATAACTATTAAAGTAATTGAAAGCTTTGACTAATTTACATTAACGTAATTATACTTGTCATTCTCAAGTTTTATGTTTACATAGTAAATATATAATAAATAACTATATAACAAAACTAAATATAAATTTAAAAATTATAACTAAACATATGTATCTTCGAAATTAAACAAGGTACTCAAAGGCATCAAACTCAAGTGCGTATATGGAATTAATCATCATCTAACTTCACTTTCATTTATACTAGTTAATATTTTTATACTTAGTAAATGTTTATACTTAGTAATGTTCATCATTAATTCAAATTAATATTTCAATATGAGTATTCATAATATATTGTATACGATAAATTTATAATATTAATAGTAATATTAATATTCGTAACATTTTATTCATAAGATTTATTAGCTGTATATAATTATCAGAGGTAAAATTAAATACTAGATTAAATGAAAATTAGATTAAAAAGAATTTATTTGAAATGTATCTCATACGTTCGTTCAACGTTGTTCAATATGATATACGTTCAAATATTTATGGACGATAATGTACGTAATGTACATAATGTATATACAGAATGTTCCACTTTTTTCCAATCAAATTTCATCAGTATATTTTATTGATACAAATAAAAAAAAAAGTACTATAACAAACACCATTTACTTGAAGTTTAATTAAAAACTTATAATAAAAATATCTGTAGCTTCCAATATTTTCCAACTTCCTCCACAATTGGTCTTTTTTGTCGCAATAAATATTAATAGATCACCAATAGATCAAACGAAGAATGATTTATTAAGGTGAAACAAAATCAAAATAAATTTCAAAGAAATGAATTTAATATTTCATCATTATCGATCTTGCATTAACAAACACGATAAAGTGACTCATTAATTATTGATTGCATCGTCAATCTATCTCTGCCTATATTAAAGTATATAAACATAATTGTTTTCCACCTTAATATTTCTCTAGTATTTTTAATAAAAGTTTTGTTTATTTCGAGATTTTTAATGCTCCAGTATTTTTAACAACCTACGTTTATAAATTTATTGTACTTATATCAATAAAATATGTGTAATGCAATTTTACATTTGGACAATCATTTTATCTAACATACATTTTTGCTCTGTGGCTTCAAATTTTTTTATAAATGAACAAAAGTCCGTAGTCTAATAATAACAAAGTTTAAATAAAATACGCTTGAACATTCTGCATAAAATTTTTATTAATATTTCTAAGTTATACATACTCTCTCAAATTTCTCATGTACATATGTATTTTGATCGACAAAACAAATATATTACAAATTAATACAAATTATTATCAAGCAACATTGCGATGTATTGTTATTTTATCTTTCAATTTAGGTAGACCCATACTGGTTAACATTTTAAAGCGCGCGTCATTTTCTAGAAGCAAAGCGAGGACAAGTAGAAACTATCAATAATCGATCATACCACTTATTTCCCTCTCTTCGAGTTATTACTTCGCTAAGATACTCAAGCTGCAAATACAAATATATAAATGAAGCGATAAACTGTAACAATTCGGCGCAAACCATCGTTCGATATGTTCCTTTTTTTTACTTATTTTTATTTTTTCTTTGAAAAAATAAATAATTGCCACAATTATTTTGCAAACAGATGAACTTACGTACTTTTTAAGAAGAGATTGAAGAAGAAATTGCTGTTTTTTTGATGTTTAATAGGCTCTCATATTAAATGAATTAAAGTAATAACGTTTCAAACCTCATGAATGAATCTGTTTAAAAGATATATTAGTTTGTAACGTATAAAATGTCCGATTATTTATTGTATTAATAACTTTTTATTCATTAAATGTTTACTTAATTAATTAAATAATATAAAACTTCAAGAGTAGATTCCTTTTTATCTGATTTAGCCTTCATTTGTTTTGTACGCGTTGCTTTCATTTTATTTTTGATTATTATTTCCAAAACTATTTTCTGAAGGTATTTTGCAAATCAAGAAACTGTTGAAAACTTCTCTAAAGAATTTACGTTGTCACCGAGACTTCAACTTTTTTATAAAAATAAAATAATAATAGTGCTTATGCAATAAAAATTATAGATTATATATTGAAAAACTTGTAATTAAATTAATTTATATAGAAATTGATGAATGAAAATTCATAATTAATTGAAAAAGATAATTAACACTTCGTAATACTTTTATTATTATAATTAATAAAATTTAATATTAAAAAAACAATAAGAAAATAATAATAAAATTACTATTATATACGATAAAGTTACTATTATAATTATATCATATTAATCGGGCATTTCATACCTTGCAATTCAATAAATTTATTGTCAGCAAAGAGATTCTACAAAATGTATAATTTCTGAATTAGGATAGTTATTTAGATAGAAAGTTAGTTGGATAGAAATATGTTAATGTTATAATACGTCTGATAGTTGTTTCATCAGAAAACACACACTCCTAATGAAATAATTACCGAGTAGCTACACTTGAATGCTGTTTGATATTATCTGCCTTGCATGCAGAAAATGACCTTCGACTTTACACGTTAACTAGTACGTGCCCTTTGGATGTTGTTAGATCAGATCTATGCGAATCTTTTAAAATTCTGCTTGAACGTTTTAATCTTTAAAAAGAAAAAAAAAAATTTTTGAACTTAAAGTAAATGCTTGTATTAACTGTTATAAATAAGTCTAATAAATAGAGTTTATTAATAATAAGTGAAGTTTAATAAATAAGCTATAAGTAATATGAATTATTGTATCTTCTTTTTACTTGATATTTCATGAAAAATTTGAATTATAATGTAATAATATAATTTCTAACTATAAGTTGGTATTTTTAACTTAATCGCAAGAGAAAATTTCTTCATTGATATATTTCGAACTAAATTTTCTTTTCATAAATTCTAAATTTTTACAATTCCGACACAACGAAAAAGAAAATTAATATGCATGTTTCAAACAGAATATAAATTATGATGATCTATGCTATTTTTATGTGGAAAAGACCAGAGTAAGTTAATGAGATGTTTCATCGAAAAATATACGAGGTATAAGAGGTATAAATATAACTGATTATGATTATGTTATATCGGTGTGATTATGTGTATTAACAAAATTTATTTAATTACTATAATTTTATATAATTTTATAGTGAAAAATAAATATTCATAATAAAATAAAAAGTATAAAATATTTAGAAACTAAATATTCGTGTTGATTCTTGAATTATTTTAAATATAATATTTTAGAAAATATTCTAGAGATGATATATGAAACTGAATTAGTTTAATTTTATTTTATTTGGATGTCTTTTTTTCTGCATGTTTTATATAACATAATTTACTTTCCTCTATTATTCTCGTTGAATATCATTCTATAGAAGATGAAGACATCTTAATCATACAGAAGAAGAGTAAAATCACGATAATAAATCACGATGATAAGAAAAAGAAATGTCTAATAAAATAAATAATTAATTTATTAATATACAAATATTTATAAATAAAAAGATATATACGTATATTTTTTTAATATTTAAGAACATTTAATTTCTTGCTTTACAAGATAATTTCAGAAAAAATAAGTTAAATTATAATGATCACACTTTTTAATTGGTAAAGATAATTGAACTAATAGTAATAATTATTTTAATATATTGCTAATTTACTAAAAATTACAGATCGCTATATTATTATTATATAAATAATTAGAAGTTATTACATTAATATTATCTGTTGTATAGATAACTAGAAAATTGTAAAACGTATAAACTCGCCCTAGTCTCTTTTATTTTTACTTATGACTCCAAAATCGAAATAAATCTTTTAAATAAATAAATCCACGAAAATGACATGCAATTCGACGAAGTTTAAAAATTCGCATAGACCCAAATACAATGAAATCTCCGTACAACAATACTTGTTAAATTTATACTGCATCATTGCATCGTAAATATATGATAAAACATTTTAACTGAATTAAATGATAATCATTATTATAAATATTCCATCTCATTTCTAAATAAATTTCTTGTTAAATATTACAGCGAAGAGCGTATCTGAGCCATACTAATGACGAAAAATTGTCAATATTTTGAATTTTGTACTTTGGTCACATTTTAAAAGTTTAAACTTCACTTTGACAGTGAAAATTATCAAAATTCTAAAATTGAGCTTTGAACGTTGGAGTTCAATGACAAAAACTCAGGAAATCTTAGAAAATTTTATTGTCCAATTACCACGTTCGAAGCTTAATAAAATGGCAAAGAAAAGCAAGGGTTTTGTAGGGTGAGAAAGTTGTAAAGAAAAAAATTTCAATCTTCAAGAGACCAAGACGAACGACCTAGTTCGCGAAAAAAAATTCCAAAGTTTCCAAAAACGTTCGAAGTTTTACAATTTTTTCGAGAATAAAGATAGGATGTAAAAGAATTGTTTTTGAAGGGAGCAAGTTATACGACTTGTTTCTACCCAGTTATAACAGTCTAAAATATCGATGAATTCTCATCGTTAACGGTACAGTTATGCTCTTCGCTGTGTGTGTGTGTGTGTGTGTGTGTGTGTGTGTGTGTGTGTGTGTGTGTGTGTGTGTGTGTGTGTGTGTGTGTGTGTGTGTGTGTGTGTGTGTATTTACCAACACTTTGAACAAAGGGAGATTGCACTGTATTATTCAAACGCAAGGGATTCGATATAGACAAGAAACTAAGAGCTGTGAGAAGACCCAATGTCTAACGTTTGTCGATGACTATACCCATACACTTTCAGAAGTAGCTACAGTTATTGACCAACGGCCCTTTAACGTGGTTTAAATATAGTGGAAAGGGAGATCAATAGTTTCTGTAATATTGACTGCATTGAGGAGAAATGTTTGGACGTACGGGGACGTAAGGAGCGTCTCCTCCTTCGCGAAATGTTCTTTCGGCGAAGAGCTGTTCCCGTTTTCTTCCGTGTAGACCGATGCCCGGAGGACCGATAAGTCGGACGTTAAAAGCAATGGGAAATTATCTTCGAATCACATCGAAAACGTCCACATATACATAGTAGGTATACGTAACACTACACGTGAATAAGAGAACAGAGAGAGAGAGAGAGAGAGAAACAGAGACACGAAAAAAGGGATGTATATATTACAGGATGTATATATTACAGGATGTGATTGTTATATTGTTACGTTTATATGAACAGAGAAAAGTTGTCGTTGGTGATAAACTGGAGTTAAAGTGACAGGGATCAGAAAGGTGCTACATATTGGTACCCCGCATAATACTGTTTCAATCAATTGGAGCAACAGTGTGTGCAATGTGTATTGTTTGTGGTGTATATGGCAAGTATTATAATATGAGACAACATATATTTGTGAAAAAATAATGTCGCCTACAAGTACCTCACAGATTCTCTTGCACGATACGTTACGCGATTGATAGACTTAGCTGGCAACTACGAATTCAACGTGTACACGAAAAGAAATATCGAAACTACATGTCTCGCGACTACAGGTGGTTACCTGATCTATCTAAAATTCAATCCATTACGCTATATAATATCCACTATATAATAGCGTTTGAAAATAATTTTTCAATCCTAAGCCTACGTTCTCTACGTAAGATGACACGTGCTTCCGTGAACTCTCTGAATTCTACGATACGAGTAAGAATAAATAAGGTATATTTCTTTTCGAGCAAACGCCAGATTCGTCATGTTAAATGCTGATCCATTCCATTCACGGTTATAAATGATTATGCAACGTTACATTAGTGACAATTACATTTTTTCTTTTCACATGTTAAATATATATATGTTATATATACGGTGTGTATATATATTATATACATATATGCATTTCAGTGTGTATATATCGAATTGAATTCGCTGGTAGCAAAGTTACTAATGACATCTCATAGGGAGCGGTGTCGAGAAAGAATCTACGTGATACCTGGTAATCGCGTATTAAGCACTCCCATTATCATCACGACGATTGATTCAAAAAAAAAAATCAAACGACAATTCTCTTCTTTTTTTTTTTTTTTAAGACTAAAGAGCTAAGAGATTGAGCTTAAAGAGTTGGATTACACAAGAAAATGTGAGATTAGTGATGATGATGTTAACACCACCTAGAAATAAAATACACATTACATACATCGATACACAACGACTGTTGTGTAAGAAAAAATTCGATTGATCCTCTCTATGCTGGATTGTACTTAATTAACTCACGCTTCTATTTTATATGTATTATTATATGATAGTACGTCTACGTCTTATGTACATATAAATATATACATTCCTATGTATATATATACACATGTACACATATATACATATACAAGTTACTGCAATTAAATAAAAAGTTGATTAATAAAGGTAAAATGCATCGATATTGTTATATATATATATATATATATATATGGAAAGGTTCATCTAATTAATACCTGATAATTAATGAGTAATGATAATGCTTGATCAACGCACGTGATTTCGATCTGGCTTTGCTAGAGAAAAGCAAAATCGACTTTCGAATTTTTATATTATTATTTTATTAATGAAACTGATGAAAAGTTATTAATATTTTGCATCATTTTGGTGTATACAAGTATACTGTGTATAAATTGAAACAAGTATACAGATGAAATTGTTATATAAAGCACAAAACAAGCATTTGTGCTTCTGTTGGTTGATATTTAATTGTTAATTTTACAAAAGAGGAAAAATGATTTATTAGTTATTATCATTATCAGTGAGCAAAAAAAGAATTTCAATTTCAAATCAATAATTTGAATGCAACTTTTGTAATATGTAACAAGTTTCCATCCTCTCGATAAACTACGATATTCAAAAGCTTTTTAACCATTTATTTTTGAAAATATTTATACCAGTATAAGTTATGTTATAATAAAATTATTTAAAATTGCGACTTGTAAAAACAGCAATTTTAAATAATTTTCGTCTTCTTTGTATAGCATATTATATCCTTGAGATATTATAAAATTTATAACTAAATAATTATTTATATTTTTGAGATTTATTTGAATTATATTTGATTGTATATATATATATTATGATTAATTCAATAATTTATTTCAGAGTTTATATCAACTTCTTTTATATGTTTGATATATATACATATATGTATAATATGTTTAAAAAAGAGATATAGTTGGACTAGTTTTATCAGAGTACGAATTATGATCATTCTCACAACACTGTACTAATCGTAATTAGCCATAAAACTAGATAACGTGTTGACGAAAAATTTTAGAAATAAATAATTAAAAACTTTTACGACGAGAAAGGAATGAAAAAAACTCTGATACGTGTTTAAAAAGTTGCATTAAAATTAGCAATTCGAAGTTAGGATTTTCTATTTTTTTTTTACAAGAAAAGAAACGGAACAATCCTCGACAGTGATCGAAGCTAGAGCCAGAATCCAAATCCGATCTGTTGATATACTATTTTAATCGTAATTCTACAGTAAAATCGAGTACAAAATCACATACGTCGCAAACGTTTTCACTACTCTTTCTTTTCTATACAAGAGCTACATCGAATCGATGCTCTACTATCAACTTAATAATACCTTTCTTGAAATTATGGTTCCAGCACAAACTGTAAACGGTGGAGATAGTGTAAGTAAATTAATGAACGAAACTTCAGAGTATCCTCATATAATAATAAAGTATGTATTAATAAATTAATAAATTTTTTTTTCTTTTTTTAATCAACATTAATTAAAATAAAGATTAATTTAATTGCTCAGTTTGCTCAGTTTGGTAAATTTTTCTTTTTCGCAACCGACTAAAAGAAATGTAATATCGTTCGCAAATTTGTTAAAACGCAAAAACAATAATCAATAAACTGAAAGGAAGAAAGTTCTTCAATTTGAAACACGTTCCCAAACATGCGGAGAAAAATTGATTCGATCTTTTCCAATAGTTTTGAAAACGAATGCAAGAGGAACTTCAATCAGAAGAAATTTCGAATGCCCTATTAAAATTCATAGAACAATCCAAGTCTCGAACAATCGGCACGAGAAAACAAGATCACAAAGGAGCATCCTCGTGGAACGGCAGTTCATCAATGCTTAAACGACACAACGACACGTTTGTTACCGCGACGAGATTTTGGCACAAGTTCAAATTCTTCTTCTCGAGAATTCGATCTTGGAATGCCTCCACAATTTTTCTCCATCGATTCAATCCTCCCAAACCTCCCTCCAACTCGTAAAACACGTACTCGCTTGCCGATCCAATAACAACAACAACAACAACAACAACAACGATAAAGCTCGTAACATGTAAAAAAAAAAAATGGTTTCGTCGAAACCATCGGCAACATCACTCACCCTTGCAGCGATGGACGTAGTTGGTTTCTCCAACAGATCCCACAACCATTTCTGATACTGCGCGCACTGTCCCTCGCCAAATTCCTCCTCCTCTCTCTGTCTCAGCGATTCCGCTTCCTTCCGCATCTCCTCGTGCACATGCTCCTTCCGCTGATGATACTTATGCTGGCAACAACTCTCTAGATACAGCTCGTCGACTCCCCAGTACTCGAGATCGTCGCTGAACGCCAGCACGCACATCTCGTCGACAAGGTGGAGCTTCCCGGTACGATAGAAATTTAGGATCGAGCTGAACGACTTCGGATGACGATCGAAGAAGTACTCATTGTCGATGAGGGAGTAATCGTCGCAGAGTTCGGTGATTGCCTCGTGGGTGTTGCAATCCTTCAAGCGGCCTAAACGCGTGTGGGGGAGCCTTTCTAGGGTACGCCAGAGGACCTCGTGCTTAACGCCACCGACGTTGATCGAGACCCGTCGGTTAAGGGCCTTCGACCTCATGATCATAAACGGCTCGGGCGGTAGGGACGTCATCGACCTCGAGTAGGCACGCTGCTGCTGCATCTGCAGCGGCAGGGGCGGCGGCGGTGGCGGCAGCGGCGGCGGCGGCGGCGGCGGCGGCGGCGGTGGCGGAGGCGGTGGCAAAGGCGGCGGTGGTAGATTCACCGGCGCCACCGAACCGGTCGGTCCTACCGACGACGAGAACGGAGCGTACCGTACCTCCTTGTTCGTTCCAACAACTCCGCTACCTCCTCCTCCTCCTCCTATTCCTCCTGCTGCTCCGATGGCTTTCCCTCCGACAATGGTGATGCCTCCTCCAGTTACTCCTCCGCCCATACTAACCCCTGACCCTATTACCACGTTCACTCCACCGCTGCCAACTGACCCGCCGATACCGATCCCTCCGAGGGATGTTCCTCCTCCGCTACCAGTGCAGCTAGCGAGCGACGCGCTGGCTGCACCAGCCCGCTGCAACGTCGTCGTGCCGCCACCCTCGAACACGAAACCCTGATCGGTGCCGATGTAGGGCACCATACACGACGACGACGACGATAGCACCGGGCCCGTGACCACGGCGCTCCCATTACGTTCCCCGTCCGCCAGCGTTGAGTTTTCACTTAGCATCAAATGTACTACCGGCCGACGATCACGCCGACACGCCGGCCAAACGTGACCGGTCTCTCGTTATCGACCGACTTACGAACGGTCTCTTCCTTTTCCTTCTTCTCCCCTCACGTTTCGGTTGTTCGTGCTGTTGCTGCTGCTGCTGTTGCTGCTGCTGTTGCTGATTGCCGTGAAAGGTCTCTAGCTTCGTTTCGTCGGTTTCGTCGTCGTCTTCTCCGTCTCCTTCTTCTTCTTCTTCCTCCTCCTCCTCGTCCAGGTTACCCTTCTTGCGCTTCATCCGTACCTACGTCTGTCCTCTTGCATTGGCTCGGTTAAACCGCGCCACGTCATAATCTACGCGAAAAAGAATTGAAGAATATTTTAGACAGTAGGCTCTTACGTGTACAGGGTGTCCCAGAAGTCATAATACGATACCAATACGCGATCGAATACAAAAACAGTCAACAAGATCTCTAGTGAGATCTATAGAACGATTATCAATTCAGTGCTCGTGTACTCGACCGATCTTCAAATGCATTTTTCTCAAAAATGAAACTTCCGACGAAGTAATTCTGTCATTCTTGATTTTCGTCTTGTTTCAAGCCACTGGATCGCCCTGACCCAATTTGTAACATAACTTCTTGGACATCTTGTACAGTCCTTGGTTTTTCTAAGGAAAGTTTTCTATTATAGCGAGCATTTTACTTTGAATCGCTCAAAACTCCGGAGCATGGTGAAATTTCAAAAAATAAAAAATATCAATGTCTTTAAATTAATAATGAGTATTTTTAATCAATGAAGCTGCAACTAATTAACAATATTCAATAAATGGTGAAATTTATAATTATAATTATAATTTAAAATTTATAAATTAAAATTTATTTCATCTAAGAAGAAAATGGTGTTCGAGTGAAAGTATGTACACTTCAACTATTAATTATTTAATAACTTCTAAAATAAATATTAATTATTTAATAATTTCAAAAATAATTAAGCTATTTAATATAATTAAATTTATAAATAATCTGAATCAGATTTCCTCAGTTTATATATAAATATATATAAATAATAGCAACAAGATACTGTTTTATATTTTTCGAAGTAATTGTTTGTTAGCAGAACTCTTTTTCACAGAACTCGAGCATTACAGAATACCTTTAAAAATCTATATCTCTTCGTAGAGGATATCAATTATTAATTCACAGCTTTGTGATCAAATCGAATTATAGGTCATAACAACCGCAGGTAAGTACACTAGGTATTTCTTACTTTTTTGAAGTATAACAATCATTCTCGATATTGTGTTTTTACACTTTCACAAAGATATCATGTAAGAATAGTGATATAATATATGTATATCAATAATTGATATCAATTAGAAACGATAAAATAAAATGAAGCAAAAGAACAAGATGAAAACAAATAAAATGAAAAACAATCGTAAAAAGTCAATTTTTAAAGAATTTACATTTTTCGTCCATTATATTAATCAGTGTATATTATTAACACATTTTGATTATATTTAGTATAAAATGAATCGTAATGTCACAATTTGTTTTAAATTCCTCTTATTGACCTATTTAATTGATTAATTCTGTGAAACGAAAATAAATAATTCTTATGTTTTAGTTTTATTTTATTCATGTCGTATGTTTTGATTCTAATATATTATTATTTTATTTCTGAGAGAAGAATAAATTATAAAAATGCTATTATTGAATATATTCTAGATGAAATGATTCAAAATAAAATCATTCGCTTGTTCAAATATAAACTAGGTCCTATGTTATATTTCGAGATAACATCGACTCAAAATAAGACGACATATTATTTAAAAAATTCATTTTCCAAATATTTCATTCAAATAATAAGTAAAAAAAAGTCCGAACGACAAAAACAAATGCACAAGTCGCCTCTAATGAGGCCAAATTTCGAATCTGATATCATCGTCTGCGTTACTATTTTCGTACGTGTGGCAGAAGAACCTTTCTTTATTACTCGACACATTCACATATATCATCGTGCATACATATTCGGACAGATTTATATCATTGCAAATGTATAAAATACAATTCAAATGTATCTTGTAACATACTTAATACAATAGTTTAATATCAATTAGTATAAATAAAACAGTGACAGTTGAAAGTTTGATTGAAGATTAATTTTACAGACACACCTTGGCTATGTGACTTCGATATTGAGATACTGTTGTTAGAAGGAAAATGAAATACGTGTCTTTTATCATTTTGTATTCAAAGTTTATACTTTATAAATTTGACAAAGTGTCAGCTATTTACCAGAAATGTATACGGAACTTGAATACATAACACAGATACATTCCTTGCTTCAGACTGAATTTAGCTGAGCACTTGGTCTTGTTTGCAGTAAAAAGAAGTAGAAAATTAACAATAGAGGAACGTTTATTACTACGAAAACAAAGTGGAAGAAGTATCAACCTTCCTGATAGCATTGCACCAATTATTTATGCACGATAGTTACTCGGTTAGTTTAATCAGTAGAACCGAAACCAAGAGAAACAAGAAGTAGAACAGCAAGAGACGAAAATATTAGGCGGCTTTTCCCGAAAAGAAACCTGAAAAACTATTTTGCCTGAAACATTATGTACCTACGGTGCTGCTACTATTTATACAGCGAGGTTAATAACACTCTGACCCAGATTCACAGCGAAAAGCACCTGTCCCGATAGTTTTGATTCGATTGTGCACGTGGGTTCGTGCAAAGTCCAAATCAGTATGTAATGGGGGCGATTATTTTGACGAAATGACTCGGTGGCTACAATAAACAGCCATTAAACATGCACGATAAGAAACGTACGTACGAACGTACGACTTCTCGGATTTTCACGCGAATGCTTTTATAACGAGGCAATGGCTCGCGTATAGATGAAACAACACAACGTCTATAAGCACATTGTGTGCTGTTTACGTAAGAATTTATACATATACATACATGTGCGTGCGTGCGTGTGCGTGTGCGTGTGCGTGTGCGTGTGCGTGTGTATACATATATATGTATATATATGCAAGTACTGTAATATGACTATAGCACCGGTCGAAAGTATTCAAGCGTTCGACAAGTATTTATTTTTGATTGTATGAAAGTGTACCTAACGTGACAAAATCCTGAATGGGAAGATCTGTTCGTTCGTTGGTTTTCACATCTGTGCGAGTATTTGCGCAGATAAAGGAATTTTTGTATTCCGCTTGTTTTCTCCGATTGTATGAGAAATTACGAATGAGAAGTTCCCATGTCCTCTTGTTTGTTTTTAATCATGCTTACTTATTTAAGAATCTAAATCGTACGAGGATGTAGATAAAAGAATTTTATCTCTGTTTTTATTTTTGACCGTACCTAAATAACAAGAGAGGATGAGGATATGTCCAAATAACAAGATAAATTCATAAATGTACTTATTTTTAGTTGTACGAGAATTATATCATGAAGAATTATAGGTAAATAAATTTTTATACGTATAATTGTTCTTGATTGTATAAGAATGTATCTCAATAACAGAAATTATATAGATTAAAAGGTGTGTACATTTTTCTATTTTCAATCGAGAATAAAAAAATTTATTGTAATTAATAAAGTGAGAAGAATAAAAGAATACAAGTAAAAGAATTTTTGTATCTCCCTCATGTTTCACTGTACGAAAGTGTGTCTACAATTACAAATGAAAAAGTTTGTACACTTATATTCAATTGTGCGAGAACGCAGATAAAAAAAATTTTCACGTCCGCTTGTTTTTAACTGCGTAAAACTACATTATCTCAATGACTGAATTACACACGATACAACATTTTCATTCCTTTATTTCCAACTATATGAGAATGTTATTATTTTATTCAGTTATAAAATTGTAAATGGAAAAATATTTACACTTGTTGTTAACTTTATACTTGTTATTAACTGAATATTTTAATTATAAATGAATAGATGAAAGAAAATATGAATTTATTTTTTAATGATATTTATGATCATTAGATCATTTACATGTAGCATAAAGTTGAATATTATTTAAATAAAGTATAGTAGAAAATGATTGAATAATATATTATCTTTTTTAATTCGTACTTTTTTTTAAATAATTACACCTTAGTTTGTTTAATTTTCTGTTGCTGCATTATTTAGTCATAAGATGAAATTTTTTCATTTCATTTCTTATTTGATTTAATATTAATATTAAGTTACCGACTAATTAATATTAATATTTTTTCAAATTGTTCATAACGTTAATTTGCACTCTAGTCGCATTCAAATAGTGTTACTATAAATTGACCAGTGTTTGGATATTTATGAACGGCAATATAGCTAGTTACATATGCAATATCATTTCAGACGAAATAAGAGGGAACAACTGCAAACTACGCTATATTTACGTTTTCAATTTCATTTGCACGAGTTTTCCCAACTATCTATATTATTCAAAATATTTTGATTTTTAAAACCCAAAAGCTATGTTTTATCTAGTAAACTATTATACAATTTTGCTTTCACTCTGAATTGATCACTCTCAATTGAATTTCTGTGCTTCAAAATAAAATTAGATGGATTGTTTCATGTATTTATACCTTTCTTTACGAAAGTATAACAATTAAAATTATCAACAATTTTTTATCGTTGTATCTCGATTGTATAATTCTATATAACTTTAAAACATAACTAAGTAAATTTTAATATAAATTAAATCGCTGGATTATCGAAACTTTATACAATTTTAAAATTCGCCATATTTCTATTAACCACAATAATCAAAAATGATTAATTCAATAATATCATTAAACAATCTATTCAATTGTGGCTTCTGCATATTTTTACTCGTGTTTCTTTGTTAAAAACATTTTTTAATTGTCTTACAAATTTCGTGTTCACGTAAAAATGCGATATCGTTTATCTATGACAAAACTGAAAAGAGAACTTAATTGAACAAGAGTTTTTTCGAATCTTCCGTATATTTTATAAAATTTGGTTTACGTATATCGTAGGATTGAAAGAATAAAGAAATTTTACGTGTATGATGCATGTTTGGGCATATTGCTTGAATAAAATATATAACTGGGAAATATTACATGTTTATATATAACATTTATAATATAACATTTATAAAATTGTTAATTTGAAGATTAAAATAAAATATAAAATATTTAACACTGGGATAGAGAAACAATAAAGAAACAAAAAGCAATGAGCAAGTGTTCTTTCCTGTATTAATGCACTTTTGCAGGAATACAGGAAACTATGTAAGGAAGACACGTGAGAAGAGATCAGGAAAATAGTTGGGACAGAATTTTCTACCGAATAGTAAATAACACATTACCGGAAGCGGAAGGAACAGAATCTTATGGACAAAAATATGGACAAGGGATCTTATGGACAAAGAAGATGCAAATATGTGAGAATTTTTTAAAGTTAGCCAAGAAGAAAGAACAAGGAGGAAAAGGGAAAACTGCAAAACCAAAGATGAACAGAAATATGTAAAATATCCCGAAATTATTCTGTAATATGGAGTGTTCAATAGATACTATTACTATAAAGCATTTAATAATTTTAGTAGTATCTCTTATAACAATAATAACTTGAATAATCACCTTACTTGAACATTATAACTAAGAAAGTGATCAATTTTGTTGTTTGATTATTAATTGAGATACATTTATATTTACATTTTACATTTATATTTTATTTTATTTTATATTCAAATAAATATTTCCCAAATTATCTTTCACTTCATTATATCAATTCAAGAATACTAACTTCCTTAATCAAAAATTGTAAAAGTATGGTACGACGAAATTTATTAAAAAAAAAAAGATCTAAAAAAAATCATGGTTCTATGATAAGAAATAGCACAATATAGAATACGTTCGATGAAAGTGGTTCAGTCACGAAATAAGATCACATCGCATTTAACCTTGAATTATATTTCTAGAAACAATGTTACATAGAAAAAGTATGTATATATGTTTCTTTATTAAAAGAAAAAAAGAATGAAAATGATACTATTCTGAAATAAAAAGGAAGAAAGATAATTTTCACAAAAAATATGGGAATTCTATAAATTCGAATAATCACGTTTTATTTATGAAACACAATTTATTATTTTACCAATAAAAACGTGAAAAAGAAATTTAAGATCCACTACTTCCTTTATCGTTCGCTATAAGTATCTGTATTTTAAATATCAATTTAACCAAATCACAGTTTGTTTATACAAAGATTATAAAGTCTATTCCTTTTTTCGTGAGAAATTCTCGTAATACATGGCGTAATGTCTATGATATCTTAATTTATTTTCTTAGAAGAAAAGAAACATGCTTAACCATAACGTGAAATCAAAGTGATCTAAGATATTATCTAACGTGAAAATGATGTAAATAATTTTCGAAAATTTGCCACGTTACTGTAAAGAAGCATTTTTCATTTTGAAATAATAAACCTCCTCGATACTAAACACCTCACAATTTCATTACTTTATTAAATACTTTGTCATTCAAATTATTTCGATAGTAGTCATACGATAGTTCAGTCACTATGTTTAATTACTATATTTATTATAATTTTATTGTTTCTTAAAAATACATGTAAAATATTCGCAGTACTCGTATCAATAAAATTGTTTATATTAAATGTAACTTCCCTGTATATCTTAACATATACAGAAAGATTTGTATAAGAAACATAGTGTTGTGGCTACTGTGTGCAATTATGCTGTTCATTGCGTTAATTATCTCGTTATTAGTAACATTCGTCATACGAAAGGAAAAAGAAATAGGAATTTTACGGCGGTCAGCTCGAAATGCTATTAGAAATCATCCTTTCAACGTTTCTTACATCTTGAGTTCATTGATATAGTGGCGAAGTAAACGTACGCAAAGTAAACACATCTAGCTCACTCTCTGTCGGGGAATAAATGAGCGTACTGTACTTTTACAAGCAGAGAAACAAATAGCGAAAAAGGCGAGCAGTACGTGAAAAGGAGACAAAGAAAGCAAAAGAAAGAAAACAAATCTGGAAATTGGAAGATCTCAAACTAGCCTCATTACAATCATCAAATGATTACAATAATCATTTCAACTAGATAATTATTTATTATTCTCCACTAAATACCATTTTCTTGAACGTTGATTGATTTTTACGTTCAGTCACGAATATATTGGATGCTTTCTTTCTTTTTCTTAATTGATTACGACAAAAAATTTTTCAAGTTTCAACGATAAATTAGAACTAATATGGATACAGGATTTTAAGACAAAATGATCTTTTCGCACGATTTTTATTGACTATAAAATAATCTTATTTTTAATTATTTGGAATACAAAATTTCACGATTCAAACATTTAAAAAATGGGATACTTTTTTTTCGTCCCACCGTGCCCAAAAGAATTCGACAAACTTAGAACTGACCACACTTGGCAAAGTATAATTGCTTTCTACGAAATTTAGTTTGCTACGTGAAGCCAAAATTCTTATTAAATAAAACTATAGTTTTAATTATATTTTCAAATTTACTTTGTCTACTTCTTTTGCAACGCTAGTGAAATTTCAAAAAGTTTTCACGCACATACCTAATATACCCATAAAAAGATATAATCGAATGCACCTATGAACGATAATGCATACGATCTATGGAAAGGTTAACCACGCACAAACAACATGCTGCTACAATTCTGTAGCAATTATTTGATACTCTTGCTCTAAAGCTCTTTTTCGAGTACACTCGAGTATCTACTTTACGCAGATCGATCCATGTGGGCGGAAACAACTGCACGAAAAGAAATATCCCGATCTCTGAACGATCGTTTAATAAACGTCTTTAAATCTTCCGGACTCTAAACAAATGCGAATTAAGTATACGTACACATGGCATGCCAAAACAATTACTACGATTTACTGCAATTACAGGTTATGTATTAATTCCGCAGGATAACCTCTTTCCGTTCGAGCCGTTCTGAAAACCGTTTCGAGCTTTACTTTCAACTTGTTTATTATTGCTGTAAAACTAAAGCGTTATGCAATTCGTAACGTCAACAAATTGGCAGAAGATCGTGTTCCCGTACGAAATCGAACAAATCGATTTCTTGCTATACAAGAAGCAACTTTTAATGTCACGACACGGCATTTATTCGTGGTATAATTCCAAGTCTCCCTCTTTACATCCCTGGATTATTTCGTGTTCGTTACGCTCAATGTTCTTATTGATTAAATTATTATTATTTCTCGCTGTTATTTGGCTTTCCTATGCACGTACACATAACCTCGACGTGCAATTTCGTTCTTTCCTTCTTCTTCTTTTTTTTCTTCTTTCCTTGCAGATAACTCTGGTCTTACTTCGAAAAATATTTATGTCAAGACGTCAACTACAGCCAGCGACCAATATATACGTGCATAATCCGGGGCTGTATTATTTAAATGCACGTTGTCCACGTATTGTTCAGATGCACGGTTTGGATCTTGGCTACGCGTCAATACGACGTTATATGGCTAGTAAAAATATTCATGAAGTGTCGTAAGACACGACAATTTCTTGAATTCTTTGCTTTTAATAACGTTGCCTGCGATTCGAGTTCCTCAGCGTGGCGCAAAAGAAGTGCAAGCCTGCATATGCGAGATGCAGCTGCAAGTGGTTGATAAAAGAAAAAGGAAAAATAACGTAGAAATGCGTAACTGAAGTAACGCACGTTCGTGTATCGTGACAACAGTAGTAAAGATGGATGGTAAGCGTTCCTGGACAAGTAGTAAAGAACGACTATTTACAACCTGCATCACTAAATACGTTACAAGCAACGGTTTTTTTGTCCCCATTATATATAGGTCAGAAAAACGTAATTACTTACTACGTGCCGTATTGTCATCGAGCTGTCACAATTGTGATATTCATAACTGTAATATTCGTTCGTATCGTAACATTAACAATATTAAATTGTAAATCGTGATATTCACACAAACGTAAAAAGTTTACTATAACGTAAACTTAAACGTAACAAGTTTAATATAAAGGACTACTGATCCTTGTCTTTCGTTTCTTTCCCAATTTTCACAACGGTAGATCGTTTGCATGCCAAAGCACGATACTCCTCATATCGTGAATTATTATCCAGAGTGATTAGCAGGTTCTATGTACGTGGCATTTTTTCAAATTGAATTTGATGCAAGTTTCGAATTGAATTCTGATAGAAAAGTTTGGTCGAAAATCGCTGTGAAATTGCACAGGTGATAACGAAATATGTAACTGTGTAATAAAATAGACTCTGTTCAGCTCGACATCGAAATAACAATGATGACAGCGTTGAAGCCGATGATTTTTGTGAGATTCAAGGACGAGCAGCTGAGAAATTCAAGTTATCTAGGTCTGTACGCGTGTTATTCGGGGACAGTGTTTGACGCGTATCGGTACCGATTCTATGATGAAGTAGCTCCTATACGGAAATAGACGTAGAGTGGCAATGGAAACGAATCATAGCAGCAGACGAATGTTTGCGACTCACCTCTGCTTTAAACACGGGCATCATCCGTCCGAAGAGACACATTGCGCACCGTGGTGTAGCAACACATTTTGCCCGTAAGTGAGCACGACGAATAATGCACCGTGACGAGCAATGACGGCCAGTGACGAGCAGTGACGACGATATCGTACTGCCACTTGTTCCACACTAAGCGCTGCAATCGATGTTCGCGCGTCTATCGATTAGAGGAAATGGTCAGTGTGACATAGCCGCGCTCAAATACAACGCGAAATAGAGAAAAAAAAGTTTCTATTATTTCATACTTGCAAGAAAGCAATACAAGTCTTGCTAGAAATAAAAACTCGAACGTACGATCTTATTAAGCAATGAAATATTGACGAAAAACTAAAAGGTAATTTTCTTTGAAAATCGAGATCGAACGAGATGGGTCTACTAACACTTGCAACCAACAGCGTTGATCGTGTATCCGGTAATGACGACGATACGAATTCTACTAATATTATAGCTGCTACTACTGCCGGCGAGGATATTGTTTGGACTACAGCCAGATGCGCGCTTGCGTCGATAAATATCGTATACTACCCTGTCTATCGCGCGTGTCATGAAAATTTGACCTCCACCTATGACGCTCGCTTTTCTCTTTTCACAACCGATAGCTCGATATCAATTTTGAACCTGTATAACGTTAGTGCACGCGCAGGCGTGCGGGATGCGCGCGCAGAGGGAACACGTTTAACTGAAAATTGAAAATGACGCGGTTCATTTGAACTGATGAAATTTACTAGCTTCATTCGAATATAAGACGGTCAATAAAAATAATCTTACAAAAAGTTTAAAAATATAACATTAAAAATAACAGTTTAATGTAATATGCTTGAAATACCAATTTGTATATTTTAATCCTTTATAACAAAAATTTATCTACCTCACATTTGTTAAATATATTTATTAAAATATAATAATAATAAATAAAATCAATTCATATAAATATATCACAATATTATGATAATTATGATATATATTATGATCTTAATACTATATTATATTAAATATATCATAACATATTATATCATATTTATTAACAAATGTATGTCATAGAATAAAACTACAAATATTTCGTTATTGCTATGTGAAATATGTATTTTTTCTGTTCATGTATAATAATAACAGTAAATATTTCAAATAATTCTTAACTACAATCAAAAAATGGTAAATTCATATAAAATTACTTTATTCTCTCCAAGAAATGTGTACATCATCTGTTCTATATCGTTGTACACAAGTTGTTTCTGACCATGAAGTATGCCCTTGAGTTTTGTATTGAAGTAATCCAGCTACAGCAATCATTACACCATTATCTATGCAAAACCGTTCATCTGTAGCATGAAGTACTGCATTTCTTTCTTCGCACATAACTTTCATCATATCTTGCAACTTTTCATTACATCCTACACCACCAACTATCAATACTTCCGATGACTTTACATGAGCCATTGCTCTCTCTGTAACATTATCAAATCTATATCTGTTCCAGTTTGTATAATTTTATGATTAATAAGAATTTAACCTGTAATTTCAATAAGCATGGCAAATACTGTTTCTTGTAAGGAGAAACACAAATCCTCTGGAGTAAATTCCTTTGAATTGAGCCAACCAGACAGATGTTCTTCTATGTAACTTAAAATTCCTGAAAAGGACACATCCATTCCTTTCACTACATAAGGCAATGGAGCTAATTTTGTCCCTCTATACATACAATATTACATTACATAAAAGAAATAATGTAATTAACACTCAATCTTATTTCAACAAAATAATTTACTTTTTTGCTAGCTGTTCAATGTTGTAACCGGGGCTAGGATCATTTGAAAGTTTTAGTAATCTTGCAAAACGATCTAAACAATTTCCAACAGCTATGTCTATTGTTTCGCCAAAAATGCGGTATCTTTGCCGAGAGTATGCAATAACCTGTGTATTTCCTCCAGAAACGTATAGAACAGTTGGATTTACACTTCCCGTGATCAATCGTCCCATTTCTATATGACCGATACAATGATTCACTGCGACTATCGGTTTATTGTATATCTGAGCAACTGTTCTTGCTACCAATGCGGTGACTGTTAACGGCGCACCCATTCCTGGCCCTTTTGTGTAACATATGACATCTACATCTTTCAACGTTATTTTAGCTTCATCCAACGCCTTTTGCAAAACATTGAGAATACATTCTCTATGATGTTGTGCAGTTTCGCGGGGCAGGAATCCTTTTTAAAATAGACTTTAAAAGGTTTAACATATAATAATAATGTTATTATATATATATAAATTTTTTAATATATAATTTATAATATATAATTTAATTTAATATATACCAATATATAATAGTTTAAATAACAACAAACCAGAAGTATCAATTATTCTTGTGCGTTATAAACTGCGTATGTCGGTAAAAGTAATAACATGAAAGGTTAGGTTCACCTTCGCCGGGTGGAGTGATATACGTATGCCGGACGTTTGAGAGAACATCCTGATCTCGAATAATTCCGACACCTAGTTTATTTGCGCTGCCCTCGAATCCAATAGCAATCGTCATTCTTGCGTCTTAATTTTAAAACGAAACTTTAATGCTAAACAAAATTCGTGTGGTGCAAAACCATTGGCACATGGGTTCAATTAATTATCCAATAGAAAGGCACATGCGCAGTAGAATCGCACTGCAACTTTCCCCGACTTTCACTTATACGTTACGCTTACGTATTCTATGCAAAGAACGATAAAAAAAAGAAAAAAAGAAAAGGAAATACCTCGACAAACACGAAAAAAAAATACATAATACGCGAGACGTGAGATTTCAAACAGGACAACGAGATTAAAAGATCGTTGCAAGTAACAAGAGGAATTCGTTACGATGGCCGCGTAGTCCCTGTGGCGACATCTGTCACTTATCTCGTTTGGAATGCATCCTCTTGCATTTGGTGCGGCTCTAGAAGGAGAATCTCCTTAACGATCTTCATTCGTGAAACGTCACGCGGAAGTGATTCACCGATTCTCGTGCCAGAAAATGCGAATCTAGCAATTCGCCGCGGTGAGGAAAAGTGAGTGTCGTCAATCTGGAATAGTTGTTGAGCCCCGGTGTGAATGCCGTGAAAACCCCTCCTCGGGTAGCGCCTCGCCACGGGTGGGCGATTGATTTTCAAAGTGCGACCGTCCGGTGCGAACAAAACGAAAGCCCCTTGACGCACTTCGGTCACAAGGGGAAAAGAAAAGAAAGAAAAAAAAAAAAAAGAAAAAGTAGCCAGACTACGCTAACCAAAAAACTAGAGATTTGTCTCGACGCTGTCTGAGTAAGAGTTTTTGTGTGAAACTACGTCTGAAAAAAAGAGAAAGAATATATATATATATACATATTACACACACACACGCGCGCGCGCACACACACACGCACACACACACACACACACACACATATTACACACATCATATATATATATATATATATATTATACATATATAAATATACATATATACATATATATACATGGTGCAAAGGGTGAAAAAAAACGAGGAGGCCGACCTTCGCTTTTGACGAAAGAAAGGAGCGAAAGAGGCTGTAACGCGTGCATACCGGTCACCGGACACTTCCCTTTCCTTTCGCCACCTCAGGCGAACGCCTGAGGTTATTGCGTACGCACGGTCTCTGAATTCTCCGTAACGACACCAGCGCAAAAGGTGCGTGTTACAATCGGGTAATATCTAAAATGGTGTCGCGAAATCGCGCGCGGCCGGGCCTTCACGTGACCTTCGTGTATTCCGTTGCTCCCCCAGCCACGAATTCCGCGCTGCCGCGTTCCGGTGTGGCTGCGGGTCGCACGCGACAAGATGTCCTCCGACGCGGGAGGACCGAGACGGTGACACGTTCGGCACGCGGACGCGCATCACCGAACGATGTCAAGCAAACGGCGGCGGAAATCACGCCGCCACAGCCGGGTCGTTCATTGTATTTCCCTCCACCAGTGTGCACGATTCGCGGTGTTCACGATCGACAAAGCAATCTTACCGCGTATCGCGTATCGGGGCTACGTGAGTGCCGCCGGTAATTGGCATTGCCCGGGTAATGCCCGGGAGAGAAACTTCCACGCACTTGTTCGCGCGTTCCGGTTCGGTTATGAGAAACGCGTAAAACACTGGACACGATCGGCGCGCGCGACGCCTTCCGAGGGCGGTCTCTGAATTTGTTGGTTCGGCTCATTGAATGTCCACGCGACCAACATTTGTGGATCGTGGATCGAAGCGTACTACAATTCTGGACGTGCAGTGAGTGGCGATGGTAAGGTCTCGCGACGGGTGATTGTCCAGTACCCGCATATGGACTTTTTCCGCGATATTATTTATTCACAGAGAAAAAAAAACATGCATACGCTTTTCTTCTTCTTTTTTTTTTTTTTTTTTTTTCCTTTTTTTTTTTTTTTTGAATCTCGGAATACTAACTTCTCCGCGCTGCCTTGCCGCTGAGGGATGATACCGCATTTGTGACATGTAGAATTTTTGACATGTAGGCCAGTCGATCCAAGGGACGTGTGACACTGGTTCTTCTAGCAGTTCTCATGGCCATTAATCCAACGTATTATCATCTTTAATGGGCGTTCTGTCGTGTATTGAAAATTAACGTATTCACTGCTCTCGCAGGAGTTCGGATCACCACAGCTTTTCGCACCTCCTATACTTTCATTCTATACATCTCTGTCAGGTGAGTGTCTGCAAAGTTACATGGAACTAGGAGCATCGTGAAATTTATATTCATTTATAAATATCCTTAAAGTAATTACAGACATGGTATCTGCATGCAACGTAAATTAATGTTAATGCAAGATTTACATTGTGTTTTATATTTCAGGAATGTCGCGGGACTACGATAGACGAAGAGGAGGTAGCGGTAGTGGTAGCAGCTCTAGTAAGTTACGAATGGATACCAGTGTATCACAACCCAGGCCACATGGTGAGAATTCAGGAAAACGGAGAGAATTAGACAGTGTAATGAGGAAGGCACGCGAATCTCAATCAAGTTATTGGAACAAAAAGCTCTTAGAAGTAGAGGAACGTGATCCAAACAGATGGCGGCACAGTGGATATAAAGAATTATATGTTGGTGGCACAACAAGTGGGGAACCTAGTAGGGGGCATCCTCGAAGTCCAAGAAGTCCTAGACCTCGAAGTCCTCATATTCCAAGACCACGTAGTCCTAGAACCAGAAGCCCGCGTTCACCTCGCGATAGATCACATACGAGAGGAAGACCTACACGCAGTCCAAGCACAGGAAGTACTTGCTCCGATCGGTCATGCAGTGTCTGTTCACCAAAGGAGAGACGACGCATTGCTCAACCTTCTCGTTCGCGTTCAAGATCTCTGACACCAGTTCGAGCTCGAGCACATCCAAAAGAAGTAGTACCATCAAGTTCACGAGTAATACCAACTCGTACTAGACCAAGGTCACCTCCTTTGCCACGTCCACGTACACCTCCACCCACGCCACAACCTCCACCACGTCATCAAAAAGACTATAAGACAATTAAAGAAAAAGAAAACAAGGTCCGACGTAAAGAAAAACATCACGCCAGAATTCCAGAAGATCCACGAGTTCCAGATCCTATTCCATTGGTAATTTGTTCATAATTGATTATCATTTCTAGTCTTAAACTAGTATATTTCCATTAAAATTTTCAATATTTTTCTTCTATTTATACATCCCTTTTATATTTCAATATATAATTATAAAATTTGTGCAGATGCGTAAACCTGTAAAGATAGAAAAAACTCACTCAAGTCATGGATCAACACAAATGATCAGGCCACCTCCCGAATCTTCACCTAGCGAAGATAGTGACAGTTCTTCCGCAACATCACATGTAGGCCCACCTAGAATGACGTTATCAGAGCGGTATGATTTAGTTACTAATGTGTTATAAAATTACAAGATTAAGTATATTACATTTAAGAAGATACAAAATAATATGAAACTGTTTTAGATTTGGTAAAATGGCACAATGGAGCGTAGATCGTAGAGATATGGAAAATATGCGTATTACAAAAGATGGAGAAAACGCGATGAAAGTAGTAATAGAGGGTGAAGAAAGAATTGCAAGACTAGGTTATGATTCTCCACCACCAGGACATTATCCTGAATCACTTTTAGCACAAGGCCCAAGAGGTTTAGAATGTTGGGATGATGTTCGTGTTAGATATGATTATTACAAAGCGAGAGGATACCTTCGAGATCTTACTTTAGATGATTATATAAAATGGGAAGAATGGTGGTATAAGTATCAAGAATGGTTAGAAGCAGAACGTTTTTATGAACAATGGGCCTCTTCAAATCGTCCTTCCGGTGGAACTCGAAAGAGGCGTGGGCGACGTAACAACACAGCTCATTAAAATTTCATAAACCCATTACAAATCATTCTCGATTCATAGACATTATCATTAATAAATACAATAAATATTGTAATATTTGTTGTGCTTAGAAAGGAGTACAAGTGTTTAAAAGCTCTATGCAGATAAGCATTCATATAGAAATCATATGTGATCATACGTATATGTAAATGTATATGTGCGTATACGCATACGTACTAAGAGATATGACTGTGCTGTAAGAACTTCATTTTCATCGATTTATCAAGTAAAAAATTAATCTACAAAATTTTCGTTTTTCATTTGATTACTTTATATATAATACTTTATATTCATTAAGATATTTAGAAATAAGCATGAACGTGTGTAACGAATTAATAATAATATTAAGAAAGATTTATTTTTGTTTATATTTTGTTTAATTTTGTTTTGTCACATATTTTTTATTTATGATAAACAGTGATCCTTTAAAATTATTTTCTATTTAATATTTTAATTTTTTTATGAACCTCATCTTAGTAAACAACTTTTTAATGACATAAGAAGTTAATAAAAAAAAAAAATGAAACTGATTTTTGTATTAAAAAAAATGCAATCATAAAATAAATGTTTTTTTCCATCATTTCATTTTTTAAAATAAAATTTAAAAAAAAACCTAATTCTTTAAATGTACAGGGTATTCCAAGTTTCGTCAACTAAACTTTATCTGTAAATGGTATTAAGATATGAATTTAAGTAAAGTTAAACATATGTCATTTAAAGCTTCATAAATTATAATAAAAATACAGACAATATCATTGCAATTGATTTTATATTATTAAAATTTTACATGTCAATAACTTTTGAAAAGAAGATATATATATCAAACAAATTTAATATTTATTGAAATGAATTTCATGTTACTATTCTTTTTTCATATTTCATGTTTTTATTATAATTTTGTAATAAAATCATAAGATATACAGATAAAGTTTGATTAGAAAAATCTAGAAAATCCTGTATTTTATTGATAAATTAATTAACATATAAATTACAATCATGCTTAAACTTGACGAACTACTTATTTATTATTGTCTTATTGAAAGTCGTAACTTATAATGAAATTATATCGAGAATATATTATAGATACATTATAAATTTATATAATTTAGTTTCCAATATATTTTTAATCGAAAAGTGTTTTTAATAATCTTCGTCCTACATTATGAATTTTATATATTAAGATTTGTTAAATAAAATTATGAAGTAAATTATAATAAATTGAATAATTTGTTTTTCTTGTCAAATTAAAAAAAATAAAATTTAGAATCTATATACTTTATCTTATAAAAAAATAATTTTCAAGTGTATAAGCTATAATTTTATATATAAAACAGACATAAAAATATATTTAGAAATTTGTGTATTATTTTTTCTGTTTTATATATCTTTATAAAAATTTATCGTAATAACTGAATTGAAAAATATATTAATAATTTGTCTTCCAAAGATAATAACTTAAAAAAAAATTGCAGTATTGAACACAAGATAATGTATTGTAGTAAGAGGTTAAAAGTTTATCAGAAATGAAATATCCGTAAATAAGAAGATTCATACATGAGTTGATAATTAACAGTTAAACTGGCAGTAAGTAATAAACTGGAAAAGAGAAAGTAAAAATGGCATCACAGAAGACTATAAGAAAAATAATATCATCTGCATTGAGTCCAAAACCTGTTGGACCATATAAGTAAGCAGCATATACGTTTCTGATTATTTAAAACTTGTCAATTCTTACATTATGAATTGAATAATATATATTTTTCACTTATTTAGAATAAAATCTTTTTAATGTAATAGAAAATAAAATTACTATATACAAAATTATTTGATTACAATGTAACAACTAATTTTATTTTGATAGTCAAGCAGTACTTGTAGATCATACTTTATACTTGTCCGGATCTCTTGGTGTTGATGTTAAAACTGGAAAACTCGTTGGTGGAGGTGCTATTGCAGAAGCTCGTCAAGCTCTTATAAATATGGGATATATCTTAAGAGAAGCTGGATCTGATTATAATAAAGGTTCCACTTATGTATTTAGAAAATTATATATAATTTTTTATTTTTTCTAATTTTTAAATTTATATTTTTTAATTATGAAACAATTAAACATTGTTATTGGCAATATTTCGGTATAAATATCTCAAACATTAATAATCAATTTATTCTTCATATTTATTTACAGTTATTAAAACAACAATTTTATTAGAAGACATGAATAATTTTGGTGGTGTAAATGAAGTCTACAAAGAATGTAAGATTTACTTTATATTTTAATTTATATACACATACATATACACTTTTTTTTTCATTTAGTTTTCACAGCAAACTATCCAGCTCGATCTACATTCCAAGTTAGCAAATTACCAATGGTAATGAAATAGTACATATATACATATTTTTGTATAGTCTAATCTAATTACTAATTACTATCAAATATAAAATATTATTGTAGGGGGCAAAATTTGAAATCGAAGCTGTTGCTGTTGTTGGTGAACTAGAAACAATTTGAATATTGTAAGTTAAATTAAATTACATTTAATTTTTACAAACAAAATATAATGTAACTTGTACAAAATATACTTGTTTTCAAATTATTATTTTTGTGTATGATAATTGAATTCTTTCATCATCTGTATATTTATTTCTACAAATTTATTTCTTAAAAGCGAATAATAATAATAATAATGAAAATTATCCTTCTTAAATTATATCAAAATTTATTACATTTTTGTACTAGTAAAAAAATAAATGGTATAAATTAAATTTAAGAATTTTTCTTTTATGATAATAAATAAATTATAAATCTTACTTATATTGTACAAAAATATATATACTTATATTATTTATATATTTATTAAAAAGATATATGTATATTTATTTTTAAGTTATTAATTTGTAAACATAATATATATAACAATATATATAAAACAAAAACTAAATAATAACAAAATCGTGAATATTGTGAAAATATTATATTTAAAATGTGTTTAACAATTAAATATTATCGTATCTAATGAACAAATAATGAATGTGAATAAACAATATTGGGTTGATGCAAAATGTTGTTTTCATAAAAAACATTGCCAAGGCATAAAATGCTCGCTTTCCGATATAATTAATTAATAATAAACCAATATAACACCAATTAAATTTAAAGTAAGCTTTAACTGATATTAATTATTAATAAGCTTCATCATTGAATATTAAATAAATAGTATAATAATATACATACAATATTTGTTTATAACAATAGTATAACAGTATATATATAATATTGGTTCGTAACAATAGTATAATAATATATATTTGCCTGTAACAAAGAATTTTCTGACAAATTTTATACATTTTTTTCCTTCTTTTTATTCCAGTTTGACTATTTAAGTTCGGAATACCTTGTATACATCTAATAATAAAATTTACAAATCAGATTATTGTTGCATTTGAAGAGTCTGAATTTTTTCTAATCGATTAATATAAAATGCTTTAAATTCAAATTTATTATATATATAATTAAGTATCGAAGAATTCAAATTTAAATTAATCAACTTTTACATTTATTTTCAAATTTTAAATTTCATCGTCACGACTAAAATATCTTTCGCTTTACAGATGAAATTCCCAACATGTAGACATATAACGTAGATGAATATATTTTGCATGATAGTTACTAAAATAATATTAATATTAAAATAATTAAATCATAATAACAAAAATAATAAATAAAATAATAATAACTTATTACTAATAATATTAATTAATATTAGAAAATATTATTTTTACATGAGTTGGTAATCTTGAAACCGCTGCATAGGTAAAGTGGCAATTACAAACTTGTATGTAGGACTATATAAGATTATATAGTTCATGTTACATATAGATATCATAACCTCTTTTCTCCTTTTTGAACGAGATTTACCACGTGTAAGTGTCGTTCCCGGATTTTCGTCTTGTATTCTGTTTCATCCATACTTAGTTCTTAGTTTTTCTACGCACTAATTGACAAAATGCCTCCTAAATTTGATCCTAATGAAATTAAAAAAGGTATATGTTCAATATATTTTAATATATAGAAAAAGGAAGTAAAAGTAAAATCTTCTCATACGTGTAATTTGTGTTCATAGTTTATCTTAGATGCGTTGGAGGCGAAGTGGGAGCAACTTCATCTCTGGCTCCAAAAATTGGTCCTCTTGGTTTGGTAA
Source organism: Melipona beecheii (assembly GCA_032399605.1). Taxonomy (NCBI): domain Eukaryota; kingdom Metazoa; phylum Arthropoda; class Insecta; order Hymenoptera; family Apidae; genus Melipona; species Melipona beecheii. Next base: position 2,909,426 of record JAUCMO010000504.1, on the reverse strand, counting down.
ATTTATATTTTATAAATTTAAATTACTGGGAATAACATTTTTTTCTAGTCTCTAAAGGTATGATATTTCATATTTGTAGTCTCCAAAAAAAGTTGGTGATGATATCGCTAAAGCTACCAGCGATTGGAAAGGTTTGAAGATTACTGTACAATTAACGATTCAAAACAGACAAGCCACAATTTCGGTAGTTCCATCTGCTGCGTCTTTAATCATCAAAGCACTAAAAGAACCTCCTAGGGATCGTAAGAGACAAAAAAATATTAAGCATAATGGAAACTTGTCGTTTGACGATATTCTTTCCATTGCTCGATCAATGAGACCAAGGTCCATGTCAAAGTACCTTAGTGGTACTGTTAAGGAAATACTAGGAACTTGTCAATCAGTCGGATGCACAGTTGAAGGTAGACCACCACGAGATCTTATTGAAGAAATTAATGGTGGAAAACTCCAAGTTCCAGATGAGTAATGGTAAGTTTAGAGCTCGTTGCTAATATTATTAGCACAATTTCTTATTTTATTGTTTTATATTTAAGTTTTTCATATAGTTAAAATGAGAAAAAAATAAGTAAGATACTGTGGTGAAAAGTATTAGCTTTGAGCTCTTGGTAGGGGTTAGCATCCCATCCACCTGATTAGCTGTAACAATTTACAGACTATCAGGGATATTGCTACTGAGGAGAAAACCTCAATAAAAAATCATCACTTTGTATGGTATACATACATAATATTTTAATTTTAAAAATTTCATATTTTCATTGTTTCAGATTTGTCATAAGGAGTAAAAAAATAAAATTTTTAATATGAAAGTGTCGTATTTTTATTCGTATTTCCTCTTTTTAATATGATAAATAGATTGAAAATATTTTAATGCATCATATACTTTGTACAAAATGAAGGATAAACACTAAACATCTATTCATATAACATATTTGTTACTACATTAATTTAATTTTCAATATATTAGTTATAACAAGTATATTATATAACTATAATTGATGATGAATTATAGTTAATCTAAACATGTTGCAACCATTTTCATCCATATAAAATTGCGTAATCTATTCTTATTTTAAATCTTATATCTTTTTATAAATTATTTTTTAGCGTTTTTATTGTTTAAATTAAATATATGTCCATGTATTTATAATTATCTTATTTGCTAATTACATCACTAAGAAAATTATAATTTAAAAAAGTTTTTTAACCATCTATCAAAAAGTTACAAAATGTAAGTGTTTGAACAATTGAACAGAATTTTAACTATTATCAAAATAATGACAATTCAAGACAATTCAAATATATTCTATACCTTGAGTCGGTGTATTTAGCGCATTTGTTATTGATAAATTTTTTCATGACGTATTGAAAATCATAGTATGTCTTATTTTTTATGTTTTAATAAAACTAATTAGATCAAAACAGCAATGAAAAAGACTTTAATATCAAAACATTGTTTTCGTATAATAGGATTAACAATTTATTCCCCTAAAACATATCCTCGTCCCCAATTATGACCGCCAAATGTATTTCTAGTTTGTTGTGTCTGCGTTCTTTGCATAGGGACAGCTCCAAACCACCTGATATTACCTCTTTGTGATGGAAAATAAGACTCGAGGATCTTTGGAGTATTCAAAAATTCAGGTCCACCAAGTTCCTGAGGATATTTAAATTTCAAAAACACATAAAGATGCCCTACTAAGATGCCAAAAAGTTCCATCATGCCACCTCCAGAGATAATGAGATTAAATGCAAATAATACCCATGGTAAATACACTGCCTTAAATTGTGTACCTGTTAGTTTAAAAAAAAAATACAATAACTATTAGAACGATTACATTCTTAAAGATATATTACAATGTTAAAAATATTGAAAATTTATAGCTTTGTATTTGTAAAATGGATATGTACCAAACCAGAAATTAACAATGGCATCTTTATTTAATTGACACCAAACGTACAATATGCTGAGTACCATAGGATCCATAAGAAAATGGAATTCACCGATAAGTCCTATGATAACGCAGCATATCCAGTTGAATAGAAGTAAAAAGCAATAATCTGCTGGTCGGCCGTCATATTCCCCGCGTTCTAACCTCAGTGAATAATTATATAGGAAATAACAATTAATCAAGAAATGAAATCCTGTGCCAGGATTGAGAGGATAGAAGAAAACGCTGGTCGCTGCTCTCCAAATTTCGAAGTTGTTTATGAACCGATCGTTTATAAGTGTCAACGAGGTCGGGCTTACCAGTCCGAATCTTCCGACTAACGTACAAACTGTTGTACATAACAGCCAATATCTTGTAAAAATTGGCAAAGAATTAAACCAGTTTCTCACGTCGGACATTTTTTTGCAACTTTTGCGTTAACAGTATAATTGACGCGACACCCAATTCTGCACGTAAGTACAACTCAGTATGACAATGTATGACGTGGGATTATTTAGTGACTAAACGACACCATGTAGATTAGGTTAGAACGTATAACAGACACAGTGCTTCAGATTAAATTTTTACAACTGTATCTTGAATAAAGTTTAAGGATAGAAAAAGTATAAAAAGGAGAATAAAATATCGTGAGCATGTGATATAGAGCAAGAAATAACGTAAACAAAATTTTTTAGTAAAATTTTTTTTACGTTATCTTTACACCGCATACACATCAAATATACATACAATACAATGATATTTCGTGAAATTAGAAGAAAAAAATAAATCTTGAAATTTATTTATATTAAGTTTTTTATATGATAATGTTGATTGTATACAATTGTATTAAAATAAATATCTATATAATTGTCTCTATATTTATGTTCAAACTGAAAATTAAGTTTTGTAATTTATTCGTAGATTTATGAAAAAAATGTATAGGTACATATTAAAACTTTCTTGATTATTGTTATAAAGTTTTTGTATTACAAAGAATATGAAAGCAATTTATACAAAATTGTTTTATTGGCGTAACAGCAATTTAGAAATAGTAATCAATAACAAAATTGACAATGATATAAAATGTACATACATTCATATAGTTTATACTAGTAATGTATGAAAAACTTTTAATACTATTTAATATGAAAGATTCATATTTTAATTTTCAATTTTTGTTGTCTTTTGCTCTTTAACAACATTTATACAACACCGAAAATTAATTATAAAATTTATTTTAAAATGTTTCATTATGAAGTGTAATATAAAACATTTGTTTTTGATATTTTAAATGCACAATAAGGATACTGAGAGACAGTTATTAGTTTAATACATCACGGACTGGAAAATGTGAGAATGTGTTGCTAAAGAATTATTACATGTATTAAATGTAAAATTATACTTCCTATTTACACACGACAATCACGCACACATATATTGACATAACTTAATCATCAGTTCTTTTAACCTTTCGTTGCCTAGGACTCTGTCTAGGAGTTCTAGGAGACTTATCTGCAACAAAGATTGTTAGATAAAATATCATTTTACATTTTATTTAAATTATACAAAGTATTTAACACTTACTAATTCTATTTAACGTCTCTTTTGGCAACCAATCGTAATCTACATTGTTAGGATTGGATGTACCCATTTCAACAGGTGTTTTGCGAGTATTAGAAGATCGAGATTTACGACCAAGAGATGAAAGGAGCTGTTGTCCTCCTACCAGTGTCAATATCACACATGCTGCCAGAAATACATATAAGAAAATTGTTTCTCCGTCGAGACCATCATCCAATTCTATTATTTGTACAGTTTCATTGTAAACAGCTTCACTGAAGCCAATACCATTCTGTAAAATCATGAAAATCTATCAATTTTTTACAATACCTTTGAAATTAAACATTAAATATATTACGTACAGCATCCCTATAATTTAAATTGATGTTAAAACCAAAAGGCCTTCCAGCAAGATTCTCAGATGGAATAAACGAGTATGCCAATGTTGCTTCATGTTTTGGTTTTACAATTTTATTGTATGTAACAGTTGAAAAATTTTGAATATAAAAGTTAAAGTCCATGGCATAACGGAAAGAAGCATCCAGAGACTCAAGAATAAAGTCAGATTCACCTTTATTGGTAAAACCAACAAGAAATTCAACTAAATTTCCAGCTGGTAATTCTGAAAAAATTAATAAATTTTAATTTCATATATGTATAAAATTCAGTATGGTTTGAGAAAATTAATACATAATACATACCTAATGTTGATAATCTATTATAAACTGGTTTAGTAAACAATATAGTTGTATCGGCATCAGACGAAACAGTGGCTGTTTCATCTTCTGGTTCTTCATCTGTTATTACAGAATTATCTTCCCCTTCGATATCTACAATATCATCCATATTTTCATCTTCCTGAGCATGAACTGCAACAGAAATCAAAAACGCAAATATAATTATTTACACATAAATTATTACAGATACATATAATTGAAAACTAATCTGAACAATATGATTTTAATTCATTATATAAAATTCATTAAGTGACATTTCATTAAGTGAGGTTGAATTTTTTTTTTTAACATAAAATACACAACATATTAAAATGCTGAAAAAGAACGACTACAGTTTTTCTACATTAACATATATACGCGACACAAATATTAATCATAAGTGTAAAAGGAATATTGGTTAACATTTTTTATTATGTATTACCTCTGTTCACTGTGAAAGTAATCGTGGAAATGAAAAATAATAAAAAAACGCTAAACTTCTTCATTTCGTTGCGTTGCCTTAAATCTAACTTTTCTGTTATGAAAAAGCAATTTATCCCACTTTCTGAACACTCACTTTAAATCACCATTCGACTATACTACCTCGGAACAACACGACCGGCTACCATCGCTGGTTGCGACGTGGAAGGACAGCAACGCAATCGTCAATCCTACAACGTGGAACATTAACGTAACGTTGGCATTAAATAAAGGACATCAGAAATAAGAAGTTTCTTATTGCCAACATGTGAAATATAAATACTAATAATTCGCTCTCTCTCTCTCTCTCTCTCTCCCCCTCTCTCTTTTTCTCTTTCAAAAATCTAAATTTTAAACAAAATGTTTATTGAAAATAACTTGAAAGTGACTGAAAATAAGAAAATATATTATCCATATTAGTATTATATTATACATATTATCATGTATACTAAATATGTATTATTCATATTGGTATTGTGTGTATTATCATATATACTAATATGCATTATTCATATTAATATTATATGTTTATTATGTATTACTTATAGTATTATATGTTAGCATACATAATGTAGTAATTTATGATCTATTATTTTTTTTCCCATTATCGTAGTGTTAGCACAAAGTTACAGTAATTTGCAAAAATGTATAATCTATAGAATAAAGAATACATAAATTATGTTACACAATTTGATAAGCACGTGTATTTATAGTCAGTAGAAAATTTATGAGTACCAATAAAATCACATATAAAGTAACCAATAAGAAAATGTATACATATGTATATACATATGTGTATTATATTTGTTTTTCAGTAATTATTCTTGAGGTTTGGGCAATTATCTGCAGAGGAAAAGAAATTTGAATAGAATACATATTTATGTCTGTTTTGAAGATTAATTTAATTTATTTTCAATTATTCGAATTTGTCCGTAAATGCGTGTACATGAAAACACACAGTAACAAAAAATCGATCACCGTATTTGTATTCCATAGAATTAAAGTAAAGTTTACATGTGTCATATTGGATTGTTCCTTTCGTATAAATAGTTTATAAAAGTATTAGAATTTTTATGTTATGCACTTATTGCACTATAACTTATTATAAATTGAATTTAGTATACTAAATTATTTTATTTATTTACTAACATTACATTTGTGTCACTAATATTAATCTATATTAAAAGATCTATAAGATCAAAATCTCAAACATCAATTTAATCTTTATTAATATTACAGATTACAAGCATGGATTGTGATGATTTCTTCTTTGAAGAAGATAAGATGTTGGTTTCATACAATTAATTATTCATTTACCGATATGTGTTATGTTTCAATTTAAATACACTTTTTTTTTCTTGCAACATGCATGTTTGTATGCTACGGTGTGGTGGAATAGTTTAGTGGATCAAACAGAATCTTCTACAAATAATTTCACTTCGACAAACAATGTTAAGGAATGTAAAGACGATTTTGTTTCATTGATCACCGTGCCATCAGCTAATGTGCAATTGCATCAATTTACTACAATGGAAGATCGCATGTATGCATGTTTATGTTTCACTATTTTGTCTTTCATTAAATTTCTTTCTATTAATATTTTCTTTACTATATATATATATATATATCAAGAGATATAAACAATATATGTTTTGTATTTATTTTGAAATCATTACAAAATGTAGACCAGATGTAGAACTGGTCAGTCAAGACCAGTTTCTTCATCATCTATCCAATAATACGTAAGTTTTCATGATAATGTGCTTACTGTTAATGTTATATTTTAATATTAATTTGTTTATAGTGTTTTATAGAAATTTTAATATTTTTAATACCTTTTAATATTTTTAATTATTATCAAAATATTCAGGTAAGGATTTTTTAGATGGTAATTCAACGTAAATTTGTGTTTGAATTCTTTTATTATTTCCAATTTACATAGCTTTATTTTATAATATGCTATCAGTGTAAGCTTTTAAAATTATTTTATATCTAGTACTATGCACATTTTTGAATGCAATATATATATATTATTTATTATAGTAATATAATTTATTATACAGGGTGTCCCAGCATCGATAGTATAATTGGGAAGTGGATGATTCTACGTAAAAAAAAGAAAAAAATAAGTTGGAAGAGAAGAATAAAATTTCATATAAGGTTTAGTTCTTGAGAAAATTAAATTTAAAAATTTATCAAGTATATTTGAGTTTGGCTAATTCTGAACCTAGTAGAAAAGAATAATTAATAGAATTTTATTCTAAAATAAGTTGAAAAGTAAGTCGAAAATGTAGAATAAAATGTTTTTTTTGTAAGATGCTTTGTTTTCAAGAAAATTGAGTTTAAAAATCAAGTACACATATACCAAAGTAATTTTTAACGAAATACATTTAAAGTCTTATTTTCTTAAAAACAAAATTAAATGAAAAAAATTTTATTCTATGTTATTTACTTATTTTTGCATGTTTTTTACTTATTCTTGTGTCTTCTGTTAATTATTCTTTTCTGTTGTGTTTAGAATTAGACAAATTCCAGTATACTCTATAGATTTTCAAATTCGATCGAAATTCTTGAAAACAGAACATTTTACAAAAGAATTTTATTCTTTATTTTCGACTTATTTTTTTTTTATGTAGAACCATTCCTTGTATCGCTGGGACTTGTTATATGTATATAATAAATAATAATAATAGTTTTATATAAATGTATAGTATACTGCATATTTATAATTATTTATAAAATATATTACTAATTTATTATTGTTGCTATTGTAATAAATATATTTTTTATTTATTTTATGAATATAAATGTGGAAATAAATTGTATGAAATAAATATTATACAAATATATTAATATATTCTTTTGTTTTATTAATTTATGCAGGGGTATGACCATAACTTCTGGCAATGTTGTGATACAAAAAGATAGCAATAATCTTATAGGCATAAGTATTGGAGGTGGAGCACCACTATGTCCTTGTCTGTACATTGTACAAATTTTTGATAATACACCTGCAGCAATAGATGGTACTTTACAATCAGGAGATGAAGTTGTAGCAATAAATGGAGTATCAGCTAGAGGAAAAACAAAAATAGAAGTTGCAAAAATGATACAATCTTCAAATTCTCAAGTCAGTATTAATTATAACAAATTACATGCTGATCCCAAACAAGGTCGTACTCTTGATATAGCTTTAAAAAAGGTATTTATTATTTAAAATTGTATATCTATTACAAATGATTATATGATTCTAATGCTTAAATTTAATTTCAGGTGAAACATAGGTTAATTGAAGGAATGGGAAGTGCAACAGCAGATGCACTTGGATTATCACGTGCTATTCTTTGTAATGATGCACTTGTGCAACGATTAATGACATTACAGCGCACAGAAAATTTATATAGAGGTTTAGTTTCTCATGCTAAAGCTACTTTACATGCTTTTTTTGATTTAATACAAGTGTACAAAGGTATTTTTATAAAATTTTTAATTAATATATTAATATTCTCTGTTATTTCAAATATATTGCATGTTTTAGTATTTGGAGATGCCTTCGCTGCGATAGGAGTAAAAGAACCACAACCACGGGCTAGTGAAGCATTCAGGCAATTTGGCGAACAGCATAGACAAATGGAAAAATATGGAATAATGACATTAAAAAATTTAAAACCTATATTGAATGATTTAGGCACATATCTTCACAAAGCTATTCCAGATACTCGGTTAACCATAAGCAAATATGCCGATGCAAAATTTGAGTATCTTTCTTATTGTTTGAAAGTGAGAGAATTAGATGATGAAGAACAAAGTTATGTGTCATTACAAGAACCTCTTTATCGAGTAGAAACAGGAAATTATGAATATCGTCTGGTCTTAAGATGTCGACAAGAAGCTCGTGCAAGATTTGCAAAACTTAGGTCGGACGTACTTGTAAAACTGGAATTATTAGACAATAAACATGTTCAAGATGTTGTATGGCAATTACAAAAATTCGCAGCTGGTTTAGCAAAATATTATTCTAGCACCCGAGATTTATTATCTTCTGTCACGTTATTTCCTGTTGAAGTTGATTTATCGCATTCTGCATTTCAGTATAAATCTACTGGTCCTCAAGTAATAACTGATGGAGAAGATGTGGATGAATTTGAACCTGAAGAAAAAGCAAATATAAATGAAGATTTACTTATAGATACACAGAATTTCCCATTAATAACATCAGAACCTAATGATCTGTAGCAATGTGTTCTTTGTTTGCAGAAGATTTTAGGAACTATTATGTGTGTGCATGTGAAATATGGATAATATATCAAACATTTTTCAGCATTATACATATATTTCTATTATTTTTAATGGAATTCTATGTCTTAGTTAAATTTTTTTCCATAATACAAAAAATGATACCAAAGATTAGTATTTTAGAAAAATAACGTAGCTATAATAGATATATATATAAAAAATATATATGTATATATATAATATATTTTACAGGATGTTTGTGAATTTATTAGTCAGCCTTTTGAAGGAAAAGAGGGAAAAGTAGTACTTTCGTAAATAATATAATGATAGTATCACCATAGAATCATAGTATCACCATATAATGATATCATCTTGTTATTTACAAAAAATAGCATTACTTTTTCTTTTTTCACTTTTTTCTCATACTTAACGTTTATTGGTAAATCCAATTACAGCATAAAAACGCTGACTGGTAAATTCGTGAACATTCTGTATATATTTTAGTTTTTTTTATTGTTTTGAAAATATTTGGATTTTATTTTAAAAATCCCTTTATACTGTAAATACTAATTATAAGGTACGAAAATGTATTTGTTACATTCCACATTCTTATAATAAATGTATATTCTATATCATGTGAATATTATTTTGAGCAAAATTTCAAATATTTTAAAGTTTTGAATATAATCAAATTAGATTGTTTAAACATTTTCAAAAGTAGTTTAATATAAAATTTATTTTCTCTAATTTCAGTTACATAATCTAATTATAATACTCTTTCGAATGGCCCCTGTCGTCGATGAAATTTTTTTAGTTAACTAAAATTTTAGTTTTTTGAGATACTAATAAGAAACTTTCCGTACATTACATTAAATTCTACCTATACAGGTACTAATCAACGATTTTTACTATATAGTTGCCGAAGAGCGGATAAGAAGCTAATAGTGATAATCGCCTCAGTATCTATAATCTGTAGGGTGTTCCAGTACTCGATGTTTACTACAGCGAGAATGGCTGATTAATAAACATCAGTCGTTTGAATTATCAAATGATTAATTTTTGATAACGCAATTTAATACGCTAGAATTTATCAAGGAAATTGTGATTGTTTACCATGAATGCATACAGCGCAAACGAATAGAGTAGAGATTGACAATGGGATTGTTGACAGATCCTAGAGCAGGATCTGGAAAAATAATAAAATTTTTATTAAAATGGGAACGGCCGCTCTGTTTCTTCTTATATATCAGTGGCATTGTTTGGATATTACTTCTTGCTCTACCCATATTCAACGATAGTAAGTATAAGAGAAATTGTTTAAATCAAAATTAGGTTATGTTTTATATCGATAAAGTAAATAATTAATATTACAAATACTGTTTATTTTTGTTAATTATAATCACATAAATGAAATAAAATTTAGAAACCTGGTTTTTATCAATAGTAACATGATATATCTATTTTGATATTCAAGTATTTTATATAATGGATCAACTATACATAATACTAATTAAAATAAGAAAAACATTATTTATTAATGTAACAATTTGTAATATAAATGTAACAATTCTTTTTGTAACATGTCATATTGAAATAATTTTGAATTTTATTTCATTTATTAAACCTATAAAGATGTATAGTGCAGAATTAACAAGTTAGTAATTAAACATAATATTACGTAGAATTAAAATAAAAATTAGATATATATATTTTGTAACAAAGTAACTAAATCATTTCCAGTTAATATTAGTAGTAATATAGGAGTTTTAAATAATATACTTTTTAAACATATAGATACCTACTTTTCCGAGAATGCTTTATTGCCAGGATTAGTTACTAAAGAAAGTAACTTGGAACAAACAACGAAGCAATATTACACACACTTAATTAATGAAATGAAACGATATCCTGATGTGATGCCATATGCATGGTTAGCTGCTAAATTAAATCAACTTCATTTAGATGTTTTTACACATAATTTCACATTAATATATCCTTTTCAAGAGCAACAGGTAAATAAAAAAATAATCTTTTATTTTCATTAGATTTTTCAGATATTTCTTAAAATTACTTATTAAGTGAATTTTATATTATCAAAGGAAGAAAAATTTAGAAGATATGAAAGTTTAAGATACAAGTGTTTAATACAAATATAAATGTCATTATATTTTGTAGTTTACAGGCCAGAATATATATGGGATTATAAGAGCTCCAAGAGCAGCTAGTACAGAAGCAATTGTCGTTAGCGTTCCTTTTAGACCAATTCACAGTATTTATTTAGATACTGCACCTTCCATTGCTCTTCTTCTTGCATTTGCTAAATTTTGTAGGAGTAAGTATTTGCATAAAATATAATTAAATATTTTAAAAATAATCTTGATAACATCCTATATACAGTAAATAGGAAATGTCGTATTTATATTACACATAGAAAATCATAGAAGAGAACATAATAAGTAGAAATTTATTTATTTTATATCTTTATATCTTTTGTAATAATATATTAAACAATTTTAATATTGTAGAGCAGAAGTATTGGGCAAAGGATATCATATTTTTAATAACAGAACATGAACAGTTAGGAATACAAGCATGGTTGGATGCATATCATGGAGTTACAAGTGGTAATGGAGGTGTACTTATATCTGGAGATCTTCCTGGTCGTGCTGGTTCCATTCAAACTGCTATTAATTTGGAATTACATTCAATGAAGATTGCATCTATTGATGTTAAAGTATTTTTCTTTTTGCTCAATTCTAATTCACTTCTAATTACTAAGAGTAAAATTTTAGAATTTAACTACTAAGTAATAAGTAGTGAAAGGTTCTTCTTTATTTTGTAAGATTTAAACATTAACATTGTATTAACATAAATTTATATACAAAAATCTTTCAGTAATTTTTGCAATTATAGATTAATTACAATTATAAACTCTTCATTTAATAAAATTAAAATTTTGAACTGTGAAAATAAGTAAAAGATATTTCTAATGTTCAAAAATGATTCTGAAAAATATTCTTTTGTCTAGAATAATATAGAATTTCCCTGTTTTCTAGATAGAAGGATTAAATGGTCGACTACCTAATTTAGATCTCTTTAACTTGGCACAAAATATGATAGCTAAGGAAGGAATTCGACAATCATTCCAAAGACGTTTCGATGTTAAATATAAAAATAAGTTTAAGAATTGGTGGTATCATTTTAATACGCTTTTGATGATGATTACAAGTCAGGCTACTGGAATTCCAACAGGAAATCATGGACTTTTCCACAGGTATTTAATTCAGTTATGAAAGAATCATTGTCAATTTGTTATTTATAATATCTAAGCATATGCATATGCATATATGATTCCATTTAATCCAAAATCATGTTTTCTATCCAGCATGCTTTTCAAAATGTTCACAATGTTGCAAAAATTAATAGCGTTAATTTGCATAGTGCATACGAAAAATAGATTATATATCTTATTTGATTGGTTTGATTTATAATTAACTCATATTTTATTAATATAGATTTGGCATTGAAGCAATTACTTTAGAAGGTTTTGAGAAACCTGGTCAACAAAGTTCTGACGGAAATTTTTATCAAGTTGGTCGTATTGTGGAAAGTATAGTACGATCGTTAAATAATTTATTAGAACGTTTTCATCAATCTTATTTTTTTTATCTGCTACCATCAACAGATACCTATATTTCTATTGGTGAGTAAAATATTATATAATGAAACAAAAGAATACTTGCTAATGAAAATATGTTATTAAAAAATTATTAAAGAATTTGTAAATTTTATTTGAAAAATAAAAAGTTCATTGTAACATATTATATAAACAGTTTATCCATATATATTTAGTAATAAGATATAAATGATTACCACTGGAAAAATATTTTAGGACTTTACATAAGATCTTTAGTTTTAATTATTGGTGGAATATTTGTAAAAGCATTCTCTATGTGGCAAAGACTTCAAGTATCCGCTTCTATAGAAGATAAGAAAAACATTGTTGTTAAACAATCAAAGGTTTGTTTTTTTGATTGCGTTCTTAACGTATAAGTAATATTAATATAACAAATTATTAATTTAATATAACGAAGTATTATGTAATTATAATGTGTTGTGTATTTTATAGGATGATGGATTTGACATTGGCATCATTACGTCAGAAATATTGTGGGCTCACATTTGTGGCGTTATGATTGCAACATCCCCATTCGCACTTACTTATGTTGGTAAAAAAATGGATTTTCGTACAGAGGATTCAATATATTTTGGTTTTGTGGTAATAACTATCTTAACATTAATATGGCCATTTTATTTTAGAAGGTAATGCTTATATTAATGTATTAACTCGTACTATTACGAATTGTACTTAAGTGAATTTTTATTGCTTTTAGACAAATGAAATATAAAAATGCAGCTTTAATTTGTGTGATTGCATTAGTGGAATTAGGCACTGTATTAATGTGTATAGCAATGCATAATTTTTCTTTAGCACTTCTTGCTGCTGTAATTTATGTACCTTATGTATTTATTCTACCAATTATGCCGAAACAAAATTTCACGAAGTAAGTATACTTCGAAGATTAAATTCTTTTTAGATTCAAACAATTTAATTACTACATTAAAACATTTGAAACATTGTACTTCATGTAACTTTTCAATTTTCGAAGTTTTTTTCTTCGATAAAAGAAATGATTAATTACAAACTATTGCTTTTTAATTCTTTTATATTTAAAAAAAAGATTTAAAAAAAATTGAAATATTTACAATTATTAAAATTTATAACAAAATTATGTTACAGGTTTCACAGAATGCTTTCTTTCGGGTGGGTTTCTCTACATCCATTTATGATTGCAAGTTTAATTATAATGTGTTATACATACGTGAATTTTTCTTCTGATTCTTTGCCTTTGATTTTGTTTCGGGGATATCGTGCTATAAAGCAAGCATTTGTTTTTAGTATTGTGGATTCAATGATCTATGGAAATTGGTTATACAATGTGACAATTTCCACAATGTTTCCTATTTGGTTTTTATTTTGGAATATTTTATGTTCTAATATACTGTAAAATTCTGATATGTATAATTGAATCCTTTTGTAATAAAGTTATAATTATTGCCAAATTATTGTCATTATGATTATTATTATTATGTATATAAAAGACAATTCCAGTTAATCAAAATTATTTGAATTGTAAAGCTGATGATGTAAAATGAATAAAAGCTGGCCAATTGTTTTTTTTTAATATAAATGTTAATTGGTTAAAGAATCATTTTATATGAAAAAGCAAATATATCTTGAAATGTTGGAAGCAAGTATATTCATATTAAAAGCATAAAATTTGTATCATAAGGTATGCTCTTTCTATCTTTCTAATAATGTATGTATATATCTTCTTTATAATTATTTTTTGAAAGAAATATGTATAAATATATATATATATCTGATGTGTCACATCATATACATATATACATATGATGTTTATATCTTTAAAATCTTTGAATGCTGAATAAATTTAATTTTGCTACAATATGTTCAATTTTGCATGTATATGATTATAAACTATATGTATTAATTTTTTACACAATGAAAAACAACTATTGCTGCTTCTTCGCGAATTAAAGTTTTAATCTCTTTTTCATATATGCCGCCATTTTAATTGTTTCCGTGGAAACCATTAAAATAAACTTTTATACAAAGTGAGATAGTCATAAAATTTTATTGTAAAATTAAGTTTCTCATATGTATATGTCTACATGTGAATGAATAAAAGAATAAATAATGAAAGCTTCTCCTACTTGGGTTGATAAGGTTCAAGATAAATCCGAACGATGGTAAATGTAATGTTTGGATATGGAATCATTTACAATTTTTAATGTTTATTATAAATATTTGTAAATAACAAGTAGTAGTTATATTTTTACATTAACAATTAAAAGAATAATACTTTAATAATTATATTTTTATCATTCATTACGCTTTAAATGTATTATTGTTTTGTAACATATAAGTTTATATATAAACAAAGAATCTTCTTCACAAAAATTAGAATCTCTTTATTAATAGTAATAATTTTTATTTTATGCCCTTAACAATTTGTTAATTCCTGATTTTTTGATATAAAAATTTTGCTTTATTGTATTATATTATTTTATACTTTATTTTGTATTTATTATTAATATTTTTGCAATGTTTACAGTATATATGATTTATGTTTTAATCCCGATGGAACTCAGTTAGTTATTGCTGCTGGACAGC
Source organism: Melipona beecheii (assembly GCA_032399605.1). NCBI lineage: Eukaryota > Metazoa > Arthropoda > Insecta > Hymenoptera > Apidae > Melipona > Melipona beecheii. The sequence goes on along the minus strand of JAUCMO010000504.1, from coordinate 2,894,247 downwards.
AAGTTCTTGTTTATGAAACTAACGAAGGTAATTTGATTCAACCATTAAAAGGTAAAGGAACTTCTAAAACCAAATAAATGATTTAATTTAATAAAATATGAATTATATTTATATTTATACTTTGTAGGACATAAGGATGTAGTTTATTGTGTATGTTATGCAAGAGATGGTAAAAAGTTTGCATCAGGTAGTGCTGACAAAAGTGTTATTATTTGGACATCAAGATTGGAGGGCATACTTAAATATTCGTAAGCTATTTTTATTTTGTTACTTAGAACCAAATTTTCTACTTTTTAATACAACACAATTATAAGATTGTTTGAATAACTTAATGATTAATTCTTATACAACAAGATTGTTGTATTACATATGGAAAATACAACAAGTATGAATTCAGCACATTAAAATAAGAAAAAGATTTATATAAACATAAACATAAATTTTGACAGTTGGTATCTTATGATTTTCACTTTAACTTTTAATGCTAAATGTTTCTGTAAATATTTTAGTTTCTCTTATATTTTAGAGTGCTGAATTCACATCTATTGTATTTTCTATGTATAACAGTATATTATATATTTGTCATATGTTTCAGACATAATGAAGCTGTTCAAGCTATGCAATTCAATCCAGTATCACACCAACTTTTAAGTTGTTCTTTGTCAGACATAGCATTTTGGTCTCCAGAACAGAAAGCAGTTGTAAAGCATAAATCAAGAGGAAGAGTAAATTGTTGTACTTGGACAAGCGATGGACAATATTTAGCGATTGGCTTAGCATCTGGCTATGTGTCGATTAGAAATAAAGTTTGTCCTTTTTATGTAATGCAATTTAAGTTAATTTACATAACGTAAAAAAAAAATTTTGTATGTTGTGCATTGTTAATAGTACATAAAAGTACAGTCGACATTATTTAAATATTATTTTATTATTATTAATTATTGCATATGATTTTTGAGAACATTTAAAAAATTTAATTTTACACAAATTGTATTAAATTTATTTTAATATTCTAGAATGGAGAAGAACAAACACGAATTGAGAGACAAAACGGTGTGCCTATTTGGAGCTTGTTGTGGAATCGTCAATGGTAAAAAGAATTATTATTGATATTTTCTGTAAAGAATTAGCAAATTTTAGTAATAAATTTTCATATTATCCGTAGGGAAGATTCAACGGATGTTCTTTGTATTGCAGAATGGAACGGGACCTTATCGTTCTATTCAATTTTAGGCAAACCATTTGGAAAAGATAGATCACTCAATTTTATCCCTCTTAAAATGTGTAACTTTGCTGGCGGTCAATATATTTTAGTTTCTGGAAGTAACAAACAATGTATATTAATGACATATGATGGGATACAATTAATGAACATTGGTGGTAAATTTTCCTCTTGGGTTTGGAGTTGTGCTGTACATCCAACTTCTACACATGTTGTACGAATTAAAGATTTTCTTTCTTTATTCAATTTTTAATTTTATAGTTCTTATCTTCTTGAATTTATAATTTTATAATTTTTTATTTTACTATTTGTTCCAATGCTTATAATTAATAAGTTGTAGAATTATTTTCAAAGCCGTTTCGTGTTTTTTATATAGGCATTAGGTTGTCAAGATGGTACAATAACATATTTACAGTTATCTTGGGACGTTATACATGGATTATATGGAGATAGATATGCATATAGAGAAAATATGACTGATGTAATAATACAAAATTTAATTACTAATCAAAAAGTTCGTATTAAGTGTAAAGATTTGGTAAGTAAACAAAATAGTTTGATATTAAATATAATTTTAGATATAAATTCGCTTTTGAGTTTATTTTTAATTTACTTTTAAATTAAAATAGTCCACAGAAAATATTGGTAAATAAAATACATTATAAAATTTGTTATTCTATTTTTAGATACATCGTATTGCTGTGTATAAAAACAGATTAGCAGTTCAGTTATCAGAACGTGTAATAATTTATGAACCATCAAATTCTAATGATGGAATGCATTATCGTATATATGAAAAGTTAAATCAAGCATTAAATTGTAATTTACTTGTTGTTACTACGAACAATTTAATTTTGTGTACAGAAAGACGATTACAAAGTTTATCATTTAATGGTACAATAGAAAGGGAATGGATACTAGATGGACTTGTAACTTATATAAAAGTTGTTGGTGGACCAGTTGGACAAGAGTGCCTTATTATAGGTTTGTATGATAAAATTTTTGTAAAATTAAATAAAATATTTTTGTAACATATAACTAATTAAATTAAAAAACATTCATAATAAAAAACTAAAATTTAATAAAAGATAAATTCATTTTATGTAATTAGTTTATTAATTTAATTAATAATTAATAAAATTATTAATTCATTGAAGATCAGCTATTTCACAAAAACTAATTTACTTATTAATAACAATTTGATTATTTTTTTAATATTAATATACATGATCTATATGAAAATATGAATTTTTATTAATTTTTATTAATTTTTGATAGTAAATAAGATATTTAATAATTCTTGTTTCCTATTTTTATAGGTTTAAATACTAGTTACATACTGAAAATATATTTAGATAATCCTTTCCCAGCATATTTAATAAAAATTGAGGGTTCAGTAAGGTGTCTTGATATCAGTTCATTGAAAGAAAAGCTTGCTATTGTTAGTGATCATGGAGTTCTTCATGTATTTGATTTATATACAGAAGAGAAGCTCCAAGAATTTCAAAATGTAAATAGTGTGACATTTAATAATAGTTTTGAAGATATAATGTGTTTTTCTAGTGGAGAATATTTGACAATTAAAGTTGGTAATTTTGCGGAATATAGACAAAAATTTTCCGGGCTTGTTATGGCTAACAATGGATCAAAAATATATTGTTTAAGTGGTTCTTCTATCATCACATTAGAGGTAAATTTTTATTTTGGAATATATGTTATTAAGTAAGAAAATTTGTAATAAAATATATTTTGAAAATAGCAGTATGTAAAACATAACATAATTTATAATATATAATTTAAAACATAACGTATAATAATATACATGTTAATAACTAAAATATTATTTATACGTAGGTACCCTTATCGTTATTTATGTACCAATATATTGATATTGGTTTATTTTCTAATGCTTATAACGTAGCATGTCTTGGAGTAGCAGATTCTGACTGGTTTGCTCTGGGAACAGCTGCTTTAGAAAATTTGGAATTAAATATTGCATATTCTTCCTTTGCTAGAATAAAAAATTTGAAATACATAGAAGTTTTATCTGAAGTGGAAGAAAAACTTAAATCTGGAGAATGGGGAAGAGAAGCATGCATGGCTACTGCTGCAGCTGCTATGGGGAAGTTAAAAGATGCTGCAAAACTTTTCCAAAAAGCTGGTTTACAGCAGTATGCATTAGCTATGTACTCTGATTTACGTATGTTTGACATTGCACAAGAATTTATTGTTAGTGGCAATAATCAGGTCAGTCAAGAAATTATTTAGTAATATTTATTCAAGTTTCTATATTATTTTTACACAAAGTAATTTTTACACATAGTCTTATGTAATTCCATTGTAATGTAATGTAATTCCTATATAAACCATTCTCTAATTTTGTAAAAAATATAAATAACGAAAGGAGCAAACATACAGGTGCAAATTTTATAAAAGATATTGCCATGTTACATTATATTATAATATGTATGGCACAACATATGTTAAAATGATATATTAAAATTAGAAATAATAAAAGTAAAAATTTTACTTCAATGTATATTCAGGATCGTACAATTTTACTTCGTAAACGAGCAGAATGGGCCAAAAGTCTTGGGGAACCTCGTGCTGCAGCAGAAATGTTTCTCTCAGCAGGAGATGTTGATCGCGCTATAAATATAATTGCTGAATATGGTTGGATTGATATGTTAATCAAAGTTGGCAGACAACTCGACAAGGCAGATAGAGATAATTTAACTATAATTGCAAAAAAATTGAAAAAATTGGGTGCAACTCATGGTGCAGCAGAAATTTTTAGTCGCTTAGGAGATGATCCCGATGTAGCAGATGTTTTAGTAGAAGCTCAAGCTTGGCCAGAAGCATTTGAATTAGCTGAAAGGAATCCCAAATTAAAAGCGAGAATATATGGACCATATGCTAGATGGTTGGCAGAAACGGGCCATTTCTCTGAAGCACAAAAAGGTAAATGAAATTTTACCAAAATTTATTTGTTTGAATAAAATTTAATTGCAATATGCAGACAACTTAAAATGTAAAAAAAAATTTTATCATTTGTTAAATTGTTAAATTATGTGATATAATAATGTAATAAAAAAAAAAATTAAAACATTCATTCAGCATTGTAGCATTTCAGATCGCTGGACAGTCAGATGAATCTGTAATGGTTTTAATAATGTTGGCTAAAAATGCAGTTAGTGAGAAGAGATATCGCGATGCTTCTTACTTTTATTGGCTTTTATCTCAAATTAGTTTAAATCTTAATAGAACCATGGATGAATTGAAAACAATGTTTTTCCAATATTACGAAAAGGCTGAAATTTATTATGCATATCACGAAATACATAAATACATAGTGAGTAATTTGTAATGTCACATACACTTTATAATTACTTTATAATTCCATTAAAAATTTTAAATAAATAATTAAAAAGACATTCGTTAATGTCGCAATAAATTGACGTATTGTAGAAAAATAACAAAAAGAATTATATTACACAATTATATTTTTTCTTTTTTTTTAGGAAGAACCGTTTACATCATTAATGCCAGAAGCTCTTTTCAATATTGCGCGATTTCTTTTAACTAAAACTGAAAATATTCAAGTAGAAGGAATTTCAAAATTTACCATAATATATACATTACTAAAACAAGCTTCTTTTCTTGGTGCTAATAAATTAATTATGCAATTACTTGAAAAATTACGAAAAACAAAAATTTCGGCAAATCAACTTAGCCAGTTAGAAATTTCAAGTTTAAATGCACGAGCTTCTTCTTATAGAGATCCTGAAGAACTTTTGCCACTTTGTTATAAATGTTCGACGTTTAATCCTTTATTGTCCTCAAACAATCAGGGACAGTGTGTACAATGCGGACTAAAATTTCAATATTCTTTTGTAATGTTTGGTAGGTACTATGTTCAAAAAATTCTAATGAAATTTTCATTTATTAAAATAATCAAATTCTATTTTTTTTATTTTTTTTGTGAAAAATGTATAAATCTTGAACATAAATGTAATTTTTATATTTTATCTATATCTATAACTATTTAACTATAATCTATAACTATTTAAACTATTCTTTTTAAAACATATGTTAAAAATAATATAATAAAATATATTATACTATATTAATAATTTTATAATATTTTTGGTAGATACAAATTATAAAAAAATTCTAACATATTTGTAAAAATTGCAGAAATTTTACCTTTGGTCGAATTTGAATTAGAAGAAAATATTTCTGATGAAGAAGCAGAGAAATTAATAAATGAATCATTATCATCATCTGATGATATTACAAACACAGATCAATTTTCTATCACACCTGAAATAGATCTTTTTACAGCACGTTTAATGAAATACGAGGTATTGTTATGTATTAATGTAATTAATACATAATTTTACAAATTACGAATAGATTTAATAAACTTAATAATGTGATAATGTTGAATAACATTTTTGATATTTAATGATCTATTTAAATGCATATTGTTATATAAATAAAGTAGATTTAAATTTATTTATTTTAGGAAAAATCTAGTTCTTCTACTATAATTGTAGGAAGAAATGTTCTAAAAAGTATGGATCCATGTACAGTATTAATTGTTAAATGGCCAAAGCCATTTAAAACAAAATATTTCAAAAATCTCTTACCTGATCTACAAATTACATTTTGTAAATCTTGTTTAAAGGTATTTATATTTATTATTTATGGTAAATTTATTGCAAATAAAGTTTGTTGTCAAATAAAAATTAATAGTATTGCAAAACATATAGTTAGGAGAGATGTAATAACTTTTTATTATTCTTTTTAGCTATTTCATTTGGATGACTATGAACTGGCTTTACTACGACATGGTTACTGTCCATTTTGCAGAACAGTGAATAAAATTTCAAATTAGTACCTTTTATTAATTTGAATTGTGTAATTACGATATTATGTTTACTGTGATAAATTATAAATTAAAGTTAACTTAAATTAAAGTAATTTAATGTAGATAATCCATATTGATACTGGTGTAGAGGAATGTCATTGATTTTATATTAATGTATTATGAACATTGCACGATATCGCAACTTTGTATTTTTAATAGCAAGATCGTATGCATAAACTTGCTTGTTGTGACATGCTATATAAATCGCATATTGCAATGATCGTTTGCGATTTGTTTGCAGTAAAGTTATATTCTACTCGCTTTTTTATTTGCATTTTAGTACATATTATTTTCTTTAATACATATTATCTTATCAATTAATTGTATTTAATAAAATTACTTAGAAATTAAGATTAATATTAAATTTACTTTAGTTTAAAGAGCTTTAAAATATAAAACATGACATATTTAAACAATTTATTATATTATTAATTAAAAATTATCTTCTCTAGTATATATATATATTAATTATTATCTTGTCTATCTAAATTATTATATTCTCTTCTCAATTTATTACATTATTAATTAAAAGTTATTTAATAATATGTTTTATCATATGACTTGTGAATCCAGTTATATAAACATCAGATAGTAAGTTGGTTTTCATTTACACGCTAATTGTTCTGATTTTAAGTACCGTTGAACGAAATCGTCAGAAGAATTGAGCGCATTTCAAACAGTTACAATTTGAGAGATGTTGCGTGTGATTTACTTGACAATTTTTCTTTTTATAAATATCGTTAGTTGTCGATTGTATGATGATAATATCACGGAAATTCAAAATTCGGTGTCTCGCGGCAGATGTAAGTAAATGAAAAAATGAATGAAATAGCTTTTAATGTATTGTATTTGAAAATTATGTATTTTATAAAATACAATTGATATTTCAGAACAATTATGTATTTATTTCTGTGATATGGCTTAATATAAATACTCATGTCGTATAAAACTAATATTAAATTATGAAATTGATTTTTAAACAGTTTTCCCACTATTCAGTGTTATTCGATTTGCGAACTCCCAGTGCCTTGCTAGCAACAATTTAAACGGCACCTGTTTTACTAAAAGAGAATGTCGTCATTACGGTGGGACACCTTCTGGTAGCTGTGCAAATGGACTTGGTATTTGTTGTGTTTGTAAGTAATTAAAAAATTTAAGTTTTTCTTCTAAAATTTAATGAATTTATTTAAAACTAATGTTTATAGTTCAGAAAACGTGTAGTTCCACAACAAATGTAAATAATACATATTTTACAAATCCGGAATATCCAACAACTTATGAGGGACAAGGACGATGCACAATAACAGTACAACGTTGCAATTCAAATATATGCCAAGTGAGCTATCAAAATATGTTTAAATCTCTAAATTTATAATATTATTCTTATAAAAGTTATCATTTGATTGAATTAAATATTGATTAAATATAAAACTATTACAAAATTGAAGTAACATTTAATTTACTTTATTTTACTCGTATAAAAAGTTGTATAATTATTATTTATAATAAAGTTGTAATATAAATTGGTTTTAGTTACGCTTGGATTTCTTGGAATTCAGTCTTGCTTCACCAAACGCTAATGGGATTTGTGATTTTGATCTCCTTTCAGTTTCTGGATCTGGGAGTACAATACCTCGAATTTGTGGAGAAAATGCAAATCAACATGGTAACAAATAAAATTATTAATAGTAATTAGATGCAATTGTCAATATCATAAATATTTAATATACTTGATTTGAAAAAAGGCAATTGACATCTTGTCTAAGAAAATTAAACTTATGAATTATGAATAACAAAATAATTAATAATTTAAACAAAATTATTAGAAAATGGAGTTACTTAATAAATTTATGTTTATATGTGACGATATTCTACATTTATAAATTAATTATTAATGATACTTATAACACTTAGCACTAATCAATCCTCGTATTGATTTAAATTTTTCAGTATATATGGATTTCAATGGTGATACGCCTATTACGCTATCAATTGATACCAATTCTGAGTATGCTACGGATCGTCGTTGGAATATAAGAATTCAACAATTACCTTGTGATTCCACATATAAAGGCATGTACATTACAAACTTAGATATTGTGTTCCATAATTTGTTCAAACTTTAAAAAAATTGTAGTCTTGCATAAAAATGTTACGTTAGGTTTTTAATTTATGAATATATAATATTATAGATATTTTTGTCATTTTAAAATAGAAATAATCTAACAATTGTATTAAATTACACTGAATATTAAAGCATTTTAATTTAATAATTTTGATCATTGAATTTTCACAGCACCAAATGGATGTTTACAGTATTATGACAGTGTCTCAGGTACCGTAACAAGTTTTAATTATGGTACAACGCAAAATCCAAGAGGTACCATAACTAATAAAATTTGTAAAAATTATATAGCAATTAACTAGCAATATTTATTTGTTAACAATATATTTATTTATATTATTATTGTTTATATATTAAAATATTTGATTATTAACTGCATTATTAATCTAATATTGTTTTAGCACCAGTAATAGGTACACGGCAAATCGCAAATACAAATTATGGTGTATGTGTAAGAATGGCCCAAGGATATTGTGGTATTGAATGGTCTCAAACAAATTCAAATTCATTTACCGTTTCTGGAGATACTGGTGCAATTGATCCTACCTTAATAGGTAAAATGTAACATGATAATCAATTACCTTAATAGATAAAATATGTTCTAATCAATTACTTATTAATAATTACATCAACAACAGTAAGATAATTATAGTATTAAAAAACAAAGCAAAGTATTTGAACATTTATAGAAATACATAATTACATGATATATTAATAAAAATTTTTTTAATAAATATTAGAATACTTTTAGTCTATTAATTTTTTGTTACATTATGTATATTTAACTCAAATTCAATATTTCCATCATTTAAAATAATAGAATAATAAGTAATTGTTTTTGTAATCATGAAATTAATGAAACTAATGAAGTGTATACTGTACACATAAAAGTAAAATAATTAAAATTAATTCGTTGTTTTTATAAACAATCTTTTTTTAAATGAAAATAAATAAGTACTTCTATAATATTGATTACTTTAATTACTTATCGATTAATAAATAGGTACTATGGATGCAGCAGAACAAGGAACAGATTGCACAAAAGACTTTGTCATTATTCCACATCCATTTGAAAATGGTGCTGCAGTTAATACAGAACGATTTTGTGGTAATGGTTTTGTAACAAAAACATGTAAGTACATAATATTTAGTATCTTCTTGATTTTGTTTTTATGTACAAAATTTACATGAAAATTTTATGTATTTGCTATAAAATTTATGTGTGTTTGCTGTAGTGAATCATATATGTAAAATAAATGCACAAAATATACATGTATATATGTATAATGTGTAATGACATAAATTAATAATTTCTTTTTTTTTTAGCTTTTTCCAAACCATTTGTACTATATGTTATCACAGATGGCGATGAAATAGGAGAAATTGAAAATAAGGGATTTTCATTAACATATCGTCAGATATCTTGCGCAACTTAAATAAAAAAGTATGTTCTTGTTTCATATATGATATAAAATAAGATTATAATTTTACACATTATAGGATATAATAATCAATATTTATTATTTACATTTATTATTTTATGTAAAATTAGCATTTTTTTTTAAATAAAACAATCAGTAATTGTAGTAAAATTAATCATAATGAATGTAAATTTATATAATTATTACATACATTTATGTAATTATGTAAATATTAATATTAATTATAAACAAGTTTCAGATTTTAGCGATTTCAAATTTACCCTCATTAATTTTTAAAACTGCTTATGAGTTTGTATCTATTTTCAATTCAAGAATAAAAAAAAAATTTGACAATTGAACGTTTTTATAATATAAATCTAATACGATTCTTATAATATAAATGTAATACGATTAGTAACGTTTTTATAATAAAAATCATTTAAAATGTAATTATATAAATTATATTCTAAATTTAGTATATTTTAGCATAAAAATTTATATACAGAAAAGAATATATATAATTTTATTTTATTTTAATAAAATATTTAATTTTTTTTAAGCATTTCAATATTTCATTGCACCAATTTTTGACATTATAAATCAGTATTTTCATTAGTTGTTTGAATTTCTTTTGAAAGTAAAATATTTAGAATTTGAAAATTTTACTGTAATAAAAGTAAATTCGTCTTATTAATCTTAGAATTTGACTTGAAGATTTTCTTTATTTGCTGTTCTTTCTTACGACCATCGTTGTCGGTAAAATATAAAGAATTTGAAGAATTATGTTTCTTGTTTATCAAATTGGGTATATTATTATTATATTTCATATTCTTCTTATATTAAATTAGTTTTATTAGTCATATATTTTTAAATTTCTACATATTTACAAAATTTAGTATCCGAAACATATCTCATTTCTTTTTACTGTAGTAATACTAATAAATAAATAACACAATTTAACTTTATTGTATTCAAAATGATACAATTACAAACAAATTATAATCTTAATAAAACTAATGTAAACAATACTTATTAATATAAATTTTATTTATATTATTTAGCCATTAAATATTTACTTCCTGAATGTTCTTCTATTTCTTTCGTCATGGCATTATACCATGTGCTAAGTGTTGTATTATTTAAAGCATCTTTAAAAGCACTACAGCCTTCTATACTTTTTAGAACTCCATATACAGCAAGGTCTGACAAATCAGGTTTTTCTCCTCCCATAAATGTACCACCGCGTTTTTTAATAGCACGTAACCACTTGTTAATTCCATCGTACAATGATTCTCGAACATCATTTTTTAAATTATGCTTCTTTTTTAATCGTTTTGATATCAACCACATAGCTGTAGCACCTATGTTTATCATAATTAACCTTTCCCACATTGGAAAATATTCTCCCCATTTACCAACCTAATTGATTAAAGAAAAAGATTTCTTTTTATCCTATTCTTTTTTAAAATTCTTATGTTCACATTAAAATTATTACATTTTTTGTCTGATTACTCAATATATTATTATGTTTAATTATTATTAAACTACTTACTTCAGAAAACCAATTGAAAGTTTTATAAGCTTCATCAAGTGTTCTATATACGTTAGGTGATAGTGTATGAACAAATTCATCATCAACCCATTTCCTCCACTGACGCTCCTTCCTAAAATAATATATTAATTAGCAAAAATATAAAAGTTTTATTGTTCATAATCAATTTACTTCAACATAAGAAGATTAAGAATTATTATTTATACAAGAAACTCACATGATCTCATCTGTTTTTATAGGCAAATTTTCTTGGTACATCAAGAAGTATTTATTCATAATTTCATATTTCAATTTTTGGTTTTCATCGTGCATCGCTATACTTGGATAATAGTCTACTAAATCATTAATTTTCTGAGATCTATCTTTTAAATATGACGCTAATAAGGAAATAATCATTGAACTATCGTTTAAAGGTTGATATCCTGAATCGACTTCTGCTAAAAGTATTGGTACTTTCTTATAAGTTGACCAAGATATTTCCTTTCGTAATACAGGATCAACCTCCACAATCTCATAAGATATTCCATAATAATCCAAGAAAGTTCTGACCTAAACAATTACAATTAACAATTACAATCCACATTTACAATGCAATTTATAAAAATAATATATTATTTAAAATAAAAATAGTAATTAAAATTTAAATAGTAAACTTTTTATTTGCATCTTCACTCGAAGAATATATTGCGATTGATTACATCTTTAATTTGATACTTATGAAACAAATAATAAATATGAATATTTTACCTTACAACAGAAAGGGCACGTCTGATATTGATAAAGAATCAACTTTAAGTCTGTAGTGTCTACTGGAGAGATAACCTACCATGAAAATGAAAAAAGTAGCATTTTGATGCGTGAGAATCAAATCAATCTGATTAAATTGTAAATTAGATATATACAAATCAACATATAAAATTACCTCTCTAGAAATTGGTACTGGTGGTTTTTCTTGAAGTATTTTAGTTTTCTCTTCTTTCCCTTGAAGATGATATGTTCGTGAAGCTTCTTTATTTCTGTACCAAGTGTATCCTTGTGTGATAGCTATACCAACTGGAAATCCGACAGAAATCCCTACTAAACTTGCTTTAAATATAGTTTTTAATATAGAAGATTGTCGAGACGCCGATAAAACACTCTCATTTCGTTTTGGGCATCTTTGAATAACATTTTTCAGATAATAAAAATTTTGGGGATATCTTGACAGTCTTTGTAATATAGACATTGTGCAATGTTTATTATATATATATATTTTTTTTAAATAAATTAATTACTTTAATGTTACTATTAAGCAAATTACTTTGCACCTTTCAATAATGTAATAATTGTAAATGGAGTTATGCATTCAAATTATAAGACATGTGATTTGTAATGAACTTTATAAAGTAAATATTAATCACATTTAATTTTCATTTTAATACATAATATAGATATCATCGATTATGATGTTATTAAAAAATATTTGATAGAAACTTATATTCTTATTAATTAAACGTATGACTAATATCATTCATCACTTGCATTGACTTTAATAAATAATTTATTATTTTTATAAATTGTTTATTTTTTAAAACATTTTAGTATTACACAGTTATAGTTCAGTATTACACATTTATAAATTACATGTAGGAAAAAAATTCATATTTAATGTTCCATTTTAAACAAGTTAGTTTTTTCCTATTTATGAAATAAAAATGTGACACTACCAGTGAATTAACTGATTATAAATTTTTGTTTATTTATATCGATAGTTGATTTTCGTTCATGTGTTATTAACTTTTTATTATGAATAAATTTTAAAGGTTATGTAATGTACAAGTATACGTAATACACAAGCGTACAGTAGTCACGACTTTACTATCACGTGAAAATGTACCTTCAGTAAATCACATTGTGTGAGACACATAAATTATGTCATTATACCTAGTCGGTCATTTACATGTTATCTGTAGATAAAAGAAATGGAAACTAAAATTTTGAATCGAACGGACATTTTTAAGTAATGCATAATTGTGTGCTTACGTGTATAACGTGTTAATTTATGCAAACCTACTTAGCTGTACTTAAGTGTATGAAATAAAAATAAAATTAAGTGTTTTTATAGTTTTATTTTAAGTATTAAGAATAGATAATATCTATTAATTTTGAAAGAAATCAATTCACAAATGAGGTGTTTGTATAAGAAAAATAGACAAACTTAACCTTAAAGTTGAATGACCTAACCTTAAAGTTAATTAATTTCTGATATATTAATGAAAGAAGACTAATAAAATATTCAATATGGTAATTAAAGTTAATTCATAAACAACCATTCAATATAATTTTAATTTTTTTGTGCATTATTATTTAATATTTAAGTATAAACATCAAAAATAATATGTTACATAAATAAAGAAATGAAATAATTTAGTGGCTTTATTGCAATATTTTATATATTTTTGGAATATTTACATGAAGTCTATGTAGTTGATGTAGTAATGCAATATAGTAATGAAATAAGAAGTTACAGCAAAGAAATAATAAATTTTCAGCACGGCAGAGTAAAAGTTCGAACAACTGCAGAGCAGGAAGCTTTGAAAAAGAAGGAAAGGGCTGAAAAACTTTCACGTTATAGAATTGGCATGAGCATTGTGTTTAAGAAAGTAATTTCACAAATATAACAGTTAATACCACATTACAACATTAAGTGTGCTTATATAATTTCATAAAGTTAAAGAATAAGTAACTGAATTATAAAATATGAAAAAAGTCAAATTTACTAAAATGTAATTATTTAATTCTGTATATTATAGAGGAAAGATAAAATTTATGATGATGAACTGATGATGGTTACTGAACGTATGGTATTACAAAATCCAGATATCTATACTTTATGGAACATTCGTAGAGAGGCATTTACAAATAATGATTGGTAATTATACAGAAATAATAATTTAAACTTTAGCATTAAATAATAAGCAAATTGTTTATATTGTTTAATATTTTATTAATATATTGTTTGTTATTATATTTATTACGTAATAATATTATAAATATTTATATATAGGGTGCTCAATGGCCAAACTACAAGAGTACTACTTGATCCATGTATAAAAAAAAAAAATATTTGAAGAAAATGTATAAAGCTTATCAAGGAAAAGTCTTGTTATAGAGTTGTAAACATATTATATAATTTATTTAAATTATACATTAATATTTTAATTATACATTAAACAAATATTGTATTGTATGAATATGAAAGAAGTAGCTATGCATTCCAGTAGAGCAGATAGAAGATAGACTGTATTTATTTGATTTGTGCAGATACATTTTTTAATGCTTTTGCTAACAGTTAGCATCGAATTATTGTTCAAAGTAGCATCTTACATTAAAATACCAAAAATGTTTACTATTGAAGAATGCTATCTATTTCATACATGAATATTTGTTTATAACTGTTACAAGGCGTTTCCTGACAAACTTTATAGAACATTTTTTTTTTTTTTGTATAGATTAAGTCCTTATAGTTTCGTAGTTTAAGTTCGGGATACCATATTTTTTTATTATTTATGTTGTTTATTATTTATGTAAAATTCAAGTAGAAAAATTTCTAACATAAAATAGTAATTTTGATAGGTATTATATAAGTAGCATGTTATCATATTTTAAATTTACTAGTTATAAGCAAAACCTAACATCAATATATGAGCTTTATATAATATGCAATATAACTAAAAACAGGGATGAAAAACTTTTAGAAGAGTTTTATCAAAATGAATTAAGACTTACTGAAAATTGTTTGAAACAAAATCCTAAATCTTATTGGGTATGGTATCAACGGATATGGATTACAAATCATTTAGCAGAATGTAATTGGAAAAAAGAACTAATGCTATGCACTAAATGTCTAAATTTAGATGACAGAAATTGTGAGTCACTAATGTTATTAAATATCTTATTTTTATTATTCGAAAAGTAGTAAACGCAAATATTATTTTTGGTTCATTTTAGTTCATTGTTGGAATTATAGGGAATTTGTTGTACAAAAGGCAGGAATTTCTCCTGAGGAAGAATTTGAATTTGCTACCTCAAAGATTCTAAATAATTTCTCTAACTATTCGTCCTGGCATTACAGGAGTCTATTGTTATCAAAAATGTTTCATAATTCTGACCAAAACGATATTGATGAAAAAAAGAAACAGGGTATTTGCAATTATAAAAAATATAGATACTTTGAGATTATTTTATAATATGCAATAACAATATTATTTTTTTCTTTCTAGAATTAGATTTGGTAATGAATGCCACGTTTACAGATCCTAATGATTCTAGTGCTTGGTTCTACCAAAGATGGTTATTAAATACTCATGAATGCCTTCCTATACTTTCTCAAGCTTTAATAAAAAGTGATAATGTGATCCTTTTTGTTAATAAAAATATATCAGCTGAGTCAATATATTTAAAAATAAATAATGAAAATGAAAATGTGCAATGGAAATCCTTGCAACAAACAAAAATTTCGAAATTATGGTTTGGAAAATTAAAGAAACAGTTAAATGAAACAAACAATGTTCAGATCGAAATTGAAGGAACATTTTATCCCTTGGTTTGCAATAATCAGAAGTGGATATATAAAAAAAGAAAATATAAATTTTACTCTAATAAAAATCAATTATTAGAACAGTTATCGAGTTATAAACAGCTTACAGAAATGGAACCTAATAATAAATGGGCTTATTTAACCAGCATTCTTTTAATGAGGAAAATCGATTTTATAAAATTTTATGAAAATATTTTAACAAATTTGAATATTCTTGTTAATATTGATTCTCTTCGATCTAATTATTATAAGGATTTGCGTAAGTATATTAATCTTAAAAATTGAATAATATATGTATATAACATCTTATGATATATATTTTACATATGTATGCAAAGTATTCTTCAATTAAGCTAATATCTAAATATTTTCTTTAGTTTCAATGATATTGAAGTATTTAAGTCATAATGTGAAGTAATTAAAAGAAAATATCCAAAACAATGAACATTTATAAAATTTGAGACTGATAATAACATTATTAAGTAATTTGTAATAGAGAAGATAATATGTTCTGTATTTATCACTTAATGCAAATAGGATGCATATTACAGAAATTTAAAAAAAAACTTTTATTCTTCTAATTCTATAGTGATAAATTATCAGTGTTTAAACATTTAGACAATTTTTCGAAAAATTCTTTTTGGTTATAGAATTAATAAATCTCATAAATGCAGTAAAATTTGGCAATTGTTGGAAAGAATATATAAAATCATGTTAACATAAATTTGATTAAATTATAATAATTAACTGGTAATTACTTTAATTTGAAAATTAAATAATGGATTCTTTTTCAGGAAGCAAATATATAATCGAGTACAAAATATATGAATTATGGAATACAGAAGAAGATCAGGAAATAAAAACAGAAATTGATCTCTCTGGATTAAATTTAACCACACTGAGTAATAACGAACATTTCAGTTTCTTTGAACAAATAAATCTCAGTGCAAATTATTTATCAGATTCGTTACATCAACTATTTATACTGCAAAGCTGTACAAAATTGTCACTTTCGAGTAATCAAGTGGAAAATTTGAAAAAGTTTCCTACATTGCAAAATCTTGAAGTTTTATTATTAAGAAATAATAAATTAAATAATTTAGAAGAAATATTACAATTACTAACAAGACATAAATTGAAGTTACTTGATTTAAGAGAAAATCCAGTTTGTAATACTAAAGAATTACAAACTAGTATAGCACAAATTAGTCCAGATTTACAACTATATATAGAATAATTTTCATAATATATATATTGATAATAAGATATTATTGTATGTATGAAGTCCAGTATAGGGCCAATACATCAATAAAAATCTAAAATGAGAAACTTATTATCTTTTTTGTATCATACTACATTTTTTCTTGTGTGTTACTGATTTCTAACTACTTTTAGTACATTATTATTAAAGTATATTAAAATAATATTAAAATAAGTACAACAAAACATAGAATATATAATCAAAGTGTTTTAATTATTTTTTATTAACAATACGAAGAAATATTTATGTTCTCAATTCTTGTAACTACATTATGGTGTAAATGTACAAATTTTTATTTTTAAATGTAATTTTTACGAAATACGTGTGTATACACATGTACATACATTTCCTTTTCAAATTACATTTAAAATATCTTGAATGTTTCCTTGTCAAATTTACTTTTTATTTCCAATTTAGTTTAATTTATCCTATATTGTTAAGTTGATGTATGTGCTAATAAAAAAAGTGTTATAAGGAAAAAAATATAGTTAAGATTGCAGATTCTTTTGCTGAAAATAAAAAAGAAAGATGGAATTTTTATATAGTCTTATTATCCTTAGATCAAAAAATATTCATAACTTATCAAATTGATATAAGAGTAATATAATACTATTATTTTGCAAGTATGTTTACAAAAAAAAATTATGTATAAAACAGTTCAATACTTTTAATTAAACAGTATATTATTAAATATTATTAAATAATTTATATATATATTATATTATTAATTTATATATATATATTATTAAATAATTTATTCATTTTACAAAACATCAGATGATGATTGAAAATCATCATTTTGTTTAGAAGATCAAAATTCGGGCATTCTTGTGAATTCTATATGTTCAAAAAATATATTAAGTATCATGTATATATTAAATACATATATACAAATATATAATTTTGATTTGCTTTTATTTTCAAATTTGTCTCAGAAGAACTCTGCGATACATATACGTATATGTAAATATATGTAATATGATATTCATAAATATATGTACCTTGCGAAATTTATCTTTCCCGCGCATAATAGTGCGGGTGTAACAAAATTTAAAACGTTTGTACATTTGTTGCATTGAATGTTTCTATTTTCATTGATATTCGAGTAAATACTTTAACGTATTTTTATACATATACTCAACGATTTTGACTAATATTTCTATTATTTATTGCTTTGTTTTATTTATCACATATACACATATTTCTACAAATTGCTGTGTATAACACATAAATGATAATAAAAGATAATAACGACGAGGATAACAATAATATCGATGCCAATGAGTAATAATTATATATATATAATATTAATGTAATATTAAATTAACAATTGTGCAATGTTAGAAATTACTATTCGTAAACACGTAATTGGCACTCAAGTGTCATATATATAACGTCTCTCTTCTCTGCTCGATATTTATAATTTTTAATTTACCGCTTGTATGGAAGCCAATCAATAGGAAATAAAACGGTTCTGGTGGAGAGCGTACTATTGCTGAACGCAACTCTCGCGTTATTGTTTGGATTGCCATTCGATTTATTTATTCTCTGGCATTCGATATGGCGAACAATATGGCCCATCAATCGTTAAAACACCTCTGAGCATACTCCTTGCCAAAGGATTCGGATCTCTCGGTGATACGATGATTTGCTTCGACGTTATTCTATCATCCTGTTTTACCGCTATTAGTATGCGTACTTGATACCTCATGATATCCCGTGTAGGTGAAGGTGAGCGTGCATGTATGCAAACGTGATACGTATGTATGTGCACGTTGAATCATTATTTCTCATAACCTTTTTATGAACACGAAAATACAGCGGATGCGATTAGACAATCTTAAGAGATGTGGTTAAATCCATGCATCTTGTAGCCGGCAAGCGGCGAAGATAGTAGACGCATACTATATCCAATGGAGTGGACCTGTACACTTGTGTTTTTTGGCTTGAAGTAGATTTTACCGTATCTCTCCACGTTGCGAATTTTGTTCGGAGTCTAGATAAGTGTGCAATCCTACAACGTGATCATATCATGGCCTCGTCAAACAGGAGAATTCAAATCGGCTCTGCTTGGTTTCAAACAAAGATTAACCTAAGACCGCAGCGTCGTGGTATCCATCACGTTACCGAGGAGATTCTAAGAAGAATTCCCGAGCTCTGCGAATTTTCAGTCGGACTTTGTCATATACAAAGTAAGTGGAATTTCTTCTTGTTAAAAGGGATAAAACTAGCACAAAACAACGCCGTCACGGTATACGTAAAGGAATTTTGTATTTTTTTGTATTTAATAATTGATTCCTAACGTCTTGAGCGAAAGTTCAATGTATTTTAATCAGATCTGTCTGATCTGTCTGAAAAATTTAGCAATTGTATCGCACTGTATGTATTTACAAATCCACGTGTGTGTGTGTGTGCGTGCGTGCGTGCGTGCGTGTGCGTGCGTGCGTGCGTGCGTGCGTGCGTGTGTGCGTGTGTGCGTGCGTGTGTGTGTGTGTGTGTGTGTGTGTGTGTGTGTGTGTGTGTGTGTGTGTGTGTGTGTGTGTGTGTGTGTTTAATAACATTAATAGTATGTATACAATACTATTTTATTATGTATAATGTTTATGTGCATATATTCGAAGCAAATAGTTTTATTTTTACTAACTGAAATTACTGTGCAGTAGAAAATTAAGAAGTATAATGACATCTGTTTAGAAAGAAAATGTTTTTTATCATGAATAACCTTTGTTATTACAAAGATTGATAAGATAAAAAGTAAAAATAACAGATATGATGTTAAATATTATTACTGACTTAAATGGTAATTTACTAATTCTAGTAAATTACCAATAAATGGTAAAATATTACAAGCAAATTTTTATGTTGCTTCTTAAGTTAAACAGATAAAAAAATAAAATGTATATAAAATTACTGTAAATATTACAGATATTTTCTTACAGCATAAACAGTTTCTATTACTTTTTAGTTCTTCACACGTCGGCAAGTTTAGCATTAAATGAAAATTGGGATCCAGATGTTAGAGACGATGTAGAAATGATGCTTAATAAAATAGTTCCTGAAGGTTTGGCCTATAGACACAGTTGCGAAGGACCAGATGATATGGTGAGTTTATGAGATTTCTTTTATGCTGTCTGAAATTAAATTGTGCCAAGCACCAACATGGATTTTTAATTATCTGTTATAATTTATAAATATCATGTTAATGAAAATGATGTGATTAATAAAATAGATTATATAATAAATTATCTTAAAATAAAATTTAAGCTATTTTTTTCTTTTTAATTTCTTTTTAATTATTTTCTTTTAATATACGAACTTTATAAGAAATTCATGAATTTAACATGAATGTAATTATATTATTTATAGCCAGCACATGTAAAGGCATGTTTTCTGGGCTCTTCATTGAGTATTCCAATTACTGATGGCAAATTGACTTTGGGTACGTGGCAAGGAATTTGGTTGTGTGAACACCGTAATGATGCTGGAAGTCGCAAAGTAGCTATTACATTGACTGGTTGTCTCAGGGATCCTGCACGTAGTCCTTTGAGCCCTGTTAGTCCTATTGCTTCTACTAGCAGCTAGGACCACTCACACCCCCAAAGGCGTAGCAAACGTCAGCTGCGCATATCTACATCTAGTGATTCAAGCTAGCAGCTACTTAATCTTAGACAAATTCTAAGAGTATAATTCAGAAAAGAGTGTATGGATACTTTAAAAATATTTATAAATGTTACATTTTCTTATATCTATTTATTATTACGAAAATTTTAAGCACTTTTTATAATGACATAACTTGTAGAATCATCAAATTAATTAACAATATTTATTAACATTCATATACTTATCTTACGTCTTATATGTTTTTTTTACACTTGAAAATTATACTTTAATATATTTTAAAAATTAGTTTTTTTTACATGTAAACATTTAAGAAATATGCAGTTTATAATTCTGTTTAGATTAAACAATTATATTTCTCTTTAAACTGAGTTAACTATCCAAAAATGTGGTTCATTGAATATATAATGTTGTTCAGTACTTATAAACTGCCAAGGCAATTGTATAATACGTGCATTCAGAAATAAATATAAACGAATTATAAGTATCCTACACTCTTCTTAATTGCTCTTCGAAAATTAATGTAATGCATTCTGATATAATGCGTCCAATACTCCGAATTTAATTACATAGCTTTATTTAAATAATTCTTTTATAAAAAAAAAAAGATTAATAAGGAAAATGGCATTAATAATTGCTCGGCTGAGACCTTACATCACTTTTTATAATATGTAAGAAAATCTCAACTTGAGTATGTGCAATATGTTATAACTTTCTAACTCACTGCTTATCATAGGGTAGGCATTTTTAATGACGTTTCCAATGCATTTGGGGGTGTATATAGGTTACAATCAATACTTCTTTGCTGTGCTAATATATTTCTGCTAGAGATATCCACATAAGTTACACTAGTAGTAACAATATGTGGGCAAGTCAGTATGAAAGTAGAACAGTTAAGAGAATCATCAAATTATGCAAATAATGATTTAGACTTACTACATTGTTAGGTATTTACTGATAAAAAATATTCTAGAAATCCTAATTAATCTAATTGAAACATGAAATGTCATCTAGAGATGTAGCACTGCAAAGAGTTGTAATAAAAATTACTTACAATGTTACTAAAATAACCAAAGCTTATCATGGGAGCTTGTTAATGTATCTAATGTACTGTAAAGCAGTCGATGTTAGTTGTTAATCTTTCTCATATATAGCATAAATGGTCGTCCATTATGATTAATGAATATGCTTTAATGTGAAGTATCCAATGCAATTCATATAGCTTAAATATTAACAGCTCAAAAATATAACACTATCAGAAATTATGATAAATTTTTTGGAAATTATAAATTTTTTTTTTTCATAAAAAAATATACAAGTTGCTATATTTTATCATATTAAAGATTTTTCTGCAAATTTATCTGCAAATTTAATTTTGATTTTATTAATATACTCAACAAAATAAATTTTTAAGTATGTAAAATTTATAAATATAATGAAAACAATTTTATCTGAGTTTATAGAAATTAACATTGAGTAACTGATATAATTCACTCATAACAATTTGCTGATAATCAAATTACTAAGTTCATTTCATAAATTAAATGATTGAAAATTATCTGAAAAATAATATAGTATATTTTATAATTTATTAATATATATATATATAATTAATCTCATCTCAATTATTTAAAGGTAATCATTTAATTTTCTGATAAACTTCAAATTTTTTTTTATACAATGTTAATCACCGTTTAAATTATAATTAAAAAAATATATATATTTGTTTTCTCTCCATCAAAAATTTTCTATATTATGTAAGACATGTATAGTAATTATCTCATAATCGTTATTATTATACAAAATTTATAAATTTAACAAATTTATAAATTTCAAAATCTGTTGAATTTTTCGAATAAAAAAAATGTAAACTATATATTTATTATATATCTTGCAGAACATTAATAATATGTACAAATAATTGAAGTTAAACTTTTAATTATAAAATTAAACTAAGCAATTATAAGTAACATCTATAAAATGTTATTTTTTCATTTATATATACGGTATATTAAGTTTGTATGATTTTTCATTTTTTAAGAAATGTTGTTTTGCAATGAAAAAAATATTAAAAACATTGATACAATATAATTGTGTACAATTTGCAAAGTTGTTCTACATTTTTTTTTTATTTTCCTATCTATATAAAGAAACAAAACGTATGACTTATTGATAAATACTTGTACAATATCTATATTTTACAGTGAATATTGTGTTAACAAAAAGATTTTAAAGTATAATTTTATGCAAAATTGTAATTTTATAGTTTATTAACTAACTTTGTAATGTAATTGTAATCAAGAAACTTTGGTTCATAATATTATTGTAATAGCATAATTTAAACTTAATATCTAAAAAGAAATTGCATTTAAACATTTAATTGAGAATCAAATGTTTTTATATGTTGATTATGAGATAAACAACATTTAATATAATTGCAGTTTTTTAATTATTTAACTTATTGAATATTTATGAAATTTTCTAAATATATAAAACATTAGTTTTTATTTAGCTGGATATAGTGGACCTATAATAATAAATTCTAGAAAACTAATACATTAGGATTATACAATACATAATAAATACTACTATACATTAAATTTAATATTATTAAATGTACATATAAAATTATATTTTTAAGTGAAGGGAATAGAGTGAGAACACCACATTTATGAGCGAGTGTAATGAAGTTTAAATGCAAATATGATAATTGTATATTATCCTTAAAGTGTAGTAATAGAATTGTTTGTATAAAATAAGTACAATGACTTCTTATGCAGCTTGAAAAAAAATTTTCATTCCGATATGAAAGAAAAAGATACAATTTTACAAAGTTGAACTTTACTGTATCTCATTTTTATACCAAGTTGTTTACTCAAAGAATTAAAAAAATAAATATCAATTTGTATAACATTAAATTCAAAACATAGTAAGTTTCAACATACATACTATTAATATTTCTAAATTGTATTTGATATAAAAAATGAAAATTACAATTAAAATTTTATTACAAAATATGATTACGAAATAGATGAAGGATGATAATATGAAATGCTGTTATTATAAAAATAATACATTACGTTAATTTATCCATTATATGCAATTATAAATAAAAAATAATAAAGATTAAATCATTATAGTGCACAAACCAATCATTAGTAATGAGTTCATTTCTTGTACATATAAATAATTACAATTAATTACACATACATTATGATTACAATAATAAAGTGATATAATAGCATTAATAACATGCATTATGTATAATTATATATATATTATATACAGTAGTTACAAATAATGCTCTGCTATATATATAATTTCAAATCTGTTTTGTGACAATGTACATATTTTTTTCATAACATGCTAATTTATATTGTTTTAGTGAAATGGTTGATTTGTCTGCATAATATTTAATCATCTTTATCTAAGAAGTTGTATCTAAAATATAAATTGTTTGTACTACAAATTATATTAATGTAACAAAATGATTTACAAGCTTAATGATTAAATAAAAATATGTAGATGTCTGCGTGCGTGTTATACGATAAAATTAAAGCACTCTACAAAAAAATTTCGAATTTGAAATAGTAAATATGTATTACATTGGTATATGAACTATAATACAAGCAATAGAAAAAGAAATCAGTTATTCACTTTGTTTATATTTTGCATGCAAATTTATTTTATCTTCCATTATATCTTTCTTAAATAGTTTCTTAGTCATTAATAACATTAATAACAATAACATCACAGTGGAGAAATTTTTCTGTTCTCAAAATAAAGAAATTTCTTTGCTTGAAATGTATAGAACTGTATCTCGAATTGAGAAGATTAAACATATTAAGTTGCATTTCATAAAACACACATTATATAATTTATTAAGTTAAAATTTTTAAATTTATTTTTTCTATTTTAAATTTATTAATTAGAAGGATAAAAATTTTATCAGTAAGGTCATCAATATTTATTAACATTGTTATCGAGTTGTAAAATTAATAACTTTATTTATTTTATTACTACTAAGATTTTATTAATATAGTTTTTAATATTTTCACCTTTCTTTTCTTACTAATAGCTATGTATTGAATATAAATATTTAATTTCAATACAATAAGTAGTATTGACCTGTATGTATTTATATGAAATTTATAGAAACTAAATTTTTGCGGATTTCAATTCTTACTTTTGTTATTCTTATATTAAGTGACAATTTATCAATACATGGAATATGGTAATATTATAGTATATTTAGTAAAATAAAACTATATATTCCTTTTCTAGATAAATGATTTTGAAAAATCATAATAAGATACACCAATATAACGATCAACCGATCATAAGACATTTTTATAAAGCATTTTATTATTAACACAATTACAATAGATAATCAATCTGTACGAAAATATATATTAACATTTCGTTTGCATAATAATACTTTCAGGTTACATATTTTACATACTTATTTTACATATTTTCATGTTCATTTTTGATTAAACTGTTTATTAATTTTAAAATGTAGTACTATAAAAATATATATTAATCCAAGTTTCTTATATTTTAATGACTTTAATTATAATTTCTTTGCACTTAAAAATTAGTATAATAAAATTATTTAATAATTATTTATAACATATTATTAAAAATAGTATGAGTTATACATATCATGATATTTAAAAATTGCACTGTTTAAAGTACATGTGAAATTTAATGATAAAGATCATTTGTGTTTACATTTATAAGCTATGTGTTCATTGTCATTAAACAAAAGTTAAAATAATATATTTTAAAAAACTTATATAATATATGATGATGATACATATTACTGTTATGAATGTTAATATATTATGATATAGAAAACATAAATCCTGAATATAACTTGATATGTGCCATTAACGATGAAAACATCCTCGATATAAAATTGATATTGCTTTATTTTATTTTCACAACTAAAAAAAATATTTTATTTTAAATAAATATTAATATATATTTTTTTAAATACAGTTTATAAAAAAATACAATAAACATTAAATCGAATAAACAAAAATATATATTAAAAAGTTTTTATATTGTATTTAACACTAAAATAGTCTAATTTTTGAAATTGTGCATTAAAACTTTTACAGGTATAAAATTCAATTAATTTGAAAATTAAGCGTATGTTTAAAATTGTCTGGTAAAAGCTTACCATCTGGTTTATTATCAGCTTCATTAAATTCTTTATAATTTTCACGTATAGGATGCGGTCCATTGGGATCCCTTAAATCATTTGCTTTATCTTGAACTTCTTTAAATGATGCTTTAATATTATCTAATGCATTTCCTAATCCTGTTTTAATCTGATTAAATTCTTGTGTTACTAACGAAAGTCTTCCCAACAGATAATTTAAGTTATTATCAACTTCAGTCATACGTTTTGTTATTTCGCTCACCTATAAGAACATATACATATAAAAAATAATGTTACACTTTTTTTTATTCAATTTTAATTCTTACTTTAGTTTCCATTCCACCCATAGTAAAAGTTGTACCATTAACATATTCCTCATTTTGTTTATGTAATTTATCTAATGCTTTTGCACTTTCTGTCATTTGTTGATACATAACATTTATTTGTCGCCATACCTTTTATTTAAAAAAAAAAATTAAAATATGTTCAAGAATAGTTTTCCAGAAAAATATATCTTTAATAATTACCTGATTCATTTCTTGTTCCATTTTAGTAGTTAAATTTGCTAAAGCTCCATTCTGATTGTCCATAATATCATTTGATATGCCATCAAATCTTTGATTCAGTGTGTTATTAATATTTGTACCTTGCGCTTTTACTAAATCTCCTACCTCTAGAAGAATTTGATGCACGCCATACTCGACTCTTCTTTTAGTATCTAAGACATGATCAGCCATTGATACTATTACAGATTGTCCTTTTTCGAGATCATTTAATTCTTGATTTACATGTTCAGCATTATTTGCCAAATCCATCCTAAAATCTCAGAAATTCCTCATTAAATTGCTTTTATTATCAAATTTTCGTATTTAAAAAAATGGTTACTAATGGTTAATTAATTAATAATTTATTTATGATATTTTTTTAAAGCTTAAATAAATTATTGTATAATAATTACATACAATTAAGATTAAAGAAATTATTATTATGTATATAAGAAATGTTATGTTGATACATTATGACCATGCTTAAAACCTTATGTAAAATGAACAATAAGTAAATGAAATAATAATACAAATTATATGTATCATAAATAAATATCATAAATTAATTAAATATCAATAAATTAATTTTAAATAATTTAATAAAAATGTATTAGAAATGTATTATTATATAACAATACCTAAGTGCTCCTATAGTATCTTTTGTTTCATTTTTATTTTCCATTAATTTATTTTCAATGTCGTTAACTCCCCTAGTAACAATATCTTTTAATGCATACTTAGTTTCTTGCAAAAGTGTTTGGGTTTCATTATGTAGGTTTTGCATTTTAGTAATTCTAGATAATAAAATTTAATTCATTAATTCTTATTTTCAAAAAAAAATTTGGATCGAATTATTTAAATTTTTCAGTTTGTATATTCAACATTTAAAAAACATATCTTTTCATTTCATAATAAAATACCATTAAGAAAAGTAATACATACTGTGGCAATTCTTTAATTTGATCAGAAGTATCATCTAAACGTTTCTTTATAGAAGGTAACATTTTTACATAATTATCAATATTTGAAATTACATCAGATTCTGGTTCTTGTAATTTTTTCTTTATGTTTTCTGATTGTTCCTTGATTTTTTCTAATGAAACTTCAAGATTACTAAGTCTTGTACCAATATCTTGGATCTAGAGAGGATATAATTTTAATAAAAGTTTTCTAATAAACATTCAAACACGTTACTTACCTCAGTCAACAATGCTTGTATTGTTCCTGATTGAACATTTGTAATTTCTTTTAATTTTATGGCTTCAGATTTTAAAAAAGATTCTGTTTTTGAAATTCTCTCCATTAACACTAATTCTGTGTCATTTAATTTTGAAATGATATGACCATGATTGTTAAGCGGTGGTAACGTGGTATCTGGTCGATTATTCACTTCTGATACTTTATTTTCAATATCTGTGAGCCATCCTTCTAAACGACTTTCCAAATCTTCTAAACTATCAAGAGTCTTTTGCATTTGTATTCTTTCTCGTTCATCTCTCTAAATTAAATAAGGACGAATTTTTCTTTAACGATATTATATTCATATATATTACTATATAAGATTAACATATAAAATTTCACTATAGAAAGAGGAAAGTTGTCAATTATAAATGATCAATAACTATAGTGTTATTAATTATAAATCAATCATAGCTATTAATAAATGTACAAAGCAAGATATTTCATCAAAATTAAGAAACAATTTCTTATGAATTAATCAGATACCTGAGAGATTAACTGTTCTATTCCTATTACTTTCTCATCAAGTTTAGCCAATTCTGTTTTGAATGATTCAATAGTTGACGTACGTTTTGTCAATACTGCAAGTGCTTTTTTTAAATGTTCTCCCAACTGACGTTCACGTGCCTCGTGTCGTTCTAGTTTCTCAGTATTTTCTCGCATCATATGCACTAAACTTAACATTGCGTCTTTAATATCTTCATGCCTAGAAGTTGCATTAAAACAACCATACATATTTGCAATAACAAATAATCGATAAATATTCATAATAGATAACAAAACGATGATGTTAATGATATTATTTCTCATCTCAGTCATATGTATTCTCTATTGAAATAAAATTATTTTATTTAGATTAATTATACAGTGAAAGAAGAAACTTACGTAATTTCTCTAGCATTATACAGACTTGTACAAAGTAACTGCAGGAACAGTATCAACATATATTTCATTTTTTAATTATTGTAAACTATTAACTTGTATGTAAAAAAATTATCTGAAACAAGAAGTATTAATTTCATTCCACGATAATTTTCACATTCCTCGCCGTATTTTTATATTTTCATTGTTTCATTGGATCTTTCAAATAATTTCAACAAAATTGTGTCATTGCTGTGGCTACGAAATTAGGTACGCGCTATGCGACTGAAACACTTCCCTTGATCAATTAATTGAATGTGCTGCTATTGAGATAAGAAGTTAAGAGGTCATTACTGAGATGACCCTCTGATGGATAAGAATATAAACTATCTTTGTTAATGAATTATCGTACTACAGCTTTTAATTATTAACAAATAAAATCGCTTTCGTGAAAATAATATCAAAAATAATTCTGATCACTGTTATTATTTATAATATATTTAATCGTACAAGTAGCTCAAATTATGTGCGGAATTAAGTTAATGTGCGTGCAATCTACAAGCGCGTTACACATCGTATAAGTGAGTTGCACACATGCACGCATTTAATATAACATGAATGAGAAAAAAAAGAAGGAATTCAAATATATAGACATTTGTTTTTCGCTTTTTTTTTTATTTCATATTTTTCGTCCTAATATTAATATATATATATATATATATATATATATAATATTATAAAAATTATATTACACATATTATATGTGTGTGTGTGTGTGTGATATAAATATATATAATTCTAACTCCATATTTAAGATTTCCAGGCGAGAATACTTTTCTTTACTGCATGTTACAAAGAGTTCAAATTTTAGCTATTTATAGATCTACAGATGCACATGCCGTTTGACGCCATATGGTACACATAAAACCTTCTGTTTCTAGTACAATAAAATCTAATTTTTGTAATATCAGTAAATATTACAAGTACTTTTTATATACAATATACATATATATTTTTTAAAGTATAACTATATTCAGTAAAATGTCCTCTGATAAACTATTATTTTATCCGTCGCGGGAATATATTTTTATTTTAGTAATAAAAAACGTTATTAATACAATTTCATTTTGATAGAGCAAAACATTTTCGTTTCATGCGATTTTCCCAACGTCTTCTCGCTTCTTCGTGCAGTTCCGAAATAATTTTTTTTTAAATTTCACTGAATTGCATTGTTTGTAAGATTTTTTTCGCATTGCAGTGGTGTTTCAAAGCAATAATAACGCTATATAAAAAGAAAGAGTATTAAAAATTGCCAGATATAAATATGCTTTCACGCATGTTGAAACATGTTGAATAACAACCTACGTGTATTTTATTTGTAACAAGAAAAAGAAAATAAAAAAAAAATAAAGATCGATTTACATATTTATCGGATCAATTTTTTTCATCGAATTGTATTTTATTACACTTTTATAATGCCGTACTTGCGAATTAATTATTTTAGTGTACATATTATTGTTTGTAGGATCAAAAGTACCGCGCACGTGTTATAATTTTTAACGTATCATTTTAAATAACGATCGCAATTAGCGTACGCTGGGTACCATTTTAAAATTAAGATCGACATCTAATAATTCAAAATGAAAACAATTTGATATACAATTTAATTGAAAATCACCGTCTCTTTTGTATATTTATTTCAGTCAAGTATTATTTTATTGGTACAGAAGTAATAAAAAAAAAACGAAAAAAATATTTGTTTTTATTTGTAAATAATGATGGAAAACGTTGAACTTTCATAACGAACTTGTTGATATAGTGATTTCAATATGAAACGCAGATACGTTTGCACATATCTGCAGATACATTCAATAGAAACAAGTATTTTCAACAGTGTTTCGTAGGAAATTCAATGATTAGCGAAGAAGACGTGCATTAAGCGAACAGTAATTTGTAACTGCTGGAAAAAAAATTGGAGCGAAGATGATGTCATTAATAGAGGCAAACATGCTGTGACAATCTCTTAGAAACGAAAGTCGGAGCTTTACTTACACAAAAAAAAGTATACTTCAACCCTTTTCGTGGCAATCAACTCAAGTAAAGCAGAACGCACTGTTTCCAATTCGATCAACGAAGAAGTGATTGCAGTATCGTTAGGTAAGTCCCTATTTGGATTTTTAAAAAACTGAGCTCTAGGTATAATGCGCTTCGTAGCGACGCGTAGCGGCTATTTTTAGTACCTGAGGGAGAGAGCGTAATGCTCCGGCACGAAAGATGTATGTTGAATTTTTTCGTGTAACTGTACCTCAACGAGAACTTTTCTCGCTCGAAATCCAAATGTATATGCGATACGTTTGTAAAATTTTATTTTCATGAATTTGCAATATCTGCGAATGAAGAACACTAAGTAGACAACTTTCACCATGACGGGTTAACCTATTATATTTCGTGTTCCGACGCTATTTAGCGCATTATTAAAGAAACCTATTTCATTAAAGTAAAATGATAAAGATGTAAAAGAGCAAAAAAATAACAATATGAAATTCTGAACATTATACGCATTATAATTTTATTCAACGAATTTAAAGATACTGGAAATTAAAAATTAACATTTCTGAAAATTCTAACATTCACATTGCAACATGATATTGCAACGCAACATAAGAAATAAAATTAAAATCATTAAACGGAGATTTGATTCAACAACTTGAGTTTATTTAAAATATCTTGAATTCGTGCATTTTTTAAAATGAAAATAATTTTAAATGTGAAAAAAACTGATCTCCCAGTTGTACGTATATTTTCATTTTAATGATTTGAAATTCAATAAAAAAGGGTGTCCCGACATTCATATTTATTTATAACTCTGTAACAAGTTGTTTTCTTGACAAGCTTTATACATTTTTTTTTTACGCGAGTATCGAATCCTCGCAGTTTGATCATTTAAGTTTGGGACACCCTCCCATAAATAAATATTTATAGTATCACTATGTAATAAATATAATGACAAACAATACATTAATATAATATTAAACAGTACAAACAATTTATTTATTATACAATACCAAAGAGTTCAATTACTATTATTAATTTGGTATAGTAAAACATAAAAATTGTTGTTACTGTATAATTGTCAATTGTTATTTATACATTTCCTCTTTTATGGATATTCCATAAAGTACGGATATCTGGATTTTATAATACCATAAGTTCAGTAATCATTATCAATTCTTCGTTATAAATTTTGTCTTCTCTTTATAATTTTAGAAAATTAAACAATTTAGTAAATTTGACTAATCTCTTTACTACTTTTAGTACCAGTAGGTTGCCAAGACGTAACCATAACAGTTATGATATGAATGATTCCTCTTAATTAGTTTTTTTTCTAATTACTGTAAACTGTCACATTTTGGACATAGTGGCGCCATCTAGCGGTGACTCAGCTGTATTCATTAATTTTAAAAATGCTTATTTCTGTATTTTACGGTTAAAAGAAAACTAAGGGTCTAATTAAGGTAATGCAGTCACAAAAATTCACAATTCATTTCGCTAAATTAGTATTTTTTGCAAATAAAAATTTCCCTGTTTTACGGGCTAGACAAGGAGAGTGACAGTGTGCGACAAGGATAGACATATACGCACGGTAAACAAGGAGGGAAACAGTGGTAGACAAGGACTATGATGATAACTACTTCATTCACAGTACTACAAATAATAATAATGATAATAATAATAATAATAATGATGATAATTATATTAAGTCCGAATAAACAACAACAAAATATATTTAATATTTGATAAATTATAAAGATTAATAACACAGTTTTCTTGATGAATGTTAACTAAAGAATGCTTATCAACTGGTTTTCTTATGTTTATCAGCTATATATATAATGGTACAAACATTTAAATTCGCTATGACAACGAAATAATTGAAATATCAATTTACAAATTTTTGCTATTTTACAAGTTGGCGCTGCTTAATATCTCGAAATCGTACTTCTCTACGGAACGACCGAACGAACGTAGATGGCGGTGACTTCTCTCTTGATGAGATGATAGTCGCTACATGCCTGTACCTACTTCGACTTCATCATACATCATTCCTAACATATCCATCTAACATCCGCTATAGAACATAGAACGGTATTACCATCTATGTATATATATAATGCATGTTTTTATTCTACGAAGTAAATATGAAGCGCCGTTTCCCGTTTCGTAGGTTATGTTATATTATCACGTATAAGGGTAGTTTTCTTATGTGAAATTGAAATTGTTGCCTGTGAGATGATCGATTGTTACATAATTGATGATTAATTTTTCATTCATAAGATGTACAAACATTTAGCGACACGGGTTGCAAAACGTATATCCCCACATGGTGTGCTCTTTATACCGAAGCAAATAATCGTGCAGCTGTCGATGCGTTTGTGCTCTTTCTGCAACTTTCACCACGGAAAGACGTCGAAATGTACGTTTGTTAAATACAATTAAATTTTACGATTTAATTTACAATGAGAATGCGTTTTTTTTTTAGAATTTCTGTCACTTAACCTGTTAACTGTGGTGAGAGTGACGAGTACACTCGTCGTGAAGTGGCAATACTTTTGTATTACGACGAGTATACTCGTCGTCTCTTCATTTTTTGCGACACAACTTAGGTACACACTTTTAAGACAAGGCAGTGCTAACAACAAATAGCTAACAGGTTAAAGTCTTGCATTAATTATCACATTATCACATCAAGTCAACCTACACGTGAAAATGTGTAAGACATTTACGAAATACTAAAAGCTTATATAATACTATAAGCTTATAAATATTTTGTTTATCGGTGTTTATAGATCGTAACATTAAAATATTTAAAATATAATTCAAACGGTATGTAATGTTTGCTAGTTTCCCCGTTTCGATAATATTTACATTTAATAAATGAGTACATGAATGCTTGCGGCTTTTCCCGCGTGATTATTCCTGCGGTAATATCTTCGTTTCCATCTGGTCGAGACCAAATTTAACGGAACAGTTAACAGAATTTATTATTATTATTGTCATTGTTATGTCGTTTCGCGCGAAAACTAATTTTCTTTTTTAACTTAATGCGCCGAACTCACTGTTACTCGAGGTGCGTAAGAAAATTTTGATAACATTCCAGAAGTCATTCTTTTGAAATGAAGCTGTTTTGTGACATTGTGAAGTATGATTTGTAAGAAAGTTGTCAATGTAATTTCAAAAAATATTTGTCATTCTTGTTTCGTAGTAAGAGTACACAGAAAAAATTCATACTATTTATTTACACATGTAAGATTTAATTCCTGATAGTGCGAGACAATATAAATATGAACAAAGTGAAGATCATATTGACAAGTAATTCCAAAAGTCAATTCAATTCGATTATTTATATTCCTTAATGTAAGAATATTAATTCTGCTTTTTTATATTACTTCAATCTTTTATATTCTAAATATTAATTCTATCTTTTATATTTTTTC
The DNA here is from genome assembly GCA_032399605.1 of Melipona beecheii. NCBI lineage: Eukaryota > Metazoa > Arthropoda > Insecta > Hymenoptera > Apidae > Melipona > Melipona beecheii. The sequence goes on along the minus strand of JAUCMO010000504.1, from coordinate 2,860,226 downwards.
TTTATTATTGAATTATTTTTAATAGTATAGCGTTATATGCTAAAGAATATGCAAATAAGAATTATATATATATTATACATAATGTTCTAGGGTTTAATAGCCAAACTTTATTAATATATTCTATGGGTAAAAATAAGCAAAAATTGTTATATAAACATAAAGTTTTCGTAAAATTATATTAAAAATACGAAATTCATTTGAATTTAATAAATATTTAAAATAGTATATTTCTTTCTAAACACCATTTAATATTTAACTTATATATCTACTGAACATATTTAATTATCATATAAAATATAAAAAATCAATTTAATATTTTACATTCATGTATAGGTATTTTTTAATTATTTTTGTTAATATATTTGCGAATATAATTCATTCTATTTATAGCTATAAAACATCATCAACTTCGTACTTATAATACAACAGTAAATCTATTAGATCATTCACCAATAAAGAAAAAAGTCAAGCGAAAAACAAAAAAATATGCTGAATTGTTAGCAGGTAAAATTTATATCTTTGTAATTATGTTTCAAACTATTTTTCAGTATTACGTTTTTTTATTACAGTTACAAACAATGCAGCAAGTAATAAGAGGACCAAAGTTCAAACATTAACAGCATCTAATCTTTCTATATTAGTTGAAGACTTTGACGTTTCCGCAAACAAGCTATGCGACAATAAAAACTTTATTCTTGATCAACAATTGAATTCAAATTATATAAATGAGAACTGTAATGATCTTTGTGATACTAAAGTTGATTTAAATATTGTAAGTTGCACTAATTTATTTCTTATTAATTCAAATTATGCTTAGCTATTTAAAAATTGTAATATATAGAAATTTGAATATCGATAAAAATAAATTCAATTGATTTGACAAAATAATTTATTTGTAAATAATAATTTATTTCGGTAAAATAAATATATTAATTTAGTAGTTATAATATTAAATTTTGTTATAAAAGTTGGGTTTTTAAAAGGTATTATTATTTAAATATTATAACATAACAAGATTATACATTTTTTATTTTATAATTCATTGACAGGAAAACAATGTAAATATTATTAATGAAAAAGAAATGAAAGATTGCGAAAAATTTCATGACAAAAGGGAAGACTTCAATAACTTGAATATTGATAATGAAATTAGAAATAATATTTTTCAAAGAAATTCTTCATTTTATTCTGCTGAAAAAACCAAAGTAAAAAAACATCAGAAGTATGTACATGTTTTTTATAACATTATTATAATATTATAATAGTATTAATATCATTATGATCTATGATGTGTATATATTTTGTATAAACAAAATTTTTTTAGATACAATACACAACTACAAAAAAAGAAGAACTTGCATCAACTTGAAAATAAATATGGAGCACAAAATCATGTTGAAAGTTTATTGTCATATATGGATGTTTATTTATTTTGTGGATTGTTAAATAGAGCAAATAAAATCTTAGTAATGTATAGGAAAAATTTTCAAAAAAAATTTGCAGAGTAATGAAAGTATTAAACTTTATAATATGCTTTTAGGAGCATATGCTTCTAAAAGAAAAGTAGGAAAAATTTTAGAGTTGTATGATATGATAAAAAAGGATTCTTTAACACCAACTTCCCAAACATACGCATATATATTTGATGCTTTAGGAAGAGAAACTGTAAATAATAAACAAATTGGTAATATTTTATGTTATATAAACTTTTAATTTATTTGCTGCATTTAGCATAAAAAGATATGTTCTAATATATTTTATTTATAGAATTATTAAAAAAATTAAATATTGAAATGAATGATTACAATATATCTTTCAATGATATCTTTAACAAATCATATTTTACAATTGATCAAGAAAAGAATATATTAAAAGTAATCAGGATACTATTGCCAGACTTTAAGTTATCACATACTACATTAGATACAAACTATAAATGTCAAATTTTAAAAAATAATCTAACGGGAAATGATTATAAAAGTCCAGTGGAAGGACTATTAACAATGGAAGAACTGAAACATTGTTTTAAAATGCAACTTCAGACTGAATTAGCAATTGAAGTAGAGATACCAAGTATTAAACTATGCGATAAAAATATAAAAACTAGTTCTGTAAGATTATAGAATATTTTATTATTTAATATTTCAAATTATATTAATTTTTATAATTAAAGATTACATTCAAAGATTACAAATTTTATATAGTATTAATTATTTCTTTATTTTATATCAGGAAGAAAAAATTATAGAAATAGAAAAATACTGGAGAAATGCAGCGTCAGCAGCATTTGAAAGGAATTTAAAGTGTTTAAAGCAAAAGGAATGTCAATCTCATAATGCTTCAATGGTTTTATATCCATTTTTGGAAGTTCTGGATAAAAAATTCTACATAGATGCTATGTTGCGAGAAATCAAACAATTAGCTAAAGAATCAGAAAACTTTAGCGTGTCTGTTAAATTATTAAATATTAAATTAGGGAAATATATTTATAGGAGATATGAGGTATGATATTATTTATATAAATTATATTTACATATTTGTTAATAAAATATTTATATGCTTTATCATTTTAATTGTTATATATGTTTAAATTTATAATCTTAATTTATAGATTGAAAGAAAAAAGAAAACGGGAGTGTTAAATAAGATGATTAGTATTTATTCGAAATACCTCGAGTGGTACTTACATCCTGAAAAAATGACACATTTAAATAATATGAATCATCGTATCATGTTGCAATATTTTGAGCGTGAAGAAGCAAGGTATAGTGTACCTTCAAATTTTATCTGTTTAAATTGGCCTATGGATGTAATTGTAAATATTGGCAAATTTTTGTATAATATTATCTTGAATGATATCATGCTTCAACCTGAGATTTTGAAAGGACAAGATTTAAAATATTCTATCCCTGCATTTTATACATTGTTCAGGAACAAAGAAACTTATTTATCAGAAGAGGTTTGTGTGAAACATTAAATATTTGAAATTTTATATTACTCAATCTTTGTAACTAGTTTTATTGAAAAAAATCATTAAACTTATTAATATGTAGTAGTTTCCAAGAGGAAAATTTATTATTTTTATGTTACAGATTAAACCTCATCCTTTAGTATCAAAATTATATAAAACAACACATTTAGAAACATTAACATTTGATACACTTTTTTTCCCTTCTTATGGCCCACCAAATCCATGGATTTCAATATATTCAGGAGGATATCTTATAACAAAAACTGATTTTATGAGAGTTGATTCTGTAAGCTTGTAATTTCAATTTATTTTTTAAATTTACATATAAATTATTTAATAATAATATGACATAAGTTTAAAATATACAATTCTAATCAAACTAATCAATCTAAATAATCTAAAGTATATACATTTAAAAGCACATTTGTTCAATAGTGTATAAGAGAATGTATAATGCTTATATTTTTATTTAGAACAGTTCATTGCATCAACTTAAAATTACTGACTCAGAACAATTATTTCCTATATTTGATTCATTGAATCAGCTTAGTTCTATACCATGGAAAGTTAATACTGCCATACTTGATATTGTAATTAAGGTAATTCTGATATTGAAATATGTCTAATGTTCCTCATTGATAATAAATATGATTATAGTATTACTACTATAGTATTACTACTATTATAAATCATTTCTACTTATATATCTTCTTTAATTAGATTTTTCAAGATGGTGGTTCTACAGAATTAAAAGTTCCTCAATCAATCTCGGTATTATCTCCACCAAATCCCATAAGTAAGAATGCTACTGTCGAAGAGAAACAAAAAGCAGCAATAGCAAAAGCTCAATATATTCAAAAGAAAAACGATATGTATTCTCTATGGTGCGACACTCTTTATAAGTTATCCATTGCCAATCATGTATGTATTTAATTTTTCAGATAATATTAATTTTTTATTAAGTAAATTTTCAAGATAGTATTAACAGTAGGAAATTAAAAAATTCATTTAGTCTTGTAGTTATATGCTTAATATGTTTATACCATTTTATATAGTAAGATTTCTTTATTTTTTTAAAGTATAGAAATAAAATATTTTGGCTGCCACATAATTTGGATTTTAGAGGAAGAGTCTATCCAGTACCTCCATATTTAAATCATTTGTCATCTGATTTGGGTCGTTCTTTACTTTTATTTGCGAAGGGAAAACCTTTAGGTTCAAATGGATTGAATTGGTTAAAATTACATGTTATTAATTTAACCAGTTTTAAGAAAGGAGAGTCTGTTAAAGAACGTCTTAAATATGCAAATGAAAATATGGATAATATAATCGATAGTGCTACAAAACCATTGACAGTAAGTCTTTATTTTAAATAACAAATTTTATTTTGTTATCTTTTAATTTATTAAAAAAAAAAATTACGTAATTTATACCAATAATTACGCTTTTTTATACCAAATTACATAACTTTATTTCTTTACGAGATATTTCTATTTTGCGAGATAAATACCTTGTATATGTTTGTATTACATAAATATATACAATTTTTTTTAACTAGAATATTCAAAATAATTTTTAATAGAACTAGTATTTGTATTGTAAAGGGTAAAATGTGGTGGAAACAATCAGAGGAACCTTGGCAAACTTTAGCTGCATGTATGGAAATAGTAAATGTATTGAAAGCACCGAATGCAGAAGAGTATATATCTACGTTTCCAGTTCATCAAGATGGAAGTTGTAATGGACTTCAACATTATGCAGCACTTGGTAAAGATCAAATTGGTGCGGAAAGTGTTAATCTATATCCATTTGATATTCCAAAAGATGTATATTCCGAAGTTGTGTCAGTCGTAAGTTTACTATTACACAAATTTTTCAGTTACAGTGTATCAGATAAATATTTTCGTAGAAAATATATTCAGTTACATTTTAGGTTGAAGCGCAACGACAAATCGACGCAAAAAATAATATTACAATTGCACAAATATTAGAAGGATTTATAAAAAGGAAAGTTATAAAGCAAACCGTAATGACGACAGTATATGGTGTAACAAAATATGGTGCAAAACTTCAAATAGCAAAACAGTTAAGAGGTAAAAATTTCATTTTATTCTTTATAGGACGTTCAAATGAAGAGGGAAAAATTTAAGGAATGCTGCTACAAACTAAGAAAAAAAAACGAAAATGTATTTTAGTGTTTATATTTTTTGTATAGATATAGAAAACTTTCCAAAGGAATATGTTTGGCAGGCTAGTATATATTTGACTGAAAATACATTTCACAGTTTAAGAAAAATGTTTAAAAGTGCAAGGGAAATTCAAGATTGGTTCACACAGTGTGCTCAAATTATTTCTTCTACTTTTTATCAAAATGTGGAATGGATTACTCCGTTAGGTCTTCCTGTTGTACAACCCTATACAAAACAAAAGTTTCCAAAAAAACGTGTTAAAGGCAATGAGTTAGTAGAAGTATATAATTTTGCAAATACATGTATAAAATGAATTTTATTTTTTATTACTTAATACATATACAATATTATATAATAAAGCACATTATATAATATTCGAAAATAAAATTTTTAAAAATATTAATACCAATATTAATGTAATTGATATTTATAGAAAACCTGATACAATGAAACAGCGGAATGCATTTGCACCAAACTTTATACATTCTTTGGATTCTACTCACATGATGCTTACTGGGCTAAATTGTTATAGAAATAATGTTACTTTTGTCTCAGTGCATGATTGTTTTTGGACTCATCCTTGTACTGTAGATGTTATGAACAAAGTAAATAGACATATATATAAAATGAATATAACTTCAATTTTTGAATGTTTTTCACATTTTTTTACATAATCATTTTTTATAGATATGCAGAGAACAATTTGTTGTGCTTCATTCTGAACTCATTCTAGAAGATTTAGCTCAATTTTTTGTAACTCGATATTTATCAGCTAACAAGTAAGTAATATTTTAGTACAATTGCATGTAAATTAATATATTGACAGTATTACATTTAAATATTATATATAACGATATTAGAATTTTTATAATAAAATGTATATTTCAATTTGAGTATGATATGTTCTCAGGATACAAGAATATGATGCTAAATTTAACTTGGAAGAAGTACACAATTGTTTTGTTAATATACCATCAAAAGGTGTTTTTGATATTAATAAAGTTTTGTCGTCTGTATACTTTTTTAGTTAAATTTTTACGAATCTTAGAATATCTTATGTACATTAATAATAAAAATAAATTATTAAAATATAGTAGAGTTTTTGTATTCCTTCTTTTGTGTATGTGATGTATAATTTATATCTTATTGTATTTTAATATTTATATAAAATAGTTCTTTATTATTAATTCTAAATAATACATTATTTATTAATTCTAAATAATACATTATGGCAATTATTGAAGACTAAAGTTAAAGACTAAATCTATTAAACCTAATTAAACCTATTAAAATAATGATTTAATTCTTTTTGTGTACGTTATATACTATGTGTAGTACTATATATTATGTATTTCTATTTATAATTTATATAAAATTAAAAATGAATTAAAAATATGAAAGATGTTTATAATTTATTTTAAAATAGTTATTATGAATAATAATTAATTTCTAAATTTATATCACGTTTCAATAAAAACTTTTTTTTTTAATTATAAAATATAAGATTATAGATACGGTTGCCACCCACAATATAAACGACAAAGATTAATAGGATCATGAGCTTCTTGTATGAGTCTCTCAACCTGACCAGATACACTAGATGCTAATCCTTCTTCAGTGCCTTGTAGTTTCTGTTCTATTCTTAAAAGAGCTCTCTCTGCTGTTTTATTAATTGCTCTAAAACCTAACGATAAATATTTTTTCGTAATACTAAAATCAGTATTATATATTTAATTTATAAATTAATATATAAAAATATAAATTATATTCACATTGATTATTTTCAACTAATCTTGATGATGTTCCACTCTGTATGTCATGTGCTTTAGCAGGAGTTATAGTCCATTTAAATAATGGATCATATATAAGAACTTGAAGCAGTGTTATGATTATTTGTCTTTGATCGCGTAACACGGTTAATGTTTTTTCACAACAATGTCTCATTGTTCCCTCTACACCAGATACACCCATTCCTACTTCAATATTTCGTGTAAGTCGAAACGGAATGGTTTCAGGAATTGGTAATACCTTTCCCTGTTCAAATGCTATACCTGACATAAAAGTATTAAAATATTCGTTAATTATATTATGAATAACAGTACTACAATAATGTAATATTAAATAATCAATAATATAATATTAAATATTTAGTAGTATTAAATGTACTAGTAAATACTAATATAATGTTTATATTATTATCATATTTACCAAAATCAATATGAATTACTTCAGCAGTTGTTTGGTCAATTAAGATGTTACTTAAATGTCTATCTCCTAATCCTAAAATATACCCTGCCATGGATGTTGTTGCTATACTGTAAGTGATATAATTTAATATATATATGTAATTAAAGTAATTATAATATAAGAATATTACTACCTGCGTGTATATGCTAATCTACGTTCAAACCATGTTTCAGGTGATAAATATTTTTCAGTAAAAAAATGATGCATCACTGGATGCATATGTGCGCAGCAATCCATAAATACTTTCAACTTCATATCAGTTGATGATTTTACCACTGCCTACAAATAAAATTTCTAAGTTATAAGTATATATTTATTGTAAATTATACATTACAAATTAAAATAAAAATAATACATATAAATCATGAAATTATTTCAACCATGAGTCTTATTTAAACATAAACTTACTGCTAGTTTTTCTTTACAGTAATTTGCTGTATAATCCTTTGGATAATATTTCTTACACAGTCCTGGAAAAGTATTTGAACCTATCAATATAGTTATAATAGGCATCGTATTGTTACACCATTCAAGTATTCCTGATCTTTGTGTTAATGGCACAACCTAAAATCGTACATATAAGACAAATGTTTAATATAGCCAAAATAATTTATATTAATGATTATTTATTCAAATGATTAATTTCGTTCAATAAAAATTAATTTAATGATGAAAACTGTTTAATGATATATTAACAATTTATTAATTATTCTTTCATTGTCAGCGGACCAACATATCAGCTTTAGATGTTTATGCAAAAATTGTCATGAGTCTCCGTTTATTTATGTTCGAACGTTCTTTGTAAAATATCAAATTAATCCTGGCGGATATACTACACATTTCGGACTAAATTAAATTATTATTACCTTGTAAGTTCTAATCATTAATTTTCTACGTTTAGTTTCTTTACAAGATTTTAACAATGTGTTCATTACATTAAAAACTTGTTGCATTACGGAATCTTGTCGTAAATCATCTTTTCCCTAAAAATATATTTAAATAATTAAAAGTTTAATATTGAATATTATAAAATATGAATAAATACTTTTTAATATTATATAATATACTTTTAATAATATACCTTTATTAATTCATATCTATGTATGCCATCTGTACCAATACAAGTTAATTTTTTTGGAGTATTTATACCTCCAACAGTTTCATATGATTCTGTATATTTAGCAATACCAATAACATTGTTGTAATTTCTAAGTGGCCGTACATCAATTGTTAATGTTAGTACAAATATGTTTTCAAAATTTTTAATTTTTAAAATTTTTTGATTTTTTGGTATTTTTATTGTACAACCTGCTAAAAATAAAAATTTTGTCTGTTTATATGTATTGATGTACAATGTATAAGGTGTTCATTTTATACAGTATATTAATATAAAACTACTAACTTTTTGGTAAATGTAAAACAATGTATCTACTTACATTTATTTGAAGTAGTTGCAAAATTGGCTAACATAACTAAAGCATGTGATAATTTTTCCATTTCTTGTATAATTGAAGTTATATTTGATTCTGTTAATTCTTGCAACAATTTTTGTGCACCAAGAACTCTTGGTTCTAGTATTCTATTTTTTCTAACTGCATTATACTCATAATCACCATGTAAATTTTTTAACGCCAATAATACTGGTAACGTATGATGTGGATGTTCTAAAGCACAACGTTGCATAATTTTATATATTTTTTCAGAAAATTCGTTGAAATTATCATTCATATGCGCAGCTAATTGTGGCACAAGTGGAATAAATTTGAAAGATGGTATTCTGTTAAGATTTTCTTGTAATAAATCATTAATTTCTTTTTGATATATATTATCTAGCCAAAGTGCAATTATTCTAAATATCAACAAATTATAATTTTCGCTTTGCTGTAGTACTATTAAGTAATACCTGCATAAAAATATAAAATATATTAAATTAATATTAATTAACAATATTTTATTTATATATTAAAAAACTGTAAAAACATAAAACTTACTTTAATGCTAAAATCAAATAGTTATCTCTTTCTTTTTGTATATGTTCCAGCTCTGCAACATCATTTGTATTTTGTCTTTGATTTAAGATCATTGCACTTCTAATATATTTATCCTCGCTAATTGAAGGTACATTAATTCCTTTATCAGAGTATGTAACACATTCTTTTAGATGTTCAAATTGAGGAGAATTTATATATGAACTAATTTGTTGAAATTGATTATCAGCAAAACGAGCTAAAGCTACTTGTGTATCATGTAAATCTTTAATAGTCTCAGTATCTTGTGTACTAATGAATGTGTTTATATCTATAGATTTCAAATAATATTTTTGTATTACAATCTGAAAGATAATAAATTGTAAAATACTAAATGAACTTAAAAGTTTTGTAATTTAATTTACTTTTACTACATGATACACACTTGGGGATTTTCTGATTTCGTTTCAGCCATCCAATCTCCATAAACTCTTAATATTTGTGCTCGTAAGCTTGCATCTAAAGTTTCTTTTTGCATCAAGTTACGTAAAAGGAATCGTCCAATATCTAAATCTTTTGTAAGTCGTGCTAATAGAGATTCTTGATAAAGTAATTGATCTTGAATTTTCGGTGGTATATCCTTTTGTTTTGTTAAGATGGCTTTATAAAAAGTATAAAGAAAAAACATATATTTCGCAACTGAATATTTAATGTAATATTATAACAATCTTTGTTACATGTACCTAATGAACGTGTAGCACAATGCAAATTATCTTTATCTGCTGCTATTTTTGATATTTGTAAATATGTATTAAAAAGTGCATTCTTAATATCTTCATTATTAGTTAAAGTATTATTTATTTGAAACATAATAGTTCTTTGAGTTAAAATGGGTTCAATATATTCAAATTCATTAAAATTTGCAACATCCTGCTGTTGCCACTTGTATAAAATTTTGTCATATTCATCTTGCTTAGCAAAGTTTAACTCCTCAATTTCATTAATTAATTGTAAGTGCATTAACTTTTCATATATAGTTTTGCTACTTTCTAAAATAATCAAATTTTAAATTTAAATATTGAAAAATTTTGTTTTAAACATTGAAAACTTTAACAATTCTTACCTAGACTAATATTTCTAAGGGCTTTAATAATACTTATGCGAGCATTCTGAATTGCATTCTGAATACCCGTTTTATTGCCTTCATGAAAATATTTTAATGCTTGATAATGATAAAAATGATAATCATGTTCAGTTATTTCTAATTTTAAATTGCAGTTACTTTGTGTGTATAAAGATTGGTTTGTCTCACAAATATTCCAATTACTAAGTCGCCAAGCACATTCATATTGAATATCTTCATCTATTTTTGCATCATTACTTGACATAGTAGATATAAAATTGCTAAGCAAATACTGAAGACCAGATTGGTATAATCCATTTGTCATTTCTGAAATATATAATGCACTACATATAATTTGAAGTTATAATGAAAATTTTAATTTCCTTTTTATTAAACCTTATTGTTATAGATATTGTTGATATTTTAAAGTAATAAATTGTTAAATAATGTGAACATTTTATAATGTTGTACTAAAATTGAAATTCTGTTACACCTTTAATTACACACCTTTAATTACTGTCATATTTCCAAAAGAAAGTTCAACATCTTGTGCAAGCATTACTTTATCCCATTTGTTTGTGTGTACATAATGCTGAATACGACTAGAATGATCTTGTAAATGTGAAGAACCAGTACCATCAATTGCATCAAAATCACCTATTTTAGCGTAAGAATCTCTAAGTATATTCTGTATCACTTTTCCTTCTTCGGGTGATATTTCATAGACATAATCAATTTTTGAAGTTTGAAATTTGTTATAATCATTTAAAATAGTTTCACAGGATATTTCTGCATATAATATTGCAGTAAAAAATGCTGAACAATATTTGGCAGCTTTTGCAATGTATATATAATTCAATTCTAAAACATTATTTGAAACTTGCATTCTAATATAATTAACAATATTTAACATAAAACGTACAATACGATGATCACAATTTGTAAATTTTTGTGAAGAAATGCTTGTTTCTAAATTATTTGTAAAATTAAAATGATATTCAAAAATTTTATTAATACATAAACATATAGTACTCATAAAATGTTTATCTATATAAAGTATTAAAAAAATAATTCTTGGTAAAATTATTTCACAAAATTCAATACTTAACATACAAATGGGAATTAAATTTTCAGAATAAAATCCTGTAAAACACTCTAGAACACTATATGTTAATGCTACAATCCAATTAGTATATGATCCATCAGACTGAATTGTCCAAATAGTATTATCTGGATTTATAATGTCATAAACTTTTGTGTAGTTTATACCAATGTTATTCATTTTTGAATGTTTGTTATTTATAAATGGTTGAATGTAACTTAGAGGTAATATTGACTTTGATTCATTTAAAACAGTTTTTAGATGTTCCATATATTTAGTATTTAACAGTTTTTGTCCCCAAGAAGACGAAAATATAACATGCAATATATTAGCACTAATTTTTCGAAACTCAATATCACTTTGAAATAAAAATTGTACCATTATTGTTATTATTTTATATGATAGTATTTCTATTAAGTCAGAAGATTCTTTAACGTGACTTTTCTCAAAGTATATCATTGATGTCAAATCAGTTGGTCCTAATTCGCCTAAACATTTCACAGCTTCAATTGAAACATTTATATCAGAAGATGCTGTCAATTTTATAAGTTTATATATCAATTGATATAACATGCTCGAAGTACAATCTTCAGAGAATCCGTGAAATGTTTCAAGTTTATCATATAATTCTCGTAATTCTTCTTTTCTTGTAGACAATTGTATTTGTAAATGAGCAATATCTTCTATGCTATAATGTATATCCTTATCAGCAACTGTATATAAAAAATATTGTATTTCTTGTTCTAAACTATAAATTTTGTTTGCTTTATATTTCAAATCATTATGAACTTTTCGTATTTCTAAAAATATAGGTACGTTTGGAAATGAATTCAATTTCTCTATTGCATCACATAATATTTCTTTTTGATCAATTATTAAGAACTTTAATATTTCTAAAGTTATCGGCATCTTTTCTGTTTGTGCTATGGGAGTTAAAGTCATGACGGTAAAATTCAAAATTTCCTTGATTTGTTCACTTCTTACATGTAAAATATGTGTTACAAATTCGTAAAAATATTTACATGCTAATTTTTGAAGAATACTATCATGTAATTTAATTATATGAAGTAAATTGTAACCAACATCTTTTATAACATACATAGACAGTGTATTGAAATATTCTTGTTTCAACTCTTTAATAATTAATGTACAAAAAAATAAATACTGATGAAAAGCTTTTATCTTATGTTCCTCGAATTCTCTTTTATAGACGTTATTAATTAAATGTAATAATATTTTTTGTAATATACTTGGATAATTACACACCAAAACATATTGTATAGAATTCTTTTCTACCAAAATGTTTTTTTCCATGTACTTTAAACAAGTAATTATTATTTCCTTCTTAAAATGAGGAGGATCTGATATTGCAAATGATATTCTTTCTCCTAATATTTCTTCAAGATAATCTTCGTCATGTAACCTTTCAATAAGAAATATTAATATTTTTTCAAATTTATCTCTAAATAAATGAGAAAACTTTTTTGTTCTAGCAAATTCATCTTCATTTGATATTAATTTTTGAAATACTTCACATGCCAATTCTTCTGATACATTTTTATTATTCCCACTGACACAATATAGTAACCATGATAAAATTTGTGGAAAAATATTTTCAATGGTTTCTTCAAATGATAAGTTAATAGAATTGCAAAAGGAAATAACATTAGAAAGTTCTAAATTTTGAAATTTAATAAATGCTATTATGTTACTATGTGTTTTATAAAATTGTTCTTCTGATTTACATCGTGTTAAACTCCAAGGAAATAATTGTAATGAATATTTCGAATTAAACCAGTATGTCATTAAATAACTTAAATTTTCCTCCATGATGTTCAAATAACTGATTTGATTTGACATAATGTCTATTGATTTTGAAATTATTTGACTTTCTATTTTTTGATCAATAGTAAAGCGCAACATTGTTAATAAAGCATGACACTGAAATGTTCCATTGGTAGATATTATGGCAGCAAGCATTAGTGAAATACTTGCTATTATAACTTTCTTCTTGTCTATTTTTATTTCGTCATTGTTTCCATTGTTAATAATCAATTTATCTATTAACTTCTCTATTTCTGTAAATAATATTTTTTTATTTTCAAAATTAACATTTTTTGAAGAATATATTTTTTGTATACATTTAATTATTTGCACTTGAACAAGAAATGAAGGACTATTAAGAGATGATAAAATTCCTTCAATTATTGGCATTTGATTTAAAGTATCACGTGTATAAGAAAAACGAGAAGGACTGATATAAATAATTTCTGAAAGGCATTTAATAAATTCTTTATGAGCAAGAAAGCCATATCTTCTTTCAAATCGCAACTTATTAAATTGGACAATAATATTCATTAAATTATCCAACTGGTAATTGTAAACTATGGCATAATTAAAAAAATATGGAAAAATATTCAATATATAACGTATAACTGTTTCGTCCTTATAGCATTCACGATGCAATTTTAATAGATTTTTCAATGGTAGTTCTTTGTGATTTTGCCATAACTCTTCTTTATCGTACTTTAACAAAGATTTTAAAACTGTTATAGCCATTGCAGAATCAACTGTATGTGAAAGATCGTACATATCAGTTCTAAGCAAATTATTCATAAGTTTTACTTGAATTTCACTTCTTTTTTGTTCTATATTTATGCAACAAAACAATGTTAAAGCTTTTGTTGTTTGTATTCTAATTGTACCATTGTTGCAAAAGTCGCATCGGTTCTGAATGACTTTTCTGTCTAAATATTTACGTCTAATTTCATTGTCTTCGATATTCATTAAATTAAATATATTTTTCAACATATCCAATGTTGTAGATGTGACAATTATTTTTGCTACGTCAGCATCATATGATGTTTCATACAACGTATTAAGTACTTTTGTTACGTTAAGAAGATAAGCATAATTGCTTCTTGGATTTAATTTCTCTAATGAACTATAAGCAATATTTATATAATTTTTCAATGCTTGTATCAAAGACAACTCTTCTTCTATATTTTTAGATACCATGTTTAATTCTTTCATCATTGATATAACTTTTCCTATTATCGTAATTTTTATTATAACTATATGAAGATCGTCATTTGCACTTTCACTTTCTATAATAGTATGTAAACTGTTCATTAAATAAGTTACAATATCTTCCATGAACAATACATGTTCATTTACTTTTGGTTTTTCTTCAGAATCTTCCTTACTTTCCTCAGAGAATATATTTTTTTTATATGTTAATAGTAAATAATATTGTTCAATATGTTCACAAAATGTATCAGTATTTTGTTCATTTTTTAAGCAATCACATAAGTTATTAATATCATTCAGTTCACTGAATTTTATTTGTTTTTGATGTTTTGATTTTAATGTTATGCTGATAAGTAATAAACACAGTTCATCAATTTTTATTTGTGTTGCCATTTTATGCCAAGGAATATTTAATATCCATTTTATAAGACATGACCTAACAGAATTTGTATCTATTGCTGGTAAATATACATTTGTATTAAACGCTGTCATGTCAGTAGGCAAAGATAAATGTTCACATACTACTATTAATGTACGAACACTCATGATAGACCATTTAATAACATTTGTCAAATATAGTTTTAGAAGTGCATTTGGATTTGTTATTTTATTATGTACTATAAAAAGCTGTGTGAGCTTATGAGTTGATATTTCATTCTGATTTATGTTCAAAGATCTAAAATAATAAGTTAATACTAACAGACAAATATAAAAAAAACATTCTAAATAAGTGTAAAATATATAATAAATATATGATGTAATATAAATATTATAATAATATCATACCTTAATAGGATATCCCATATTTGATCCCAGTAAATGTTTGAATTTTCTATATCTGTCATAGAATATATTTTTTCATTCACTAATAAAACAGCAGCTAGTTCATATAAATTATTCATAATATTTTCTTCTTTATGAGATAGTGTAAAAAGATTTATTAAGATTTTTAAGAATGTCAGATAATCTTCTGATTTCAAACATACAGGATATCGTTTAAGTAATATTGTTAAAATTTGTATCATGGGCCAGGCTTCTTCTGAATTATTATCAATAAGGATATCAACTGGTCCACTTATTTTGGCAGCAATTCGTCTGCGTTTTACTGGTTGTATATAATCATATTCATTGAATAACTTTTCTTCGATAATCAAATTTGGATTTTCTATTATTTGTTTAAAAACTAGAACAATGATGTATAATTTAAATTAATAATTGTAAAAATTTATTTATATTATTTATCTTACAAAAGATATAAATATGTTACCTTCAGCTGCAAGCCAAAGAAAACTCTTTATAAGTGTATCTGCTTTTAAATCTTTTAAAATCATTAGATACATACTTTTAAGAATTACGTGCCACTTATTCCAATTATAAGAATAAGCACCATTACAGATTGTATGTACTCCTTTAGGATGATGAATTTTTACAAAAAATAGTAGAAGCTTGTATTTCTCTGTAGAACCTTTTAAACTGATTATATTTGGTAAAATATTTTCACTAAAACGACACAATGTATTTCTATATTCTATTGCAATTTGTTGACATATTATATTTGTAAATTTATAGCCAGATTCAGCTAAAATTTCTTCATTTAATTTTACATCAAGTAAAATACTTTCTAAAATTAGAAAAAATTGTAACATACTTTACTAATGATTCTTGATTAATGGTTTACAAATATAAATTACATAAATTAGACATTTGTAATTAAATTTTAATTAAAAAGTTTACTTTAAAAGTTTACCTACCTAAAAACAATAGTATTTCTTCTACATTTAAGAATAAATTTGAATACAAGCAACCATACTCAATAATCATTTGCAAGGCATTCAAAACAGCTCTTTTACTTGTGAGAGAAGACATACGTTTATATAAATTTATACATATTTTTAACAGTTCTTCCCAATGCTTAGGTATCATATTCACTTGGTATGTTCTAAATGGAAGTATGTAAGAAATTAGCATATTTATATAAGTGTCATGGTAATGTTCAAATATATTTGTTCTTAGAATTTGCAAAACTAAAGGCATTATATCTTTGCATTTTAATAGTGGCACTTTATAACAATTTGCATATTGGAATGTTTTTTGTATAAGTATGCATGTATTATTTCGTTCAGTTACTATTGTTTTATTACAAGCATCTTTATTAGCAAGTCTATCTGTTTCCTTGAATAAGAATAAAAACAGTTATAATTTTCTGTAAAATTATTCTTAATAGATTTTATTTTGATTATATTTTATATGATGAACATATACTTACGTTTAATAATATCTTATGAACAGTATGTATTATGTATGACCAATCTATGATACCTTCTTTTCTTTCATTTCTTTCAGTATTTTTACAAATTTCTACTATTGCTTCTTCATTCTCGTATAATTCTAATAAATCTACAACGCATTTCTAAAATGGTAATTGCAATTTATAGAAATAATGCTACCCTTTATACGGAGAGACATCGTTAAATAATATTTGCACTAATATTTGTTAATTAATGCAATTTTTCTTAATCACAAAATTGATAAAATTCAAAATTCAATAATATAAGAAATATAATATATCATACATAACATATCATAAAAGTTTTTCATAAATGCATACATATACATACCCTCTTATCTGTGATTTTTTTACTATCTGCATTTTTTAATATTGTTTGTATTCTTTCCAAATATCTTGACATTTTAATAAAAAATACTTTATACGTATTTTCTTCTGTTACATTACATACTCCTGAAAAGAGAATTCATTGAGTATAGACATATGTTTATATAGAAATTTACACACACATACACACACACACACACACATACACATACAATAATTAATGGTATTATCAACACGATATTAATGATTAAAAAAGACTTAAACTAAAAACTGTTTTATCATTGTCAAATAATCAAATCTACAAGACTAGTAACTCGTTTGGCAAACTTTTTATAGCGAAAATACTAGAAAAACTTTTATCGAATAATTTATGATATTTACATAAACAATATAGCTGTAAATATTCAAAGCATAATATTTTGGAAGATATATTTTTACTTTCAAATCGTACATAAACGATAAAAAATAATTCAATTACAAGAATTGTATCGTATTTTCATTCAGAATCAAAAAATTGTATAATTTAATGAAAAATAATATTAAACTTAAATATGGTAATTGTAAAGAAATAACATATTAACAAACAATGTGTACAAAAAGTTTTTATTAAATGTATATATTTAGAAGAATATTTAATAAGTAAGAACATAACGATAAATATTCAAGTATATCATTTATTTGTTTAAATTTTTACGAAAATACAAAAGCTGTATTAAATTATGATTTTCAAGATATTTAATTTCTGTTAATTAGTAATTACATAATTACTAATTATTTATACGTATAATTACATAATTATTTATACATATTACGTAAGACTTAATATTTTTTAAATTAATAAATTAATTTTGGTTCCAATAAAAGTTTTATTTAGTTCTAAAATGCACGTTGAATACTGAATTTCTTTAATTTTTAATGTATATAATAAATTTATTATATATTATTCTACGGCATACGTAAATAAAAAGTTTTAAATATTATGTGATATATATATATATATATAAACTGGATTAATCACAAAAGAATTTACAATAATATTAAATTTGTTCGAAAACGGTAATAATTTTAAATTATTTTGAATGTTCGCGAAACGTTGGAGGGACACGGAATTTCAAGGTACATATTTATTGATGATGCCTATTATGTTGGTTTGTAGATGTATGACGATGATCGTTCCCACAGGCCAATTCCACTCCAATTTAGTTTAAGTATTGGACAAAGTTCAACTATCACCCTTTATGAATAATAGGTTAAACTGTTGGCTGAATTCCATTTAATATTTTTAAAATATTTTTAAAATAAGTTTGATTTTATTTTATCTATTGATTTTATCTGTGAATATCATTCAACAGCAAATATTGTAAAAAATTGAATAATTATTATATGGCAAAAGTTATTACCATATTTTTGTTTTCTTATTTTTCCATAATTTTTTTCCATTATTTTTGTTTTCTTATTTTTCCATAATTAGATATATACATATAATACACGTTATTGTCCTTGTGTTTAAAATTCATCCAATTTAATAAATTTTTGTTATATATGACATTAGACAAAAAAAAAAGGAAATCTTAGAATATTAGAATCTCAGAAGTTCGATTATACGGACAAGCGGTAGTCGTGTCGACGATAACAGAGTTATCGATGTTTTATGTCCTGAATATCGATCCGGAATATTTCTGGACACACGATATTAAAGTAGGGAAAAATGCGTGACGTGCAGAGTAAAGTTATTTCATAGTACAATTTTTATATGAGACTCAGGGACCTGCATATGTCGGTAATGATGTTCGTTTCTCGGAATGAAAATAAAACGATTCGTACATATGACTCGGATAAAATCAGCCTTTGTAAACAGATTATAGTTCATAATCATTTGTCAAGGGTCGTCTTACGAATGGCCTGGCAACATAATTCTCCCATTACGAAAGTTCCAGAGGCACCGGAGTGCCAATTGATTGAAACAATCTATGCATTCCAACTACACGTGATGTAATTGAACAGTTCACAGACCGGCTAACAATCATAATTTAAGCCACAAAACATACATTAATACAATATGTACCTTGTTTTATAGACCTGTATAATTTATGTATAGTATATATACTGTATATACATGATTGTATACCAATGGAAAAATTTCTTACGAGTGATATAAGATATTTTTTAAATGAATATTTCTGACAGACAGTAACATCATAACTTATTTGATAATTTATAATTTTTATGAATTTAAAATTTAGTAATATGGATGTAATAAAATCGTAATACAAAAGTGATAATTTATTGATTTTTAATCAATATGATGTAAGTTTAATTAAAAGTTTACGAATACGAAATGAAAGATTATATTATAAGTGTGTACATATTGCATATTATTTTTTGTCTTAAATCTAGAAATATGTTATTATAAAATATAATCGAATGAAAATATGTAGTATAAAACTTATTGCATATAAAATAATGTTGGAATTTTTTTAGTCTTTCTAATTTCATTGAAATTCTTTTCGTCCTTCTAAATTTACATATGTATATTGAATAAAGTTGGAAAATTGACAAAATTTAGTTGAATATTATGTTGTATATGAATTTAAACATTATAAACTGACCAAAAATTTTGCATAGTTTGATATTGTATATTTTTAACAAAACTTTCTTATATTTATACATAGCAATATAAAATCGCTATCACAGATCGTTAAATAAATACTAATTCCCGTGTTTTATAGAAATATATTACACATTCCTTTGTAAATATACTTAATATTAAATATAATAACTCTAATAATAATTCTCCAATTCTTGTATGTAATAGAAATACGATTAAAATTTAATGCGAGTAAGCAAATAAAAATTAATGCAAGTAATAATTAAAAATTAAATAGCTTTTAATTCATGAAACTTACATTTTCTTAATAACTTGCTAAGACTTTCGAAGAAAAAAGGTTTCACAAAAAAAAAAAATTATAAACAATTTGTAGACGAGAAATATCCAAAGACTTTCGAAATGATTCGAGATTTGTGTCGAGAAACGATTCATAAATTTATAAAACGTAAAAGGATAGCGGGCGATATTAAAATAATCACGATTATTTGAAATAACGAATGTTTTATAACACACGAATAATGGAAACTCATTAGCGAGACCTAAAATAAGATCCGATACGAAAGGAGAACGAGAAGGAACTTGAAGAAAGCGCGCACGCACTCACACGCGCACACAACAATTCAACATCAAAATATTCGTACACATCCGGAAGATAAGATTAAAACAGATTGTAAAGAAGAAATAGTAAGAGAGACGAGGAATAAGAAGTTGCAAACTAAGCATATCGTTATTTTATGCGAGATTAGTTAGCCTGATAAAAACCGAGCGGTAATCAAATATAATAGATACCAGTTAAACAGGGTGGAAGGGGGCTGTTACGACGTTTCTTTTAAAGCGCATGCTTGCGCGTCCTCCCGACATTTACGTTTCAGCTACGAACACGTTTTGGATATTCACCTTCGACTATCATTTACGTTCGCGTTATCCAGGAATTTTTCCCTTTATTTCCTACATATAGCGATTATATAAATATATACACTCATACAAATATACATATATACGATATATATATATATATATATATACACATATATATATACATCACCTGCTGCACGGTGATTTATAGAAAAGCAATTGTTGATTTAAATATCCCCTTTGGCATATATTAAACCTAAACAGTACAATTTTCGAATTCGATTAGAACTCGATCGGCCTCCGATATTTCTGTGAAAAAAGTACATTTTGCAGAGCCAATTCAAGAATCGCCGTCGCCGTAGTGTAAATATCTAGTAACAGCTAAAATGGCTTTGAAAATTCGTGTCCAATCGCCGAAGGTGAAGTACACAGAAGATTATATCGAGGCACAGTACGAGTATCAAACAACGAATGTTACGGAAGACAACAGTGTAAATTACACGGTAAGCTTGGAAGATTTCTTTTTTTTTCTTTCTTACCATTTAAAAATATCCCCTTTCTGTTATTGTAGTTGTTAAATAGTTAAGATCGCGAAGAGAATGAAAACATAAAAAAGAAATGATTTTCTGTGTCTTTTTTTTATATCTAACGATGAATCCGATCGGTAAATATTCAGCAGGTTGTTGTGTTAAATTGTAGAAAAGATTGTAACTGAAACGTTTCAATTTTAAATAGTAAAAAAAAAATTACATTCAAAATTACATGTTGTTAACTTCATACTTGTTCTTTTCCTTCATTCGGAAGAAAAAACCGAGAGAGAGAAAAAGAAAAAAGAAATTTATATAAAGCATTTCTTCGCTAAAGAAAATTCATTTCTAGAAGAATTGTGTACTTAAATATAATATCGTAGTTTAATTTGATTTAATAACACGTAATAAATGATAAGAATAATAACGAAAACTTCGAAAATACCCGCTTTTAGTATATTTAGTTCTTTGCTGCAAATATCATGCACACGATTCAAAGATTTTATTGATGTTATTATTTTTATATTTCAAATGAACTTTATACATTATTTAGATTATTATTATATTTTAAATGGACTTACGAATTAACCGTAATTTGCACAGAAACCGTACGAATAAATTGTAAAAATTGTATAGTGAGAAGAAAAAATAATGATTATTGAACAAATTGTAAATGAGCTCATGTGTGAATTTTTTTTATCAGGAAAACGGCGCTGATTTTTAATTTGATCAGTGCATTTAAGGTTGGAAGGTTTTTTTAGAAAAATTGTATAAACATTCAATTTACAGATTTTGTATTTAAAAATTCTTTTTTAGGGGAAAGGAACAAATATAATAATTTAAAAAAAAATGAACAGCTGCTCAAACGCTATGATTTTAATTTTGGAAATGAATTTTTTCAATTTTTGAAAAAAAATAAAGGTTCCTGTATTGTACACCACTGTGTACTAGCAGAAAAAACCTTGGATACAAATATTAACAATTACTGCGCGTAATATTATTTGCTTTAAACACTTGAGTGTAATGTATTACAGAATATAAACATGCATTTATTGTAATAGGTAACACCTGTAACAACAAACCTATTAATTAGAACACAACTGAAAGTTCCGAAACTTGGATTAATGTTGGTAGGATGGGGTGGAAATAATGGTACCACTATTACCGCAGCATTAATAGCAAACAAACTGAAGTTGACATGGGAAACAAAGAATAGCATTCAAAAAGCAAATTGGTAGTTACAATAAATTGATAATGACACAAGGAATTTTTATATCCTTCGTCTTCAATGAAATAATATATTTATATAAAACATTCATTTAAATTTTAGGTACGGTTCCTTAATTCAAGCATCTACTGTCAGATTAGGCAAAGGAAACAAAGAAGATGTGTATGTTCCCATGTCTTGGATGCTTCCAATGGTAAATCCAGATGATATTGAAGTTGATGGCTGGGATATTTCAAATATGAACTTGGCTGACGCTATGCAACGTGCAAAAGTTTTGGATATTAACTTACAGAAGCAATTAATACCACATTTGATGCATATGAAACCAAGAAAAAGCATATATTACTCTGACTTCATTGCTGCCAATCAAGTGAATATTGTTTTTAATTAAATTTTTTTGTATTTGTTTTATTTTCATAAATATCTTTATATATTTATTTATCTTCTTATTGACATTGACGGGGAGAGTAAGAAGAAGTTTATGCTATATTCTTTAATTTTTAGGAAAAAAGAGCAAATAATATTATTTCTGGCACAAAGTTTGAACAATTAGAGAAAATTAGAGAAGATATTGCAGAATTTAAAGCTACAAAGAATTTGGATCAAATAATTATATTATGGACTGCCAATACCGAACGATTTTCGGAGATAATTCCAGGTGTAAATGATACAGCAGAAAATTTATTAAATGCCATCAAGAAAAGTCATTCAGAAATTAGTCCAAGTACAGTGTTTGCTATTGCTGCTGCTTTGGAAGGTGTAAGTAAGACATTTAAAGTATAAATAAATAAAAAATCATTACTGTATTATTAGTACTAGTAAAATTTGTTAATGTTATGTATATATTATTCTTTCAGTGTACATATATAAATGGGTCTCCACAAAATACTTTTGTACCAGGAGCAATAGAATTAGCAGAGAAACATAAAACATTTATTGGTGGTGATGATTTTAAATCCGGGCAAACGAAATTAAAATCTGTACTTGTCGACTTTCTAGTCTCAGCTGGCATTAAACCAGTGTCAATTGTTAGTTACAATCATCTTGGAAATAACGATGGATATAATTTGTCTGCCCCTCAACAATTTCGTTCAAAAGAGGTAGTTCATTAGAAAAAAAGAGATGCATTATTGTTAATGTATATTTATAACATTAATATTTTAATGTAATGGTATTTTTAGATTTCAAAAAGTAATGTTGTGGATGATATGGTACAATCGAATAAAATTCTTTACCAACCTGGAGAAAAGCCAGATCATTGTGTTGTTATTAAATATGTTCCATATGTTGGTATGTATTTATTAGATTTTTATTGCTATTTATTGTTTTGAAAATACAAGATTGTTATTTAATTCTTACTAGGTGATAGCAAACGGGCGATGGATGAGTACACATCAGAAATATTACTTGGAGGACATAATACAATTGTGATACATAATACATGTGAAGATTCTCTATTGGCTAGCCCAATTATTTTGGATTTGGTTCTTTTGGCAGAGATTTGTTCACGTATTACCTTCAAATTAACTGATACCAAAGATGAGTTCACTGGATTTCACAGTGTGCTTTCCATACTTTCATATCTTTGCAAAGCACCATTAGTGCCTCGAGGAACACCGATTGTGAATGCATTATTCAGACAACGAGCAGCAATTGAAAATATCTTAAGAGCCTGCCTTGCATTGCCTCCTGAAAATAATATGTTACTTGAGCACAAAGTTGATTTCAAAAACCAAGTATGAATTTAAAAAGAAAAATATATGTTCCAAAGTAAGGGTATTATTTGCAAAAAAAAAAAAAAAAGGAACGAACAGTATTACCAAAGAATAATTTAAGAAAACAGTGAAATATTAAATGTTCCAGAATTCTGTACTGCTTACAATATAAAATTTGTCAATGTTTGAACAAAACTTTTATGTATCCACACAAATTTTTGTTACAAAATTTGTACTATTAGATGTGAAGTATGATCGTTATTGTTGAGTAACAACGAATATTGTAGAGGTGTTCTATCTATTAGATTTGTAAATCACGTTTGATACGTGGAAATATTTGCATTAGATTTCGTAACATTTTACAATAAAAATGTGATATATATATTTTCTAAATGACAAATTAAAAATATAGTTTTGCAGAAAATACTACTCTGAATAATAAAAAGATTATTTTCGGACGAAGATGGAGTCTAGTTTTATACATAAAACTTTGAAAAAAAAAACATCTGAAAAGATCCTGTGATTTATTACATAGTTCTTCATATTTTTGTTTATCGCAATTAGCTCGGTCTTTGTCTCTTTGTTTAATATAGTTCGACCTTATTGCTCGAAAAATTGTATTCTTTTCTATGTAAAAAAGATGAAATAATATTGATATGACTCTTCACTGTAAAAATACCCTTATTGTTCTCAGATATATATTATGTTGTTTATAAATGAAGAAGCAACGTTGATAATATGTTTAATAATCTGTTTATATGTTACGATGCATTTAAAAATAAATAGGCATAAAAAAGATACATACCTATAATTCATTTATTTTTAATTTATTCAAGATGTCCGAGTCCATAGTTAAGTTATCCAAGATGTTCCAAGTAAGTAGTTTTTTGAAATCCCTTTTAATAAATCCTATATTAATTTTTTTTTTTATCTTTAATCAGTAAATTTTTATGAACCATTTTGGATTTACTGACAATTTTATTTATTTATGGATAAATAAGATTTTTCTGTTTATATAAATTTACTGTATTTCTTTTTTTAAATTACTAATTTTTAAAGGTTTATTTTTCATATTTATTTGTTATTTTTGTTTTCTTCAGTAATTCTGCTTACTAATTGAATCATAGTAATTCGTGAATTTAAATCTCGAAGATTTCCCCAATACGATACGTACGTATAAATATTTAATAGTGACAAATTTCGTGAAATGTTTTTTTTTTTAATAAAAACGATGACTAGGAACTTCTGTGTTTTTTATAGAAAAAAAACTATACAAACGATTTCTTCTATATTTAATTTTGTATTTCTTTAATTATTTTTAAATTAAATTCAATATATAAATTAATTTCAATAATTAAAATATCAAATCTAAAAAGAGAAATTCATTTGAGCGTGCCTAAAGTTCGAAATTTATATTACCATTTTCTATATCATTTTTCTTAATTAGATTATTATTTTTAATTTTTGATATTGAAATTACTATATTATTTTATTTAAAATAACAATGCTTACAATACAAAAGAAAGAGTATGTTTGAAAATTATTCACTAATGAATATTCATGATTTTCATGTTTCTATCTTTTTAATTGAATGAAATAGAATTAAAATAAAAAGAATCGTAAACACGTAAAATACGAGATAACTTCAAATAACTGTAAAATTTAAAACTCAAATCTAAAAAATCGTGAAATTATTTTTATCTCTGTTACAAAATATTATTTCATGGTATAAAATAAAATAAGATAAAATATTTAACAATTTACAACAAATCGTAGATATTTATAGAAGAGAAATCTTTCCAAAAAAAGCAATACTTGATTCGGTCAATTGAATTTTTCGCAGTTTCGCGCTAAACAAGCGCGCAGCACACTATTTGCATGCAACAGAAACATTTTCACTGAAATGAAACGAAATGGGATAAATATTTCTTTTTCTTTTTAGATTTTTATCTTCGCATATTCGATACACACGTACATGTATAATTGGTAAATCCGATTTTTCATATTTAATATTTTTAACAGGAAAGATGAAATCGCGGCCATTGCGAACGCAGGCAACGTCATAGCTTTGGTAAAGGAATTTCAGGAGACGACAGTTGAACGTGGCATAAACTTTCAAAGTGCGCGTACATCAGTCGATTCTCTTCAACGAAACCTGCATCTCTCGGATCGTGATCTATGACGGATCTTCGAAATATTATAGATTACAGCGTAATGTGTACGAATAATATTATGGCTGTTGTAAACTGGTCATGAATTTCGGAATTGTAGAATGTCTGTTGCGTAGGTTGAAAATAATATACGCCACAGGCGCTATTAAGCCGCGCCATCTGGATATTAATCGCGAAGAAATTCTATTAGCCAAAGTTTGGAAAAACTTTTGAATTGCGTTATTACTACTCCTGATAACGAGTGTCATAAGGTAAAATTCACAAATTTGAAGATTGATACAACACACGCCGTACACCGTTGCGTTATGTTTGAATGCAAGAGTGTACGCTCTTTGTGATTGTATTCACTTAACCTCAACTTTGAATGAAAAATGAATACCTGCGATTATGAGGATGTAATTTTATATTTGTCTCGTGGTAACAAAGAAAGCAAATCTTTCTTGAAAGAGGAAATCGAAGGTACTTGCAACTCTGCGAAAGAGAACGTGAACCTCGAGAGCTTGAAAATATCAATAACGGCAGTGCTCTACAAGTAACGATAATATATTAGTTGAGTCAATTTTTACTAACTTTTTACGAATCAACGATGGGATTTCATTCTGTGTAATAGTTTTGTGTAAAATCAAAAGACATTATCAGTATCATAGATACAACATGCACAAATAGTGTTATACAAAAAGGATTAATTTTTACATCAAGGGTAAGTCGAATGTTTATTTGTATTATTCTTATGAATTTTCACATGTATATATACGTAATTAATTCATTATCTTTTCTCTTAGGTTATAAGAATTTTGCAAATATAGAGATAAAATATGATGGGAAAACTTTAAACGATTGGATCAAAGATGAAGCACATTGAAATTAAAAACAAGGATCATAATTATAGCGAAGTAAAATTACGTAATCTCCAGCATGTTACTGGCAATATTCTAAATGTATGCGACAATGATATTAAAACAGTATGTAAATCAAACAAATCTGGTATAATATCAAACAAAGAGACATTTGGTCAGATTAAAGATATTAATGAATTGAAGAAAATCACGCCACGTGTGAAACTATTGACTCATGATGCAAATAGTTTAAATGAATTGACTAAAATTTCCTTGCACAATAAAATATCTGCACAAAAGAAATTATCGATATTGGAGCAAACGAAACAGGAGTTGAAAAAGTATTGCAGAACTTGTGCTGGCTTAAAACTTCCATTAGTTGATATTTTTAGTGAAAAAGGTAATCAAATGAGATTAAGCCAACAAATTAGACATTTAGAGGACATAAATCAGTATGACAGCTTATCGACTCAAATGTGCATGGATTGTATTTGTGACTTGAAAATGAGTTATAAGTTTTTTATGCAAATTAAGAAAGCAGAAGTTAAATTGAAATCCATTCACATTACTCTGACTGATACGGCAACAAGAAACATGGAATTGAATAAAACGAAGCCTGTAGCAAGTCTTGAAAAACAAGTGGAAAATATTGCTGAAAGCAATGTCAAAAGTCCATCTACAAGTAAAGAAAATAATGAAAATGTTCCAAAAATGTCTGCAAGGTTCTCATTAAAAGATGATAAAGTACTTGAAAAAAACGTTCGGAAAGTAAATCATAAAGAGTCAGAAAGTAAAGTTGAAGTTGAGATTTTTGAAGAGTCAACTATTCTACAAAATAGTGATGATAATGAGTCTATAGAAGAATTTGATCCAGACGATCCTCCTTTTCAACCTGATAGCTCTGATGTAGCAGAATCTGATGATGAAGTAGAGATACCAAAAAGACGACATATTCAACAGAAGGAAAGTATGAAACAATGTTCACAATCATCTTCTGTTTCTGATAATAATTCAATCTCGGATAATAAAAATATCGACATAAAGCAAACAACATATAATTATGATACTTGTCTAAAAACATATGTTAAAATAAAGGATACAGATTGTAATAATCAATCTACTGAGTTACACAGCATTATTCATTCTGAAACTGCTATATATAATACTGAAAGTACAAAAGAATGTTCAAAACAACCAAATATATTAAAACGCAGGTTATTACAATCTAAAAAAGAGTCTGCAGAAGAAACCGATGAAAATTGTCAGTCAAATATTTCTGATAAATGTGGAAGCCATAAGGATTTAAAAGTACAAAAACTTGATGTAAACAATTCTTTAAACAGTAATCAAGAGGATGGGATTATGTATGTTACTGTGAAGGGATCTAAACCAAATGAAATATTGTTAGTAAAAGTTAAAAAAATGGAAAAATCATTAGAAAAGAAAGATGATAAATCTGTAGGGAAAAAAAATTTTGATATTAAACCAATGGACAAAATTTTAAAACGATATGAAACATTAGTTACAAAAGAGAAAGATTTATTTCCAGAGCGAACAAAAAAATCAGAAATAAGAGAACAGATTATAGAAGAACAAATAGAAGAATATAAGAAAAAGCGAGAAAAAGTATTAGGTGGGCATGCTAATATTGTTGCACTTCCAAAACTTGAAGAATCTCGTTGTTTTAAACGTATTGAAAATCAAGATAATCAAAGATCTCTTGCTGTAGAAAGTGATTCTGTTGTAAATGTACAGTTTAATAAAGATGATGGTGAATTGAATGCAACTACTAATAGTGAAGATGATATTTCAGAAATTTCCGAATCAGCCAAAGAAAAGTCTACAAATGAAAAAACATATGTAAATACTGAAGAATATTTGTCACATTTAGCAAAACTTAAATTGAAATGGGAAGAAGCAAAAAAGAAAAAAGAGTCACTTCAAAAGGAACTAGATGAATCTTATACAGAAGGAAATATTGAGAAATTAACAAGAATTTTAGGAGAAAAAGAAAAAAACTTGCAAGATTTCCAAGATTATCTGAAACAACGTAAAATTGTAATTACAAGATTAAAAGATGAAGACATCATTTCTCTTTACGAAGATAGAAACAATGCAGTGCTTAAAAACAGTTTACCTGACTTAATAGATGAAAGTCAACCGGCAGATTATATTCCAGAAGAACATTATTTAGAATGTGATTAT
The DNA here is from genome assembly GCA_032399605.1 of Melipona beecheii. Lineage (NCBI taxonomy): Eukaryota > Metazoa > Arthropoda > Insecta > Hymenoptera > Apidae > Melipona > Melipona beecheii. Next base: position 2,830,838 of record JAUCMO010000504.1, on the reverse strand, counting down.
TGTCCAGAGACATTTGCTTCTAAAGAAGTTCTTGAAGAACATTTGAAAACGCATGATTATAAAATTATGCATTTTTGCGAAGATTGTATGGAAGAATTTCCAACAAATAAAGCAAAACGAAATCATAATGTAATTTGTATGAAAAAATTACTATGTAAATATTGTAACATGATGTTGGATTCAAAAGGAAAAAAGCGTCAGCATGAACAAAAACATTGTGATAATATGTATGGACAATTATGTGATGTATGTGGTGAAAAATTTAAACATCAAGGAACATTGGATCAACATGTAAAAACACAACACATGAGTTGGGAAAAAATATATCAATGTCCAAAGTGTCCTAAAAAGTTTGCATTCAAACAAAAACTTAGTTTTCATTTGAAATCTGTACACACAACATTAAGGGCCTATTTATGCGAGGATTGTGGAGCTGATTTTAAAAATCCTGCAAGTCTGAGACATCATAGAATACGTAAACATCAACCTGTAGGTAATAAAAGAGAATGTCCAGTATGTCATAAATTAGTACCATTTTATAGCCTTTCTAAACACATGCATACTCATAAAGCATATACTATTCAGTGTCCACACTGTGACAAAATGTTTAAAAATAGTTCAACTTTAAAACAACATGTGAGAATTCATGAAGACCAGCGTCAATATCGATGTGATACTTGTGGTGTTGGATTTAATAGACGAGATGGCTTAAGGTTACACATGAAAGTGCATGAAAAAACTGATAGTAGAGGATTAAAAGAATGTTCGTGTCAAGTGTGTGGTGAAAAGTTTCCAAATCATTCAACACTTGTTATACATAGAAACCGAGTTCATAAAGATGGAAGGCAATATACTTGTCATATATGTAACAGATCGATGATTTCAACTAGATCGTTAGAGTGGCATATGTCTCATATACACAATGAATCACTTCCTGGTGTTGTAAAAGAAGATATAGATGGACCACCAGAAAAGAAGAGAGCATCGTGTTATCATTGTAATAAGACATTCAAAACAGAAATGATTTTGAGAACACATATTAAAAATACACATATGGAGAAAGATCCTATGAAGTGTTTAGACTGTGAATTAACATTTACTTCTGAAGTTAGATTAAGACATCATATGATGATCACACACAATAGATTAGAAGGAACTTTGCCTTGTTCACATTGTCCAAAGAGGTTTGTGAATCAACTCAGATTAAAAACTCATATGATATCCCATTCTGAAGAAAGGCCATATACTTGTGAAATCTGTGGATTTAATTTAAAAACTAAAATACAGTTGATAAAGCATCATCAAAATAGGCATAGCGATGAAAGACCTTTACAGTGTAGATATTGTCCTTGGAGATGTAAACAAGTTAGCGCTCTTGTATGTCATGAAAGAACTCATACAAATGAAAGACCATATTCTTGTAGCGTGTGTAGACAACGTTTTAAATATTTAGGTGATAAAAATAAACACGAAAGACGACATGAAAGCTTAGGAGGATCTGGATTTAAAAGAATAGTACTTGGTCGAAACATCAAAGCTACTAAAGTACAGGAAGATTCTTCTTGTTCTGAACATGAGCAAGAAAGTTTAAATAATACGGAATCTCAAGTTCCTGAAAGTGAATATCAAGAACAGACAGATCAACAATTTGAGGAAGAGCAAATAGTAAAATTTGAAGAAGAACAAATAGTGAAGTTTGAAGAAGAACAGATAGTTAAATTCGAAGAAGAACAAATTGTTAAGTTTGAAGAACAAGAAATAACAGAAGAGTATGAACAAGTATATGAACAGGTAAATGTAATTGTATAATTCTATATTATTCTTAATTAAATGTAATTCTTATTTTGCATATATTTTATCAGGAATATGAAGAGACATCTAGAGAGGCTTCGGATGCAGCAGAAGTTATAATGAACATGGAAGATACTACTGTTTACACAGAAGAAGTAACTACAGATAATATTGAACCTACAGAAATTATGGCAGATGAAATGATGACAAATGAGATATTACAATCAGGTGCTGTAGTTCATTTGCAACAAGAAGATGATTCAGGGAAAATACAAGTGATTCCAGTGATGTTATCTTTACCTGATTTATCTGATGCAAATACAGAGGTCAATTTAGCTACTGCATCTATTATGTATAATAATTGAATTCAATTTCGCATTTTATATTTGCGATATGCTTTGTATAAAGAAATGATTTTTAAAGTTTTATTGTGGTAATTATACATTTAAAGGAGCTGTTTATTTGATATAAATAAGTAGGGGCTAAATCACATTCCTATAGACCCAATTTCAGCATGTTCTAAAATGTATATTTCCTTTTAATATATATAGGTTTTATTGTGCTAGAAGATTATGTATCTAAAGATCAGAATAGTTTGCTATCAAAATAATAGTTTTGTAAAATTAATTTACTGTGTGAAAATACTATTAAAATCAATTTAAGATTGTAAAAAGAATGATATACAAAATTTATCTCTTCTTTTCAATACAAAATTTTCGTTTAACTATAAATAATAAACAAAAATATCTGTAGTATGATACATAAAATATTTTGTACAAATCTATAAAAGATGAACAAGTATTTTACTTGATAATACAAACTTTCAAGATTAATAAAATTGACATTGTTCATAACCACACGTCTTTATAAATTGTTTATGATTCAAAATCATTTTTTTTTTTTTGCTTTCTAAATATTAATACTTTTTTTCTATTTATTAATATTTTATAAGTATTCCTTGTTTCTTTCTTAAATTGTCAAAGAAATGTTTTAATCATTAAAGAAATCATGCATTTTATAATTACAAATTCAAGTTATAAATTAAGAAAATATTATTAAATATATCTTTCAGCGACATATTTTTGCATAACTTTATATGGCAAGTGTTTTTTTTAATATTCATATAATATGTATTTATATGATGCTCAAGTGTTAATTCAGATATAATCTGAATAGATATAATGTCTCCCTTAATACTTTTTCATACTATGGTAAATTAGACATTTTTATTCTTAAAAACTTTTCTTTTATTATTATAAAGTTATAGTTAAATTTATTATATTTACGTAAAATTATAACTTTTATACATATTTCATTAAATAATTAATTATTATAACTATTCGTAATATATTGCACATAGTTATTTGAATTTTTATGATAATATTTTTTACTTATTACATATTAATAAGTTATGTACTCGAATATTTTATTTTTTTTTTTAATTTTAACTTTTATTTATTTTTCTTATACTATCATATTAAACTTTTGTTTGTAAATTACACTTGTATTTTGTGGTGGTAATAAAAGAATTTGAGTGTCAAATACTTTTGTACATAAAATACTTGCAAATATTTATATATTTTTCTTATATATAAATAATTATTAAATTTATATTTAAATTTCTTTATGATAGGATAATATGCACTTTATGAAATAGATAGAATAACAAACCATATTTATATTATATATATTTTTATAAAATTTTTATGAAAAATATAATTGAATTTTATATTTATATAAAATAAAATTAACGTATAAACGTTAAGAGTAAATGTAAATAGATATTAACTTATCTAAAACAGATAAACATTGAAATTGTTGTGCTATACAAGAAAACTGTACAAATATATAAATGTATAATATTAATATTACATCAGGTTTCAATATTATTTTTACTTAATCTTTTCCAACATTTAAAATATTAATTTTATTCTATGAACACTTCATTTTAAAGTGTTAAGAATTTGTAATGATTTTTTATAATAAATTTTTATTTTTCTAGATTTTGATAATATTGTGCAAGAATAAACCATGCTTTAGGTGACATGAAACCATCAGGTGGATTCTCACCTGCTTTTGCTAAACCTATAAGAAAATATTAAAAATATTTCAAACATTAAACTTCTATTTCTTTGATGCAGATCTTTCGTTTTGATATTATGTAACATATATTCATGTTATAAAGATATAATACAAAGTTGAAAGCATATTATACATACAACGCATTTTTGTTCCTGATATAAATTCAAAATCTTCTTTCCGTTTTTCATCAAGATAAGACATTTTTTTATATTTTTTATCATATGCTGCAACTTTAAATGGTATAATTTCCAATGATTGTAAACCCCGAGCTATTGAGAGAACTCGGGCTCCATGAGTGGGATCATAAAGATTTCCATCAGGTGTTGTGTTTTTATTAGGATGCGGTATACCAGCAGGGTCCCTTCCAACAATATAAAAATTGGCACCAGCATTCATTCTAGCTTTTGCATGCCATTGTACCTAATAATATATGAAGTGGACATGAAATAAATATGGTTAATATTTTATTTTTGTTGTAATATAATAAATGAAAATATATTTATAATTAAAATTTACTTCAACTGGTCCAGCATACATCATTGGACTTGGAAAAATTGCTAATAATGTAGAATTCGCATCTAAAACTCCCTCATTAAGTACAGCTTCATGTTGTAAAATTCTGGTATGCAATGGTACATCATCATCTTTTGTCCAACCGCCCAAAGGATGCAACAGTAGAATAGGATTTTTAAACCCTCTTTCTTCTAATAAACGTTTTTTAGTATCCTATAAATGCAGAAATAAAGTATCTTTACAAAAATTCTTTTATATAAATTATAGTGTAAATAATAAAGTAATAAATGAACATACTTGCATTAACAAAGCATGACCGTTATGTATAGGATTTCTAAGTTGAAATGCAAATACAGCATCAGCCTTCATTTTTTTACACTTCAATCTAATTTCATTTGGCGTAAATCTATATTTATCCAAACCATCATGCCACTTAATTCTTTCAATAACTTCTATATCACCGCCCACTAACCAATTTCCAGATTCATGTATCATCTTTACATATGGATGGCCTAAATTGTTAGTACCAAATTGCCAACCACATCTTTCTTCTTTTCTGTGAAAATAAAATTCAGGCCTACGTAATATTGCAAGAGCTTTATTTTTGTATTTCAATGTAAAAGCCGAAAGTCCATTCAAACGTTCCTTGTCTTCTGTATGTATTGCAAGAACTATTGGAATAGATTGATTAACTTCCTTGTCATCTTCAAGGAGACATTTTAAATGTTGAGTCTAAAAATATTTTTGAAGTAGTTGACGCTTCCAATAACAAATTCAGTTTGTAACAGTATTTCTATATTATTATTTTATATCTTATCGATATATCATGTTGTGTATACCTGGAGATATTGATGTTCTCTCATAAAACCAGTAAGAGGTGCGGCCCAACCTTCTGCTAAAACCTGGAGCCATTGCACATCTATTTCGCTAATTTCTAAGCTCTGAAGCGTGGTTGCTTCTGTTTTGGCAGAAGATATTCGTGATTCTGGAATAAATAACTCCCGTATTGGCATCGATGGTTTTTGTAGCACTGGTATAATACACTGTTTCTCCAGAAGATCAATAACAGTTGCAGCAGATTCTTCTGGAGTACAGTTTTCAGTGATTACCACTAAGTCAGGATTTATTGGCCTTTCATACATTTGATCTATTCCAGTAAAACCTTTGATTGCCCCCTGACGTGCCTTTTTATATAATCCTTTTGTATCTCTAGCTTCACACACATTAAGAGGGGTATCAACAAAGACCTCAAAAAATGGAAGATCCGACATTTTATGGATCTGTCTTGCCATTTGTCTATCCTCTTCAAATGGTGATACAAAACTGCATAAACAAATTTGTCCACTGTCAGCAAATAGTTTAGCTACTTCTGCGACTCTTCTTATGTTTTCTTTTCTATCTTCTTTGCTGAAACCAAGGTTGCAGTTTAAACCACTCCTTACATTATCTCCGTCAAGTCCATAAGCAGCAATTCCATGATTAACTAAAATAGCTTCAACTTGAAAAGCTATAGAAGTTTTTCCTGCACCAGAAAGGCCTGTTAACCAAACTGTACACCCTCGAAAACCTCTTATACTTCCTATTGCCTGTCCACGTTTTGCTCTTGATACATGATGTGCTTGCTCTGATACATTACTACAAGTCTAATAAAAAAAATTGTTTGTAATAGATTTTTCATTAAAAAAAAAAAATTAAAGTATGAAACAAACTATAAATATCAACAATATTCAAATAGTTTTATTTATAAAATAAGAAATTTCAAAGCAAACTAAGAAAAAATTTAATGAATATTTCAAAGACAAAATTTGAATTTAAACATACTATAACTTATAAATTAAAACAGATACGAATAGATAATGAAATTGATATATTTATTTTAGATAACTATTTTAAAAAAGTACTAACAATTATAACAAATCATATTACTATAATTAAATTATGTTATTAATAGAGAATAATATAGAATATTAATATAAAATATATTTTGATTTATCTGTACCGTCATTATACGCTTATTTGGAATTTCGTTTGACATAATTTTTTTATGTCTTTAACTTTTTGTGTTGACACTTGTATATACGTGGCAAATTGACAGCGATGGATACAATTTTTAATAAATATCTAATACGAAATAATATACTTTAAATGTCAGAGAACAAATCCCGATTGTATTGTAACAATTGTGTGCCTCTGAATAGTCGTCATTAATACGATTAATATTTAAAATTGCAATAAAAGATACATAATATATATAACGTGACAGTGTCACACTTAGTACGGCTACGAACCACACTATAACGGTATTATAAAACCAGTTTTAGATACTAGCGCTTCAATTTCAACAGACGATGCGTCAATTAACAATCATAATACGCGCTACTTTTTACGTGACACGTAAAGGGTAATTCGTGTTTGTTACTAAATTCTAAAGGCCACGTTTCAAGATTATTCGCTTCATGAAGCTTTACAAAATGTGAGGTTACGTGATAATATTTTTGGAACATTATTTGGGATATTTCGTGAAGCTTCACAGATACACATGTAAGGTTATGTGACGATGCTTCGCAATGTATAAATATTTTTGAAAATTCTTTCGATATTTGCTAATTTCAGACAGAGGTAAAATTACATCTGTATTTTCTGATATATTTGTACATATTGTTTTTAAAAAAGAATTGTTTTTAAAATTTTTTTGTCGTAATTTATGAATGTATAATTTAAAAATGCAGAAATTCTAATTTTAGCTGTTAAAAAAATGCAATTTAATATTTTTTAAATTTAATTATTTCAATTTTTCTGTGTGTATTTTTCCGTGTGATGTAAACATATCATCGACTTATACATCAACTTTCACGTTCACTTCTCATTTATTAATTTACTTCTAAAAATTTGTACCTCATTCTATTTAATAAAAATTATTACTGAGCTATGCAAATTCATACTTTTATGATTATAATTAAAGAAATAAAACTTAGGTGGATAATCGTTTTCATTAAATATTGCAACCAGAACTACATTTTGAATATTTATATATTTACATTAGCATCTTAGATTAAGCATTTTTATATCCTTAAATTTTCCATAAATGTACAGAAATCTGTAATTCAATTATTGTCTATAGTTTTGTTAGTTCAGACTAGAAGAATATTGAAGTAGAAACAATCAACAGTAGTTTATTATACATTTAGTTGTTCTTACAGAAATAAATGCTTACAATTTATAAAAGTTAAATGTGAGAAACAATTAAGCATGTTACACACGTAAAAAACTATTGAAATAAGATAACATTATAAATATAGATTATAAATTACACTATAGTGATTACAAGTTTTTTATTTTAATGTTATATCTTTTTTTGTTAGACATTTTATCTATTGTATGTTCTATGTACATGCGTGACGTATTTGAATGATTAGGAAAATAATATACTTTTGCATTAATATTCAGCATATCTATTGTTGAATTAAGCTTTACGCTTACAGAATACATAGGTTCTCCAACAGATCCAAAAATATCGTCTATGTAACCCAACAGTGTATATCTTAATTCGTTGTTATAAAAATTTGTACAGTTTAAAAACAAAGGAGTTCCAATATATAAAAGAGTATTCAAAGAGCATGGTTTAACAACTGCAAGTGGGACGTAAAGCGTCTTGATAACATTCTTAATTTCTCCTGCAAGATATTCATTTTTCTCCTCATTATATTCTAAACAAGGTTCTATACTTAATCTTTCGAAATTCTTATTCATTCTGGCAAAAAAAACATGAGAAGAAATTTATACAATTTATAAAGATGAAAGATTACTTTCATGATTGAATATAAATAATTATTTATATATTATAAACTACTGTAAATTAAAATATTACTTACTCATTTGGTAACTTGCTTTTATCTTTCGAAGACAACATATTACCAAACATAGTTGAAATATATGATACTGAAGCACAAATATTTTTATCTTCATTTTTGCCATCTAAACAAAATATATTTGATACCACTTTTTCCATTATGTATTTTCTGTGTATTTCTTTTTCTTTATTTTTTTCTAATATTTTATTTGTGTATAGAAAATATGAAATTATTTATTACAGAAGACAACCTTATATCTTGTTATACTTATATATGTTTCTTTTATATCATCTATTTAGATTATAAGAATACAAATAAGGTCACAATGGTAAACAAATATAAAACCTGTGTATCTCTCAGATACATGAAGAAATTTCTTTTTCTTTGAAGGATATAGTGTATAAAACTTAGTTATCTATCCATACAATTCTATTAAATAATCATTTATTTAAAAAACTTTTGTAGTAAATTCCAGGTTTATATTCAACATATTTTTGTTTATAAATTTAGGACATTGTACAACAAAATTGATTTGCATACATCATTATATTAGCTACTTTTATATCATTTCTTTTTATTCTTCAATTCCCACAGTCCATGTCTAACAAACCTTTGTGCTGCGTCTTTATTTATATGAGGCATAATTGTTTTCTTATCGTTAATTTGCTTCGCACGTTCCATGGACTTCTTTACACGATCATTTTCTTGCTTTATTCGGTGTTTCGATGGATCAATTCCTGGTTAGACATAAACATAATATGAATAAAATAAAAATTATACAATATTCTATTTAATTTAAAATTATCGTGTAATCATAAGTATTTTTTTTTTATTAACATCTTACCTTCTGTACGTAGATACATCCAAAATACACTATTTAGACAATAAGACATCAATAGACTACATTCTATTTTCTCTGTATTAGAGAGTTTTTCATATACTGTTGGATCAGTAGCATGTTTAATTTTATCTTGGATTTTCGTCGCTGCATCATGAAATTGTTTCAGTTTTTCAATAACGTCTATGTCGTGTGACCATTCTCCAAAATTTGCATCCATTATTTATTTGAAGAGAAACGATTTTTTAACCTACAATGTACAGGAGATCTTACAAATAATTAACCTATAACAAAAGTCAAGCAATAAAACGCTCGCTCCTTATTCTCAAACTAGATGTTTGACATAGTTACAATTCAGGTTATAAGATGCTTTGCAATACGTATATGTATTTACATATATACATACACATGCACACACGCACACACACACACATATATATATATACACTGTCCAAAATTTATGTTTATTCCAAATCTACAGTTTTCCCACCGTTCAATCACTTTGAATTACAATAATTGATCAACTTAATATTCCCCGTCATTCGAAAAAACTAGCATATGTGTAACAAAGAAATTCCTCGAACTAAGGTGCTGCTGTCCGAAAACACATTTGACATCTTCTTTGCAAGTAATTCGTGGAGAATCAAACAGCTGATTCGTTTTACGGCGGAGCACATGTCGTGATAGGACGTTGCAATATTACTCGGTATTTCTCGCGCGAGATGATGAAGTTTTAACGAAAATAACCGGACACCCGAGCTCAAAAAGGGACGTATCACTCGCGTTTATTCGACCGTGCGATGAAAAGAAAGGAATTGTAAGTTGTTTTTGAGGGAAATTTTTGTTTGAGAAAAATGGCTGACCGTGATAGCGCATCCGAAAGCGACTCAAGCTCGATCGACGGAGGCCCGATAATGATGCCACCGTCACCCGTAACTAGAGAACAACTTCAGAAAAGGATTGAGTCGCTGCAACAGCATAATCGTGTTCTTAAAGTCGAGCTAGAAACGTACAAGTTAAGAGTAAAAGCGTTGCAGGAGGAGAACCGTGGTCTTCGGCAAGCCTCTGTCATTATAGTAAGTTTCCTTTATAGTTTTTACCAAGCAAACGATATATATTCACTCGTTTGCTGATTACGTTTGTTACTTAGTGTAGGCGTATTTCGTGAACGTGTACTTTATTTCTTGATGCACGAAATATTTAATTTTAGGTTAAATCAGAGGTACTGTATATAAAATGTTTTTCACATAAAGTCATTTTTTTTTCTATATTTACATCCTATTTAAAGTTTTTTGCATGCTTATTTTATCTAACTGCGTTCCAACTTTTGGTTCGTGTATAATTTGTCATAATTTGTTTGATATCAATGCGTATATTTAATATATTGAGATGGTTTCAGTTTTATAGAATTTCATTTAATAACAAAATATTTAATTTACATATTTAAGTAATATTGTTTGTTGATAACGATTTAAGACCAATTATTAAATCGTCGAATTTTATAGTGGTTTGATGATAATTCTTTATTTTTAATTACGCAAATTCTTTATTAACATTTTAGTTTTTTCTCTTGGTTTATATTGTAGCAAGCAAAAGCTGAACAAGAAGAGGAATTTATAAGTAATACATTATTGAAAAAAATTCAAGCACTTAAAAAAGAAAAGGAGACATTGGCACATCATTACGAACAAGAAGAGGAATGTTTAACGAACGATTTGTCCAGAAAGTTGAATCAATTGCGCCAAGAAAAATGCCGGCTGGAACAAACTCTAGAACAAGAACAAGAATGTCTTGTAAACAAGTTAATGAGAAAGATAGAGAAACTTGAGGCTGAAACACTTGCAAAACAAAGTAATCTAGAACAGTTGCGTAGAGAAAAGGTGGAATTGGAAAATACACTTGAACAAGAACAGGAAGCATTAGTAAATAAATTATGGAAAAGAATGGATAAATTGGAAGCGGAAAAACGAATGTTACAAATAAAATTAGATCAACCTGTCTCAGATCCTGCTTCGCCAAGAGAGATCAATAATGGTGATACTGCTACTAGTCTAAGTGCACATATTCAAACTCTAAGAAGTGAAGTAGCTAGACTTAGACATACATTGTTCATCTCACAACAAGAACGTAAGAGTTTTTATCATGTAATTAAATTTGTTTGTAGTAATAAATATATTTTAAAGTAAGTTTCTAGAAATATAACTACAAAAAAAAAATACATAACTAAGATATATAACTTAGAATATAGAAAAATAGTAAAAAAGATATACAACTTGGAATATGGAAAGAAAAGTAAAAAAGATCTGAAATGGAATAATGATTGATATTTATCTTTTGTTATTAATTTTGTATTTAGGATAATGTTTTTAATGTCTTTAATGGTAAAATAATAATAATTGTTAAAAATTTATTATTTTTTAAATATTAAAACATGAAAAATTATGAATTGATGAATGAAAAATTGAATTGAGAGAATATGGAAAAGAAAAATTATAAAAATTAGAAATAATTTATAATATAAAATAATTTGAAAATATGCATATTTGAAACAAAACTAGATGATGTCACATACAAAATTTTTAAATTAGCAATAATATTCTGAATTAATTACAAATACTACATTTCTGTTTTTTCTTAATTAATCTTATTTAATCTTATCTTTTTCTATATACATATTAGATACAGAAAAAATGCAACGATATGTAAATGAAGAAAAACAAATTCGTGAAGAAAATTTAAGACTTCAAAGAAAGTTGCAATTAGAAGTAGAACGTCGTGAAGCTTTATGTAGACATCTCTCAGAGTCCGAATCCAGGTAAATAATATTACATAGATTATATAAATGTTTTAGTTTGATTATAAATTTTATTTATTTGTTAGTTTGGAAATGGAAGAAGAACGGCACTACAATGAAATTGTAATGTCTGGTGGAAATATAAGGAATCGTACTGTTTCTAGCCCAGTTCCGTACAATCCTTCACCTAGTTCCTCTAGACCATTAAGTCCAGGTAATTATTATAATATTCTTGTTTTATATAAAAATGAATTTTTTACTTTTATAATCTAATATTTCCAATATTTTTTATTTTTATGATTCAATATTATTTTTTCACGTACGATCTACATATATATATATATATTTTTTATTAATATATCAATAGGTTCATCAACCAGAGAGGGATTTAACACAAATCGATGTTATGCTTGTGGTCAACCTACTACAATTCCATTTGCAAGTTCATCACCACCTTCCAGTGTAAGTTATATTTTAGACAGGTTCAATAATATTAATATTAAATTTAGTATTAATATTAAATAACATTTAAAAATAAATCATTAATCTGAAATAAATATTTAACAATATTTATGTAGGGCCACATGGTAACATCGTCCACTAGACGCACATCAGATAGATTTATTAAACCTGCAATTCCACCAACTATTGTAAGTCCAAGTGGTCCACCAATTGCTGCTAATACAACTACAAACGCAACTAGCGGATCACCAATGGATATTACTAAAACATAAGTCAGTTGATTTCATCTAATAACAAATATTTCATCGTGTATTCGTATTTTTTTGTTGATGCATTTTTGCTATGTGATTGTATAACATATTCGAAAGTTATTGTAAAAAGAGTTTCCGTTTTTAATATTTCAATCATTTTATGATCGTAGTATGTGAAAAAATCAATTATAAAATATTCATAAAAATAAGTAATCTAGAAATTGCTCTAAACTTGGTATCAAGTCGCTTAAAACTTTCTTAAAACATACAAAATAGCATTTATATATAAAAAAAAATTAATAAAGTCACATATGAAATTTTGAACTGCTTTAAATAGCCTAACAAAATGAAAATTTTAAAAAAATCGCTCTTCTAATTTCTTTTGCACTTTATTATTATTATAATAAATAATCTAATGTATTTTTTTTAGTCCTTAAAATATGGAGAGAAATATCATGTTTTAATTTAAAGTACTTAGGTAATAGAAACAAATATTTCTGTAGTATTTACTATATAACTTATTTAAATTTTAATACTTTTTTTTTGTAGTGTTAACTTTTGTAACGTGATTATAAGCATAATAATACAAACAATAATATAGTTTTCTTCAAGTTGCACAACTATAATTTTGTATGATTAATATTTGTAATGAAACTAGAAGAGCGAAAATATATTTAAAATTAATATGCCTTAAAAAAATATGCAATTATGGTTAAAAAAAAAGATTAATGAAAAAAGAAGAGTAAATAAGACGAAAAATGGAAATTTTTTAAATTCTTTTTTTTTTTCAAACAATATTTGAGTTTATAATATTTAAAATATGATTGATTTAATATTTTCTATACAATCACATAATGTGACTATTTCATATATAAACATTGCTATGCTATGTTTGAAATTGATGAAACTAATATAGTGACAGTAACATCTACATGACATTGTTGCATTTAAATGCAATCATATTATATGTTTAAAATGAAAAGATTATTACTATTATTAAATATGTTTTAAATATTTTATTCTGTTAAGAATGTTACAAACATTAATTGCATATTTTCAGTTTCTAAATAAGTAATATAATTTTATTTATCGAACATGCAACAATTTAACACATGTAATATTTGTTCTATTTTGAAGTATTAATAACATCAGTTTTTGAAAATATATGTGTATTAAGTTAAATATTAAATTAGTATATTTTGTCCTTTTAATCATAAAATTTACAAATTTGTAACATATGTCATGTATAATATGTTTTCAATTGATATTTATATGAATGTGATAAAATTAAACATAACAATCTTGTGCTATATTTATCATAATTTGAACATTATTATTTGAACATTATTATTTGAACATTATTATTATTATATATTTTACTATTGGTGCTCAAAATGTGAGATTTTTCAATTTATTATTAAAAATATATTATGGACAACATTTTTGTTCTTTGTCCAATAATGAAGTAAAAAGATATGTGATTCAGCTTTTTAGTTAAAAAAAAAGGAAAAAGAAAAAAGAAAGAAATTCAGTCTTTACATTATAGAACTTCCCCTACAATTTATATGTGTAATACTTGAGTATTATATATGTCGCAATGTGTTAGTCGTAAAATTATTAAGAAAGATGCAAATTGATATCACACAAAAGCTAATCTAAAATCATAAAACTATTAAAAATTAAATGATAAATCTTTACCAATGGTAATAATAACAAAAATTAATACTTTTTTTAAGCTTTATAAAATAGATGTTTCACGAATACTCTACATATGAATAAAACGTTGCTACATTATATGGAATATAGATGTATCAATTGTCATATATAAAGAAATTTTGTTAAAACAAAGAATTATTACTTATTAATAGTTATATACAGATATATTTCATTATTACATATTATGTACTTTACTTAAGCTTTTACGAAATACAGTCACTTTTTTGCTATTATTTTTGTAAAATTTATTGTTATCCTTATTTAAATAAATATTCTATTAATTTAACAAAATATTTCAAAATATAATATTTATTTAAATATTTTGACAGATATGATATATTTAACAAACATTGTATAACTATTTGCGTAGCATATTAAGGAAGAAGTAAGAACTATATGTACATTTTTAAAGTTAGTCTTATCTACATATTAACAGCTTAAGAGCTAGATTGTTTGCCATGAATGGCAAAGAGAATGCATTAATAATAATTTATGTATTGAAAAATTTTTATTTTACTGCTTATAAAATCGAATTTCTTATAGTATTACAAGAAAATGTTATATTTTACAAGTAGCCACAACTAATCTTGCAATTATTAACCACATAATCAAAGAGATTGAATCTTCATGATAACAGGGCCAACTTAATAAATTTTGTATTGGCCATAATATACCTTTTGGCAAAATTATTACAGGTTTATTTCTGTATAGATATAGTAGGATAAACATTAATAAACCCTGAAAATATAAATTAAATTATAAATTAGATACATTGCATTATAATAAAAATAATCAGACACTCACATTTAACATACGAAAACCATATGTTACAGATATTTGCATCTTCATTCTGGAAGACAGTCTTTCATTCACTAAATTAGAAATACATTATAATTAATAATTAATATAGAAATACATATAATTAATGGTGCTTTATAAAATAAACTCGACAATAAATAAATAGCGTGAATAAATACAAAAATTGTACAGTACATCTGACAACATGATTATTTTTTCTGTTTTATATTCTAACATATAGTATATATATCGAGTTATAAATGAAAAATTTTCAATTATTAATTTAAATTACCAAACAGCAACAAAAATTATAAAAGAGTGTGTCCAGTTTATGTTTTAGTAAATGTATTAATGATTAAGTTCATCAATTTATTTTCATCTTTTATCTTACCTTTTTCTTTTAATATACTCTCTAATTTATTATATTTACGCTGAAGTTTCGCATACTTAGAAAATTCATCTACTATAGAGATTCCAGTCATTTCTTGCTTCAGATGAACCAAATTTTTTCGTAATTCCATATCATGTTTGTTCAAGGTATACAAACGGGATGTAATCTGCAAAAACGAATGGCAAATTTTAAAGGAATGTAATCAACGAAGAAGCAATTAACAAATAAATACTTACGTATCTGATCAATGATGGAAAAATATATTCTAAGAGACAACTTACAGTCGATATTATGAATAAATTCATTTTATATTTTCAATGAGGTCAATTTCATATTTCACAATTATCTTTTCATCAGGTGTTAATCAAAATATAAGAAATTACTACTCAATTTTTTGTGCAAAAGATTTTGAAGGTTAGAGCATTATACAACTGTTTCTGTCAACTTAAACATGAAAATGTACATGATAGATGGTTAGCTTAATTATACTAGGGAATTGACTGCAAGTTTTTAATTTTTTTCTGGTTGGTATGGATTGATATGTCGACCGGTACTTGCTCTTATTTTTATACTAGCTATTTCTATATATTTTTGTTCCTTTATGATCATTGATCATACACATAATGTTTCATAGATAGCAAAGCACGCGGTGTGATTAACTATAGTTATGTCGACAGGTTATTTAGAAGAATTAGATGATACAGAAAAAGATGTATCAAAATCTCATTCGAAACTTCTTGAAGCTATATCACAGCTTGATAAGGGTCAAAAGTAAATAAATATAATGTATAACTATGATATACAATTCTTATTATTTTGTATATTACTATTTTCATATTTATATATACTTTATATATTATATGTTATTTTTATTATTAATACAAATGTAACATAATAACATTCCATGTATTTAATTTTCAGAGTGAAAAAGGCAGAACGAAGCGAACCTACATTGGAAGTATCAGAGTTTCATCTAGTAAAAAGTGGAATATGTGATCGAGATGCAGTTCATGTATATGATTTAGCCAAAACATTAGGACAGAAAAGTCATCACCATGAAATTACTAAAAATTTACAAGCTATAAAGAGAAAGGTTCAAGTTTTACCAAAACCATTGGAGAAACCAGCAGCAGATAGAGTAAGAAATATTTTGTTAGAAAATTTGTATGATTTTATATGAATAATATATTGTAGAATATAATTGTCTACATATGTTGTTAACTATATTTTAGATAAAGAGAATAGTTGGTTTTAAAAACACGAAACAAGAATTAAAAAAATGGAATGCTATAATAACAAGAAACAGAACAGCAGAATCACTTCATTTTCCATTGAAACAATCAGTGAAATTGGATTCATCTACAAAATTTGTTAAAAGATTTAGACTTCAATCAGATTTGGAGAAAGAACTTGCTGCACTAGAACCGCAGAAAGATAATATTGAAGAAAAGAGCAACGAATTCTCTTTAACATTGAAGGAAATTATTATGAAAAGAAAAGAAGCTGCCAGAATAAGAGCACAGCAGGTTTGTGGTGAAATATCAAATATCAAAATATCTTGCTGTGACTGTTTTGTTATGTATCGTTGTTTTTAGTCTTATAGAGAAGCAAAGGCTCATCGTCAAAATAAAATTAAAAGTAAAAAATTTCATCGTGTTCAAAGAAAAGAGAAAATAAAATTGCAATTGAAAGAGTTTGAGGAATTACAAAAAACTAATCCAGAAGCTGCATTGGAGAAACTTGAACAATTAGATAAGACCAGAGCTGAAGAGCGAATGACATTAAGGCATAAAAATACAGGAAGATGGGCCAAATCTAAACAAATTAGAGCAAAATATGATAAAGAAGTAAATATATCACACATGTACTATAAAGCGGTTAATTAGTTAAAGTTAAAATAAAAAATAAAATATCAAATGTCAGTTTAATATAATCTTGATATAATTACTTTTTATTAAATATAATAAATAGTAATTGTGAAAATTATCTTTCTTATATTTAATATTCTAATATTTCAATTTTATTTAAATTAATCGCTTCATTAATAATTTACTTTTAATGTTATTAGACTCGACAAGAACTTGCTCAACAATTATCAGTTGGACGAGAATTAACTCAGAAATTTAAAAAATCGAATGATAGTGAAGAAGAAGATGTAGGCGATGATACGCCTATGCAATTTTTAGCTAGTGATAAAGAAAATCCTTGGATAGAGAATGTCAAAACTGAATCAGAAATTGACGAATTTGTCAAAAGTTATCGTAAATATTGGGATAATCAAAATAAAAAGTTAGAAAGCCAAAATACAAATTCTAAAATTACAACTGAAAATAAAAAAATAGACAATCCATTAAAGGATACGCAACCTAGTATTTTAAATTTTGGTATGTTTACATAAGTGATAATGAATTATTAATAAAAAGATTGTATTTTTTATTATTAAAATTTATTCTACAGGTACAGATGCTCGTGTTAATACAAACTCTTTTGAAATCCAAAATAATGAAAAAATACAAGAAGCTATAGATTTGAACAAGCCGACAATTTCATTAATGGATTCTAGTTCAAGAGGTATGTTTGTACATATAAATTTATTAAGTAGTGTTAAGAACGCGATTTAGTCCTTTGATTATGTTATTCGGTGTCCCACTAATGTGGGAATGAATAACTCTGCTTTGACTTGATGATAGACTCAAGAAGCCTGATTGCTTCTGCTGGATTCAGACAATTCTGTGTGAAAGACGGCTGACTCCGACTGATTTGTTTAACTAACTGACTGAGAATGACTAGTTGACTATTGACTTGACTGACTATGAATCCCTGACTGTCTTTCTCAGAGTCCTTTTACAAGAAAACCTTCGTCTGCCCTTTCAAAGAGCTCTGAAGAGAATTAAGTGGAACGGGAGATATGTTAAGACCAATCAGGAAGTACGAGGGAGGTTTCCAAAATTGCAATTCCAAAATTGCTCTGCGAGACTAAATCGCGTGAGGTATGAGCAGCGATCCCATTATTTTCTGGAAACCCATGTACTTCTAGTACGTAGCTGGCAAGTGCCTTGTACATAAATGGCTATTGTTGAAAAAACTCCTTTCACTCGAAATTTATAGGAGACCTGGTTGTAGATTCTTTAAACTCTTTACACACGAGGAATGCGAAGAATGTGTAAAAATCTCTAATCCAGCTAATTAATTCTGAAGCACGATCATGTCATAAATAGTACGCATCTTAACAGATAATATTAATAAATATTTTTTTTTCAGATAATAATACAAACAATAGGCAACCACTTGAAACTAAGAACCACAAGGAATATTTGACAAAAGTTAATATTAAAAATGTAAAGAATAAGTTTTATGAGAAAACTACAGAAAATATATTAGATAATAATCTAATACAATCTAATAAAAAAATTAAATTGCCTGAAACAAGTATAAATAACGTTACAGCTACTTCCAGTTGGAATGTAGAATTCATAGAAAATATTAATACAAAAAATTTCAAAAATTCTAATGTATCAAATAGCGAAAAAATAAATAAACTATTTGATTTTATAGAAGAAAAGATTCAAGATCAAATTAAATCTAAACTTGAACGTATTACCCAGAACTACGAGGAAATAAAAACTAATAAAAAAAGAAAGTCTAAAAACATTCAATTTAAAGATGATAATTTTGATGGCCTTGAAATTCAAGCGAAAAAACGAAAGCCTATTTTAGATTTAAGTTTAAATGAAAGTGCCTGCAAAAATAATTTGGAAGTGAATACCGAATTAGAAAAAATTAAACAAATAAAGCAACATAACACTTCACCTGTAGATAATAGATCAAATGCTTCTAAGGTGGAAATAGACCCAAATAAATATATAAACATAAAACCTAAGCATTTAAATACAAATCTTCCGATTGATATCACTGGCGGTGATGATGTATTAGATGACAGTGAAAATGAGGAGGAAAGACGTAATATAGTAAGCGAAGCATTTGCAGATGATGATGTCGTAGAAGAGTTTAGAAAAGAAAAAGAGGAAGAGGTAAGTTAAAAATATTATCATACAGTATCATATTCTTGTTTAGAATATTTTGGCAAATGTAACATCAAATTTATACATACAGGTGAAAAAGGCTGAACCTAAGGATATCGATTTAACTTTACCTGGATGGGGTAATTGGAGTGGAAAAAATATTGAAGTTTCAAAACGTAAGAAAAGACGTTTTATTTTAAAGATGCCTAAAGATTTATCCCGAAGAGATGAAAATAAGGGTGATGTAATAATATTCGAAGAAGATAATCCCAAAATAAAGGAACATCAGGTTAACGAGCTGCCATATCCATTTTCAAGCGTTAAAGATTATGAAGCCAGCATTAGAATGCCAATTGGAAGAAATTTTGTATCTGAAAATTCTCATAGAAAATTAATCGAACCCTCTGTTAAAACACATATGGGAAAGGTTATCGAACCAATGAATGAAGACATTTTGGTTAAAAAGAATGATAAAGAAAATCGAAAATTTATTCCCAAAAGAATAGATAAAAAACAGAAGATAAAACGAATAAAAACAAATAAACAAGCAATAAAATAAATTAGGAAATGTACTATTAAAAAGAATGTTTTAATAAAAAATATTCAAATTTTAGTTTCCAAAATGTGTATTATAAAATGTATATGATAATGATATTTCTTTTTATATTTTTTCTTTGTCTATTATTAATTGTTAATCGCTTAAATAAATAAATAAATATGTACATATATATATACATAATATCAAATAAATAAAATTAAAAAATGTTAATAGTAAAGTATGATGAAAAATGGAGTTTTATAAATATTTTTATATTTTATAATTATGTATAATTTATATATCATATTAGTCAAAGTATATCGTTCTTAAAATTGATAAAACCAGAAGTTATTAATATATTGTGTGATTAGAGTATAATTATTATAATTAGAATGTAATACTTATAATAATACTTAATACTTATACATGTATATATATATATACATATACATATTACACCTTATACATTAAGCAATAATTAAATAAATAATTACTTAATAAATTTTAACGTTATATACATTGGCAAAATGAACAGCGGTATATTTTAAATAGTGTCGGATAGAATGCGCATGCGCCAAAGGTAATCCATGATTGGGTACACACATTCGAAACAGAGACAGTAAATGAAAGAAAACATCAGATAAACAAGTAGGAGAAAGATAGAGATTATCATGTTGCGCACGCAAACTAGAGCGAGAGAGAGAGAGACCACCGCCAATATGATTGCTCGATCACTTGTTCCCAGTAGTAATGCAAAGTTCGACGAGAGAGTTGGTTTATCGTACATTTTTGGAACGAAACACAAACTCGAGGGAAAAAGAAATTTTTGTTTGTTTTCACGTATATCGTAATTGTGAGTAAAAAATCTTGTGCCTCCGAGAAATGGCGGCTACCAAAGACGACAGCACCGACAGTGTGCAATTCTTCGAAGGAGTGGAGAAACTGCTTGAGATTTGGTTCACAAGCAGCAGCAGCATAAACAGAAAGCAGGGCGATCTCAGGCAGATTCCTCAGTAAGTTGAAACATGCTGTCTCTTTCAGATGGAAGTTGTTCCTTTTAGTGATGCTCACAAGTTTCCTGAAAATTAATCGTACAATTCACGTAAAATATCCCATTCCGACTCTACGCAACTCTTGATTTTTTTTTCACGGTAGTTTGATAAAAATGTTACATATCGAACGTCGATTCATTTATGAATGATCAATGCACGAGGTGTCGTGAACGTTGAAAATTGATCGATGACAAATGTAATTTCATTTAAACGAATGTTTTGATAAAATAAAACCGGTCTGGCAACCATGACCATACCGCCGGTACCTCGCGATATAGTATTTCTGGTGATAATCGCCCAGTACGCTTAACCTAACAGTCATTTAGTGTCTCACGTGTGTTAATATTTTGGAAAGGAGAGAAAAAAATACCGATTAATCTCGGACATTTAGCATGAATCCTCGTCGATTTATCGTTTCAATCAGTTCGATTGGACATTTGTGCCGATTTGATCTAAAAGGAAAAAAAGAAAAAAAAGAGAAAACGACTTTGTCGGAGAAATGTTCGACGTACTACACTGAATTTTACAGTAGTGCGTATATGTCGTTGTTTTTTGGGCGAAGATCGATGCGCCCACCTCGTTCCAGTAATACCGACCGTTTAAAGTGAAACTACGGGACTCTGATATGTATACGTCGCTTTATCTTTCTTACTTTAAATTCAATATAAATATAGACATATGCACTTATGCGACCCTCCTACTTTTTTTTTCTAGGACTCACCGGCATTTAAGATAAATCGTCTGAAAAAAAAAATTTTAACTCGATAAACGTCAGTTCTTCACACTAAAGATTGTTCAAGTCAAACATATAAATTAATTAACGTCGCACCGTGCTTTAACATATACTTTCCTCCGAACTTTCAGTACGAGATATTACGAGTCATGTAATAATTAGTATCGATAGGCAAATAACATCTATGAAGTATCACGATGATGAAATGAATGAAACGAAAGTGAAAATAAAATTGTGCTATTGAACGAAATTACGAGGTACAATTAAAATTTAATTGAACGAAGAATTATATTGTCTGATACAGTTTGGTATAATTTGATCTTATGTGATGTTAGGTAATCAGGTAATACAATGAATACGTGAACTTGAAACAACGACGATACCGTTGACACCAGAATTAATGGCGGTATCTACGGCCATTGATGAATTTGTATACGTTATTTTGATGATTGAGAATAAATAAAATTATGTACACGAGGATGCGTAGAATATAATCTCTCATCCCGATTATATTGTTCTCTCGCGATTTTATTCGACTCTATTAAAAAAATGTATATAATAAAATTATACACATTATTGATTTACATAGTACTTTCTAGAAACGCACGCTATATAATTGTTCAATGTATATTTATACAATTGTATAATTATACAATTTGCATAATTTGATAGTCAGAATATTTCAGACAAAAATGTGAATAAAAATAGACAGCAATTCCACGAATACAAATTGTCGTTACTAGTTTTGGGGTTTACACAATAATTACATTTTTAGATCACTTAACGTTCATACTGTTATAATTTCTCATCATCATACGTAAAAACGCTGTTACACAATTAATAAATGTATTACAGTGTGACTTTACAAATATTTACTTTCTTGTTGAAAATATAAATTTAATAGCCATATTTAATATTTACGTCATTTCATGTATGTATAGTTATTCTATATTTATGTACGAAGAATCTAAGTAAAACTTGTGTATTCTTATTCTGTTGCCTTGTATATTCTTAAAAGAAATTATTACTGTGGGTGCATAAAAGATATTTCAAATTATGGAAATAAAATATTTCAAATTAATGATAACCATTGTTTTTATGAAAAATAGTAGAAATACTATGAAAAGATATACATTACTCATGATGTATTAGGAATGTAAAAATGATTTACAAAGGAACGAGTGAATGTTATTTATTTTTAAATTTACTTAATTTATATGATTATTATTTATACAAATACAAAACTATTACAAGGAAATGCTTATACTGCAATTACTTATAAGACACTATAATTACTAATAAGTAAGGAATTACTTATTAAGATTATACAAGCTTTATAGTCTCACTCTCAAAGAGAACATCAAACTAATCATGTAATATGAAATTTCAGGGTCTGACGTAAAATTAAATTTTAATCAAGTTTAAATTCTTGAATAAATTTCGAAGTGGGAGTTAACATTTGTTCATTGTTCTATTATACGAACGCAACATCCGTTGAATTTCTTGAATTTTGATATGTTTGAAAATCTATTTTTATGTTTTGATTTTGTGCTCATTGAAATATGTATGTTGAAATATCATGCGTAACTGGTTCGTTGTTTGCCTTACCATCTTTTTCTAATTTATTTTTATTAGTTTATTTTTCTTGAATACGTCTACTTATCCTTTAATTTGAATTGATTTGCGCAAGTATGATAATTTAATCATTTATTATTTTATCTAATTTATTATTATACTTACTGTTATCTGTATTATTTTCTAATAATATCCCATTCACGTTATTTAACATTACTTTTCAACGAACACCGATTTATTAATATCACACAGTTTGCTAATAATTTTACACTTCAGTGAAATATCATAGGATTTCATTGGGCACGTCATATATTTATCTCGTAGTGCACGCATAAGAATACTAAATGCTGGTACAAATGTTTATAATTAGACGAACTAAGCGCATAGAAAAGTATATACGAGAAATATTCGTCAGGGATTAGTAACTTTTTTTGTTTCTCGTTCCGTATATGAGATCTATTATTTTTTACCTATTGTTAGAACTATACTTATTATGAAGGATATTACTTTTTTTTATATGTTATATCGTTTGATTAACACAAAGAGAAAATTTCAATGTTAACCATAGTCTTGATTTAAGTTCAAGTAAGTGAACTTGAGCTGAAATTTCGATTCGATTTTGGATTCGAAGTGATGCATTATTATATGATACAATGGAACATTGGTATTCAAAGTAGCATGTTGAAATGTAACTTTATATTTCTTGAAGTTAATTTAATCTTTCTATCCGTTTCATCTCGCTCTTAATATTTTCTTATTCAGACATTTCTCACTTCACGTTTCATACGACGATGGACATGCAAATGATAAGTACTATTGAAATACATGTGCTGTGCACGTGTCAAGGGTGATAAAATAGTTTTCTTCTCGTCTATCAATTTTATCTTATATTTTATACTTATCTCGTCTCTGAAAAATCTCATATTTTTATGAATCTTTTAAAATAATACTTTCTCTCGTATCACAATTTTTTTTTAGCTTTTATATTTACGTAATAATAATTACACTTAGTTCGTATTATATTGAGAAACAACTAACTTGAGAAAATTGATCATTTTATTATAATAAAAAATTCTATCTCTGAACCTGTAATTTAAAGACAGACGCGCGCGTATCATATCAACGTACTATTATTTTTAGTGTCGTATTTGTTCGAGCTTCGTTTTACGAAATATTGTTGACATTTCTTTATTTTATATAGTTATAACGAAGAAAAGAGAGATTGTTGAAAATCAAACGAGATAATGTTTACTAATTGCAAAATTTTGTACGACTACTCGTAGATACGACATACATACATACATACATACATACATACATACATACATACATACATACATACATACATACATACATACATACATACATACATACATACATACATACATACATACATACATACATACATACATACATACATACATACATACATACATACATACATACATATATACATACATACATTGAAAATCTATCAAAACGTTCAAATGATCTATTAAAAAGTGCTTACTAGTTCCATAGTTACATTGACTCGCTTATCTAAGTTATTCACTAATTCGTTGAAATCGTTTATTTTCCTTCTTATGAAAATAAAATCTTATGCAGTTTTCTTCTAACGTGCATCAGCGATTAATCTTGTAAAAATTTCGAATCATGCAGTTCTCTTTGTCTTTTTACAAGTATAAATATTATTATGATTTTTATATCGCCTATAGTTGAATTGTAAATGAACTAATTAAATACATTCGTCATTGCGAATAATTTCACACTTCGTGCATAGGCACATACATATATAACATTATACTTAGCTTCTTTTTCCGCGTCGCTAATTTTTGTCACGAAATTCTTAATTAAACATTCGTAAGAACGTGTTGATTAAGCGACATGTTTTAATTTGCTTCGTGAAATACCAAAGACAAAAAAGATCTATCTCTCGAAATATAAATGATCCAAAAATTAATTCGTTTAATTACACGAGCGTTCGAACTGATAAATTAAATTTTAGTTCAATAATAATTGACGCTCGATTTTCGTGAATGTAATGACGAGTGATTGAAAAAAAAAAGATTCGTTTTTTTTCTTTTGTATAAATTCATATTGATTAAAGGTAAAATTTTGTTTCAGGTGGAAGTGGCAATCGTTACTAAAAATCGTTCGTTGCGAGATTATTAGCATTTGTCACACGGAGCATGTGGATGCTTATGTCCTCAGGTAAGTTATATATCTTTTCTACATATTAGTAGAAATTAGTTTGAAAATTAACGTATTGAAATATTGCATATTAATGCACTTTGTTGGTTATCAATAATCTATAATTAGAATTAACTATTTGTAAATAGTTATAAATTTAGTTCATGGTATGACATGCATAAACAAACCAAAAAGAAAGAGTAACAATATTTTGTTTAAAAGACTCTGTTTGAAAACTCTGTTTGAAAATTTTGTCAATTGAATTTAGTAGATTTCGTATTGGACAGGAGTGAAAAATGTCGAATGAAACTTTTTTGTTTGAGGCTTTTCTTTCAAGAAAATAGGAAATAGACTATCAGCGACTAAGGTACAAAATTTGTATCAGAGAAATTAAAATGGAAAGAGTAGGAAAATGTTTGTAGTATAATAAAGAACACTGGCTTTCATTTATATGTTTTCTGAGAAATCAAATCTTTAAAAACCCATCGTTATAAGTCTAAAACTTATGAAAAATATTACGATTTGGTCACATTTTATTTAAAAATTGCCTTGACACGAGTGCGCTTGATAAGTTTTTAAATTGAATTTTTTCAGGAACGAAGTGTCTTGTGAGAAAATTTTATTTTGTATTTTCTATATTTTATTCTTATTTTTCTACGCAGAAAATTATATTAGTTATATTAATTAACTGTTCTTACTATTATTATTAATTAGCAATTACAATATAATTATAATATATGGAGCGTTCAATTTTAATTTCTGCTAGTAAGTAATCTAGGATATAGCAAAAATGTTTCAGACAAAATTTGTAGAATGCTGACGAATTTGTGATAATCTTGAGGAGTCTTATACTTC
The DNA here is from genome assembly GCA_032399605.1 of Melipona beecheii. Lineage (NCBI taxonomy): Eukaryota > Metazoa > Arthropoda > Insecta > Hymenoptera > Apidae > Melipona > Melipona beecheii. The sequence goes on along the minus strand of JAUCMO010000504.1, from coordinate 2,804,386 downwards.
AAATTTTTAAACAGAAATTTTAAACAGACAGGATTACCTTAGTCTTATTATATTAGTTAAGAAACTTGGAACTTTGACTTTACTGTACGATGTATCTTGTAACATCCTACATAAGAAGCTTTTCACGTAATTGCATATCGACTAATGCGAATGTCAGCAGTCTTTGAAAGTTCTTATCTTAGGAATATGGTTCATTTAAATGAGACAGGTAAATTCAAAACGTTTCAGCGTTTACAAACATGTCGAATAGAAAATATTGATTCCCAATAAAAAAAAATTTTAAGTAAACTTTATTCAAGGTCACAGAAAATTAAATAAACGTGAGCTGTTCCATTGATATTCCACAACTGTGATATTACTGTGGAAATATTCTGTAACTTTCATGCTCTTTTTTTTTCAAGATATTTGAGATAATTAAAGTTTTAAAAAAAGTGTTTAAAAATAGCTATAGGAAGATTTAATAATACTGATAAACAATCTTAATTTACAACTCAGGTTATTTAGAATGTACTAATATTGACAAAAAATCATGGTAAGGCGTAGGATTTTTTCTTTTCTGCAAAAAATACTTGAGGTTTTCCTTGAATTCGGGCATACCTGTTTTAAATTTAAATTTAAAATTGCGTATTTGAATTATGAATCCGCATATACATGTATTTTTAAATATTCATCTACGTTCTTTATTTTGGACAAGGCAAGCTTAATGAAAAAACGCAATTTTAATAATTTGTACTTAAAATGAAATTTATAATACATATATGAATTATATTGCATACATATATGGATTATACTAAAAATATTGATTTTGAAATACACGTTGATTAAGTATCTTTTTATTTTTCCTGGTGAAGGCTACAAACTTCTCTAATTATAGGTAAATCTTTTATTTTTAATTTTAAATATTTTATGTTTATTGAGTGCGTTAAGGAAACAAAACTTTCATTCGTGCGCTTCCTTTTCTTTTTTATATTTAATACTAACAGAAAATAATATGCATACAATTAAAATCTAGTAAATTATAATTTCTCTCTTACATTCGAACGAATGTAAGAGAGAAAAGAAATAAAACAGAGTACAAAGGAAAGCGGAAGCAATGTTTGTCATCAAACACATTTTCCAAGTAATGAGATAAATTGTAAGCTTTTGTTAATTTTCTTTTTTCTGAGACTTTTCGAATAATGTGTCTTTTAATATATAATTATCATGCTGTACTTTTGGAATTTATACAGCGTGACAAATACGAGATTTTCTCCTAGAATTGGACTAAGAAGAGAAAAAATCCTGTAAATCATTAAGTATAATGTTACGATACACAATTACGTTAAATATATAATTATTTATTATTATTACTATTATATATTATTATATGTATATACATGTAATGCAATTAATTAGATTAAATTCACACATACATAATTATAAGTTTCACAGAAGTTTTTTTTTAATTTAATTCTAGGGAAATTTTGTATTTCCCTCACTATGCAAATTCCAAAACTACAGCTTGATAATCTTGAAAAGCGTGCTATTTTGAAGGTCTTATTATGTATATACAAATTACGTAACGTGACAATTTTGAAAGTCTTTCTCAATGTCTCAAATATGCCTGTATTTATTTGATCAGTATTTCTTCCCTGTCCTTTCAATTTCATTAATCAATAATTCTCCCGTAGATTATATTTTCCTCGGACGTTTAAATAAATTAATCATTGATCCTTGTAGATTACGCATATCGTTCATTGATCAAGAGATCAATTCTTGCATATCTGTATTTGTTTCAACTATCTCGTTCTATTGAAAATTTTATTTACCAAACGCAAAATGTTTAGTAATAGATAAGATAACCAATTTTTATTGGTTCCTGTGAATTCGTTTTTAGATTAGATCCTACTATATATACTGCTGAGGATTCGTAATTGTGGACTCGTTTTGTCAAGAAATCCTTGAAGTGTCAGTATTACAGTTTTACTTTACTGACTGTAAACACAAATTGCAAGTATAAATCTTAAAGTCCGCTCAAGAAATATTTCTTGCAAGAGTTAGGATATATTTGATAAAAGTCTCATAGTATCGCTATTTATAAGCAGAATAATTTAAACTTTTATATTTTTAAATGTAAACTTAAAGTTTTCAAAGCTATGATCAGAAAACAATAATAACCATCTATAATGAAGATTTTATACTATCTTCGAAAATCGCAGTTCTAAGTCCCAAAAACTCATTTCATGAGCCCTAAAAATTATTTTATGATATTTTAGACATTGAAATATATAATTTATAACGGAGGTTATTCCATCGACGAATATGTCGATATATAAATTAAATTATAAATTACGGACACGTGAAAAGCAGATTTTAGAAAGAATAGAATTTAGTTTATGTATTCATTTTTAATCTCCAATGTTGCTAAAGAATTATTTTTTTATGATTTTTGTCAGAGGACCATATTAATCTCACTTTTATTCAAATTTCTAAAATGGTTTATTTTCATAATGTTAATTCAGTTAAATTCAACTAAATCGTTTTCATTTCGTTTTACTATTTAACATACAAGCTTATTGGTTTATGTACATTTTAAGCAAAAATTTAGATTTTAAGAAAAAATTTAGAACCGTGAAGCTGTATTTTTCACCGCTCTCTATAACTATGGAAAAAGATTCCAAAAGTTCGTATTTTTTCCCTCCACTTAGGTTCTATAATTACACGAAGTTTCAAAAAATGAAAACATTTATTGTATTACGATAAATTATTTTTCTATTCTTAATGATTTAAATCAGAATCTCTGATGTTACATCGCATTTGTTTCAACTCAGTCGTTGTTTCTTAGTCAGCTGTATTTGTGTTAGAAATTTGCTTAATAGGACTAATAGGTACGTCTTAGGAAAAATCTTCCAATTTTTCATATTGGAATATCTAAGTAAACCTGTAGTAAAAGCTTTCTTATATTGTCTAAAATGCAAAAGTAGCATATTAACAGTTCATAACGATAACTATTAAGATATAAACTGTCACAGGGACCAAGGATCAACCCCTAATTTCTATGACAATTGACAACCTTTACTTGTGCAATATTTATTTATGCATTCATTAAGTTAGGCAATAGTATTTTCTTTGACTTACAGAGGTATTCATCCACTGTCATTTTTCTCTTTTTGTTTTTCTCTTTTCTTTTCCGTTTTTATTTTTTTTAATCTTTTCCTTTTTTTATTTTTTTATTTTTATCAATCTTTATTTATTGTTCTTTCTTATTTATTTTACCGTTTTAGATCAATTAATAAAGCATAAATCGATTGGAATTACGTTTCATTCACTTGAAAAAACCTACTTAAATGTATCAAAACGCGGAGATTTACAAAGAAATGTTTCTTAGTGGATTAATTATTGATAACATTGCTGAATCGAAGAAATCGTTGTGTAAGCGAATGTTATCACAATTTTTAATTGCTGACTTTTTAAACGCATGTATGCGACTTTTAAGCTACGAAAGTAATGTTGATTATTGCTTTTAACGATCATTTTACATTTCAAATTGATTTTCTAGAGGCAGAATGTTTCATAAAAAAAATTTATTTCATACTTTCTAATACATTGAGATTTATTATTTTGTTATTTCGTTAATGTTTCGTGTATTTAATGTTTTACATTGTTTATAAACAAATATTACATTCGTTTTAATGCGTTTCTCGATTTTGTAATTTTTATATTTCTTTCTTTTCTTCAAGCAAGTGATTCAATTGCTTGTCATTCTTTTTACATTTTGCAATACTTTTGCAATACTTCTTCAACATTATGATAGCTTTTTTTATTTATAAATTATATCAAAATGTTATATTAATTCTAAATGTTATGTCATATTAATTTAACGAAACATCATATCGTATATTGATGAAATTCATTTTCTATCTTACAATTAAAATAATTTGCAAAATAAATCTTCATTAAAAAGAATGACTACTAAAAATAGATAATTATTAGAATATTTTACGTGCCTTTTTGAGATTTGTTATGTATCAGTAATTAGTGAAATATTTACTATCTAATCTAATTATTCCAAGTGAATTGTGTACATGAAATACAATAATATCCATGTAATTATATTTCAAATTATTTTATTTTTGGATTTATTTTGTACGTTAATTTTTTCATGAATACAAAATGTTATTAATTGGATAATATGAATAAATTGGATAAAAACTGAATAAAAAACATATTCATTAGAATAGTCTTTATCTCAATTCTTAGTGTTCTTAATCAACAAGTAAAGAACTTTTCTGTTCAGAGTTTTGTTAAGAATTTTTGATTAAGTTTCAAGTTGATATTATTTCTGTTATTACTAATTTGTGACCTTCACTAAAATAGAAAAAAGTAAAAAGTTAGTCTTTTTTTTTTATTGCACTTTGTATGTTGATTGAGCTATTAATATTATATAATATTAATATGGAAATTTAGACATTAAAAGCTTGTAGAATTTTATTTGCATAAATTTGATACTAAAAGAGTTTCAATTTCTCTTCCTTCAATATTTATCTTAATATTATTCAATTCACATATTATTTAAAATACTATAAATGCGTAAAAAAGGTACGTCTCTTCTACTGGTCACTTAACGCAAAATATAATTAAAGATTTTTCTGGTTTCGCATATTCTTCGGTCAATTCGTCACTGACATTTATTACAAAAAAGAACATATAAATTATCACGTTGCTAAATGGAATTGTACTTGAACTTGCACTTCTCTCTCTTAGTCATCAGTGTTTCGTCGGTAATCCATTCTATTATTATTTTCTTTATTTATAAATATTTACACAGTTTACTACTCTAAACACGTCTAATATACAATATAAAATTTAATATACAATGTAAAATTTAATATACACGCAATATACACGTGCAAATGCTATTATACACATACAAATTTTACATAATACAATTTATTTCTCATTTCTTTACTTTAGCAACTTCATTTAAACTAAACAGCATATAATATATACATTACGTACTTCTATATATTATATATATATAATACGTAATTACGTATATATGTACATTTAGTATGTATTATTCATTATGACAATATTTTTTTGAATTCTCGTAAGTAATTCTATGATAATCTTACCAGTTACCTACAAATATTTTGTTTAATGGAAATTTTATTGTTCATAAGATTTCCATTGTTTGTTGTCGTATTTTTAATTTATAGCAAAATTTCATTACATATATTCCTTTGTTAAAATACGTATTTTTACACACACACACACACACACACACACACACACACACACACACACACACACACACACACACACACACTATTATGTAACTAAAAACTATCGTTGTTTACCTTTTTTTTTTACGATTCTTTCCGCGTTGCACAATGTAATACACATTATCCTGTATCTGCGTCGCGTGTACACATTGTGCATACGCGTCAGTGAAGAACGAGCCGAGTTTACGTATTATATGAAGAGGAAAGAGATGAAATGAAGCTGAATATTAAACCACTTATTTCAAAAGAAATATAATCCGCAAGCTCGTAGATTAAATAATTCTGTAATTGATAATGCACATTGTAATTATTCAATTTATTTCTGTTTCTTTCTTCTAAATTATAAATCTATAATTATTCATCAATGAATTTGTTTGATTATCACATTGCAATGAAAAATTATTCCAACGTACGTTACAAGAAATTTTTATATCTAACATATCGAATGATAATCAGTAATATTGACATAGATAATAACGAATCAACATATTTTTATATATAATATAATATATTATTGAGTTTGATCATTGCATTAAAATTAGAATATATTATTATATATATAATTGGAATGTATTTTTTAATATATAATTAGAATATATAGATATATTAATATATAGATATATTACGACTTTTTATTATTATAATTTAGTATAATTATTGCAATTTTATAAGTTTGTAATGATCAAAACCAGAAATCAATTGCTACATCATTTTCAAAATATCTTCCTTTTATAATAAAAGTTGAGCAATTATCTTAGATTTCAGAATTCAGATTTAGCAATGATCTAATAAAAAATGTCGAAATTTCTTGAAAAATAAATTCGAGATCTATGTAGAAATTTAATGAAAAATAATACAAATCAACACAAAAGTTTTGCATTTTTAATTCATTAATTTTTGCATTCGAATCGTATTTAAATCGATATCGCAATTAACTTACTTAGCTATGGCCTCTGTATTTCGTCTTTATTTACATTGATATCACATTTATCTTGATATCACTTTCGTTTTGATTAAGAGTTATATTTACATTCAGAAAATCTAGAGTTAATGTCTACATAATGTCAAATACGATGATAACCTGTAAATGAGGCATGTAAATATTATATACAGTGAGTGTAAAAAGTATTCGTACAGTGACTAATCACGACTAAAATCCTGAATAATAATATTTATTAAACAATATTTTTTAAATAAACATGGCACATCTTTTCTCCAAAGTCTGTAGTACAACAATATTAAATAAACAAAAAAAAATATTGTTTATATAAATATCAAGAAAAATGAACAAAATGACAGAAATGAACGCGTAATAAGTATTCTTCTATACAGTTATTCTTATATACAGTTCTATTGTCATTATCAAGTGTACAAGTAATTTAAACATTTATAATAAAAACAACAAATAATTGTACAATTAATATATATAATTAGTATTTAATAGCGTTTCCCTTTGATAAATATTATTTTGTTAATAAATACTATTCGTGTTATAATATTGTGTTTTATAAAAAAAGAAGTTATAATTATAATTATATTCGTTAATATAGAAATTACAAATGCAATTGAAATAAAAATAAAATTTATTCAAACATTATCAAAAAGCAAAATTAAAATTATTTTAAATATATTATCGTAATATGTAATAATATATAGTAAATATATATTAATATATATTAATATAATTTCACGCTTGTGGAATATGTACCTATACTTATTTATTGTTGCAGTTTTAAGTATTTCACGGAATGTTCATAAGCATATTTTGTCTCACTTAATCTGCACCTAATACCATCTAGATCTGAAACTAAAAATAAAATTACGGTGGAAGCCAAGTAAATGTCTTGCAATAACCTTCGTTCTTTGATAACCTTCAATTCATTATTTATGCCAAAAATGCTCTTCACAGAAACAGATAGAAAATATAAATAATTTCGGTAAAATTTGACTATATTATTTAATATTATTTTTATAATAAGTCCTTCTTTTTTCTTGTCTTTTCTGAGAAAAAAATAAAAATAAAATAATAATAAAAACTTTTTCTTATTTATTTGGTTATTCTAAATACTTAATTTCAATCGTAAAATTTTAATCGTAAGTGAATACGTGCATTTTGTCGTCATTACTCCTCTGTAATATCGATTAACGATGTCACATGAAAAGACGTAATAACGAAAATTTTATAGTTAAATTTATGTAATGTTATTATGTATGTAATGTAAAAGTAACATGTTAATAGGTAAATAATAAATATCTAAACAGTCATGTAGTAATTATCGAGTGTAATTATGAATTATTATATTTTATCGATACTGATTAAAGCTTTCTTTGTGGACTAAAATGAACTGAAAGATTGATAAAAAAAAGCATTACATTTTCTATTTTGAGATATTAGTGGATCTATATTAAAATAATAATTACAATTAATCATTCGTATAGTTATATAAATTCTCGGAAAACATAAGAGATACAAATGTATATCTCATTGTTAGTCTAAAGAAAATAGAATATCAAAAAGAATCACACTGATACTTATTTCACTTTATTGTGATTTTCAAAAATTCTATTAAAATAGCAAATTATCGGCATGATTTTCTCTTGATATTCTATAACTTTTATCTGAAGCATTTGCCCAAATCTTAATGAGACATTCTGTATATTTATTACAAAAATGCATATATTATTACAATATTTTTATAATTTTTGATTAAAATAATACAATATTTTGCAAAATATTTCTATTATGTAAAAATTAGTTAAGTTGTAATATATGAAACTGCAAATGTGAAAAAATGCACTTTAAATAATTATATAAACTTAAGAACATATTATTTTAACATCAGTTGAAATTTAACAATAAAATAGTATAGTATTATTTATATTTTAATCTGTTAGAAAAGATTAGAAAATAAACAATGCTAGGATATGAATAAAAATATGTTTCCATTTTCTGAAATTACATTATAAAACTAATAGCATATGATACAAAGAACAGAACAATTTTTAATTGAGAATTAGGTACAAAATTAAAATTAAATAAGTGTAAATTTTTTTTTACAGTGAAAGTAGCATGTTCCTATCAAAGCGTAGACTTATTCTCAAAACATGTGGTACCACTACTCCCCTTCAATGTTTGGAGCCTCTTCTGGAACTTGTGAAAGAATATACTGGCTTCGAAGAAGTAGAGGTATGTGATTTTTTCAAAATTTTTCGTTACTAATTAATTTTGTTAATAATATAAAAAATAGTCAAATGTTTTGTTAGAGTAATTCATAATTACTCAAGAAAAATTATTAATTAAACTAGACAGACTATTATTAAGTATTATTCTACATTTTTATTAAAAAAAATTAAGAATTATGTGTTTAATTAACATATATACATTACATTATAAGGGTAATGATCTTTTGTTGGCGTATAATATAATACTATAATTTTTGTTTATAATAATTATCATTCATTATCATTGCAAATCCATTGAAGTTGAAACTTGGCTATATAACTTGACCTAGTGCATGGATAAGTGATGTGTCTATATATAGGAAACCTCTAGTATACAGGATGCATCTCTACCTCTTGGTTTATTGATCTCTCTTACTCATGATATAGCACATGAAAATTTGTCCAAAATTATTGCTAATTTAATGTCTCTTATCTTTATAACATTTTTAAATATATATTCCATGGTTTTATTTTATTACTATATACGATTGTTTATTTTTTTATAAAAATAAAAAATATTTAAAAATTTTATTAAAATATGGACTATACGAAATTATAATGATTGTTTCAGAATGTGTTTTATTCAAGAAAAAATTACAAAAAGCCAGAGCTTCAAATATCTCCTCATCAAGCATTTGAAGAAGAAGTTGCTTTGCTTGATACATTCTTCTCTGGTAAGAATATTTTCTATATTTCTAAACATTTGCATTTTACAATATTATATATTATAAAAGAAATATTAAATTGGTTGCAATTTCTTTTCTAGGTGGAGAAGCTTATTGCTTAGGTTCTGTAGATTCAGATTGTTGGTATTTATACACTTTGAACAAAGAGAAGCCTGTAGATGAACCCTCAGAACCAGATCAAACTTTAGAAATTCTAATGACTCATTTAGATCCAGAAGTAATGGCTCTTTTCACTAGAGATATATGCTCTTCTGCTGACGAAGCAACTCAAAAATCGGGAATTGATAAACTTATCCCAAACATGATTATAGATGATTTTCTGTTTGAACCATGTGGATATTCAATGAATGGAGTAAATAAAAATGTAAGTATTCTTACTAGAGAATAAAAAATTATATTATACAAAAAACATAAGAATTATAATAATATTTTACAGGGAAATTATATGACTATTCATATTACACCAGAACTAGAGTTCTCATATGTCTCATTTGAGAGTAACATTCCAGAAACTTCGTATGAGGAAATAATACGACGTGTACTAAACACATTCAAGCCGAAAAAATTTGTTGTGACCATCTTTGCTAACAAAGAATCAATCGCTGCTAGTTGCCCACGTGACTTAGAGCAAACTGATTATCTGAAAGATTCTGGTGATTGGCTACGTACAGATGTGCAATATTGCCGCTTCAAGAATTATGATTTGACCTGTGCATTTTATTCAAGATTCCCAAGCTGAGGGTTCATAGACGCTTCATTCGGACCTAACCAATTAGGAACTAATGAAGCGCTTATTAATAATTCTACCATTTCTCAAACTTCCTTTTCTTTTTCCATAAATGAAACAAACAAACATAATCAATCTATAAAACGTATATTAAAACCTGAAAATATTTACAAAAAACATGATCTTGTACCTATTCAATATATAAAACATAATAATGAAGCAAATCTTAATGAGTGCGCTATACAAAATTCAATAATTATTCAGGAAAAAACTGTTACAACACCTACAAGTCCAGCAATTATATCCACATCTCAATCCATAAATCCTAATGTTTCTATAAGAGATAAACATATAAATACAAACAATAATGATTGTCGGTTTCTACAAAATCACATGGATTTAAATAGAGGTACTAATTCTTATTCTGTGCGATCAGTATCGTCACCACAGTTAACAATTAAACCTCTCACACGATCAAAAGTTTATAGAAAAACGTCTTTAAAATCACTGAATTTATCAAACTCTATGTTAGATCACAATGTATTTAATCATCGTAAAAGTAATTTAACATCAGAAGGTCGTATAATCAATATTTCTAATTGTTCCATCACCTCCACAGATAAAAAGGTACCTTTTCCGTGTCTTTCGGAATTGACTCAAGGAAATGATACGAATGATTCAAAAGATAAATGGAATATGGAAGAGGTGCATATTACTTGTAATCCACTTTCAACACCGTATCCATATTCCACGCCTCACCATAACATTATGAGTGAAACTGTAACAGAATCGCTAGACGATGAACCGAAAAGTCGAAGCTGCGGAAATTTTTTACCAATCTTGTCGTTGATTCCACAAACAGTCATCAGCTTCCAATATTTAAGCCCAAAAATGAAATTTTCGTGGTGGAGAAATAAGATCTCGTGAAGGTACGCTTAAGTACCATTTAGCACAATTGTTGCCGGTGGTTTTGTAGCGCAATTGTTGCTAGTGGTCTTGTAGCACAATTAAATGCTGTTTGGACAAACTCTATGAAAACCACTTACCTCGTAGTGAGTTCCCAATCTTCATCAATTAGAGGTATCCCCTCATCGTTACACTTATATGTCAGTCAGCCTATACCTCTTTGTAACTATAAATAGGATCATACTGAAAGAACGCATGCAAATAGACTTTAAAAGCATAAGTAGTTCCTTCACTCTATGGAAACGTTTTGCACAATGTACGACTTCGAATCCTTTAGAAATATTGTCTATATTGTACATTACGCTTCTATTGGATCCTCTAGTCCATGAAGTTTTTCCTACAATTTAATTTATAAGTAGAATAAAACAAGTATTCTTCCGTGTGAAAAATTCTCTTATAACTTCCTCTACTTATATCGATATTACTTATAGAAAATTCATTTTAGAAAAATCAAGAATATGGATCATGCAACAGTATGGATCTAATTTCAAATGAGATGCATCAGTAGTGTTATAGTTTCTTTAAATTTAATTTTTGTCGTAAATGATTTTTATTTGAAAATTAAAGATATCTATTTAAAGAATAAAATCTATGTCAAAACTATTTTCTTTGTAAAAAAAAAAGATTATTTACTTAAATATATTTCTTTTATAAAAATATAAATGTTAAACGAGCAGCTCTTTTTATAATTTAATATGTTATTTTTAAAACAAAATTTATTGATCCATACAAGCTTCTAAAAGTATTAGATATTTGAATGTCGTATTACATCAGAGTATAATAAAAATATTCCATGTGAATAACTACTGTATGTGATATTATTAAAAATATGAAAAATAATACACCAGTTGGTGCTGTAAACTATTGATAATCTAGATTAATTCAATTTCTTTACTAAATTAATTTAGATCATCTTGTGGAAGAAGCATTAGGATAGCTAAAACACTATGATTAATTAAATCATTCCTATATGCGCGAGTGTATAATATTATGTGCGAGCAATGTATATATGACAAGTCATATTTCTTCTAAAATTTTTATTTCTCTATGAGAAATGTTTATATCTATAAAGAATCCATATTTTTAAAAAGATGATTGAAATTTAACTTTCTTCAAATTTATTCTTTTTTTTTTTAGATATTCAGATTCTTTTTATTAAAAGAACATTTTTTTTTTTTCTCTACTTATTTCTTATCTTAATATTTGCTGTGTAAAATCAATATTCATTTATAAAACTATATTGTATGAATGTTGTAAACATTCATTTATAAACCTATATTTGTTTAATTTTACACTTATATAACTTACTTTTTGTTTATCAGCTAATAAATAGATTTTATGAATATTCGCAATGGCTCTTATTAATATTACATATACAATACAAACACTACAGTATTCAAAAAATTATTACTTTGTATATTTATTTATAATAGCGACAAGCTAAATAATGACAATTTAAAATTGCAAAAAGATTTAGATAATGAACAAGTCACATTAATTTTATTTTTTATGTATAATGTATATATCTGAGTTATGTAAAATTATATATAAATTTAATGTAATTTGTTTATTATCTAAATTGTTTGTGACTTCAAACTTCATTATTATTTACGTCTTGTACAAAAAAAAACTATGTGCATTAAATAAATGAAATTTATGTTTCTATTAATGATAATAATTTTTCCAATATATTTAACAATAATTAATTCAATAACACTATTATAAATAAACACATAAAGTAGTAATTTTTCGTACATTAATTAATATTAAGACATAGTATATTTTGTTAAATTTTGACATTTCCACAAATTATTTAAAAAATGATGAATAATTTTGTAATTACCTCACGTATATAGTAAAATGATGAGAAATTTCGGTTTTTAAAGACGAGAGAGAGAGAGAGAGAGAGAGAGAGAGAGAATGAAAGCGAAGAAAATGAGAGAAAGAGAAAGAGAAAGAGAAAGAGAAAGAGAGAAAGACAATAAGAATTATATATAAAAATTTTGTTTCGTATACATATAAAATGATTTAACTTTATCAATGTATTAGCATTATTAACTTAATCATTCAAAAGCAGACATAATAGTAATCATTCATGAAAATATAAAATTTGTACTGTGATTGCTTCTTGTTTTATAAATAATCTTTCATTTACATTTCATTACATATAATTTGTAACAATTTATTTTATTTAATAACAATGAAAAATCTACACTTTTAACAATACCAATCATCTAATAATATAAGTAAATAAAACATGTGTTAGATAATGTACATTAGTCCTATTAAGTGCTTTCTAAAATGTATTATCTTTTGCTATAGATTATTGTTGCATGTAAGATAACTTAATTTCTGTATTATATTCATAAAATAAAGATTATATTTAGTCAATTAATGCTGTATAGAATTTTTATTCCGCTTAATGTATTATATTTCTTATATCTTATTATACAATGAGTGTATAATTATAAATATTACAAATTCTAAATGAAAATGTAATAATACTAATAATATTTCTATTTTAAAAATTTAACCATAATTGTAAATATGTTATTTAATGCTAATTTTATAATGATACTTATTTTTAAATTCACTAAATTATACTGTCACCATTTGGGTATTCTTGTTTAGAGAAATAAATTCCACCAAACATTGCATTGAATCTTGATCGTAATCCGTGTTGCATATTTTTATATGTTGTTTCTTGATGATCCTTTTGTACTTCTTGAATTTCCATATCAAATTTATTTTGCATTTTATTCAATGCTAATAAAAAGAAGCGTATTAAAACTAATTTGAGTAATAAAATAAACAAATTATTATAATATTATTAAGTGGAATCTTTATGTCACAATCTTGCTTTGGACTCTTACCTTTCTTCAGATTCATATCATCCATTTCTATATTACTGATTTTAGATAATTCTTGTCTGAAACTCTCCGTTATTTTTTTTCGAATATAATCAGCTTCTATTTCTTGTTTAGTTCGCGGTATTCTGAATCGGATGCAACAACAAAGTCCAATTAATACACTAAGTAAAATAAAAAGAATTATGCCAGCAAGTTGCCAAACTCGAAATCCTGGTAATGCTTCATCTTCCAACCACTCTTCCACTCCTCCCTCTACACAATCTCCAGGTCGTATTGCTATTTCATTAGGTGAACATGGTGAAAAAGACGAAGATAAAATTGATGTGATAGTCGGTTCATCCAATTCCTTCATAATTAATGACTGTAAAGATTCAATCACTTGAAAATTTAAATAAAAAAATTTTTTACTGGAAAATAAATATCAATATGGTTATTTCATTTCACTTCTTTATAATATTAATCATATAATTATATTTTATACCATGTATAATTATAAATGTAAACTTTAATTAAACGGATTTTTACATTAAAAAAATAGTGTAAAATAATATAAAGTTTGTTACTAAACACTATCAATAAAGTATTTCAATTAAAACTTTATATTAATATCACATTATAGTATATATGCATACATCCTAACTGTATGTACTTACATATTTAAAAAAATGTAATAGAATCTATATTAACATTGAAAACTTTTTCATTTAATCGTAAGAATAATTAATACAATGAAAAATTTTAAACGGAATATGTGGCGTACTGTATGAAAGAACAGGCATAACTGAAATTCTAAGAGGCACATACTGTAGCTTTTGTGTCGGTGTTAAATAAAGAAGTGTGGTTATTAATGAATACCCGTATTTGGCACTCCTAGTTTTCACCTTCAGCTTGTCTCCCAACCCTAACATCCATTTGCTGATTACAAATCAATAGTACTAATTTTCAAAGTAACTAGATCAATATTTTCGATTAATACAAACAAAGGTTTGATAATTACATCACTTATAGAATTAATACTTTTATTATCTTACAATTATACGTTAATGAGAGAGACAATAAAATATAGCTAATAAAAATAATTTATCAAAAAAGATAGTACTACGTTATTAAACATACAAATGATACATCAATATTATTTTATAAAATCCACGTATTCCTTGTTATTTTAAACATTTTCGTTGTACGTGGAGTTTATAGAAAGTAACAATTTTCGTGAAATTAATAAACACAAAAAAATGTTTAAAAAAATAGAACATGTGATTATGTATCTTTGATCATAAAGATCAATAGCATTAAGATCACATTTTGCATGTAGAAGTAGTAAAACAGGATATTTTTTAACTTTATTCACAAACAGACTATGTATTCCCTGATTTCTTCGAAGACTTTATGCACTCTTGTAATATTACTTTAAGAATTTCAATATAAAATGGTTTTTTAATCATGCGTTTTGTTACTGCACATACATTTTAAGTATGTTTACAGTAATATAGATTTTTCTAAAGAACACTGTACTGTTCAAAGACAATGAGTGGTAAGACTCAAAGACTGACAGCTTTTAACCCATTAATTTGATGAATTAGAATCTTTCATTACAAACAATATTTCTTGCCAGAAGATCAAAAAATTTCTAGCAAATCTATGATAAATGAGAGCTTTGTCATTTATCTTTTATTAAAACAATATAAGGAATATAATTTTATGTTTACACTCATTCCTTCCTGATGAACGTTCTACCCCTGTAAAATATAACATTCTCTTATTTATTATTGCAATTACAAAGAACTTTATTGTTTTATAAAGAACTTACGTAATGGTCTTCTTCTCAGTATTTTTCGATTGGGATCTTGCTCTATTTAATATTTTTAAAAAGTCTGTTGTTTTGGTGCGCATCCTTGAATGAATATAAACTTTGCTATACTTAATATGATAATGTAAATAATTTCTAAACATATGTATTAAATCGATAGTATTATCACGAGCTTCTCTATTCGTGTGCCTTGGAAATAATACTGTGGAGAGAAAACATAAAATAAAAGTTTCAAGTATTTCCAGCATTTTGTGTTTTTGAAAATTTGAATAAATTAATATTTACCAAATGTAATGTATCCAATGCAGTCTCCAACAGCTGCCTCGGAATCTTGTAATTCTAATGGTGGTTCACGATGATTAAATAAAACTTGTGGAGCTGTATGACTTGCACGCCTTCCTTCTTTCAATTCTTGTAAAAATAACTTTCCAATTACCATATCATCTTCATCTTTAAATATTGTGCTAAATACCACTGTTACTCTATCACTTTTGGCTTCAACATACCTACACGTAAAATATATATAAATTAAATGAATATTGTTTATTTTCATTATCTTTGCAAAATGAAAGTATGTTCTTACATTGTTTCTTCATCTCTGTATTGAATAACAGCCCTTTTTTGCAATTGGGTACCTGGTGAATCGTAATATTCCTCTTGGAAATCGAAATACTTTTCAAAAACACTGGCAAAACAATGTCTTTTTAAAAGTGCAACTTTTTTAACTAATGATTCCCAATCTTCAGGCAAATTTTCCAGGTCTATCAATACAGAGACATTGTAACCTAATGACGAGAATGCCAATATTTTGTTTAGTAATTTCTAGTTAATTAATAGTTGTTATAGATTCAGATTTAGATTCAATTAAATTGTTTACCATTTTCAGGGGCTATAAGATAAGGTCCATATTCACGTATAAGTAGTTCATCAGCCCCGTGTTCTTGTAATTGTTTATAAAATTTAAGTAAAATACTTATCTGCAACAGAATAAAGCATATTAATAAAAAAAAAGAAAAACGTGAAATAAAAAGTATTAAATAAAAATAAATAACATAAAATTAAATTTCATTATAACAAACTTAGAAATGAGCAACAAATAATAATGAAAATAGCATTATAGTTTAATACAATAAATAAATTCTATTATTATTGCAGTACGAAATTACATACAAAACTCATTAAGCAATAAAAAGTACAAATGCAATAAAGCTTGAAACTTACTCTAATTTTTGACTTGTCGCCACTCAAGTTAGAAATGTGAAACAGAACTCCATCAAAATCTGCTATAACAACATCTGTAGACTCTGGCTTGTGACTACAAAGAGAATACATTTCAATTAAAAACACAAGATACAAGATTGCAAATTGACTGAACAGGCAAAAATTAATTGCCTAATATTATGTAAAATAATTTTGCAAATTCCATATACATATTATTTGTATACAAAATTTACTTACGCCTCTGTACAATTACTAACATTGAAATAATCGCACGAAAATGATTAAACTGAAAATCAAACGTCACAAATGTCGCATTTTAAATAAATATTCGTTTGACATAATGCAGAAACGTCTTGTATTCAAAAAGAAATTTATAATATGCATGTATATAGATATGTATTGAATATTAAATATTTCGTTGCAATAAACGTCGCTAACATTCGAAACGGACACCGCCCCGATTTGTAATCCCTGACTTTATCTTAAAAATGTGGAAAACATCTTGACCTTAAAAAAAAGAAGTGCTTCACTCACCCGGATAGAGCATTTTTTATTTTATTACTCAACGTTTCTTCTAATATCCTATTGTGTATCTCCAACAAGATCATTATTATGTCTTGTGTTGATTAGTTTCAATATTGTAACACGGTAATTACTAATTACCTCTACCGAGAAATTTAACCATATACACGATTCTGACTAATTTCTAATCTCTTCTCTTGAACCGAGTGATCGCAGGTTTAACATAGCAGGTCACCCAACGTTACGCCATGCCGCTACCAATAGCAATTGATCTACTGGACAATACACAGGTTATACGTTGTTTCCTATCGAACACGCTGAAATTTTCATTTTCTGATTACTTTCGTTTCGCGTAAATACGCGTATGTAGAAGCGAATATTTTTACGAAT
Organism: Melipona beecheii; assembly: GCA_032399605.1. Taxonomy (NCBI): domain Eukaryota; kingdom Metazoa; phylum Arthropoda; class Insecta; order Hymenoptera; family Apidae; genus Melipona; species Melipona beecheii. The sequence continues at coordinate 2,786,708 of JAUCMO010000504.1, read as the reverse complement.
TAAATATTTAAGAAATGTGACAATCAATGACTACGCTCGACTAGTTTACAAGTAAGTTACTAGTCTCATGCATGGGAAAACGCTATTAAAGTGTTAGTTCGCGAAAAAAAATAAAAACGAATTCTAAGTAAAATGGATTTTAAAGTATTTAAAACTGGTAAAGTAATAATTTTGTAATGATAATCTTAATTAATTAAACAAATATTTCAGTCTTACGATATACGTTTAGTAGAAATCTTGTAGTTAGTAAAAGTTCTTTAGATTTATTCTTTGTAAGTTTAATATATATATATATTTTTTTTTTGATAATCTTTGTCTCCCATTTCTCAAAATACAAATTATTTATTTAAAAAATTTTAGAATGTTTGCAACAATCCGCTGGCAGTCGTCGTTACATGTAAAGAGATCGTTACGCGAAATGGATATATATCCTAGAGCAGAGAGTAATATCTCATAGAATAAAAATTAACTGAACTGATTAAAAAAAACGCTTTGAGATATATTACGCGACTTAATTGGTTACGTTTTTGTTGTAACAAAATTATATTGTTATAGAGTTGGAAATCACATATCACAGTTAGATACAATCTGCGGTGAAAATAAATTGGCAACAGTGTCGACTTTCTCTCGGTGTAAACATAACCTGTACAATATGGTCTTCCACGATTTTATTCGTAATAATACGTTTATTTGTGATAATACATTTTGTCACGGTAAATGGAATTAAATAATGATACAGTAAAATTATAGTGCATATAATATCACACAGTATATTACATATGTATACTCTATATAGAGAAGATAGCTTGTATGTTTATGTTTAATTTCTTACATCATAATTATGATAACATAAAAGTTGCGGTAGATGGTATGTAAAAATACTATTTTGTACAAGCATGAATGCATAATCTCTCTTGTCATGAGTTCAGTGAATTCTATTAAATCAATGTACAAAATAGAGAAAAGTAAAACGATAGCATACTCGTATTATATTTTTTTCAGTATTTTTTGAGATTTTACTGATTTTAACATTATTTTATTACATAAATGGGTCATGATAAAATATTCAATCATAGTGAGATGAATAATAGTTTTTAGTTTGGAGAAACAATTTTCTTAATTATAGAAATTGTGAGTATAACTGTTAAAAATCGTAAAGTTATTTGTAATTTGCATAAATGCTTATGGCGTAAAACGAAGCAATAGCAAATCATTGGCAGTATCTAATCGTAAAAATATATCTTATTGATATTTATATATATATATATATATATATATATATCTCTTATTAATATTATTGCAAGTTCATTTTACATTCGAGTTGATGATTTTTGTTATTATTGTACTAACATAGTTTCTTCATAGAATCTAAAGTCTTATTTATATTTATATTTATTTTCAATGTTCTATTTTAGTTTTTCATAAGAATACAGTGATTCTAAATTTGTAGAAATGTAGTGCAATATAAATATAATATATGATATAATATAAATATAATACAGTAATATTGATTGCCACTGTGAATTTTGAAAATGTAAGTTCAAATTCATTCATTAGCAGTCAATAAAACTGATTTCTTAAATTAATTATCTGATCGACATAAAAGTTCGCACATTGAAGCATAGGTGTGTAGTAGTCTCTTTGTATCTCAGAAATGAATTAATTTATGATTGATGTCTCATCAAAAGATATCAAATCCAGTTATCGAAATCGAGAAATCAAAGACGATTTCTTTGTCATTCTTTAATTTGACTCTCACTTCGTGACTTACATTTAAAATATATTGTAATCATACTTATTATTATCAAAATGTACGCTATAATCATTGACTTGTTTTAATAAGTAAAAATTTTATTTTATTTTTCATTCTATAAAATAAAAATTGTATGTAAGTTTAGCGCAGAATTATGTTTTCGGATGAAAAAGCGAATAACAGATTGGTTCGGAAAAAAAATGTTTTAAAAGAGCATATCGAACTATTAGTTAGAAAAATTTGAATGAAATTGTCAAAAAGCTTCACATTGTAATGACGAGTATTTCTTATTTTTTTATTAATATTGAATTATTAGATATATTACGTTAGTTATCAAAAGTCATTTTATTTTCGTAATACATTTTTTGTAATAAAGCGTTAAAATTCTTAGCTACTTTTTGTACTTTTAATCAGGATCAAAACAAATTTCAGTTTAAATTTTGTATAGTAAATTAACGCGAAATTATTTTTATATGTAATTTTTATTGTACATAATATAGTTGTTATTAAGCAATATTTTAAATTCAGAACAATAAATTCAGAATAATGCGATGCTAACTTTCATTTAGAAAGAAAAAAAAAAAAAAAAAAAGAAAAAGAAAACGACGAATTTAACTTTCTCACAAAAATATAAATATTGTACAAAATATCATGAATTACGTACGATACACAGTTTACTTGCATACATTTGTTTGTTTGTTAATTAGAGATTAATATAAATAGTATTAATTTTAAATATAATTAATGCTTTTAATTTTTGACATTCAAGATTTTTTTATTATAAATGACAATTATAACAATCGCTTATTTTTCATTATTGTGTTATCTTGTTATTTTCAAAATGGAGCGAGATACTAATGAAACGAGTTCAGTTCAATCGCAATTAATAAATCAAAATAATTTATATTCGAATCGATTCTGCTTCCAATTTACAGTCTATGATTTTCCGTGGTTTTGAATTTCAAATTTCTAATTGCCTACATAATCAATATATGAAAATAAAGTATATATGTACATATGTTGATGTTATCTTTGAGTAAAAGTTTAATAATTGCAATTCGTTCGCATTTTCCGTTTTCAGCGTTTCGTACGATAGAGAGATTTTAATGATACAAGAAGAACACGTTGATAAAATAAGTTATGTACACAATGAGATTGTACAATAGCGCATTACATTTTCATTCGGATATTTATTTATAAATGAGGTGACATGACATGCGCCACGGAAAATAGGACATAGCAATGGCTTAAAGAAGAAAAGAACATCGCGCGTACACTACTATACACTTCGGTTGTTTCGATGCTCAATAAATTTTGCTATATTTTTCGCATGTCCAAAAACTGTCCTCTGTTGTTTGAATATAACATTTGTTGTTCTTTGAGACACGTGCAAATGTTGTGCTTGAAATTGCAATTCAAATGTCACCAAAGCAACAGAGAACCCGTTCTCGATTCAAGGTAATATTTTTCGATTTACGCCATGAATGCACAATACAAGGTTATTACTTTCAAAATCAAATGACAATTTATTTCTCAGTATAAATATAACCGTTGTTATAACGGTTTAAAATGTAACAATATTTATTGTATGCAGTATAGTTGTTATCAAATATTGTCATAAATTAATTCAGAACAATAAAAAGATAACTGATAAATTTGACTTTCTCACAGAAATACAAAATATAAAATAATATATAAAATAATATATAAAATAATATATAAAATAATTCTATAAAATAATATATAAGATTCTTATTTCTTTCATAGAACATTTAAGGAATGTTTTAGGGATTGAATCCAATTGAATCTAATTGATTTTATTGTACATAATGTCATGTGTATTTTTTAAGGTGATAACTCCATTTCGATCACTGGTTCTCTGTGGTGAAAGTAGGCAAGAAATGGAAGATTGGTTGAATGCATTAAGAACAGTAACAAAGAATCGTTCCCAGACAGATTCTGGAATTGCAGAAATGCTTAGTGGCAATCATCATTGGTATGCAACAAGCCATGCGAGACCAACATATTGTAATGTTTGCAGGGATGCTCTTTATGGTAATAAATAATTTTATTATAATAATGAATTATATACAATTCTCTTATATATAATTTATTATAATAATAAAGTACATATAAAATTTCATTTCTTATTATTAGTATATGAAATTTTATGTCATAATTTAATTCTGTAAATAAAATTTATGATCATTAAATTTCTATACTCTTTCACAAATATCAATAAGAATTTAACAAATTGCATAATATACTTGTACTATTAAAATGTAGTGTAATACTAAAAAACAATGAATGTATCCACAAATGTATTAATTCTTGTATTTCTGACGATATTTTATTAGGTATTAATGTAATGATATAAATAGTTGAATGTTATAAATAATTAATGCATATTATAAATAGTAAAATAATTAATGCATATTAATTAATATGCATTAATTATACATATAATATATATACATACATTGATTTATATCATAAAATTATAGGTGTTACTTCTCATGGTTTAAGTTGTGAAATATGTAAATATAAAGTTCATAAACGATGTAGCATAAAAGCAATAAATAATTGCAAATGGACCACATTGGCATCTATTGGCAAGGACATTATTGAGGACCAAGATGGGGTATGTATAAAAAATTGATTAAAATTGTCCTTCTAAAGATATTGATTTTTTTAAAATTACTAGATTTGTATTATATGTTTATTTTTTATTTTTGCTGTGTAGAAAGATTAATGTATAGTTTTTTCTGTTAAAATATTTTTTAGTATGTGTCAAAAAAAAAAAAAAAAACAGTGATTCAAATAAAAGAAAGATTTTTACTTGTTATGAGACATCAATGTTATTCTTTTATTTTGACTGGAAAACAAATTGTAATTGTTATAGTTCATTTTTAAAACTATTTTTATATAGAACATTACTATGCCTCATCAATGGATGGAAGGCAATTTACCAGTATCCTCAAAATGTTCCGTATGTGACAAAACTTGTGGCTCTGTACTCAGGTATAACGTTAATTTATGAAAAATGTGAACTAGTTTATATTTAAAGTTTGTATTTACTTTTTTATATCAACTATTTAGGCTTCAAGATTGGAGATGTTTATGGTGTAGAGCTACAGTACATACAGCTTGTAGACCTGCCATAAGTGTTAAGTGTCCATTAGGACCAGTTAAATTGAGTGTAGTTCCTCCTACAGCACTGCATAGTATAGGTGACATTATTTGTAAATTTTTGATAAAATATCTAATATTTAATTTACTTTTTTTTATAGCTTAGTTGCAATATTTGATAAATATTGTTTATTTGTTTATTTTATATATATAAAATGCAGTATATAATTTTAGAAAATAAATTTTTTAGTCTTGTAATATAATGACATTACATAGTCCTATATTATATATTCAGTATTTTACATAATATGCAATAATTATTTAATAGGTAGTGATGAAGCTTGGGAAGCTACAAGACCTACTGGATGCAGCCCACTTTTAGTATTTGTAAATAGTAAATCTGGTGACAATCAAGGTATTAAATTTCTTAGAAGATTTAAACAATTATTAAATCCAGCACAAGTATTTGATCTTATAAAAGGAGGACCAGGACCAGGGTAAGATGTTTTATAAAATTTTATATAATTTTAAATAATGTTAATACAACTTATTAATATATTTTTATAAATAGGTTAAGATTATTTCGTCACTTTGATCCATTTCGTATTTTGGTATGCAGTGGAGATGGATCTGTTGGTTGGGTTCTTTCTGAAATTGATCGCCTTGGAATGCATGTAAGTCAAAAGTTCATGTAATCTTCTGATTTTGTAAATATTTGCTAATTGCATGATTTTAAAATATTATTACGTAGAATATATATAAATTCACTTTGAAAATGTTTATGTTATGCAGAAGTTGTAATGCTCTGTAGAGTATTAATATGCATGAATATAAACTATAATTACAAATATTATAGTACAATTTAGAAATTATAAAATTATTTTAATCAGAAACATGTTTGAAATGAAAGTAAAAAAAAGTTACTTTTTTTATCATTCGCATGTTTGCATTTGAATGTTATAATATCTTGCTATATACCAGAATATTCATATATATATAAGACATCCCATTAATTCTATCTATCTCAAATATATTTGTTTTTATTAGGTAACAAATGAAAATACTATTTAAAAAAATTGTAATATATATGGTGATAATGGATTTTAGATAAAAGAATATAAGGGATTGGAAAATTAATTTTGCCTTTTTAAACAAAATTTCCAACTTATTATAATTTAATTCAATGAAATAGTAAATTACGAATATAAAAATATCAAGTTGTTATAAAATTTATCATTTTTGAGCATTAAATTTTTTCTATTTTCTCTGTAAACAAGCAATATATTTATTTACTTTTTATAACATTGTTTTCTTATTTTCCCTTTATTGACAATATTATAACCATTAAATAATAAACTTATGAAAAAAATTGTTGAAAAACATGAAATATTTAACAAAAGCGCTGTATTTACTATTTTTTTTACTATTATAGTGGTAAAAAAATATCAAATATCAGTCTCTGGAATCAAGTATTTTTATACTTAAGACCAGTATAAATAAATAACAGCTCAATAAAATCAATTTAATAAATAACAAAAAAATGCATCAAAATTGATTTTCTTGTCTGCTTTATTTTTTTTTTCTATATGAAGACACTATCTCCATATTATGTCTTTTATAATCACATAAGGTTTTTGTAAATAACAGTGATTTTAAAGCAATATCTATAATTTGCTTAATCTTTCTGTAATAATCAAAATATATTAATTTACTATTAGCTAAAACTATTATTCTTTTTTCTTTTTATAACATTATTTCATAATTTTTTCGCATAATTATCATATATTAAATATAAGGAAGAAACGTTGAAGAAATTCATTGAAAAAGAATTTACATTTTTTCAAATACAAATTTTTTATTATTGTATTTATTAGATTTAAATGTTATGAATTTTATTAATTATATTTTTATGTCAGCAAGATATTTATAATTATAAGATAATATGAGAAAAGTAAAAGATTAAGTAATTAAAACTAAAATTTTATGCAAGTTAAAAATATAAACATTTCAAATTATTTTTGAAATTCCAGCTCACTAAAATAAATTTATAAAAAGATTACAAAAAGATTAAGTGTATAATAATGAAAAGCTTTAATATTTTACACAGCATGGCGTGTCTCTTTTATAATTTTATTTCAGATGATACTGGTGTTTATGCATTAGGATTCTTTGTATACGTGAAGCTTCATTAACTTTATTTGTAGATGGTAAGTGTAAGTTAAGCACGCACTTTTTGATAATTCTTGAATGTCTTGTTAGTTGTTATTTATATATTAGAAATATTTAAGTATCATATTATTATTTATTCACAATTTCATATAGTAATTCTTTCTAATTTTGTAATATAATAATTGTAATTATAATTGCACATTTATAATTTAAGTAATTACTGGCATTAAAACCTATTTTATTATAAAAGTTGTCCGTTAAAAATTTTATGTTATATGATTTATTATAAAAGCCTATAAGACATAAAATTTAAGAAAGATATAATTACATACAAATCATGAATTATCAAATGCAAAAATTGTGTAGGAAAATGATATTATTTCATTTAATAAAATATACATTCGCATTATGATTGTTAATTATTAATTTTAATCTAATTTTAAAACATATGATAATTGTAGCAAACACAATAAATTAAATTACAAGTGAAACAAATTTAAAAGTAAAGTGTGTTAATAAAGTTATTTTACTAGGTAATATAAGGTTTTTTAGTAAATTTACAGATAAATACTGAAAACACAGGAAACTAAATAAATAAATCGGTATAAAATAAATATTTAGAAAAAAAAATGTTTAGATAAAGTTTAGAGAATATTTTTATTAGATACTTTTTGCTTTAAAAGGAAAGTTTTGAGAGAAATTTCCGAAAGTTTGTTTCTTATGTTTCACTTATCTTGTTACATAATTCAGTGTAATTAAGAGACTGGAGCAGTATTGGAACCAATGGAATTTGGATTAAAATACAAAACTATTCTTCCTATGATTATAACAATGGAATTAGTTCCTCTGGATTTGGATTTATAGTGGAATTCTACACCAGACGATTCAAAAGGTGTGTGATTGATCTGTATAATGTTCCATATATTTGTAGATTGCAGCAATAGTGGTAATATAAGGTATAATTGCAAATAGTGTTGAGAGTCAGTTTCATAAATCTTAATAGTACAAAGAATGTAGGAGTTCTTTAAATTTCTTTAAATCAGATATTACAATTTTACAGACTTATGATAGCCATATAGGTTGTATATACTTTTATTCATATTATTAAAAGGTTTTATAAGATATTCAATAATAAAAGTTAGTACATGTTTATTTCATTTTTTCTTCCTAATAATTGTTTGAGTTGTTAGAATAGTGCGTTCTTTCACAAGTAATGTTTAGAAACTTTTGCACATTTATTTTTAAATAAGTGCTGGTTATGATTTTACTGTTAAATTAGTACTTTCAGATATTGAGTAGCCAAATGCTTGGATGACATTAGTTAAAATTTATTGAAATCCAATTAGATTAAAAATTCAATTTATTTGTGTTTTTAAATAATTTTTATGCAATTATAGTTAAAAAACTTATATAATTTATTAAAAAAACAATTCTTTTTTCATGTATTTTATATTTTATAGTTCAGTACATGTTATAATTTGAATTTTAATTATTAATTTTTTAGATGTATCAAAATTTATGTCTTCCAAATATAATATTTTTTTATTTATTGATTATGTCTAATATTATAATGTGTAATATACACACACATATATATACATATAATGATAATACTATAATTATATATCATACATAATATAATGAATAAAAACAGAAAAAAATTTATAGAATAAAAAAAGGAAAATGAAGCGATAATTTAATATTGTTGTTCAAGATAAATTTTAAGTCGTATACTAGAAACTGACTGAAATGGCTTTATAATTGATGGTAATATTCTCACTACAATTTATATCCACATCTGCAACAAAAATTTTCTAGGAACATTAAGGTTCTATAATAAGAAATTTAGGAAATAGAATGCTATTTGCACAGTAGACTAAATATTTTATGATAAATTTAATATTAAAAATTGTATTTTTATTATAAGAAACAAACTTCTTTTTTCTGAATGTTTAACTATTGCTTTGCTTATTTGCGATGTATGTTGTGTAATAGATAAAAAATTATTCATTTTATAGTGCAACTCATACCTCAATATTTATGTAATTATTCTATTATGTTTTTGTACAAAATAATTGATTAAATAGTAATAGTAATAGTGTATGATTACATAGACTTAGAGATTTTTAAACTTTTATATAAGTATTAATTATTTTTAAATATTTGTATTTTTAAGAACTCTAACAAGATCATTCTTTGCATAAAAATTTAAAATAGAAGCAGTGTCAAGTTGGAGTTCTACCATTGGGAACTGGAAATGATCTAGCTCGTGTATTGGGTTGGGGATCTTCTTGTGATGACGATGCTCATTTACCCCAGTTGTTAGAAAAGTATGAAAAAGCGGGCACAAAGATGCTTGATCGATGGAGTATTATGACTTTTGAACGTAGCATATCTTTGCCATGTCCTAAAAGTGTTTTAAGTCAGTCTAACAGTACATTAAAATCTAGTATTACTCATCAATATGAGGATAATGTTATTAGTCATATAACAAACATTTTGGAATCAGATCAAGAAAATGTAGTTTTATCTAGTATTAAGTAAGTATTTCATGTAAAAAATATAGTGATATAAAAGTAAATCTCTAATAACTATTAAAAATAAACTGATTAATTAATTTAAAAGTCTACAAATATGATAAAAATACATATACAGAAAAATATGATACAATACATATCAAGAGGCAAAAGTTATTTTAATAAAATGTTTATTTACAGAATTTTATGTGACACAGTAAAAGATTTTGCAACATATATAATGGAAAATATAAACTCAGAGGACCAACATGTGGAAGAAAAATGTAAGATACTTCAACAAAAACTTGATTTGTTTTTAGAAATATTGTGTAAAGAAGAAGGATATCTAAATGAGAATTTAGATGATGCAGACAACATTACTTTAACTACTGAAATTTCTGTGTCACCTGATATTTGCGAAAAAGGAGTATTAGAGAAACCGGAAAAAGATATAACAAATTTGAAAAAAGTTCAAAAAAAAAGACAACTCATAGAAAAAGAAACAGTAATGTCAAGGTGTGTTAAATATTAAACATACATTTATTTAAATATAAATAAAAAATGTATAATATTCCTATCGAATTTTAGAGCAAATAGTTTGAAAAGAATTGTAAGAAAAATTGTGGAATATTCGCAATTGATTACGGATGATCAGATTAATATAAATGCTACAAAAGATGCTACTAAAGTAGGAAATAGTTCACTAGACGACGATACTATAGTAAATTCAATATCAAGTAAGTTTATAGTAATACTTAAATTTTTGTTAAAAAGTTTGTAATGCATTACTTATTTTATTATTAATATTTATAATATGAAAAAATATGTTTCAGATAAAAGACAGCAGCTGGATATTCCTGGTTTAAGAGTGGACCACGTTGATAATTTATCTGTAGGACCATTAATAGAATCTGTAAAAAGCACAGATAATTCAACGTGTACTAGTCCAACGCCTAATGTAGCATCTCTGAGTCCAATACCTGATCTTAGAAGAGATTCTCAATCCGAAGAATTATTAACATTACCTGCACCTGATGGTTTTGCTGATAGTAGACGAAACAGTGAAAATTTGCAAAGGTATATATATATTTTAATTTTTGCATAATATATAAATTATTGATGCAAATGAGTATAATACAAAATATATAAATTATATAATATAGAAATAATAATATAATTAAATAATATAATCACATAATATAGTAATATTATCATATTTTGTATAATATTATGCATATATAGTATTATGCATATTTAGAATTCAAAAATATCATATTGTTATTACCTTCATATATATGAACTAATAATGAATTAATACACAAATTTAGAAGACTTTATAGATTTTATAAGTTAAAAAAAGCTTCTAATTTAAATAAATATTATAAAAAATACAGGAACAATAATAAATTATTATTCGATTTTATTTTCAGTTCATTTAACTTTCATATGTCTATGGACAATGAACAAGAAGTGGAAACACCAGAATCTAATGATCAACAAATATCTGATTCTAATAACGTAGAAATTTCTTCAGAATTTCAAGTTAGTGTTACAAGAACTACTTTTGATACAAGCTCACCTTCCGAAGATGGAACTACACAAGACATTTCTTCTGAAATAGATTCGATCCAATCACCAATACATGAAAATAAAGCTAAGATGGAAACAATTAAAGGTAATTATAATAGTACTATTAATATTTATATAATCTATTAATATTTGGCTAATTATACTATTTTGAATTTTATTTTACACAATCTGTAGTGATACAAATTATTAAATTAATCTATTGTAAACTGATATTAATGATATTAAACTGATATTAAATTATTATCTTTTTCAAATTTATTTATAATATAGTATTTTTATATATTTTATGCCATTTTTAATTTAAAATATTTTTTTATTAATAATTTATTTAATTGTATTGATATAAATCAAATTTTAAATCAAAATGATAAAATATAATGATTAAAGTGTTCTAATGAATATTTAAGGATAAAGTAGTTCACACAAACATTTTTATAATATGTTTCATGTATTTGTTTTAGGATATATAAGTAGTGATGCATTTGATTCTGAAATTAGGCATATTGATTCTCCTGATAATTCAGAAATGGTCACTAGTGAAATACAAAATTCTGAAAGTTTAATGGGACAAGATTTAACTAGTATAATAAATGGAGAAGAATATGATTCTGTAAGAGAGTATTTAGAAAATGAATTAGAAAATACTGATCTTACAAATGAAATTGCTAAACGATCATTTAAAAGATCAACAAAAAGTTCTACTGTTATAGAAATAGAGGTAACAAAATTGATATTTATTAAATATAATTTTATGAAAAAATTTACATTACTTATACTTGAATTTGCGTAGATATTTAATATATACATTGGTAAAAATCTTCTATTTAATTTTTATTAGAATAAAATTAAATACAAAATGGGATCAACGGGACAGAATGTAAACGAAGCGAATAAGTTTAAAGATTCTCACGATGCCAAAGCATCTGATTTACTAAGTCCCGTATGTTGTTTTACTGTATCTTCGGATGCAACTCCAACAAACGAAAAACATAATAACTTTCCACCTACAATAAGTGTTATCATTAATCCTCCCAGCCCATCTATGTCAATTGAAAGTCAACACGATTCAGATGTAGAATATAAAATGAATCCTTATTTAAGACGACACACTTGTGAAAGTATGGAAAGATGTAAGTTAACGTTAGATTTGGATTTAAGTCATTATGCGCGTTATTTAAATATGATAATAATTTTCCAAATAACAAAAAATTTCTATGATTGTAAATATTTCATTATATAAAATTTATAATATTTTACAACTTTTCATAACTTGTTTATACAAACATAGTAATATATATAAAATAATTATTTTATTATTTTTGTAAATGATTAGTAAGTGTAGAGCTACCAGAAGCAGGTTTTTCTCCTCAAGCAACTCGTCGAATTAGCAGTGGAAGTTTGTTAAAAGCGTCAGAGGTTGTTTCTTTGGCTGCTACAGCTGCAAGATTTGGTGGTTCCAGTGTAAGTTTACGTCATGAAAGAGTAAAATCTGTTGATAAAACAGAAGATGTTAAAAAACTTCCAATTATTAATCCATTAGTTCTGTCACCTATGTGGCCGAGTAAGTAAATATTTTATTGTTTATTATATTTGTATATAATGTATAATTATAATATGTAATTTGTATAATGATATTCGATAAAATAATTACTGTAATTAAACTAGCATAAAATAATAGTACAAAATTGTAATGTTATTTATAGGAATGTAGTATTTTAATAACAGAAAATAATAGAAAATTAATAAGACATAAAGATTTTAAATGATCTTATTAGGATTATATGTATATTAGTCTTATAATTTTTTGTCAGAGTGTATTATTTAAACATCAAAAAGTATATTACTTAAACATCGAAATTTATTATTTTATTTATATTTCCATAGATATTAGTGGTGGAACAGGACTTATTAGTCAAGCATTACTTGCAAATGCAGATGCACTTTGTGCTGCAGTATCACCATTAATGGATCCTGATGAAACATTAATGTAAGTTATATATTCTTTGCTGTGATAATTTTATGCAATATAGACTAATATAATTAATATTAATATTCTATAGTTTTTGATCATATTATTCTTATTATATAGCAATTTATTATGTAATAATATCAATTTTAATAGTGAGATTTTCAAAAAATATTAAAAATTAACTTATAACTAATATAATAATTATATATTATTATATATTAATGAAACAAGTGAATTATTATATAAATAAGAAATTAAAACAAAATATTAAGTACAAAATAAACTAAAATAGATTTTTTTTTAAACTTTACAGGGAAGGTTATTTTGAACGTTGTGTCATGAATAATTATTTTGGAATTGGCATAGATGCAAAAATTAGTCTTGATTTTCATCATAAGAGGGAAGAACATCCTGAAAAATGTCGATCACGAGCAAAAAATTACATGTGGTATGGTGTATTAGGATCTAAGCAATGGTTACAAAAAACATATAAAAATCTAGAACAAAGAGTACAGTTAGAATGTGATGGCCAACGGATACCATTACCTTCGCTGCAAGGAATTGTTGTATTAAACATTCCAAGGTATATATATAAAAGTAAAATATGTATAAAATATTGTTATCAATTCTGTGTATTTTTCAGTTTCATGGGTGGTACAAATTTTTGGGGAGGCACAAAAGAAGGAGATTTGTTTTTAGCACCTTCATTTGATGATCGTATATTAGAAGTTGTAGCTGTGTTTGGTTCTGTTCAAATGGCTGCATCACGATTAATTAATTTACAACATCATAGAATTGCGCAATGTCAAACAGTTCAAATTAATATTTTGGGTGATGAGGGAGTACCCATACAAGTTGATGGCGAAGCTTGGATTCAACCTCCTGGCATTATACGTATTATACATAAAAATCGCATGCAAATGCTTTACAGAAATAGGGTAAACATTTTGGTATTAAAGTATAATATACAAGTATGAAAATAAATAGAAATACACTATAATCTATTTTTAAATATAGGCACTTGAAACATCTTTAAAAACTTGGGAGGAAAAACAACGCAATACACTCAACGCAATATCTCAGTCAGCATCTACTTTAAGCAATACTCCATTGCAATCACAACCTAAATCTTTACAAGCACATAATAAACCATCATATTTAAATGATGATGAAATGTATATTCTGCTGGGATTCATCGAAGTGGTTACAACTTTAGTTAAATGGGTCAAACTTCTCATTATATCACATCCAAGTTTGGAACCAGATTTGTACCAAGTTGCAGCACGAACAGCACAAGCTCTTGAACAAGTTCACCCAGATGGGAAAATTTTACAAGGAGTTAGTAATATATCATTTCATATTATTATAATTCATATATATTTCACATATTTTTTTTGAACATGAATAATGTGAGCATTTTTATATTTTTCCTATAATATAATTAATTTATTAAATTATATTCTTTAAACAAGTTATTTAAAGAGTTATTATTCGTAAATTTACTTAATTGTACTATGTCGATATTATTGATTGTATAATATTATATATAATCGATATTATTAGATATTTTTGAAACTATATTCATTTCTAATAAGTCATTTCCATTTAACAGATTAATTTAAGACCAGTAGTAACAGAGTTGGTGTCAAGTGCACGACAACTTTACGAAGATTCATGTGAATTACTTAGAGATAAAGCACATAATCTGGTAAGTAATACATATTTTATATTATTAACCCATTATTAACCCTTCTACTACTATAAAGAATGAAACTAAATAGAACCAATATTTCTTAAAAAATGTTTAACGGAGCATGCCGAAACATTTGTTCGTTTACCATGCAGTGTATGACAATCGGCTATTAAAAAGTTAGTAGTGGAAGGGTTAATTTTTTCTGATATTTTAATAATAATTTTTTAATAATAAAATTTATATATAATCCAGAAATTACGAGAAGATTTAGAAAATAAACTATCATTTTCTTTGGCTAGTATGGAACAAGAATTAAAAAAATTTACATTTGATGAAGGAGGTACAGGATTAGTATATTTACAAAACTTGCCATCAGATGAACAGGTATAATTTTTCACTTATAATTTTTAATTTGTGACATCTTAGTCTTTTCTAAGGATTCTGAAACAATATGAATTATTTGATATAGTTACTTTTTAATTATTGTTATAAATGATAAAGATATACACTTTTTAGTAATATTGCAATCAGAACTTTTCTGTTCTTCTTTTAAATAAGTTTTCAAAATTATTTTCAAGTTTTTTGTTTAGCTTTACGACTATTCTTTGTGACAAAAAATTGATTCAACAATAAAATCGTTGAATTGTTGATTAATTAAAAACACATAAATTTGTTTCATCTTATACACATAAACATAATTTATGTAATAAATAGAAATGAAATAGAAGTTTCATAAAATTACATTTATATAGGGAGATAAAAAGAATCGTCATAGAGGTTTATTCTGGTTAAAGTTTCGACGATCAGGAGTTAATTCTGGAACAAATCCCATTCGAGATCAAGTTACTACGTGGGGTGTACAAGAAGTGTGTTCCTGGTTGGAAAATTTACAATTAGGTGAATATACTGATAAATTTGTTTCCCATGATATACGAGGTAGAGAATTATTATCATTAGCTCGTAGAGATCTCAAGGAACTTGGTATTACTAAAGTAGGACATGTTAAACGAATCTTACAAGCTATCAATGATCTAAATAATTAGTCATAAGTAATTTAAATATTTAAAAGTATAAAATATACAATCAATAAAATAATCTGTTATGCCAGTTAATAACTATTCGGATATTGTAAAACGTAGGTTTTGAATATATAGATCATTTAAAAAGTAGGACAAGGATCGAATCCTTATATTATAATTAAAAATTTTATGTAACACAAATATAACATAAATATTCTAATAAAAAGGGCACTTAGTGTGACACAGCAGTGTTATAAGAAAATTATTTTCTACACTGCTGTATATGATAAAATAATGTTATTTGTGCCAAACTGTTGAACTGGTTCTATGTCAAAAGACAAATGATTATATAGGAATTATAAGAAAAACTTTTTATCCTTTAAAAATACAAATAGTCATGTCTAATGAGGTATATTTTAATGCAATTTCTATTATAAAATATTATTAGACATGAGCATAGCATCAATAATGCATTTATTAAACAAAAAAAATTTTAATTCATTAATTTAAGTTATATGTTCCTTTGTATATTGTATAAAAATTAAAGACTTCAATCATATATTAATGTAAATTATAAGTTTGAAGATATGTATTATATCATTGTTTGTTGTTTTTTATATTTGATATATATTACAATTTAGAACTTCAGCTAAATTTACTTGCAACAGTATTAATATATTTGAAAATTACATTCTGAATTTAAATATGAAATAGAGATTGTCAATTATATAATTTACATAATGTATATTACATTACAATTTGTATTATTTACTCTGATTTTGATTTCTTGTGCAAAAAAGTAAAATGTGTATGTATGTATATATACAAATATATTTAAGAAAAAACTATATTACAAAATAAGTTCTGTGATGTTTTAAATTCATAATTTTTTAAAAATTGAAATTGAAACTGATGACAGAAACTGATATAGTTTAATATGTAAAGCATACAGAAAATATTTCTTATACTATTCAATCTTAAAATTAAAACATACTTATATTAAGCAATATGTATTTACAAAACTATTGATAGACATGAAACTTCTGTAGTACAATAACTTAGTAAATATAATTTTTAATATATATATTAGTATATGAATATGAAAAAATATATTAGATTGCACATAAAAACAAAGCTAAAAAATGTTGCTAAAAATTACGCTGATAATTTAATTACAAAAATCACAATATCAATTACAAAATTATTTTTTGCAGTTAATACACATACATTTATTAACATGAAAAAATAATTCTTCATATATTTTTGACATATAATCTTATTATAGTACTATCTTATAATATTCTTAAATTATTTATATTTGTATAAAATTTCTTAATTTTTTTAACATGTGGCTTATAAAATATTTTACTTTTAAAATTTTTAAATGTTGAAATTTAAATGTTAAAATACGAATATTTAAAAAAAATTTTTTAAAATAAAAATAGTTTTAAAATAATGAGTATATAAAAAATTGATGGAAGTTGTATATTGAATGGAATAAAGAACAAACATGCTATATTATGTATCAACATGTATCAACTGTGAAAAATAGTGTAAAATTTATACAGTGCTGTGAATGATAAAACTTGCAATAATTGGGTATTTACTTTTGCATTATGATTGCATCAAATAAAATATAATAGTTCAAAATAGTATGTTTATATATTTGTATTATTTATACTTGAAGTTGAATTTGTATTTTACTATATGCACTGTAAATTCTTATCCGTATATTTTATCTATTATTATACACTATATATAATATATATACATACACATATACATGCACATATGCACAATCAAACTATTACATGTGTATACAAAAATAATACACTGTATACATAAAGTGCTCTGTAATTTTTTTATTACATTTAAATTTTTAATGAAATTAAAAGATATTTGAGAAAGCATTTTTAATACAATGCAACATGATTATAAATGAAAGTGAAATTTAATTTCTATGATCTTATTATAAGAATCTTGAAATAAATAATAATTAAAATGTTAATAATAATGCTGGTAATGAAATGTGTGTGAATCACCTGCCAGTGGCAATAAAAATATCATGTACAAATTTATTGAGAAACTGAGGAAATAAGTTTTTTAAATGTATCATAATTTCAATCTTGCTATGTTGCTGTAACAAAAAAAAAAAGAAAAAAAGAAAAAAAAGAAAAAAACAGAAAAAGAAGAAAATAATTCGTGTAGCACGCGATTGACAATTAAACCACACAAATATATAAAATTTACTTAAATATTATTAATAGGGATTACTTAAATATTTATTAAATAGGGATTAATTCAATTTGAAATAATTTCTTATAAATAAGCTTAAAAACTAATAATATTGTAGTTATTACTGACTATTGCCACCACTATTACTATTACTAATAATTTTAAATTTACAAATGCCAAAAAAAAACAATCGCTATCTTTCGGAACTGCCTGTGGCTGAATTATTGAGAGGTATTAATACCTCTTTGTTTGGTCATATTCTATTCTTTTTCATCTTTGTGAATACTAATGGTAAAACTTTAAACTATATACTCAGGTATTAATTCCTGATCTTGAACTTATTTGTTTTATAATTACAGCAAATACAGGATATATTAATATTCCGATATTCTCACGTGCTTGTCTATTGATATACATATGTATGTATATACGTATGTGTATCATATTCAGTTAAAAATGTATATACAATAATTTAAGTATATAAATACGTGTTTAATTGCACGTATGTGAGGCGTGTGTTTATGTTATGTACAGTTAATCACAAAATTGTACACTTACATTGATAGTAAAATTTAATGGGAAATATGCATATGTATTTATCGTAATATATTTTGCATTCATATGGTTTAAAGGATAATTAGTAACAAAACTTAAAAATAATATAAAATATTTATTTATATTTTACTGAAAATGTGATGCTGTATGTATTTTAATGACATAATTTGGATAAAAAATAACAAAATATTGTTCCATTTTTCGTGTAATTTTCATAATAAATTTTTTTTCTTTTTTTGCTTGGCCAAGTTACGAATTATATCTTCGTATTGACATTAGTTTATATCTTTTTTTGTACTTTGTATAATAATATTTTTTTCATTTCATGGGAAGATCTTCTCCACTTCACTATATGTATAACTTTGTGATATGCTTTCGCATTACGATATTAATTTTCTTTTGTCACCCATCTTGCTACTAATGTTAGACATATGTTAGACAATAATTAACAATTCGTTTTTCATTTCTCAGCAATCGCATATTCGAAAACATTTCGCGGAATTTTCCCTTTTAATAACATTACTATTCAACGTATATAGATCCGCGTAATTTAAAATTTCGCTATGTTCAATTTTGTGTCAGCAAAATATCTGCAGTTTTACATTTTTAGTGAAATATGAATAAATATTTTGTTATTTTTAAATTTTAATATACTAATTTCTTAAGCTATATGAATGCAATGTATATTGTACTTTTATTGTCAAATGTGGTGCATGTTTGTATTTATTCTCCCACCAAATCTCACTACGTTCAATTTTGTGATGTACGTGCCTATTAAATGTCCTTTATATGCATGTATACGTTTATTCATAATCATAATACTTATTATATTATAATATTCTACTATTATGTTATATAATATTACTATTATTAATTTTAGAAAATTTTCTTAATGCCAGATTATTTTGTTAATATCATTTGTATACATATCTTATTGATCTCAATATTCATATATTTCCTTTTATCTACTTTTCATAGTCTTTTTGTTAGTGTGAGAAATATTACATTAATAAACTATGTATTTACATCTGCAAGACAACCATTTTAAAAATACCTTAAATTTCCTTTTATTTATTCATCATAAAAATATTGAAAATAATACAATTTTGTTCTAAGAAGATAATTGCATTACAAAGTATATATAACAGAGGCATAAAATATGGTGATATATATCTTTTGTCTTCATTTATTTCTTCTTAAGAGAAACTTGTCAATGGTAATGAAGACAACACCGACGTGTGTTCCTCTCTAAATCTATGATTACATCATTCATCTTCAACTCCGTAATATTCATCTTTAGTACTCCATTCTTTTTCCTCTACATCAACTTTCACTTCTCCTTAACATAAGAGTAGAGTGAAACTAAAAATGCTTTGAAAAACTTCCATTCTTTCCACTAGAGCAGAATTAAGAAGTCGTTTGACTATAAGATAATGTTAAAAGTTTTACTTGATTTGCTAGGCCAAATTTTAATAGTAATACTTCTGATCTAATGGCCTAAAATTAATTTGAATACTGTATTGAATGTTGTAGAAAACATATCATGTTTCTTCTCTAATATTTCGTGATTCAAGATTGAGACACGGAATATAAGTATGAAACATGGAATGATATGCAATTAAATAGACTGAATCAGACAAAATCTAGTAGAAAACAAAAGCGATAAAAGATTAAAAATAAGATTTGTTATGCTGCACCAATTGTCTTAGAAATTTGATACTTATTCATTTATGATATCTATTTCATATATCTTCGTATCGCGAGATGCTTTTTTTTTTTTATCTAATCGTCACGACTTTCAATTAACGCAGCTTTTTCTCGTGCCTTCATATATATATTCATACGTATATGTTTAATACATACATATATCCATTAAATATATTATAATGACATATAGAAAGTATATATACAAAAGCAGATGTGTCTACATAGTTTTAACTGAAAAATTGCAATTGCATAATAATTAAGTCTCTTTTAAAAGATATTGTATGTTTAATCTCAACAATTTTACTTAGATTAATAAACAGATTGCAGATTTTTATGCAATTTTATGTTTTTATAAATACAAATAATGAGAGTCTAAATAGAGATTTGTTTTCAATAAAAATTATGATGAATACTCTATTTTGGATATTCTATGCATTTTTAAATCTTTAATTTGCATAAATTATAAAATAATTGCATGAATATAAATATAAATAATAATTTTATAAATGCATAAAAATCAGCAATCCATTAATTAAAGTTATTATTTTTATTTGTTCTAAACAAACAGATGAATATGTTAAATCTTCATCTATAAATGTTTTTGATCCATGAATAAAAAAAAAATATTTAAAACAAATTTTAAAAGATAAATGTATAGTGTTATAATTCCACTTGTTAAATTTATTTTTATAAATGGTGAATTTTTTATTGACAATATACAACATATTACTTTAATGTATTATAAATATATGATAAATGGGAAAACAATTTCTTTAATAATTCTTTAATAATATATAAAAATACATCTTTGAAAACCTATTGACTTAAAACCTACTGAATATGTAAAAAGAGATCAGTTAAACTGTTTCTCGATATTATAATCGTCTTTTTAGAAAACATAAATATTAGAATAAAGTTGTTATAATGTAGTTGTCAAACTTTACAAAAGTATATAATTTAATGAAATATTTTGTTTGTTATGCTTTGCCCTTTCAAATACGCTCAATTTATACCACGAAACTTTATTCTCTCATGTATATAAATTTGCATTCCAATAAATCTGCAAGGTCAGAAGTGCCTATCTTAGATTTTCTAATCTCAAAATATATAAACGATATGTACTTAACTGGCATTATATTATAACGTATTAATTCCAAAATTGTATTATGCATTCCAAGCTTTACATTTAATATTATAAACACTGAATTATAAAAATAATTTACATGTGATATTTGTTTAATATTATTAGTATTATAACTTGTATTGTAGGTGATAATATTATGATAGTATTATACAATATTCAGTTGTAATTTCATATTTGTATACTTCATATTTCTGAAAATATTTAGTAAGGATAAATTAACAATTACAACACACATTACATGATGAAATATTACGAGAAGAAAATTTAAGGAGAAATAATTTTAAAGAATACAAATAATTTTGAAGTTTTATTTAATGAAGGAAATTCAACACAATGTAGAAACTTCCTGTTAGTAAAATAATTTTGTAACACTATGACTTAAATAATGTTATATTTGGATTACATATATTTTTAAATTATATAATTTTAAATAAAAAAAATTGTCATCTTATATATTGTTTTAAACTGTTTTATTGTTAATGACTATCATAAAATGAAGAAATATATATTTTAGTCTTATATATGAAATAGTAAAAACTATTTCATATATATTCCCTTAATTGTTTTATCCATTTAGTTCATCCAAACATTATTTATGTTTATATTATCAGCACACATGGAAAAAATATAAATATAAATATGTTTCTATATCTTAGAAAATGTTTTCATGTAGTAAGAAATGCAAAAAATTTTAAAATATATTATACATCTTTGACTATTACTGAAACTCCACCCTTAAATAATAGTAATGTAATAAAATTTTATTTGGAATTCCTTCTTAAAATTTAAGAAAGAAAGAAATTATATTTTATTGTAACTGAAAAAAGCTTTTTAATTCCATCTGTGTATATTAAATATTCTCTATACATTGTGCAGATTACTATTATATTTTGTAAATCTAGTATTCAATGAATAAATAATATGTAAGAAAGAAGTAAAAAAATCATAAAGGGTGTTATACAATTGTATAAAAATTATTATATTTATCAATATTAATTAAAATACATATCTTTTTTAACTCCCTACTTATGTACTTTGCAAAATAAATAAATCCTTAAACACTATCCTTTAAATAAACTAATAGTAGTTTGTTTTATGTAGTAAAACAAAAATAATCTAGTCTACAATATTATATTAGTTAATAATTTATTTTTATCCTAACAATTTTTTAAATTACAATAAGTAATATTGTGATAATGTGTGTTATTTTGTTAATAAACAAATACTAAAAATATTCCGGCTTAGTTAATAGATATAACATTTGATATTTTGATATACAATATAGATTTTGTACACCATAAAGACAATGGAGTCGCTGATGCTAAAATTATTTTATTTCATTCGTGATTATTTTATAAATACTAAAAATTAGTTTGGCAAATGGATCCCGGTACAAGAGATCTTTAGGTATCATCAATGGTAGTCTCTTCACTCAGCTTTCCAGAAGATATATTATTTCTGGGAAGTGATAGTATCATTGCATCCAGAGGCACGTGGGATTTAGTTTTGCTGTGCCTTCCTCCAGTGTAGAGGAATGGAGCTAAACATGTCAAAGAGCTAGATAAATGAATCGTTGATTGTCCACGTTAATGTATCTTGAAAAGCTGGATTAGTATTTTGATGAAGTTCAAAGTAGGACTTTTGGGATATATGTATTATGTCAATATGGATATTAATAAAGATTTTCAACTGAAAAGCTACTTCAGGAGATTAATTTGTAAACGTTCGCAATTGTGTTGTCAAAATTAGGCCTTCAGTTTTCTGCCTATAGTCCATTTGATGACTAAAATGGTTATAAATTTTTTAAATAAAAAATATTAACATATTTAATGTATTATTTAGAAATCTTTTTGTAGAATAATTCCTCTTAGTGTGTAAATTTTTTTAATTTTTATATGTATGTTTTTATATTTTAATGTATATTATATATGAGTGAAAATATAAAAATAAAAATATTCATACATTAAAGATAAAAAGAGTAGCTTCTTATATGATCCGTATACATGAAATTGATTCTAATAAATTTCATAGTACTTCATAAATAATAAAATAGACTGGGTGTATAAAATTTATACACTATCTAAAATTATTTTTATTCTATTATTAGTAGAAAGTATTAATTGCAAGATGTAATATTAATTATAAATAGAAATATGTATAATCACATTTTTATTTTTAAGAAATACAGCGTTTTATTCTTAATAATGTAGAATCTTTTCCTAAGATTTCTATCATTTCTGCAACTGGTGGACCGTCCTAAAAATGTAAACATTGCACACATCAATTTTAGATGTATAAAGAAAAATTATATTCTACATTTACCTTCAAATCACTAAGTACAAAACGTAAGACTTTCATCAATGTCGGATATGAAATTCCATGTTCCTTTGCAAATTCTTTTAGGTAACTATTTATCCATTCTTTATTAAAATTTTGAATTTCAGTTTCATCCAATTTCGTACTGATTATCTTAAGCGTATCTATAAGGAGTATGGTTATAATCACATAAAAAGTTAATAAATGTATCACGTGAAATATCCAACAAGTAAAAATTATACCTAAATATTCTAGGTGAGCATCATTTAGTGCTGTAGTTGGCATAATCCATAAAAAGTGTAATTTGGAAGATACTAGATCACTTAATTTTGTTATTCTGTTTTGTGCCCATTTTAACACAGAGATAATATGATTCTCGTCTAAATGTAAACTTCCATTGGTTTCCCTAAAAGCAACAATCTCTGAATACAAATATAAGATAAGATTGATACCAGACAAACCATACATACCTATTTGGGAATGCTTCTGTGACTAGTTTTATTATTCTTTCAATTAAAAATTTATTATTTTTTTCATTTGCTAATAATTTTGCTATTTCTATCCTATTAAATTCTAATAGTTTTGGAGGTGAAAGTTTATTAGAACTTACTTTTATTTTAGATATATCAAACTGAAACAATTAAAATAAAATTGAAATAAGTATTTTAAAAAAGTCGTGTAATATAATTTACATTGATTACCAATATTTTGTAAAAAGGATATAATATAGAAGTATAAGTACTTGTTTGATTAATTCTTCGTAACTATGAATATAATGAGCACCTCCTTTATTATCAAAACCGCCTCCGGCATGAATAACATAGTTTAAAACTGCTAATGGAAAAATTCCATCTTTTCTAAAAGACTCTATGTTTATATCGTTTTGTCTTTTTGATAATTTAGATCCGTCAGAATTTAATATTAAAGGTAAATGTCCATATAAAGGTGGAGTCCAATTAAACGCTCTGTAATAATTATAATTATTCATGATATTATATTTAGAATAATCCAATTAATATAATATTGTTTTTACATTTAATAAATCTTATTAAACAATGATTATTAATAAATAATATTATAACATTACTTATATTTCAATATTTAGTAAAGGATATGTAAGTATATTATGTTCATAAAATACGTATAAAACATGTAAATGTTACATAACTTTTTTTTGTAATACCCTACATAAATATTTAAAAAAATTATCATTAACATTCTATTACATATGAAAACATAATAATCCAAATAATTTTTTATTGTTATATTAACGAGTTAACTGTTCAGTATATTAAATACTACATGCAATAAGTATTTGTATTCAAAAATATAACACAGTCTAACTTCAAAAATATTTTATTACTCATTATATAGTTTACACAATACAAGTAATTAATAATAAGAATATTTCTGTAAAATTAAAATATAAAATTTGAATTCCATATAAATATTCTATTTTTAAAAATATCTTATAATTATATAAAATTTAAACGATAGTGTAAGCACTAACAAATATTAAAATATTTACAAATTTTATTATAGCTTTTAGTACTTACTTATACATCATTATGTGTTTAGGTGTAGATACTTGCCACTCAATTCCTCTTAATACATGAGATATTTCCATAAGATGATCATCAACAACATTTGCAAAATGATAAGTTGGATAACCATCTGTTTTGATAATAACTGGATCTCCTTCCCTTTGTGCAATATCATGTTCCATTTTGCCATATATTAAATCATTGAAACTTTCTATTCCAATAGATAACTATAAAAACGTAAATAAATATATGTATAAAAATATAATTAGCACTGTATAATACTATTTTCCCATACCTTAAATCTAATACAAAAAGGATCTCCCTTATTAAGTTTTGCTTTTACTTCATCACTGCTTAAATGTCTACATTTATTATCATATTTAGGCACTTGTCTAGATTTTATTGCTTCTCTTCGCAATAAGTCCAATCTGTGGTCTGAACAGAAACAGTAATATGCAGATTGATTATCTATAAGTTTAAGCACTTGTTCCCTGTAATTTAATAAGTTAATTTAATAAATATTTAAGTATAAGAAATTTAAGAAAATTTAATAAATATTAATAAATTCCTAGTATCTTCGTTAAAATAATAAATCAAATTTAATTTCACTTTCAAAAAAGTTTCTGAGTTATCTTTATCTTTATTTTATTTTGTTTTGAAAAATCTTATCTTTCTATAAGACAAAGTTAAATTTGAGTTTTTTTTAATTAAATAATATTATTTTAAATCTTTTGATTAAATTAAAAATAAATATTTTTGTTAATGAAAAAAATGACTACAAACTTTGAAAATATACAATATTTGTTAAAAAAAGCAAAATCTAACCATTATATATACTAAAATATCTATATATAATTAAATTATTAATAAATAGAAATTATATGCATTATAATAATTAAAAACATATTATTTGAAGTTAAATATTTTGTTACATGTATATTTCAATAGACTTACTTGAACAGATCTTAATAAGCTCTAAAATTTTAGAGAATAATAAATAAATATTTGAAGATGTCTATGAACGTATATATAACACAATAATGATTAGAATATCTATTTAAATAGAAAAATTTTATATATACTTGTATATTTCAAGTCGTTTTGATTGTATGTAAGGCCCAGCAGGTCCACCTCTTATTGGATCTTCGTCAGGTATGATTCCACACCATAACAGATCACTTTGAATTTTTTCTATTGCATCAGGTATACATCTAGATTGGTCAGTATCTTCAATTCGTAAAATAAAAGTACCATTATTAGCACGAGCAAACAAATAATTGTATAACGCAGTTCTTAAACTTCCCAGATGCAGCAAACCTATAATAAATTTTACATGCATTAAATTATGGTTTATACTACATTAAACAATAAAATAACTGAAATACTATTATATATTTTAATTTTATATTATATTATTATATTGACTGTACATATTGATTATATTTTATAAAAAGATTCATACCAGTTGGACTAGGTGCAAATCTCACTCTTGCTTGAACTTTTTTGAAATATCGTTTCTGCATAAATTGAACATTTGTAATACGGAATATATTATACTTCATCATATTTCAACCTGGATTGTATTAATGTTTTAATTTAAATTTCATTGAATATTATTGTGCAAATTATACTGTTTTATATCATGCTACCGAAATATAAATTACGATTATAAAACGTATATCACAAATAATCACAAGTTTTGTTTTTAAATTCACTTTTTATCACCAATTTTTAGAACGGATAAAAACAAGTTATTAATATCTTATAATTCATTGCATTATCCATTCACTTAGCTTTACACACGTTTGGAATGTGTTCATATGTACATAGGCATTCTTATCTCTAGTAACATATTTCATGTTTGACCAACCTTACAAAATTTTCCCGAAAAATATGTAAGTAGTTTTATTTAATGTTTATAAAATTTATATTTATTATACCCAATGATATTGTAATGTAAAGTAAATTTATAATAATAAATTTATTTATTTTATATCAATAGTTATATTTTGAGTTTATATTCTACTATTTTACTTTATAGTTGTACAAACGATTGAAAATTTTTCCTTTCTTTTTTCAAATAAATAACTTTCCACATTAAGCATAACAACTATTCTACACTCATTCTGAAAAAATGGATAATGCAATAATCTGCTATATATTTTAATACAATCATGTAAATTATATATATTTTTTATTACATCTATTACCATTATAAGTTTGAAATATTGTTACAGAGTATATATTATCAATATATTATCAGAAGGAAATTATTTTTTATAATTATAATTTTAATACATTTTCTATTAGTAAATTCATATATGCGTATGGAGTTATAGAATTATGGAATTATAGAGCAAATTATTTAAATTTCACGCGATTTATATTGGTAACGAATGATTGGTTCTCTTAGTTAATAATAATGATACAAGAGCGCGCTTTAGTTGCAGGCCAAGCGCCGCAGATTTCGCGCGGGGCGGGTGTTGTCATTAGATTTTCACGTGACGAAAGTGGATTTTCGTAAGAAACTTGACAACGAATCGTATGAAAATGCCGCCGAAAAAGCGGGAGAAAGAAGTGGATGGACAAAAAGGCCCTCGAATGGATCAAATACAAGCAGACCACGAGCTATTCTTACAGGCCTTCGAAAGTAAGGACTTTCTGTTACCGTTTTTTTCTTTTTTTTATATATTTCTTGACTTCAAAACTACTTAATATCGGGACTCGCAATAACTCAATAGCCGCTGGTTATCTGTTTTTCAATATTTATCACAAATGTTACAAGCGATCGTACATAACCCTATTTGCTGCGAACGTACCGAGCGCCGAAACGCGCGTCGTTACACTCCGTATTCCCTCCTTTACTGCAATTTGTGGACACCTGTCATTTTTTCACTATGTTCTTATTAATGTTTAACGTTCAATTGCTAATGTTTAATTAATTAGATAAATAATGTACATATTACCAAAGCTTAAATTATTTTTGAGTAAACTTTGCAATTTTGTTTTATATTATGTTATAATTTTTTCTTTTTTTTAATTAATAAACACGTAACTTTGTAGAGAAATATGTACTTCAGCTATTGACGTTAACATTTTATTTAATCACTGTATTGTTGCTTTATATTTATTTGTAGAAGAACTTTTACGAAAATTTTTTTAGGTAGCGACTAATTTTGGTGTAAACAAATCAGTGTTATCGTTCTAAGGACATTTTTATTTATAAACAATAAACAAACTTTACTATCCAAATTATTGTAACTTAAAGTTCAGTTTTATCTTGAATTGTTAGAAATGGGGATCAGAGAGGTTTAACCTGCATAAAACGTAACAAGTATAACAACAAATGCAGGCTTCTCATATTAAAGATGAGCATAACCTGGATCATCATTTCCCACATTTCCTTACAGAAGAATCGTACACAATTTTTGAGATTTATGTTTTTAAATCCCTAAAAAGGTCATATCACTTGTGAGAAAAATATTAACGTCTGAGCCCTCTGTAGGGATTTAATTGAACTATATTCTTAATATATTTGAATTAAAAAATATATTAAATAATGATGAATTAAATGAATTAAAAAATGTTACAATATATATCTTTTTGTTCTTACAATAGATTTATTTATTATTTTTTCAGAGCCAACCCAGATTTATCGATTTCTACGCACAAGGAACCAAATTTCAGTGAGTAATAAATAAAATAAACTTACACATTTACTTTTATATTTTATTTTAATTATTAATTGTTTGTAGTTTAATTTCTCCTCAAAGTGTTAACTGAATATTTCAATATTATTAGTATTAAAAATGTATAAAACATTAGATGAATGTGAAACAGTAAATGTTTGTAGAGAGACAAATAAAAGTGAATGAAAATGTATTTGGTACAACATTTTTGTACTAACAGTGTAGTGAATTTTTCTTGGGTTGTAATAAAATAAAAATTAAATTCTACAGTAGAGTGCTTGTGAACATAATTTCTGCAACATAATTAAAACTAAAAACTTGAAACTTTTTATATTTATCTTTTGTAAAAAGAAACGGTAGGTATATGAATTTATTATCTTACAAAACTATAGTTCATTTTTAAAAAATTGAATGTTATATTTTACATATAATTTTATTTATGCAAATTAATAGAAATATGATTATATAAAGTATTTTATGTGATTCTTTTTTAGCCAATATTTCTATATAGAAATTTAACTTACATGAGGCAACGTATGTCCAGAAGCCATAAATCTCGACGAGGGTTTAAAATTGACACAATATTAGAAAAACTAATGTCAAAAAATAATCAAGAAAATAATCCAAGTGTTCGTGGATACATGACTCTTACTTTTCTAGGTTTTTATGATAAAAAAGGTAATCACAAAACGCTTTCTGACACATAAGTTCACTTTAAAGATGATATTATTTAATTTATTGAATACAATTCTTTTTATAATGGTATTAATATTACAGTTGAAACGCCTCAGGATCCTGTAAAAGTAGAAACATTATTGTTGAAAATATGTCATAAAAAAAGAAAAGATGTGAGTTCACCAATTATGCAGGCAAGTATGATGTTTTTTAATTGTGCAGTTAGCTAAAATGAAATAAATAAGTAACATCGATAATTATGTAACTTTTTTCTTTTGTTTTACTTTAGGTTTCTGTTGGTACAAGTGAAGTTCCAATCAATCCTTGTGAAAATCAGCCCCCTCCAAAAGCACCTACTATATCTATACCTAATGAATCTTTCAGTTTAAATAATGGTCATGTAGCTAAAACTTACATGCTTTTACTTAGAGTATATTGTACGTCCAATACTGGCTGCCTTATGCATAACTGTGATTTAGATGGTTAGTAAAAATACTCATCACAAATTATTGTAGGAAGTATATTTTCATGTTATTTATTTTTTCTCTTTCCTCTTTCCCTTCAGAACCAGCTCAAAAGCGTCGTAAATCTTCTACGGGTTCAATTAAAACTGGAGGAGAAGAAATAAAGTTGTATGGTTCTGAACTCATAGTGTATGATAAACATAATCGATGTTTATTGACTGATGGTGATTATGAACTAGGTTTACAAGAAGTACAAACCAATATTCGATCTAGCCCAAAGAAGCACAGCTCTTGGGAATCTGTACCTGATATTAAGGAATGTGGTCCTTTTGAAGTATTTAGCAAAGGACCAACATTAAAATTTAGGCTTAATTGGACGACTGAACCAAGTAATGGTTTAGTTGATAGACCAGCTCCAATTCACCCAGTACCAAATGGTGATAATAAAGAAAATAGATCGGGAAACAGTAAGATATCTATTCTTTCTTTCCTATGGAAAAGTAATTTTTCCTACAGAAAAATATATATATAAGCAGAATAAAAAATAAAAATTTTATGTAATAATTTCAGCTGGTCTAGAACGTTCTTCCACAAATAATAATAATAGTACCAACAATAACAATAACAGTAATAATACCAACAATAATTCAACACTGCCAACACCTAGTCCTCTTAATTCTTCAAGAATGACAACATCTAGTGAAAAAACGGATACTATTATGGGTACGCAACAAATAGTTTATCAATTCCTGTATAATAATAATAGTCGTCAACAAACAGAAGCTTGTGAAGATTTACATTGCCCTTGGTGCTCATTAGACTGTGGAAAACTTTATTCACTTTTGAAACATTTAAAATTGTGTCATTCGCGATTTACATTTACGTATGTGGTACGTATTTAAATATATATATTATAGATTTATTATATAAAAATACTATAAAATAAATTATGTTTATTTCGATAGCCAATTCCACAAGGTGCTCGTATAGATGTAGCAATAAACGAATGTTATGATGGATCTTATGCTGGTAGCCCTCACGAATTAATCTCACAGCCATCTAGTGTAGCATTTTCAAGAACAGGACCGACGAGACGTACAAGCGTAACAAATATTTTAGTATGTCGTCCAAAAAGAACTAAGCCAAGTCTCTCTGAATTTTTAGAACTTGATGAGAATGAATATGAAAGCCAAAGACCTTACATTACAGGACACAATAGGTACAATAATCAAATTAAAACAATTTTATTATTTATTGCTTACTAGAACATATGGTTTATGAAAATTTTTGTAGATTGTATCATCATACTGTTACATGTTTACCTATATATCCGAAAGAAATGGATATTGATTCTGAAGGAGAAAATGATCCAAAATGGTTACAAACAAAAACAATGATGATGATTGACGATTTTACAGATGTAAATGAAGGGGAAAAAGAACTTATGAAAATGTGGAATTTGCACGTCATGAAGTATGGCTATGTAGGAGACTGCCAAATACCACTGGCTTGCCAAATGTTTCTAGAAACTAAAGGAAAGGAATTGCTCATGAAAAATTTGTATCGTAATTTTGTTTTACATATGTGTAGTTTGTTTGATTTTGGTCTAATTAGTCCTGTGGTTTTATATCAAACTATTCAAAAATTACAAGAAATTATGAAAGAAGGAGGTGAAGATAGTGATATTCGAAAAGTTTTACAAAAGTCTCATGAAGCTCAAGTTGAAAAATGGCTTAGCTCAGGCTGTCATGCATCTTTAGATGCTAATAAACAAAGTAGTATAAGTGCTAAAATAAATTTTAATAACGATGGTTCAAATTCTAATGCGAGACGAAAAACTTCTTTACCGCTTAATTCACCAAGTTCACAATCTGTAAAAACGACAGCATCCATCCACAATAATATTAGTAAATATGCAAATATGATGACTACATCATCAAATAAGACTGTAAATCATAATAGTACAATTCAAAATTCTATGAACAAAAATACTGCAACATTTGCGTCTGTACAAAACAATGCAAATAAAACTGCTTTTACAGTTTGTGCAACAAACTGTACTAATAGTAAGACTTCTACAATGGTTTCAATATCCAATGGCTTATCTAATCAGAATGAAATAGGACAAAGACAAGTGAATGATTTACCAACACGGCGTAAGAGTACAAATTCGATAGTTCAAGTTTCAGAGAATACAACACCTTTACGCCGAAAATCAATGGCCAGTGAAAATGTAACTACTGAATATCATAGAAGAAAATTGATTTTAGATACAATACCGAATAATGGTAATACTAACCAAAAACCACCCCAAAATGGAAATAGTTATTAATAACCGTTATACATACGTTACTCCGCTAATTGTACGTTTTTGTACAGTATTTGTTGCAAAGAATATAACTGCGATTAGAATAATTAACATTATAGTTAATACTTGATAATCATTACTCTAGCTACTAGATCAATTTTCTATAAATTTGAAAGTTTTAAATGTAAAAACGATGCAAAAGACAAACTTTCAGATAAATATAGTGTGAATAATTGGAGTATAGCTCTAATTGAAATTTTTGAAAATAATTGAATATAAAAAAAAAGTATTTTGAATATATCGTGACCGAAAAATCTTATTTCATAAAAAAATATGTGTACCCTCTTTCTTGGTCTAGTCAATGATGTTTTTATGTATCCAATTTTCTGAATTTTCTATTTGTTTAGTAATATATAAAAATTATATTGCCTCGTATACTTATGATTTTCATAATTTTAAGAACGTAATATTTTATTATCAAAATTGAGAAAAAAATAAAAAATTAAAGTTATTAAACATAGTATATATTAAATTTACCATTTTGAAGGAAATCAAGGTCACTGGATAAATCTTGCATATTCATGATTACAGATAGTAGATTATTCTTTTATATGATAAAAAAGTTGTACCTCCTATGTAATATTAATTCAAATTATAATCTTATAAATTAATCGATAAATTTAATATCTGATGAAAATACGAAACGAAAAAATTAGTACATAATCTCTTAAAAGATGGGACCTTGGTATGATTACTTCAGATATTTCTTGTAAACTCAATTTGATAAACTGAGGCTGTAAATTAAGTTTTACCCCAAAGTAAAGAATAAACTGTTATAAAAAGTGCCTTTGTAAAGTGAGAGAATCTGAATATGAGAGTGACTGTCGCCAATATATAACTTTTGCATTGAGTATTTGTGAATAATATGTTAAATAAATATTCAATATGTTTTTTATTTAGCAAAATTTTTGCCGATTGTCGTTCTCTCAGATAAAACTTATGAATGAACTTTAGTAAGTTACTCTGTGTAATATACACAATTTTACTGCCGATGATCGTTCGAAGAAACGTTTACATTCCTGTACGTGACGTTTCTTTATAATATAATTAAATAAAATCTTGTTTAATTTTTTAACAAGTACTGATTTCTAGGATATTTGTTCTCTTCGAACGACTTTGATCACTGTCCATTAATATTACTACTTATGCTAGGTTGTAAATAAAAAAAATACAATAAACATAGAAGCATTATAATTTAAAGTGTTCAGTGATTTTAATGGAAATTATTCAAATTATTTTATGTTTTTGTTGTCTTTTTTTTTTCTTTTTCTAGGATAATAATATATTTTAGTGGTAATTATATTATTCCCAAAAAATTATATTATTCCTTTTGGATAATTATGACATGTGATATATATATATCACATTTCTATGTATGTGTGTGTATATATATATATATATATAGAAATACATATATACACACATACACATACAAACAGCTAACAAAGATATTATTTTAGAATATATATCATAAAATATATCTTTTTATGATAAAGCGATATGTACGTTTTCATAACTAAAAAAAAGTGAATAAGGATAAAAAAATTTTACTTTTATTTGTGTTCAATTTATTTTCATCAAAATGTTTTAAATAAAATTTTAAATTTAATTTGTACTATTATAATATATATGAACAATTTGTTAATTTAATATTGTTTCAAATTTCTCTTATTAATATATTATACTAGATGTTATATGTTAAATTACATTATTTACACAACTTGTTTTCTATTTTTATGAGAACCATCTGTTTTACTCTATTATATTTAAAATATTGTGGAAAGTCTATTTTAATATATTCAATATGCCAATTAAGGTGCTTTGTTTCAATAAGATTCAAAAATTCTTCATACATTGGAGCAATAGTTTCCATTTTGGCTGTAGTAAAAACATATCTTTTTTCCAAAGCAATATAAACAACTTTCTGTACATCCGAATTTAAAAGTTCTGCTAATGTTTGAACAAATCCTTTTGTTACAGCTTCGTCATAAATTACTATAAACATAAGAAATTACCAAACATATTTATGTTATTTTTATTTTGAAGATACAAATTTATAACTTACCATCAGCGGCTAAAATAACAGTTGCTTCATTTATTCTTTTTTTATAAAATGTAGACCATTTTAAATTTAGAAAATTTAATTCTTTAACATAAATTTTAGACTTAATGTAAGCTTTGTTTCGTATAAAATTTCTATGTATTAATTTTAATATTCCTTTTACATCGATGTCTAAAAAGTAAGAAATTCATTTACATTAAATATGTGTGAATAATAGTAGTAATTTAGTATAATAGTGTTGTATTATAAACTTTATTACCTGTACAAATTACTTCTGCTGCTGGAAAACTAGCAACTATGCTAGTTAAGCCAACTCCAGCACCTAATTCTAGAATTACTTTATTTTTAAATAAATTAGGATTGGATAAAATATAATCAGCCAGCAATAATGCACCTCGCCACACTTGCAATCCAACATGTTGTAACTCTGTAGATATATGGTGTTCTGAAAACATTGATATATAATTTATTACAAGCAATTTTTTTCAATATCTGATTAATTCTATATATAAATTTAATTTAATACCTATTAATAATTTTCCTTCTTGTTGCCTATCTATATCTATATCATCGTCATTATCATAAATCAGATCATTAAAACATTTTGGTTTAATCATATAAGATGGATACTTAAAAATAAACTTGGATATTGCAGCTAGAATCATATTATAATTATATATCTTGTTATAATCATATAAAATTATCATGTAATAAATATACAACATAGCAGAAGCTAGAAAGTAATGAACTTACTGTCATTTTTACATTTTATATAAGAATTCTCACTTTCTGTAAATATTTCTGATGTTACTGTATACAATGTCATATTTGTTAATAAAAGGCCATTAATATGTAGAAATGATTTTAACTGTCCAGTTTATAGTACTACATATCTATTGTTGAATTTTTTAATCAAAAGAATAACGTTAATACATAATATATGCAAATAATCTATATATTTATTAATATTTATTAATAAATATACATATATATATATGTTTTTTTATTTAAATAATATCAAATATAATTACTTCTTAGTTATACCTGTTTGTCTGAAATGTTGTAATTATATTCTTTATAACAAACACTATATTAATACAATATTTCACAACGAATACATAGTTAAAGTAAGACTTATTGTCTTAGACAAGTTATAATTATAATTGTGCTTATGTAATATAAATATGCTATTGCATATAAATGTAATTTCTATATCTAAAATACACAGATATATATTTTTTATTATTACATTTTTAGAAAATTTTCAAATATAGTAAATTGCAAAAATATATTGCAACGTAATGCTAGATATCTCTCGTTAATTAAGCTTTTAAAAGATAAGAAGTTAAAAACAGATTAGGAAGTTCAATTTTACAGTTGAACTGTACACAGAGAAGTGTTTTATCTGTTAAAGTTACGTACAAAGGTTACACAAGAAGCATTATAAATATTTTAATTTTTCTTTAAATATTTTACTGAAAATAAATATATTGAAATATTCGTTTATATATATATATATATATAAATAATTATTAAATATAAAAAGTAATAATTAATTATATGGCAATATATGCGAATTTTGGTTGTTACGTATACCTTTAATTCAAATATAATTTCATACGGAAATTAGTATTTCAATATTTTCCAAATTTGAATAAACGCGTAACAATAACGCATAAAAAACCATATAAAAATTAAATGGAAAATTTAATTGAAAATGTTCTCTTGAAATGTGCAATTTCATTCGTGAAGATACTTCAGAAAGATACTCTACACTCATACATATATAGTATTATTCCGACAATTTTCGTAATAAAACTACATATTGAATGATTAAAATATTCTTTATTGGCTAAGGGTTATATATTTTTACGCAAATGTGCATTACATTATTAGTTTCGTAGGCTACGTTATTTCTTGTTAGAAATGAAAACGATGTTTGAGACGACAGAAAAACATAAATACACTGTTTGTTTGTTTTTTTATCTTTACACGAGAAATTCATTATATACATAGCGATTGAATAAAAACGATTATGATTTCATACATCGAAGTAAAATGCGGTATATATTCATATTTACTGTGAAATGGTAAAACTCTTCATTACAAAATAATACGATATTCTAATCCTTGTATAGTAATCTTACAGTTAACATCCTACCGGATTCTTGAATATCGCGTTGACCAATCAGCAGCTCCCACGATGAATGTGAGGCCACGCATTAACTACAATCTACCAACTGTATAGTTCTCTGCATCATTGTATTTGATCATTTTGTTCATATTCTTCGGCGGACAGTGTTGGTGACTGTAATCTTGGTATTGTAACGGTAGGATCGCTGCATTTCACGTAGGTCGACAAGGTTTTCGTACGTGTCGCGGCGCAACTTCTCAAGGAATAGAATCGCCTCTGTTCAAAGATGAAATTTTTTGCATTAACGTTCGCAGTAATTTGTTGCTTCGCCTCTACTCTTGCGAAAATCGAGATCGAAGACTCGGTTTTAGTTCTTACAAAGGATAATATTGCAGAAGCTATCGAACAAAACGATTACGTGCTCGTTGAATTTTGTGAGTACCTGTTAATTCTCTTTGAATAGATCTTTCAATTATAACGAAAGTCTGAATGCAGTATTTATTTCGCTTGCCAGCCTCGTGCGTGATTTCAAGCGTGATTGAAGCTGATCCAGATGCTTGCCTTTTACACGTCATCAATTTAGATGCCGGTTCTTAAGATTGATTGCACTTGTTGACATAATTTCATTTCAATATTTTACAATATGCGATAGAATTCTCGTATATTGCAAATAAATTTTAAACTTTGATTTTATACCATGTATAAATATTTTTAGAATTATATTTGCAATTTCATAGTAAAATACACACGTTTATTACACATGTTCAG
Source organism: Melipona beecheii (assembly GCA_032399605.1). Taxonomy (NCBI): domain Eukaryota; kingdom Metazoa; phylum Arthropoda; class Insecta; order Hymenoptera; family Apidae; genus Melipona; species Melipona beecheii. The sequence goes on along the minus strand of JAUCMO010000504.1, from coordinate 2,749,209 downwards.
CTTGTTTAAACAGAAACAACATATCGACTATAAGAAAATACATGAAAATTTATTTAATAGTTTAGACATGTTATTTTAAATTTTTCATTATAGTTCCATAGTATAATGTAGTGATTATTTTTATAGGATCATATACTTAATCACATAATTTATTATTACAGAGACATATTTTGTTCATGTCAATAATTTTAACATTTAGATGCACCATGGTGTGGACATTGTAAAGCTTTAGCTCCTGAGTATGCTAAAGCAGCCAAAAAGTTAGAGGAGGGTGGTTTTCCTGTGAAATTAGCCAAAGTTGATGCAACTATTGAAACAGAATTAGCTGAGAAGCATGGAGTTCGTGGATATCCTACTCTTAAATTCTACCGTAAAGGATCAGCTATTGATTATGGTGGTGGTCGTCAAGCAGATGATATTGTAAACTGGGTAATCAAAAAGACTGGTCCGGCAGCTAAAGTTTTGACAACAGCTGAAGAAGCTAAATCATTTATCGAAGCACAAAATGTTGCCATTATCGGATTCTTTAAGGTATCATTATGTTACTTACTCTTCAATTAAAATGTATCTGCCAGAATTTTATTGTTTTTTTTTATTATTATTGATATTATGAAACTTTAAAAAACAAAATGTACATACATATTTAATTATACTAATTAGGATGCAGAATCAGATGGTGCAAAAGTATTTTTAGAAGTTGGTAATGCTTTAAATGATAATCATGTATTTGGTATAAGTAGTAACGACGAAATTTTCAATGAATATGGAACAAGTGATGGTAAAGTTATTTTATTTAAAAAGGTTTGTAAATTTTAATTTATTCTAATTTTTGATAAATGTGTTAGTAATGTCCTGCATTTCATTTAATATTTATTATTTATTGTAGTTTGATGAAGGCAAGAATGAATTTAATGACGAACTTGATGTGAAAAAATTGCAAAAATTTATCTCTATACATGCACTGCCATTAGTTGTTGATTTTAATCATGATACCGCACAAAAGATATTTAGTGGTGATATTAAGAGTCATCTGCTTGTCTTCCTTAGTAAAGAAGCTGGTCACTTTGAAGAATATGTAGAGAAGATTAAAGAACCAGCAAAGAAATTCCGTGAAGAGGTATGTAAAAATATAAGTAATATAGATATAAAGTAATGATAACTATAATATTTTATTGTTTTGTACAGGTTTTGTTTGTAACAATTAATGTTGATGAATCTGATCATGAACGTATTCTAGAATTCTTTGGTATGAAGAAATCTGATGCACCTGCTATGCGTATTATAGAACTTGAACAGGATATGGCTAAATACAAACCAGAAAATCCAGAATTATCTAGTGAAAACGTTTTGGAATTTGTAACTGCATTTACCGAAGGCAAATTGAAAAGACATTTGTTTACACAGGATTTACCCGAAGATTGGGATAAGAACCCTGTGAAAGTTCTTGTTGGTGCTAACTTCCATGAAGTTGCGTATGATAAGAAGAAAAATGTTTTAGTTGAATTTTATGCTCCATGGTGTGGACATTGTCAAAAATTAGCTCCTATATATGAAGCAGTACGTTTCTTGTATCTATTTCCCATATTTGTAATTTTAGAAACTTTTAAAAAATATATATAATGTGATATTTTCAGCTTGGAGAAAAATACAAAGACCGTGAAGATTTAGTTATAGCAAAAATGGATGCTACTGCAAATGAATTAGAAGATGTAAAAATTATTAATTATCCCACAATTACTCTCTATAAGAAAGAAACAAATGAAGTAAGGATTTTACATCTATTAAAACTTTAATATTTATTCAATAACATATAAATTTATTTTAAATCAAATAAATTTTAGGCTGTAGAATACAATGATGACAGGACACTTGAAGGACTTTCTAAATTCATCGAGTCTGATGGTGCTTATGGTCAAGCTGCAGAAGAAGTTTGTAAAAACTTTTAACTGATATTAATTATATCGTAACAATATAACTTATCTTATATTATCTTTACAGGCTCAGGAAGAAGATGAAGATGATGATGTGCCAAGAAAAGATGAATTATAGATATTATATCATCAAATTCAATAATTTCTCATATCGTTTATAAATTTTGTAATTCTGCTTAAATGATATTAATTTATAGAAGACTTCTTAATCATTCATTTCTACTTAGATTTATGAATCAAATTGTACGATTAAAATTTATTTATAGTTTTATATAGGTTTATATATACATATACATATATGTATATATATAAACATATATATGATTGACATATTTCGGTTGCAATATATCCTCCATATGACTGAGTTTTTATGTGATAAATTGCACATAGCAAGCTAAAGCAATTTGTTTTATATATTTTAGAATTAAAATGTATTTTATCTGAATGTCTGATATGAAAATGACTTGTATATCAAAACAATCTTCACAAATAGGGCAAATGCGTCAGTCGGATCGTTCTTACATTTTTTTGAAACTTTGCCCTCTAAGGGTATTATAATGTTTAGATACAATACCTTTATCTTGTGATGTTGATGTATAAAGGTGTAACTCATGAAAAATCATTAAGCTAAGGTTTCTGCAAAATCGTAAATCGTATTTTATTTTTATAAAAAAAACTTTGTTTTTTATTAAGTAAATACACATACGTGCTCGTACAATAAACACATTTTAAAAAATATTCTATTTAATATAGTAGAATAGTTATTTTAAAAGATCATATTATTAAAATTTATCGTTGGTAAATACATTTCCATTTATGGCATTTATAAAACTAACGGTTTTAGGAACATTTAAAATAGAAATGATTTTAATGTTCTTTTTTTTAATTTAGTTAAGTAAAAGTTTTATAAAATGAATTATATAAAAAATATATATATAAATATATATATTTAGTTTTATCTTATTTCCATAAATAAATAAATCCAATAAATCGTTACTTAAATCGTTTACTTAATAATATGTTAAAGAAGATAGCACATGTATTAGAAAGAAATGTGAAATATATCATAAATATATTGTATTTACATAATATTTCAATGCATAAGAGAAACAGTTAACACTTTGAGCGATATATTATTTCTATATATCTTTTCTATACTATTCTTAATCTCTACTCTAATTTTTTTATGTTACTCATCAAATTCTTATTTCCTGATTTTTATCTTTGTTTGTTAGAAACAGCAAGATTTGAAAATAGCAATGGAAGATTCATTTAATTTTTCAAAATTAATTAACTTTTTACATCAGACCTTGGTATTTACAGAAGAAGTAAAGAATGTATTAAAATCAAATTGTGATGAAGCAATGTATTGTTTAAAACCATTGTATACAGAAATCTATCCTCAACAGGAAGTTAATAAAAATGTTTGTACGTGTGTCAAAGTAAGGCCATTATGATATAACTATTTTGTATAATTTTTTGCATCAAAATTATATTAATTCCTTTTTTCTATTTAAAAGACTAAAACCGAAGTTAAAGAAATTGCTGCAGATATTAGTAGAGCATTAACACAAACACAGCAATTACGAAAAACATTATCTTCCAATGTAACGGAAGGAAGTTCAAAATGCTACATTACTTATGAGTGTCCTCAAGCAACTGGTAAATATTTAAAGAAATTTTTAAAATTAATTAAAAAAATAATATCTTTAGTTTATTTAGTTATTACATGTGTTCTTAATTGTAGGAAGTAAAACACAGAAACATGTAAAAAATTTAAATATAAACAAAAAAAATATATATTCAAAACAAAATCTTCATGGTAAAAAACCAAATATTCAGAAGACAAATATTGGTAAAGGACAAAATGAGATAGCACAAAGAGATCAACTTAAAAAAGCAAAGAATGATAACGAACAATTAGTAACACACTCAAAATTATCAGGAAACAAGAACTTTCTTGCAATAAATAAAAGGAATATTAAAAATATAAAAGAAATTAAAGGCAAATTGAGAAATAATGTTAAATCTAATACTTCCATAACAAAGGTATTTCGTCTACTTATATTGATCCACTTTTAAGATTTGAAATACATATTGTAATTTTTATTAACTCATTATGTATTTGTACAAAAACTTGTATTTATATAAATGTGGTACATATTTAATACCAAATACTTGAATATAAAATATGAATAAGTTTTATTATTATAATATATGATATTATTGTAGCTTATATATGATATAATCTATAAACATTAATTCTTTTGTTATATGAATATCTTGAAATTTAATTATTGTATATTTAATTGTTTATTTAATTAGTTACTATTTAATATAATTTTACTTTTATGCAGTCAAAATGTATTAAATTTGATACGGCATCAACAAGTGAATTAAAAAATTTAATACAAAAAATGACAGTTAAATCTGATGATTGTACACTTTCTAATAAATGTAATATAAAGTGTCCATTACATGAAAATAAAATTTCACAATATACCTCTGGACAGAATTTAACAATTAAGACTTTCGTAGATTGTTTAAATACAACAGATATCCCAGAAGAAATAATCAAGTCACTAAAAGTTTATCATAAATATTTGAATATTGAATATACAGAAAAATCATTCAATGAAAAACAACAAAAAGAATTACATACGTTTTTGGTAGAATTTAATAAAACGGTAAGTGGATATAAATTTGATAAAAGTAATTAGATTTGATAAAAAAAATATAAATAAATAGATGTATACATATATATTACAGAATGAAATTGTTCAAAAAGAATTTGTACACAAGAATTATATCATAAATGCACTAGTTAAATTTATATCTTTATTTCAATATCTTTTTTCTAAAACCATAAAAATTGATTTAGAAAATACTAGATCATTGTATACAGAATTAAGTTCTTCATGGAAAATTTATGAATTAAAAGAATTTAAAAATAAACAAATTTTGAGAAATGATACATACAGAATGCCACATACTGTATCTAATATGAAAGGATACATGTCAAATGAAATTTGGAACTCTTTTTATAACAAAAATCTTGAAGGTATAATTGTATTTTTGTCACAATTAATATGTTAATTTATCTTATGTTGTTTTCTAGGAATGTCAAAAATATGTTGTATACGTTATACAAGCAAAGACCAGTTGTTATTATTGTTTGATATAATGCAACGATTTCAACATATACAGTACTATAATGATTTAATAAAGATTATTACAGAACATATACTTCCTGATGCGAATGCCTTTTTTGATTGTACACAATCGGAATATGTAAAAATATATAAAATGATTTCTATTCTTTATCAAGGTTTAAATCCAAAAATTCCTATTTTAGTAAGGACTGATAAATAAAGATATTAAATAATAAATGAATAATTCAAAAATTGAACATTAATACATTCATCATTTATGTTACTATAGAAACTAGAAAACACGAATGTATTAATGTGATATACAGTGCATAATTTTAATGTAATTTACTAAGATATGTAAAATATTTTTTTAATGTTAATAAAATAAATGTAAGAATTGATTTGTAAGTGATAATAATTATTATCTTAATTATTTAAAAGTATATAACATGCTTTGATAAACTATTAAAGACAAATTATATATATATATGAGCGCGCGCGCGCGTGTGTATATGTATATGATATATGATATATGATATATGATATATCTCCGCAGTTTATTAAGTAGATAATATAGTAAATAGATTATATTTCATCTTGAAAATGAAAATTTAGAACATGAACAACAATATGCAATACACTTATACAAAAAAAAGATTACAATTTGGGAGACAATGTAATTTTATGAATTATTGCAAAGTAGAAGCTGATATTAAACCATATGCAGGGTACACGAATCACTATATTCAAGTAGATCCTGTAACTCAAGGAACTCAATGTAGCAAGATATATTCTGTTCATGAGGTAGAGTTCACAAAATTATATATGTATATCATTATTAGTATTATTATTTTTTTCTAGGTAAATACAAACACTGCAACATTCCGAGATAGTGGTATATATCATTCTGAGGGTGGTTGGCCAAAAGATTTTAATGCAAAAGATGTAGAACAGACAGTGAGATATAAACGCAAAATAGAAAAAGATGAACTATATATTCATACAATGCTTCAATTGCTACCTGTAATATTTCAGCTTGTTTCAACTCGTTTGTTTCAATTTTATCAAAATATATTTTAATTATTTTTAGCCAATGGAGCAATGTATCTTACAGAATAATGCTTGCAATATTTATGAACAATATTTTAGTTACATGGAGCCAGTTTCTTTAATACAACGTGTATATTCACGTACAGTGAATGTATATCGTGATATTTTACCAATAAAAAGACAAATAACACATCTTTCTTGGTCACCAGATCAAGGAAATCGTTTTGCAGCTAGTTATTGCAATACTGATTTTAAAAATATAATAAATGACAATCCTCAGTCATATATTTGGGATGTAGGTAAGATAAATCAGAAAACTCCAAAATATATAAAAAAAATTTATGGTCCAAATTTATAGAAAATCCAAATATGCCTTGTATGATCTTAAAACCATTTTGTCCAATTTTAACATTGGAATATAATCCTAAGGATAGTAATATACTAATTAGTGGTCTAATGACTGGTCAAGTGGCTTCCTGGGATATTAGAAAAGGATCAGAACCAGTTGAAACGAGTTTAGTGAAATTTAGTCACAGAGATTTATGCAACGAGGTTTTGTGGATAAATTCTAAAACTGGCACAGAATTTTTCAGTGCTTCTAAAGATGGACAAGTATAACAAAATGTAAAATGAAACGTAATATATAAATGTAATAAGTAAATTAATTACAGATAATGTGGTGGGATATTAGAAAATTACAAATGCCTACAGAAACGTTAGTAATAGATTTATCTAAAACTGATGATCAAAATGTTAATAAAGCAATTGGAATTTCAGCATTACAATTTGAACCATCTATGGGTACACGTTTCATGTGTGGTCTTGAAAATGGCAAATAAAAATTTTATATTTATATTATATATTTCTACTTATATTCTGACATAGTTATTTATTTTTAGGTATAGTAATATCAGGAAATCGTAAAGGAAAAACTGCAAGTGAGAAAATTGCAACACGATTCAAAGCACAATATGGACCTGTAATAGGTCTAGAAAGAAACCCAACGTTTGTTAAAAATTTTTTAACAGTTGGTGATTGGACAACAAGAATATGGTCTGAAGATTGTAGAGAATCTTGCATTGCTTGGACACCGTAAATATATAACAGTTATTTAATCTATATCTATTAACATTAATACAAATTGTTAAAATTCCATTCAAATCAGTGGTCATAGAGATTTTTTGATGGGTGGAGCATGGAGTATAACACGATTTTCCGTATTTTTTTTGATAAAAATGGATGGAACACTGGATGTATGGGACTTGTTGATACAGCAAGATTCTCCAGTTCTTAGTGTGAAAGTATGTTCAATTTGATATATTATTTATATTTAAAAATTAATATAACATATATTAGTATATAACCTAGTATATAACATATACTAGATTTGTGATGAAGTATTAACATATATAAAACCACACGAACAAGGACAATTAGCAGCAATTACTAATAAGAAAGGGACAACATTTTTACTTGAATTTTCAGATGCATTAACCACTAATCAAAAAAATGATAAAATTTTATTTACAGCAGTAAGTTTTGTTGATATTAAAATATTTACAATTCTTTTATCAAATGTAATTTTATTATATACGATTGAAATTAATAGCTTCTTGATAGAGAAACACGCAGGGAAAAGGTAAAAGAAGCTAAAAACAGAGAACATAAATTAAAAATGAAGTCCCTTCGAAATACCAATTACGAAACTGAATGTCCTACAGGAAATACAAAAAATTATGAGAATGATCCAATGTGTCTTAATTCTAATGCTAATAATGCGGTATTAATACATTGTGAAGAAGATTATGACAACGCTATAAAAGCAGTAAGTTTGAAAGTAAACACACACACAGAGAGATATATATATATATGAAACTCAATTTTTTATTTTAATTACACTTTACTAGGAATTACTAAAAGAAGAAGAAATAAGTAATGGAACAGTGTAATAAATATGTGATGAGAAAAGTAATAAATAAATTTTTATTATATGTAAATAATTCAATAAATTATTATATTCCTGTATATTAAACTTATTTATGTATATTTTATATATTTTTAATTTATTTGATTACAATTTTATTTTATAATACATAATCATTTGAAAAATTATTTTACGATAAATAATTTTTTTTTATTCATATAATTTATTATAAATATTTATTGGAAATGTAGTAGAGACATTAATATAATTGTGTAAAATATTTAAAAATCAAAATTAGATTTTATCATATTGATTATTGTACACTGTACATCTGTATCACAACTGAAGTTTCCGATAAATTTTAACACTTGCTGCGTGAAAGTTACTGAGAATCATGTGCATATTTCTTTTTTAAGTATTTATTTTTAAATAATTTACACGTTCAAATTTCATCCATAGTATGCATATATGTATATTGTGTTGTAACATAATGGAAAGAATTGATTGTGACTCAATAGGATCATTTTTATAGAAATATATATAAAATATATGAAATTGTACTTGTATTTAAAAATCGAATATTTAAACAATTTAATGCATTTTATTAGTCAATAATGACAATTTACATATCAACTGAAAAATCTTAAGAATAGTAGATGAAAATGAAGGTTGACATAACCTCAGAAATTCTACTTGGACAAACAGTTAAGGAGGATAAAGTAAAATATGTTTTTGAGTAAAAAGTGACAAACGTAGGATTAATTCGTATTATTCCATAATTTATTTATTTGTAGAATACAACCGAAGCACAAAAATTTAGAAAATGAAAGTTTCATTTATTTTCCAAATGAAGTACTTTCAAAAATGTGTATTTTATTTGCTTTACCCCACATTTTTGTGCAACACAATACGCTTATTGTGTTTTACTTGATAGAAAACATTAATACATAGAATGTAAGCTAACATTTTCTCATGTATTTTTGTCAAGCATTTCTTAGAAAAGATAGGAATTTCAATAATTTTAAAAACAAAAACCACGGTGAAAGAGATTTTACAATTATAAAGTTCTAACTGGACTTGCAAATTGAATGAAGGATAAAATTGATAACATGGAATTGCAAAGTGTGTTAACGAAGAGAAAGACGAAGAAACAGAATCATAATGAAACGAATCTACGATCACGTATAAACAAAGATAACTACGAAACTAATTTTCAAGATGGCGATAATGAACGTCCGTTCTCCAATAACGCAAATATCGCGAAAGATACGGAGGAATTTTTTCCAACATTCAATATAGATAATAAGTCCAAATTATTTGTTAACACAGACTCTATGAATTCTTCGGAATTTACATCGAAATCGATGGATGTTGTCGTCGACATTCATCAAGAGTGTGAAAAAGAAAAATTACACAGCGACAATGTTGAACAAGATGAGTCGTTGAATAAGAAAAACTTATTTCTAACGGAATGCAGAAATGCGAAAGCATTTTTGAAAACGAACACTATTCGCGAGAGAAAGATCGACAGATCAAAGATCAATTCGAAACATCAAAATTTCCCGAGAGATGACGATGACATAAAAGTCGTAGATTCGTTGGATTTGATCGAAGAATTTCGAGAACCTCTGATCGAAAAAGAGGATAGAAAAAAGATTCAGTCAGCAACAAGTAACAAGTCAAGCAAAAAGAATATCAATCGATTGCCTGCCGAGGAAAAATCACACGGCAGAAAACAATGGTTCAAATCGAAAGATGAAATAGAAGAAGTAAGGAAACCAATGAGGAAAAGATGGTCAAAAGATAACACTGTAATTCGACTACCGGAGGCGAGAAGCAGTTCTTGGACGATTATATCGCCAGAAAGTGCATCTTCCAAACTCGTTCATCAACGTCCAGAAAAGTCCTCTTCGAAGAAGACGTTATCTGGACTTGACAACGAGGCGTTCGACTCGGAAGAAATTCTCACGATCGAGACTGATTACAACCGAGACAATCCGAAAATCAAAATGATTCACGGTATAAAGGAACTGGAGCTTTCCACGCTCGATAGCCGAAGCCTTCGAGATTTGTTGAGCGACGAAAATAAATGTTTCAAGGAAACGGCGATCACGATTGAGGATTTCAACGAGTCTGTGGACAGCGAAAGATCCGAAAGTCAAAGGAAAAATGCAACGTCGGACACTGAACGCGTTGATAATTTTAACCACGATGATGTATCTTTGAAGAGTGGAACAAATTGTGGATTAATAAGCAAGAGGAAAAATTTCGTAGAAAAGAATGATAAAGGTGTTTTTGATAATTCGAATAGTTCGCAAAGCTCGGAAGAGATCGCTGCGCGATCGGACGATCGTCTCTCTGAAGAACTATCGAAGAAGGATGACCGATTTTTGGTAAAAAGTAATCGAAAGCATTTTATCGACAAGGAAAATTCAGCGTCTGCCTCCGAGGATGAGAATCGTTTAAGACATTCCGCGCGATATTCGGCAACTATTTCCGAAGACGACGATTTCAACGAGGCTCGTTCTAGAGAAATACACGATAACGCCAAGTTAGAGAAATCTGACACGAAAAGAAGGAAATCGAAATTTAGAACAGAACATCGGTCTCGAAGGAAGGATAGAGAAAAGAGTATCGACGCCGAGGAAGATTCTAAAAGAAAGAAAAAGCGAAAGAAGAACAACGTGAAGTATATATCCGTGACGATTCATAGAACAGATATGTTAGAGATCGATTACGTGACAAAGCATCCGATGGTGAAGGTGCATATTGTGAAAGCTGAGAATGGAAAGTATTTGAAAAGTGAACACGGCGCGAGTACGTATCTACAGCCAATAATAACGGGGAAATTTGATTTCAAAGAAAATAAATCTATAGTACCGGTATGGGAGGAAGAGCTCATCTTCGAAAATGACTTCAAAGAGATTCTTAAAATTGATAATGAACAGGTTGTAATTCTTTTTGAAATTGTCGATCTTCTGAGTTTCGCCGAAGCCAGCTTTAATTATGACAAATTTGGCAAGTTCCGCTTATGACATAAACGAATACTTTAGAATAATTGAAGAACTCATAGCAAAAATATATTATATTTAATTATAAAGTATAATGATATATATATATATATAATATGAATTATAATATTATTAACAATAATTTATAATTTATATGGTTATCTGTTATTCATATAATAATAATATAATGATTAATATCTAAGTTTTAACAAAAAATATTCATAAATATTAAGCAATGACTTTAATTATATCTGTGTTTAATTAAATTATGACAAGTTATTTCTATTGAACCGCATAATTTTTAAATTATTCGACTAATAAATATCATTATCTAAAAGTTTGCTAAAGTTTGTTTTTGTTATGAGGCCCTCGATCAGTTTTAATTCTAATTCTAACGATTAAAATTAATCATGAAATTTAATCATGAAATCAGGTCATGAAGCTTGCTGGTACAAAGTTGCATGGGCTTTTCTAAAGCCTGTAGGACGGAACCAAGTGTTACATATTGACAAAAAGGTCAGATTACAACTGTATAGACCTCGAAAAAATTCACATAAGTTTGATAGATTTCACACGTGCGAAGTAAGTCATCATTTAATAAATAATATAACGCAACGTTACTTTCGTTAAATGAAAATTTTTTTTTTATATCATATGTAACACGATTTTGATATCTTGTGATATGACGATATTAAATTTTGTCTATTTTTTTTAATAATAATTAAATAATTAATTATAATTTTTAAAAATAATTAAATAAATAATATTTGTTTGATATTTTTATGAAAGTATCGATGTTATTTTACTCAGTTCATTTTGATGTTAAATTTTTAGGTATACACGTGGTGGAAGTCGAATGTCCGAGAGAAATATCCTAGTAGTTTATTTGTTACTGTAAAATCTATCGATCCGCCTAAATTGGAGTCTGTTTTCTATCGGCAATTATCATTACGTGATGTATCTAACATACGTAATGAATCACAAACGATACCCGTTCAAACTTCAAACTCTATAAGCTTACCAAAATGGACTAGATTAGCTGCACAATCATGTAAAATACCGAATGAAATTTTCTTCGAAACGGACATTAGCGAAAATGGATGTTTTTATGTTGCTTACAGCAACAATGGCAAATACTTGGCTTGTTGCTTCTCCGAAGAATACGATTATTCTATCATCGTCTATGAGGTGAATACAGGATCTTTTATTTTTTTTATATTTATTAATATTCAAGAAATTTTTATGCGAATATCTTCATAAGTAATGTTAAAGAAATAATCTTAAATATTAGAAGAATAACACCAACTTAAATATTAGATTATTTTTTGTGACGTTAAATTATTTTCACATATTAAAAATCAGTTGAAGGAATTATATAAGTTTTAGCAAAATATCATTGAACCCTTACACATTGTTTTCAACTTTACATTATATCTTCTATTACATAATGATCTGGAAAATTATTATTAAAAAATGATTATTTTTGATAGTTAAAAAAATTTGATCTTGAAAGGATTAATAATTGTTTTATCTAAAGAAAAATGGGAAGATATTTTCGACAATTAATTTTAATGTACTGTAACATTATATTTCTACAATCTTACATATATTACACATTACATTTTATTTCATTGCAAGTATTAAACTTCTCTTAATAATTCATTAGGTTGAAGCAAAGAAGATTCACGTACGGTTGTCAGGACATAAAACTTTCGTTTACTGCTTCAATTGGTCCAACAATGACAATTATTTGCTTTCTGTTTCATCAGATCAAACTGCTCGTATTTGGGATATACAGAATCAAATTGTAGAACATATAGAAGTAAGAATTTCAATATTTATTTAAAGTTTATACAAGTGATACATATGAATATAAGAGTTTATTCTTTTTAATTTAAATGCCATCTAGCATTAATATTATTATTTACAATTATTTAATTACTTTAATTGTTATATTAATATATATCGTGTTTTTATTTATTATAATCATCATGATATTTAATTTTATTGTGTTATAATTAAATGTTAGTTAATTAAATTTTATTGTTTTATTTAGATGATGCCTCATCCATCTTATGTATACTGTGGTAAATTTGATCCCGAAAACTCTTCGATAGTAGCAACTGGTTGTTACGATCGCATAGCACGTATTTGGATGCGAAATAAGAAATTAAAAAATTGGGATCTTAGTCAAGAATTGGAAGGTCACGAAGGTTTTGTAAATGCTATGTATTTTCAGAAGAATAGTAACTTATTAACAGCAGATAGCGTCGGGATAATAATAATATGGATGTTAAAAAAAAATCGAAAAATATCATCTAAGAAGGAGTGGCACATATCACGAAAAATAAAGGTCAAAGAAATCGATGGTATAATAATTAACACAATTATTTTGCATCCCTTGGAGTCTAGACTTCTTGTTCATTCAAGAGACAATGGATTAAAAATGTTGGATCTCGCAACTGGAGTAGTGTTGCAAAAGTACAATGAATTGAACAATCAGAGGTATTCTTTATCTTACAATTTTACGTTTCATGTTTCATTTTTGATTAATTTATTTCAAATTGTTTTTATTATTTTAATAATTTATTTCAAGTTTTAAAAATTATTTTTAGATATTTTTAGAATCACTTTTAAATATTATTTTAGGAAATAATATTTTAAACTAATATTAAAATATTTTTTACAGAATACAATCGACAGCTTGTATTTCTCCTTGCGGCAATTTAATCTTTTGCGGTGGTGAAGATTCGTCTTTGAACGTTTGGAATTTAGAAACTGGAAATCTTCTCGCAAGATATACTTTTGATCGACATTATCGAGCAGTAACCTGCGTAGATTATCATCCGTATGATCACGTATTAGCCTTCTCGACTTTTGGTAGTCCTGCGCCAGTGAGAATTTTAAGATTTAACAAGGACGCTACGGGTGAAAATATAGGATTAAAAATGATGGGAACGATCGAGAACGCAGTGAATAACAATGATATTTCCATGAGATTCTTAAATGTGTCCAAAGAAATGTTCAAAGAAAAACCGAGATCGAGTAATACGAAAAAAATAATCGAAGAGGCTTCGCAGTTTTGCGGAAGCTTGCAATCTAGTCAAAGTTACAACTCCAGTTTTCTTAAGCTTTCCGATAATGTTCTTTTAGAAAATGATAAGTACAATGATACAATGTGTAATAATACAAAGACGAAACTTCAACTATTAAATGAAACAGGACAAACAATGAAAAGTCGTAGTACGAATCGTTTGTATAATATTATTGAAAAGATTGACAGAATTTTATCAAATACGTCAAAATCGTCGGGTGATATTGAGTCTGGAAGGAATTTTGTCCTTCTTCAGGAATCAAGTGAGAGCAAACTCTTAATAAGTTTAAATGAAAACATAGAAAAACAGAAGAAGAAACTGAGAAAAAATAAATCTGCATATTTAAGTATCGAAGATAAATCGAGTTCTTATATTGAGTCAAGTGCAACAAGTAGCGATAAACCGAAAGTTGTAGAATGTTACACGATACAAAATGAAAAACTAAATGATTGGAACACGAAAAAAAGATCAAAAAGTGCAAAGGAAATAAGAAGTAGTAATATATTTAAAGATGACATATCAAAAACTTTCTCTGATAGTGCTACAAATTATCAGAAGATTAAAGTGCATCACGAAGTTACAAAAATTTCACCGCAAAAAAATATCGAGCCAGATTTTACTATTAAAGAAAATGATAAAAAATCAATAACTTATCATAAGAATAGTCTTATTAAGAAAGATGATTCAGATTCAACCGATAGCACTGGAACATATATTGTAGAAAAAAATAACATAAAAGATAATGATAAAGATTTGATGAAAATGTTTGAAAATAAAAATTTAGTTTTAAATAGCACAGAAAGTGAAGCGAATGTAAAACATTCCGAAAGTGATAGTTCTATACCTAGCAATGCGACATTTATTATTGAGAATGAAATTTCTATATCAAAACCAAAGAAAAACAGTCTAGTTTGAAATAACATTTCTTTTTTTTTTTTTTTTTTTTTGAGAATATAAATATAAAAATCCGATATTTATTATTACTATTTAATTTACAGTATTATTATGGACAGTATTTATATTCTATTGTATTTTATATTTAAGACAAATTCTTAATTTAAAAAGTGCATTATCTTATTACATATTTCATGTATTACATATGCATTTTTCATTAATTATTAATATATATATATATATATATATATATATATATATATATAATGTAAAACTTTATACCTGTAATAATGTTTCTTGCATAGCTTGTTAATAAATATGATGTTTAATATGTCTGTTATCATTTATTATCCAATGATATTTTTCTATTGTATCTTTCTATTTGTACATTATTTTTTTAGTACAATTTTACATAATTTATATAATTTTTTTCAAAATTAATGAATTAATTTTACAATTATAATATTCAGTTATAATATGGGAACAGACTAAATTAAAAATTCTCTTCTGATATTCTCTTTTGAAATTATTATCAAATGTTCGTATTATTTTTAATTTTTTAAATCATTTTTCTTCAATTAATACACTTGTCTTGAAAATTTTTTAAAAATAAATATACAAAAGAAGTTGTATGGAATTTTTAAAAAATAAATATATAAAAAAGTGTTGTATAAAAAATAACATATAAGAAATGTAATTAATATTTAATTAAATAAATTGTCTATCATATACATGAAGTTAGTTTGACAGCTGATCGTAAATGCCCACAAAAAATGTTTATATTATTCAATGACTGATATTTTAAGCATGGGATCTTTTTTTGGAGGAATAGCTAAAGTTTTTGTGAAAATAATTATACTTCCTTTCCTTTATTTGACGTATTTATACGGTGTATATTTATCGAATTTAATTAACATAGCACTTATAATTTACATATTAATCATATTTAAGTTAAGTGGTGCATTCATAAGTATTGAAAATGAAGATGACGAAGAGGTAGGAAATTTTTCTGCTCATTAATAATAAATAACAACATAAAAAAAATTCAACTCAAGATTTAAATTAGTGCAATTATTTTCAGAAAAAAATTTTTTTTTTAAATACATTATGTCGTATTCGATAATTTGTTCTCACTAATGTATGATTTTAATTTTCTATTTAAAATCGTATCAAAAATACGAACTTGATTGTTCACTATTAACAATATCTACGGTCATAATAAGTAAATATCAAATTTTCATCAATTAATGACTACGTTGTCAATTTCACAAGAAAAATGAGAAGTTGAAAGAACTAATGGTTTATCCCTAGATTCATTACACGCATGTACATAATTAAAAAGTGACTCGCGAAAAAATCGAAAAATGGGCAGTATATTGACAACCCTGGCTGCCATTGGCATCAGCATTATTTTTTATCCTTTCTTATTTCTTTGCTACGTTTACATTCTCTTCATTATGATTGTCTTCAACATTGTACATTCGTTCTATATTTTTCTCATGATATTACTTAACAGTCTCTCAGATAGTAGAATTACTGATTAAGACTATTACGTGAGTTACTTATAATTTACAAATAGAGATATGACTTTCAATTATTTATGTATACGTGTATTGGACAAAATTAGCATTATTGCTTTGCTTTTAGGATTTTGAAGATGCCGAATCTAATATCGAAACTGAAGATACAATCCAATCGCGAAGCACGTGAAATGCTGATTACTTCCGATTATGTGAAAAGAATTATAAAAATTTACGATTTTATTCGTACTTACGTATTTGTTATTTGTTAAAATAAGGAATAAAATATCCTTCGTAAAATATGTAAATAAAGAGCTTATTTTGAACATGAATAAAAATATTCTCGTTAATATTCAACTCTCGTACCGATCAACTGTTTCATAGTTGGTCACAAACATATGTATATCAAAAAACTGTATGTATGTTGAAAGATATATGTACAACTTATCTACGTACATATTATATGGAATAATTTTTATATCTGCTTCAAAGATATATAAAATGTAAATAAAATAATATATAATTTTTATATATTATGTATTTTGCTTTACGAGATAATTAACTGTGGTTGAAAATATCTATAGATATCGGCAGTATATCGCTTCCATAATTTTAATCTAATAATAGTTAATTAATGAGTTAATTAATTTAAACAAAATGAAGTTAATTATTTTAAATTTGCAATTAATTATTTTCGTATATGTATGCATGTGTGTATACAGATTTCGGAGGCAGGCGCAAAAGTTAGTTCGGAGGATGCCGGTATGAAAATCGTGTGGCGTCACGGAACGAAAACATGGTAGAGATGTGCTTGATTTTATCGTGTGCATTTCAATTCATTCACAGCTAAGAGTGTCAATCATTCTAATTATGTGAAAGTAAATTAGTCAGATATACAATATTTTTGACTTTAAGGTTTAGTAAAACAGGCTCTTCCTCGGCAAGAAGCCTCTTTGCTGCAATGGTAACAGTAACAAAGTTGATGCTCATCGCAGTTATTTACGGTAAATTTATTCATCCCAATTGACTGTTTGTAAAAGACACTTTAATAAATACAATTTGATAAATATGAAACTAATATTAAGTAAATTGTTTCATAACCTTCAAGTGCTGCCGATCGATAACTTACTAAAGTAGTTTAGTGTTTAGTACTAAAATGCTTTAATTTGATTTTTGTTCATTGATTTAATTTATTTAACGTTTTCAAATTAACGTCTATTTTAATTGATGTTTTGTTTCAAGTAACAAACTGCATGTGTATTCAATTCGATTCAAAAAAATTGAAATTTTAGTATATAATATTTTTTTAAACATTCGAAAGTTTTTCTTTTCGTTTGCGTTTAAAAAATTACATTTAATTTATATGCATATGTAACTTAAGTTAAATTTACTTGTTTTACGTTACTATTTTTAAATACAATTAGTATTATTGAAACATGATTCAGCTTTTTCAGGTGTTTTTACTCCTGTAATAGCATCACGTGTACTTGAATTAAGTGACAGGTACATAATGATTTCTTATATTTTATAGTCATATAAATATATGATTATAATATATATATATATATATTTACGTGCATAAAATTTTATATATTATTATCTAATTTCTTTTATAGATTTTTGGATATTCATAAAGATGGGCAGTGGCTTGTTATGGTATAAATATAAAATATATGATACATTTATATTCCTGTATGAAATTATTGTTTATAAACATTGTTTCTTTTATAGATGTATGCACCATGGTGCGCACATTGCAAAAGATTAGAACCAATTTGGGCTCATGTAGCCCAACATTTACATGCGACATCAATAAGAGTTGGAAGAGTTGACTGTACTAGATTTACAAGTGTTGCTCATGCTTTTAAAGTTAAAGGATTTCCAACTATTGTATTGTAAGAAAAAAAATTAAATTTATTTTTATCACATATATATAAAATTAATATAATATTATTTCTCTTCTCCTATATAGCTTAAAAGGTGAGCAAGAATTTATATACCATGGGGATAGAACAAGAGATGAAATAGTAAAATTTGCATTAAGAGTAAGTGGTCCACCTGTTCAAGAAATAACAAAAACTCAAAGTTTTGACACGATTAAAAAAGAACGTGATCTGTACTTTTTATATGTTGGAGAACGATCTGGACCATTATGGGTAAGATAAAAATTTTGTTATATTTACAACTTGATTGAAACATTATTCACAAAGATCCTAATTTGAACAAATATGTTTTAGGAATTTTATCATAAGACTGCAGATGTGTTCCAACCACATGCATTTTTCTATCAATCTCATCCAACTGTTGTTAGTAAACATGCTCCTGTGGAAAATATTCCAGCATTGTTTGTTTATAAGGAAAATTTACATTATAATTTTAGTGGTAAATGTTTGTAAAATATTTACCCGTATAGTTTTAGAAATTGTTATTAATAACATCAATAACATTTTTAATAAGAATTATTTTATAATATAGGACATGACATAGATAATATAGAAAAACTAAATGAGACAATGTATAAATGGATAAATGCAGAACGTTTTCCTACATTCCCAAAAGTAACAAGAGGAAATATAAATCAACTTTTTTTAACAAATAAAAATTTAGTATTGGCAGTAGTAGAAGAAAATCAACTAGAAGAAATACCACCACATATGATGAGATTCAAAGATATGGTTGAATCTATAATTAAAAGTAAACGAGAAAAATATCACGAGTAAGTTACATTTTGTGAATTAGTGTATTATTTATTTTATTAAAAGTTTGATTGTAATTAAAGTTTTCGCGGTCAGTCATTTTCAGTTTGGTTGGATAGCTAGTCCAGATCTAGTCAATAGTATAGCAATGATGATTTTACCATTACCAAGTTTAATTGTTATTAATACTACAACAAATCACCATCATATTCCAGAAGATGAAACAGAAAAACTGACTCCTCATGTGATAGAGTTGTTCCTAGAGCAAATTCGAAATGAAAGTGCTCCGGTGTGTTTTTTTTCAAATAGATTTAAGATATTTTATGTGATTAGAAGAAATTAACATTGTAGGATATATTTGCAGCGATATGGTGGAAACAGTTGGTTGATACGTATATATAGATCATGGTTTGAATTAAAGACAACTCTTTCCGCAATGTGGATGGGTAATCCCATTTTAACAATGGTCTTGTTTGGTTTACCAGCAGGATTCTTGTCATTAATATGTTATGGTATTTGTTGTCCAGATATTTTAGATGCAGATGATGATGAAGAAGGTACATATATATTTTTTTTTTGCAAAATTAATATGTATTATATATACTATTATTATAATTATTGTATATACTATTAATAATGTATATGTTATTATTTTTTTAATGCTAATTGATTTTCCAGACCATCCAGGAGCAAATCATATGAAAAAAGATTGAAATTGGATTATTATATTATTTATATTAAACTTTGTAAAATTCTTAATCTGTAATTTCTAATTTCACTTAGGTAATATAATCTTTTATTTTAAAAAATTTTAATTTCTGAAATATTTTATTTATTATTCATTGATGTAAGAAAGTTATACGAATTATGAAAGTGATTATTTTTGTAGTCAGTAAAATGAAAGAGATTTTATGAATTATAAATAGCATGATAAAGACAAATTACCTTAGCTAAATGGAACTTTCATAAGACAATACAAATCATGTAAGTAAACGAGCTTTTTTAAACCACATAAAATATTTGTCCCATATTACATAATATAATTAAAGTATGAAAATGTACTAAGTTTTATGTGAAGAATGTACGTGGTAAATAATGTTGTGTATACTTATATTTAAAATTACAAGTGTATGTTTATTTGTATAAATATAGTAAAGAGTACCTCATATCAATGTTTAAAATTTAAACATTTAACTTAAAACATGACAACTGTTTTAGTGTATATATTTATCTACATTTAATAAAAAAAAAAGGTAATACTACTTAAACTTTTTTTTTTTAGATAAACATAAATTAAGTTGATTAAATAAAAAAATGTTGACGGCAAGGGACATTGTAAAGATTTGAAAATAAAACATGAATTAAAATAAATCCTGATACTTCCGTTTTTTATTTCAATATATCATAAAAAATAAAAATGTATGACTAATTAAGCGTACAGTTGTATTGTAATGTAAATTTCTGTTCAAAAATTAAACAAACGTTATATGCTGATTGCTATTAGATAGCCACATATAAACATATATATATGCTATAAATCATCATCAGAATCCAATGCTGCTCTTCGTCTGTCAAACTGAAATTAATTACTAGTAATCTCATTTTTTTTTGGAAATCTATACATATGTTATTATCATAACCTACCTTCACAACAGTTGTTCGTTTTGTTTGTTGATTTACGCTTTCAAGTAAACTGATAAGTTCTTTTTCTCCTAATTTTCCAGGTATCTGTCCTTGTTGAGCCATAGTTAATATCATATCTTCTACCATCTTTCCTTTCTCAGGTTTACCAAGACTCAATGTGTTCACTAAAAAAAATATTAAGAATACGTACATTATATATACATAAATTCATAAATTTATACATTGGGACAATATGTGTATATTCAATTCAATTATATTTATACTCTTACATCTCGCTCTAGCTGATTGATCTAACACTTGGGTAAGAATGAAATTCTTCATCTCCTCTGTTCTTTGCATTTTTTCTTCCATTGTTTGTTTATTCTCTGCATTGTCAGTCTGAATATTTACAAATGATTGTAGTAATGACAGAAAAATTGATGATGTGTTTATTTAAAAAGTATCAATATATGTACTACCTATGCAGTTATAAATAGCTTGTTGATTAAATTTCAATTCAATAAAATAACTTCATTGTCATGAAATTAAAAATGGTATATTGTTATGATTGATTGTTTTAATTCGTTTTTTTATTAATGATTCTTTTAAATAAATCATGATAACACTGGTATACACACACACACACACACACGCGCGCGCGCGCGCGCGCGCACACACACACAAATGGTATAAAATATTTTGTTTCTAATACAAAACTGGTTTACCTTATACTGTGACTGCAATTGAGCTAATCGCTGTTGTCGTATTGCTTCAAGTTCTGGATCTGACATGGTGTTAATTTCTTTACTATCAGCTATTTGTAAAATTTTATCGGAATTCGGTATTTTCTTTGATGTGTGCACACTCCTGCAAACGTTATTCCCGTTAAAATGTTGTAAGAGGCTTGAAGATAGTCGAGTATACACAAATCGAACAGTATACGCATGTTCAGTTAAAATTTGTAATGAAACCGTTCAGTATAACTAAGTTTGACTGTTTATTAAGAAATAATTTTTTTTAGAAAAAATTATACAGTGTATAATTACGTATGATAATGATGTTAATATGAGAAACAGTTGTTATGAATTTACAAAGTTAACCTCAAAGTTGGTAATTACAATTGATCCTGCTACGATTAAATGAAAATTTGTTAGTTTTCTAATGAAACTTGAAAATAGATCAACGATAAATTTGTTTGAATTCATAACTGTTAATATAAAGATCAGTTGAAAAATATTGAAATGTTTGTTTATTTATGGTTATTCATCTATGGATATGATCAATTGATAATTTATAAGTATTTAATAAACTTCTTAGATAGACGAGTACGTCTTAATGTCTTAAATAATTTTTATTTCTTATAATGTAAAGATTTATATCAAACTAAGATAAAAAATCAATAACATTAAGACTAATCTGTTTATAGAGAGGTAAAATATCTTTTGTAAGTTTATATTTCAGTTTTATTTCATTTGTACTTGAATATTTAATTTCATATCATTCATTTTTATTTATAAATAATATTGATATGTTGTCTTTTATATGATTGTTTTATGTACATGAAAAGATATATTTAGGCATTAAGTTTATGAAAAATTATTTGCTCATTTAAGTACATATTTTAAATATATGTCAAAATTATAATAAGAAACAATGAATCAATATCATTTATAAACAAGGTACAGATCTAAAAAGAATGTGTCTAAAAATGGATAAAAAATTATACATAAAATAAATGAAAAACAAAATAAAAGTCAATGAGATTTTTAATATTGACTGCACATTTTACTCATTACTATATGTATTTAATTGATACAACGTTTTATCATTTAAAATTTTATTATTAAGTATTTTACAAATTAACTATTTGTGTCAAAAACAAATATGTAAAATGTTACATTTTTGAACCTTTTTCTATTAGTATTTTTATCACAGCTAAAATAATTTTTTAGTATCTATAACTTTGTAAAAGGATCTTTTCGTAGTTCTAAGTACAGATAATGTTTAATATCTTTTATGAAGTATAAATGTTGATGTAATCACTTAAACGATATTTTATTATTTTATTATTTGGCAGAATAATGCATATTATTCTAATTTACATAATATACGACAATGCTATATTAATTTTATAATACAAATATGTTGGTTTGGAAAAATTAAACATCAATAAATATATTATATAACCTGTATTTATATAGAAACTTTATTGTTCTAGATTAATATTAAAAAGTACAAAGCCCTTTTTGCACATTGATATGCGTTTATTGGTTTAAATAGTATTTGTGCTATCATACCACGGTGGCATCCAATTTGCTGGAGTTTTTGCTCTTCCTTTAGAAATAGGAAGAGTACCATCAATATTGTAATTTCTATCTGTTTGTTTTCTGCGAATTTCATTTT
This sequence comes from Melipona beecheii, assembly GCA_032399605.1. NCBI lineage: Eukaryota > Metazoa > Arthropoda > Insecta > Hymenoptera > Apidae > Melipona > Melipona beecheii. The sequence continues at coordinate 2,725,910 of JAUCMO010000504.1, read as the reverse complement.
TATTTGTGTCAAAGATCCCATTGTCCAAAACAACGAACGACTGGCCATTAGAATGTTGTTGCTTGGTGCTTTTACCAAAACTAGGAGAATATGGCTTGATAGCATTACTTTGAAGTACATAATCTGGTGAAGGATGGCGTGTCCTTCCGGAAGACTGAAGCGATGACGAGCGTCTGCTTCGGAAACCTTTTGGTTCATCATCGACGTTACAGACATGAAGTCGGTAAGTTGGGCTAGTCGATCTATCCTTTACTCTATTATATTCTGACATATCTACCTGTGTTTGCCTTTGCACATGCGTCTGCGAAGATTTTGAACTCCTGTATTGCAATTATATTTATTTTTATTGCTACGCTCGTTAAGATATACACGAATAAATGTATGTGTGTAATTATTTCTTGAGATATTGTAAATATAAAAAAATTGTCTATTTAGAATTTGGTTTGCAATTGTTTTAAAGTACATTGAAACAATTTATATTTTCTAATTATTCATCATATATTTCTAATAAATACTGACAACAGACATCAAGTATAATAGCTTGAGATTTTCATACAATTAGTAAAAATTGTATGTTTTGTTTTATTTCGTTTACTAAACGTATGCATTATATAAATAGTTCAAGTCTAACATCATACACCAAATATTTTTATAAACATTGAATTCTACTAATCTTACTAGATATAAAAAAAATATACAGCGTAATAAAGAATTTATTAAATTACCTTCAAGTCAGACAATTTTTTTTGTATTTCTTACATCCAAACTGTGTATAAAACATGTTCATCGTAAACGAAAATATAGAGAAGTATCTACACTAAAATCTAACAGAACTTTATGAAATACAGACCTTCGACTACCTGCTGGTGGTTTTCCACAGATATTATCTTCGTGAACTCGAGTATTCAGCACTTGAAATGCGTCTTGATCTTGGGCAGCATTTGTAAAACCAAATTGCTCCGCGTTATTAATCCAATAATTCTCTTTTCGCTTGGAAGCGCTCAGACTACGATCTCGTCGATGATGACGACTCGGCTCGTTTTGTAACTGACTCTCACGTTTTGTACAGTAAGCAGTTCTATATTCCGGCTCAAGATTAAGATTACCCTCTAAACGTAAATTGGCTGGCATCTTTAATGTTTCAACTCTTGGTATGTGGCCATAAGGAATATACTGTGCTCGTACTTCGCTTGTGAACTCGTGGTCATGCCGTTTGCATTCTTGCCTACTAAAATGCGTATGCTCCGGAGTAGCGTACGTTGATCTCAAATTCAACGGTGGTTTCCGATATACTGGGTAGTCTCTTTGATAATCTAAGTATTTCGACTTATATTCCGGATCTTGATCGATTTTTGATGTGAATTTAGGCGTAAGCGAGGGAGATATTTTCGTGCCATCAGCTCGTCCAATTTCATCTTCTGGTTTTATTATTTTAGGCCTCTCTCTTGGGAAATCCTGTAAACACGTAGTTGATGATCGTTAACAATTTTGTAGAATAGAATGGAATTGTCTATTAGAAAAGGAGCACATACACATTGCATCTATGTGGATTTATGATTTTTTTGTACTAATTCAATCAGTTCGTGCATATCCATTTTATTACTTCTTACGCGCTATAATAGGGGGAAGTAACATAGTGAAGTCGTAAAATGTTAGGTAGGGTCATAAATATATCCGATCCCAGCTGGGATCAGATACATTTCGCATGCATGTTCCTACGTCAGTTTGTTTTAAATCAATTTATTAATTTTTCTTATTTTTGTTAAGATTTCAATACTAAAACACTTTAAAATCAACATTTTTACAATGTATCATTGGATAAACCAAATATGAATTTTTGAGCCAAAACTAATAATAATTGCTAGACTAAATTAATAAAGTTGGATGAATATACAAATAATATTTATATTATATATAATAAATAATGAATATATATATATAAAACATGAATATAGAAATAAATAGCAATTGCACCAAATATTATTCAAAACAGTAAAAAAACCATGAATGTTGTATACACTTTTGCATATTAGCATAATGCAAATCATTGCATGTATAATAAATATAAATGTACAATATTCACAGTCTCATTTTATTAATTTTTATTACATTTCAGTCTATTAATTATTAATTTTTATCATGTTTATATTAATTATATTTTTATATTTATCTTATCAATTTTATTATATTTTATTTTATTAATTTTATCAATTTCCATTAATCACTCTACTTCAATTACTAATTAAAATAATTTCAATTTTAGCAAATTTAAAGAAATTTGAATTTACCTTATACGCGTCTTTATATTCCGGAATTTCGAGTGGCGGATTCTTCAAATCTTCCAACTTTGAAACCAACATTCTCATTTCCTCGTCTTTCTGCTGTTTCTCCTTCAGTTCCCTTTTCCGTCTCTCTTCTTCTTCTTCTTCGATAACTTTGTTCGATTCGTTTTTCAATTGCGCTTCTTTAGTAGTACGACAATCAATAAAATTATCAGCGTGCTTGGTACTTTGGAAAAAGGAGTTTCCAGTCTTTAGATGAGTCTCAGGTTTTACTGGCTGCGAACGTTCTACGATACAGAGATAATAATGATACACGTTTAATGAATTTAGCAATATGAATATATTTATACTGATATGATGATTTGCAATGATTTGCAACGAAAACAATTTTTGATTGTACTTATGGCTTTAAAAAAGTATTTCCAATTATTTAAATAGATCTATCTATATCTAATTAGATGATCAAGTTATATTTCATGACAAAGAGAGAATTTTTACAGAATTGTTAATCTTTGTTCAACAACTCAAAATTTAGATTTCTTTTATCACGTCAGTTTTTTTATTATGAATTTAGTTTCTGACTAAAAACTAAAAGTTTTGTTATTAACCTTTCAATCATTACATTTTTATTGTATAGGTTTGTTTCTTGTTTAATATTTGTAATCATTTCATTATATGAATATTTATAAATATTTATATTGTATTAATTAATATTAATTACATCATGATACGTAACAAATATCAATAAAATCATTTAGTTATTTGAAAAATTCTTTTAGAATTAGAGTGGGATGCGTCACGATTAATTCAGATAGGCAAAGTTCCCGTGTAATTAAAAATTAATTTGCGCAATTACCTCTATTGTTGTGTCTTTTAAATACATCGGCATATTCCGGCACGAAATTAACCTCTCCATTTAATTTCAAATTTGTGTTCTGCCTTAATAACTCCGGCCTTCGAACACCTACAAATGGCACGTATTTTTCATGATTTTCCGTGGTAGTTTCGAATTCACCCTCGAGTTTCAAATGTGTAGGCACACGCATAAGTTCCGGTCGGCTAACATTCAGCCACTGGATGAATTTTTCGCATTTTTCAGTGGTCGTTTCTAAATCGCCCTCCATTTTTAAAGACGTGGGTCTACGTGCTAGCTCGGGCTTATGCTGACCTTTATAGGCAACGTATGACGAATAGGTCTCGGTGTCCGTGTATAATTCTCCGTCACGCTTCAAAGTGGTACCCCTGTAAAGTATGCAGTATAAAAAGCATAAATTGAATGATTAAAAGAAGTAGAATCATTAACCCTATACGCCGGTACTATAGTAAAATAATAGTTGAAATAAAAAAATAAAAATATTTGCAGAGATTATTTCTCACACAATGTTACATTGATTAATTTGAAATTGATTGTTTGGCTTATATTGACTGAAGTATTTATCTGATTTTACGAGTATATCCACTCAATTATATTATGCCAAATTATACGTTGTATCTCAATTATATATTTTTCAGGATGAATTTGAAATAATTATGGCGTTATACGTGCAACAAAATATTTAATGAAATTTATTTGTATCGATATTTAAAAATATCAGCATATATTTTATTTAACAATTAAGCAGATTTTAAGCTGTCTATTTGACTTTTTGTTCGAAATATGATACATTATTAATATATTGTTCAATTCATTATTTTTGAAATATATTATAGTAGAACTTCGTTTATTTAAAACGAATTTCAGTCAATGACTGATCAAATAAACTGTTGTTGATTGAATCTTATTTGATCTCTTATTATTAGTAGAATTATTATAGAGAGTTACTTAGTAGAGGGAAGAATCAATGAACTTCAATTATATAAAGTTCAATTATGTACTAAAAAAATTTTCAACGTTTTACATGTTCTAATGGTCCTAATTCAATAGCCAGGAATATGTAAACTATTTGTCATCCGAAATGGAGTTTTACTGTACAAGTTTGATAAATATAATACATCATTGTGTATGTATATATATATATATATATATATATTTTATATTTATATATATATAATTATATATATATATATATTATATATATATATATATATATATAATTTCATGAAACGTTTACCTTCTGATCAAAGAAGGTCGTTTAGGTGGACTAGCGTGGATCATATTGGAATTTGCCTCAGTCTCCATCGTTTTATCGTTATTGATTCGCGTCAAAGAAGACACGCCCTTTATATTTTTAGTTGGAAGTTCTGTATGTCCCTCCTCGTGTTCTTTGATATCTTCCCTGTCAAAAACTCTCTTATCTTCGGTCGAGTCCTTTGTCTGAAGATCCTCGCTCCGTTTATTATTTTCCAACCAGGTATTTTCCTACGGTAAGGGGTACATCTATGAATCGGAAAATTATTGCTTAATGAATTGAGAAACACTCTCAAACTGTAATTATATTAATTTAAGTTTTTTGTTATATCTTTCCTCTCTTGTTCACCTACAAATTTCTTCATATACGTATTTTGTACTACCTATATATTGTATCATACTATTATATATATATATTATCTAAATTCTATTTTTTAATAATGAAACATTTTATTCCAATTAATTCAACGAATTCCTATTAATCAAATTCACTTATTAGAAAACTCACTTAAAGAAAAATCATAAATTGATAGGAACATTATCATGGAATGTTGCTCCATTGTATCAAAATTGGATTTTTAAAACGGCATTACCTGTGCTACCGCCTTATTTATAACAATTGAAAAATACACGCAGACAAGAGTGCAGTTTGATATTTAGAGAACAACTGAGAAATGTGCCTTCAAATATTTTCTCTATAAAATTTATTCTCGAATTCACATTTTAAAATTATAGATAAGTAAAAATCAAGAGTACTAACCTTCAGCAACTGCTCGCTCTTTGCGCGGAAAGCTTCACGATACTCGGACACGAGGTCCTCGCTTTCAGCCTCGATATTGAGTCCAAGATTATCTTTTGGTTGTCCCTGTATACGTCTTCTTCGATAACGAGCCAGTTCGTCCACTGTCAGCCCTTCCAGCAAAGGCCATTTTTCCTTCGATTTGCTCTTTCGACTTTTGTTTTTACCCTGCGCTAGCTCAGTGTCCGAGGAGGATTTATTGACCTCGCGGGAGAACCTTTGCCTACGTGCAAATTTTAATCACGTTACATACCTCGTTAATCCTTCTATCGTGGGCGATCTTCATGTTTTCCTACGTAAAATCACGGACGAAGTTTTATACGATCCATGAGGGTCGTTTGAAATTTTCGAGAGGAAAGGTGTCTTTACTTGTTCCCTTCCAAATTGAAAATTTTCTTGAAAAAGGAAGGAATTCAATATTGTGAAAGTAAAGGTTTCGCATTTTAAAATCAGCATAAGTAAAACTTTCTCTGATTTTTTTTTTCATTTTTTTTCCCGATGAAAAATTACCGACATTTTAAACTATTTTTCTTATAACTTTGTAAGAAAAAATCGCAGGACAATTCAATTTTAAACGCTCATTTTAAAGTGTGAAGCTTCTACCTTTGAATACGTTTCCTCCGAAGATGCTTTCACATCATTTTCAAAGAGATTAAGTACCCTCTAGTATCTTTCGAAAATTTTACAAATTCAATGGCTATTGAACAATTTTTCTCGCGACTAGATCCATTTTGTAGTTTCTGTTAAAACTTGTACAATTTTGTTTTCATCATTTTATTGGTCTCTTGAACATTAGAGTTTTTAAATTTTTGCCATTTAATTCTGGTACATAACAGTTAACTAAACAAAAAAAGATGAGGTTTTCAATAAAGTAACGATTCCTTTTATCTTTTAGGCTAATGAAATACTGACTCTAGAATACGTCCTCTAGCGTGTTTATTCCTGCTTGACCGATGCTATCTGTCTGTGCTATCTGTTGAGGAATTGATCAGTTTCGTTATTCAACCTACTTTAAGAAAATCGTGCAAATTTATTTGCAGATTTCATTCAGAAAAACTTTGTTAGACTTTTTTGCCAAAAAAAAAAAAAAAAAAAAAAAAAAAAAAAAAAAAACCTTTTTTCAAGCTTTTGTTTAAAATTAACATTATCACTATTAAACTCAAAATAGTATTTCTAGAGAGCAAATCTTGAACACAATTTTTTTTTTTCAACAAAATATTCTTGGCTATTTCTCACTATGTAAATATAGGATATACTGCGGACTATCAAATGGGGAATGATTCTACATATAAATTAAGCAGTTAGCTAATCCTTTCGTTAGATTTTTTATTAATTATCTCGATCCTGTTCAATTATTTTTATTGATATCATCTACAAATCACAGAACTTTAAAAATAACTAACCAATCAAAACAATCCATCACACAGAACATATGAAACAGAATAACGGAAACAAAAATTCAATGGAATTCGTGAAGGAAAGTATGATCTACGAGAAGTGGTACTTTTCAATTGATTGAAAATCGCTGTTTTCTATCTCTAAAAATTTAAAATAACTAACGCACGAAACAAAATAACGAAAAGAACAATCTATAAAAGAAAGGTCGCATTTTTCGAATTACTGAAAATTACTATTTTCGTTAATATCGTCCGTCAAAAATTGCAAGATCCTAAAAATTAAGTTATAACTAAAGTAACTAAAAATAACAATTATAACTAAAAATTAAAAGTAGAATTACAGAATTAAAGCGATATACGAGACTCCAAAATAACTGTTAAAAAGATATCTACAATTCGAAACGTTCAATCGCACGAAACACGCGAGAAAAAAACGATAGAAACAAAGACCGAACAAAATTTCTGGAAAAAAAAAAGAAAGCATAAATCTACAAGTTTCGAGAAATTGTTCAAACGCGATTAAAAATTACAGAAATTCACGTGTACTTCTCACGTTGAGAGAGGCGACGATATGCGAAGGCGAGAGAGAGAAGTCGAAAAGTGTGGAGCACCGAGCCGGGTGGATGCCCGGAACGGACTGAAATGTTTCAGCGAAGGAATTGAAGCTGTGGGAGGATAGAGGCGGGCGGAAGTTGAGGTGGTGCAGCGCGTAGAGGGTGAAACGAGGAACAGGAAGAGGGTGGTACGAAGCTACGTGCCTTTATAGAACGAGGCTCCTATAGACGCGACGCATTGATCTACGGAGAGAGAGGAGTCTGAAGAAAGAAATTTTGTTACAGGCTAATGGTTTACGTGCACGGAAACGTTTAGGTATTATCGTACCGGCGACGTCGTCGACCAACTGTCCTGGTCTACATAAATATTTCGAACGCAGAAAGAATTATTTTAAAAGGCGTGTGACACGACAAATAAAATGAAGATAAACCAAAAAAAAAAAAAAAAAAAAAAATGGAAACAAATAAAATTGGACAAAATAGAGATAAATAGATAAAATAGAAGATGAAGTTGAATGAATGGATGATCTTTTTGTGAATATTATCAAACATAGAAATGATGTCGGTGCTTCTTTATTGAAATTTTAAAGTAAATTTTTCAGTAGCCAAATGTAATCTATGATGTATAATGATCTCTTTGAGATGTTCTTGGTCAGACACATCTCTGAAGATCAAGATCATCATCAAAGACTATCTCAAAGAACACAAAAATTTGAAAATTGAAAATTCGAAGGATTTAAACAATTATTAAATGAAAACTTCTCTCAAATGCAAGAGAAACTTATTTTATGAAATTTTACAATCTGGAAAACAATTAATAAAGGTGTACAGAACGCACAAAGCATGCCAAAATATATAAAATATTCGAAACTGAGCACTCGTTTTACAAGTTTTATATTTATTTAAATGAAACAAAATTTGTTTAAATGCTATTCCTTTAAAAGTATGAATTTTTATAAATAACTGCAATCTATCTGGCTGAGTGATAAACTGAATCGAAAATTTATAGGAGTTCTTTACTTTTAATGCTTGCATCATTTATCATTAGATTTCCTCAATTAGCATATCATTAAATAATGTTATTTATTTCAATTTTCATGGTATAATCGGGAAGTTATACCATGATTTTATGTTTGATGTCTTATCAAATGTATCGAGCAATAAACATTTATAACATTCTACGAAAAGACATTTTCGTGTGTTCAAATTATAAGAGAATCCTAAATCAAGGGATTTGTTCATCCAAGAATTATTGAACTGCCTTCAATAAAATATCTCCTTAATCGAAAGTGAAAATTGTCCGTTCGACGATCAATATTTCAACGTGACCTACAAAATAAGGGACTGAACGTAATTGACCAGCGTTTCTTCGTGATTGGCACACAATTACGCTGCACTTACAAATTGGCCTCGATCTTCGAGCATTGTGTCCATTATTGATACAGATTTGGAACACGTCCAGATATACCTTTAAACCCTAATATCCCGAACGTATCTCTGTCAATTATCAGATAACTATCTTGAATTGATTCCAAGTGAAAAATTTTTGAATGATTCTCAACATTAATCTTCAGTTAGCATCGTGATTTGACGGCTCGAAATAGTTTGAATTGAGTTATTTAATTTTGGCTTTCGTTTCAACTGAAAAAGGGATCGCCAATGCTTTATAGGAATTTTCGACGAAATATTGAAATTGAAACGAGGAACAGGTACATACTACATTAATACAAATACTTTTTTAATTTTGTCTAAATTTAAGAAATTTTTGTGAAACTTTTCGTTTTTTCTTAAACTTGTTTAGATTATGCGTACATTAAATACTAATTTATATACTAGTTGGAATTATTTAAATTTCGAGAAGAAACGATATTTCTTGTATTTAAAATATAAATAAAATTAAGAAATTTAATGTATAATACCACTAGTAAATTAAGATGTATAAAATATATATTATTATATATAAAATATCTTATTATTGTTATCAGAATAAGTGTTATTCATTTTACCATACGATGATCATTGCATACAGATTTTTATGAGATCATATTTTCGATTTTCGACACTCGACATGTGAAATTTACTATAAATTTACTATATTTTACAGTTTTTCGAGTTCCTCATTTATAACTACACTACACTATTAATATAAACTTTTAGCATTAGAATATCTTCAGGTACACCGTGAAGAGGCTCATATACCTCGTGTTTGTGTATTTAGTGTGAATATCTAGTGCATGTTTAACACATTCCTTTAACATGTATGCTTAATACTTGTGTCTAGTACTTAGATATAATATGTACATGACCTCGTTCATTATTATTATTAAGACAGTCCATGGAACATGAAATAAACCTGGAAAATCATTAAAAAATTATTGAAAAAACTTTTTAATTCCTGTTAATCGTTTGCCGAAACGTTCGAACGTGCAAACTTTGCTGTTTGATCGTTCTCGGCTTAACCCCGTTATGTTTCGGGTGGGCCGAAAGTTTCTTCCCGCCTATTTTTTTCAATGAAACATCAAAATACAAGAAAAAACTAATTTTATTAGTTCTTTTGTTAGTTTATTAGTTTTTATTTATATATTAATTTATAATTTATTTTTATTTTTTGGCCCACCCTGTACACATGTACATCGTGAGGTTCTACTATACTGTAACTTCTTCTCTCTCCCAATCATGTCAACGCGATTAATCATCGAATAAAAAGCCGCCTGTCGTTCCCGTTTATACATACATACGTACATCGACTGACAGATTACAGCGAACAGGTCTCCTTAATCGTGATCGAGTCTCATTCCCCTCCCTTCAGTGTGAACCGGCACGTGACGAATAAAGGCTTCGCGAGTAAGTGAAGCTAGGTACACACATACCTGTTCCGATTCAAGATACTTTCGTGTGTCGAATTATCGCGGGCGTCAACGAGGAATACCAACGTTGAGACCAACGGTAACCTCGTGACCCCAATTTTCCTTCATAGTACGAGGCGGAGGGGGGGGGCGACGAATTTTACATACGCCGGCAAACAAATGTCCGTGACGCGTTGACATACGCACACGCGGACCAACCGGCTGGTTTGGTCAGTAATTTTGCCGGTTCCCGTGATTCGATCTACGAACGCATTTTACCAGCGATGTTTGCACGCAAATCTTACTTCGAAGTAAGGAGGCCGTGTGTTTTGTAACCATACACCATCCCCCCCCCCCCACCCCTCTCTTCGCCACAAGTTCCTCAGTTTCTAGACAATTGCCGATCATTTGATATTATCTAAATAAATATTAATATTTCCGCACAAAAATTACCATTTTTAGCACACTAATATTTACGTACTTAGAGCGAACTAGTTAATATTTAATACTTAAACTCCGGGTTACGTACTTAAATCACGCATGTGTTTGCAAATAATTTGCTCGGTCACTCGGTTATGAAACAAGAGTGCAAATTGTAAAGATTTTAAATCTTTGAAATTCGATAATTCGTAGCAATAATTGATATGCGAGAATATTGCATGACAATATTATTTTGTTTGACTGATGATAATTCAACCGAGCTTATGTCTGGACTTCAAATTCATTTTAGATTCATTGCAGTCACTTACACCAACAAAAAAGTAATTTATTGAAGTTGATTAAAATTTTAATTCCTGACGAAATAATTGTCGAGTTTGTCAAAAAAGGAAAAATATTCGATAATTTCGAGATCTGGTAAAATTTCAAATTTTAGTTTGGCGAATTTGGAAATGAGGTCTCGATCCAGTTAAAAATACCTCTCGCAGAAAAGATCGAATATCTCTAATGGAAGCACTTAATTCAGATTTGGACGATGAATAGTCAAAGGATGCTTTCAGCTAGGAAAGGAAATTAAACCTCGATTCGAATCTATGGACGATCGTTGTCAGTTTAGCATCTATCGTCTTAAATTCTCTAAAGTAATTGACCAGATTTTTACGGTAATTAAATCTGTCAATTAATAAATACCTAGAAGTAATTCGACGTACTATCATTGTACTGTATGTAATTACCTTGCAAGGTGGTTTACGATATCTGTGCCAAGCACACCTCGCGTAGTCGAGTCTCTAATTTTAGAAATCATTTCGAATTTACTTTCCTTTCGTGACAAAAGTTTCGATCTTTATAAAAGCACGAATCCACGAATCATAAATTTACATTGTAATGCAGGGATGCCTATAAAATTCTCAATTTACATATTTAGACCACATTGTCACTGAAGGTTTCGATTGAAATATAAAGAATTTTTTAACTTTCTATTATACTAACTAACAAGTTGAAATAACTTGAAAAGTAGAAATAGGAAAAGAATGAAAAATAGGAAAAACATAATGAGAAAAGACAAAAATCTACGGCTATTTTTATAAAAAAATATTTATCAAAATTAGAATTTAATTTTAATTTCAGATATTTTGATATATTAAATACTTTATATTATATTAAATATATTAAATACTTTTATATCTTTTAGTTTTCTGTAAATGCATAAATATTGGCTGTTTGATAGTGAATTTTTTTTTTAAGTTAAAGAAATTTGTGCCTTTGACTAATAAGCCATCCATTGTATCATTTCAATACAGTTTTTGTATATTGATCGAACAGAATGTAATGCATTATTCATTCGTATCTCTCATTTCACGCTTCTCAGTAATTTCAATAAACATTCACGTTTTATATTTTTCATTCATTGCTTGAGTTTTAATAGGTTGACGTTTCATGCAATTTCTTAATAACTTCCCATTCATTTCTATCAACAACTGTACTATCACTGACAACAGATTTTTGATCAAATAATATTAATTGTAGATTAATTGAGATTTAAAATGTTATGATATAAATATAAAACAAATAGGCACAAGAAATGATTTAAATGATTTGAGGCAAATGTATAAAAAGATAATCAAGATTACACTTAGTAGTAAATAATTACTTAGTAATAAATACTATACACATAAAAAGTCACAAGAAAGAATATTTAGGCGTTCTTAGTGAATTTATGTTTACATTTTATGACTTCTCCAATCTTTCAGTTAATGAAATCTAATATCCTCGAGTGAACTGCCGCGAACGAAAGCTTCTTTCCAAAGCTTTTATCAACTAAATACTTTCAATAAACGAAATTTTAATTCTGTACTTGTTTTATATTAACTCTTCTATGTACTTTATATTTATATCATGATCAGATCGTGAATCTTTCATACATTTTGTGAAAAATTTGAAGATACAAAAATGCACATAATATGATATAAAATATCAAATATAACATAGCAAATCTTCATATATAATGAATGTTGTAAGACTCATAATGAATCTAACGTATTTAATGAATGAAAAAATCTTTTTAATCTTCTTACTCTTTTATAGTTGTATTCATAAAAAGCGTCAATTTGCTTGCGTGAATGCATTTCGCAAGAAGAGTTTAATCATAACATTCTACACTTCGGCATTTTTAGCGAGTTCAACATCATCGTGTTCCTTGCCAGGAGTGAATAAAATCGCTTCATAATGCCTGGCTAATTTCCACCAACGACCCTATAAAGTCTATAAATAGCTTACGAAGCGGTGTCCTTCGCGGTTCGTTAAACCGAACCGAGAGAGTTCGATAGCCTGCAATTCATTTCCCGCCGAGTCAAGTTGACGACGCGGAAGTGTCGTTACCTTTTGCCAGAACGGTCGTTTCTGCCCCCGTCCATTGCATCCTCTTATCCGGATACGATCAGTTTCCGATATCCTCGAGTGTTCCAACAACTCGAAATCACTGTTCCCGATCAATGTAAACAGCTTATGTCGAGAGCGATCCTCGCGACGTGAACGGCCACCGAAACGAAATCGATAAGATAACTCGACCGCACCAGATCCTTCTGCTGGCGTGACTGGCTTTTCGGGCAAGATGTTAATGAGAAGGTGCCGGTGATACACCTGCGCAGCTGCGGGGACGTGGAAACGCTCGGCCGACCAGGCACTAGATGGTGTAAAGAAGACCACTACCAGCGAGTGGTACCCCACTCAGTCGTACCTCACTGTCTGGCTGGATTGCTTTCACGGGATTGTGACGCGTAATTGCAGCGATGACCGATCGCAATTTCCACGTAGGCTGGCCGGTTCTTGGAAGATTCTCAGCTGATTCAAAGGGAATTTCAAAATTACTTTCCTCGTGATGTTTTTTTTTTTTTGGTTATATATAGATCATACGCAATATAGACTACTGCTTGCGCATAATATATGCAGAAGTACATACATGGAGTATCCAAGGTATTGTGTTTAATGTAATAATAAATGAATGAGTAAGCAGTGTTTCTGCTTACTTAAATTTTATTTATTTACTCATTTAACTCATTTATTCGTTCGTTTAATTGCACATGTATATTGGCAACAAATTAATAATATACAAGAGACATCTAAAATATAATGTTTAGTAAATAAATCTCTGCTTAATTAATAATGAAGACGGATTTTTCTATATATATTTTCTAATATTTTGTGTAAATCTGAATTTACCTTTATGCAGTCCTTTACCTAATCTCTGTTGTGAAATATAACTTTGTATGTATGTCTGTAATTTGAATAGGTTATGATTTCTTATTATCAAACAATTATATGTTTAATGGAAATTAATTATAAAAAATACATGCCTAATGCAAAATTGATATTTATAAGTATATAATCAAGTCCATCTATAGAAATATTTTTAACGCTACATGTTATATATTACATGGGCGTATTATATATATGTGAGTTGATGTAAAAAGTTCGAAAATTATTATTTCGAAAAAGTATTATATATTTTACAATAGATTTTGAAGTTTAACTATTAAATTTCGTTAAATATTTCACGCACGTTTTACATTCATACATCAGAAAAAAGGTCGTACGTACATACTTGAAATTAACTACCTATGTGGTGGGAGAATTCCATTAAAAGTAGATTCATTTGAAGTGTATATAATCTTTCATATTATTGTGTATGATTTTTCGCGTGATGATCATCTGATGTTTTACTAGATAACTAAACGTTAAACGTACGTGCAATCGTTATTTGCATAAGCGTTAATGACTTTCCGTGACTTACATGCGATATGAACTGAAATACGAACAGTGCCACGTTCAGAGCCATTGTCAAGTACATCATAATATCGATTTTAATACATACATAATATATCGCAATTCTGTACGCTTCATGTGTGTACACACATGAACTTTAATTTCTTTATTTTAACACATATATAATCAATGTATCGCAAATTCTACTTTATCATGCTTTATATATGTATAAACTTTAATTTCTTTAACTTGCTTTTAAATTAGTATTTAAAGAAATAATTTCACATTGAAATACACCTATTTAATCATGCATATTGATTCTCGCGTGAATAAATTTTAATGTTATTTAAGCAACATTTAATTCATCGCTATTCATATATTTTATTCATGCTGTAATGTAGTAAAATGATACTTCCATTGAAAAATTAAGAATTGAGCGTTCTATATGTGTAAAATAATACTTTATATAAGGAAATATTAATATTTCGAATCTGAAGATACTATTAAATTAACTATTAAACTATTATTAAATTAACTATTAAACTATTATTATTAACTAATTAACTAAATTAAACTATTAATATTAACATTTGTTCATAATATAAAAAGACGAAATACAGAATAGGTTTTCGAAACCAAAATATGTACTTCGAAATATTATTCAGATAAAAAGTTGTCGAAATAATTGAACAAAATAACTAAACAAATTATATAATTTATAATAAAAGAATATATTCAATAGATTTAATCGTTTTGTTGTTTGTATTCCGAATATTTTCCAAGTGAATATTTTCTTTGAAATTATGACAGTTCAAAAATCGACAATTCTTTATCGAGTATGCGATAGCCAGCTAGTGTGTAATCCTTTAATAAATTAAATTGAGAAGGTTTCCTATGAATCGAGAAAGTACAAAAGTGGAAGAAGAGAAAAACCAAATCAACCAAGAACATGGACCAATAGTAAGTTAGTCAATGTTATAAGATCGCGATTAGAACTGAAACTGAATTTTGGTATAATATTATAAATAATTTTCAGCATAGCTACTGTTTATTTAATTATTGAAAATGCGGCAAAATGTGTAATTAAATGTTAATAATTATTTGGTTAAATTATATTAGAGGGGAGTGAAAGTTATGCATTTTTTTGGGATAATTTGGTAAATTTCGAAAATGCAAGTTTTAACTTGAAAATTCACAATGCAAACACCTGTTCTAACAGCTGTTCATTTAAGTTTATCAGCTAAGATATAATATAATTTCTGGATGACATATTTATTTCATTCTCTGGATGAGATGCGCTTCTTTTCGCCATGTTTCCCGCCTAAAAATCGATCGTGAGAAATATCGATTACGTTCGAAATACGTAATGTACGATTAATACATTTTTTGATTTATTGAAAAAAAATTCACATTTTTACACACACATTTTTTTAAGGCAAAATATACATAGAAAGAAAGCTGAGAGCCTAATTTGAGAGGCATAGTTTGCAAATCATTCTTCTTAATTAGTTTTCTTTCGTAATTAGTGCAACATTTTGTAGCGTTATCTCAGCAGAATTAAAATCAACGCCATCTGCGTTTCCTCAACCGTTCCGCTAAACCGTTTTCGTTTCCGATAAACCGATGCTAACTTTCTTAAAACTCACTAAAAATAGAAAATCTGTAAATTGATATTTTATTTATTTATCACCATAGAGATATTTATACCATTGTATATATAGCTGAGATAACGCTACATTACCTCCCTTCAAGTCGCTCGATCAGTGAAAGAGCAGACGATACAGATGTTTTGCCGTATATGCCAATGTTGTAGTTTTTCATGAAATTTTAAATAAATCGATTTCAGTCGTTCCGTCGAGATAGTGATTCCTTTGTCCTACAAATCTATTAAAAATAGGTTATCTGAAGCTTTTGTACCAGGTAAAATGGATCTTAATATCAAAAAGGGTAACATTTCCTTTTGTCGAACTGAGCGACGATACGGAGATGTCAATCCTAGTGTCAATTAGAAATTATATTAAGAAAAGGTGTGTAATTAATGGAGGAATAATACTGGAATGATCATGATAACGATGACGGTTGCTTTTAGTTTAAATTACACGTTAGCCTCGGTCCTGGTTTCCTTATCTAAGTCTGGTATTCAAGACCGGTTGTCGTGTTGAAGATTCCAAATTTCTATCTTAAACTGAGGTGCAGCTGCAGTGATACGTGCTCGACTGATTGGTCATCAGGAGATCTGTCATCAAAGTAACTGGCAACTTGTGTACATCCTCAGTGACCATTAGCGAATCGTAGTCAGCAAATTGTCAATTTAAGTAACTGTTTTCGATGTTGAATCCTCCTTCGTTGTTGTGTCCTCGTTGTTAAATCCTCAATGTATCCTGGTTGCATTCAAGATAACTTCGGGTTTTTTTTAAAGTAACGTCGATGTTTTCTTTAATCAAGTTGGAATTTTCTTCAGATAACGTCGGTATTTTCTTTGATCACGTTAGAATTTTCTTCAAATCACGTCGGTGTTTTTCTTTTCGGATCACGTCGGTGTTTTTTTGGATCACGTCGGGGTCACCAATTTTGTAAGTACTATGATGATAATTATTTCATTCATAGTACTACAAATGATTTACTCCGTATTATTTTTATAAAATAATATATTTAATATCAAATGATAAAGTAACTTAATGATAAAATAACAAAATATTTGATAACCAAAGATTGAAGAATGAGTAATGAATGAAGTACGAAAGAAGATTTACGAAAGAAGAATGAGTTAATATGTTTGATGTTAGCTATATATATAATAGTATAAACATCTCTATGGTGATAAATAAAATATCAATTTACAGATTTTCTATTCTTTGTGAGTTTTAAGAAAGTTGGCATCGGTTTATCGGTAAACCTTTCCTCGGCGGAGCGATTGAGAAAACGCAGATGGCGTTGATTTTAATTCTGCTATAGAGAATATGTAGAGATAACGCTACAGGGTAGGAAACACTACTGCGTATGGTAGGATGGTGGAACTAAAAAGTAGAAATAACTACTTTTAGTACAAATTGGTTACCAATAGATGGCGCCACCATGGCATCTAAACTGTGACAGGTGATAATTTTTCCACTAATTACGAGAAGGAATTAATTAAGAGGAATCATTTGTGAACTGTTATGATTACGTCTTCAATTTTAGACCCTCAGCTTTCGTTCTATGTTCTGTTTAAATATTGTTTACGTATATAAAAGAATTTTTCAATTTCGCTTACATTAGTAGTGCGAGTAGTGTGTGCTTAATTTCTCTATTCAAACTATAGTGAATATTAGATTCAAATTTATTTGTGAACGTAATTAATAGCATTATCTTTGAAATATATGCTCGTGGAATGCAAATTAGTGGCGCGAAAAATTAAAATTAATTATTCTTCTTATATGGTTATAAAGCGTTTAGTTTTTCCGTTCTGCCACAACACGGCGCTAGTGTTTCCTACCCTATAAAACAGAAATTTTCATTTGCGAAAAAAACTGTGTGTGTAAAAATTTCAATTTTTTTTCCAATACATCAAAGGATGTCCTCGTCACACATTATTGCTTTCCTTGTCTACTGTTATTAGAGAAAGAGGACAGTAGCGTGTGATAAGGTATAGCGTTATCTCCGTAGAATTAAAATCAGCGCCATCTGCGTTTCCTCAATCGTTCCGCCGAGGAAAGGTTTACCGATAAACCGATGCCAACTTTGTTAGAACTCGTAAATAATGGAGAATTTATAAATTGTTATTTTATTTATTTATTACCATAGAGATGTTTGACAAACGTATATATACCTGGCATCAAACAACTTAATTCATTTTTTTTCATTCTTCATTCATTAGTCAGTATTCAAAGAAAACAGTTTAATTTATAACTTTGTAATTTATAAAAATATTTAATGTAATTTATTTATATTCAATTCGGAGTTATTATTATTATTATTATAATTTGTAGTACTTTGATTGAGTTTATTATCATTATTATTATCACCATAGTACCTACAAAGGACAGACATAATCGCGCGGTAGACAAGGAGAGCAACAGCGTGCGACAAGTACAGGCATATTCGCGCGGTAGACAAAGAGAGCAATGGCGTGTGATAAGAACAGCAATATAAATAAAAACTGCACGACTGTACCCCAGTACAATTCGTCTCGTTGAAAGGCCCAGAAGCAACTGTTCTGACTAAGAAATGAAAACGACTTTTTTGCCATAAAATTTTATTAATATGCAAACATTTGAATCGATACAAAACAAATTACAGGCGCGGTCGCTCAGTACCAGACAACGCCACTCCTACTCGAAGTCTACGCCTCCTCACGAATCGCGTGACCCAAATCAACCAATCGCTAATTTTCGTTGCATTAGCGTTGCACCTGAAGAGGCCCGATTTTCTGGGTTACCCCCGCTAAAATCACTTTCAGTGATAAAAATCCATTCAGTTTCATCAACATAGCCGCTACATATTTGTAGATACTATGATGATAATAAACTCGTTCAAAGTACTACAAATTATAATAATAATAACTCCGAATTAAATATAAATAAATTATATTAAATATTTTTATAACTTAGATTAAACTGTTTACTTTGAATACTAACTAATGAATGATTAACAATTCGTTTTCTGATTACTATATATACATCATTATCAACAACCAAAACTCTCTATGGTAACAAAATAAATAAAATACCAATTTATAAATTCTCCATTATTTACGAGTTCTAACAAAGTTGGCTCGATTTGTCGGAAACGCACCCCTCGGCGGAACGATTGAACGAACGCAGGTGGTGCTGATTTCACACATAATTGAGGTAACGGTCGCTAGATATTTGTAGCGAACTACGATTCCTCGACTACGAGTTTCGAACACTTGACTGGCACAAGTCGCAAGTGGCTGCGCGCCTAGCGTTCGAAGTCCTACCGATCTTCGACGTTTAAGCAGTAGAATGTGCGGAAACAACCCTTCTAGGATGGGTACAGAACCAGGGTTTAGTTACAATAACAGGCGTCTGGGGTAGGAGTCGCTGCCATCAGCCCCACTGATGAGTCTAGGCAGTGACTCCGAGACGAAACGCCATCTGACCATTCACTTTCCTATCTTTACCACTCCTTACTCATTACTCCAGTTCCATCTCCTTCCCATATGGTCCTTCCATATCTTTCCATCCTTACCTGTTATCATATATATACCTACATATTATGTAGATACAGTGCCATCTGTAGCAAGGATAAGTACATCACGAGTTATGGCACGCAACATCTGACGTTCCTGTCAAAAAGTATTTGTATACAGTGATCGGCGTAGGTGGAAAAGATAGTATCTTGTGAAAAGTTCATCTTGAAAATGTCTGTGAGGAGATAGCACTGGACAAAATGAACAAAAATATGAATTCACCGTCGAAACTTACGGAGTTCGCTCCGTTGAGTCCCGAAGAAAGCCAACCTGTCGTAGCTTCCCTGTTTTCCAAATTTTTTAACTTCACTAAAAGTAAGATAGTTTGTTTATTATATTTCAACATTTCAGCCTTCTTAATATCTTTTTAGTTTACCTGGAGCAATTTAATTAATTTATTACAAACATGAGATAAACAATGAATATTACAATAAAACGCTAAACAATCAATGTATAATATATGTTTAACTTCTAGGTTCACAGAATGTTGATGATTCTACGATCTCTCCTGTTACTAATGAGGAACAAAGCTCGTCTGATTCTGAATCCTGGAAACAGTCAGAAAGTACTGAGAAATCACCTGAAGATGACGGTTCTAGTATGATGAATTTTCCATTAGATACTCGCGAAGGCAGAAGTTTACCAAACGTGCTAAAACGTATTAGTAACATTGTTGCTTTGAAAAGTAACGTAAGTTGCTGTAACGTAACCAATGTTAAGAACATTAAGTGGTGCAAATTACTTGGCTAATGTACTAATGTATTGTTAATTTAATTTAGAACTTACGTTCGTACAAAGATTCTCAATTAAGGAGTTATTGGATGCCAGATAGCGTGAGCAAACAGTGTTATGAATGTGGTGAACGATTTACAACATTTCGCAGGAGACATCATTGCCGCGTTTGCGGCCAAATATTTTGTTCAAAATGTTGCTCTGATCAAATTCCTGGGAAAATTATGGGATGCACTGGTACATAAATGATCAATGCTTACTCTTCATTATTTATTCGTGTTTCAGTAATAAGCATTTTGTAACAGGTGATCTTAGAGTTTGTACTTATTGTTGCAAAGTAGTCCTATCTTACTTACAATCGTCAGACATGAGAAGTGATTTGTCCGCGGACTTAAAAGCTTTGCAAGAAGATCTTCAGGTTAAGTATGGAAACGATTCGCCACCTGCAACTCAAAAATGTTCACATAAATCAGCAGAAGATGAAACTTCAATCTGCAGGAAACCAAGTGTAGGATACATGGAAGAAAAATATGCTATTGGAAGGTATATTTTATTGGCTACTTGAACGTTATATATTAGTTCAATATAATCTAAAGGATTTGTGAAATATGATTTTCAGACCAGCAACTAGTTATTTAACGTCTCAGGAACGTTCTATTGTCTTACAAAATTCAGCTTCTTTGAGAATGATCTATGAAGAATTGTTTAGATCTAGCCAAGCAATTGTCTTACAAACACATAGAGTTAGATTAAAATGTTACCACAATTGCTTTCTGGCTAATGAGTTAGTAAATTGGATGATAGCACAAAATAAGGCAGCTACTCGGTAAAATTAAAACTTTAAGAGAAAATACATTAAAAAAAAAAAGAAATAACAATGACTGAAATATAATATTTTATAGAGTGCAAGCTACTGCTATAGGAGAAGCATTACTGGAAGCTGGTTTCATAGAACCAGTCATTGTTGACAATATATTTAGTGATACAGCAACGATATTTAAGCCAGTGAAATTAGTGAATATGCAAAGCATAGATTTGTTAACTGAAACTCAAAATACTTGTGATGCTCAAGAACCGGCATGGGTGAAAACTATTCCACAACATGATTCTACAACTGGTAACAGATAGTTTATTTAAATGAACTACTTTACATGTGTAAAATTACTGACTTAAATTAAATTAAATTAAATGTACCAAATATATGTAATTTAGATTCAGAAAGTGAAACGAAACCTTCAAATTCAACGCAACAAACGACTGGGCGTTTGCCATCTTCTAGTTCAAGTTTTTACTTAGATTTAAACTTAGAAGCATCTACTGTTACATTAAAGAGACCCACATCAGAAGACTTGACTACAATTTCTGTAGATAGTAGCGACGGCGTAATTGAACAGAAAGAAGTCACAGTGAAATCACATAAATGTAATTTTAAAATTGCCGATGATCTTTTGAACGATACTTTACAGGTTCAGGAATTTAAAGAAAAAATTGGTTGGCACAAACCAACAAATCTTCGAACTATGTTTGGAGAATTACACGCGTATGAATGTCTAATGTGAGTGTCAAATACGTATGAGTGTTTGTAATAACAATAGCAATGCTTGTATTTAAATATATTTAATTGAACAGATCTGCATACAAACAACACGAAGATTCACTGATTAAGCAGCTTCTTAATAAAGAAGGTTTGTCGCAAAGTTGGTTGGAAGTAATACTACCTATTGCCCATCAAATTATTGATTTTGTTAGGCCAGATTTAAATCATAATGTCGATGATTTGGATATTCGACAATACGTACAAATAAAAAAATGCTCGGGCGGAAGTAGAGACGATTGTGAAATCGTCTCTGGTGTAGTTTGTACGAAAAACGTTGCACATAGAGGAATGAATGCAATGATAGCTCATCCAAAAATTTTGTTACTTCAGTGTGGATTGATGTATCAACGGGTAGAAGGAAAATTATTAAGTTTAGAACCTGTGATGTTACAGGTATGAAAAGAGATTTGATAATAACGTTATTATTATTTTGTATCATAAACATGTCATAAAGCTATTCTATTTTATAGGAAAATGAATATCTAGGTCATACAGTTGCTAGAATCACCGCACTTGGACCAGATGTTGTATTAGTGCATCGTTCTGTTTCCAGATTGGCACAAGACAGACTCAGAGAATGCGGAGTAACTCTTGTTTTGAACGTGAAACTTAGTGTTCTTGAAAGGATTGCACGGTGCACAGGTGCTAACATCGTGAATACCATTGATGCACACATAAGTGCAAGATATATGCTTGGTACATGTAAAAAATTCTATCTGCGAAACTTTTTAAGTGAGAAAAGTGAGTAATGAAGTATTACAACATCTGAAAATTTTTAAAGGCAAAGTGAAACTTAATATCTTGTTCCTTTTTTCTTAGATGGTATTAAAACATTAATGTACTTCGAGGGATGTGCAAATCCACATTTAGGTGCTACGATTTTGTTACGAGGTGGTTCACAAACAGAATTGAAAAAAGTAAAGAATGTAACTTCAACGATGATCTTTGCCGCTTATTCTTGGCGTCTTGAAAAGTCCTTTCTTATGGATGAATTCGCAAGACCACCGTCCTCTAAAGATAATCCATTTTTGGATGATACGTACAAAGATTTCAAAGATTTTCCAGAAACAAATAAAATATTACATAATAAAGCTAGTGAAGGAAATGATTTGTTATTAAGTCGTAGCAAAGAATATGCAGATAGTCCAGAAATTTTAAAAATATCAGAAGTTCAGGAAGATTCTGGAAGTGTATCAAGCGATAAACAACGGCTAGAAATAGAACTTTCAGTCAATGGAAACACATCAGTGCAAGACATAGTTTCATATCAGACTGAGAATATGTTACCTTCAGAGTCTGTCAAGCAAATATCTTCTATATTATCTGAAGATAGTGATCCATACGATACTTTAAAATTATTTAAACCTAAAACAAAGTCCTCTGCAATCGATGAAAAAACTGCTAGCAATTGTCTAACGAGCAAGATGAACAGTGATAATTTAAATAATAGTTCCAATCTTGACATGGATGGCAAAGAAGATCCAAATAGTACAATGGAATTATTTGGTGGTAAAACCACGGTAAAGTCGAATAAGAATATTAAAGAAGAAGTTGAAAAGTCAAAAATAAAAGAAAAGATCGTCTCAGAAGAGAAACGTATTTATGGTGAATCCATTAGCGATCGTAGTGATCCTCTCCATCAGTATTTGAACGAAGACGAGGAAGATGTCTTTAATCAAACTAGTCCAAATGGTCAACACTTAAGCGTTGCCGATTTACCACTGTTGAATAAATTTAAGAAAGCATTAGAGGGCACTATATTAAGCTTGTCGCCTTATTTAAAATTTTCTATACCTTACTTGGAGACTGAAACAGGAAGAAATTGCATACTGCGAAGTTTCTTCCCAAGAGAGATCTTTTACTCCGCGCAATTCGAAGACAAAGTGAAAGAGATCAAAACGGTTAACGTATCCTCGGAACAGTCCGCAACCGAAAGCTCGCTAATGAAATTGAAATTGAAACCGCAGCATCCGTTTGTTCAAGCGAGATTAACGACGGACGTAGACAGCCGAGAGGTACAGGCCTTATTAGCTAATTTTAGAGCGTGCGGTAGCCGACTATATCCAACGAATAACGTTTTATCGGACCAGCAAATTCTGATACAGTCAGAAGCAAGCGAACAACCTTCCGCGTGGCCCGATTGTTTGGATCCTGCTAGTCACCAACGTTTGTCTGTGTTATTCTGTAGCTTCTCACACACTGGCAATAATGATACGCCAGCGTTTTGCGTGAACCCTTGGGTAGTTAACATGGATTTATATGGAAGAAACGATATCGCGCTCGGACGTTTCTTGGAGCGTTATTGCTTGACATACGAGTACAAATGCCCTGCCCAGGCATGTCGGGCACAAATCGCTCACCATGTCCGGCGGTTTGTGCACGACGGCGGATGCATACACATTACTCTGAATGAAATGAGCACTGATCCGTTCTCTCAAGACAGTGCGAATCAAATCTTAATGTGGAGCAAGTGTATGAAATGTAAAGGCGTGTCACCGGTAGTACCAATGTCGGATGACACTTGGTCCTTGTCGTTCGCAAAGTATCTGGAGCTACGGTTTCACGGTAGCGCGTACACTAGACGGGGCACAGACACCTGTCAACATTCGCTTCATCACGATCACTGTCAGTATTTCATCAAGAAGAACATGCTGGCCGTGTTCAAGTACACGAAAATATCGCAGTGGGAGATCTCGCTACCGCCGCCGGTAATAAATATCATGTACGACCCGAAACAGCACGCAGATGTGATAGAAGAAATGAAAGGGATAGCGTTGAAGGGAGACGAAGTTTTCTCCTGCATACGAGAAAAACTAACGACCTTGCAAACGGATCTGGATATTTTGAACGCCGTTAAGCAACAGTTGGGCAAGGATCAACAGTACTTCAAGAATAAGATCGAAGAGATCCAGTTGAAACTGACGTCGCCAACGTTGGAAAACAAAAAACTGGAGGGGAAAGTATCTGAAAAACAAGTTCAAGCTCTGATGTTCAGGATCGAGGATGGGATAGTGATTCTCAAACGACTGATATCGGAAGTCGTGTTCACCTGGAACGCGAAGATTTTGGAGATGTCTGTTAAGAAGAAAGACGAGAGGCCAAGACGATTCACTGAACGATCGTTGACAACTGGAAGTAATAGCATAATCGATACTGACGGATACATAACGGAGGATACCGCATCGGAATCGCAGTTGGAAGATCTAAGCCCTATGTCGGCAGACTATAATGCTGTCGATGCCATTGCTGCTGTACAGAATGATTTACAAGGAATGGAAGGCCTAGAAAATTCAGACAATGAAGTCTTGGAAAATAATAACCCTGAAGATATCGTTGTCATTCAAGGATCCCCAAAGATGCATCAAAGATCGCATTCAGACGTCCTGCCTGTTACTTTCGACGATATTCCAGATAAAAAGAAGAAGAAGAAGACCATCTTGTCGCAATTGTTACCATCCGTTCCTGTTATTCAACCAATACCAAATCCTTTAGGAACTCTGGAACATCACTTACTTCCCCTTGGGTTTGTTGACTATATTAAAAAACATTTCTCTATATTATATTTTATATTTTCTCCATATTATATATTATATTTTTAGTACGTTAAAAAAATGATTCACGTTTGTTTTACAGATCAGTTGTACCTATAGTGGTATATGAATCAGAGCCTTCGTCTATAATCGCATACGCACTGGATTCACACGACTATAAACACACACTTCATGAATTAATGCGTTCGACGAAAGGGCCCGATTTAAATCCCAGCCCATTGAACAAACGCAAATTCCCCGAAAATAAAGAGAGCGTTCCTGACATGACCCAATCTGGTGAATTCAAGCGGCCGTCTGTTTTGTCATTCTTCCGGGGGAACAGCCCGAATTCTGCAAGTCCTTTAGATTCGGACAAGACTATTTCAAATGTGGATTCTAGCACGCAGAATTTATCGGTGACTGCAGACACGGACGAGGACACTAAAACGAAAAAACAACAAAATTACATCGAAGTACAATTCAATGACGCAACAACGAATTTCTATTGCAGGATATATTTTGCTGCACAGTTTGCCACTTTCAGAGAAAACGTTTTACCGTGCGGGGAAGACGGTTTCACGAGAAGTTTAAGTCGTAGCGTACAATGGGCCGCGAGAGGTGGAAAAAGCGGAAGCACTTTCTGCAAAAGTAGAGGTACAATATTACAGTGAATTTACGTTACATAATAAAATGAAATTACTCGATACATTGTCCGTTACAGATGACAGGTTCATTATAAAAGAGATGTCTCGATTAGAAATGCAAATATTTCTCGACTTTGCACCAAATTACTTTTCCTACATGGAAAAATGCCAACAGACTAAGCAACCGACGTTGTTAGGGAAGATAGTCGGCGTTTACAGAGTATCTTTTAAAAACAATACAACAAACGCGGCACTTCGGACCAGCGTGCTAGTGATGGAAAATTTATTTTACAAAAGAACGATAACAGACAAATTTGATTTGAAGGGATCGGTAAGAAATCGGCTCGTAAATCCTGACGATATGTGCCAGGAAGGAGAACTCGTATTGCTTGACGAAAATTTATTAAACAGTAAGTAATGTCGTGTGTATTAATTATTTTCATGTATATAAACTTTTCAGTTAAATATATGTAAGGACATATTTCCAGTGAGTTGCGATTCGCCTCTCTATATTAGATCACATTCCAAAGCGGTTTTAAATAGAGCCATTGAACAAGATACGAAATTCCTGGCTGATAACTCTGTGATGGATTACTCACTACTAGTAGGTTTAGAGCCAAACTCCGATGAACTTGTCTTAGGTATAATAGGTAAGTTTAGAGAATTTCAATATTCTTAGTTACAGGATGTTTTAAGAATACTGTTCTAATTATAGATTATATACGAACATTTACTTGGGATAAGAAGTTAGAAACAATGGTGAAGAAATCGGGTATACTAGGTGGCCAGGGAAAACTGCCAACGATAATATCACCAGAAGAATATCGAGCTCGTTTCATAGCCGCTATGCACCGATACTTCTTACCTGTACCAGACAGGTGGTACGGTCTAGGTAGAGGTGTAGAAACATGATAAATGTGGTAACTTTCAAATAATGAGATTTTCGATTTTTCACAAATATTGTATACTAAACATACTGTATATATTTTCTATGCGGCTGACATAAATGTAATAAGCAGCGTTGCATATAGAGATATGTAATTGTATATTGATAATATACAGAATTATTACTAGTCTACATTGCGAGATTTTATAATGGAAAAGTGATAAAAATAAGTTATCACTATTATAATAGAAAGTTTTGTATAATTTCGTAATTTATGTAGCGATCTAACATTCGAGCTATGCCGTTTCGCATTTGCATTTATATTGGTACATTGGTCATTGTATTACATGTACATAATACGTTAATACTAAAGTTCGTAAGCGATATTCAAAGCACAAAGGGCGTGAATGAGAATTACATGAAATTACATAAAAGTCTATGAAAGCACCATTATTAATGTTTTATTTAAATCGTTTCTCAAAATTATGTACATGAACATTATTAATTATTATTGATAGTCAAATAAACAACAACAATAATAATAATAATAATAATATAATAATAATAATAATAATAATAATAATAATAATAATAATAATAATAATAATAATAATAATAATAATAATAATAATAATAATAATAAGAGCTTTAACATAATAGTATTTTCATAATAGTTTAGATCAGTGTTCCAAAATTTCTAAATATCTAGAATTTGTCTTAAAAAAAAAATATCTAGTCACGTCAGTACGATTTTAATACATCGTACATATGTATCTTATGATCAGGTCACAAAAGCAAAGTATAATGTACACTGATCTATACGTTACAAACACAAGAAAAAGACATTAAAGCGTTTACCTTACAGAAAAACATCTCGTACTCAATTTTTGCGTATCATTATTTCTACCATATTTACACAAATGAACGCACAGTCATGAAGCTGCAGCGAAACTCGAATACTTGAACTATTCCATCTTTGAAAATTAGATACTGATCATAATGTCCCAATGTATTTTTCGAGACCTATACTTTAATTAATTACTGTAAGTAAGAAATCTGCAACTTCCCGATTCATCTCAACTTTCTATATGCTTGTTTAGACAGGGATAAGAAAAATGTCTTTCGTTTGTTTGAAATTGAATGGATGTTTGAAACTTGTGACTCGATGAATAATCGTGAGATTAAATAAACTATTGTGAAAACGATTGTTGAAACTGGAAAATGAGAACTAAACTTTCGATGCACGTCATTTCGATTAGGTGGATAAAAATGATTGAAATGAAAAAACAGTATTTTATTATATGCTAGTTAGGTAAATTACAGCAAACTGTCGTACAAGAAATTTCTGTGGATAATACGAAATCTATGATTAAATCATTTACATGTAAAGTACGAAATTTCTATTCGTCCTATTTTATAAATTCAATTGACGATGAAACAGCTCAGCTAATATGGCTCCACTGCTCTTTCCTCGTAGAAAAAAAAATGACCTACACTGGATATACTATCTGAGCAAGTGATCTTTTTCTCACACGTGAACGAGTTTTAAGAAATGTATATATATATAGTTCTTCGAGTAACTTTACGTAAATACTTAGTGGACATTACATAATCAGTAAATTTCTTTTTACAATTTTTTACATAATAATTCGTCGTAATTTAGTATTCATTATAACATTAGCCTCGTGGTTCTATCTAATTGCCCTCATCGCGAGCATGAACATGTTTTTTCTTTTTGCCTTTCGTTAGACTTTACGTCGTTACTATTATCACAAAACAAAGATTTTACACAAAATCTATATAAATTCGATCGTCACTAAAAAAAAAACAAAAATAACAGCAGAAGACAAGAAACACGAGTACGAAAATTTTTTTTTTTTTCTAGATTCATAGTCAATTAAAATCAAATTTAACATATATTTGCAATGTCTCTTGTTCGACTGCAAAAAAAAAAAAGAATACATAATAAAATAAAAGAAAAAGAAACATAATAAAATAAAATAAAAACTATCATTCATTGCTAAGCGCTATCCAGTGCCGGCAATTTTTTGTACTATGGTGTGGTGGAAGTGATATTCGATTTCTCATTAACTTCCCGCGGTTCACGAACCGCAAACGTTTCTTATCTAGCCGCGAGTCTGTAGATCGAGAAACAACAAGGAAGATACTCGGGGGGGGAACGGGTGGAGGAGGTTTCTCGCTACTCATTTACATCAAGCGGCAATTCTGGACGCATACTAATTTCATAAACGCTAAGGAGAGTATCGCTGTCTTTCATATTAACCATAGGAACTACCGTCCCAGCACGTTTAATAAAGGAAAAAGAAAGAAAAAGAATAAAGTGTGGTCTTTGCAACTTCCGTTCTCGTGTTCATCTCTTTCTTCCTTTCCTTGTTTTTCATGGTTCTCTTTCTCATTTGTTTTCCTCTTTCGGAATAAGTCGACGGAAGAAGAGAAGAGTGGCGTTTACATTTTTTTTTTTTTTTCGAAAGGTCTTGAAGAGGCTCAATGTCGTATCGTGATCGACGTGTCGTGTTTCGATGTACACTCTATATGTCAAAGAAATAACAAGAATAAACAATCGAGAGGGTCGTATTTCAGCTACTTTAGAGATCCACGTACAATCGTGCAATTCAACAAGAAAGATGAAGATTCCTTTCTATTGGAGAGATTAGAGAGATCCTTGTTTTCTTCTAGAGACGTGCACGTCCTAAACAATTAATCTGGACATTTTCTTTGCATCCAGTTTGTGTATGTGTGTATACGTATGTGTTTTTCGTTTTCTTTGTAGGAAAATCATGCGTCCTTCTTCTAGGGATGAGAAGATACGAGCGCGTGAATCTCGGCTAATAATCACTCCCGCGGTCACATGCAATGTGTACCCTTGGGAGCTAGTCGATCTTTTATAAACCATGCCTCCTGTTTTAAACACCGTTTACGTGCACATCGTGCGACCTCGGAATCTTGCGCACGGGCCGCCGAATCGCAAGTTTCTTTTATCTCTGTGGCTCGCCTAGGCCCAACTGTTGACTTTGCGTTTGCTGTTGCGCGTTCCCGGTCACGCTACACCGTCCTCCGTGGTGTTGCGTTGCCATCCCCATCTGCATCGAGTTCTGATGCAATCCATTTTGGCTCGGCGACATTCCTGCAATGGGATAACCAATTTATTCTTTGCGCTTCAATGTCTTGTTGCTTTTGCTGCGACAAACTTAACGCGCGACTGTCGTGGTTGTATGACCTTCGTTATAAAATTCAATTTTTTTTAACTGTAAAATTTCGCGGACTGAATTTTTTTTTTTTTAAATGCAAATGACTCGGATAACATTGTCAGATAAAAGTTAAATATTACAGCGTGGTATATTTTAGTCTGTCGTGGTTTAAAAGCAAGGTATGTACGTGACAATATATTAATTTACAATATTAAAATAAGAAGAGAAAACGAAGGAGTTTGGTAATTTTTTTTTAAAGGGATCGAGAAACAACGTAATATGTACATCATTAGATCATCAGTTATCTTATCAGTTATCTGTTTGTGAAATCTCTTTAATAATTTAATTCGATTATTTACTATAATATCGTGAACTAGT
The DNA here is from genome assembly GCA_032399605.1 of Melipona beecheii. Classification (NCBI taxonomy): domain Eukaryota; kingdom Metazoa; phylum Arthropoda; class Insecta; order Hymenoptera; family Apidae; genus Melipona; species Melipona beecheii. Next base: position 2,695,537 of record JAUCMO010000504.1, on the reverse strand, counting down.
AAAAGAAAGTTAATCAATTTATTTTATTTCTATTGCGTTATTTCTTTTAGTTTGTACCACAATTTTTTTATTTAATTTTTAATTCATTTACTTTTTCTATTAAGTATTTAATAATTTTTACATTAAGGACTTGTAGTAGATTATTTTTAAACAATGTACAAACATGTACATTTTACGTACGTAATATGTATATTTAATGCTACGACAAATAAGATTTTAACACCAAGGATCTAATGTATTTTATTACGTTCCATTGTATTTTCTTCTTTGTAACGCTACTCTTTCGAATAAACCGTACGGAATGTCTAGGAAATTGCTATTTATATTTCTAAGAACTCGCTAATTTTTCTTCAGTGTCTATGATACGTCTCTCGTGTTAAACCCTTTAACTACGAACGTCATCAATAGACGACGAAGCGAAACTTTCGTGAAACACGAAAGGCTTTACATATCTATTTTTGTCATTTATAACGACGACAGTATCACAATGTCAGTATCATCGAAGCTATTCTATATTAATAATAAAACTGATGATTTATTTATAGGAAAGTTGAAGATACAAAATTGTACATAATATGCATGTATGATATGAGAAAATATACAGGGTGTCCCGTACTTCGGTGGTAGAACCGAGTGGAAGGTAATTCTAGGTAAAAAAAACGAGTTCAAAAGAAAAAATGAAATTTTTTCCCCCTTTTACCACCGACTTACAAGACACCCTATATATAAAATATCAAAAATACAGTGCTTTTCATAATATGTATTTGGTATGTGCAATAATTTTTCACTTAAGTGAAATTTTTTAAATTTACAAATATATATAAATTTCTGTAACTGACTGCATTTTTTCTTTGCGGTGTCAAAAGTTATTTTATTTATATCGTTCGATGAGATTACACATTTACATAAGTTTTATGCAAGTTTCCATTACTTGGCCTCTAATGGGATGAGATATTTAAAGATATTCGTGGAATTAGTATAAGTGAAGTAAAAGGAGTTCAGTCAACGAATGCTTCATAAATCAATCTATTTAAAAACAAACAATAGCATATTGGATTTCGATAAGTTGCTCGTGTTGATTAATTATTATTGTCTTCTGCAGTTCGATAGCGTGACTACGTTGAAATACGTACTATCAAATTTAATGAATGTCACACCGAATAATTTTTATGAAGCACTGACGTGAAAATATGTAAATATTATAAATTATAAATGTAAATATTGTAATATCACTTTGTTTTTATAAAGAAGAAAAAAACAAGATACAATTTGAGTGAGTGAAACAAACAAATGCTATTTATATATTATCCGAACTCATTTTACTCACTTGTCAGTTTGAATATTACAGGTTTGCATATTTCTGAACTACTATGAATAAATATAGATAATAAAAAGCAGGTAAATAATAACAGTCCAATAGAATTAGAAAAATAAAATTCATTGCAGATTTGCAATATAAATTGCAGTTAAAATTAGAATTACAATGAAATTTTTTCTAATTTAACATCTTAATATTATTTTTAACATTATGTGCTATATTCATATGTACAATGCTTCATTGGATGTTTTCAATCTATTTATTTATAGACAGTTGCGATTTGTGCACAAATAGCTTGTGCAAGCTATTTATAAACATTCAAACATTCTTCTAAACAATATATAAAACATAATATTAAACGCAATGCATATGTGTTTCAATTCAATTCAATCTACTACATCTAGAACTGATTCAAGTTGTTACATAATAAGAAGCTTATAGAAATTAGACTTATTTGATCTTATTTATTTCGCAGAATTTGAATGAACCATTTCCTCTCTTTAAAACCATTTATAAAACACAAGTAAATCTTTTTGAGACCATTTATATAAGTAAATCTTCAGAAATAAAAGTGAAATAAAGTAAATAAGTAAATAATTAAAGTGAAACTCACCGGAGGGAGTTTTGTCACCCGCAGACATTTTGGAGAACGCCAATAGCGCATCAGGGAAATTTGGTGGCGTAGCTGGCGTGTTACATGGCGTTATCTAAAGAAACAAATTTTCATAATGGTTACGAGTTCGGTAATGACATCGATGCTGTCGTCTTATATATGTATATATAGCTATATGTATTTGTTTACGTTCCTGAACATTGCGTGCATGATTATTTAGGTCGAGACTAGAGCGCATGTCTCTGTGTGGTCATAAACATAGATTCTTCGTTTTAAGATCGATACCTACAATCAACCTCTTTCGCGTGTTTCACTACAAGGCCTAAGAGGATACAGGTTTTACATGCCGATTAGGAATAGCGTTCTACATACTCTCACTTGCATTTCGTTACGTAAGAGTTAAATATCAATTTATAATCTATCGCGAGAGATATGTACATTCTGGTTGTCTCTGGAAATCTTTCGTTCAATCTTATTTACAGCCCAGAAGTAAACATTTTCTTCGTACTATGCGCATTCGCATTTTACCTGGAGAAATTCATGATAATTTACCTACACTTTTTAGAAAACACTTATATCAAGCAAGAGTTTTCAATAGTTGATTATTTGCGTGAGATGTAAGATACATAGACAAAAATATTATGTTTTTCACGAATCAGTTATTGTTACTCGATTCTAAGCTCAATTATGTAACATTCTTGTAATAAGCACTGGAAGAGTATTGATTTTTGTGATTAGTTAGATACATATTATTGTTTATTAATTACTTCGCTAATTAAATTAATTATTCGATTCGTAATAATACGATAGAATTAATACATACGATGTTTCTCTCAGTCAATCACTCGTTTGATTTGCTCGTATTCTATTTCAGAGCAAGTAAATTGCATTTATCATGGAAATGTTACGTTTGTTTCTTATTTGTATTTCGGAAATACGGAACAAGATGTCGGTTTCTTCTGTAAAGCTAAAAATATCAAACGAATGTTTTACGTAAGCCGCAACGAAGCGACACACATCTATGGTAGGCGGGTGAAAAGAGAACGACAAAAGTAGCTTTCTGCAAGTGAGAACTCGTCGGTTGTTAAGGTCATCGAACCTTCGGCTCCTGAATGTAATGTCTGTGTACCAGGTGGACAGAACGCAACAATATGAAACATGTTCCTACATTGTCGACCGACTGCTTAAATAAAAAGGAAATTAAAACTTTCGATAACTTTCAGACTTCTCTTTCCCGTTTTCTTTATTTTGGTCTTACTTTTTTTTCAACAACTGGCGCGTTATATATTGCGAATGAAGCTAATAAAGAATATTGTAAAATTCTATTTAATTATTCTAATCTTTGTTTTAATTTAATTATTTTAATCTTCAAATGATATCGTTGGGTTATAGATGAGTGTACTAATTGTCCTGTGATATCTAAAATTTAACTTAATTTTGTATTTCATACTTCTTGTGATAGAGACTAGAGTAGTAAAATTAAATTAATTTTAAAGTTATACGAATTAATTTAATTTCAAGTTATATGAAAATATAAAATATATTGTAATATATTAAGAGTAATCAGAATGATCAAATTTAATGTTTGAAACTTTATACACTTTATATTGAAACATTATATCATACAACGTGAATTTCATTAATCCAATTTATGTAATGAATATAATATAATTCAATTGTATAAAATAAATTTTATTTTCTTGTATATTGATATTACCATCATATATCTATGAAGATTTTATCCAAAACCGATGAAATATTTCAAAATATAGGAATCGAATCGAAACATATTATAAAACTTAAACGATGTTATAGTCATTGATAACGAAAGTAAATTCAAGATCTTAGATAAAACTAATGAAATATTCACAAAACTAACACGTCTCGTGTATTCATACACGTAATAATAAAATACAATATAATCATCTTATTAAAAATTTGTTTTCAACAATATGAAGTAATAATAGTCGGACATTTTGTTACTACCCAAGTCAAAGACATATCATGAAGTTTTAATTCTTTTGTTTTTTTCCCTTAGATGTTTTCCGCGATTTAGGCATAGTAAAATAAAACAAAAATACTATTAAGTATAAATTACTTACTCGAACGCGTGCTATTGATAGTAACAATAATGTTTGTGACGATTGACTACCACGGTCGTGTAATGGCGGCTCAGCGTAAAGCAGACGACGTACGTACGTATATCGCGAAAAAGAAGATGAAAATGGAGGAACTTGAAGTTTCGCCCTCAGATCTAAAACGTTGTCGTTCATCCAGTGTTAGGCCGAGATTTGGCACACCGCTTATCGGAATGCCGCCGACCGAGAATAGTAACACACCTAGCAACTGTCTGCCTACAGTGGTTCTCTGCTTTTCATTGAAGTTTCGAAGTTTGCCAACTTGGAGGAAAAGAACACCCTCGCGGTCGCTATGGTTCGTGCAGAACGTGTAGTCACGTTACCTGGCGATTATTGGCGAGTCACGGAGAATGTGTCAAGCTCGATTCATCGATTTCATCGTCGAAATATCAAGCGCGCGATAAGACACACAATTGAAACAGAATGTAGTTATACAAGTTAATGAGAGACAATAAGATGTAAATTATGTACCACTTGTTTTTTATCTTTTTTTTTATTTCATGCTTAACACTGAGCGTGTAACGTAATAATTGCTCCAATAATAAATGGTTCAATATATATTTTTACAGTAATTTAACTCGGTACGTATTGGATTTACGGGACATATTGAGTCTGATTTGCTATTGGTTTGGAATGTACTTATTTCTCACCATTATTCCAATTTTTTTAGTAAATACTTTTACGCATGTGTCAGGTATACGCTGATGTAATGTATTGTATTTAATTATAAGTCACTTAACCGAACACGATTAATATCACTATTCTGCTATCTTCCTTAGGAATCGGTAATGTATGATACTGCATTCGGAGTAAGTACATATATATATATTTACAGCGAACGTTGAACCCGCTTGTAAATATATCGCCATGTCTCGAATCCTGTCTTTACAAATAAATTCTCGCAATTTTACAGCAACTTTCTAACTGCTCAGTTTCTATGTTTCTATGTTTATAATAATGCGTGTTATTTATATTCACGTGAATTTGCATTATAATAATACTCCAAGTTATATTGAATTTATTTATTTCTAAATATCGAAGAGTACAATTATTGATGGGCCAACGCGATAAAATTTTCTGTTTCTGTTTATCCAATTCATTTCTCACGTATCACTGATAAAGATTATTGAAGATAAATATACTTTGTACACAAAAAGCAGCAATAAAAAGTAGAATCGGCAGCAAAATAAAAATAATAATTGTAATCTTGTTTATTTTGACCGTTTACAGATTGTTTAAACAGTGTTAAAAATAAAATACTCTAGATACAATTCGTAAAACCTTATATCGTTGATATAATAAATATAAATATAAGTTTTTAAAAATTTTTGAAATAAAGAAAGAAAGAATCTGTTGGATCTAGTCTATCAGTATTTTAACATTATTATAAATAATCACTTCTTTACAAATATCACTTTTTGGTATCACATTATGAAGGGGATAGAAAAATGTATGTTTCATATTAATCCTCGATATTAAGATTATATATTAATATTGAACGTAATGAATTTAGAAATTAAAAAATATCAATTTTTATCAATTTTTCTTCCACAGTTTTGAACTGGTATAATTTTGATTTTTCTAACATCTTTTTAAGGATAATTAAAAAATCGAAGAACATGGAATTTGACCAATTGTAAAATGGGAACGAGAATATGTTTGTAATGTTACTAGATTTATTTTAAAAAGGCGTCAAATTAGCTTCCATGTTAGTACAAAGAAAACGAAATAGAATCTTTGTGGAGTCCGAACGCAGAAAAATTACACAAAAAACAAGGAAAAAGAATTCGTTCTGCTGAATCAACCTGTTCATGCCACGTAACTTCGCGAGATTTTTAATTAAATCAAATAGTTCGTTACTGTGTAAATGTCTGGAAACAGACTGTGAAATTAATACGATTTCTCATCGGCGAATGAATCGGTTTTAGGGATTGCGTTAAGAATTTGCGACTCGAGCACCTGAACAGACAGATGTTTAGTAACACGGCAACAGTATTACAATTGATAAAATCATCACGTCTGCAAAGCGTGGCTCATTCGAGTAACTAATTATGCTTTGGGACATATGTACGTGTATGCAAACACGACTGTATATTTTATCGTACGGATATCTTTCGAATACTTGATGAATGATTATAATCTTCATATATATTAATGTATGCACATATATTTCAATGTATATGTATAATTTTGTGTAATGTATATTTAGATTATATATATTAATCTTCATATTATTAATATTATGGATATTAATGTACATCAATTAAATAATCTTATGTATTACACACACACACACACACACACACACACACACACACACACACACACACACACACACACACACACACACACACACACACACACACACACGCACGCACGCACACGTGTGTCGGATATTTGATGAATGACATCAAGATAATTTTAATACTATATATAGCAGGTTTGGGGATATTTTATTTGGAATAAAAGATAATAATTCAAGCCAAGATAATATAGATTTTCTACTTTTTATGGTAGAGAGAACAAAAGCACATATTAATTTATACTTTTTATCATACTAGATTAAAAGTAGTAATTATACTTTCTTTGATACGAATCATAAATCCTTATAGTATTAGATTCATGTTTTTTCAAGCATCTTTTATATGCGCATTGTTCTTATGATTAGTAGACTGTGAATCTTTATGCAATTTTGCAAACTTTTACGAATATAATCAAAGAGTTATTTTTCAAATATAATTTCACCATCAGATTTTATAACAAGTACTGCATTTTGAATATTTTATATGAACGATTATAGATACAAAACATGACATATCGCATTTCTCAATTTTTATAGAAGAGCAATTTTTAAAATTTATATACTGTTAATCGTTCTTTATTTTTCTCCAAACTTTTCATTCTGATTAATTTTTAGATTGAATATTTCGTTGAGTTTTAAACGTAGTTGAAATAAAAATTATTTAACATATGCATGTAATAAAAATTACAATAGAATTATTATTAATGAGACTTAATAGATATAGTTAGCTATTGAAGCTCCATTTTTTTAATTATGTCTATAAGAATACAAAAATCCATAAAAATCTGTGGTCTGTTAATAACACTGATTGTGTAGATTAATGTCAATCAAGTGAAATTAACGTGACGTAAGTAGACTGAAGTAGACTGAATTTATGCGTAGAAAATTTAAAGCTACAAAAATGTACAGAAGGGACATAGTATGCAAAAATATAATAATATATAAATATTATTACTATCATTACATTATTGTATTATTATTATGTAATACAAATATTATAGTTAAATATTATATATATATATAACGATCGAAATAAAATTTTATTTAAATTCATATATTACATTATATTGATAAACATTCTAGACATCCATAATTTACCAATAACTATATTAATACTATTGGTTTCTTAGAAAATATTGAAAGTAATGAAGTATTAAAAGTTTTAAAATACATATACATGAATGTACATATACATATAAAACTATGTCGTCATATTTTCTCCTCATTTCATTTTTATATATTTTCAAACATTATGTGCATTCTGTACATTTTTATACTTTTGCGAAATCTCCCACAAACGCGCGAGCATCGGCATTCTAACGATTATTTCATCGTCAAGTGACAAAAATGTAAATCTATGTAAAGGATAAATAACAACAAATAACAAGTAACTGATTAGGAGAATTAAGAGAATCACAGAATGACGTAACGTTTATTCAGTTGATCAACAGAAAAAGATGTCGAATGATGAAAGCGCAACGACGATAACTGCATCCCGAGTTTTTGTATCTTTTATCAAGAACTTACGCAATACTTCGATATGACTCAAAATCTACCGATTCTTTCTCCCTGTGGGATTGATAACAGAAGCGTATATCACAATAAAACTTCGTACAGACAGGAAGTGATCGATCAACGTCCGCTGGGGATTTGGAAACCAGAACCAAAATTTCATGCAACTGGAAATTTTATATCGAGTTTTTATATCTTGAAAACAAATTAAATCTATGACAGTTGATAATTTTATGTTCGCATTGTTATGTTGTTGAATATTATTCTTGATTCTTGAGTTTTTCTAAATATATAATAATTGAAAGAAAACATTTACAAACAACATATACATATATTTTTACTAATATATTTATATGTATATTTGATCTATGATTATAAATAATAATAAACAAATTATTAAATTAAACAGTTCAATTTCTTAAGTTATTTTAAGGTATAACAACTGAAGGAAAACTCACATTCAATTATTATTATTATATTTTTATTAACAATTACAACTAATAAAATGCAAATTTTTCTTTATTGAATTTTTAGCTTTTTATTTTAACACATTACTTCATTGAGAAACGGAAAGATAATATGTTATTAACAAATAAATAGAAATTTTATTACACATTAGTAAAGTTTTGATATATCTTATACTTGATTTTATGTTCTTATTAATTGAGTCTTTCAATCAATCCTCAATCAATTCTATAAATTGGGAAATGATGATGTAATTATCGCGGATTTTTATACATTTATGAAAAATTTGAATTTGCAAAAGTGCATAGAATGCACATAGTATGTAAGTATATAAAACATGGAAAGCATAGTGTACATAGTGTGATGTTTACTGCATACAGTAATATCTTATCTAATTTCTATCTTTTAATGACATTTGTAGTCTGATAGTTACTGTTCTTTATTAGCTTTATTTTATAATTGCATAATTCAAGAAAAATATTCAGTAATATTCGTCTTAAATATCAAAAGATTTTTAACTTTTATAGGACACTATGTGCAGTCTATATGTGCACTATGTGCAGTATTAATTATACTGATGTTCAAGATATAACTGATATATCTGTTTTGCATGTTGTTATATAAAATTTCATAATGTTGTTAGAATGTAGCAAATCATGTTTGCAACGTGAAGTTAATGGACGGTAGAAAGGTTAAGAATTTTTCTTTTTCTACCTGCTGTATTCGAATAAAATCGTGTTTAGGCGTGGCAACGAGAATGCCGCATTGATAGTGTATCAAAGGTTTCATTCTTACCGAGATTACGCAATGTCATAAGCAAACACGTGTAATTATCAATGTCGACAGTCACTAGTTTAGAAAATTTTGTAATATCGGCTCAAATTGAACAAATAGAAAAATTTTCAATGATTAAGTCATGAGCAGGCGAAAGACTACAAGTCAAATAATCAATTATAATCAATTATATTTAAGTATATTATTTAAAAGAAAAAAAAATGATGTATATTTTGTAAATACATATAATGATTTTATAAGCTTTCATATAGTATCGTGAGGTCACAGATGGTTATAATAATTTGTATCATATTACAAAAACTTAAGATATTTAATTTATATCGTATATTCTCTCTTTGATAGAGATTGGCAATAAAATTAAATGAAATCAAAAGTTGCAAGATTAAGCAATATAAATTTTTACAACTGCCAATGCTCAATAACATCCAATATACTTAAAGATTAAGCATAACTGCTGATAATTCTGATTCATATTCTTTTGCTCAAAGATGTATTAGTAGACTTCGAATTTTTATATAAATTCATATTTCCGAGAATATTATCAATTGATGGAATGTTATTTTACGTACTGAATGTTACAGGAAATATCATAGTTTGAATATTTTATACATCTTTCCATGTTATATGCATTTTGTGCAATTGAATGAAAGTTTTTTAAAGATATATAAATTTAATAATAATATAGAATTGAAAGAGATATTAAGTATTACCTTTCATTTCAAAATTTTCTACAAATGCACAAAAATTCGCAGTTTATTTATAAATTTGAATAATAGTTTAAAAATCGAATCCACGAAAATAACATCTATCAAACAACAATCATAATGAACAGCTCGACCATCGGTCGATGAACGAAATGAATTAGTTTAATAGCTACTGATTAATTTCAAACTTCATTTCCAATCAAGTAATTTTTACTATGTGTAGATCTATTACGACTTTGTAATTAAATTTAATAGAAAATAAAATTATGTTAGTCTGATTGATGTGAAATTACATATACATATATTAAATCAGTTACTGATTTTTAATAACAGTTTTAATCAAATTATATAATTAATATTATTTTGTATATTAATTCTTAAAAATTTCTATTCTTTCATCACTGAGTGCATTATAAATATAATAATAGATAATAGCAGGTTTTAATTTATTTGTAAAGTATTAAATATAATATATATTTATATTGTAAATATAGATATATAATGTAAAATATATACAATTAAAATTCGAAACGAATTGATGAATGATTCAAGAGTATTAATTTGATAATCATACATTTTGATTAAAACTAAAAATAAGAATATATATAATTTTTATTTGTTCCCCAGGTTTATAACAATTAATTTTATCTTTATAATTATTATTATTTAAAAAGGAAATTAATGTAGTCTCGAATGTTAAAATTGTTGATTTGTTAACCCATATGCGTCAATGCAATACTTCATTCGCGATTCATTCTTTCAATTATTTATCACGATATTAAATGATATAAGATCGTGAAAGGAAACTCCGGATTAAAAATTCGTTTGATGTTTTTCCATCAACATATAAAATCTACAATTTTTCCATTCCATGTAAAATCTACAATTCATGACATTTCAAATACTTTATTATGTACTATAATATGTATTATAATAATATTATCATAAAATATCGCTTGATCCTTAACGAGTTAAACGAACTGTAGCGATCGATTCAATGTTTCATTTCGTTATTTAATGAATATACGAACTGCATAATTATGCAATTGAAGCTAATTCATGCGTGTAAATAAAACAAATTGGTTCAACTAATAAACTCTATATAATTGAATATTTATTTAATTTGTTAAGACGTAGGTATATCTCATTAACGAACATTTTTTATCAACATTACATAAATATGTAACGTAAATACATCTATTTATGTGCAATTACATAACTTTAAATAGCTCTTCTTGTTTATCTTTATTTACTTATCTATTTGTAACAATTATAAGAATTATATTTTATACAATAAAATATATTTTGGACATTTTATGCATTCTTCACGTGCGTTTTTTGCGCATCTACAAATTTTGCATCTATAAACACCTGTATACAGGTAAATGAAATGAAAACCTTCGGTCTGTTTATTATTGAGAAAAAATTAACACTGACAGCAACTGACATCAAAGGGAGAAGATGAACCTGAACTTAACTCAAATAAACACGAGTGAATGCTCTTTCTCTCACTGCGTTCTTGCTCATTTTGCTCAAACGCGGTCTGTTTCGATGATTACGACGGGTCAAAGAGTAACATCGTGACTAGACAACTATCAACGAATCTCGTGGTAGGAAAGAACGAAATCCCTTACGTGAAAAGGTTGTTTTCGTTCGTATTATTCTACGGTGAGGACACGATATTCCTTTTGCTCGTTCGACTATGTTTTCTATACAGAATGCGAGCGCAAACGATTTCAAACGTTGCGGATTTCACCGAGGAGGAAGATATTCGCCTCGTTTACCTTAATCTTTCTTATACTTGCACTGTTTCTCGAAAATTATTCGTCGGATTATTCTTACACGTATATATGTAATTTCATAGGTCAAAATGTTATTTTTACTATTTTTTATGGCGACGGTGGACTATTCTTATCATCAAATACTATCTTATATATTTAATTAGCGTTTAAATCTTAGATTTAACGATATATCTGCTCCAATATATTGGTTAATTGAACACGAGTTTCTTTAAAACCCTTTGGAGTCTTCTAATACTATTAATATATTATTATTATAATATATTATTATTATTATTATTATTATTATTATTTATAAGTATTACTCGGAATGTTGACTTTTATAATATACATTTTAAAATCATTGAAATCGATGAGAATATGCTTTTACAAAAATAGTCAAATTTATCATCATCTATCGTATTTTTTCATGTTTGAATGATGTTAGAATATTATTTACAAAAATTTCTGCGAATAGCGTCGATATTTAATTAATTCATTCAAAGTTGCGTAGACTTGCAAAAGTCAATAAAATTTATAATTTCTTCATATGCGTGTATATTACATAGTTATAACTAGATTATTGATACGTAGTTACTACAGTACAAGTAACTATATTAGTTTGCTTGCAACAATTAGTTATATTTTCTTCATTTACAATTTATAAATATCAGGTAATTTACACGAATATGTAGAAACTCAATGTTGACATCAGTCGCGTAATTCCCCAGGAGCAAATAAAAAGCAACGAGATTGCGACGCAAATAATAAAGACATTTATAGACGCGAATATAAATTATCACACATGAGTATTTGAAAGTGTATTACTATTTAATAAAGTTGAAAAGTAGAAGAAACGAAACGAAAGCTTAATCGAAGTTAATTAAGAGACGATAACAACAATTTATATGTTGCATGTTAATGGAAAATGATTCGTGAGATATTGTCGAGATGCTGAATACTCCTCGACACAGAATAATTTCCTTATATTTGACGAAGTCGAAGGCGATAATTAAGCATTCGCATTCCGCGCGAATTGATGGAAAATTATAATTCAGCGCAGCGAAATTATTATTGATAATTCACGACACGGAATTTCTATGTTGTCATTGTTCTGTTAAAGAAAAAAAAAAAAAAAAAAAAAATGTAGAATTGTTTAATCGCCGCTAATTTCGGCGTAATCGACAACGACCGACAAAAATATAGGTTTAGATTATTTACAAAGTGACGTTATTAAACGTACGGTGAATCACTATGCGTTTTAAATATTGATTATCACACAAACATGTATGATGTATATTCTGTTCGGGGCAAATATAATTGAGTATTGACTTTGTAATTAAGGTTAAGATATTGAAGATCAGGTGATAAAATGGCGCGTAAATATTGCGTAATATGTTATTGCAAAATGTGATTAATATAATTAATATAATACGTATATTTATTGGTTTATTAGTGCTAAATGTACATTATTATTTTGTACACACATATATGTACCTGTACATTACATATATACGCATTATTGTATTGTATTCTAATATTGTATTGTATTTATTATAATATTCTATTTTACGTACATATAATATAAACATATATATATAAAAAAATCTTATAATTATAGAAGATCCTAATTAAAGGATGACCCAGTTAATAAAATTCAATAATAAAGATAAAATACACTTTTATTGAAGAAAATATTTAAGTAGTCCTGACGAATCAAATTTTTCGAAGAAATTCATTTTAATTTTCATTTAAATTATCTACAAAAAAAAAAAAAAAAAAAAAAAAAAAAAAAACATTGTTATAGAGAGACAATTACGATTTTCCAGAGAGCTAGTAATAGGAATTTACATATTATCGATCGCTTAATTGAAACCAAATGGATTGGACTATTTTTAACTTGTCATTCATCGAAGGAAATGAAATTTAATATTCATAAGCTGCGTTTGCAGCACTGTTAGCTTGTTTTGCCAGGTTAAGCAGAACTAGTTCACCGGGATTAGCAAAGATGAACAAACAGCAGTCAATAGCAAACATCGTTTATCACCGTAGAACTATTTTCACTTTGTTGAATTAACTCTGCTTTATTGTTTACTCTGGTATATTAAATACGTCATTAATTTTAATTTAACACACGTTAGTCTTAGCTAATGAGATGTGTTAGAATGATATCTTAGAATGATATAATGTACACGATGGAACGATAAAAATATATTACAACGAATGCAGGGAAGTATTGCTAGTAAGAATACTCCATGAAGTTCTATGAAGTTGTTTGTTATGTAGAATTATTAGATCGTGAATCAATGACTTTTATCTTTTGCTTTGAACTTGAATCAATAAAGATTCTCTCGTGTTTTTCGCAAATTTAAGAAATTTTCTAAGGATTTTCCTTGAAAGCAAATTTTACAGAAAAAAACATGGTTTTTCTGTAAAAAGCAATTTTTAGAAAATGATCTGTAAAACACAGCAGGATTAACCTTAATGAATTCAAGTTTTATCCCCTGAATGTATATTGTTGCAAATTTGCAATATTCCACGTCATTAATTCTAAATAATTCAATGACCTAAAAAAGAATAACATGCATTAAGAGTTAAAAATAAGCAAATGTGATCTTATATTTATGTCATCGATCCAAGTGAAGAGCACAAATAAACAGTGTCTGCGTTTGTGACTCAGTAATGTGTACTAGTTTGTCTTTCGGTGTGCATTTAGACGTCTTATTAAATAAGATTGAACAATGTTGGTCTCAGAATGCCACTGGCATCGTTCCTGAATCGTTGTTAGATACAGATGACCGTTAAGACAATAATAACCACGACAATAATAAACATTCGACAAATTATATCTACGATTATATTTTTACGTATTTGTAAAAAAAATTTTAAACGCATAATTGCACAAAACGCACGTAACATGAAGAAATATATCGAATCGGATATATCCAAAGTTTTACAATATTCTTAGAATATAATTGGCATGACGCAGTGGTATAGCACAGTTTGAATACTTTCACTGCAAACTATGGTTGAATACTTTCACTAATCAGCAAAGACGAGTTAATTAGTTACTCAAATTTTTAATATCATAGGCATAGCATGTATAATTCATTATCATTGTTGAATATTTTCAGTGGAAAAATTATGGATTGAATTTTCTAGTTTTGGAGAAGATTGATTCGTTTTAAAAAGTTTTAAGAAGTATGATTCAATTAGAATGTGTTTGATTAAAAATTTAGTACAGGTAATTCGATTAGCATATGTTCAGTATAATTCAATTACAATGTGTTATGATGGAAAATGAAATTTCCCAGAGCAACTGTTGACGCAAAAATTTTATCTTCGTGTTTTCAATATTTACAGTTTTATAATTTTTCCACTTTTAATGTTTCGATATTATTAAATTAATAGCAATAAATTAATATCAATATTGCAACATTTTTAAATATTTTGGTATTTTTAATCCAAGAGCAAGGCAATATATTAAAAAACGTTGGATATGATCCAAGATAGAAATTCCAAGATAGCAATCGTTAATATCAAGGCTTTACTTTAATTTACATCTGCTTTTTATATTTCTTTTAATATTTCTTAATATCATTGTAAAGTAAGGATAAATTAATATCAATATTTTAATATCCTTTTTCTAACGATAGTTAGATAGTTGCAAAAAATATATTCTCATAGTCACACTTTGTGATAGTATGAATTTTATTATTAGTGATCATCCTATTCATAGAATTGGAATTGATCAATCTAACAAAGGGAAATTACAAAATAAAGGAAATTATAAGATTCTGTTCGAGGGAAATTAAGAAGAAAGAAATAATAGTTGCGGACGTAACGTCATTAATTATTAATTAATTCGTCGAATGAATTGCTCAATAGAGCGGCACGAGGATAATAAGTGCAGTACGCGAGACATTAACATAAATCTTCCCCGTTTTAAGATTTCTTGTTCGAAGTAAACGCATTTAAATTATGATATTTTATGCAACCTCTACGTGGAATGGAAAATTTCTCTCAACCTATTCTACGTTATTTTCTGATGTAGATGATCTTTTTTTAAGATTGAGACGCGAATCGTTCAATGTTATCTAGAATTAGCAACATACAGCGTATGATTAAGCGTGTTGTACGACGTTAATTTATAGACTGCAGATATTTGTGCAGATTCGTATTTTCTTAAATATCATTGAAAAAAATAGAACATAAATATGCGTATAAAATTAATCGTAATAAATATCTTATCTATTAAATATTGTTAACAGTGCTATATTTTACGAATATTTTACACACTATTTTTGCATTCTATAAGTATTTGTACATTCGAATTTCACACAAATGCGTAAGAGATCGTGATTTGCTAAAACTATTTTACGATCACAGTAAAGTCTATATATTTATTTATTTTTATCGTATCTCTTTTGTTCATAATCTTCCGTACACGTACAAGATATATTTAAAGTAACGAAAATAAGTAGATACGTCAATGAATATTCTTCTTGTTAATTGTTCAATACCGATAGAAATATTGCTCTGATAATAAATATTTATGTGAAATTGTGTGAGCGTTTAATAAAAAATTCACGTTCCAAAACGTTTAAAAATAACGCGCGTGAAAAATACTTGATAAAAATACCGCGATTAACAAAAGAATAATCATTGTAAAATTTAACTTCTTTCATTTTCCAATTTCATGATATTTACTCGTTGAAATTCACTGGTCTGAATTGCGCAACACAACAACAACACGCAGAAAACATTTTTTTTAGAAACACGAAAAATTCGCAGAAGATAAAAATTCGTTTCTATTACACATGCAACGAACGATAAATAAAAAGTAAATTCTTTGAAGTGAAGTTTAAACTTTCCTCGAAATGAGAAAAGAAAATTCTGTTTATGCTACGTATTATAACAATAAATCATCCTACGTATTTTCAGTAGCTGCCTAAATATTACTTTCATACAAAATCTGTCTAATCTAAGGAGTAACTTATTTATTCTATAATACCTTCTACCAAAAGATTCAATTACTCGTATTTGTATTCCTTAAATAATTTTTGTAACATATACTAGAAAGGGGAACAGACAATGAAACTCTAATATAATATATAAATTAATTCACATTGATAATATTGTGACAATTGATACAAACAAAATTTCACGTAATTTAAAAAAAAAAAAAAAAAAAAAAAAATAGGGGAATAAACGCATTCGAATAAAATTCCATGTTTCCAGAAATAAAAAGCTTAGTTCGAACCAGTTGACGCTAGAAACCGTAGCTGATTGACACAC
Organism: Melipona beecheii; assembly: GCA_032399605.1. Classification (NCBI taxonomy): domain Eukaryota; kingdom Metazoa; phylum Arthropoda; class Insecta; order Hymenoptera; family Apidae; genus Melipona; species Melipona beecheii. The sequence continues at coordinate 2,678,614 of JAUCMO010000504.1, read as the reverse complement.
ATTATTGTCACCTTGACCTTAATTTCCACGTTTCGCCTACACAAGTTCTTTTCGCCGAATCTCAGTTTCAAAGATAAATTATTATTTTTAGTTTCTTCGTTTCGTACACACCGTGATTCACACGCTCCATTGCGTTTGTTCCTTGCGAAATCCACGTATGTACATACACGTCCCAACCATGGTAGAGAACGCATCGAATTATCTTTTCGCGCGACGTATTATGTACTTCTATTGCAACACTGATAAATCACCCCTCTTATAAATTTGGATAACACGTGCAGCGAATGTGTACGTCGGGCCAAGTTGACGTTTACTTACACCGATAACTCTGATATGTGTGTGTGTGTGTGTACATGACACGTGAGAGATCTTCGTTTCGTCGTGCGCTACTGTACAAAAGTATCTGAACGCTTTTGCTCAATATGACGTAATGTTTGACAATTGTAAATTTAAAAGAAAATGTATAATTATTTTGTCTTTTTTATATTGTTACAACTATACATATGTAATAAAATATTATGACAAGGGTTTGAGATTAGGGATTGACTCTCAATCCCTAATGTATTAACTGTTAATTGTAAGTAAAATTTAAAAAATGCTCAAGCACAGAATATCAATCAGTTTAAAATCAATGGTTTAGGTTGCTCAAGTAGTAACAAGTTAAATAATAAGTCAGAAACTTAATTTATTTCTGTCATCGTTGAAACGATTGCCAAAAAATGTTATCAAAGTGAATAAATGTTCTGAAAATTCTGTTTCAAATCATACTGTGCGCAGTTTTTCTCTTGAAGCGAGTATTTTTAATTCTGTAATGGTTTTCAAGATATTCCAACATCTTAAATTTATGAATATATCTTAATTTTTTTTTTTTTTTTTTAAAAACTCTTTGCCTTCGGATTATTTGATTTCTTCAATCTAGAAAGCAGATAAAAAAAATTCTTTTTCTATTGACACGATTCCAAACATTCCGCAAAGAGCGATTAGAATTCCAAGTAGTTAATGCTACTTCAAGCAGCGAGTAAACATAATTAAACTCTCAATTAATAGCGAAATGTCAAAAATTTCCTTTTGAAAAATGAAAGACTGGACAGTTTCATCATTTTCTCTCTGTATCTACGCTTTTCTTCGTTCGATTAAAAATATTCAGCCATTACATCGTAATCTACGATATAGTTTGAATAATGTAAATTTTTCAAAGATAAAAAATTACAAACGTAATTTGCTTTAAAAACTAAAAAAATAATGGACACGGACATTTTAACCAAAATAAACAATTTATTTTTACAGCTCTTATTCAAAATTATTATTATTATTCAAAATAGAATTTAAATTTATAATTATGTGGTAAATACCGTAAAAAGATAGTAAATATTAATCTCTGGTTAATAATTTGTCATTAATTTGAAAATCCAATAATATTTATTATTGCCTATCGTAAAATGTTCACACACGATAGTTAGTGCCCGTGTCAGGGTTTTTATTTATTCGATAAACAGCTGCTTACATTTTGTAGCATCGTGATTTCACTACAGGGTCTCGAGTTACGAGCGATTACGAGTTCTTCTGACGATTCATTACGCGTTACAGAAGTCGGGTGATAACATTATACACACATACTCACAGGCTTCACAAGAAGTTTCCGATACAAATGTGACATTTGCTATTTCAAAGAAATCGAATATCTGCGCGACTTTGAAACCTACGGTAAGAAAAAACTACATTTTTTTCTACCTATGGCTTAAAATAGGACGACGAAAATCAAGAATAACAAAACTGAGGACTTCATTTTTTAAACAAATTTATCTAATTTTCCGACTAGACAGGAGCAGATAATCGAAGGTAGTAAAAGACTATATATTCTATATACAAAAGTAAGTTGAAAATAGAGTAAAATTTTTTTTTAACTCAAACGAGGACTAATTGTAAGTGTAATAATAATATTCTATTATCTAAAACAATATTTCTAATAATAACGGTATTATGCATACATTTCAGACTGTATAATTTCTGCATGTATAATTCAATTGTAATAAAATTGACTAATCTTAAAAGTTAGTTTTTAATATAAGATTTATTGTAAGTTTAAAATATATGTGTAAATTACATTTATAATTACAAATAAATTTAAATTTGAGTTTATTAAATTTAAAGAATATCACTCCCTTAAAGTTGTTGAATGTAAAAAAAAAAAAAAAAAGAAAAGAAAAAAAAAAAAATACACCTTATATTCACATTTGAATCTATCAATAAGTAACATCGTTTATTTCTCTCTAAAAATTCACAAAATATTGTTTCAAATGATGCACTACGAATTGTAAATTTCACAGACGATACACATCAAAATAAACAAAAAGAAAAAAAAAATATTTTGATTATCATTCTGCTTGTTTGTCTCTCTCAATGCAACAATCTCTGAGAATGTTTAATAATAGCTGTTGCCAATTTGACGCATTATTATACAGGACGTAAAACGTGCAGAAAGTTTGAGCCAAATCGATGAGTCGAATGTTGCGCACTTCCCTCGTGTTACGTGACGATGCACAAAAATGTATGCGTCGTCGTGCGTAAACCGTGTATAAAATCACTGATTAGAAGGTGTCTTCTAAAAGTGATCGATTAATAATTTACGCTGAGTTTATTATAAGATGACCTTTTCTTTTCTGACAGTAAAAGGTTATACACGCAAATCAAACGTACATATTATGCATAAATAATTGGACGCTTAGTGCAATTTCATTAAGAGCTTGATATAATTATTTGTTAATGTTTCGACAATTACAATATTACGATTAATGAATTTTCATGCTTTATATTCATTTTTAATCCTTTGAGCGTTTAGTCCGTATAAAAAATAATTTTGTACAATCAATGATAAAATAATTGGTTTACTTAGTAGAGGTTCAAAAAGAATAATATATTACCTTTTTTTAGTAATATAATAATAAAATATTAAATAAGATATACGTTTAAACATGAATGCATTCTGAATTTTTTATATGCCCCTCTTTTTATATGCCCCTCAAGTCTAAATTTGGTAATTTTCTTTTAGTATTAAATTTCTAGATTTGGTAAAATCTGTATAAACTTTTTCGATGTGGTTAGCAACATATTTATACCATAATCCTAAAATACCTAAAATTTCAATGAACAGACGTATAGTATTTAGCCATCTAATTATTATATTTATTTATTTTTTTCAATATCTATTATACATATATGTTTAGAGATTAGTAAGGATTAAATTAAATTAAATTTGCTTGACTCTGACATTTTATACTGCAATAATTTACAAGCATCTAAATACTTATGTATTAAATCGTGTAAATCATACATTTAAAAATTGTCGATGTCTAAATTGTGGTAATTTCGTGAAAAAAAAAGTCGTTACGACAATAAACTTAAATTCATTTCAAAGCTCGAAGTATATCTATATATCACATCACGTATAGAGAATATGAAGATTCCTTTTTTTCCTTCAAAAATACTACAAATTGTCACCAAAATGTGTGAGAACACTGAAGATTTTCCTTTACAAAGACCCCTTAAAATTTGACGTATGATTGTTTTATTAAATACAAACGAGTCACAAGTCCGAAAATGTAATTTAATATTATTTGGTGATTATTAAGCGGTACGATAGAATTAATAATTTTAAATAAGATTTCTATTAATTTATCATCGATTTCTATATTTTAAACATATTGTACGCGATACGCACAAATCATATCAATAAAATTGTAAATCTCGCAATTTATGAATTGATTAGATATAGATGCTCGACCGATCTTCCACTTATTTCGAAGCAGCACGAAGTAAACAATCGACAACCGAACCAAAAAAGAATAGCACGAAAAAGAAAACGAGAGAAGATGCTGCAAGAGGAGACAAAAAGACATCCGCAATTCTAAACATAGAATGAGAACAAACAGAGGATGTGTTTGAAGATGCACGGTTGTTTACTACCGTCGCAATCGAAACGAAACGATATCGAGCGAACGTAACGAGTAGCGAGAGAAAAAAAAAAGAAGTTTATTTCTCACGCGTGATCTCGTCGCGATTCGCGCAACGAACCTAATGAATAAAATCATTCGCGTGATGCGTCGTGGATCGTTGCACGTGACATAAATAAAGAGGATCGAAAGAAAGAGAGAAGGAGAAGGCAGTTGATGGCATCACCGCCGCCGCCAGCGGGTACAAACACGATGTATCGGCGACGACCACATTACGACGCTTCTGACGCGGAAATATTATAGTTTCGTATCGATTAGACGCCGTCGGTACACAGGGCACAGAAACGATCAAACACGGGTCGAGTCTTTCAATAGACTTTATTTGGACCGTATTACGTAAGAAAGAATCGAATCCATTCAGAAAAACAATATTGAGGGAAACGATTTGGAGACAAGGATGACAATTACACATTGACCTGACTTCAAAGAGTCATAGTATACATGAATGTATTTAATTGAGAAATAGGTAAATGGGGGGGGATGTTGTTGCAAATATTTTTTAATATTTATCTTCGAAATTACGATTATTTATGTTATATGATTACGTATGCATATCATAGATTTTTGCACCCTATACCGATAATTGGTATTGAAAACGATGATTAGAAATGAATAGACTTACTTGGCCAAAATGTGTTCCAGGTCCTTGCGCGCAGGGAGGTATCGCAGCTTCTTGGAAGAAAATACTGAGTGCAGTCTGAAATTATAAAATAAACTTCCATTAGACCCGCGATATAGAATATTTGTTTACATATACATTATCGAATATAACGATAGTTCTTTTTTTCAGAATGGATATTGTTTTCGTTTGCAAATCGTGTTATTAACCTTCGAATGGTGAATGCCAACTCTCAACCTCGGTGCTGATTCAGTTCAACCACAGTGTGCTACATCTAGTGTATAGTACTAGAAAGATTCGGGCAAATTGTCAAGAATAGTATACGCTGCAAACATCGAAATAAATACAGCTGCCATTTTGTTAAAAAAAATTCTCTTTTTTTTGCTTCTCTTAGTTTACAAAGTAATTAGTTTCGTACAAATTATATTCATCTTTGATTTTCTTCTTTCAAATGAATGCAACAATAAATGAAAGCATAAATTGTGGTAGCCATTGATTTTTTGAGTGCTTAAAAGCACCAGAAATCTAAAAGTTTAATATCGAAAGAAAAGAAAGAAGAATATAATTCGTTTTTAAACGTAAAGCTTTTGGTATGTTTATTCGATATATAATAATATGTTATGCTCTTTGAACCTCTTATAAGTAAATCAATTATTTCATTATTTATTATAAGATTACTTGTACGACACTCAAGATACGGACTAAATATTGAAAGAGTTAAAAGTGATATGTACTGTGAAAAACATACAATAATTTATATAATTTGTACAAAAATTACATTGTCTCAAAACATGACCAAACAGATATAAAAAAATTTCAAAATCTTCCATAATAACTAACCTAATGATTTTTAATCTAATTTGTTTCTATAATAACTTTACAATGATAACTTAATGCTAACAATTTTTTATCCAATGAATTGCCTAAAATCAACAACTCTGAACAGGAATAAGCAGTGATCCTTAAAGCAGTTATTCGATAACAGAGAATTCTAATTTTATACGCAAATGTGTACAAGCTGTTGAGAAAGACCTTCAATTCGATTTATTACTACGTTAACGCAACTGTACACAGCAATCGATCGGTACGCGCAATTATCTGTGACAGTCTGGCAACAGATGAATTATAATAATGGCTCTGTTCTAGATCACATTACGTGTCGAAATACAATCGAACGGCATAAAATTACGCTCGAGAATTCTCCTCCTCTATGCGGAGTTCATCAAAATTTCGCTATACATGTATATCGACTGACCGAACGTCAAGAATATTAAGTTTACACACTTGGCAAAAATCGTTAAAATTGATTCACTCGTTAAGCATTGAAGATTTGATTTATCGCCATCAAAAGACGTGTATGGTTGAAGGACTGAGAATCACTCTTGTGATATCTTTCGTAAAATTTCATATTTACTAATATTGCTTTCTTGGTTAAGCGTTAACATGAAGTACTGTCATTTCTCAGAAACGAATGAAGTTGTAACAACCAGTTGGCCATGAAACCAAACATACAGTGCCTTCAACGCTTGAAAAATGTTATGAACTCAAATTACAAAAATTTGAACCTACGCCATTATGATTTTCAGCCCTCCAATTGGAACAACGTGTCTCTATACATTTTTTACAGTTACATATAAATGCAGTTTACAACTGATAAAAATAACATATCATTTATTACAAATATCTGTTCCAATAATTTTATTTTCTGAATAAAGTATTCCCTTTCTTTTATATTTACATACGTTTTCCTTCATCATCGGAAAAGATGTATAAAATTTTGCTTTGAATTTTTAGGAGAGAAATCTGAAATTATGGCACATCAACTTCATTATGCAAATATGCAAAATGCACAACTAACATTTACCAGTTTCTGTCTTTTAAATTACATTCATAAACATATTTGCACAAATGTTTGCGATCTAGTAATAAGATTTAATCTGTTATTTTTATTACATTGCGATCACCTCATAATGAATATATGTATATGTATTCTTACGTAGTAGATAAAATGCTTTAATGGATATATTAAACTAGCGTTATATACATATAGATGATTTTAAAATATAGATAAGCTAAATTAAGTAATAATTATTTCGTTATATATGATTTAGAAATATATTTATATTTCAACACAAAACAAACAAATAATATTAATTATTAATAACATATTAATAAAGGAATGTTTTACCGTTTTAAAACGTGCACAAATTATTTTCCAATAGTTTTCTTTCAATATCGATAAACTGTTATTATTGGACTGCAGATCTTCACGTATGAGTGAATATAATGTACAAAAACGTATAAAATATTCGAAATGGACAAGAAGAATCCAGTCCATTTAAATTCTACACTTTAAATCGTGTGTGTAAAAATATAGATCCACAGTTTAATAAATCAAGGATTAAGAAATCTTTTTAATCTCTTTCATTAATGATCAAAAAAATCAGGAACATTCGAGAAAATAAGATCATAACTTCAAGTTAAAATATTACAAAAATAAAATGCAAATGCGCTCATTATCTTTTTCTGTATTCAAATACCTACGTATGTGATGAATATGTGTAAATAATATATAGATACTACACAATCTGGTTTCACAAGGTAAACCAGAAGCTCATGAATTTTTAGTCGCTAGGGATTATAAACTTTTGAATGCCACTGTATGCGATACCACGCGAGTACAGTCGGTGATTGCGTGTCCGACTGTAACTAAAAATATTAACACAGATAGAAGCTCTTTGGTACCCCTTTCTTAACGTGCTGTTGAAATATTTAGCCACGGACAAGAGAGGCACAAATTTCGTTTTTGTTATTTTATTGGTATAAATTAAGTTGCAGTCTAGCACGTGCGACAACATAGTTTCAAGAATAATTCTGTTTCGAAATTGTTTTCAGAATTGTTTATGACAAATTGAAGTATTTTCGTATTTGCTTGACTTGTTTCTTTTTTACTTTCCTTTGGATGAGTATCATTCTAAAACTCAGACATTAAGACAATATGACTCTTGTACAACAATTAAATTAAGATTCATGCAATTTGTATTTTTGAAAATATGAAAAAGCATAGAATCTTGATAGAAAATTATTTCATGTATAGATAAACAGATAAATATTAGTGCTGTTCTTTGGATATTTTCTACAAGAGTCTATAATTTTCTATAAAAGTCTATAATCTATTAATAATAATAAATTAATAATAAGTAAATTAAATTAATACTAGATCACTCCTTTTTTTTTTAAAAAAAAAAAAAAAAAAAAAAAAAAAAAAAGATAAAGTGTAAATTACCACAAGTACAATTTCACAGAAATATCATAAACAAGACATTCATCTAAACAAGTACTTGTTTATTAATTTCGAAATCTTTACTTTATAACTTCAATCTTTTTAAATCAGAACATCAGTTATCGCAATTTGTTATATACTTTGTATTTATTAGTTTTCAATTTAAAGAATTGAAATTTAAAACTCACATTGAATTATTGTTTCCCCTTCTAAATTATATTAAAACCGTAACTCGAGACTACCTATTCCCGATACTTCATTCGTACCTTACAGATTGAGGTTAGTCTCATGGATTCTGCAGTAACGTGCGATCGTACATTGTCTCCAGTCTCGAAATTGCAAAACAGAGGGCAGTTAGAAACGACGGCAGTTTTATCAACGCTTCGGGCGATCGTGTGAAAGTTTGCCAACCACGGATTACAAACCGTTCCTGTACATATGCACGTGCATGTATGTACGTAGTGACTTTTAACGAAGCCAACTGGCCATGGAAATTTGCACACTATTCTCGCTAGTTTCTCGCGCGCACGCGACATTCTTGTTCTTGCGGAGCTTTGAAAAGTTGCTTTTCCAAGAAAAACCGCGATGCGGTTAGCTCGCTTTCTGCTTTTATATTACTTCGTACACGAACGTTTTCATTGCGAACTTTGATTGGCGTTCAAGTAGGTTAGGTTAGGTTTAAGTTTAGGTTAGGTTTTCCACGAAACTACAGCTACTGCAGAGCTACTACGCTGAATGTATCTGAAATGTCCAACTTCGCAATCGTGTAAGATTATCTAAAATTCAGTGATTGAAAATAATAAGCTTTAAAGTAGACCAGGTATAACACAATTGACGTTTTATTAATAATAGAAAGATAAATCACGCGATGAAACGATCTATAAGCTAATATTGAATTTCGAGCACTTTTTTTTTTTAGAAAACTTCAAATGTTGCTCTAATAACGCAATAAAAGCTGATCGTAGGATGAAACGTTACTTCAAGAGAAAGAATAACTATCTAATATCTTCGAGAAACTAGAATTTTCTTTTATAAAGAATTTGGTCGTTTGATTTGCAACAACCTGATCAAATATTAACAGTTGCAATGTGTGTATGTTTGCTTTGGTAGATTCTCCGCGAAGATACGACACGTTTGTGCACGGCTGTAATTTCTTTCGCCGTGTCTCACGCAGATGACAAATTAGTAGTGGATCTTATTTGCAATATTTGTCTCGAAAAAATAGAAAAGAAAAGAAAAAAAAAATGAAACGGATATGCATTCGCGTCAAGTCAACAAACTGTGTTAAAGATAACAAGTCAAAATATTTAATTATTCGATAAAATGATCGCGATCGGGTTGTGTGGAAGCTTTCCACGAGTGTACGATACACTTGTACTTAATACATTGTCTTCTATTAAGGCAATCAGTAAGATTGTTATCGTTATGCTTGTTAGACTAATTGGAGTATACATTTGTACATGTATTTTCCATTTAATAGCACATAGTTCGCTAAGTATTTTTTCCTTTTCAGTTGACGAACGCGCGAAACAGAGCGTGCGGAAAGAATAAATTGTTTCTATACTTTCCTCTCGGGCGTTTTTCACATATATTTAAGATGAACGCGTGTCGCTTTCATAAATTCAGACTGCTGAATAATACAATATTACGATCCTCGGCAATTGGGACGGGTTAAATCTCAACAATGGCAAGAGATACAAAAGAAATTGTAGAGGAGAAAGTTAAATGGTGTATATACGACAAAATCAACTTTTCTGCACTGCAGATGCGATTTCCTGTTTAAGCAAACTCGTGTATCTTCTTTTATTGTAACTTAACTTACATCTGAAAAGCGAAAGAGCATATTTAAGAATATTTATGCAGACTCATAATTTTACGAATGTAATTAAAATATGGAACGCGAGCAGCAAGCTATAACATTTCAAACGTTATAACCTCGGACGTTTTTATATTTTTACTCTTGTTGCGTATTATGTATATTTTGCTTAGTTTAATGTTCCATAAATGCATAAAAATTCGCTGATTCCAGATGCCGAGTAATCCTATTTGCACGTAAATAAACGTGCAGCTCTTTGTATCTATCAATCGCATGTAAAAATAAAAAGGTCGATCGAGGGAGACGAGGTAAGAGCATGTATGTGAACTGCTAAAGCTTTGATAAAACCGCTACCGAGTCCCAATACCTTTCATCCTAGTTGTGTTCAAATCACGTAACGAGAAAGAACCTGAAATAGATTTCCTACGCTTCGAAACTTCCCCAGGCTGACCCAGACGTATGTTATGAAAAGGTTTTCAAAACGCCCGTCTGGCGGAAAGACCGCGGAAGAGAAAAACGCGAGTGGAATTTCCGATCTGGGGAAAGAGACACATTTTACGTCGAATAAGATTAACACGTTTCTTCTGTTGTATCTGTTGACGAACTAACACGTGTCTTATATAAATATTTTCAAATTGAAGACAAATATTCACTGAAAACAAACTATTTTTGTGAAATGTTTCTCGACAATTATGTAAAATAAGTAATGTAAATAACGAACAGAACTTTTAAAATGAAAAAATATAGCAAGTACGTATGAAGATCGTAAAATGTTGATAGTTTAAATTGGCATAAAGTTGTAAAAAATGATCCGTTTGATTTCATTTTAAAGTATCCGAATATTAACTGGTATCGTTAGATATAATATAACAAACATAAAAATTTAAAAACACTTATTAATTTTAGTAATTTAATTTAGTTTCAGTTTCATTAATTTTCTCTTATTATATTATACTTTGTTTAATTTTATTAGATCATTATATTATATTCCGTTAAATATTACTTTATTATATAGCTTCTATTTACTATTAAGTCCTTTAAAGTTTTATAAATATATAAAATTTCTACGAATTGGTCTCATTTCGACCATTTTGGTAGCTCTAGTGTTAACACAAAGCACTGTGTCTGCCTTTGTTTAGTAAAACATGCAAAAACACGTTCGAACATAAGTTTTAAAAAAGAAAGAACCTTCTTTCCTGCCCCTCCTTTAAAGAGAAAAAAAAAAACCACGACAGTGGTTTGAATTATCGCGGACAACTTTGTTTGACCTCCGCGGAATAGTGAAACGAAGGTGTAATAAAGGTTTGTTAACGATGAGAGACACTGATGACGACAAAAACAGAACAGATGGACTTTGCCAGATGTCATCGCAATGGGATTGTCGTAATCTTGCTGCTTCTCTAGCCTGAAAGCCGGCCTCCGACAAGGATCTCTCAATAAAATGACTCAACCTGATGATTATCGCAATAATGATAACAATAGTTTTATTTCTATTACTTGATTGTTGCCATCGTCGCGCGTTGGCCATGTAATTATATTCTAATGGCACTACGTCCAATGCTATAATTAACCATCCCTGGATGAAACGAAAAGCCTGTAGTACAGTAGTATAGTGTCATTTAACATTAGAATCAGTGGAAGTCACTTAACGTTAGATTCGACTCGATACGACAGACTTCAGATTTCTTGATTTTATAACACATTTAAGATAAGAGCATCACAACACAAATTTTAATCCTCAATTGGTAGATATTGTTGAATTAGATAATTAAAATTTATTACTGATTTATTTAAAAACGAATTGAACTGACTTAAAAGCTCCAAAATTAAGGAATTCAATCCTAAATTGTTATAGTTCCTAATGATATCAATTAAGGTTGATACTCGCATTATAATTTATCATATTAATTGCAGGAAGACTCTAGAATATTAGGTATAGAAATTAACTTGGCATCTTTTTTAGATAAAGTTGCCGTTTATTTGTTAGTTTTGTTTTAGAGACATTCTATAAGAGATTATTTATTAGACTATTTGAAATAAACTCTTCTTATATTCAAGTTCTTCGAATGGAAAATAAAATTTTTTCTTTAATTAAAAAGAAAGATATATATTGTTTCTTTCAAATAATGTACATGTTTTATAAATGCGATGATTTAAAAATTCAGTGCAGAGACATCGAATATTAATTTTCATATCAATTAATTGAATCACCAAGTAGCGAATATTGCGACAATTGTTTTTGTAGAAACGATTAATTTTCATTTTTCATAATACTGATTTCAATAAATTGTTAACCTTCTTTGTAACTATTAATGCTTATTATGTCATTATGCTATCCTTGAAAAATAAACATTGGTATTTTGATTTCTGACATGTTTTTCATAGCTTAATAGATTTTTAAAAAAAGTTTACGAAAGTCCATCTTCGAACATTTTGAATTAAAAATCGTTTAATTATTATATAGTAAATAATAAAATCAGTTCATTTAAAGTTCAGAAAAAACTACGATGGCTTTGAGATGCATTATCATATGAAAAGTTAAGAATTATTTCAGTCATTAATCTTGATTATAATAACTATGAAATGCTTTTGATAAAAATTGATATAGTAACATTTGTTGAATAGTGAATATAAGATTCTATCACATCTATTTATTTCAGTTACATCACTTATCTACATATACATAGCATAGCTAGATTCATATTATAGGTCTGGTATTAAAATTAAATCCTGCTGATAGACACGACAGAAGAACAAAATTACAACCAAAATACACTAGTGTAATACCATGGAGCATGCTAGAACAAACGTAATTGGTTCTAAAAACTTTTTTATTTACACCATCTGTTTGGTCTAGTACATTAGCATATTGTACATTGAAATTCGTTAAACATCTACAATCTACTACAAAATTATCATTATATTATTAGATTAGATTTATATTATTAGATTATTACGACGAAATATCTATAACACAATTTATAAGAAAATTTATTGATAAGTAATACCTCTATTAATATCAATTCTTTGATATTAATATTAATTTTAATATTTAATATTAATATTATATGATATTATTATATTTTTATATTATACAATGTTATATAATTATATTAACATCATATAATATTCTATAATAATTAACATTAATTTAATATTTAAAATTGGCCAAAAGTGCTAGATTAAGTTAATATTAAGATTAGGTTGACAACAAATCAAAATTGAGAAACTTATACACTAAACGGTATTATTATCGAAACTATATAATTTGACATAAAAGAAAGAAAATGACTTGGAGTGAAAAAATGATTAATCATAATTATTCGTCATTCTATATTAACTTTGCTCTGATACAATTTCATATTGATAAAAGTAATTAATATATTATGCAATTCAAGGCAAACGAAACTCACATTAGATAGGCTAGTACAACAGATAGGTTAACTCACAAAAAACATTTAAAATTATGATTTATTTGTATCTCAACGTTAACTCACATCGTACATTTAATTCCAATGGTTACGAATTACAAAAAAATTACACATATAATAATCAACTACTTAATTATTACTGCTTTCTTTCAAAAATAAAGAAAATTCTGCTTACGGACAGTGTAATTAAAAATATCGACACAATGCATAAACTTACTGGATAATTGTGAAAGCATCTCGTCTGTTGTGTATTAATACCGGTGAAAGAAAGAAGAGAGAAAGAGAGAGAAAATAAGCGAGTAAATGTGAGAGAGAAGAAAGAAGAGAAAGATATTGGAAAGGTACCGAGGGTAACATATACAGACTTGCCCCAGTACTCATTAGAACCCATGTCGTAATCTGTTGTTAAACGCATTAGCAACCGAGCAGAGAAAGTTTTCAGACTGAATTCAGAACGAACGGACTGAATTCTTTCTCGCTCTCTCCCCTTATTTCTCTGCATTCTCTCTCTCGAGATAACGCAGCTTCAACTATCACGAATGCTCTATTCTTTTCAGGTATATGCGTATACATAGTTACTATTCAAGTATTTCGACCAAGAAGGTTTTCCTTCTATTGTACCGCGTAGGAGATTAAAAAAAACAACCTGCACTCTTGGATATACAGAGAGTGTTCGAAATAAAGAGTCTAAGATTCTTGGGTATCAATGTAAGCTTCGTCGTTAAGAAAACAGTAATTATAGATTAATTATTTAATTCAATAAAAGAATAAAACAGAGCAAAAAAAAATACAAGTCTAAGATCTCCATTGTATTTGGTAAATGTTGCAAAAAATATTGTCATAATATAATTCTAAATAAAATTTAATGAGAAAATTATAACGCCTATTTTATTATTATGTTATATTTATTACATTATACTATATTATTAAAGAATAAGAATTAGAAGAATCATTAAAGAAGAGAAACATTAATAACATTAATAATATTTAATAAATATTCTCTCTCTTCATAATTAAGCGGAACAATACAAACGTTCTCTAAAGTAAATGTTTTTAATGAAAAACGAGTTATTTTATAATTTATTCACACGTGTAAAACAAACATTGTAATAGTACAATTAGTGGAACAAGGTAAGAATATTCAAATATTATGTTATGTATATTAGAATGAAGCCACATCAAATATCTCTTATGAAAGAGGAAATAAAGCTTTGTATTTTATCAAGACTTGTGGCTGAGTATTACTGGTAATCTTTTGCAGTGATATAATATTTCCTGTTAGATATTTTTGATTCTCTTACTTACATTTTATATAAAGAGATTACATGAGAAAAATATAGCCAACTCCAGTATTTTTATTGATATTCTGGCTTTCTGGCTAAATATAATATGTCTCAATATTATTTTAATATTATTATTTTGTACCATCATTATTATTACTGATTATTACTCATTTTTATCCCTACTATGAATAATTCCACGAATCAGATTCAGATTCTAAATAAACTTCTCTGTGTTTCTAAATTTTGTAGTTTTTTTTTTTTAATTTTCACATTAAGAGGCAGAAAATTTTTAAAATGTCTCTTTCTTATACTTTAAAATTCTATACTCCTTAATATTTCTTTTATAATGCCTATATAATATTATTAAATTACACAATCAGACTTATACTTCATTTAATGATACAATAATTTATATTTCAGTGACAAAACGTTAGAGAAAACTAAAAGAAAATTAGGAAACTACATATACATAAGAGTAATAAAATTTGTGTGAATCTTACATATAATTGAATATTTAAATTTGACTATGTATTTCTTTTTTTATCATAGATATTAATTTTTCACTACTATGTCATTTGACACTAAGGAACACATTAACTTGGAAAAATCAGGATTAATATATTCATATATTTAGATTTTTTGTATTATTATATTCAGTTATTATACTAGTCAAACTAAAATGAGATTTAATAGCAAAAAAGATACAAAAAATAAAACAATTGAGTAGGTACATCAAGATTAAATTACAAATAAATAATTAATTTCATAAATTATTTATATTTGTCAGGTGAGAATTAAAAAATAAGATTATCTCAGGATAAAATCTCAGACGTTGATAAAGTCATATTAGATGTATTTAAAATGAGTAGAAAAGGCATTAGATATATTTAAAATCAGAACGACAATTTCCTCTATAAAGTGATAATGTTGTATTTATAATTAGATAATGTTATACAACTAGATAATATTGTATTTATAATTCTCCTTGAAAAAATAAATCGAAAAAATGAAACAGAACTTTTCAGTAAGAGAAAATTAATTTTAATTAAATATCTAACAAACATTAATTAATCTCGCTGTAAACTGATTCAATTCAATACTAATTGACTAATTCAATATTCAATACTTTATGCACGGAATTTAAAATGTTTGTCATTTCAATTAAACATTTTTTAATTGATTGTGTTTATAATTGTGTCAAATGTTACTAATAATTCTATATTTGAATTTTTCTATATACAAAGAATTGTTACATTATTGAAGAGAAGATATATGTGAGTCGACCAATGCGACTTAAATAATCAATTTAAAAAAAATTTTACAATTTTACACGTCTAAGATCAAGAAAATTGGCTGAAATTACTAACATTTGTCAATAAGTAGAGTAAAATTCTACTGTTAAATGGGTCTAAAACGCAGATACGATATAAATATAAAATTGTATAAAAATATAAAATTGTATAAACACTCATTGTATTTGTTTTCCTTTCGTTGCTGTAATCAAACAATGAAATATTAAGCAAAGTTTATCTATATTGTAGATAACGTAAGTAAGGTTGTTACGACGTTCCTAAAAATGTAACATCAATAAGTAAACAAATTTGTTACACAACCTAATGTGTATGTACGTACAAAATTTCTTCCTAATTCCGTAGAATTTGTAATATAACATTCGATTTACCGAATATTATTCTTATCAAATTTCTCGATTATCGAGAATAATTGTGTAACCTTAAAGCGTAAGTCATACTAATCCAGTACAGTTATAACATGAATGAGGGGTAATAGACAATTGATGTTAAATAAGATATAATGCTATAGTGATATACGAGGTGTACCAGATTCTTCCGGTTGAACTGTATTCACGCGTTTTACAGATGGAAGTGAAGATTACAAGGAAAAAATATGTTATATTTAATATGGAGTAATTATGTTATATTTATGATGGAGTAATTTATGATGGAGTAATTTTGAACTCTTATTATTGTCCAAAATTCATATTCTACGTCTTTTAAAACTTTTTCCGTTTAATTATGAAGTGATGTTAAAATCAAAAAATGAAAAATTATATTAAGTTAATTAAAATGTATAAAATTAGTTGGTTCACAAATTACGATTGTCGTAACATTTTTCTGTGATGTTTGTAATTTTCCAATTTTAAATTGTTTATTTTTAATTTTAATAGTGATATTTTTAAAACATAATACTAATAATATATATATATATATATATGTACTATAAATTACGTATATATTTTATTTATATATTCTATACATATATTATGTATAGGTTACTGAACTATATGGTTTTTGAATAAAAGAAAAAATTACATTATTTAAAGCGATGTTTTGTGAAAAAGTCTCTAGAGATAGGGACTTTATTTTTTGAGAGAGGAAAGAAACATCGTTAATATGTATGATTGACAAGAAATTAAAAATCTTCTTATTTGTTAAAAGGAAAGCAGGATTTATAAATAGTTTGATATACAAATTATATACCACGTTTCTAACCTTTTACGAATGGAGAATTTTCAAACAAAATGTACGAATAGGAAGTAATATGCGCGATAAATTATCATAATTGGTGATTCACAGATTATTAACACAAACCAAAATTAAAATAGACTTCGTATGATAATAAATACGACTTTGTAAAGCTGTCAATCACATATGCAATGTATATAAAAATAGTAAATATTTTAAAATGCAGTACTACTTACTTAAGATTTATTTGCTTTTGTTATAACATATTATAACAAAGATTATAATTTCACTAAGAATAATTCTTACAATAAAAAGAAGAAATAAAATATATATTAGAAATAGAGAATTTCTAAATGATAGAATTATTATATCTTAAAAATTGACAATTCAAGTGATAAATTAGCAAAATTTAAAAAAAATTGGAAAAAAATTTTGCATAAAAATCATGCATATTAATGATATTCTTTAACATTTTTTTCAAACGTAAAAAACTTTTTAACTATTTTATGTTTATATAAAATATTTTTATTTCTTACGGTCACGTAACAAATTAAAACTTAAATATTCAATAATATGTATCGAGATCGTTTAGTGAATTTTATAGCTTGTTATTACACAAATTTCTTTCATATTATGTTTAATAATTCGTTTCTCCATTAGTCAATTAACAAGATTTATTTTACTTTTTTCTTTACATAAAATTCATAGATTGATTAAATTTTAAACTTATAAAATTACTCGCTGTGTTGTTTCTAATTAGAAAATCTATGATTAGAATAACGACTTGTGAAAAAACAATAACTTCATGATGTAATAATAAGTTATTAGACTAGTAGGTAGAATAAGACTGAATTTTTACGTATAAATTTACAATAGTTTGAACATACAGGGTATCCCGAATTTAAATGGCCAAACTGTGAGGGCTTGAGCTATACATAAAGACACGAAAAAAAGATGCTATATAAAGCGTTTGTCAGGAAACGCTTTGTTACAAAGTTATAAACAAATGTTGTATGCATGAAATGGATAGCTACGCATTTTTCTTTACCATTTGATTTTTACTTATGGAGTACTTCAAAGTAAAAGATTTATTAAACTGAAATAGCTTCACATGGAGAACTAGCGCAAAGAATTAAAAATTTAACTTTATTTAAACTCAGCAAAATTCTCAGGAACTTTTTAGCGTTATTAATTCTATTATTCACTGATATCAAGCTTGATGAAGTTAAAAACTATTTTTTATCGTATTATCATGATTAACAATACGAAATTGTTAGCACATGAAAAAAGACATAACGACGCCGTCTGTGTACCGTAATGGAAAATAGCATTGCTACTTACACATTTCATGTATACAATATTCTTGTTTTGTTCATAATTCTCTGACAAAGTGTTTGATGTCGAATTTTGTACAATATATTTTTTCTTCTTTTTACGTGTAGATCGAGTCCTCGCAATTTGGCCGTTTAACTTCGGGACACCCTGTATGTTCAAATTATTTTATACATAAAAATATAATGTCTTATTCTAGATATTCTTATTGTTACATCATGAAGTTCTTTCATTGTTCTAATTATCCTAGATTTTCTAATTAGAAACAAAGCGGCGAATAATTTTATAAATTCAAAATTTAATTAATATAATTGAATATCGTGTTATCAAGAAAAAGATAAAAGGTTCCTATTAAATTTTGTTATTGGTCAACAAGAGACCAATTAAGTGTTATTAATTGACCAACTGAGAGACGGATTATTGTACGGAATGTAACTTGTTATGTGCAATTTGTTACGTTCGATAAGTTAGATGCAATCTACGTTTACAAATCAAAACGCAAGCTGCATTACGTACGTTTACAATAAAGGTTACGTGTAAAAGGTCGTTAACTCACTGGTTATACATGCATAGCGAGTTATACAGGCAAGCTAAATGTAAATCTAATTTCCATAAACCGAACTGAGGCTTTTAGTGCAAACGGATAGCCCCGTGAATCGATAGGCCTGGAAAGGTTCTACACTGAAAAGATAATTATTGTTCGCGATTGCCGCACGCGATGTCAGCATTGTTCTCATTGTTAAATGGCCAAGTACGTTTACAGAGTCGGTTTCGAAGGAATCGAGCACGATATACGCAGATAGACGACCCTAATATTTTCAACCGGCGAAACTTCACGCACGATGAACGGCGCCGGTTGTTAACAAATTGTTCGCGAACAAACCGCAGTCTGAAACTTGAATACGATGTAAATGAATATAAACGTATTGCATTAGAAAAGCAATCAATCCAACGCGTATATCGTAACCTTGCGACGGAGACTGGCAGCGGTCCCATTCGTCGCCACGAATGATGAACAAAACCTCTTAGCAACATCGGATGATTTTTATGAATGGACCTCGTCCTGTAATGGTAGTAAATGTACTCACTGGCTCGCTCCACTTGCAGAACGTTACGTTATTATCGAACGTTAACGCGGCGATAATACGACAGCCAACGGCGGGGCATCGTTCGATCCGATTCAATCGGCATTCTCGATCGGCGTGTTAATAGCCACGGATGAGATCGACGGCGGTGATACCGCCTGGGATGGTCGGCCATTTTCGCTGCTTTTGTTTACGTAGGAAGTATCGAGCCGCGACGGATAGAAATATGTGTGAACATTCCGAATGTTCGCCGTGTAAATGATACGGGGGCTAATCTTTCATTTTTTCTTTACCTCAAACTGCCAATGCGCAGCCTGCAGCAACTGTTTCGCTTGCTCCCTGGCACAACCTGCGGCCAACACGAACTGATTGATCATCACCTGCTCGCGGAGAGTGTCCATTTTTTTCGTCACGTTTTAACCAGAATGAGAAAAATATCGGAGGAAAGAGAGGCTACTACCGGCGCGGGACACCGTTGTACAGCACACGACCCTCCCGTGTTAGCAGGTTCCGGCTTTGACTGAAGTTTTCGTTCAGACGCGGGTGCAGCCCACGAGCGGCTACCAGAGTCTTGTTTTGAAAACTAAACTCATCGCAGACGGGTGACGGACAGCGCGGATCGCGAGACGCAAGGGACGAGAACGCTGTGACGTCATTAGCAGCTATTCACGAGTCAGCGTGCTGCCTCCCGTGTGTTTGGGAGCGTTCTCTTTCCCGTACGCACTCCCTATTCTCCATTATTTATTTTTGAACGTAACAAACGATCCAAAGCTGTTGCAAGCTCCTATGTTTACTGCTGATTTTACAGCTTCTCGACGTCGTCGTGTTGTAACGCAAGGCGTGCACGTATTCTTAAATTTTCAAAGAGGTTCTTCAATGCAGAAGTAAAGATAACGCAATTTGATATTTGACTTGCTAGAAATAACCGTTAGGTCACCTACCTCTTCGGAAAATGTTCAAGAAATTTTTAATATGTTAAACATTGTTGTTGAAGTTTTTACATTCTAGTGGTAATGTGTTTATCCAACATGTTGATTTATACATATTATATAAAGAAAATACACACACACACACACATATATATATGTATTTGTTCAAAAATATTACTATGAAAAAAATTTAGAAATTCAAGAGTTTAATATTGAGACAAACAATTACGTGTATTATTTTATATTTGAATTACTGATTTAACTAATTTTACTGTTAGAAAATAAACTGTGTAACTAATATTTTTCTCCATAAGGCACATAACTTTTAGGTAGATTTAAATATGTGTAAATATTTTGTAAAATATTACATTACTATTTTACATAACAGTTTGTTGGTTTTATTAATTTTTTTTCTCAGATTACATACTAACCAGTTGCTGTAAATGATTGATTCACTTAATGACCATGCTTCTAAGATTATGGAAATAAATTTTTCTTTTAATAGAGTTATAGGATATTCAATCCTTTCATAAAATATTTTATTATCACAGAATTACATTAATGGCCTCTTATATGCCCATAATTTATCGTGATCGTAGATAGTGTGAATCTTTTCATACATATATTTAAAAAAATATAAAAGATCATCGTATTGACCTTTATATCTTTCATCTATTTCAGGTAACTCGTTTGCATGTTGATGCATTACGTTATTAGCAGAGTGTTCCTCGGCATAACCTTGTATCGCACCAAATGCACATGTATGCAGTTCTACTAAAAACTGATGAATTGCTTCAATAGTAGCTAAATACCATCGTGGACTATTTTTCTGATGACGCCAGAATTGTGATATTCTTGATTTTAAAATGACACAATGCAAATCTGTAAATAGTACATGTTGATGGAAATGTTGTTTTAAACATTAGTGTATTAGAAATTTTGTATATGAATCATTATTAGTAGTAATTAGCAATAATTCTTAGAAAACAAATTAATTAAAGACATCAATCTGGTTCTAATTCTTAAAAGATTGTTCTTAATTGTAAAAAAAGATGAATAAATATAGAACAGTATGAATATTAAGAATATTATTATTAATTTAATTATGTAATTACCTCGTAATCTTTGATCTTTGTAAATAGCTTTTGTTTGATGCCATGTGCTATCAATAAAAATGGCTCTTTTTATGGGAAATGCATTTTTTATCCTATTCGTAATTATTTTATTATCTTCTTCAACTTTTTTTATGAATAACGAGTCCACAGATGTAGCAGTTGGGCTAGGAAAAATTAAAACAGTCTAAGGGGTAATATTATTTAGACTATATCAAAGTTTAAGATACAAAACGATTCAAATTATGATATTACTGTTGTACCTCCTCTTTGTCCAATATCTCTGGAAAGTTAGGATACGTGAAAATTCTTACATCTTCCGGAGCAAGTATAGTTGCATGAATCGCAGTACTTTTTCCATCGATTTCACGTGCGTGCTTAATAATATCAATTTTAATAGGTAACTGAAAATAAAATATTATTTATTTATATTTGAATAATTTAAGTTTATATAAACTAAACAATAAGTTGGAAATCATGGTAATGTAAATCAAACTTTGGAGAATTTGAATTTATGTATCTCAGCCGTCCAAAAATATTATCCCTTTAATTATAATTTAACCTATAAGTTTTTATGATCTAAAAAAGAACTTTCATAAAAAAAAATTGTAACGAACTGACTGACACTACCATGATCCTACTACAATGTCCCAAGTAATTAATACCTTTATCGTGGGAAAATATTCTTTACCGATGACAGGCAAATAGCATGAATAACAAAAAAATTTTCTCGACCTGTAACATCGTTTACACATTTCTCTGCCTTCTATCGTATCCAAAATTTCTGCATTAGTAATTTTTAAATGACGAAAAGGCGTCTTGTCAATTACTCTCTGTTCTTCTAAAGTTGAAAGTCGTTTAGTATCATTGCTGTTGGCCACAATAGTTTTCTCCATAGTTTAATAATTATGAATAATTTTAATTTAATACGTAATTATTGAAAATGTAACTTCGGTATTTGTCATAACTAATCATGTAAACTGTAAACGATTAGGTTATTAAGCATTAAGCACAGACAAATTCGTGTTTCATAAACAAAATTAATTTCTGAAGACGAACTACGTAGTCCATCTGTCGTGCAAAGCATGTATCACTCCAGTTTATTGAATAGCCATTGTTACTGATAATAGCATTGAACAAGAATGAAATCGACAGAATAAACTAGATTCATATCTTTTATTCTTAAAAAAATTAAATTTATTTAATGTTAACCTGAACCAAGATTTAAAAAATAAAATTACAGGCATGAAATTACAGACGTAATTTTTTACGCTTTATGGATGTATTTTTAGGTTTGACAGACATACAGACATAATTTATATTTTTGTAATTTTATTTAACAAAAAGAAATTAAAAGAAGGAATATTCTTATTTCAATTTATACAATATATGTACTTTGGTTCGAAATACGCGCGCAATAATTAGAACCAATGGGGCGTCTCGTGACTTGAAATCGTGAGAATGCTGCAACTTTCGTAATATCGATACACATTACTATAAGTACAGTGGATTTTTATTATTTTTTTATACAAAATAAGAGAATTTATGGGATTTTTGATGATAAAATTCAATATTACAAGCAAATGTAAATAAATTAAAAAGTATATTTATACATCGAGAAAAATTGGGGATTTGCAATTACGTATTGTGATTCTCAAATGTAATCGATGTTTTTTGTAATCGATCTAATCGATTTAATACTGGAACTTCGCGTAAAACCGTTAGTTTTTAGCGCGAACGTGGCGGGAAAGGTAGCAAGAAGCTACTTGTCCAGAAATTCTCAAATAAAAACTACCAGGTAACACTTGTTTTTGATATATCGAGTACATCTACAATTTAAAACAGTGAATGTTATTTAAAAGAGTTATTACATATACGTATTCAATCGTGATCGTGATTTATTACATTTAGACATTTCCCACCGGGTTTAACAGTTCTGTTTAACAATATTTGCAATGACTTCCTCTGGGCCACATATGTCGCTCCTCGTATTTAATCGTAAGTTACATATATTTTTATTTTTCTAGTTATATAATAATCATTATAATAATCTTTTAATTATGATTACTTAAATTATCACAAATAAAAATAAAAAATAAATAGTTTCAAAAGTAAATCGAATATTTATATTTGCGTGTTAAGACTAAATTCTTTGTATACTTTACAAATTTTTAAATTCGATTTTTTCAAAAACGAAGCTTTAATAAAAAAATTTTATTCTTTCTTTTCGATTCGTTTTTTTAAATGTAGAATCACTTTCTATTCGGTTATACCATCGAGTTACGAGATATTCTATGAAATCCCTACTTGATCGATTGTTAAATACTGAAAGTTTTTTTATTTTTAAAGTCGTTTGATAAATCACCTTTGACCAGATGAGACGGTCGAATTAACACAACGGTATATTGTGGAATGCATTAAAATTGAAAAGGATTAAAATATAATAATGTTTCGCGCGAAGTTATAGAGAAGATACAGAATAGACATCTTATGGAAGTTTCTGCAATACCGACATAGTAAAAAAAACCATTGATTTTTTAGCGCACCCTATATTTCAAGAACGGTGAATCAAAGAATTAATAAAAGGATTGTAATTGATCAAGCAATGAATGCGACAGAGATAAGATGTCTGAGGTCCATTATAATTTGTTAAATTTTATTAAATTTTCAATACCGAAACGTGAAACTAGTAAAAAATGAAATCATTCATATCAAAAAGATTTCTATCTGTATTTTACGAACTCACGATAGTATATTATAGTATATTATAGTCACGATAGTCTTGAGTATATTAAAATTTTAAAGCTGTTTTATTATACACGATTTTTATTATAAATGATTTGTATTTCATGAAACATTCTTAAAAACAATTTTTAATTTTTAATTTTAACTCAAGTTTCAACTATTTATTAAATTAGTTTCTGTTTTTCCTGTTTCTGCAAGTTCGATGATTTGTCATTATCAATAATTTTCTCATTTATTTATATCACAGACGAGATATTCATATACTTCATCTGTGCTTATATTATATTATTTCTCATTTACTTATATTATTATAATTTATGTTAAGCTTTTAACCATTTTTGTAGCGATGGTGAGAAATTTTAGTTTATTTTTTTAGATGGAAGCATATATTTTTTGACTAATTGATATATATCATTGACTGATGTTTTAAAATACTGATCTCGGAAAAGATTAGAAAGTTTTTTAAGCCCTACGCGATTTATATTCAATCATTGGTGAAGATTCACCTCAATCGTCGAAAA
The DNA here is from genome assembly GCA_032399605.1 of Melipona beecheii. Lineage (NCBI taxonomy): Eukaryota > Metazoa > Arthropoda > Insecta > Hymenoptera > Apidae > Melipona > Melipona beecheii. Next base: position 2,653,965 of record JAUCMO010000504.1, on the reverse strand, counting down.
CGATAAAATCAATAGTTATAAAAAGATTTTATTTATCGAAACATATTTAGGATGAAATATATACAGAATGGACCTGATATTTAATCAAAAAGAACGTATAAATCATATGTTTTGAAATGCATTAGAATTGCATTAGATTTCACATCTATTCTGTAGTTGTATAATTTATGTTTCGTCTACAGTCTGTGGTTTCATTATGACACTTTTAGTCCACTGGATAACAGTGACAATTATCTTATTTATTATTCTCATTATTTATTGTTCTTATTACATGGCGCTTATTACGTAGAAATAAATCACTTTTTAATTTTAAATGAGAGTTAAATAAGAATTGATCTTTAATTTTAAATAAAAATACAATACAGAATACAATACGAAAATATCTGAACGTTTATCATGGAAAACGTGTATGTGTGTGTGTGTGTGTGTGTGTGTTGCATGTATTATACGAAACATTTAAAAATTTTATTAACACTTAGAAGTTACAAGATATTTATTGCAAACGTATATTTAATAAAAAATTTAATTAAAAGTATATAAGAATAGTCATTTTAAATGTTCAACAAATGTTAAAGACAATGACAACTGATTTCTGCGATCTCTACGAAATATATACTTGTATTAAACATTTTTTAATTTTTACATTCATATATCTTCAGATTTGTTTCAAATTTCAAAATGTTTCATATAATATAATACGCATAATATGTATATGTTCATAAGAGGTTTGAATAATTCCACGAGCTACTGCACATGAAAATTAAATTTTAAAAAAGCCCCATATGAAATGTAAAAATCTCCTCAAAATATAAAATCTAAATTATAAAATTTGAAACAAAAAAAGATCCACGAAGAAATCAAAAAAATCTATTTAATCTCTAAATTAATGTTTATGTCCGTGAATTTCATATTTTATCACTGAAAGTGATTTTAGCGGGGGTAATCCAGAAAATCGGGCCTCTTCAGGTGCAACGCTAATGCAACGAAAATTAGCGATTGGTTGATTTGGGTCACGTGATTCGTGAGGAGGCGTGGGGTAGACCTCGAGCAGGAGTGGCGTTGTCTGGTACTGAGCGATCGCGCCTATAATTTGTTTTCTATCGATTCAAATGTTTGCATATCAGTAAAATTTTACAGCGAAAAATCGTCTTCATTTCCTAGTCAGAACAGTTGCTTTTGGGCCTTTCAGTGAAACGAATCGTACTGGGGTACAAGTCGTGCAGTTTTTTCATTTCGTTCAGTCCTGTCATTCGCACAAATAAATTGTAGGATAGAAATAACAGTGACTTCAATGAGTATATTCGAAACGAATAGAGCAATTGGCCTTAATTGAAGATTGAAGATAGACCTAAGGGAATTTAATTGCAAAATAGATTTGTGTAAATTTATAAATTTCTTCGTATTGTATTTATCTTTTAATTATAAAATTAAAGATTCGATGCAGATGATCTTGTATTGACGTTTGACGAAGCGGCAAGCTTTAATTATCACTTTCGTTTTTTTCCAATAATTAGCTAATGAGCAAAATCGTTTTCTAAGAAAGAAGCGAAATGGGCGTCGTCGGTGTTCCCTTTTAATTTAACATTTCTTTGATCTGAACAATTAATCGAATTATTCCTCGGTCTTTCGTTACTCTACATTCTGCTGCGATGAAAATCACGTAATTACTCGATCTGTTGTTAATGAAATAGAACTTTGCGACAATATTTGTACATATCTTTTTCATAAATTCCTATGATCCAAATGTAGAATTTTATGATATTTTGATGTTTTGATTTTTAGTAAGTAATAATTTATTTATTAATATAATAGATACTATAAATTTATAAATATCTGGATCGTTAGTTGATTTGTATGTAAGAATGTTTGAATTTAATCAAAACATAGTCAAAGTACAAATTAATAGTGAATCTATAATTGGGAACAGAAAATCATCAGATTATAAATGTAAACTGTAAAATTCAATGGTACATTTTATGTATATTTACTATTAAATAATGAAATATATTAATGTACTAGTATGAACAATAAAACTACTATTAGGTAGTATATTTTATTACTTACTTACTAGTGTAATAAATATAATAAAATAAATAAAATAAAAAGTGTATAAATATTTGAATATTTAAATATAATACAATAGATTAATATATTTTACTATTTAATAGGAAAAAATATATTGTTAAAATAATAGCATAGTAAAATAATTAATGTAATGATAAACATAATGGAATAGAAAATAGTAAAATATATTAATTTATTATATTTATTATTTTCATTATGCTATTAAATAATAAAATATATCACTCAATAGTAGATTGTACAATTAATATTATTTTACTACGTTATTATACATAAATATACAAAATAACTTTTATTGTAAATCACAATATCTCTATTACAGTTTTATTTAGAACAATTAAAATACATGAAGTGTAATATATAAATAATAAACAAAGAATAAATAATAATTAAAAATATTAATATTAATATTAAAATAAAAAATAAGAATTGGCTGAATTAAATCTTTGAATCACTTTCAGAGGATGAAACTAAAACGCAATTTTTCTTTTCACGATTACATTTCTTGAATTCTTAAGATCATTTTCATTTAATTAAATTAAGAACTTTTCACTACATTTCAGATTAATTTAATTTAAAAGTATAAATTGAAAAGTATAAATTTTCTCTGCGAAAACGGTGACATGGCACACAGTTTATTTGTAAATAGACTTTATAAATTTGTAACGCTCAAAAAAGTTTCATTCACGCATTGATTGAACTGTAGAATATAAGATTTATAGATTTATTGCAAAAGAATTGCAGAAAAATAAATTTTATAAATTTAAGAAAGTAACGAAATCAAACCAGAGACCAATTATAATAATTCATTCATATACATTAGACATAATTATGCATAATTTGAAAAATGGGACAGTTATCTCTTATGACTTTTCTTCCTAATTCCTAATTTTTTATTTTTCATTTTTATTAATCTGCTTATAATTTATTTTGCATAAAATAACATGTTCAAAAATTGTATTCTACATTTTCATTTTACTAGGAGTAACATATACTATCATATATAAGTGAAAAGAAAGAGAAATAATTACGTAAAAGTATTTAACAAACTATTTATATTATCAAAATATTATTTTTACATTTATGAAAAATATTTCACGTTATAATATTTAATAAATTCTTATCTTCTCTTTTTCAATTTTTCTTTGTTCTTAACATTTACACCGTTGAAATATTTCTTTGTATTTAAATTTCTTTGTATTAAAATATCTCATATTATGATATTTAGTAAATTGCTCTTCGTCTTATTTTCTTTCTTTTAATTCTCCTTTGTTCTTTGTATTTAATGAAATATCTTATATTGTTATTTTATTACCTTCATATTTAAAAAATTCTTTAGACTTAGTAAAATATCTCTTTATCTTAATTATATCACATTTACAAATTAAGTCCACTACAACTATTTTCAACGAAATGTAATGAAACGACTGAAAAAACTCCTACTACGCTGGAAATTGCGACTAATAAAGTTATTAGAAAGAAATTAGAAAGATTTTTCTGAACGGCCCTAAATAGAAAAAATCTGCGTGGATACATGTAGCACAAAAATATCAATTAGAAATTTTTAATGATCTTTTCGAAGAAATATAACGACATATATAATGAACGACTGAAAAACCATCTCTTTCGTGCTGGAAAAATTATAATACAACGGTAAAAGTGAAATTAATAAGAATTCTCCTGAACTGAAAAAATAATATAACATAAAGTAACATAAAATAATAAAATAATAAAATAAAATATAAAATAATATTTTTTGAACGGTTTCCAAACAGGAAAAATCTGCGTGAGTTCGTGGCGTCATATGATACAAAGGTATCAATTAGAGACTTTTGACGATCTCCGAATTTAATTAAACAAGTTCGATCTTTCTTTTTTGCGATGTTGGCAGTTTTTTCCGTTACCGGTACCGGCTTTGATTAATTGAAGTCGAGTATCGTAAATTGATGTTTCAACTATTACACCTGGATTGGTTTTCGACGACCATAATGCATAAAACTTGCTGCGTAAATAAAGAAATAACATTTCATCTCTTCTGTTCTTCATTTAAGAAGAACAGAAATGGCGTTTCGTATTTTTCCAGTTGCTTGCTTTTTAAAAGAGGCTTGTAACGAAGTTACAGCGTTGTGAATAATTATAAATTCATTGAATGGATTTTCATGCAGCTCTCCCTGCGGGAATAATTTTTTCAAATATTTAACGCACTCGTACCTGTTTTACTTAAGAATTTACTTCCGTATCGAGCTTGAATCGCGCTTGCAAATGAACATTTTTGTATTACACGCGACGACGAAGCTGCTGTCTGCGAAATTTCTTTCAACGTTGTTCGTTTAACGAACGGAGAAAATATCGATAGTTTATTCATAATTAAAGAAGACACTGTAAATGGCAAACATCGAATTCTCAATCATCACTAATTTAATACATACATTCTAAAAATTACCAAACTGTTATTTATTTGACAAATGATGCAAAATCTTTACATACATTCTTCCTGCCTTTGTTAACATGTAAGTAACGTAAATTAAACTTTTGACTAATAGATTTTTGTCTTATTAAAAAGAAGAATATAGAAATAATGGGACAGAATGATAGCACATACAATGAAAAATAAAGAATGAAAACGAATGAAACGATTTTAATCGTTTAATACTTATTAGTATTAATATTTATAATATTAGATTTAATAACGACATTCTTTTGCTTATATGAGTACCTAGAGATCTATAAGATTCGCATCCACATTGTTCGCAAATGTAAATGAATGATAACTTTCCTTTTTCTTCTAAAAAAGGAAACACTCACAGTGTCCTCTATAAGGGTTCGTCGATTTCCTCTTTCTTTCTATAAAAATCAAATAAATTTTGTAATTTACGATTTATAGTTTTATAATGTTTCTAAAATTAGATTTATATATTATATATAAATTCGTCTCACTGAAGGGCTCAGAAGCAACTGTTCCGACTAGGAAATGAAGACGACATTTTTGCCATAAAATTTTATTGATATACAAACATTTCGATACAAAACAAATTACAGGCGCGATCGCTCAGTACCAGACAACGCAACTCCTACTCGAGATCTACCCCACGCCCCCTCACGAATCACGTGACTAAAACCAACCAATCGCTAATTTTCGTCGCATTAGCGTTGCACCTGAAGAGGTCCGATTTTCTGGTTTATCCCCATTAAAATCACTATCAGTGATAATATATTTAAATGTTATATATTATAATATTATAATATATATTATAACAAATATATAATAAATATATCGATCTATTATAATATTTTTCTAAAGTAGGTTTAAACTTTCAAAAAAATGTTTAAAAATGTTTAAACTTTCGTAATCGTTTCGTTAGATTTTTATAACGTTTCGCAAGAGTGAAACGACGTTGTTACAGTGTCTTGTTTTTATTTTATTTCGCGTCTGAGGTTGTAGCCAACGTCAAGGAAAATAATTTTAAGCTGAGGCTCGAACTTGGTTCAAATTCTTCTGATGCCTCCCGGCGAAAATTCGGCATTAGTATGCTAATAACGTCGCTAGGACAACAAGCCCACGCAGTGTTCTTGTTTCACGTTAAAACGCGTCCGTCCGTAGGCAGATCTTTCGGAAGTTACGCAAATTTCCTGGGCGGCGACCAACGGGCAATATTTGTGATTTCCGTCGAGTGATTACACGATCCATATCGTCGACGATAGACGGCTTTCGTGATCATTTAACTCTAACACCTCGAAGAATAAGCTCTTTGTAGGTTTCGTTTCAATATTAAGTATGTACATAAATAGTTCGTAACTTTTATTAAATTTTGTTAAATTTTATTTGAAATATTTTAATTCAACTTGTTGCACGATGTAAAAATTATTGAGAAAATGGTTAATGTGGAGTTGTTAAAGAATATTTTAATTAAAATATTCTTTTTTTATGACAGTTGAAGTATAGACAATTTTTCATCGAGTCTGCGTAATCTAATAACTATGTATCTATTAGAGTGATTAGATTATAGTTTGTATTTTGTTTTCATAAATTCGTCTGATAATGCATGTACAAGGGCGAGTGTAATTAAAATTAAATAATAGTTATTCTAAAAATTTTTCACAAGGAAAATCAGTAATCGGAGCTCGTTCATTAAATTGAGGATGTTAATCGTCGTTTATTAAGTCGAGGATGTAGAATACAAAGAAAATTTTTCAAATCTAATTGCAAGAATAAATGTAATTAAACGTTTTAGTTACGAGTAACAATTATAAGTGACCGAAAATTCTTTTCGTTACTGATAATCATCATTGAATCATCATTGAATCATTATTGAGGGGAATCCTATTTCAATTGCTTGTAATATAATAATCGATGAGAAAAATTTATTTCGGTTGCTGCGTAACAGTCATCAATGAAAGAAATTACATTTACTGTTTTGAATTTAATCATAACAATAAAATTTTCCAAATTCACATTTTCGAATTTCAATTTCAACTTATATTTTTTATTGTTGTAACAAATAATAATGTTGTAACTGCTAAATATCCACGATATTAACTCAATCCAACTCAAACAATATTTTCATTGTAGTAGTAGTACATATGCGATGGAAATACAATTATCTTCATTGCTAATTGTTACTAACGATCAAAACGAATTTCTTTCATTTATACAACTGTTACTGGGCAACCGAAATTAATTTTTGGTAACTTACAATCATTATTTTCACTTGAAAATATTTTAATTGAAAACATAATTGTTACGTTATATGTGTGTAATAGTTATTGCAAATGGTATGACTTTTTTCCTTCATTTACAACAGTTATGGTCCCTGGGATTTCTATTATATGTGTATTATTGTGGTGAAATAATTGTTTGTGTTTTTGATATTTTATAATATTATCACTGAAAGTGATTTTCAGTGACCCAGAAAATCGGGCCTGTTCAGGTGCAACGCTAATGCAACGAAAATAAGCGATTGATTCATTTGGGTCACGTGATTCGTGAGGGGGCGTGGGATTGACCTTGAGTATGAGTGGCCTCGTTGTCTGATACTGAGCGATCGCGACTGTAATTTGTTTTGTATCGATTCAAATGTTTGCATATCAATAAAATTTTATGGCAAAAATGTCGTCTTCATTTCCTAGCCAGAACAGTTGCTTTTGGACCTTTCAGTGAGACGAATCGTATTGGGGTACAAGTCGTGCAGTTTTTTTAATAAATGTATGTTCACACTTAATGTCAGTATATAATATACATGTATTATTAATATACAATAATACATATATTATTGTTATATACATATAGTATTATTATCATATACATATATATAAATGTCAATATATAATGATACATGTTATATGTATATTATTATACATGGATATATATTATATTGTACATAATACATGGTTAATTATTATACATATTATATATAGTAAGTATATATGATATAATAGTTTTGAGAGGAACTTTTTCGAAGATTGTGCTGTATTATTTTGAAATAATATCTGAATAATAATAATATTTGAAATAATAAGTGCAGTCTTGCCAGATATTTTTTAAATGGTTTACAAGTCAAAAACGACTTTTGTAAGTCAAGCAAGCACGTGTCGTACGTGTAGACGAAAGAAATTTTTTTAATAAAATGTCCACAGAGAAAAGCACGTGTATTATGTCAGGAATAAGCACGTGCACGTATATTTTTGAACAACAGTGTACACGCATACCAACGTATATCGTGTAGTTAAATGATTTTCGACTTTCGATTTTAATGATTTACAGGGTGATTCATGTAACTTGCACAACTGAAATAACTTTTAAATTATGCGTTTAATGAAAAATTGTTTAATACAAAAAAAATGTATGATTTTAAGCGAGGCAAAATATGGTCAAAGTATGCGTATCAATTTTTTGTGTGCGTTGAGGGTTTTCAAAATTTTCAAGATCGTCTTTATTTTTTTAAAACATTTAATAATTTCTTACTTGGAATTTAATGTTCTTTCGATTTATAATAAAAAAATATATAATCCGATTAATCAAATTCAAAAGGTAACCTTTGGAAATTGAAAACTATATAAATTTTGTGTTAAATAATTTTTCATTAGACGCATAATTTAAAAGTTATTTCAGGTGTGCAAGTTACGTGAATCACCCTGTATATATGTATGTACGTACATATGTACACAGTGCAGAGGAGTTGAGCAAACACAGGGATTAAACATTGGATCTATTGAAGTGGAATTCTACAAAAATCCGAGATATCCGAGATACATTATACCGAGATAGGCTACGTGAGTAATTGTCTTCGTCTGATTTGGTTACATCAATCAATCAAATATTACCCAACGTCTTGATTAATATCTTCTGTGTTCGGCCAATGCCTCCGGCTGAATGCTATATCCGCTATTAGGTCTCCGTTCGTATACCAACTGAACGTTCTATAATAATTACAATTCTCTCTTTGCAGTCATTTTCGAACAATGAAACTGTAAATGCAACTATTGTTCTAAACTATTTGAGTGTTGAAAATTCTAAAAGGTCTAAAAATCTAAATACTCATTCAGAGGAGTATGTAACGAATTAAGAATAGATTTATCTTTAACCCTAATTTTTTCATACAACGTTTAAAAATAGATACATATAAATATGCAAGTTACTAAAATTCTCCACTAAATTCTTTTTATTAAACTATTAACTGAGCTAAGCTAAATTAAATTAGGATAAATTAAATAAATTTAATAAAATTAAGTGAATCAATAACAAGAAATTTGAAGATTGATCAAGTAAAATATAATAATTAATTAAAATTACGCAATGTTTTGAAGAAATTATACGTAGCTGAAGTTTCACTCTAGATAAAATTCTAATTCTGAAATGAAGAAGTGAAAAAAATAAGTGAAAATTTATATTTCAAGAGTAATTAAGTAAACGATAATAGTTAATTGAAATTATAATTGAAAATTAATAATTCTACGTTTCGATGAAATTGCACGTAATTGAAGTTTCGTTCTAGATAAAATTCATCGACCGTAAGAAATTTACGGATAATGTTACGAATATTATTTCTTAAATTAATCTTCGAAATCTATTTCTGTGCCCTCATGTGGAAGCGAAACAATTCGTTTCCTAAGTACAAAACATTAATCATGTTGTAACGAAATCTTGTGTAACGAAATTGAGAAATTTAAAAAGACTGGAATTAGGCTTTCGAAAGAAATACATGAGTTTAAATATAAAATTTTAATCGTAAGTATCGCACGATTTTAAAATTTCGCCTAAAATATTCGTTCTCCGCTAAACGTCAAATATCACAGAACGACGTATTCAAACTTTTCGACAATAATCGATCGACATATCATCTTGCTGCTGCTTTTCTAAAGCGGCGAGACACTTTCTGTCAGTGCCAAAGGAGAAATTCTCGCTTCGAAATCGAACGAATCGGATGATTGATCCCTTTTGTTTCGAGGTTTGTTTCCTCGATAAAGGGTGCGAATAGTGTTCAAAATGTACGTGTACGCGCACAGATTTATTCAGCTATACCCCGATCTTCGTTAATTAATTCTCGTTTATTAATTTGACTTGAAGTTTAATAATGCATGAAAAACACTTAATTCTATTTGAAAAAAACTGTTGATCTGAAAAAAATCGAGAAATATTGATCTGTTGAAAAAAAACATCACGAAATTCAATACTTATCATTTATCAAAAAATAATTTGTTAAGAATACATAGAATGAAATTGATTCAATTTTATGTTCGCTTGAATAACTTTATTTCGATAAATTCATTTTGTTAAAATGTTATACTTAAATGATAATGTAGGTATATAATATTTATAATAATGAGAAAAATTTCAAAATAAAAGAAACAACCTTGTGATTAATTAAATTAAATAAAATTGATTCACTTTTATATTCAGAAGGAAGACTTTATATACTTTGTTCCAATAAATTATGTACATTTTGTTAAAAATAATTATTTGATTACATTTGTAGATACACCATGTATCCTTAATTAAATAGAACAAAATTAATTCTCCTATATATTAAAAAATATAGTTGACATTACTTTATTTTCACCTTATTTTGACAGAAAAGAATTATTAAGTGTAGCAGAGGCTAAATGAAATAAAGTTGACTCATTAAAAAGAACACTAGGTATATATACTTGGTTCTAATAAAATTACATTCTGTTAGAAACAAGTATCTGGTTATTTTTAAATGGCAGCGTAGGTGTATAATGGCAAACGTACTATCGTACATGAATAAAATGAAATTAATTCACTTTTACGTCCAGAACAAAAACTTTATGCATTTTGTTTCAATAAATTGCATCCTATCAAAGATAAATATTATAATTATTCGGTTACTTCCATTTAGTTTAGGTATGTGGATGGTATATATTTATATATACTATCTCTAATATCTATACTATATTAACTCTGTATAATATATATACTATCTTTAAAAAAATAATATATATACTATCTAAAAAAATATCACAATGTATTACAACTATCTTGTTTTTGCGTAACGAAATTATTGAATATAGTTGATTAAATGAAACAAAAATTCATTCACTTAAAAAGACTTTTATGTACCATATACTGTTCTTGGTTCCAGTAAATTGCATCCTATTAAAAATAAGTAATGGTTATTTTTAAGTGATATTTTCAATATTTTAAAAGTATTACTTTCAAGTGTAGGTGTACGATAGTAAACCGTTACACGTTAATGATACAAAATTGATTCACTTTTACGTTCACAAACAAAAATTCAATGCATTGTTGAAAAATTATTGTGAATTATTAAATTGTACATTACTATATATCATTATAAATTATTTATATAATTGAATCTTATAATTTTATTGCAATATGTTCAATTATGATATGGTTTGATATTTATTGCTATATTTAATGTTCTCCAAGATTTTTAATAGTCTTTCATATATCTAATGTGTATGTCCTTATATGTAATTATCTACAATATAGTATAATCTTTTTCTCTAATTTAATACTTAATATATTTATATACTTAAGACATTGAATTTATTAATACAGATTATGTATATAATACAGATAAATGCACGCAATATGTTATTTATATATAAATATGTTCATTTATAATAATTAAATCTTTGTACTGTAATCTTTGTGACACGTTCGATCGCGATATAATATTTTAAGTATTATAGAAAACGAAAAGACTCGATATACATTTTCTAGATAAATTACAATTAATTCCTATGAGAAATAAGTAAATGTCCAATTATTCTCGAACAACAGTGTAGGTGTACGATCATAAATGTACGATCATAAACGCACATGGACGTCATCTGCCTTAGAGTTGCCTATTTCCGTAGATGCTCGAACAATTTCCAGTGATTCGATTAAAGCTATCCGCGCAAATTCCACAGATCCTTTTCGTGCCGGATTTAATCTCGATTTTCATTCTTGCGCCTTTTTTTCTTTCTCCCAGCTTTGCCCCGCCGCCCCTTAATACAAAGGTCGAAACTCGGTTGCCTTTTTAATCGACAACGAGTGAAAAATTCTAATTAACATCAATTTCTCATGGGAATTTCAGTTCCACGAATTTGATGTACAATTCTGAATGAATTCGTAACTTAAACCTAACCTTGGAACTCGGTTGCCTATTATCGTTCCGGGTGGATCCTCTTAAACGGTTTCCCGATAATTCATTTTCGCACGGATTTCGTTGCCGCCAACGCTTTTCCAAAACAAAAGAGAGTAAAAAAAGAGAGAGAGAGAGAGAGAGAGAGAGAGAGAGAGAGTTACTTGAGAGTTTATTGAACAAACTGACCTGCCACGGTTGTTTTTTTGCAAAAATTATTTTCTTGCAAAAGCATCTCGCGTGAAATAATGCCGGAAATTGGGTCTTCGATTCGAGAGAAACAATTTTTGTTTATTTTTGATTTTACGTTTGACTTGATATTGGTTACTTTAATCTATTGGTTAATTTTTTATTATCGTGAATAATTTAATATTGGTCACTATTTGAGACGGAAATGAGAATGTTTTATAATTTATAAAAATCATAGTAATTAATAATAAAGATATTATAAAGTATGGTAGATTTCGGTGGTCATATTTATCTTTGACTTGTACTACTACTTGATACTATTCGAGCACTCGTCTAATTTCCACTCATTTTACAGAATTGTACAGAAATGAATTTGCAATGATTTTGTCGTTTTAATAATTTTATAATGGCTAGATAGTGGATTTTCACGCATTCTTATGACAAACTTAAAGGTGCAAAAACGCAGAAAAATACATAAAATACTCAGAAGTATAACATTTAGTACGCAAAATAATTTTCTATTTATCTTCCGTGTTTTAAATAATATTTAGAAGAATATGAATCTTCGTAAATATTTTGTAACAAAAAGGGATGTTATAAAAATTGATTTTTAAAGATAATAATATGTAATATTAAAATTAATTGTAAAATATTGTGAAATTACTTTTTAATAAAAGCTTTTCATAAAAGAGCTTTTTGTTTCTAGATTTCGCTTTAGTTTTGCATTAAAATTTTGTAGTTCTTATAGTATGTGCAAAATATTTTTTCGTTTTATATAATGCATCTGTATTTAAAGATCAACTCTTCAGGTAAGAGAAAATAATAAAAGAAAATATTTTTTATTATACTAATTTATTTATTAACTTTATGTCTTAAATTCAGTTTTTATTTCAATAAATGAAAAGATCTCCAATATTTTAAAATAAAATTCAAATCACGCATCTATGATTCTTTTGTATTTTTTACTTTAAGAAATTCTTTAACAATAGAATAACATAATAATAGAATGATTTAATAAACGATACAATAAGATTAAAAATTCTTTACTAAAAAAATAATATAGGTATATAAGCAACCTAATACTCATGAAAAAGAAATTGAGATTGTGCTTGCATCTGTTTCGTTATAACACTTTGATTTTACTAATAAAGGCTGTTTGTGCTGTAACATTAATTGGTTATATCACTTACAAAGCAGGGTGTAGACTGATATTAATTGTTTTAATTAACAGAGAATCCTTGAGAGTTTGTTAGAAGGAGCTTCCAAGTATACTTTACATCGCTCACCCGTGGTTTGTTCATTTGCGTTTTAATCATGCCGCAGTGTCTATATAATAGAAGATAGAATTTTTCTTCTTAAACAATTGATCATCATCAAATTATCTCCTCGTTTTTTGCACGATACGATTTTACAAAATTAAAATAGTTTTTTGACATACGTATTATTACTATTATACGTATTATACATTACTATTTTACAAAGTGTTTTACAAACAATGGCGAGCCGCATCGATTAACGGATTAAAAAACACAATCATTCCACTTAAAAAAGTGCAGGTGACTTTGAAACGATCAAACTACAAAAACTGCACGACTCGTACCCCAATACGATTCATCGCACTGAAAGTCCCAGAAGCAACTGTTCTAACTAGGAAATGAAGACGACTTTTTTGCCGTAAAATTTTATTGATATGCAAACATTTGAATCGATACAAAACAAATTACAGGCGCGATCGCTTATACCAGACAACGCCACTCTTACTCGGAGTCTATCCCACGCCTCCTCACGAATCACGTGACCCAAATCAACCAATCGTTAATTTTCGTTGCTTTAACGTTGTACCTGAAGAGGCCCAATTTTCTGGGTTACCTCTGCTAAAATCATTTTCAGTGATAAAAAATTATTATTATCATATTATGTCCTCTCTGTATTAAAAAAAATTTTCTTGTTAACAAACTTTTTTCGTACCTTCAAAAAACAACAGAGATATTCAAGATGATTAATGATTATGTCGTATTTATAATGTCGTTTATATTATAATATAAAGGATGGCACATTTAAATGTTTAAATGGATCCTAAATAATATTTGTTTCTAGTGACATGAATAAACTGTGTCAGTAAAAGTTATTCAATGCTAAGGGAGTTATAACATGTCAGTGAATGATTTTTTTGTAGATGGAGTTATATTTATGTAATTATTTTAGCCCACTCTGCATATTTATTCAACCACTTTTCTCACTCGATCGTGACATGGCGGATAAGTTTTTACCCTTAATGATGAATAATAATCGTTCGTTGGAATACGTGTCCATTTGGTCCAAGGTGACATCTTTCGTCGTCGAAGATGAAACCAATGGTCACCACGGAGCGTCCATCAAATAATGAGGGGAGAGGAGACATCGATCCCAAGTTCCACGAGGTAGTTCGACGAACGAATTCACGCATTGATTACGCTTGATCAACTCGATCGAGATTAAGGGGAGAGCCTCGTTGTGTACAGAAGTAAGTGCCAAGATTGCAATTTTCGTTTACAGGATACTTGAACGCGATGGAAGTATCGCGTAATGGGATCGTTGCCCGGCGAGGAGAAAAAAAGTGAATATAAGTGGAATAAGGATGGTCGTTCGTATCGCTTGTCGGTTATGTGTTTCCCCATGTCCTTTCGACGCTATCGATTTACGAGTAACATAATCTTTTGTTATCCGTAGTTTCGTACCTGTTAGGGGATACTTGTGCTTAAGTATGGATGGTGAAATATAGGGAAAAATATAGGGAAGGAAATTTTTATGTACTTAAATAGTAAATAACGATAGTGTTAAAGGGAATACAAGTTATCAACCACAAATTGTACGTACAAACGCAAGGTGATGTTTATCGATATAAACTTAAATGAAAAAACTGCACAACTTGTACGATTCGTCTCACTGAAAGGCTCAGAAGCAACTGTTCTGACTAGGAAATGAAGACGACTTTTTTGCCATAAAATTTTATTGATATGCAAACATTTGAATCGATACAAAACAAATTACAGTTGCGATCGCTCAGTATCAGACAACGAGGCCACTCATACTCAACGTCTATCCCACGCCCCCTCACGAATCACGTGACCCAAATCAACCAATCGCTAATTTTCTTTGCATTAGCGTTGCACCTGAAGAGGCCCGATTTTCTGGATTACCCCCGCTAAATCACTTTCAGTGATAATATGCAGTCGCCATATTGATTATCGTTAAATGTTCTTTAATCATCGATCGATATTAGAATTATGTCGGTAGTGAAGGGAGACATTGTCACTCCTCAACAAATAATAAGAACAATATAAATAATAATAAATAATAATAAAATTAATAACAATAGAAGATAATTTCTGTTTATTTCAGCAACTGAAATTTTGAAAGAAGAGGATTTAAGTTAGTTAATAATTAAACTGCCTTGGGACATTTTTTATTTTTAATTTTTATTATAAATGGCCAAATCTTTAGTACTTGAAATTTTTGAAGAAAGAGATTTTGTTATTACATCACTGTATTTAACCCTAACTAGACTTTCAATTTTTAATAGTTGGACTTTATGTTTAGGTAGAGAGTACATTAGAGAATTATATATAAAATTTAAATAACAGCATCGACGCACAATACAAATATTGAAATTGAAATGTGATCATTAATTGCGATTAAAGAGTATTGGAAAAATCAAATAGTTAATCGTTAATTAATCTTTTCTACAGTGAAATCTTCCTCATTTCTTGCAGTACGTTGCAATAACAGTGCCATGCATTACTAGGAAATCTCTTTTAACCCGTGAGTATGCCAAAAGCCATTTTTAAACTTGTTTCAATCGTTTATTATATCCCGAACCAATATCGCGTTTATGGAGGACAGCGTATTCAGATGTAACGCTTAGATACACACGTTCGCTAATAAGATCGGAATTTTATGTCACATCCTGTCATCCAATAACGTTCAAAGTGCTCGGCCATGTTGTAGCTATCACTACAAGTCTCACGTAAAATCGTTACTTTCAATTTTCTTAATTGTTGAACGGACAACGTCGGGCACTGAACTGGCCGTCTACGATACTGTAGAATCGAGATTTGTTCACGGGTCTTTCTAACGAGAATTCGTACTGGCTGGGGAATTTACAGTGACGAGTCACATCATCGTTTCTATTATAAACTTTGATTATGAACTGACTGTGTAAATGACACTCGTGTGACGGTCTCGAATTACTTGGCAATTTTATCTATGAAATTATATTACGTGTTTCTGTTGCAAAGATTCTCGATTTTACGAGATTATTGAACGTTGACTATTGAAGTATAATGTAAATGATAAATAATATATTTAATAACGTACTTTACGAACTTAAAATAAAATTGCACTTCTCGTTCACGAGCATTAGAATGCTTACGGAAGTTCATGTTAATTTTTCTTTAGAAAATTGAAACACGCAATTTTAGTTTTCTATATTGATGTAATTCTTGTAAATGTTACAGTTTTAACAAATTTTCGTTAATATATATTGCACGTAAATAAATGTTAATTGTTTATACAAATGGAAAAATAATTGGTATAAATACAAAATTGCTGATTGATCATTGATTATTGCGATTGGTACAATTTTTTTGATAATTAAATTAATCTTTACGTCGATACAGTCATATAAATGTGTGTATCTGTTTCTCAAATAAACTCACACGATATGATGGAGCATACAAGCTTCGATTTTTTAAATTTCAACTTAAAAATCCTTTAAACATCTAAAAAATACTCTGTTTTATAAAATGCATACACACGTTAAAGTTACAATGTTCATCCATGTTATAAAACTGAAACAATAATATTTATCACACAATAATTTAAAAAACTATACGACTTGTACCCCAGTACGATTCGTCTCACTGAAAGGCCCAGAAGCAACTGTTCTGACTAGGAAATGAAGACGACTTTTTTGCCATAAAATTTTATTGACATGCAAACATTTGAATCGATACAAAACAAATTACAGGCGCGATCGCTCATACCAGACAACGCCACTCCTACTCGGAGTCTATCCCACGCCTCCTCGCGAATCACGTGACCCAAATCAACCAATCGTTAATTTTCGTTGCTTTAGCGTTGCACCTGAAGAGGCCCGATTTTCTGGGTCACCCCCGCTAAATTACTTTCAGTGATAAAAATTGCAAAATACATTTCGATCATTTTGGAAGTTCCATTAGAGTTTCTCCAATTTGAGAATCAGTCGCGCCAACTATCGTACGTTGATCAATTTGAAGTATACGTGACAATAAATCGTGGAAATTGTCTGTAGTGAAAATTTTATCGACTAACTAACTCGCAGTCAGTGCGATCCCGAAATGATAATTAGCTTTAGGCCTTTCGATTGTTACTAAATCCAGTGCTACACGTATCGAAGGGGGGATTGAAACGACGAACGAGCAGGGAAACGGTGAGAGATCGGTCGGTCCAGTCGAACGGTCGCTCCATTGGACGAGAATTAGTTGACTGACCAGGAGGTCCAGACGTTAAGAGCGCTATTAGCAGCAACGATGGCAACAGTATAGTGCCGTCACAACGGTAAAGTCGCACTTCGATGACGAGCTCTAATTGCTTTAGGATGGGAATTTCTCGACGAGCGAGCTCCTGACGATACAGCGGTGTTAAGTGGGACTTTATCGCCCACCTCGTCGGGTTATCGTCGAATTAGCCAGCTGATTGACGCGTATTTCGCGGAATCAGGCTCGATGCTCTTGTTTACTGATTTTCGCGTATCCCATTAAATTGTTTACCATGCTTGGCGAGCACACTTCCTTCTCTGCGAAAACGGAGGCTCTTGGCGAAAGCTAAAATATCTGTAAATTTTAGAATATTTTTGATTAGGTTTAGGACTAGGTTGATTCAGTTGAAATGGAACATTCACTCACACAAATCAACATCGTGTAACGGCAAATTACACTTCCATGCCATTAATATCTTAATTATTTATATTTTTCGAGGAGAAATGTATTTTTTTTTTAGGTTATTTATAACACTAGAACTAGCATAAAATTTTCATCAGAAACGAAAAGCAGGAAAACTTTATAATACGATGGACTGTACAAGTTTTCGTTTGTATATCTTTTTTAACGAAAAATTATATAAATCTTTTAAAATACGCTGTTTGCAAAATATCTAACAAAAATTATAAATTAAATTAATCATTTTTACTACTTTGACTAGTTTTAGTGTCAACCGTTTTGGCCCGGGGGAGGGAAAGAAGTGGTAAATGTTTTAGAATGATTAAAGGAAGGAAATGAGATGTAAAACAAAAGCAATTTAGTGTAGAAGTTACAATTGTTCGAACAAACCATTATGCACACAGTACTTTCAATGATTTTTAATAAAGTACGTTGTGGAAACAAAGTGATCTTGAGTGTTATATATAAAGATATTTTTTCTTGTTTTGAGAAGATAATGTCAAAATGTCAAAATGCAAATTGGATCAACGAAAAAAAAACAGTCGATTTCGTGTGTGGTATATTTTAAAGCAGTCGACAAATGGGCAAATGGTTCGACGACTATTTCCATTCCAATTTACACTATTTGCTCGAAATTTTGACGAGAATAAGCTTCTCGCTGCAACAGAAAATTTACAAAGCAAAAACAAAAACAGATCAGAACATCGTACGAATTCAAATCGGGTGGATGCGGAAAAATATTTTTTTTCATTCTATCGCGAAGATTTCGTACTAAATTTTGTAAATTTATCAAAAAATAACACTCAGGTATAATTAATATTTTTTAAATTAAAGGCTCGGAGGATTAAAGGCTCCCTGAAACTCTCCCCGAGTTAAAAATACGTTTGAAAAGGGCTAAGAATATCTTTTAGAATAATTAAACTCTTAGTATCGTAATGCAACATAAATTGAGATTACTGTGCACTCCTTTTTCGCGAACTGGTACCTCTTTTCTAGTTTCACCAATTGCGAAAGACTCGCAAAATCTTTCGTTTCATTCCGATTCGAAAATGTTCTATCTAGAGATTAATCTTCAACAAAGAAAAGTTTCAATTCAATTGATCTTTTTTCTCGCCCTTACACTGTGAATGCAATAATTCATTTGTGAATATAAAATCCTGCACAGCGTTGAGTCTCGAGCATTGATGTTACATTTTTTCCATTTATATTAAAAATTTACATTTTTTCCATTTATATTAAAAATTGTTGTTTTTTCGATGAAGTTCGAACGAAAATGCATCGATAGAAGTTTCCACGGGTATTTACAATAAAAGAATCATGACATCAGCGATTAGAAAAAAGAAAAGTAAAAAAAATGAAGAAACTTATTAGAAAAAAATTTCTTTTCTTTTTTCAATTGAATGCTTAGGGTTATGTGCACCTTCTGAGGTTACCAAAATTACGATTTTAAACAAATCATAGTTTATTTAAAACTCTTGGCGAAAAATTTTCGATCAAACATAGATATTCGAATGTATTCAAAAAGACGATGCAATCTTTACGAAATGATATTTATTGAAAATATGATATACAAGAAAATTAACGATTAACGGTTTAATTGAGCACGAAAAATTTCGATGTGTTCAAATACTTTTGAATATTTGCGTTTGATCGGCTTTTTACGAAGGATAATATATTTCTTGCAGTATATTTATTGATTTTGATTGTGCACTGTGATTGGCACACAGTAAATTGTCAATGTTGCAGCAATATTTTAAAACGGAACATTTTATTATTATTTATTTATTTAATTGCACAAATATTAGGCAATATTTTTCGACAACCAAATAAATAAATAATGATAAAATATTCCGTTTTAAAACAAATTTGGGAGAATTACAATTAGGAGGCAAATACGATAAATACGCTGCAAGAAGTATTATCCTTCGTGGTTGAAACAAACGCGATTTGAAAACGAAGCTACATTGGAAAATTAAACCTTCTGTTTAAGAGTTTCTTTCTAAAAACCCTTTGAGTAAAATTGACGTACAACACATTCTATGTACGTTCGTTACAAAGCCGATAAATAATTGTTTTCAGCAAAAAGTCTGAGTTGTAGTTGAATTTGTTTTAAATTGGGAAATTCCCGTACTGCCGTGGTTCGTAAAAATCTCATGAATTTTTGTGATTTATATTCTTGTTAAAATTGTAAATATGTGTAAAATTGCACGTTTTAATCTTTTATTTGTTACATGTTATTAGTTCTAGTTTGTGATGCATTTTTGATAATGTACTGTATAGTAATTCACAATCTGTCATGTTCTGTCCTGTTTATTTTATTGATACTATAACGAGACATGATTATTAAGATTATATTGAAATTTGAAACCATGTAAATACATGTAAAAAAGTGCAAAATAGCTATTTTACAAGCATATATTATTATTTCTATGTAATGATTATTATTGTATCATTATAAGGTATCATATAATACATCATTATCATATCATTATACTATAATGATCGTTATGAAAAGTTATGATCTTTTATATTCCCTTGACAAGTTTATTTCAGATAATCAAATTTATGTGCTTCTTCCTTTTTAAATTATTGGAAATGATAATAAGAGATGAAATTTGATACCAAGTTTATATAAAAGATACAAAATATTTAATGCAAGTTAATATTTAAAATGTAGTATAATAATTAATTAAAATATAAAATGTTATTAACACATCAAATATTAATATTTGAAATATAATGAAATATGTGTCATTGTATTACTACATACTATTTATTATATTTACTATTATATTATATAATGGTATACTAATATATTAGATTGTCCCATAAGTTTTTTCCGCGCCATGCTATGAGTGACTCTAAGTGGCTGTGTTAATTAAACATGCAGGCTTATTTCTTAGCCGTTTATGGCATCGGCTTCAGTCGTCCCAGAGCTCTTTCAAAGTACGTTTCGTTGGTGACAAAGTCTCTTTTAAAATTTTTTCTGCACCGTTCAATATGGAGAGCCAAAAGATGCATTTGCGGCATGTTATGCTTCATTGCTTTAAAAAAGGCAACAGTGCAAAGGACACTGCAGACGAGATTTTCACCGTTTACGGGAGTGGTACTACCACTATTAGAACCGTCCGCAATTGGTTTAAGAAATTTAGAGCTGGCAATTTCGAGTTGAAAGATGAAGACCGCAGCGGCCGCCCAGCAACGACTGATACGGACATTATCAAGACTGTGCTCACTGAAAATCCACGATATAGTGTGCGTGAGATAGTGGATGCCACTAATATTCCCAAGACAACGGTACATAAGCATTTAATCAAGATAGGATATGCGAATCGATATAAAGTTTGGGTTCCACACCTATTGACGGAGACCGGCCTTATGAACCGCGTCTCTACGTGCGATTTGCTTCTCTAGCGACATGAAAGGGATCCTTTCTTAAAGAGGCTTGTCACTGGAGACGAGACTTGGATTTTATACCAAAATGTGCATCGAAAACGCACCTGGTCCAAGGAAAATAGACTGTTGCGAAGCCTGGACTTCATCCGAAGAAGGTTCTTCTGTGCATTTGGTGGGACTGGAAAGGTGTAGTGTACTACGAGCTCCTTCCTCAAGATGATACGATCAATGCTGACAAATATTGCAATCAACTGGATCAATTGAAAGCAGCCATAGCAGAAAAACGGCCAGAATTGGCGAACCGACGAGGCGTCGTTTTCCATCGCGACAACGCAAGACCGTATGTTGCGTTAGCCGTAAGGCAAAAATTATTACAGTTTGATTGGAACGTTCTACCTCATTCTCCATACTCCCCAGACCTTGCTCCATCCGATTACTACTTGTTCCTCTCCTTAAAAAATTCTCTCCGCGGTAAATCTTTCAAATCCATAAGCGAAATAAAAACGCACCTAGATGAATATTTTTACAAGTAAACTTAAACAATTTTGGAAAGAGGGCATAATGAGGCTTCCTGAGAGATGGAAGAAGGTTATAGAACAGAACGGTTCATATATAACATAATAAATCCATCTTAAACAAAAAATATCGTGTATTCATTTCGCATTAAAAAAAGGAAAGAAACTTATGGGACACCCTAATACTATTATACTATTACATTATGTAATATACTATATTATACAATATACTATTTGGCCAAACATTTATTATAGAAAATGAGATATGTGAAAACTGCTAACAATGTCTATATTATTTCATATTCCACAAAGCGATCGACTAACATATCAGACTTTTTATAAATTCAATAATGATAATAAATTTTATACAAAATTTAGTAATAATATTCCGCGATTTATTCCAATGTTCTTTCGATATATCGAGACTCCTTCGCGAAGAAATATCCTTCGGGATATTAATTTGAGTTTCATGTCTGACACAATCAACTTTTATCGATATCGTGAAACTACACGCCAACTGGGATCGCGTCAAATCGCGTATCGAACGTGTTAAACCTCGTTTCACCTCCGTGTTTGAAATTCTCGTATCCACTTAGCTTCACCTTCCGCATCGAGTTCACCGTGCAATCGCGATAAAAATGGATTTAGTCGTTAATGATATGTTTTTTTTCTTTCATTCGGTTATCGAAAATCCATATTTCTTTATCGGAGGTAATTCGCACATGCGAACGCCCGCGTGCACTTCGTGCGATTAACAAGACGATTTACTATCACCATGATTTATCACCGCGTGGAATTAGCGTCGAGAACATAATAACTCTTCATTCGTGAAAGTGCGATAAGTTGAATTAACAAAAGAGACGTTGCAGCGTCGTTTGTTACAATCGTTACAATCGTCAAACTCGACTGCTCCGCGATTTATTCTCCGATCTTGTTCCCGATTCCGCGGCTAAACACGCGGCGAGATGTATCAGGGCGAGGATAATTAACGATTAAGAGGAATTTACTAACGTGTTTCTTATTTCTACGTGTACGATAGTCACTGAGAATAACGATTTTTTGCACATTGACAAATAATTGAAGATCGTGGAGGATCGCGTTCGAGCTTTGAAGATCCTTGACAAGTTTATTGCAGTTGATCAAATTTATGTGTTTTTCGTTTTCTAATTTATTGCAAATGCAAGTAATAACTCATTAAAGTAACAATAAATAAATGAATATAACATGCAACACGCTGTGTGTGTGTGTGTGTGAATGAAATAAAGAGAATGGAAGATAAAAAAACTGCACGACTTGTACCCCAGTACGATTCGTCTCACTGAAAGGCCCAAAAGCAACTGTTTTGACTAGGAAATGAAGACAACTTTCTTGCCATAAAATTTTATTGATATGCAAACATTTAAATCGATACAAAAATTACAGGCGCGATCACTCAGTACCAGACAACGCCACTTCTACTCGAGATCTATCCCAAGCCCCCTCACGAATCACGTGACCCAAATCAACCAATCGCTAATTTTCGTTGCATTAGCGTTGCACCTGAAGAGGCCCGATTTTCTGGGTTACCCCCGCTAAAATCACTTTCAGTGATAAAAGTATAAATGTAAAAATGAAATGAATGAATATAATACAACTATATTCTATCGTCATAATATTGTATTATGTATATTGTATTACAACATATTACATATATACAATATGTATTATAATATATAATATATATAATATAATATGCATTACACATATATTGTACAATATACATTATTATATATTATACTATACCTTGTACATCATGTTATACAATTATATATGTTTGTTGTATGTCATTTATATATTGTTGTAGTATTGTATGTATACAATGTATTTAATATATATAATATTTAATAATATATATTATTACAATACTATATACTATATAATAATATATTATTATATTATATAATATTATACATGCAATATAATGGACTCAATTAATTATGACAACATAAATGTTTGCAAAAATCCAAGGCGAAGGAAAAGTTTTTAATTACAAATTTTTCTTTTTATTTAGTTAAAACAATATAAAAATTCAAATTATGGCACACACGATAAATACTACGATTATTTTATTTAAAATAAAAGAAATTTTTATAGTTTTGATCGACAGTGTAGATGATAATTACATATGATATAGTGATTTGAATTAAGAAGATAGATCAATCTGACTTGTCTAAAAATAAATAAAGTTTGCGAATATTTTTCAATTGATTATTAAATGAAAACTGTCACTTTTTCCACATATGGATGCGACATTATATTTCAGATTTTCCAAGGTCAAAATGCTACAAAATGACGGGGTTGTTCAATAGTTATAAAATGTAATATTGTTAGAGAAATGTCACAGTTGGTTGAAGAAAAGTCTACATTCATAAATGTACAAAATAATGATTTAAAAAGCGTGACGAATATTGGAAAAAAAGAGAGACTATTGGAAGAGACACTATTGGGAGAGGCACTATTTGGAAGAAATACAGAAAGTTTTTTCTTTATTTAAACTTTGTTAGATTTCAAATTTGAAATTAATTTGTGAATAATTTGTGTTGGACAACATAATAGATATAATGGAAAAGGTAATACTATGAATGCTAAAACTGTATGCAGCTAATATAGACGAGAAGAATGATTAATTTTGTCATATATAATTAATGGATTTCTAAAAATATTGCGCATTTTTATGCAAGCTCATATTTTCGGAAATTAATAATTAAAAAAAATATAGGAATGTAGAATTATTTATAATAAATAAATAAATAAATATTTAATTATTATATTTCATTGTATTATATAACAATATTAATAATGTAAATAATTTTATATATAAATATAGAATTTTGTTAGAAAATTGTCTGACGTACTAAATGTCGTAGAAAGCGCTACACTTTGAGTATTTTATATATTTTTAAATATCATGCATGTACCTACCTACGTGCAACTTTTCACTTTAAAATGTTCTACAAATGCAAATTAATATCTGAAAATATGAGAATCATAAATTCCAAATGATCGAAAGAATAATGATCAACTATAAATTTTAATTATTCTGTCTGATATATAACGTCAATATATATGAATATATTACAGTAGATAAATTAAATTTGTATCATATAAATGTTTCTCGTTAATTAATATTCGTAGAGAATACCGAAAGGTTGTATAAATCATTCCTAAATATTTATAAGGAAATATATTTATTATTAATATTTATAAGGAAATGTACATTTTCTTTACGTGCAATTGTGATTATATAATATCATTATATAATTTACAACTGTGATGCACTCAATAACAAAATTACACATGTTTCATCAATTTATATGTTTATTGCTACTCAAATTTTCATTGTCTGTGCTACGTATTAATAAATAATTCTTATATGAAATGAAAATTGATGTGACAATGAATCGACAATTGATACGAAATAGATATAATATACATAATTATATTACGTAATAAGAAATTAGATAATAAAATATAAAATATAGCAAAATATAGATTTTCATGAAACACGAAATAAATATTCGTGATATTCATATTGTAAACGTTTAATTAAATTAAATATTAATCATTAATCATCAGTTTAATTAAATATTTTTTAAATTGTAATAAATATAACATTCAGCACGTAAAACAATTTTCTACTTTTCTAATTACATCCTCAAAAATCTTTGCATAAAAATCTACAGTCTACTTTATAAATGGCGTATTTAGCGCCAAGTGAAACACAGTTTTGTTTATTTAGATCGCGCCTCGGGCCTTTATTTATATCTACCTAAATATTCTAATTTACTACTTTTCAATTCTCTCTGTTAAACTTTGCACGTAATTAAAAGAGAATGTCAAACGAACGTGAAACGTTAAAAAGTCGGGATCAAATAACGAAACTACATGATGCAGTGATAATTTATTACAACAGGGAGTACGCATGTTTAATTACACGTTAAAGTTGACAGAAAAACAAAAGGCAGAAGCGCTGATAAAAATACGGTGGACTTGATGAGACATTTTCGCCGTTATGAATATTCATTGCGTAAATTCGTACAATGGAACGAATTCATATTGAAATTATACCAAATTTTATTCGTTAATTACGTTCTTGAGCATGAATCGTCGTTCAGTGGTATACCATCTGGCTATTTTGAATATCAAACAAAAACGAATATATTTTAACGATTTCTTGACTTTTCGCCATTTAAGTCTAACATTCTAAGTTCAATAGAATGACACATAAAACTTTTAGAAGTCATCGTAAAAGGGAGGTCTCAATCTTCAAATTATCTTGAATTATGTAATTTGATTATATAATTATTCTTCTAATAAATTGTTCATAAGTGTTCGAATAGTAAAAAGCTAACGCGATTCTTCTTTAAGTTTTCTGTAACTTGCGAAAATTAGACAATCGAATGGTAAATTACGATGTCTCGCGTAACTGGAACAAGCTGTATCTTTCAAACGGTTAGAGTAAAAAAATTATGTGAATGAACAGAAATATTCTTTAACAAACTTTTGATTGTAATAACTTCTGAGCTATTAGGTTTGGAGCACAAATGCGTTAATACTTTTTCACAGAGATTTAAAAACTGCATCGATTGGTATAGTCGAAACTATAGATTTTTGTATAAAAAAAAAATACGACTGCATTCATAAAAAATATCAAATTATTTCTAGATTATTCTTCATTGGATATCAGTTTAATTTTACTTATAACATTTTTTGAACATCTCTAATTGCCAGGAAGATACAACTTGTTCTAGTTTTGTGAGACGTCCTGTACATTAAAATTTTTATACTTTTTCATGGGTTTAATATTACGAGTGTCAAAGGTTTGTATTTATAAATACAATATAATATAATTATAAATATAATAAATGAAATATATATATATATATACATATATATATTTATTTATTTATCTAAAAATTAAAACTTCGTTATTTGAATTCAGTATGTTGAAGTGTTCAGTATGAATTCAGTAACGCGTAAAAACTGTTTCTGTTTGAGTTAATAAGATTGTTTGCCAGAATTAAGAGACGTGGCACTCAAGGTATTAATATTTGATGATGTTGGACGATATTTGTCTATTTTATCACTGAAAATGATTTTAGCGGGGGTAACCCAGGGGGGCCTCTTCTGGTGCAACGCTAATGCAACGAAAATTAGCGATTGGTTGATTTGGGTCACGTGATTCGTGAAGGGGCGTGGGGTAGACCTCGAGTAAGAGTGGCTTTGTCTGGCACTGAGCGATCGCGCCTGTAATTTGTTTTGTATGGATTCAAATGTTTGCATATCAATAAAATTTTATGGCAAAAAAGTCGTCTTCATTTCTTAGTTAGAACAGTTGCTTCTGGACCTTTTGTCAGTGAGACGAATCGTACTGGAGTACAAGTCGTGCAGTTCTTTTTTTAACACTCCGTACACACGCACCGTATGCAACAACTGCAAGAAAATACGAATATAACACGAATGCTGCGCAACTATTTGCGAATTACGTAACGAGAGAAGAATTTTCCAGAAATATGCGCGTTTAATGAGTAATAGTTTATGTACTGTTACAATTTGTGACGAATCTTTTTGATGCGCTCGATCTTACGAGATAAGAAAAGATCAGACGTATGAATCAGATGTATGACATCGTTAGAATTTCGTTCGCGATATTTTATCGAAGGTCTTCAATTTGGACAGTACACGAAACAACATGTGTTTACTGCCGATCGAGCTTTCATTATTCCACCATGTGTTATTACATAACATTGGTGTCTACTTTTGTATTTTAAAGTAGGAAATTATTTTTACATTACACGTGCGCCATCGTTCAAAAATTTGTACATTTTTAACGCAAAATACGTAATTCAACCCTCGTAAAGAGTTCGGACAATCGACGTACAGTGTGAAAGTCCCAGTGTGAAAGAACACTACATGGAAAAACGAGTCGAAAATGTAGAATAAACTTTCTTCGTTCTAGTCTTCGTTTTCAAGAAAATTACAATTTATCAACTGCACTGGAATTCTGGATTGATCAGGATGAACAAGAAATTACTTCACCGGTGAGAATAAGTCAAAAAATTGTGGAATATAATTTTTTCACAAGATACGTCGTTTTTCAGAAAGCTCCTCCGTTTAAAACTCCTAAACCAATATTTAACTAAATACATCCAAACTCTGTTTTCTTGAGAATGAGACCTTAAACGAAAAAATTTTACTTAACATCTTTCATTCATTTTCATTGGTAGAATGATTTTCTAGTCCATTTGTGCAGTCCAAAATTAGCAAAATTCAGGTGCACCTGACACTTATATTAATGTAATTTAATATATTAATGTAATACATATATTAATGTAATTTAATATTTGAGAATATATAAATAAATCATTTGATATTTTCCTACAACTAGAATTTCGTTTACTTAAAGAACAAATATATATATATATATATATATATATATATATATATATATATATATATAATATAATATAATATAATGTAATTCATTTAAATATAATATATTCATTTATTATATTTTAATATTAATATTAATATCACTATAGATTTACAGATTTCTGAGAATTAATAACAAGTTACAAATAACTTGTTATTAAGTATTAAGTCATTTAGTATTTTTTCTATAACTAGAATTTCATATACGAAATTACAATATAATGCATAATATATAATATAGTAATATAGTATACAATATAATATATAATCTAGTAATGTAATATAATATAAGTGATATAACACAATGTAACATTATTAAAACGTATTAATAGTCAAGTAACAATTAGTATAAATAGGTTCTTCGACATTTTTATGATGACGTATCGATGAAATACAATACAATACCTTCCTAATAACGGAGCAACAAGTATTTCCAAAATACGAATACACAACTTAGAAAAAATACCATGTACAAAAAATACGTAACTTTCAAATTACATAGTGTCATATGGACATTGAAAAATGAATCATTTTTTCAGATAATTAACGTACCATGGGCTATCCCATAATAGGTGCCAGTTCTCGTCTCGATTAACTTCATTACCGAAAGTTTTGATGCCAGAGCAGATGTTGCATTTTCATAATAACCGTTATCCGGTTAAAATGATTAAATTATAGATTCATCATGCGCAACGTGATTTAGAAATTTACGTGAAATTAAAATTAGACGTAGGTTATGTGTACACGTTTGCACTTGTGATAAATAGTGAATCATGAATACCGTTTATTAAAGCCAATTAAAGCCATTGTTTGATCATAGGTACAATACTGTACAGATAGTCTTAATTAATTAAATTATTTATTGGTATATAATACAATATATTGAAAGATGATATATCAAATAAATAATATCGAAAGATTTACGTTTAAAGATAAGTATATTCTTTATTTGTTACGTATTCTTCGTTCTGTGCTCAACTTTTAGACTTGGGTTAGGTTTAGATTAGAATAATTTTAAGTATCCAGAGGATTAAGGGATTATCGTCATATCTTCGAAACCACGACGGATCTGTCTTCGTGAGGGCAATTTTCTTCAACGTTTTTAGAAAATTATTTACGATCTTTAAGAATAAGTATCTTTGCTTTTCCATCACCCGCTGCGTGATGTAAAAATATCTTTGGAAAAAAAACGAACTGTTCAAGTTACGCTTTAAAATGGGACCAAATATAGACTGTTGTGTGATATTCTTCACGAAGTTCAAAATATCAGTATTACTGTGTAATTGCGAAATTAATAGGAAAATTAAATTTCACATTTTTATTATATTCGAAGGCCGATTGATGCAACGAAATATCTCAACTCAGCTAACGTGACGTGAGAATAAAGCGTGAGTTTGGGTGACCAATGCAAAATGGAGTAAACGGAAACGTGGAAGGACGAACAAACAATTGAAATTTTGGCATTGGTTTTCCAATAAAAGCAAACAATAATGAGCCGATATCGTTGGTGACAAGTGAAGGCAATGAGAAGATTAGAACATTGTGTGAAAAGTGTGAAACATCAATAACGGGCATTTCTATGGAAAGATTAAAACATTGTAAAAGAGCGAAACATCAATAATAGTAAACTCTTTTTATTTTAAAAAAAGAAACGGGGAATTGATTTTATAAAGATTCAATAATCTCCGATCAATGCCCACAATTTTTGATAGTAATTAATAAGTGACATTCTATAATTTCGAGGGTTGGGATCTTTCTTGTTTGAAAGTTACTTTCAGCCAAAAAATCTGCGCGATCTTTACTAATATATCTTTACTAATATCAATATAACACAATAGAATGATAAAATATAACAAAAACGATAATAATACAATAAAATAAATATCAACACAAAATTTGTAAAATTTCTTATCAACATCTTATACGTAAATTAGCGTTTTATAATGTAATATAAATTAGAATAATTTACTGTTTCAATTAATAATTTAAATGTTTGTTAAATGGCCAATATATTGATGTAGAAGTTGCAAGACGGGATATCGTTAATTTATAATGAATATTAATAAATACTTAAAATGAAGAATGAATAAAAAAAATATCTTTGTTCTATCATTAACGTTATCAAAGTAATCAGTGGACGAGAAAATAAAATACAAGATTAACGAACAGAATGCGGATTTTATACATTTATGGGAAATTGGAAATTACAAGAAATGTAAATGTATTATATACATACACAACTATTCAAGACAGAGTATATTACAATGCATAGTAAAAAAAAAACAAATTTGTTTTACGTATGATTAGTGATCATAAAAATTTTAAAATGCGTATTAACTATATTACTATATTAACACTATATTATATACTATATTACATTATACAGTATACATTTTGTACGATACACGTATAATACAAAAGTATTCAAGACAGAGTATATTAGAATGCATAGTAAAAAAAAAACAAATGTGTTTTATGTATTTTTATAGAAAGATTTAGATAAGATATTTCTTTAGTGATGTTCGTAAAAATTTTAAAAAGCATGAAATCTTATGCTACATTATATAGTATACTATAATATTATATTATATACTATACTACATTATATAGTATATACTATACTAATAAAATATAAAATGATAATAATAACCTTCTTAAATATAATTAAAATATCAAACAAAAATGTAAAATTAACCCAATGTCCAGCCATTGTATACCACTTTATTGATCACCATCGAACACAATCTCTGTTTACGAATTCCAGAGTCACCTGAATTCTGATCGAGAAGGATCGAAATCGAGGGTCGTCGATATTTATTTACGTATCACAGAAGTGCTAGTACGTAGTCCGGAGGGTGGAAAACGAGGGAAGAAGGGAGAAAAATCGGTTTGTAGGGCCGACGACGAGCTTGCTCTCCGCGGCAGCAGGCCGTGTCGAGTCGTAGTCGAGTCGGCACGGCCGGCTACTATATAAGCTCTCTCGCACCGAGTCGACGTCACACGTCGTTAGCACTCTGCACGGTGAGGAACTCCGCTCGTACCACCTGTTATACCCTGCTGGAAACAGTTTCGGCCGCCTCGTCGAATCGAGCCACGTTCCAACGATCCAATCGGCTACGTCGCGTCCTGTGAAGCACCGAAAGTTGCTGTTGCTCCGTCAGAATCAAAAGAAGAAGAAAAAGAAGAAAAAAAGAACACGACTGCTCGTAACAATCGTGTTACCCAATTGATAGCGCCCCGTTTCTTCTCGAGTCGTTTTTGTTCATCTTTGGGGAAAAGATTTTTATCTGCGAGAGAGGACCTCGAGCCACCATCAGATCGTTTTCTAATCTCCCAGGTAAGTGTTCCATTTCTTTTTATCCTTCGCGTGTGCGTGTGCGTTAGTCGCCGAATAACTTTTTGGCGGGACGAAGGTCGCCGTGTCGCGGGGAAAAAACGCTGACAGACGAGTGACAGAGAGGCGTTAACGCCAGAACCGACGACGATCAAAGTGTAGAACTCGCGTCGGGCAGATTGGGGAAAATCTGCGTGAAAAATTGGGAGATGTTGGGAGGTTCGAGCACATCCGAGGTAATTGTTCGAATAATGCGTCGTTGCGAGTTGAAATTTTCGCAAGGAACTGGGATTCTTGCGCGCCGAACTCGTGTTCTTTGAGAATGCAATTAGGTTTACTTTCGTGACGAAGATTTAATTCTTGTATTCTTAAAAGTATAAATTTTCAACAATTCGTGATTTCACGAATTCACAGTTGACGCGAATAGTTACGAGTGTTTCTAAAAATTAAAATTTGCACAGAAATCCGCGGTTTGGAGATCTAATCTGCATCGTGTTACATATCTACGTTGTCGAGAAATGTACAACAACTGACGCAATTATTTCTATTTTTAAGAATATAATTAAAATCGCTGCAAATGTACGAATCTAAACAAGCAACTTCTCTTTTGTGTGTATTTATATATTTTTAAGAATGTAGTTGGATCTTTAAAACTTTTATAAAAAAAAACGTCGCGGGTTTTTGTGTAAATTTCAATTTTTAAAAACGTAATTATCACCTCATGAAACTTCTGTAAGAAATTACGAATTATATCGAAGTACTCAATTTTAAGTATTTTTGAGAATATAATTAAGTCTACGAAATTTTTGAGAAATTATAAATCTTCTTAAAATACAATTCGTATTGAAAATTTTTGCCTTTCTAAGAGTAGAAATTAGATTTTCAAAGATATATTGTTGCAAGTTCATAAAATTTCTTTAAGAAGTAACGGATATCATCAAAACATATTCGTACCCGAGGAGTTTTAAGTAAATTCGAATTTTTAGAACGTAATCAACTTTTCAAGATCTACGAAAAATCACGAAACTCGTCAAAATATATTCGATAGATTTTTGTGGAGATTCATACTCTTGAAGGTGTGATTAAATCTAAAAAAAGAAAAACGTGCCATTGTAAATCTGTGAATTGAAATTTCTCTCAAAAATTGCGGATCGAGTTGCTTGAACAATAAAAAGTTCTAGTGTTAATTTTCGTCGTCGCTTTGGCATTTTGGCACGTCTCGCCTTCTTTTTTTCTTTTTTTTCAAAACGTTTGTCAAGTGCGATCACTAGACTGCGAATTTTTGTGCGAGCTCGCATTTTTTTTTTTTTTGAGAATCTGATAAAAAAAACTGGAATACTAAACTGTTATAAAGGGTGTACAGTTCTCACGACGTAATCGAAAATATAAAATAATATAATCAGACTGTAAAAAAAAGAGAAAGAAAATACGTAAAACTGTTTTTTCGAATGACGATGCTCCATTTTCGAGAAAATCGTGCTCGAACGTTTATCAAACGAACAGAACTGAATACAAGTGTAAATAATCGATAGAAGATGATTCTACGTGAGAAAATAAGTGAAAAGGGTAATACTTTCGCGTGAGACGCTTTATTTAAAAAAAAAAAGGATAAAGTTCAATCTCAAAATTTATCGAGTACTAGCTTACCAAGAAAGCAACTTTCAAAGAAAAATTGCTTGATATTTGAAACTTTTATATAACTTCGTAAAGAAAAATCATACACTAACCTACTTGGTTTCATATTAAAGAGTGAAGTCTCTACTTTGCCAGCTCTGAGTTTGTTCTTTCGTTTTTTCTCTTAGAGATAATTTTACGTTATACAAGGGGTGTGAAGCTAAAGTTTTATGCTCGAAAATCGTTACAGTTCGAATGTCTCTGAAAACATTAAAAAATTTTTTCTACGACTAGAATCATCGTAGTCTTGAAGATTGAATCTTTCTCTTTACAACGATCCCTTGAAACTCGTTGTACGATACTTTCTTTGTCATTTTATTGAATGTTAGGATCGGGTTGAAGTTTTACGATTTTTCGAGAATTTACTTTCTCAATGCGTCGTTACAAGAATTACAAGAAAAATTTGCATTAAGAAAAAACGAATTCACAATTATCAGAGTAGAGTGTTCAAAAAGAGGTTTCAACGTGACACCAAGTAGATTTCCCTTCACGAAGTTGTAACAGCTTATAATGTCGACAATTTTTCATCGTTATTCAAGTTCAGTTCTGTTCCTTACCGTGTTTGCAAAATTAATAATCTTGTACCAATTTTGACCAATATAAATGTTTTATATTTTTCCAATGTATATTACAATACAATATAATATATGCATGTGTATGTGTGGAACAAAATTTTTTAATATAAAGTTTTGTTTCTAAGAAAATGGATTTTAAATACGAACTTTCGTGGTAATAAATTAAATTTAATAAATATATATATCTATATATTTATATTAAATATAAATATATTATATTTTTATATTATATTTATATATTTACATTTTATATATATTTTTATATTTATATTATATTTATATTATATTATATCATATTTAAATATAATATATTAACACTATAATACGTTTTCTTGGAAACGGAAACCTCAAGCTAAAAAATTTTATTTTTCGCATACTCTTCTAGAATATCCTTGTATCGTATCGATTGTTCGTTTTTGTATTGATCTAGTACGAGATCAATCAAATTCAACTATACTTGAAAGAATTTCCAAACTCGACAAACAAGACAACGAAGTCTTAAAGTTTTCTAAAATTTTCGCTTATTTTTGCATCGTCTTCTTTGGAATCATCTTCATGGCAATTGTATCATGAAAATTAGAGCATCGTGTACTTTGGATATTTTACGTGTTCTTCTATATTACTCTGTATGTTTTTGCCATTCTAAATTTTTCTGCAAATGCGTAAAAATTCCAAGTTCAGAAATGGCTCAGTGAGTCACAGGATGGAAGATCACAACAAAAAAGAAAACAAGAAAGAAAAATGACACGATTTAAAAAAATTACGTTATTCTTGCAATATCATGTCGGATGATAGTTTGTTGGAGTAGGAATTTCGCGATGATTAACTCGTAGATAAATGTGATAGGCAATAAAATGACAGATGCAGAAAACGAGAAGACAGATAAGCTAGATTGGAAACTTAAACAGATTAAATTGAAAAGTTAGTTAGTCAGTTTGATTAGAAGGGAACTGGCATTTAACTCTGAGACAACATCGTTTGATTATAAACGGTTAGACTGTGAATTTTATACTAACGTTTAAACAATATTGTTTATTAGAGTAAATTTAGTATATAAACAATATTACTCGTTCGTTTAATTAAATAAAATTAAAATTTTAGTAAACTAGACGTTTATAAACTGTACTTTGCATAATAATAGTCGTTATAATAGTCATCTATAGACTCAATATATAATGGTCATTTAGATATTGCATTTATATATATATTTTATATAACGTTTATTTATTTTAATCAAATAGTAAAAAAATTTTAGTAAACTAATATCACATTGTGAATGTGTAGTTAAACTATTGTAGTTATCTATAAATTGCAAACTTTTTATGACAATTCATTACTTTATAAAATATAATTAAAAAGATGAAACTTCGAAGAAAAATTATAGTTAACACTACAGTTTGGATATTTTATATATTTTTTCATATTTGACACTTTCAAGTTTCCTGTAAATACATAAAAAATTGTAATAATTCAATGATGTTGGTTTAATAAAACTGCAGGTATTGAATTTTATGTTCTTCGTGATAGAAATTAACAATGAAATGAAATTAAATGAAAAATCCCGAAAATTAACTTA
This sequence comes from Melipona beecheii, assembly GCA_032399605.1. Lineage (NCBI taxonomy): Eukaryota > Metazoa > Arthropoda > Insecta > Hymenoptera > Apidae > Melipona > Melipona beecheii. Next base: position 2,618,585 of record JAUCMO010000504.1, on the reverse strand, counting down.
ACTCGATAGACTGCACAAACTTTATCGCAGTGTAGAGTAATAATAAATTGAAATTAAATGGAAAATTCCAAACCTCAGAAATACTCAAATTTCATTATAGTGCATGGGTTAATGATGAAATAAAATTGAACGAAAAATTCCAAAAATTCAGTGATTTGTCGAATTTCATTAGGAAGGATAGGTTAATAACGAAATAAGATTAAACGAAAAGTTTCAAAATCTGCCGATTTAATTCCAAATTTCATTACGTAGATTAGAATAAAATTAAACGAAAAGTTTCAAAATTCAGTGAAATTTGATTTTAAATTTTGTTACAAAGTGTTGTCTACTTCCAAGTAGAATTAAACAAAAGAATCCTCAAAATTAAGTGATTTGATCCCAACTTTTGTTATAGATTGACAATAAAATAAGTTGATAAATTAAATAAAAAATTTCAAAGATAATTAATTTGTCAAATTAACTAAATTCTTACACTCTTTCTAACACGTCTAAAAATATCAGCTGAGAGTTGCCTCTTCGTTAATATTAACGATATTCCAAAGAACCGTAATCAATTATGCGGTCTCGAGCCGTCTAAGAGCCAAGTTAAATCGATACCATATAAAGTGAATGCAACAACGTGTATCGAAAATATCGTTCCTCTCCTATCTCTTTTCTTTTTTCTTTCTTCCTTGAAAATTGCTTCGTAGAAAACGTATTATTTCTGACCTTTGAAAATTTACTTTTACTTTACGATCGCTCGCGCTCTCAAAAAACGTGATTCATACCAGCGAAGACGTCACGGTTTCGTCATAGTTTACGTATTAACATGCCGGATTCTTGAAATAACGTAAAAAAGATCGAGAAATGCAGTATTTGTACATTTTGATGAAAAATCGTCGACACTTTAAACTCCTATTAGACAACGGATTTTTATGTTTAACAGATATAAAGAAGAATTGTGTTTTATTATATGATATTTTATTATATTATATATTGTATATTTTATACTGTATTATATTGTACTTTGTTTTATATGTACGTATTTGTATTATTTATATTTTACATTGTGTTTATTATTTTACACGTATATATTTGTATTATTTACTTTATATTACATCATGTAAATTACATACCTTTGTATATTATATTATTTTGGATCATATTAGGTCGAGTCATAAATAACTTCCGTTCTTTTTTTATCAGACATTTATTTTGCTTTTAGTAAATAAGAAAATTATATTAATTTATTATGTATTCGCCACAACTATGTATGACCTTCTCCCACCTTCCTGGCAGCTTATCAGTTCCTTCCTTGTAAAATGTGGTTGGTTTGGACTGGAAGAAATTTTCGACAGCCTGACTGACTTGCTCTTCATTTCCTTTTTCCATTCAAAAAGCTTTGCAGAGAACAGAAAAGGTGATAGTCTGTTGGGGCAAGGTCCGGGGAGTAAGTTGGGTGTAGTAAAACTGACCATCCAAGTTCAAGAATCTTTTCTTGAATCGCCCTTGCTGTGTGTGATCGCGCGTTGTCGTGTAAAAGAATGATGTTTTTACGATTGATGAGTGCAGGACGCTTTTCATAGAGTTTTTTTTCACTCTTTGCAGCTGTCGAACATATGTATCCGCAACAATCGTTAAATTTGACTTCAAACCTCGTGATGAATTATACCTCAACGATCCCACCATACACACAATAAAATCTTTTTTCCATTGATGTTTGCTTTCGGATCCGTAGGGGTGGTTGATCCTTATCAAGCCACTGTCTTTTACGGATATTGTCATAAGTAATTCATTTTTCATCGCCTATTATAACCCTGTCTAAAAAAGGCTCGGTTTTTATCCGTGATAGCAGAATTGTAGCTCTCGGTTCGTCCTTTAACGTCGTATCTCCAGAACGAAATTTGGCAAACCAACTTCTAACTGCCCGTTCGCTTATTAGACCTTCATCGTATACACTGCATATTTTTTCAGCTGTCGCCTTAGCACTATTGCCTTGTTTAAATTCCTAAAGCATTACACGACGAATATGCACTTTTTCATTCTCCATTCTAGGGATTATGAACAACAGTTTAATGAAACGTGCAGCACACAAAATAGTTGTCAGAAGACTAACTCAACCCTTATCTATTTAGCGAGAGCAAAAACTTTGTTGGTGACTTATAATGAGTAGATACGAACATAGATTCTACCTAGCTGCGTCGGAAGTTATTTATGACTCGATGCAGCTAGTATTATAACATGTACTTTGTGTTAAGTATTTTACGTGTATTTATACATTTATATTATTTATATCTTACATTATATCGTATTATATATACGTTACATTATATTGATTATAATATATTTTATAGTACATTCCAACAGATACTCCACTTTAACTGAACTAAATATTATTTCGCATGTTTTTGTATATTGTGTGTATTCTTGCATTCTTGAATTTTTTAGTGTTTTCAAGGCCTTTTATTTACATATATATATATATATATATATTTATTAATGTGTATATATATATATATATATACACATATATATATACAGAGGTGCGTGAGTATACGAAGACAATGTATGACGATAATTATTTCTATTATCCGCTTGTCGCGAGAGCGAAGTAGGCGACACGATCAGGCTGCACACACGGGAGGACTCACAAAACATGGATCACCTAATGATAAACTGAGGGTAACTGACTCTGTTGACGCGTTGGAATCAGCTCTTTTATACCCTGATTCTCACTATGTCCTTTCCCATCAAGGGATCGAAAAGCGTCTGTTTTCTTGCAGTGTAAATGGTTAGGCCTATGAGAGGTTTTTGACAATTACCTCATGGCCCTGACGATATTGCATCCTGGGTCCACATCGTGAGAATATTTATGATGCTACCTGGGTTGTATCCTCTACAAATTTTGAATAAATTTCGAAAAAATCCGAAAGAAATCATAGAACAATCTCAAGAATTTATTGTGAAGAAGAGACTTCAGTCTTTAAGATCATGATGAATTTAGTTGTGAAAAAAATTTCTCAGTGTTCACAATAATATATAACATATGTAAATGAGAGTGTTTGTTATAAATACAAAATATATAACGACAAATGTAATCTATACAACGTAATATAATTTTATATAATAATGTAAAATATAAATGATACAAGTGTACTTAATGTAATATAAAGTATTAATAGTAAATGTAATACAAAGCATATAACATAAATGTGTGATATTGAGTGAATGAATAATACAATGAAATGTAAAACATATATAAATAATAAATATAAAATAATGTAATTACATATAATGTAATTTCGATTTAATGTTAAATATAAGTAATATAAATATGCTTGAATAAAAATATTAATAAATATAATATAAAAGCATAAATTAAAAATATATAATATTAATCAAATATATAATATGAATATCAAAATATGTGTAAAATAAGTATACATACATAGTAATATGAGCACAATAAAATAAATAATGTAAACATGTAAATACAAAATAATGTATATTATTGGTATTATATAAAACCAAGTATGCACTTTTTATAATGTATATTTAATATCAAAAGCAAATTCCTTAATCTTTCTCTCCACTTTCTCAGTTGCGTCCACGAAAGTATGATGTTGCACGAAAATTCGCGATTAGACCGTCGTGAGACAGGTTAGTTTTATCCTACTGATGACTAGTCGTTGCGATAGTAATCCTGCTCCGTACGAGAGAAAGATAGAACCGCAGGTTCGGACATTTGGTTCACGTCTAGCGGCCGGTGGTGCGAAGCTACCATCCGTGGGATTATGCCTGAACGCCTCTAAGGCCGTATCCTTTCTAGCCAAAGGAGGCAACGATATCTCTAGGAGTCTCGTATGGGTCGAAAGGCTCAAAACAATGTGAAACTACTAGGTGGCCGGCCCTCGTGACCGGTCATCGCACGGGCCCCAGTTTGCCGTACGGGCGTCTTCGGATTCGTCGTCGGGATCTCGCCGCACGACGACCGTGGCGCTATAACGGTCGATCATGGGTACACCAATTTCGACGTCGAGACTCGGAATCGTCTGTAGACGACTTAGGTTCCCGAAAACTTAGGTTGCACGAAAATTCGCGAGTTACAGTTAACAGTTCGTAGTATCAACAAGTATTCATCGTCAACTGTACTGAATACTTTCTACGCCCAGTGTGTAGTTCAGTCACCCATTTCTCGACATCTCACTTCGGAATGTTTAATCTACTACCTGTTAATTAATGCCGGAGGTTAACGATCAACCGTGCAGCCGTGTTATCGCGTGTTATCGCGTTGCGTGTTTCGAACGAACCAATTTCAATGCAACGTGAATAATGCCGTCTTGGGCTTGTTGCTTGTATTAATTAGCACGATTTTTTAAGCGACTTCTCAGCGATTTTCGAAGACTGGCGAGTTGAATTTCATTTTCTTTCTTTCTTTCAATTTTTGTTTTCTTTCACAAAATTTGTGAAACATGCTCAAGCGAAAAGCGAAGAAAGAAATCTTGCCTTCCATTTGTTAATTGCAACGATGATCGATTTTATGTTCATACAATTTCTTATCTTTACGATTTTTTTGTAATAGGGGTATCTATAATTAATGTTTCTTCGTACTGCCCAAAATTTTATTTTATTAAATTCTTTTTTTTAAATTATTGTCACTAGGTGGCAATGTTTATTAAATTTGAAAAAAAACGACATTACTTACAAGTATCTCTAATACATACATATGTTGTAGATATTTATTCTCGTGACTAGACCGTGATTGAATTTTTCTTCTGTTTTGTGTTTGTGGAAAATTGAATGTTGTAAAAGTGCATAGAATACGTATAATGTGCAAAAATAGAGAAAATATTTAAAATAGAGTATTTATTATAATATGAAACAGATGAAACCAATTTTTATTTAGATTCTATTTCTTTGATTCAAGTATATTCGTAGAAATTTAAAAATGCATAAAAACCTGAGCTCTGCTTATAATCAATATACAATTGAAAGAGAACATCGTAGAATCCAGCGTACAATTATCATTGATATAATGAAATGTACGAAGTGCGATAATTATAAACAGGATAATGTATGGATAATTGCGATCAAAAGTATATATAGAACTTATTAATGTACATTTTAGATATTATTATACATTTATACACGTATCATATTATACGCTTAATTTTCATATGATTTACGCGTATAATCATTATTAATACATAATTTCTTAATTTTTATGATTTTGACAAGTTGCATATAAATTTTCATAAGATAAGATTTTTGATTTGTACGTTCTTTGACGTACGTCGCTGGTTTTGAAATAATCTGATTTTAACCAGCAATAATTCATCAATATCTGACACACTTCATTCTCTGTTTTAAATATTTAAAATTCCATAAATATACGAAAATTATCTATGGCTGACTGTATGAAAACGTACGTATTTATATTTACGTATTTATATACTCTTTTCAACAAATGCGAGAAGCATCGTCAATATTTTTGAAATAATTCGATTTTAACCAACAAACTGACCCGTAAAGTATCTCAGATATTTCATTCTCCGTTTATTTAGAATTCCATGAATGTACGAAAACTGTTCGAGAACGTATTACGACACAGGCTGCCAGAGACTTTCTAGGACAATACAGATATCTCTGTCCGCGTGTATCTTTCTATTTTATAAATAAATTCTTATCAGTTATTGGTAAGACTCACTTATTGGTAAGCTATTTGTAGAGTAGATCCGATACTTTCTGACTGAGCAAAAATTTCATATTTCTCTCTTCTCCTTCTCTATCTCTCTCTCTCTCCTCGAGGAGAATTCGAACGTTCTCTGCGTGAGGCTGGTTCTCTATTCCCATGTGCAATCGGTTTACAAAATTTCATTGAAACGTAACGTCCAATTCCGACTATTCGTTATTTTTACACTAATTGGTCATAGAACGAAAGACGATTCGATAGAGGGATTGCACGAAGTCTGTTTTATCGTAAATAATCGCGATTCCTTTTCTTCTATCTGCAATTGGATTTGGACCCAACGAATGTGATTCTTATGGGAATATTGGATTTTCCTCTACATGCAACGCAAAACTATAAAATGCCACCTTCGTGCATCCGACTGCGTTTCGATAGATACGTACGCATTTACGCACACGCGTGTGCTGTTTCATTTTATCAGTTCAACGATTTTCACTCGTAATGCGCACAGAGTGTGAATTTTTACGTATTTGTGGGAAATAAAAACACACGCGCTGTGCAGAAATATATAAAATATCCAAAGATCTGTATTTATTGTAATAATACGTGGGAGAAGCAATTCTTCATTTCTTTTCACGAACCAGCGTTCGTGAAAATTTGAAAGTGTATAAAAATACGCGGTCTAATGACGTATTGTATTTTGATGTGAGTTCTCTGATTTGTAACACGTGGATGACCTACTTTTCTGCTATTAAAAGTAAGTTCCGAGATCTAGCTTTGATAATTTTATGATACATAAACTCACAAAATTGTTCGTTTATTTGAAAAAGAAGAAATGAGACAATCGATAATTTAATATATTTTTTTTATACAGTAAGATCTTCGATATAGAAAACATGGAATACATTTATTTCATACATTTCTTTTTTTTTCCAAATAAACTTTTGTAAATATTTTGAATGAAATTATCAAAAAATAGTCCCTGAAATAAAAGAATTTATGATGGAACTAAATTTAAAAAAAATGTAATTTTCATTTTTCTGCGTATCGATATATTTATACATTATTTGATTTTATTGATACGTAATTTCTTTATATGCACAGTTTTTAGATTTTTAATATATATATGTAGAAAATATTGTTTTTCCAAATAAAAGATAAAAATGTTCAAGATAGTAAAAATTAACAATAAATAATAGTGATGAAAATATTCCAAATATTACAAATAATGGTCTCTTACTCGATTTTTAAATAAAATAGTATTATATAATAATAATAATGATATATGATAATTTTAATAATAATAAAAATAATTTTTAGAAAAAAATGTAGCTTCTGCTTTTTCATACGGTAACACATTTGCACAGCTTCTGGTTTGGTATGAAAAACATTCTATAATTCTTTCGAATAGGAGAAAGCTTTTGTAAATATTTCGTAAAATATTTGTTCACGCGGTCATGTTAAAAAAAAATATTGGAAATATAGATTTGTCGTAATAGCTTTTTGCATATTTGAGCCAAACATTATTGTTGAATATTTTAAATAAATATACACGTTTTATTTTTGCGTTGTTCATAAATATTACTGTGATTTAAATATAAAATTTCATCTTTAAAATTTAATAGCTCAATATAAAGAAATTTTATAAACCATTGTAAATCATTTTTTAAATAAAAATGGACTTGAATAATTTTATTCTATATGTAACATGATATAATAATATAAAACTGACGTTTAATTATAAAATTTTATAGAACTATTTTATTAACAGTATAAATTTTCTAAATTCTAATTAAAAGTCTTAGGATAGATATTATAATTTGCTTAAAAACTGAAATATTTTATGCAACAAATAATTTTAAATAATATCATCACATTTTATATTTTATAAAAAACATAATATTTTAAATTATATCATATTTTATAAGAAAGATAATATTTTTATACAATAATATTTTATTCGAAAATAATGTTTTAACAATATTTTACGCATATTTTATATAATATTTTATCAAATAATATTTCATACCGTGAAATGTTCGTATATTATTGACAACATTATATTGTAAAACATCTACAGTAAATATTAACTATTAAAAAGAAAAATTGTCGTAAGACTTTCGAGTAGAAATGTATAATCACAAAATTTTTAATTTATACAATAGCAAATAAACAATAAATATAAAAATATACTATTACTACAGGTTCTAATAGACAGTTTAAATTTCTAATCTGATTTCGTGAAGACGGTAGTAAATGTCGTTTTCAAATATTACTATCTCATCATCCATTTGTACCATTTAGTTAAATTTATATACTATAACAAATCGATGTGACCACATATTCATGAATGGATGTGCAATTAACAACAAAATAGAACCAAATTACGTTTTATGCCGATTAGCACTATTCAACTAACTTAATATTTTTTCATAAAATGAAATTTTATTATAGTTGAAATATTTCTAGTTTAGTAAGTTTCATTATTCCAAACATAACATTATATATATAATAATTTAGAATGATCATATATATATTATAATATATTACACAGTATAATAATAAAGATATAATAATATAATACAACATAATATACAACATAAACATCTTACAGTATGTTATAAAAGTTCTGCTTAAAGAAATTAGAATAAAGTGCAGATAGTACAAAAATTTCAATACAATTATGTATCAATAATTAATTAATTAGTTTTTCCTTTTTATTTTCTTTTTCTAAAATTGTTAATTTAACAAGTTTCATTGTCCAAACTATCAAAAATATCATTATTAGAAATTTAAAGGTGCCGAAATATGCAAAAATATAAAAAATATTTAAGGCAAAGATTTATTATGATGTATAGTATTTATTATGATGAAACAAAGTTTTATTAAACATTACATTTTTTGTAATCGAAATTAATGAAAATTAATAGCACGTTAATAGAAATCGAATCTGGCAAACAAAGTAAAATAATTTAAAATAAAAATTTGAAAAATTTCAATGACGAAAATTTAAATGAATGAATAAGTTTTAGATTAGTAACAGATTCACTTCACAAACAGTGGCTAGACTGCGGGTTTCTCTGCATTTTCGTAGTTTTACGAGTTTGATAAAATTTTCACCTACTGAAATAAAAATTTCAGCAAATGGATCAACAAGTTTTTAAAACTGACGTCTTCGCTATTTCAATAGGTAAAAATTTTTATTTGTCAGCCTCGACGTTTCGAATTGCCTTCGTAAAAACATAAAGGTGCATAAAAACCGTCGCTTGTGAAATAACCCAACATCTTAGCACGTCGTAAAGATTCTACTGAAAGAGAGACTAAAACTGGAATAAAACTATTTAGCATGAGTCTATTTAGCATGAAAATTCCAATTTTATTATTTACAATACCATTAAATTAGTAAATATTTTTCACGTATTACAATTATTGGTTTGTTCGGATAACGAACGATCAACTTGATTAGCACGATAAAGGAATTTAATAGTTTGATATTTCTTTATACAGCGTCCGCGCAACTGTTTCAGGTTGTAACCAGTGCAGTTGCAGAAAAATGTCAAAGGGGAAAGATGAATGGTTCAAGAAGTATTACAGCTTGTAGGAGCTCGTAGTTTCTTTTAGAAGTACACGTGCACTGAACAATTGCATTATTTTTTTTTTTTTTTTTTTTTTTTTTTGAATGAAAATGCATTTTCTTACATACATAGATTCCTCTGACCGTTCTACGTAAAAACATATTACAGTAAATGGTAAAATCTGGTAAAAAAAGAAGGTTATAAAGATATTTTTAAAAAATGTCTTTATCGAAGAAAATATATAATAAGAAAGATATCAAGATCACTTACGAAACCTTTAAGAGTAGAAGTTTGAAAAGTAGTAAAAAGAAAATCATATAGTGAATGTATGTATCTATTTTCTCACTTACATATATCGCATGTTGTACAGAGCGGAATTTGCGTAAAAATTCTCACTTACATCGTATGTCGTGTAATAGAATAGCATTTGAGCATCTTCTCCGAGAAAAAGTCTTCTATTTTTAAAAATATCTCGACGACTGATAATTTTTTTTACCACTGTACTCCGATTATATTCTGTTTAAACGAAACGAAAATATAATGCAACTTTTTAAATAATATGTGTTTACATAATATACATCTTTTTTAAATAATATATTTACACAATAATTGTTTGCAATAATTATATATATATATATATATATAACATATGTGTGTATAAATATATAAAATAATGCAATTTGCAATACTTAAACAAAAATAATACAATTATTCATCGTACACTTCTAAGATAAAAATTTCTACAAATGTGGTGCTCTTGGAACTATTTGACATTTTTCTGCAACAGTATTAGTAGCAGTTGCATGAATCACCCTGTATATATCGAAATAGTAACGACCACTTCTTTCGGTCATAAGACGAAAGTTGGAAGGAAAGCGTCAAGGATTTGCAAGGATCACGTTGTTTCTCTTTCATCTACGTCCCCTCGTCTCCCGCTGAGCAGATATTCTATCTATAAATCCGGTGAAACTTTTAATATAGATGCTACGAAACGAGAAAGTTATCGTATCAAAAGTTCGGTAAATCTAGGAGGAACAATCACTGCTCGATCCCATTTATGAGTTTAATAAGTCTTCATCCTCCGATTTGGTGACGAGAAGAATTTCATTTTCATTTATCGTGGCTGACTGTTCAGGGACATAGAGATAAAGAAAAATGAGACGAAACGATCGTATTCAAGAAGGAGAAAGAGAGAGAGAGAGAGAGAGAGAGAGAGAGAGAGAGAGAGAGTGTGTGTGTGTTGAATATCTTGCAACCGGTGTGCAATTCTACGTGTGTAATTGGAAATTCAATTTTTAACCTTCGTGGAATGTAGCCGTAAGTTGGAAAATAATTCTTTGAACGATTAATGTACAGTTGCTCGAGACGTTTTTATGAATATGATATTACGTATGTTATATATGTTACATTCTGACATTTTACTAACATGATTAATATCAATGTAACGTAATATGTTACGTTCTGATATTTCACTAACATGATTAATATCATAATATTACAATTATATATATATATATATATATATATATATGTGTAAAATTAAATAATATATATTACTGTTAATTTGTACAATCAAATATTTCATGATATTTGTAATGACAAAACTTTTTTTATTTCCATTCACCAATTCGGCATAAATTTATTAAACTAAAATTGAAAGTTTCTATCTAAGAGTTAATGACGTGGACTGGATTCTCGTTTAAACATAGACAGATACTTACACAAGAGGATTGATACTAAGATTGATAAATATATAGTTCATTCTCTATTTCCGTAAGAACGGTGTCAGATTGTATCGTGTGTTTGTCAGACTGTGATACGTTCTGTGGAAAACAATTACTGTCCGATCCAATTTATAAATTTAATATTTCCGACTGGGTGAAGGAAACAATTTTAATTTCCACTGTTCTTACTGCCGTACGACAACATAAAAAAATAGAAAGAAAAAGGAAAGTACTTTCGTGTTCGAAGAAGTTCCGCTGAACATCTCGCAACCGGTACAATTTCACTCGTGTAATTGGAAATTCAATTCTTATTTTCCTTTCCTACAGGTAATAAGTACGTCATCAAAAAGTTGGGAAATTCTTTAGACGAACTCGAAACTGAAGACGTGTAGAAACGCGTAGACACGTGTAGTTTTCTTCTCAGGTGCACTTCTCTCCGCTTCTCTCTTAAAGGGAGTACCGTGGACGTTGTTTGAATGAAATATTAAAAATTATTTGAACAATATGTTAAATTATTTCACTGCTACGAACAGTTGTCAGTGACTATTTCTTAAAATATTTAGAATATTTAAAATAATTAATTATGGAAATTATAGAAATTATATATTTTATCCCGAAACTATTTTATACAGATGAAACATGCAAGTTTTGCGTGGCAATCAACCATGTTAATTGATTGAAACCTTTTTTTCTTTCCCGTACCTCTTAATTAGGCTTTTCATTTATGAGTGATTACCCTCCTCTCTCACAAACAATCACCATCCCTCAAAAACTTTCACATGTCTCTCTTTGTAAATTCAAACTCTATAACTTTATTTTTGTGTTTTTATTTTCACGTATCTTCAATCGGTCCACAGATTCGCTGTTCTATCTGATAGAATTATTAAGTTTTAGAATTATCAAATTAATAATGAAAAATTTTCAAAGTTTAAATAATGCAAATTTTGGACTGTTACAACATCAATTGTCAGTGACTGTATTCCGTATACAGAATCGAAACTTTTGATCGGTATATAATTATTGAAAATATTATTAAAAAATCAAATTTCTTTTTGAAGAAGAATAACAGAAACTTTTGAAATTTCGTTTCCTGCCATTAAAATTTGTTCCTACGACACGAATTCATGTAGAGTTTCTATGTACAGATAATCACTCTATATAAGGAGTGATTTTCCATAATGTCAATGTCTTTATATGGAAACATAAGTCGAAAGGGAAGAAAATTAAATTTTTTTTCATTCACGGCCTCGTTTGAGAGTTAAGTTTGAAAATTTGTATCTAGACAGATATAATTTCGATGGTCCAGAATTTTGCAGGGAGCGCGCGTACGCGATGGATTCGAAAGTACAAACAGTTATTTTTTAACGTTAAAATTTTTCGAGTAAAAATCACAAATTGATTATTTTATGTATTTTGTGTATTTTTCCATATTTGATACTTTCAAATTTCCTGTAAATGCATAGAAAATTATAATAATCCAGTGGTGGTAGTTTAATAAAATTATAGGTATTGAATTTTGCGTTCTTCGCGATAGAAATTAACAATGAAATGAAATTAAATGAAAAATTCAAAAATTCGATAATTTGATATTACATTTCGTTACTAGATATGAAATTAAATGAAAAATCCCGAAAGTTAACTTAATTCGATAGACTGAACAAACTTTATCGCAGTGTAGAGTAATAATAAATTGAAATAAAATGGAAAATTCCAAACCTCAGAAATACTCAAATTTCATTATAGTGCATGGATTAATTGAATTAAATGAACAATCCCGAAAATTAACTTAACTCGATAGACTAGACAAACTTTATTGCAGTGTAGAGCAATAATAGATTGAAATATAATGAAAAATTTCAAACCTCAGAAATATTTAAATTTCATTATAGTACATGGGTTAATGACGAAATAAAATTGAACGAAAAATTCCAAAAATTCAATGATTTGTCGAATTTCATTGCGAAGGATAAATTAATAACGAAATAAGATTAAACGAAAAGTTTCAAAATCCGCCGATTTAATTCTAAATTTCATTACGTGGCGTAGATTAAAAACAAAATAAAATTAAACGAAAAGTTTCAAAATTCAGTGAAATTTGATTGTAAATTTCGTTACAAAGTGTTGTCTACTTCATAACCAAGTAGAATTAAGCAAAAATATCCCCAAAATTAAGTGATTTGATCCCAAATTTTGTTATAGACTGATAATAAAATAAGTTGATAATAAACGTTAACAAATAAATGATTCGTCGTTTCAAACGAAATTTGACCATTATAATCGCGAAACAGATAGCGAACCAACCCCCTCCTTGCGAGTCTCCTTGCGAGAGTTACATTACAGCTCGTTTTCGTTGAACTTGATCTGAAGTTTGCAACCGGTCCGGACATCCGTGTACGTGTTTCCGGCTGGCGTGCATCCGATCGGCCAATCGTTAATCCAATTTCTTTTCGAATTTCAATCGCCGACAATCGGGAAACCCGTCGAAAGTTTCGAACGACGCGGCATCGAGGCCGATCGATTTCCCATCGAAATAGGGAAACGCTTCTCGAGATCGAGGGGCGAGGGGTAAAGAACGTCGTCGATTGTTCCGCGTCGACAATGGTTCCGGTCCGTGTTGACAGCTTCGCCTTTACGAAATTATCCGCCATTTAAATTGTTGTAAACTGGATTACACGTTTTCGTTAATATTGCAGCTTGGGTCAACGAGCTATCGTTCAATTTGCACTGATATATATATAGTTACTTTCTGTACGCCGTTCTTGTTAATTAGATTATTACTTTTCATTTCTTGCTTTCCAATTGAAAATTACTACATTGATTCTACGCTAATTTTTTTAGAATGTTTTATACAATTATACTGACTCTATAATTTTTTTTTTAAACGGTGTTAATTCAATAATTCATTCTATGGTGTTAATTATAGAATGAATTGTAGATTATCTATATTGACCATACATTATATTCATATAAACAAGATTGATTGATTAAACGTAAGACTTTTAAATTAAAATCAAATACGGGTTACAAATTTAGAGCTGTCTAGAAACGTAGAATGTTGCGCTAATTCTTCCAAAAAGATAATTCTTCAAGTAAATAAATATTCTAATAGATAAATCATTTTTTAATGTCAATTTAGTATCACGTTACAGTTATATTTATTATATTACTGTGTTACATGTTATATAAATTATAATTAATCATATTATGACATTATATTCCATATAATTTTGCACTTTGAAATTTCAAATGCAATTTCAAATTGCAAGACGCATAAAAACCGCGCGTAGTTTACGCACGATATTAAACAGACGCTATTTACATAGAGCACGATTTCCCTCTACCTTTTCTCCGGGCACCAGGTAATTGTGTGAGACTTTTCACGTGCTCTTTATTGCAACTAAAATAGAACAACCCGTTCATGACAAGTATGAGTAACGTATTTTGTAACGACTGTAATAAAGTTCCGCAGAATTTATGATAAGGATAAAACGTTGAAATATTAAAGCTAAACGAGTTTTTATTATCAAGTGAATTCAGAGGACGAGCTCTTTTCTTCTTCTTCTTTTTTTTTTTAATTATTTTGTATGCAATATCCATAACGAGTTTTAATTTATAATTAATTAATTAATAGTAACTGAATTTAGTAATATTATTAATGATAACTGTTCAAATAATAATTACAATGTTATACTGTTTATGAAAATTCATATTTACATTTACGTATATCAATAATATAATATATCAATAGATAAATATTATATTACAATACATTACAATATAAATGATATTAAAATATTCAAAAGTATATACAATAATAAAAATTCGAAAAATATCGGAATATCAAAATTTTAATGCACGTAGATATGCTATTCCGAAATTCTAGTTATTAGAACGCCAAACGACGAAACAGCTATGTAATGATGACAAGAAAATGAACTTGGCAAAGTGTAGCAATATTCCAATAAACAACGTCAGCAAAGTTATTAACTATCAACATTGGAATGTAAACAATAAGCCGAGTAATCTCCAAATATTAGATAAAAGGTTCCAAAACATAACAAATTAAATGTTGCATTGTACGTGAATTAATGTACAAAGCAAAGCTAGAAATCAAACGAATCCCATTCCTATTCCCAGATGAGAATTCTATCTGGCAAATAGAGCACGAAACGTTAATAATTTGGACGATAGCGCGCGTTGGTAACAGCCAGACAGAGAGAGGAGGGGAGAGAAGCGTTATCGAACTGTCGGTTATTGTCCTTAATAATCGAATGGATTAGCCGCGTTACGATCGGTTAACTGGGTTTTCGAGATAGACCGGTAATTTGTCTTAGCGAGTGTCAGTCGCGCATCGATGTGTCGCAACTCGAATTTATCATAGTACAAGTGTGTATAAAGTCCGTTTACATTACAAGCAAGTCGAGCAAAACGCGTTGATGGCGTCTTGTTGTCTTATCTTTGCTCGCTGGCGTGCGTAATTTTGATTTCTTACGTAAAAAGTATCAGGTGGAATTTTTCCTAATATTTTAAGAAATATTCCGGCAAATTTCCAAATTTTGGCTTTCCCCAATTTTTTGGCTATTTCTTCAATAAGAGGTTTGTCATTAAATTTTGTCATTAACCTCTTGCACTGGAATGACGTGCCACGCACGTCGAGAATTTTTGTCTTAAAATTGCAATATTTTCTCAGTTTTAAGTATATTTATGTATAACCCAGGTAAAACAAATAATAAATTTATTACTTCTCAATAATTACTATCTAGTGATATCATACCGACGAATTCAAAAAGAAAGCGACGAATTATTATATACGGTTTGGTCACTCGTTATGGTCCGCAATCAGTTGCCAGCGCAAGTGGTTAAACTGAAAAATCGACCCGAAGAAGGTTGAAGAAGTTGCACAGTTCTTATTACTTTTATTTTTTTATTAAATTATAGATACAAGTCAACGAAGTAGTCAAAATTGGGAAGAGCCGCTAAACTAGAAATTTATCAAAAGTCTTTCGTACGTTCTTCCGAATTGATACTATTATATATTGAAGAATAATTACTAATTTAGTGCAAACTCATACAAGTCTTGAGTCCACATTTTTTGAACAATTAGAAATAATTAGAAACAATTAATGTTAATATGTCAGAATATTGATATATCAACGAATAATTAGAAACAGCGATGAAACACTATCGATACGTGCTTCGACGTTGCACGTCTCGTGATACGATAGCTGTTAAATGGATCTTAAATCACGCAAACGCCCCGTAACGTGTCTGTCGATTTGGCAAAGAAAAAAAAAAAGAGAGAAAAAGAATCTTCGATAAGCGCGCGTTTTAAAATTAGAAACAATTACGAGGCTTCTGGCAGAACTCGGCTCAGTTATCGGCGGTGACCGGCGCCAGAGGAGCTTGAAAATTGTTATCGCTCGCGGCATTCGCTTCAACAGCGGCGTTTGGCCTGTTGTAATTTTCAGCCGCGGCATTGTCCTCGATTTCTGATAAAACCAAAGTTCAATACGAAATGACTCGGTACGAGGCGCGTGATTGAAGGTCGAGACAGCTCGATAACTGAGTTGAACTATCATTTACGTGCATTTGCGTAAGGGAGTGTAGAAAGTTAGCGTTGCGTAAAGTTCGAGTCTTCGAATCTAACTTAAACCTTGAAGACTAAGTTTCTAAAACTATTATCGTACGAAACTCGAGCTTTTGAAGCTTCTGAGATCTGGATTAATTTCACGGTCTATGGATTGCTTGTGAATCCACAGAATCGTCGAAGGAAATTTTATCGGAATTTGCAAATCGTGCAAAAGATTGAATTCATTTTTATTCATATTTATATTTACGTTGGCTCGTATTTGTAATACGCGTCGGTATTAAAAATGTAAATCCAACATGTAAATGCTGTTACGAAGAGAGGATGCAAACCGTGTGATTCAACAGTGTAAACTCGGCGGCCTTTGAAAAGAGAAATTAATTAAGAACTTGCAAAAAACAAAGCTAGAACAACTACTCCTTAACATGGAAACTTTAATTACGAGGTTAAATATTAACATCTTCGTATCTTGAATTTTTTTTAAGAGGGATGGAATTTGTTATGGTAATGTAATTTATACGCACATATATATGTATCTAGGTGTTCGTATAAACATGTAAATATAATAAGCTTACGTGCTCGGTAAGAAGATCAAAAACTCTGAAGTAATAAATTTGGAAATGTAGCTGCGTATTTAAAGCTACCGAGAGAATATTCGGTGCATTTGATAACATTTAAAAATATCTGGTGACATTATTAATAATAGCTACACTGCAGAAAATAACACTGTTCTCTATGGGAATTTTTATTTCTGTATAATTCAGATTTTTTTTAAATTGTTAAACAACGATTTGTTTTATTCCTCGTTTGTATATTCTATCACGTTTAAATTTCCAATAAATGTTTTATCAAGCCTAAAATTTCAATTACGAAATTTTGTAGTGCAAAAATTTAATTCAAATAGTATCAAAATTTGCCAATATCGAAATACAAATAAACACAAAAAATTCGAAATACCGAAATTGAGAACTGAGATATTCAATAAAACTTCAATTATTATCATAGTATCGATTGGAGGAACGACTCTTGGGATTATTAGAAAAATTAGAAAAATTAAACTGACTGAAACTGAATGAAACTTTTGATTCGAAACTTTTTCATCCCTATTTATCATTAAAGACAAAATCGCTTGATCATTTAAATGGTGTGAACGTTGTAATTAGTTTGATTAATCAAGGTCCAATTGCATCTCGATTGAGCGTTATCTTGCACTGTAATGGTGCATTGATTAAAGCAGCATGAACAAACTACTAGCTGGTTCTCTTTGCATAATTACATAACATTACATAACATTAGAAGAAAAATTTGCCCACATTACAAATTAACAGTACAAATTGCTTTTCCTGTACAATTTTTCTCATATGTTATTTCACGTAAGATTGTAAAATTGTAGAAAACGAATTTATAAATTACAGTTTATAAACTTGTTAATACAGTGAGTATAATATATATTATTAATAATGTAATATATTATATTAATAATATATTAATTGTATATATTGTAATATGTATATAACATGTTATAATATATTACATATCATATTATTCTAATAATATGAATTAATATACATATGTATTAGTACATGAATATTATAAATATTTATATAAACTCATATTTTTACAATTGCAAGTAAAAAAATAAAACCTGATAAGAAGAATTGTTTCACTTACTAAATATTATAATGAGTTTCTTTTACATAAGTTCTTACATTCTATTTCATGTAAAATTATAAAATTATAAAAAAAAGATATATAAAATACAATTTGTTACTTGTTAATACAGTAATAGAATTAATAGATTGTACATACTTATGCAAGTTCATATTTTTATAATATAATGTGATTTAAGAAAAAAATAGGATCTAGGTTTTTCTTATTAAATGTTACAACGATATGTAAATTTTCTTATTCATTCTATTGAGTGATGCAGATTGATAATGTAATTGTAAAATTATAGAAAAACATGTTAACAAAATACAACTTGTTACTTGTTAGTACATTAATAAATATAATTAATGTAACTAACTTGGTAATAATATAGTTAATATATTGTACGTGTCAATACATTAATTAATATAATTAGCTTGAATGTTTATGCAAATTCACATATGCACACAAATATATATCTTTGGGATAAATATAATTCTAAAAAATGAAATCTAGCTAAGGAATAATTATTTCAAATGTTGCAACGAGCTTTTTTTATATTCTGCTCGATGTAATTTCCTTCTCGTTTAATTCCTCACGGTTCTCAACTCCGTGGTATTTAAATTACTATCTACATCTAAATTTTAAATACTGGACGTCATAGAATAAATTATGAAAATAAATTATTTAAAACTTAATACGTTATCTCGTTACTAATGCAGAATAAAGTACTAAATGAATTATTCATCAAAGACATTGTCAAATACCTTCTGAAGAATTAAGATCTCCTTGAGGATTAATTGCTCAAGATCATGCAAGATTATCATATCTTCCACTCAGCTAAGTAACCTTTACAAAAGCAGTAATCATTGAAAGAAAAAAGAAAGAAAAGGAAAGGAGGGAAAAACGGGTGAAAAGCGCCACGTCACTAAAATAATGATTCAAGTCCAATCTTATCGTCAGCTGAGAGCTATTTCATGACCATAGACGACCGAAGTGCTGGTACATTCTACATAAGTCCCATTTCCGATTACCGCCGGGACGCCTCGGAAAATCGGGAAGAAATTCTTCTTTGTTCGGCTACCTGAATACGCTTTTAACTACCTGGCAATTGCCATCGGTATCTCTTCGGGACGCAAGCGCCAATTTGCCGCTTCGTAATGTAATGTTTTTAGAAAATACTCGACGCGATCGTATTCTAAAAATTTTCGATTCTTAAATTGTAAAATTCTCAAATTTCCAAATCCTCGAATTCTCAAATCCCCAAATCTTCAAGTTCTGAAACTCTGAAAATTTTCAATCCTTGAATTGTCTAATTCTCCAATTTTCAAATCCTCGAATCCTCAAATTCTCAAATTCTCAAATTTCTAAATCCTCCAAATCCTTCTTGAATCCCTAAATCTTTCCACATTCCTCGGTTCTAAAACTCCTTCAAGTTCTCAAACTCTCAAACTCTCAAACCGAACGTCGAGCATCAATTACGCAATAAAAGGCTTCGCTCTTGAAAATAAATTATTTTAAATAATTTAAAATAATAATCCTTATGTGTTATTATAAATTCTTTTTACGTCGTTACAACGGTTCGGAACGTCGTAAGATGGCGATTTAATTTCTTGCGCTGGCAACTAGTTCGCGGACCATAACGAGCGACCGTACCGTATATAATAATTCGTCGCTTTCTTTTTCTTTCGAATTCGTCGATATGATATCACTGGATAGTAATTATTGAGAAGTAATAAACTTATCATTTGTTTTGCTTGGGTTACATTTAAATATATTTAAAGCTGAGAAAATGTTGCAATTTGGGACAAAAAATTCTCGACCAGCGCAAGAGGTTAAACATTTCGAGACGTAACAGTGAAAAATGACAGAGATATAACACACAGGAATTTGCCAAGCGTCAAGTAAACAGCCGAAGATTTATCGATCGTTAGCCGCTAATATGGAAAAATTGCCGTAATAGGGTGCAATGAATCTTGTCTGGCAATGGTAACTTTTGTTACGCAATACGAATCGTATCGTGCAACTTTTGTCATTTAAGCTGGATAGCCGCGCACTTTGAACTTTAGAACGCCGAAACTCCAAGCTTGACAAAGTTGACGGCATTTGCAACATCGGAAGTTAACCTAAAATTGATCTTTATTACTTGACGGAAGTTTTAATTATTCCACACTCATATCGGCAGCGTGAGTGCATTGTATGTTAAATTATTCGTGCTACGTATGTATTTATCAATTGTGTTGTGATAAGGCTTTACTTACATAGATAACAGCAATTTGCACATTAATAATTTCCAAACCGGTCATTTACCCATTAAATTATTCATTTGATGGAATGTTGAAATCACATTGAAGAATATCAGTGAATTATTTGAGTTGTTTTCTCTTTTTTCTTTTTTTTTGTCAAATCTTTTTAAGAATTTTTTGTTAAGAATTTAATTTTTTTTCTAATCTTAAAATTGATTAAAAGGGTCTTATTTTTATCTGTTTCATTTGTCAAAAAGGTAGATTTTCAACCATTTCCTCGAAATAATGAGTTTTCAAATTTTCACCGACACTTCCTCGAAGCTTTTTAATTTTAATTCACTCTAATTTTTGTCTAGCTTCCATCCTTTTAATCTAACCTACACAGTATTTTAAAATAGAAAACTAAGGAATTTTAAAATAGAAACTTTTATAAAAATTTGACAATTTTTTAATGAAACGAGTCTTGAGCTCCTCTGTTTGATTTTTTGCTTTAACAAGAAAATATCAAATTTTTTAGTGAAAAAATTTTAAAACTAAGATCGAAGGCAGACAATTAAAAAAAGACACTAGATTATATTTATTTTCAAATATGGGAGAATTTTTTATTTGACGATTTTTTAATGAAATAATAAAAATGTGAAACATTATTGTTCCCAGGGTGTTAAATCGCCAAATTTTAAACCTGAATTTAGGATCCTAAAACAAACAGATTTTTCCTCTGGAAAGTATGCTTGCAAATGCTTCCTTCAAGAGATATTTACCACTAAAATTGTAGAACTTAGTAATGTATGTCATCGAAATAATTCAGGTTTATTACGTATATTATTAAAGAAAATTGTCGTATTTATTACTAAAAATAATTGTAATTATTATGTTTGTAATTATTGTGATTAATATGTTGCTCAAAATGATTACCATCAGCTTGGAGACAAGCATTACACCTATCAATAACAGAAGAAATGGCCGATGGACTCTGTACGCTTATTATTTCGTTACACGCTTGCATTATTTTCAATTTTAATGTTTCAATGTTATTAACAGGTTGCTCGTACACCTTTTGCTTTACTGGTATAGTTGCTCGAATATCTCCGATTGATATCTTATTTTATTTACAGAGTAAAGCTCTGATAATATATAATAATCAGACGAAATTGAGAACAATCACGAAATTGTTCTATTAGATAAAAATTTCGACATGCGCAACATATTGAAATGTATCACAACGAAATAATACATAATAATACACAATATATACACTTTAGCATAAATTTAAAAAAGAAGACAAAATTTAACATGAATAATGTACAATATATTTAAATACAATTAAAAACAATTTAACATACACACAATTTAAATTTATCACGTTGCAGTTATTAAACAAATTTCAAATGAAACTTCGATTATGCAATCTCTTTATTTACCGATGTAAATTCTTCTAAAATCATAAATGTATTAGATATATTATTATTCCATATCGATAGTGACTGTCTCGCAATTTGTTCGGACAGCGAGAGCACATTTTTCGCGCAAAGTGTAGACGGGAGAAATTGCGAACACGTGTGCCACATAAAACTGTACGATATAACTTTACTGTTTGCGTTGAAAGTTTCGCCTACGAAAAAGTGTTATTCTTTTAATACAGCTATATTGAATGTAAGCAACTGATAATACCCATCCTGAGCACCGATGTATGTGCGTACGTACGGGAAAAAAAAATTTATGTATCCTCTACTTTTATGTCACTGTCACTTTCCGCATAACTATGAATAAAAAATGGCAATAAGCGAAGGAACCTTTTTTTTTTCTCTAAGTTAATTTAAAAATTCACTAGCATGAATCGATTTAGCACGTTGGAAATAATTGCGTGTAAATATCTTCGAACGCTTAATTTACAAATAGCTGTTAGTAGTTTACTAAATAATTAGGTGAGAATTCTCTGTTTTGATTTTCCGAAAAGTTTTTGGATATATTGCACAAATACATTTTCAAATTTCGTTGAAATTGTTACTGATTGTATTAGTAAAATTTTAAATAAATTTTAAAACGTTGGCGAAATTGTTGCGAGTGTATATTTGCAGAGATCATAAAAATGTTTAAACAGTTAGCGATATATGTTATATTAATTATTATCATTTTGAAATATTTTATACGATACAAAAAGTTTTCTGTGATGAGCGTTCAAATATTTTTGTATCTCTTAAATGAAATTACACATAAAATCACGAAATTTTTAATTTTATTGATAACAAGAAAATTACAAATTAATGTAATCTACTACTATATTCATTGATGGAACAAATTAAAAGAATTATTAATAATTCTGTTGCTAATAATTATTTATTATTATTTTATTGAGAAATAAATACATCGGAATATTTTTATAATTATATATATATTTATAATTTTAGAATATTTTTATAATTATATATATATATATTTTATAATTATTATTAAATAATAAATATTATTATTGGGTAAAAAAGTGATAAATTGAATAATAGTTTTGTTAAATAGTTTGTTTAATCAATTCAAAATGATTATTATTGAGATATAATATTACTTTATTGTAATACTATATTTCAAACGAAAGAAGCATACCTATATGCATGCAAATTTTCATACGTGCATAGAACGTGAAAGTATGCGAGCGATGGTGCAACAATATTCTAGTAATGAAATGAGTTTCTTTCGTACACGCGTTCTGTTACGTGTTTTACCATATGGAAGGGAGAAAAAAAATTAACGAGTAGATTTTCTTCGTCAGTTCTAGCAAAACCAAGGATTTCGTTACTGTAATCTGATAACGTTAATGAAAAACTGAAGTCGTGCGTATTATTATGACACAATTTTTTTTATTTCTCGTGTTACTCTTGTGCAGCAGGTAACGAAATGAGTATCGAGTTTAGCGATGAGATGAAAAGTTAAATAAAAATTTAAACAACAAATTTAAATTGGATTTCTTTGCTTGAGAATTCCGAGAAATATTTCCAGCAACGTAAAATTGACCGAGTTATGAGAATAAGAAAAATGAATAGCAATAATAATAATGGTATTTCCGAACAATATTTATATTCATTCGTTATAACTGTAATTGCAATATATTAATATTTATTGAAATGCAATTCGAAAAGAATATTCATTAACATAATCTTATTGTTAATATAATATGTAATATGTTATGTAATAATATACATACATTCTTTTTTTAAGAATCTCATATCTAAATAATAATGACAAAAATTATATGTTGATATACTTGTTACTGTTATATTAATAAGTATTATTATAATTTTATCACATTAATAAACTTTATTACTTTCATAATAATAATAATTATGATTTTTGAAAAAGAACAAAGGTATAAATATTTTTCTTATTCTCTTAATTCTTACATTGTTAACACTTTAGTAATTTTTTGACATATAATGTTATTGTAATATTATATATTATGTTAATAATATTTATTATTTTATTTATTATATATTCACATATTATATTTCATTACATATGCTATATTAATATTTATCGTTATAACAATATTCATATTTACCATGTTGCAGCATTTAATGTCATTTAATACGAAAACATTCGACGAGATTTATTTTAAATTTATTAACTCAACATTGCACAACGAAACAATATTTTCTTTTCTTTCTACAGTTTAACAACTCTGTACAGCTGGTAAACATATCAATGTAAACGTACGGTATGTTCGCAAGTGAAAAGTCGCGAGACTCGCGCGGAATTTCGTTTTGTAACGTGTTTCCAAATAACTTTAGAGCAAGCTAATCTGTATAATAAAATTCCGAAAATTTTTGGGGTCGCTTCGTGAATGCGATAAGAAACGCCTGGATGTTCCGCATCGTTAAGATTTTTGTGCAAACGAAATCAATATAACTTTCTTTGCTATTTTTGCTGTCTGTGTATAATACAAACAACAGAGTGTCCCAAATTTTAGTGTTCGAACTTTGTCAACGTATTTTGCAGGTAAAGATAAGGCTAAAATATCGTGTTACCAAAAAAGTCCACAAATATATGTTACAATAAAAAATTATAACAAAAATACGAAGTGTGACAGATATAATAAATTTTAACGCTGGATTAGTCGAGAAGAATTAATCTTCTGATATTCTAGATTACCAGGCTTTGCATCTTTAACACTGGAACTACCGATGACTGAAGTACAAAATTGGTAGCAAAGATATTATAGAAAAATGCTCATAATAGAGAAATATTCGCGTGTGAAGAAATTCGACAGTGAGTTCAATAACTATGTCTGTATCAATATTTATATTAATTTTACATCGACAAAGAGAGATGACACTTGATGCATGGAACTTTACATATAGAGTCCCATTTGAGATGAATCACAAACATAATTGTCTCTTAAATTATCATTTTATGTTGGCCACAAATCTTATTTAGCGTGATTTTAAAAACTCCATTTTTTTAAAAATACATATATGTACATTTACTAGAATGAACGTGTAAAAATTCATAAAAATTTTAAAAATAAAATAATAAAATAATAAAATAATAAATACATTCGTGTTTCAACACTGTCGTTCAAAATTAGAATACATTCTTGATGAAGTATTTGCGGACTTTTTGCTACACGATATTTTTGCTTATAGAACACTATAATGTTCGAACGTTAGAATTCGCCCTGTACAGTTACATAATCTGTTTGAGTTAACCTGTCTAACATTATAGAAAACGTCTACAGTGAACCAACCTTTCGTCTCTCACTTGCTCGCGCAAATGTGTTTAACCTATGATAAAAATATACATCCAGTCTCTTGATTAAAAGAGAAAGTTACAAAGTCACCTTTTTATTCTCGTGGAAAAATTCTCCGCCGTGTGTTTGGCAGCGGGATTTTCACGGCGAGACGTTGCAATCTTTCGAGAATCAGCTTGAAAACTTTCAGCGGCTGGAAATTGAAGGAAAGAGTTCCCGAGCTCTAGAGAAGGGGGAATGGAGTCGCGCGTTGAATGAATTTTCATAATCACGGCAATTTACATTAAGCACAAGACGGCCCCGCTGTAATTGCCCCTTACAAAAGACGATACCGAAAGGGACTTCTCGCGGTAAGTATAATTGTCTCGAACGTAACGGAGCTTCCTTAATTTTGATCCTACCTCGATTTACAGAAAGATTTCTGTCTGTATTGTGGCAAAGTATCGATCGTAACGTAACGAGAGAGGACAAAAGTGTGCGGATTCTGCTTTAATCGCGAGTTAAAGACCTCAGATATTTATTTGTAAATATTAAGTAATAATTCTTTGATTCTATCAATGTTAGATTTGTTGTTTAGTTGTTGATATTGTTAAATACGGCTAATTCAATTGTTCAATTACTGATAAAGTAATTATATTTATTCAATTTATGTTACTACAAGATGAGAATTACAGATAGCAAATGTGAGCTGAGTTAAACAGAGAGTGACGAGTTACTACAAAATTACAATTAGTTACAATTAGTTCAATAGTACAAGTTCTTTATCCTTGAAAGATTTAATTTGGAATTTCATTTAATTTAACGATAAATTATTTATCCTAGTTTTGATAATGTAATTATTTAATGTTTGAACATATTTTCAAAGGGTAGTTACAAAGATAATTATATTCGTATATTGAAATGACACAGGAATCATAGAATTTGTAAAACCTCGTATGGTTTATTTATAGGAAACGAAATTTTTGCATTGACTACCATTTTACATTAACTGTGCAATTTTTAGAAAATAAATTTTTTTACATTAATGCTAGTTTTTTATCCCAAATTTTTTTACAATTTTTATAACAATTTAATAATTAACAATAAAATTGGTTCTTTTTACATAAATGTAAAACAACAAAATATTTGACGTTAAAAATAACGATTTTTCAAGGATTTAATGCTTACAAAATTTCATCTTAAAGTAGATATTTTTTCTAAATTAATTAGATTATATCAATTTCATTTTCTTTAATTCATTGTATTTTACTTATCAGTTGATTATGTTCAAACTTTTCCATGATATCAGTTCAATATCTATCTTATTTGTCATTGCGAGTATTTCTCTTTTAACTTTATAATTAATTTTTCCACATTTCCCGATCTACCTCTGCATTTGATCTCATCAGATTTTACAAATTAGTTTCGTTTGTATGTTTATTGTTTAACGTAGATGTTACAAAATTATATAATACTTGTTAACAAGCAGTCGCTCTTTTAATTTAAATATTTTCTTAATAATGATTTGTATTATCATAATAAATTGTAATATTTAATTTTGAATAAATTATAGATTGAACATTAAATATTATAATATTATAATTTATTATGTCATTTGAATTATATCATCTTTTAAATTTGATTTAAAAACGATTGCACATTACAAATTATACCTATTATCTGTATTTTATTCTTTCTATAAATTCTTTTTTCATCAATGTATGTATCTTGATCTGAAATACTATAACACTTTATTTGTTATATTTACTGAGAAGCACTATATCAATTTATATTTTTATTAATGAATTATAACAATTCTTTCTATTTTCACTATTACACAAATTGAGATTGACTAGTATTTAAAAATATTATTACAGTTATATTATCTTGTGACTTTTTTCATAAATTTTATTCCAAATTATTATTTATTTCAAAATTTTATTAAATAAAATATTACAATTCACTCTGAATTTGCAATATTTAATAAATTATTTATATTATTTCACTCGTGATCTGCAATAATTATTTATATCCCAATTGTTATATAAAAATTCCTCTTATGTATCAATTATTTTAACAACATGTAACAAATTTTCTTCTTTAAAATTTCTAACACATTACTGCAAATTTTATTTAAGATACACCTGCCATCAACTTACATTTTTGTTAACAATATACAACTTTGATAGCAACTTTAATCGCAAGTTATAATTATTATTACCTGCGTCATTTTATACACGTCACAGATTTATATCACAGATATAAATTCATAGCTGCTTACGAATTCAACTGTCGCCGATTGTAACAGATTCAAATATCACAGGGGCATACAAGTTTATTATACTTTTTGGAGTTGTAAATTCACGATTGAAATTTACACGACGTTAATACCCTTTCGTAAATTTAATTTGTATTGTTGCACTCAGTTGCACTCTGAAGTATCTCTTATCAACGTTTATTTCAGTATTTCCCATTTTATATTTTATATTAACGTGAAATTTCGATATTAGTAAATTTAACAGGGGAACCACCTTTTATTGATTGATATCTTTTGTCCAATACGTTTCATCAGTATGTTTTAAAATAATATTTCCAATAAAAATGTTCGTGATCGGTGGGTTCGAAACTCTCACTTTACAAAACGAAATTAATTTATTGGGTCGGTGCATATGCGAAACGTCGATTTTTGCTGATGAAATTTCGTGTACTTAACCCGTTAAGGACTAGGAAAAAATTTATCACGATGTTAAAAATATCTTAATTTCGATGTTTCAATTTCTGAACTCGAAGGAGAAAAAGTATCAAACGAATTCTTACATTTTTTTTGTAATTATAATACTTAAAAAAAAAAGATTTGACAATATGGAATGATCGAAAAAAAATTGCAAATAAATTGTTTGATTCGATTCGATTGAATTGCTCATTTTTATCGTATGGCTTTGAAGAGAAAAATATTGTGCTTTTGTGTTTTCTCTTTTCACGGATCAATAAAATCTCGCGGAACAAACGGAGGAACGTTCTGATAACCGGAAATAAATCAGAGATTAATCGAAACGGAGAAACAAATTGAGCAAATGACACAGTTGCTCACGAAAATATTTGAACGACTTTAAGAAGTTCGAATACAAAATCTTATATAAATATCAAATCTCTAATCTCAATTTTATGAATAATGAAACATCTGTGTATTACATAAAACATCTTGAAATTTCATCAACACTACAATGGTATCAACACTACATGACTATATTGATCAGGTTCGAAGCAACATTTAGAAATGTATAGAAATATATGAAAATTATTAAAATGTTTAATACAAAATTCATGATTTACATATATATATATTTTTTTTTTCAGATTGATTTTAAATTTTACCAATATAACTACGACAATTATGTTAATGAAATTTTTTAAATAATTTGTATAACACACCTAACATACCTAATATAAAATTCTTCTATACTAACAAGCATTCGAACACTGGTATATCTTATATGATTGAGAATTATATTGTTACATTAATCGTATGACACACGACATTTCGTTTTATTAATTAATTATTTACCATAATTATTATAATTATTCACTTTCGTGATATGGTTCATCAAATTTCTAAAATATTAATAATTATATAATAATTTAATCGTTATGCAAATCGATACTTTACGCAGTATCCATATCATAATATGAGTAATTTCTTTCTTGTATATTTTCGAACACTGTGTATACAGGATGACAGATAAAAATTGGTCATTTATATACTTTGTGTGTAATTAGTGGTATTTATTAACATTTTATTATATTTTTACATTTATTCTTATGTACAATACTGATATTTATAGGTTCGTCCCTTGACTCATATATATATAATACTTGTACTGCATTATTATTTATATATCATAATATATTATTTTTAAAGATTAAAGTAACAAGATATTTCGCAATAGATAATGTTATTTAATCACTAACAAAGCTAAGCAAGTGATCCCTTTACAAAAACTAAAATATACTAATTGTTTATATATTCGAAAAATTTTTATTTATCATCTATGGTCTTTAATCCATCAAATAACGTTTAGCTTTTTCACTTTGCTGTCTAAATAATCCGGTCAAATTTGATCTGCGTTGAAATTTCGCTATTTATCAACGACTGAAATGACCCAGGTTTCAATGAATTTTTATTTCGTCTCGCGATTACGTTTTTTCGATGGAGCAGGGAAATCAAACGCTCGGGCATTTATTTAGGTCATCGGGACGTGTGGCAATAACGCGATCCATCTCTCTATGAAAATGCGGGGCATCCATCGTATCGAGTACTCGCCTACACCATCGTTCAAAAAGCCCTGAACGCCATCGCGATATTTTCAGAGAACACACACGCATGTGTATGTTTAAATTGCAAAATGCGTTTAGATACAAATTCATTTTAGTATGTTATTATTTAGTATATTAATATATTGTATATTATTTAGTGTATTATTATTTAGTATATTATTATTTGTTATTTTATCATTCCAATCTTCGGACGTTTCTGGCGCTAATTTTGAAAATTTGCTTTTTAAAGTTTAATAGTTATCTGTTACCGTTAGATATTAACAAGAGCTCTAAATTAATTTGAGTTTTTTAGAATATTCTAAAAAGGATCGTTACATTCAATTTTATGAAATTCATTTATGTGCATTGTGATTTTTTTTCGTTCAGCTCAGAGTTTACTATTTTAAAATTTGGACGATAACTTTGGTCGCGAAACTTGTCGATGTCACTAGAAATGAAAAACATTTCAAACAACTGGGAAAATATATTGAGCAAACTCACACGTCGCGTGTCCCAATAGATCAGTTCTATACAAATAGAATTCGCGATCTGTGTCATTTCGTATTTTCATGTACCAATATAAATATTTGTCTGAGTGCATATTGTAAGAGTACATACGTGCATAATATATATAACATATGTAAATGATAGTAAATGATAATAATAAATAAAATGTTATATATATTGTAATATTGTAATATATATATAATATATATTGTATGATATTATATTGTAGTGTATAATATAATATATGTAAAAAGTATATTTTTATTTACATATTTTTTACATATAATATACGTTACAATATTCTAATATACATATAATACTATTTTTCTTAAGGAACCTAAAGCCTATCAGCCGATTCTCATATGAAGATCCCCTTGAATGTAAATCCTGTCGTGAATGGGAAATTGACGAAAATTTCTATCGGCAAATGATAGAAGCTAGCTAATTTCAAAGTATCTCTCTCTCTCTCTCTCTCTCTCTCTTTCTCTTTTTTCTCTCAGCTAGTTCCTACAACTAGTATGTATCACGCAATGTGAAAAATTGAAATGAAACGAGCCAGATTACGGTTGCTAGTTACGCGTGTGCTACATATGTGTATTTGCTCGGAAATGAGCATTCGAAACGTGCACTGCATCAACAGCCTGCTACACCGATGGAACGTGACTAAACTCAGTTTACACGAATGACGCAATGAATCAACCTTTCTAAATTGTACATTTTATATTCAGTCTCGTAATTTCGCATATTTTCTCGATGCGGACTCACACCCGCGGCTGTCGTTCCTTCGAATCTCGGCGAATTCGATGCCGCGACATAGTGTGTTACAACTCGTGTTTGTAGTGAACTAATAATTTGTTCAGGTTTTGTATAAATCTGTTGTTGTTGTTATTATTATTAATTTTTTCAGTCATTAACCTATTTTACATATACATGTTTTATTTTATTTATATTTTTTATTTATAATATTTTAAATACACATATAATACATACATTTATTGTATAATTAAATACGAAGTAATATTTTATCACTGAAAGTAATTTTAGCCGGGGGTAACCCAGAAAATCGGGCCTCTTCAGGTGCAACGCTGATGCAACGAAAATTAGCGATTGGTTGATTTGGGTCACGTGATTCGTGAGGGGGCTTGGGATAGATCTCGAGTAGAAGTGGCGTTGTCTGGTAATGAGCGATCGCGCTTGTAATTTGTTTTCTATCGATTCAAATGTTTGCACATCAATAAAATTTTATGGCAAAAAAGTTGTCTTCATTTCCTAGTCAGAACAGTTGCTTCTGGGCTTTTCAGTGAGACGAATCGTGAGGTACAACTGAGGTACAAATCGTGCAGTTTTTTTCACTTCATCTGTATCTTTCAAATATACGTACATTTATTTATATGAATATACATTGTATATATTAGACATTGTACATATGTTATTATTTTACTTCATATATATTTTTTCAATTTACGTATATTTATTTAAATACATATACAATTAATATGATACATTTATTTTATAATTATTATAAATGTAGGAAAATATAAGATTCTGTTTCATGCATATACGCATTCTACATATACATAAAAAATACACAGAATGATATTTTTATTTCATGTAGGTGTTTAAATTATAATACGTATTCTAACACGCAATATGTGCTTTAACAAGAATTTTTTTCCCCACAGAAAATAAAATTTAAAAAAAAGGAATTTGTACTAGCGTAATCGTAAGATAACGAAGTAGTTTCAACAAAGCTAGTTTAAAACAAAATTTCGTATTTTTGACAATGATTTATTATCTTCATGTTACATTAATTTATACAATTTTAAGCATAACGTATGCACATAAGGTCTCAGATAGTTCCTGCGATATACCTCAATCGGAAATAAACATCGAATTCTATTATTTAAATGTTTTCGCGGTATGTGTACCTTTTTACATACCTTAAATGTTAACGACAATGAAAAACGATTTACCCGAGTGGCTCACTTGTGCTCTTCGCTGTGTATTTTAACGAGAAATTCATTTTCCATTTTCTTTTCTCTTTTTTTTCCCCTCTCTTACTCGTGCTGTTTGTCGGCTCATTTGAATTTTCATGGGAAAGCAAAGCCAGGCCAAGTTAAACGACAACGAGGTTGGCGCATAGGCGTGGAAAAAACTGAAAAAAAGAGGAAAAAGAAATGTCGGAAGATGCGTGAAGTGTTTAATGTGGCGTAGCCGTCGAGAACGGTAGCTAGTCGTTTCTCTCGGTAAATTAAATTCAGTCACGCGCGAGGGTTGATAACTACGAGTCCGTAAACTACTGATCCCGAAATTAAATCGCAAGATTGCGTGTTGGGTGTTGGATCATGAATGAATTTTTTCGGCGCAGTGTTTGCTCGTGACGTTCGTATCAACGATCAGTGTTTTTTTTTTACGAGAGGTTGATGAAGAGAGAACACTCGAAAGACGATTTCCAACCCATTAAGAGTTGCGTTAACGCAACAGTTTTGCAATAGATTTGTATCATCAAATTTTCATATGAATTAAATATCATTAGCATATGTTTGTACTTATGTAATTTCTATAAATTTTATAAATTATATTATCATGTTTCCTTCTTGTTTTTTTAAATATTGGGTTCTAATTTGATATTAATATTTTTAAGGGTTAAATTTCAAGGATTCGTTTTATATTTTCTGTAATTTCTAGAGTTTGATCTCTTTTAAAATTTCTATAATTTATTGAGATTGATATATTTATAATGTTGTGACAAATTATTTCTTGGTCTTAAATTTCTCGAGACAAACTGGTAGATTTTTGCATGTGAAATGTTCAATTTCATATGCATGAAGAATTATTTGCAATTTAATGATTAAAATAATATTGTTAATATATTATATTATGTTGTATTATATCTATTATATTTTTATATATATATATATTATTCATTTATTATATCATGTAATGGATATGCTGAGTAATTTTTTTAATTAAAATGGAAGGAAAATGTCAGGAATATTTATTTTAAGAATTAGTAAGATTATAAATCTGTTCCATTTCTATTAAAATATATTTATGCATTTGTTAATGATTAACAAGCGCACTAATCCTTATAAATAATAATACAAAATCGAGATACTTATTTAAACCAAACAGTTATGAACCATTACTTCAACCATTCACTACTTCATTATATTGCAAATTATTATAATTCAACGGTTATTTGTTATTTCAATTTATTTATTTTGAAATTTATATCAAAATAAATTCCTTCATAAAATCACCAAACATTCGAAATTTAAACATTACAGTGATACATTTAATTATTTACAAAATTCATTTTGTAGAAAATTCTAATAATTTGCAATTAATTTCCATTAGAATTGCAATTACTCGCAAAATGTGTCGAATCGAATTTATATTGTACCAGTTGATTAATTAATTAATTGGAGAATCATTGTCAGTGAAACGAACCAAAATCAAATTAACTAAGGAGAGATCATTCTCTCCTTATTTTCAGAAAATAAAGTTACCGAGTATAGCTGAAATGTACTTTCAAACGAAATCATCGCATCAAAAGGCCAAGGCTGTCCTCAGACAATTTGTTAATGTTACCGACGAGAGCATTAGTATAATATTAGATCAGTCCGCAAGCAAAGTGCTCGTCCACTTTGAATTCCCACAGTAAAATCGAATGGTAATTACCGGAGAATTTGCAATTTCCTATTAAAACGACTGTAAATTATTAACAGCAATTAATTGACGAGGAACTTTTTGTTCGAAAAATGACGAATAGCATATTATTGACTCTTGGGACCGTCGCAACCCCTCGTCTAATTTTAAATTAATAACTGCGTTACGTGTTCGTGTCATTATTTAAAGATTCATTGTATTATTTACTGTCTCTCCATATGTTGTATTTATTTAGTGTCTGTTGCTAATTATGCAGGCGAGATTTTATTTCTGATATTAACCAACCAATTTGATACAAATTAAACATTGATTAAACTGGAAATTAGATATAAATTAGACTAGAATTGAAATTCCACTTAAAGGTTAAATTACATGTTACTGAACGTGTTACTAAATTACATTATTATTAAATTGCGTACCATTAAACGTTATTATTAAATTACATGCTATTAAATACATTATTAAATTACATGATCCAATTATTTGTACCTCGTTTGTGTTCAATAGAAGAGTCAATCAGAAAAAGATCGTGCACATCGGGATGTTATTGTAAAGAAATGGCTTCAATCTTCGAATCCATATCAGATTCAATCACCCATTCGCTGTGTGATGTAAAAAACAGAAAAAAAATGAACGTGATATATCGTGAAAATAAAAGTTTTCACGAAGTTATATCAATGTATTATACATACTAATATACTATACATACTATACATGCTAATATTAATTTACCAATATACAGAAAATTATTGAGATCACAAATTAAAACTGGAGTGAAGAACAGTTTGTCTAGTCGCTCGACTGGATAAATGTTGCATAATATTGTGTTGAACGGCATTTCTCGTGTCACGTAGAAAGTTGTATTTCAGTTGGTAAAAAATTAAAAAGTTTAAGAACATCTTATGTAACGCGTTGCCAACCTGTTTCAACCATTCGACTATGAAATACTGTTAAAACATTGATCACCATTCGTATGCAGGTTCATTATGTCAGCCTGACTGGAACTTCTGATCCAAAAGCATTTCCCGCTACTGTTTCATTAAATTTCTTATCTTTGTTTTCTGAAGTAATTATGAAATTGAATAAAGTAAAGAAGCGACAGTTTTGTTAACTGATTTGTCTCATATATATAATATTATGAATAAACAGGAGAATATAAACGCTTTTGATGTTGACCTATCAATAATTACGTGCAAAATGGTTTTACAATTTTCTTACAGTTAGTTGGGTTAACGCAATAACTGGACTGTGGATTTTTAAATATTTAGAAATATTTATATTTATAATTATTTAAATTTATAATTTATAAATTTTGATTTATAATTATTGAGATAAATTTATATTTCTGATAGTGTA
The DNA here is from genome assembly GCA_032399605.1 of Melipona beecheii. NCBI lineage: Eukaryota > Metazoa > Arthropoda > Insecta > Hymenoptera > Apidae > Melipona > Melipona beecheii. The sequence continues at coordinate 2,583,572 of JAUCMO010000504.1, read as the reverse complement.
ATTGAAAAATGGACAGGAAATTGTTTTATGGAAAGTACTTTGCATTTTTTATAGTTTTTCATATTATGTGCGTTTTACGTGGAATTTAAAAATTTCTTACAAGTGTATAAAAATTCAAAGACTGTTGGTTTTACAATTACAATAAAATTTATATAATAAAGTAATACATATATAATGAAATATAGTATTTATTCTAATATGATAAAATTATATTAGAATATTACATCTATTGTATTGTATCAATTATGTTATATACATATGTATTATATTATTAATTGTTATGTTATATTAATTAAAAATATATTAATTATTATATTATATTATTGTTGTGTTAATGTTTATTATTTTATATTAATCAAATTTTGAATTGGATCAAGTTAGTCTTGTTGCTTGTAAAATAATTATTATTCTTATAATATTGTTTGTAAAATTTCATTTTACAATTTGTTAATTTTTGAACAACTTATTATCCTTCACGTTCATGTAACTGTAGATTTTCATTACGAAACCATATGAAAGTATCACTAACTTAAAATGTTACATTTGAGGAAACAGAAAGTTAACCAGTTTTTTAAATATATAATATATTTCGATAAATAAAAAAAATCAAAATTTTCTTTAAAATATGTTACACCAGTAACTTTGTATAATATATATACAAATCTATGAAATGTGTCTAAATATGCACATATTTGAAATTTGATAGAGACGTGTAGACTTCTGCAATCGATTGCATTTGTACGTATGTATTTGATCTAATGTACAGGTATTTCCAGAACAGCGAGTTATTTACAATGTAAAAATAAGCAAAAAAAAGAGAGAGAAATCCACGGAACAAAGTTCCACGTTTCTGGAAAATCCTTCATTCCCAAGGAAATTGAATTTTAATATTCATCGCGGGCACATGTGTAGCCAATTCTTCGTTAAACTCGTTTGAACTCGATTCTTTTTGAAACGAAAGATTTTTACTCGGCATTTATGGATAAAATAAAATGTGATGAATAATGGGGACACAACCCAGGCAGAATCATAAATATTCTCACGACGTGGACCCAGGATGCAGTATATATCGTCAGGGCCATGAGGTAATTGTCAAAAACCTCTCATGGGCCTGACCATACACACTTCAAGAAAACAGACGCTTTCCGATTCCTTGATGGGAAAGGACATAGTCAGAGTCAGGATACAAAAAGGCTGACTTCAACGCGTCTTAGTTACCCTAAGTTTACTTTTACTATTAAGTGGTCCACGTCTTATGAGTCCACCCGCGTGTGCAGCCTGATCGTATTGCCTACTTCGCTTTGGCGACAAGCGGATTGTAAAGATAATTATCGTCTGAACATTGTCTTTGTATATATCTACGCATCTCTGTACATATTTTATTAGTGTAAATAAAAGGCCTTTAAAAACACTAAAAATAAACTCCTCCTTCGTTTATAAAATCAAATTAAATTCAATTTTCTCTCGGGAGCAGCAACTTCAGGGAATTAAAGCATCGATAAATCCCTTCCCCCCCCTCCTTCTGAATTATAAATTTTAAAAATTAAATAATTAAATAGTTTAAAATTATAAATTATTACTGCCCTGTTCCTTCTTAATATTGTTGTTTTAACGACAGACAGTCATTATTTAACAATAAATTTTAAAGAAAGAACTTTCTTTTATGTTTTTTTCTTATTTCTTTTTTCTTACGACGAATCATCTTGTACAAACTTATAACATTCAATTTATAGCATTCTATGCACATAGTGCACTATTTTTCGTTCCTTAGAGCCTTTGTCGGTTTCCTGAAAAATATCGGCTTTTCATTTTCAATATAATTTAAATTTAATACTCTTTTTTAATAATAACGTTTGATTTTTATAAAGTTACTACTTAAATTACTTTCTTATTAATGACACTTAATTTTTATTAAAATAAAATAAATATTATTTTTGTAATAAATTTATTTTAAAATTTTTATTACTTTATTTCATTTTTATAATAAATATTATTTCAATATTATTTCAAAAAATATAAATAAGTATTACTAGTATGAAATGTGGTTGAAACTGGAAAATAATTAAAAAGTTAGGTGAAAGTTGGATGTAACGCGCGTCAGTAATATTTCCTCATGTTTATTCATATATTACTTGAAAGGAAAAAAAAAAGGAATTGTGTGGTATGCATCACAAAAACAAGATCAAAATCAAAAACGATATGTTCTGCGTGCGACAAAGAATGTCGTTTGTGCAAAAAAGATCTTACAACAGATTTTCCATTTAGGTATATTATTCTTATACTTGCATCCAATTTTCTAACATTTTAATTACTTTCCAGTAAACCATATTTCATAAAATCAACATTTATTTTTATTTTATTGAAACAATATTTATTATAAAAATAAAATAAAATAATGAAAGTTTAAAAATAAATTTATTATAAATATATACGTGTACTCTTTTGTATCCCGCGAACTATAACTATAATTATTTCCATTTTTGCAAAAATACGAAAATGTTTATTTAAATATAGAAATATTTCGAACTATACATCATAAAATATATATTTATTTAAAAATAGTTTACACTGTTTCGTTTGCCGCTCATTGCACATTTTTGCAGATTTGCAATGGAAATTCATCGTTTCGAAAATTTTTACGGAGTATAATTTTTTTTTCTTTCTATCGCGCAAAACTACATTTCACTGTGAAATAAAAAAAAAAAGAAGGAAGTGAAAATTAATTTTAATAGACGTCTCAAAATCGTGTCTAATAATTTTCGAGGTATTTTTGGACGGTACCCGGGAGGTCCGAACGATACTACAGGATCAATATTAAATCTGTGGTCACGCGAGCATTGAAATAACGAACATCGTGTATGTTGAACGTCGCAGAGTACGAATTGTCGCACGAGGCAGGAATGTCCATCAAATGTTACGTCCTACAACGCCATGATGAATGCTGTAATATCCATTGTGACACAATGGGACGTACATCGAGAGAGCGAGAGTTTCATGATTTTTCATCTGCCAGAACGAGCGGAGGAACTATAGAATATAGATCGAAAATTGATCTCCGTTTATATGAACTTGTCAGGGGACAAATAATTTATAATAAGAGTTCACTTTAAAGAGTGAAAGATCACAAATACAAGACTCTCTCTTGTATTTGTGATCTTTCATACAATAGGAGTTTTGCAAAAATTCAAGAAATCCTAACATTTTATTATTTAACTTTAAAATTCAACCCTAACTTTACACTGTTCAAAGTTGAATAAAAATGGTGAGAAAAAGAATCGTACAAGATTTAAAATGAGACTTAGACTCACGAAGGAAGATTTTTTCAGTGGCATTCGAATTTTTGCAGTTTTCGAGAATAAAGGTTAGCTTAGTGATAGCAAGTACTGCGTAATGTAGAAACGTCTTTGAAAAAAAGTAACATAGGGCTGCCAAACTGGAGACTCCGTACTCTAAATTGAGACAAACTGGACTATTATACTTGTTTTACTAATACTAATACTTTGTTTTTTTTCTTTAGGAAGTTATGACAGTACAAAATATAAATTTATATTTTTCATCTAGAATGCGAATTACTTTCGTTCACCATTACAATAAATATTATATTTCGTATTTATCGTACTGTTAAATTTTGTCAATATGACAAAATCTCCTTGTTAATAAATTTTATTTATAAATACACAGAATATTTTAAAATCACGTGAAAGTATTTTTATACTAAATATTCGCGAACTACTTAACATTGACACATAACTTTCGTAGAGTGAACAATTAATCATAGTAATTTTGGGAGTGAAAAGATGTACGTCACCGTGTAAAAACTAAGTTTTTACAGTAAAACACGATTTATTTGAACGTCACAGAATTCAATAGTTCTTCCAGTAGGAAATTCACCGATTTTCCTTAATACCTTTCCTGAGACACCTTGTTCTGTTATATATCATGGAAATTCGCGTTCGTATGACCGAGTTGATAAGTTGTCGATGGAGTTTATTTAAGCTGTCGATTCCGCAACAAAAAATAATCTAACACGATGTATCTGCCCGAGAAGTTCAAATTTTGTATGTATGAAATATTTTGGTATATCAAATCTATCTTTGAATTTTGTATGTATGAAACTTTCTAGTACATCGAGTCTATCTTCTCGCGTACAGACTGGATATCAGTAGTATAAATTTATATATTAAAATTTGTCTCTTGATGCTTGTATTTAATTTATCTGCTCGTAACCTAACTGGAAATTATTTTTTATTTTTAACTCGTAGCAATATTATGCAACGCTATGAAATTTTTAAAAACTACACAAATAAAAGATAAATACTCTGTATATTAAACATTTAATAATAAATATTCTATATTAGATTTATTCTAGATTAAATATTCTATATATAGAAATTTAAATATTTAAATTCCCATAAAATAGTCTTGCAGAAACTAAATATTTGGTCCGGTACACAAAATATGAAACTGTCGCGTGTCAAAGGCCGTTGTTCTAATGTTCTAATATTAAATACAACAGACTTTTCACCATCATTTATCGAAAGTTTCCGTGTCACTTCGAGGCTGATTCAACAAGTGTCCGAATCGAACGTATTCTATTTGATATCACGCTCGGCAAATATCCACTCACAGTCCGGCAAATTCCAGGGAAAAAAAAAGAATAAATTCACGAGTGACAATCTAACAAATATTCATTTGCAACTTGAACGCTCCAATATTTTGTATGAGCTTATCATTTCTTTCTTATCTTCTTTTTTTTTTTTTTTTTTTTTTTTTTTTCTTCTCGTCGCGAACGATGCGCTGGATTGAGCAATATTTCTCCCAGTTTGCATTCAAAGATAATACAGAGATTTCAGATGTTTCATTAGTGTCGACTTTCGAAACTTTCCGGCTAGTTCTTCGATAATTAGCAGTCTGTTATAATTAAATTCAATTTAATATAACCACGGGTGGAATTGTTATCGGTTTGCTGCCGTTCGAGAATCAATTTATACACGTACAGGTAAATGCGAACAGTTTTATGAGGTTAATTAATTTTTATTGAAAATAAACAGCGATAAAAGTGCTTTTTGCTCGTTTCGTTCGCGTTGTTACGAAAGTTATTCCGTTAGGTTTCGTTTTTATTGTTAGTTATTATTTTATTGTCTTTATTAAGTATCTTTCAGCTTTTTGTCCAACAATTGTTTTTCGTTTTTATTGCTTTTATATTATTAAACGTTTCTCATTTCTCAGATAAGTGTCATTATCCATATTCTTTCATATGTTTGCAGAATTATTCATTAATTTTATATTAGAAATTTTAGATTTATAATCTTAATTTACTTTAGTTTTAAATAATTTTAAATATAATTAATATATATATATATATATATAATATATTTAACACTATATATTATAAAATTAATTATAAAATTATATTAATACATAATATTACGTAATATTGTGTATATATATATGTGTGTGTGTGTGTGTGTGTGTTAAGTGTGCTAATGAAATCAAAGAAAAAAATTGTTGCGATATATACTTTAAATTAATATTAATTATATACTTAAAATAATATTTTTAATTATATACTATTGGATATAATTAAAAATATCCAATATTTCTTATGCCACTCTATCGCTATTTTAAATAACATCAATGAAATTACGCACGCAATTAAGCGGTGAAATAAAGCAGAACCACCAATTACGTCAATGATAATTAGGAGGTGTACTATAAATAATTATTCACATTCGTATTCAAACTAATATTACCACTGATATTCGTGACTCTTCTACTGTTTTGTATACCAATAATATTTGTGCAATAATCACACAATTATTCATCCAATTATTATTTGTTGACTTTGTGGCAAATTTAATTTATTGCTGAAATTGATTATTAAAGACACGGAAACATGCAATATATGATATGGGAATAAAATGAATGACATAAAAATATGTGCAATATATTAAAAACTCGAAAATAGAGTACTCGTTATAATTGGACTACGGATATTAAATTGAATTCATAGTTCGGAGAATATAACATAATTTGGAAATTGTTTTACGCGTCAAATATTGTAAAAAATATTAAACTTTGGACTAAACTATATTTTATATATTTTTCGCAATTGCAGCTTTTGTGCAATTTTCAATGAAATAAAAGTTTCTCAATGAAAATTCTCGCTAAAACATTTATAAAACAATACTTTTTGTATGAAACAAATCTCAAATTTTCTTCCACTTACTTATTGTAATACCCTGTGTGGAACACCCTGTAGAATACAATGGATAATATAATATATAAATATATATATATGTATCTCAAGGTCAGTGAAAAACGATTTACACAAAATCTGTAATCATTATGACCAAGCTTGCTTTCGTCAATAAAACTTTCATCAAAAACAATTTAGAGATTAAGAAGATCGAAAAGATTAGAGATTTAAAAAATTTAGAGATTAGTTTGCTTATGTCATGTCTTTAAAAACAACAGATGTATTCAAGATGGACAAAGTTATTCGGTCACCCTGTATATATCTTACCCTGTATCAATCTTACTGTGTAATAGAAAGATAGACACCAAAATATGGTGGAAATTCTTCAGTCAGCAAGTTCCCATCTCGAGAGTATGCGAATAAACAATAAATTTTATTTGTAGACTCTGTTATTACCTACATATATCTTTAACTTTAGCAAAGTTCGCAAGTATACACTGTGAGACAGGTCCTTGTCGAATTAGGGAACTTCTGTTCGGTCGAAGAGATCCGTGATGCGCATATGTAACGTGTATACGTCTCCATATCATAGAACAGGGAAGATGTTCCCGAGCCATTTCAACGTCTGACGATAAGTGGACTCGTACTACTTCCTTCTACTTTCAACGCCACGTGATATGCGTCGTATCATTTACATTTTATCTCGCCATCGCGAGGAGAGAGAAATTCTTTCAAATTTATTCGACGTTATTATACATGTACAAGGTGTGCAATTTTTAATTCATTCTTTATTCGAAACAATTTGTTCTGGAACATACCGCGACGATCAAACATTTGTGATTTGTCTAACAAGTAGAGACATTCCCAGGATTTCGAGGTCGTATCCCAGTTTTTCAAAAATGGAATTGTAATGGAGATTTATGTGAAATAGAAATTTCAAAGTCGCTTTCATCATTTCACCTTTTGTAAAATATTAATCTACGGTAGAAAAATTACTAATTCACGAGAGAAATATTTTAACTTTAATTTTACAAAATCTATGAACAAAAGGCAAGGACGATGTAATAACAGACGAGTACTGCTCCAATGCGTTTTCGTATGATGGATTTCACAAAATCGAGGTCAATCCTAAAATAACGATTTCTCTTAAAATAATAATTTCGATGTAAGCAGCTTAACGCTCAAATTTCGTGGGAAATAACGAGTTATATTCGTTAATGTATTAAAAATTGTATCTATTTGCAATTTCTTACATTGTTTTATTTATTTTTCATTACTTTACATTGTCGAGTCTGTTTTTAACGTTGTAGTTGTGAAATTAAATTTCAAGGATTTACATACATTACATATTTACATACAAGGAATATTACATACATTAATATTATACATTATATATATGATATATTTAATATTTAATATATTATGTTTATATCAGACGATTTATATATATTCAATGTCTATTGAAAGAAATTTAAATAATAATAAACTGTTGCTTGATCCTTAATAGATTAAGGCGTTTTAAATTTATAATTTAGATTTTTCTAACTTCATAAGTCTGAACTACACGAATAGTAATAATTACGTAGGTTTAGCAGTAATTTTTATATTGTCAGGTATCGATCGTAAAGAAAGAACTTCTTTTTTTGAAACCATTCGAGTTTCGTAGCGTCAAGATAATAATGTGTTTGCAGCATCAGTAATAAATAAAAGGGATAAACGTTCGGTTTCAAACGCGACTCTCTGTACAATTACAAATTGAAAATTGAAAATTGAACACCGTGAACAAGCCGAAGTAACTTCTTAAGCTTAAAAAGCATTAATTACAAATAATTGAATTATTCATAATTCGCGAGTAATTACCATTTTTATACCCTCCGTCCACAGACTATATTACCTATGTCCTCTCTCTATTGATCTATAAATTTGCGCGGATAGTTCAATCATGGCCGTGCGCGCCATCTTCTTCATCGACGGATGGAGAAAAATTCGCAACGCGACAGTGGAAGTGACGTGGAGTGATTCCGAAATTGAGATTTCGCTTGACGAGAAAAACGCGGGCTGAGGATCACGTGGATGGACGTGCGCGGTCAAAGAAGCACGCGCGATCTTTCAATTTGCTCTCGTAAATTGTACATGCAAATTCTAATCGAACGCGCGCGCCCGCGGAGAAACGCTTTTAACCCCTTGCGCTGGCAACTGGTTCGCGGACCATAACGAGTGACCGAACCGTATACAACAATTCGTTGCTTTCTTTTTTTTTTTTGAACTCGTCGGTATGATATCACTGGATAGAAATTATTAAGAAGTAATAAACTAATCATTTGTTTTGCCTGGGTTACATTTAAATATACTTAAAACTGAGAAAATGTTGCAATTTAGGACAAAAAATTCTCGACATGCGCAGCACGTTATTCCAGCGCAAGAGACTTTTGTGATAATTGCACGGTGGCATACGTAACTTCTGAAAATCGGCTCTCGAATGCCTCCAAATACGTAATTAAAATATGTAAATAAAATAATTAAAATATACGCTGAAATCTCCTCGTGAATGTAATTAAAATCGAGTGACACGTGGGCGGATAATTACATGTTGTTGAATTAAACATTACAATATGTAGTTTGTTATTGGTGTTATTGCAATAAGCAGAGTTTTATTTTTGAGTCCATTGTTTCTATCGCGGATACTCGTATTACAGAGCTCGTACGGATTAATTCAATCCTTTTCACATTCGACGTTACGTATATACTTACAAATAATATCATATTTCATAAATTATTAACAGATTAAACAATAAACGTCCGTATTCGGCAAAACTGGGTTTCCATCATTAATGGTTGACAAATGCGAAATTTTCTCGAAAGGTCAACATGGTCCCAGAACAAAAACTGAATTTGTGCCGATAAATAAAATAAAATAATGAGAATGAAGACTGAATAAATATACTGCAAGTATTTGTGGAAATTTAGATCTTTACGAGTGAAACTGAAAAAGTAGAACAAATTAGAAACTTATTTCAATTTTCAAGTAGTATAATAATTAATATTTGATCTTGTTATATATTATATTATACTATACTATACGTAATAGTATGTAGTATAATAATATAAAAATATAATGTATAAAATTTGATTTGAAAATATAGGAAATTATATATTATACTATATAAAATAGTATATAATATTAATAAATTAAATATACATATGTATATAATATACATATAATAACATACATATGATATTATTTTCCATAAATTCATATCCAAAGTCACAAGTTTATTAAAATTTGTTGTTGCGTATTATCTGTTTGTGTCATAAGTCAATGAACGTTTCTTTAAAAGATATTTTATAAAAAAAAAACTTCAATACATATATATCTTTACATACTTCAATTACATAATATAATAATATCCACGATAAAATTAATATTTCTCGAAATATTAAAACAGTTTTATTAATATTGCAGACACCAGTCCAATAATCCAATATTCCGATAATGTTAAATATCTACATAAAACTGTTTGGTACCATTTACTATTTCATAAAACAAACCTGAGATCTAAATACTATGTAACAGTCATAAAAATTGCTCTGTAGAATTAAACCACCGACCTATTACTATTAATGTACTATTAATATAATAATGTAATATTAAAATTAAACAATCTTTTTTTGATACTGAACAGTTATTGTTTAACATTCGATACGTTATCGATAAATCAATATGTTGAATTAATGCTTCCGTTGTCAATAAATTTCCGGTGGCCTTAAATTTGACGGATCTTAGGATAATTATTATATCGATTGCGGCTTGCAATTATTATATCGATAATTAGTTATGTACAAATATGATGCGATTACGTAATTTAATCTCGATCCGAAGGAGGGCAAGAAGTAACAAAATTATTTATATTGTCCTTTTGTGATAAATAAACTCATGGAAGTAAACAATCTCTTTTTAAAAATTGAGCATTAATCATGTGTTTATATGATAAAATTATGCAAATAATAATAAATAAATTTGCTTCTGATATATAGTATAATAATATTGTACAGTATATATGTTCTAATTCTAATTAATATTCAAATACTTCTGTGAGTCACTTTCACTTTTTAAATATATTATATTATATATTATATGTTATATATTATATATTATATGTTATATATTATATAATATATTATGATTTAAATATATACATGTAGGTATGTATACATGTTTTACATATTACATATTACATATGTTTTTACATTTTTATATTATTATATATTACATATATATACGTAATATACGTGTTATATTAAATATTACATACATGTTTGTATGTAATGCTTTAAATATTTTATATATTTCTCCGCGTAACATGTATTACGTGTATTTTGCATATGTGTTTACAATACCTGCATCTTCATAAAAATTTCTTTGTAATAAAACAGGCCGTGGATTTTTATGCATCTTCAAATATTCATTAACAAATGCAATCCACTTTATTCTAACAATATTGTTACAAATGAACACTTACGTTTGGATATTTTACAATATTTTCGTACATTGCTTGCGTTGTAATTATAATTATCGATCGTAATGTTCATCATTCTGAAGAAGTACGATTAAAATGCAAAGTAAAAGATGTTAACTGAAACTCCTGGATAATCTCTGCCGAATCTATCGAAGTTAATTTTCATAACTCTAAAATATCTCGAGTTGCAAGTTTACTGTGAGACGGTATCCGGTTTACTCTATTTCCTGGCAAAAAATCTTCGCGGCATGGTCTGGCAGAGTAATTTGCATACAGAGCGAATTTTCCTCGCACTTCCTACGTGTTTTTTTTTATTAAATTGGTTAATAAATACACCGCAGACGTAAAATTATTTTCACATTGTGAATTAATTTCTTGGCATCAGATGTTTGAAAAAAAAAAAAGTATCAAATTTGAAGGGCATACAGATCGAGTCCAGTCGAATAACATGTAAAATAATAATATTGTAATAATTTATTACTATTATTATAATTTTAATAATGATACATTATAATAATTTTAATATTATTATAATAATATTTTAAAGTATAAGGGAAAAAAATCGAGTTTTGAAAAAGACTTATCAAGTATACTTACAATTAAATTCAGCCAATTACAAAAATGATGAAGCAATCAATTAAGGTTATTCTACATAGCCTTGCATAACCTAAACCTAATCTAAACTTAACCTAAACCTAACCGAAACTTTACATAACCCTACATAACTTTACATAACCTAATCAGGAGGTTTACATGCATTCATACATTCTACGTGCGAAAACATGTAAAAAATGTGGGATTAAATTCTGTTGCTTCGTTTAGTACGCTTTGTTTTCAAGAAAATTGAATTTGAAAATCCACTATGTAATCAAGGAATATACCTAAAGTCTATTTTCTTAAAAATGAAGCTTTAAATGAAAAAAAATGTTATTTTTTATCTATTTTCACCTACGTAGAGTAATCTCTTATTAATTGTTCATTTCTGAGCGTGTGTTTATTTCTGACGTCAAAGAATTTTATTCTATTCTTTTCTCTCTTATTTCTCACGTCAGTTTTTTGGCACGTTTCATTTACGATTTAGACGACAAAAATGAGAATTTAGAAAATGGTAAAAGTCAGAAAGACATCAACGTTATCTAGTAAGAATTCACAGTAAGCACGATCCCTATGAACTTCTGATGAAAGCTTCCTTCTGTTTCTTTTCTAACGATTTTTCTTCAACGTGAAGCAAAATCTCTAACAGACTTTTTCTCTTAAAGACTTAAAATCTCTTTTTTTTCTTAGTTCATCGTTTTTCTGTACTTTGACAATTTTGGCTATATACGCGAGTTTCGGAGAGCGAACGTCTAGAAGCGGGCCAATTATGCTCGTTCAATTAACGGGGACGCGAGGTTCAAGAACGTCACCGATTGCTGTCGACGATAACAATTATTAATTCGATTTTCGCCGCGGAAGTGGAGACGCGAGCGAAATTTCCCCGAGAAATTTCATTAATATCTACGCGTGGCGAAGTAAAGTCAATGTTTAGAGAGATTCAACGATGTTAACAAAGATGGAAACAGCCTGTCGCGTTCCATCTTGAAATTAGACGATATGCGCGTTTCACGTGAATAAATTTATGCAGCTGCTCGCATTAACGTTTTGGATATTCGAATTTGTACAAACATCTTATTACTTTATTACAACTTGAATGTTTCATAATTCACTGAGTCTTAATTTTCTTTGGAAAATTAAGCATCCCGATGAAAGATTGTTTTCTCTTGTTATAGTTCTCTTTTGTTATACGGACGTCATAATTGTTCTAAGACAAATTAAATGTAGTATAATTTGGTAACTATTATATTATTATAATTATATAATATAGTTTTATTATAGTTGTAGTTATATTAATATAATTATATAGTACAGTATAATTTTATAATTATTATATTATTAATGAATGATTAAAAAAATTGTTTTGACTACCAGTTACTATTATTGGTGACAAAAATTTAACTAAATACAAATTAACTGGAGTTTTTCTTCCACCATTTCGAACCAAACATAATAATCCTGTTGATAAATAAACAAATAAATAAATATGTAATTTAAAAAAAAAAGAATGTTGTGTAAAATTTCAATTTTCGCTTATACTTTCCACCGTTGCGAACAAAAATAAATAATAAAATAAAAAAGATAAATAATAAAAAGATAAAGTCAAAGCACCGACTGCGACCTTTAAATAAAAAATAAATACAAAGCTTTTAGATTGTGGTTGGTCGGAGGGAATGTGTAGGAAGAACATAAACATAAAGTTTATGTCCATTGTGTTTCTATCGCGAAATTTTAGATTCGTTATTTTGTTGGCGAACAAAATGGTGGCAGAAGCGTGTCTATGTTCCATCATCACTGTTAAAACAAGATATCCGTTACGAAGTGCATAAAACAGGGGTAATCCAGTTTAATAAACACGGCCGGTATCTGAAGTTTCGTAATTTTCTACGTAGACGCGCAAGAGGAGTAATCACTGGGCTGAAATTAGCGATTTAGCAGAATCGGAGTGACGAATGAAGAACTTTAATTGGTTTTGTCTGTAATCTGTATTTTCGGAAATACACTCAAAATCACTTTTCATTGATTTCTCAATTAATTAAAATAGTTCGTTTCTCATTTTTTATTTCACTCGTCGAAAGAAAATAGCACAAGCAGTACTATATGTCTTATAACTTCTTTTAATTTATTAATTTCTTAATTTCTTTTACGTAAAAATTAATATTCAGTTTTTAGGAAACGAACGACTTACATTCATCAAAATAATAATATATTTTAAAAACGATCTCTTCGTTAATTTCCTTAGTTTTATTGCATAAATAGAAAGTTAATATTCAGTTTTTAAAAAACAAACGACTTACGTTCATAACTTTATTTATCGAAAAAAAAAGAAAATTACAAGGTAATGATATAATTTAGAAGTAATTTCTCTATTAATTTTTTAATTTCGTTGCTCTTAAACTTTCTTGATCATTTGATGAATTTGTTAACAACAACATTGGTTTTATCTTCTCGTAATGAATGATTTTTAAAGTCGCACAATATGCTAGTTCGTAGTTTTGCGTTTCTAGCCTTTGTATCATCTCTATATCGAACAATCGATCTAAAATTCACTGAATTCTTCAGAACAGTGAATCTGGAACTCGTTGAATTTTTTAAAACCGTATCAAAACGGCGCGTGTTCGTTTTATTCTGACATGATATACTAGAACAGCACAGTCGATCAATTATTTCGAGTATTCGAGTGACGAAGATTTCTCTTAGTTTCTCGTACAAAGCACAAACACGAAATTTCTCTCTTGTGATTTGTGCAAAGTTCAATCGACTGTAGTGTTATTATCCAGTGCAGAAAATACACCGCGAATAGACATCAACTAAACATAGGTTCTTCTCTAACTGACAACCTAAAGTGTAAAGAAGCGGTCCTAAAATTAATACACTTTCCAAGACAGTCTAACCTTTGTAACAAATTGTAAAATTTAGTTCCAAGTCGCTAATAACAACCACACAAGTGGTTGATGCGACTAAAAATTAAAAAAAAAAAAAATTTCCCTTGGAAAAAAATTTGTTCATAGAGGAAGAAAATCAGAATATTCCACGTGAGAATATTTCCTTGAAAAAAAGAAAAACCTTTCGGGAGTAAAAAATGTCTTCTGCATTCTTATAGAATTATACGCTTCGTACGAAGTATTATACGCTTATACGCTTCGTACGAACTTTTGTAAGAATAGTAATTTTTAACTGATAAAGCTGCAGCATTTTCCGACGAGCATCGTGGCGTGTCCTCTGTTTCCGGTCTGTCTATCTGCGAATAATTTCACGCCTGTTGCTCCGTGAAATATTTTCCTATTCCCCATTCCTTTCTTCTACTTCGGCTGTCGTCAGCCGGCGCGTAATTAAAGTTTTCTGGTGCAGAGAGTGTTGAATGACGACGAAGATTCTTCCAGGGCCGGTTCCAGCGCGGTGCGTGCATGCACTCAGGATTTTTGCGAGAATTTTATTCGAAGCAAAGGGACAAGGAAATAACATATTTGAAACATACATTTGGAATATACAGAGTGGTCACTGAAAGACTGAATGATATAAAACAAGAATAACTTTTACAAACACGTGGTTTTTAAATTTTTTATTATTTTATTTGGAAATATAATTAATATAATAATAATGATATATTGTATCATAATTAATTAATTTATAACCTACAAAAAGAGATCGAAAATGAACAAGTTATAGACTTTTTCAAACCATTCAATTTTTCAGTGGCCATCCTGTATTTGAAATAATGAATCATTTTTCTGCTAATTTGTTACTTTCGTTTGGATGATAACTTGATCTCGGGTCATCAAGTCAGATAAATCATTTGCAAATAATCTATTACATTATTTGAATTAACAGTTAATTCATTGGAATGAAACAATCTCGGTAGGAAATTATTAAAGATCATAGTTGAATTATTAACTACAATATGATAAGCGTTAATATATTAAAAAATTACATTAGTATATTAAATAAATTACAAAGTATATAATACGAAAATTATGGTTGAATTACCAACTATGGTAAGATAAATATTAATACATTAAAAAAGTGAAATTATTGTGTACGAATCATAGTTGAATAATACAATTTTTCTTCTTTTCAGAAATGCATCATTAGAAAAATGTAAAATAATTCATGAAATATTAATTATTGTTTATATGACAAAATTAAAATTACTTAAGGAACGAAATTAAAGTTAAAAAAATTAAGTTAAATGAAACATTAAGTCAAATATTA
The DNA here is from genome assembly GCA_032399605.1 of Melipona beecheii. NCBI lineage: Eukaryota > Metazoa > Arthropoda > Insecta > Hymenoptera > Apidae > Melipona > Melipona beecheii. The sequence goes on along the minus strand of JAUCMO010000504.1, from coordinate 2,568,050 downwards.
ATAGAAATAATCAATAATATAAATAAACATCGAGTCGAATAATAATAGAAATAATAAATAATTGAAATATAATAATAATAGAAATAATCATTTTTCAAATATTTTATTCAATAACGAGAGAGAAAGAGAGAGAGAGAGAGAGAGAGATTTATTGTGTGTATTTGATTACGTATATATCATTATCATGTAGTTGCCATAAATTGACAGAGTGTCTGAAAACTTACAACCGAGAGTATATCACGTTATCTATTCATAATACGTTAAAACAAGAAAGCCAGAATAACAAGCTAGTGTACCTTGTCCATGGACTTTGAGAATTGAACGATACAAAGTCTAAATCTGTGCACCCTTCAGCATACAGTTGTAGTCATCTTGTTCGTCATGGTTACTATTCGTTCATTGTTACTATTCTCTAAAACGGTGCAGTCGAGTATCGACATTATCAACAAGGAATTCTGATCCGAAAAACAGGTCAATGAAAATGATAATGGTTGTTGGACAATAACGAAACTCGATTCAGTAACAAAGATGCAAGTTATCAGAATGTTTGCAGCATTATCATTTTAATGCAACATTGAAATAGTTGATTTTACAGAATGTAATGTATAAATGGAAGAAAATGAGCGAATCGGTGTGGAAAATTAAGAAAATGTAAATACATTTCTTTTCGTAGTCATTTATAGTTGGTAACTATAATTACGCGTTCTGTCACAGAATTTTCTTCTTGAAAAAGAATTATCGATTAACTGTGGAATTCAAACCTGACTGTTAATATTTTATGTGTTATTTTAAATTTTTCTATTGATATATTTCTGAAAAGAAATTAATTCAACTATGATTTGTACATAATAATTATATTTTTTTAATGTACTAATATTTATTTTACTGCAGTCAATAATTTTTATGTATAATTTTATTGACTTAATTATTTTTTATTATATTGTTAATAATTCAACCGTGATTTTCATCTAACTATACGTGATTTTGTTGAATTTTATCGAGTTTTATTAAGTTAATTATTTTTTTAATATATCTTTCAATTATTTCTTAATATATATTTTTATGCTATAAGTAACAATTTAATCACGATTTTTATGCATGCATTTGGTTTCATTGAATGAATTATTTATTTAATGTATAAACACTTATTATATCATACGTAATAATTCAAGTCCGAATTTCATATTCGTTTATAATAATCTTATTGAACTAATTAATCGTATTATGAGTATTTCATTTATTTAAATGCACATTTGCGCCGTTCAAGAGCAATCCAAGCGAGGTTAAAATGAATCAATTACTACGATTATTTTCCGAAACAAACTCGGTCGATTTTCGGTTTTAGAAGGATTACATTGAACGCGTAAAAATTTATATTGAATCTAAGATAGTAAAGATTCTAAATATAATTTAACAACACTTGTTTATCATTCAACTGCACTTTTAGTGCACGCTGTGTCCCAAATTGATTCAATCGTGAAGTCGATTGTTTCGTACAGGAATTATTCAAATTAGAAAGAGGCTTCGTATCGCTTCACTTCACTTCACTTGTCTGGCAACGAATTCGTCAACGAATTTTCCTTTTTCTGCTAATAACTCCTCGATTTGACCATTAACTTCTTGTGCTGGAATGACGTGCCACGCACGTCGAGAATTTTTTGTCCCAAAATTGCAATATTTTCTCAATTTTAAGTATATGTATAAATATACTTAAAATATAACCCAGGCAAAACGAATAATAAATTTATTACTTTTCAATAATTTCTATCCAGTGATATCATATCGATGAGTTCAAAAAGAAAGCGACGAATTATTGTATAATAATATGGTTTGGTCACTTGTTATGGTCCGCAATCAGTTGCCAGCGCAAATGGTTACGATTTTCTTTTCAGTTTTCAGAAGTAAGCATTACTTATTGAAACTGTAAAATTAACGTATTGAAACATTACATGTAATTTTTATTTATTAATGTTCAGTTTAATGAAATTAAATTTAAAGTCTGGCTTGAAATTTCATAGGTTTACAATTTACTTTTACTTTTAAATCGAAACCTTAACTTGCACCACAAGTACGACTCGATGTTATAAGTCGAGGGATTAATTAATACTTCTCGCGAACGTTCGTTAATGACAAATTGGAGGGGGAAGAGAAAAGAAACACAATGATAGAAAGAACGAAGGAAATAGAGATCAGAGCGAGCGGTGAGTCTGTGTAGGCGGCAAACCAGCGTAATTGGAAGGAGGAACGGCAACCCTAAATTACCGAGGCGCAGATTAAGCCCCCGGCCGGTGTTAATGAACTCGCCGATGACGACACCGTAACGATCGCCGACGTCTATATCGGCACATCGACCCAGATTCATTCACCGTTTGAACTTGACCTTCTCGTTTGTTGCTCCCGCACGTCACGCCGTTGCTATAAATAAGATATCAAAGGCAGCGACAACTGTATGTTACAGAAATAGCGAACGAAAAGAAAAGGAAAGTGAGACAAATTACAGTGGATAAAATATATATATATATACTTTATATTTATAAATATAACTATAAATAGTGCCATCTAAAGCTACACTTACTTTTGGATTACTGCTAATAATCCAATAGAGGTTAAAAAAAAATTGAAGTTTAATTTGATTAGAAAAAAGAAAAATATAATATAGCGTAACATATTTAGCATTATTTTTTTAATTTAAGCTATCAGAGTTAGAAAACAAGCAATGACGTATCAACATGAATTATAGCAGTGACATTTTCATCAAAAATTAATTTTTTACATGAAATTAACGTCAAACTTGCAATTAGTCAAAATCTAACCAAAATCTAACCACTAATCTATGAATTTTTAATACTTTTTTTGTGTAGTTATATACCACTCATAATTCAAAGATTTAAAAATTTTTTAATTCCAGATAACCATTACATTTTTTAATTCTAAAGCCAAACCATTAAATGAAATTTCGTACCGTAGCAGCATTTAAAAAAAAAGGTTCTTCCGTTTTCTTTTTTGAAAAATTCCTTCAATTCGTAAGAGATTTATCGCGCGTTCAACTTAATCCAACAAGTAGTTGGTTATTTTTCAAGTGATCGTACGATACGATTGGAATGCGATATCAGTCGATCAAAATGTCAGTGAAAATCGTGTCTCGTGTCGAGCGAGAGTTGTTCGAAAAAAAGTAGAAGTGGAATGTTCGTTCGCGTTTCTTCTTTTTTCATCGCCGTACGTGATATTTACAAATTTTGCAAAAAGTTGCAAACTGGAATACGAGTTAATCTTCTGACTTTCAGTCAGTTTTTATTCACTTTCGATTTATTTTATTTTATTAAAATTTATGCATGCAACAACGAAAATTTTATATTGGCATATTAAGTAATTTATTTTTCATATTAAGTATTTTCATGATGCATGCGTAAGATGTTAAATTGATTATCTATTGCTTTCTATCTATCCGTTGCTTTAAAAATTTTTATTGTATTCGATCTTTTCAATACGTGAAAGCTGAAGATTTTCATAAAGAAAGAACACTGTAAATTACAGTTTTATATTTTATTAATTCAGTTTGTGTTATTACTAATTTATTATGAATTTATATTATATTATTGTTAATTTGTTTTTTTTTATTGCTCAATTTGTAGTATTCTATTATTAAGTTATATTATTGTTGTTTTATATACTTATGTCTTGCAAATATTTTGGCTATCATAAAATTTAGTACATTTATGTATTAAATATGTACAATTACATTTTTATTTTATTTATATAGTTTTATTTACATACTTTCCCTGTCCTCTAAAATTGTAAAATCCAATACTTCTCTTAGTAATATAATTACATTTCTATTTAATTTTTATTTAACTTCATTTATATTGTTTCATTTGCATATTTTCCACATCTTAAATTGTAAAACATAATAGTGTAGTAATATAATAGCATAATATAGTAGTATAATTACATTTTTATTTAATATTTATATTTTATTTACATAGTTTCATTGACATACTTCGCACGTTCTTAAAATTTTTAATATGTTGCTTGTTTTAATACTTCAATCTTTACCCAATCTCCGCAACATTTCATCAAGTTATCAACTATTATTAAAAAAAAAAGAAACAACTTGAATAATTTCAAGAAGAAAAGCACGTGGAATCTTTGAATTTTTAATCCATTTAAAAAAAAAAGATTCCTCTTCTAATTGTACATCACCTTCTATTTATTTACAAACTAATATTAAAACTCGCAGGAAATTAATTTTCTCCCCTGTGATCTTTGCACATTGTTCAACCTCGACATTTCTATTCTTCTTTTGAAACGTCTCATTTGTTTGTGATGAACGCGTGTCACGTAAAAATAGATCTAAACACGACACCGTGTAAAGTTTACGAGGCTTGTAAAGTCTAATAAAAAAAACTTGCTTTTACTCTGTTTCAGATACATTCGAGACTCGAGACACAATGACGTTTATGAGCATACTACTATCCCTATTGTTCGTCGCCATGACTAAAAGTCAACCTGTATCCTACGCGTACGACGAAAGAGAATTGCCGTGGGATCACCCGTCTCTTTTGTTCCTCGTTGAGAGCCGAATTCCAGATTTAGAGGTATGACACTCCTCCATTCAAGCAATGTCGCAACGCTATAAATTTACATAGGATGGACCAAAAATCATCCTTCCTAATGAATATTTTTATTATTATTTTGAAAGAAATAATTTTTAAAATATGATGTTTTAAAATCATGTTCGAACTTAATTTAAAACTGATAAAATTAGTTTTTTCTTACATTTTGATGTTTTATTAAAAAAAACATAGGTGGGAAGAAACTTTTGGTCCATCCTATATAAATCACTATAGTAATCTGACTGAAAGGGATAAACTATTTAATTTTATTTCGTATGTATAATTTACAGAGATTAGTAATAGAATTAAATAAAATTAAACATTTGGCAAATTTCTAGTTTAATGGCTCTCTCCAGTTTTAGATATTTCACTGGCTTATAATTTCTTTAATATGATTCTTTTTAAATGACAAGAATTATACAACTCCTTTGACCTCCTCCGAATTGATTTCTTGTTTTAGTAATAAAATGAATCTCTCACTAAAAATACTTTAATAGTTTTATTATATACATTTTATATAATATGTAAATTTGATACATAGTATAACATGATGCAGTAAATTGACATATAAGTTGTATAATATAACAATTATATTATATTCTTAATATATTTTATATATTATAGTAATTAAATTAAACAATATATAATAAATACATAATATAACATAACATAACATAATAAATTAATATACAAAATACAATAAATACAATAAATAATAAATTAATATAATTTTATCAATCGTAAATATTAATTAGTCAAACTGTCTATTAATGTTCAACTCGGCCTTCAGTTCTAACAAAAACCAGGAAGCTCTTACTGGTTTTTCTTCAAGAATAAATCCCCACAAATCAGATCATCACTTAAAGTTTCCAGTGTTACAATAAAGAGTATACCAGTGTACCAGTGACAATGAAAAATTATCGACAGTTTAAACTGATGCAATTAATTTCAATAAAAAAAGATCTTATAACAATCGACTTGGTCTCATTTTAAAGCGTAAAGCTTTCACTTTCGACAGTCGTGAACTTGTTTTTTTCGAAGATAAACACGATATACTATGTGGGAAAAGTGAGGAAACTTTCTTCTCGAAAATTATAGAAATTCGAACATGTGTAAGAAACACTAAAAGATTTTTTTCAACTAAAACTATTATAAATCCACTATGGTGGTAGAAGATCGACATTTCCTGTTTATACTTACTGCTGTACGATTTTTTTCCACCATTGAACTTTAAATATCAGGGTTAACCGACAAGAAATCTCGACAAACTATCATTCGTTCGATTCAAAGTTCAATCAATTTGGAATATTCAAAGTTCTGACTTTGATTTTCACGATGGAGAAACGTCGCACGAGAGTTTCGAAAGGTCGTTGCAAAAATGTTTTTAACGTTCCTACACATGTTTGAACTTTTACAATTTTCGAGAAGGTAAGAAATAACCTACTACACGATGTAAAAATATCTCCAAGAAAAAAAAAAAAAAAAAAAAAGTTGTCAAAATTATTAGAAACTTCACAATTTAAAATGAGATCAAATAGATTATTGTACGATTTTTTCTTTTTACAAAATTTAAATTATCAACAGTTATGCCGTTCACTTTATATTCGCGATTGAATTCAGTGAATAGATCGTTATGTCTTTCACCTAGAGTCGTACGAAAAAAATCAAACTCTGGTTTCCTGGATTTTATGGACCGCCAATAAACCGATTATTGAAAAATTCTCTTTTTCACGTTCGAAGGATAACGTCGTTATCTTGCACGGGGAGGAATCGCGAATGAAACATAAAAAGAATGACACGCTCGTTAAATCATCGCCGAGTGGCCTGTGATAATTGGAAATGTAATTGGAGATTCATTTGGCTACGGCTTCTTGCGTAATAATCAAATGCGGTGTGCTAATGTTAACGTGGTATGCATTATTATTTAAATGCGTTCAGATTAATTTTTGCATTTTGAATGTATTTGAATAAATATTAATGAATTTTTAAATGAATATTGATCTCATACTATCCACACATATCAACATATTTATCAACGTCAATATATATATATATATTTCTTTTGATTTTAATTGATTTCATAGATATAGTGCTTAAAAATATACATATATTTATATATACAGTTAACCTACCCAATTTTCTCTTTGACTATTCTCTATAGAGAAAAATGTTTCAAATAAAACTTAGATTATTTCGAGGGAGACATTTTACGGTGGCCCCGAATTTTGTTTAGATGATGATGCTTCCGAGATTTCAAGGTAAATTTTATTTGAAACATTTTTCTCTATAATAAATAGTTTAACTATGTTCGCGCGCGTATGGAGCGAGACGAGATCGAGATTAGAAAAACCTTGTGGACTGTATATTACGCGTGCTGAATAGAAGGGGTATGTCCCCTCGTGATAATCCGTGTCGCGAGAGAGTGAACTGTATTTATCGGAAGTCGGAATGATTCTGATTTGGAAGCCGAAGGAAAGCCCGAACGTCTTCTTGGTTCCTCTTCCTTCGGCTTCGGGAAAATCGCGGGTCCAGGGTGGGGCACGAAGGGCCAGATACCCGTTGCCGTCGTGGGTGATCTTGCTGGCCCATGTTTCTCACGTGTTCGGGAAAGTTGGCGCCATGCTTCAATCCACGGTCAATCGATTGTCTTGTTTTCTTAGAAGAAGTCCAGCCATGTGGCCAGTGTTTCGGGCAACACGGCCTGCTAAGGGTACTCAAAAGGCAATAAATTTTCCCGTACGTGCCTGTACCCAGACCGTGGGTATTGTAGCAGGGAAACTCTCCCGAACAAACTACTTGCGCTGATAACTGATTGCGGACCATAACGAGTGACCAAACCATATTATTATACAATAATTCGTCGCTTTCTTTTTGAACTCGTCGATATGATATCACTGGATAGACATTATTGAAAAGTGATTTATTATTTGCTTTGCCTGGGTTGTACTTAAATATACTTAAGACTGAGAAAATATTGTAATTTTGGGACAAAAAATTCTCGGCTTGCGTGGCATGTCATTCCATATTTTCACTATATCTATGAATAAAAATTAATTTCTCTAGGCTTTCGTTGTTTTGATAATCGCTTCGAAACCAAAATTGCAAGGCGTTGTATATTCGTAAATGAAAATAATACGTAGCGGCATAAATATTTATACGTAAAATTTCCAAGCCACTATGGTAATCACAACGTGAGAAATTGAAGATGGCACGCGTGCGCTATCTCCTCGCGTAGGAGTGCAACGCGATTCAACCTACGTGTGAATGGAACGTTGCCTCCTCCCCAAGGCATCTTCCCTTCCATTCTCTCTCTCTCTCTCTCTCTCTCTCTCTCTCTCTCTCTCTCTCTCTCTCTCTCTCTCCCCGTTCCGTGTGTGTTTAATTAAAACTCGCCTCATTGTCAGAGCCGACGATTGTTACCAGCAAGACGAGAATACACACTCTCTCGCGCGAAACGCTCTTAATTAACTTCCACATTGTGCGAGTGATAGGATTCATACCGGACGAGCTAAGAATGTTTAGATGTACGAATGATGAATAAGCATTATACGGTCGAGTCTCGAAGAGAGCGGAGAAAATCGTCGAATTATATAAATTTCAACTTAAGCACGAGGGAGAATGAAAATATATACATTGACAATTTTCTTTTGCGCGTTAAAATACATATTTTTATAAATAAATATGAATTATAATTAAATTAATTAAGCAAATATATAATATGATTCATTAAATTGTAGATTTATTAATTAAATCTACAAAAAATTAATAAATTTATTAATTTAAATCTAATTTAATTTACATTTATATTAAATATATATATATATATAATAAGTATTAATTTGGATCACTAATATTGATTGTAAATTATTATTACTTCTATATTATAAATTATTTTAATTTATTTAATATATTTACATTAATACATGATTGATGTATTAATTAAATATATAGCAAATATATAGAATTGTAAGCAAACAAATACAATAGTCTATAATTATAAATAAATTACAATTAATATTATCTAAATTTCGTTATAAGTATGAAAAAGAGTTAAAACGTAGTAAGTCGCATTCGCTGAGAACTTTTCTTTTGGAACTGTTAGAATTTTATGAAAAAAGAAAAATCATACATATAAAAATAAGCTTGAATTTATTTTAAAGCTTGAAGCTTCTATTTTCGAAATATTCGAAATTTTTATATCACGTGGCAGTAGATGGCAAAGTGAAGTGTTTGTAGCATTTTCTTCTTCTCGAAAATGCTATGAATTGTCGTAATTGTCACGTGAAAATATTGACACAAATTTCTTTCTTGATTGAATCCACGATAAATTTGAAAATTGAAGCCAGGTGAAAACGAATGTATTATAACTCTAATGTAATAATTCAAAGCTCGATAAAAAAAATCATGCATCAAGTTTCAACACGGAATTCAACAAATATTTAGTTGTATCTTTAATATTCGGACACTCTGCAAATTTAACAAACTTTCCCTTTTGTCAACTCGCACAAAGTCGCATGTAAAATGCGAAAGATATTTTCCGAATTTTGAACGAAAAATTCGTTCAAATATTTCCAAGTATTACTATATTACTTACGCGCTCAAGTATCACGGTTCTTTTTTCCGGTACGCGCTCGGATATTTTTTTCTTTTATATTTTTTCCTTGCGCAGGTTCCGTAAAGTGGCAATAAAAGCAGAGGAATATTCAGAAAACTACGGCTTGCACATATGAGCAGTTCCGCTTCTTCCTCCTCCTTTCTTTTTATTTTTTTTTTCTTTTTTCTTCTTTTTACATACACGCGCAATACTCGAACGCTCTAACTGTAATTCGTAATGATCGTTTTTGTAGGGTAACTTGCGCGTGGAGACGCAATATTGCCAGTACGATGATCAAATTTGATCTTTTATTCAAGCTCCGTTTGAATTGTTTCATCTTCTCTGTCGTCAGATGTGAATTTTAATATTCATAAATATACGTTCTGTCATTTTGACAATAACGAACGCGTCCGTTCTTTCAAAGTCCTCGTCTTTATCGTGCAAATTCCCGAACGAAGATAATATTTTAGTTAAGTTGTTAAGTTGCCAAGTTGGGAACGAACACGTGGTGCCCTTTGGCGTTTAAGCAGAGAATAGTAATGAATATGATTTAATTAGACTCGGAAGAGAATCGAGAGAGAGCCAGGGGAATATAAACGTAAAGTAGTGCAATAAATAACTAAATAAATTAACAAAGCAAAGTATTTAATACGTGTGTTTGGAATTCACGAAAATATGCAATTTATAGAAATACTCATACTTGATTGAAAAAAATCCATCACATTGTCGTTGTCGACAAACAAAATTTTAAATATTAATGAGAATTAATATTAATAATATTATAATAATAATAATGATAGTGATAATGATATAATAATAAAATTGATCCAATTTTGTAATTTTTTAATCAAGTGCTTATTTTGTAAATAAGTTATATAAAACTGACTTCTTTCATGAATTATATTTCAAGTTTTCACTTCAAAATCATTTGTTATAATCCTGTTTTTATTTCAAAATGAAGTTGGACTGCTTACTAAAGTCTGATCCTCGTTTCAAGATTTTTCGTCACCGTTGAAGTCAAATTTTCATTTCGAAATTATTAGATCTTTCTTCGTCAAAAGATTTCATCACATCGCCAAGTTTCCTACGTGGTGATAGCTTTTTCGTATAACGTTACGCTATAAATAATCTTCTATTATCCAAATTCGTATTTTTCCAAAAAAAGCATCTAAAATGATTTTCACTTTAGTTCCATCTCGAAGAAGTTGTATGCTTTTTCTTGCTAAAGTGAAAATTAAGTACTCATAAAAGCTGACGCGAAGATCGTATAAATGTATTTCCTTGCCTTTTTTTTTTTATATAGGTTGAAACTGATCCATTACTCGAATAAACAACTTCGCAAGTGATTTTGAAAATTATAAACGAGTAAATTACAATTACATCTCGCGAAATGTCAGTGAGATGAAATTATCAAAATTAAGTAAAAGTATCAATTATTTTTGGCAAATTAGTTGTTTTATCCTCCTTTCCGATAAAATCTTCGAAAATTCGTGTTTTTATCTGTTTCAAAATAATCGTACCGGTCTGTTCAAAATGTTTGAAAAATATTTAAAATCAATGATTTTATAGGACTAATATTGTACTGTATGATATGATTTGTAGATGTTTTATTTGTTATTAAATAATACTATTATTAATAATTACTAATTATTGGTGTCAAATAACAATATTTAAATTTTTATTAATAAATTATCTAGGGTGGGTTATTTTTATAGTAAATTAATTGTATTATAGATTATAATATTACATCATTTATATTTTTAGTAATAATGTTTCTATAATTTTCTTATATAGAATTAGATATATAAATTAAGACAATTATTTATTGAAATGATTTATTATCAATAATTATATCAATTTCAAGATCAAATAGGGTTAATTTCTTATTGCACAATTTATTATCAAAAATATTGAAAATATTCAACTTACTATTTATATATATCATAAATTTATAGATCTATAATTATATATTTATAATTATTACAATAATAATCATAACATTATTTTCATGAATTTTTAGACTAAGCATACGGTTTTTTATAATTACAGGGATTAATTTCTTATTATTCAATTATTTATTATCAAATTCATTGAGATTCACGTTGGCTCGACAAATATAATTACAATCCTGACAATCTCGCGATGAATTTCAGAATGAAATGTTCGACTCGGGTAACGATCCTGGATCAACGGTGGTCCGGACGAAACGGCTGGAGTCGAAACGGATTGGGTCACTCTCGATCGTGAACTCACTGGACGTCTTGCGGCAGAGAGTTCTCTTTGAGCTGGCACGGCGCAAAGCGTTGCAGGATCAATGGCAAATCGACGCGAATCGACGTCTTCTGGAAAGCATCGGGAAGAGATCGTTTCCGCTTTACAACGTTGCCGACGAGTCGAAAGCTGTCGACTCAAGGGCGAAGAACGGGATCGAATACGCGATGGAGCAAAAGGAGAAGAGCGGAAGTCACGATCGGAGCGTGGCGTCTGACAGAGTAGGGAACTGGCTACGAAACCAGGACGATTCTGCTTTTCGAGAGAGACAAGATGATCCGGTGCGAAGGGTAATTATTCCTCTCTGTTCGTTTTTCAATTTTCCATTGTCACTTCCAAGGTGAATATCAGTGTCGCTACTGTTGATTCTTTTTTTATTTTTAGTTCGTTGCTGTTGATTTTCATGCCACTTGGCGACAAAAGAAGTAACAACTTGTTGTTATTGATTTTGATTCAATTGCTGTTGATTTTACACCAGATTGCTGGTGATCTTTTTGAATTTTGAGAAGAGAACAGTTTGTTGCATATTTGCTTTTATTTGTACTTACAGTAGCTCACGAAAGTATTCGAGCGCTTCCAATCTACATCATTAACCCCTTAACCTACAAGCTACGTTCCAACAGTCTGAGCCCAAAACGTAAACAGGATCGCGCAGCCTTCGGGCCACTCGACAGCTCGGCAAGTCGGTCCTAAGTTGCACTAAACGCGCACGACTTACAGAATGTAAATACATGTGTAGGATACAACTGGTTTAATTTTGTGGAATATTTGATAAGTAATTACAACCTGATGTAATAATTGTTGTGGATATACCACTAAAGGTTTATTATCAATCACTAAAATATAACATAAATCAATAACATTTATCTGCAATTCCTGAATAAATTAGCAGTTCACGTAATTAGCATAAAAAAATCAATAACAAAAAATTAATAATCTTCAATGGTATGATATCGTTCGAAATATACTAGTACATGTAATGGAACTTTGCACCTCTTGCACTCCCACGTTGTTTCACTACGTTTTTTATTTTTCGTGCAAACTTTACAAGGTCTTGATGGCCTTAATTTTAATGCTATTGGGTCAATATGTTTAGGAAAATGAGCCCAATGTTTCGCGTGCAGTCTCTCTGGTATATCTCCGTACGAAAATTTTTATGTCAGGAGTCATCGTATAGTTCCAGATTTTTGGACTATTTCTTATTTCTTTCCAAATCCAGGGCTCTGGTGGTTGATCTTCGTCAGAGATATCATCGATAACTGAATAAATCTTATCTTGAAATTGCCAAATTATTAAATCGAAGTAAATCTACGATACATTATACGTTATACAAAATAAGATTTATTTTCATTATGTAACTTGAATATTAACTCACATTCAGATTTACTGGTTTCTGACTTTTTCGTACTCATGATTAGAATAATTACGAAAGATTATACTCTACAAAATCTATACGAACCACACAATGTCTCAGAATCTACTAAAATGTAATGTTTACATTTTGTTCACTAGAAATACGGTTCTTGTCTACGCATTTGAATACTTTTGAAATGTCCAAAATCGGTATGTTTACACTCAATTTACACTCAACTGTAAATCCTGTATGTGTTGTCAGATTTTTTTGTAATTTTACTTATACATTTTCGAGACTCCCATGTGACTTTACGTACAATCTTATTTTGAAAACTTAAACTTAACGTGTGCATTTTATTTATTAACGATGTAGATTGGAAGCGCTCGAATACTTTCGTGAGTTACTGTACGTGTTATTCTTCGATAATTTCAAACGACAGTGTCGTACATTTCTATCAACGAGTTAATCGTAAAAATATGAACCGAAATCTCTGTTTTCAGGTTCATGCGAACGAGCTGCGTTTACTGTAATCAACACGGAGAACGATCAAGTTACAATCAACTTTCGCTTTATTACGGTTTTTTATCTAACGAGCTAATGAATTGCGTATAATTTACTTATTATTCGTCGTATTTCCTCGGGTTTTATTACTTACATACATAATACATACGCGTATCTATGTATATATATGTGTGTATATATATATATATATATATACATATATATATATATATTTTAATATCGCGTTTCATTCACAAATTATAGATTATTAATATGTCGAGCGTCGGATAATTTGCGAATTGCCAGCAGTAAGCAAAAAGGTCTAACAGAACGCGTCAGTATTTTCTCCCGACTTAATCTTTTCTTCCTAACTTAACCTTTAATTTTTGAGTTTACTTTCAATGAGAGGAAAGCGAGAAAAATAGAAACATCCCTCGATTCGTGCGGTAAATAGCTTCTTTGTCATTTTCTGGAATTTCGCTCAAATAATATATTTGAAAAATAATGAAATTCAAACATAACAGTTAGAATAGATCTTCTATATTCGAAGAAATAGCGTTTGATTGAAAAAATTTTTGAATGACAAGACAATCATTTTTCAGTTGCACGTATGCAAATGGAGACGAAGAAAATTGTCAGTTCATCTCGACATTGCTACATTATTCGAATATTGAATTTCTTTACGAATGCTTTTTTTGGCGTTAGCAACTATCTTTTTGTACTTGACAGCATCTTTTTCAAATGCTTTGAACGCTTCAGTGTAAGAAGAAGACACTCTCATCGCGTTCACTTGCTGTTGCAGTTAGTGAAAAAATTGTGTCCGTAACATTTTTGTCATTGGAATTAAATACAATAAACATAATCTCTTATATTGGTTTTTTAACTTCTTCTTACAAGAGATACTTATAAAATGTGTAATAGCACATAAAAAATAAGTTTAGTATGAGAAAAAATCTATTGCTAGGGTATAATATAGTATATAATAGACGCCATGTACGTTTCGTCGCTGTTATTCGGCTAAATATTATTTGAAATCGTCATTAATTGAAATAGCTCGTTATTTTTTATTTTAAAAATAAAAAATAGAACCTGTTTTCTCCCATCGATACGTTTCTGTTAAAAAACCATCGTATTTAAACTTCAAGAGTGGCGAAGTGGCGGCCCGTTTCTTGATTCTTCTACTGAGGCGAGAAATTGTCATTTCGTGTCACTTTGTCACTTTTTTTTTTTTTTCGTCTTTACTCATATCGATGCACATCGATCGAAGAAATTAGAAAAATTTATATTTATTCATGGGATGTCGTACGAAAATATTTGCTTCTGAAACTTCGAACAATAAAAATATTGTTGAATGAACGTTTGATTTTTCAAGGTGATGTCGCAATACTCGTAGAAAGACACGAGTGTCGAGATTATTCATTGAATTTGAACTGCGAACATTTGTAAAAATTGAAGAAAATGTGCAAAGCGATGCTTGTACGAAATTTATGTAACGTAGATATTATTCTAGGATTCGGAAAAAAAACCTGAGACGCAAAAAAATGCGAGTAAAAACATTACGAGGGAAATCTTGCAAAGAGATTCTTTTTGTAAATCTCTTCAACAGAATTGAGTTGAAAAACCTTACAAACGAAACTTATAAAACTCAATAACAATCAGTCGATAATAATAATAATCTTACTATCTCTTGCTGATTAGATTCTTTTATGTAATTTCCGCTTGTCAATCACGTTGTTATCGCCGTTACGTGCGTTCTTAATTATTAAACCGTATAAATCGTAAACCGTAATCGAGGGACGAGTGTGCTGAAACGAAATCACGCAACCAATTTTCTTGCCGACTAGCTCTCGTCAGAAGAAACGATTTAACACGTTCACCCTCGAACTAGACGTTTTGCTTCTCTCTTAAATATTAAGTTCTTCCTTTTCAATTCAGCGGAAGAGAAACAGTACGAAACAAAACAGTATTATACGTTGTGATCCCTTTAAAGTCTGCCCAGCCAGTAATATCCGCGGATGATGTCGTATTAGCGCTAAGTTTTAAGTTCGGCACGACGATAGAAATCGATAGAAGTTGTAACTGGACTGCGGAAATATCATTTAAAAAAAAAAAATAAAACTTGAATGGAAAATTACTTTACGTGTCGCGAAGCGTACTATACTTTCGTCTTTGAATTTCCTACGTAAATACATAAAAATCCGCCGTTCAGTTGCAACGAAGTATTTAGTTACAATTAATTTCATACGTTTCATTGAAATTAATCACGACGATGCAGAAAAACCGAGAGCGTAAAGTTGTATTTATCTATTGTAAAGTGAAGTTTCACCTACAACCATGTATTCATGCAATATTTTGCTATATTGATTTCAAGCGGGATTTGCAGATTGAACTAGATCTGAATAGCTGTAAATTTAACATAAATGTAATTATTTAAATCAGACGCTTTGTTCTCTCACTCGTGAAAGGAACAAACGTTCCGTAGAGTTATCTTAAATATCTTTATTTCGTAGGTTACTTCTCTTTTTTTATTATTTTCATTTGCTGTTATATTTTGTTTATTTTTTTGACATCCTCAAAAAAATATGTACAAGTAACGATTTAATTAATTGTATGCGTATATCTATTAATTAATGAAAGAATGCTATACTACACGCGTGTATTGGAAGTAATCGGTGAATAGTTCCTTTCATCTGTAACAGATCATACATTCGTCGATAGACGATACTTCTTTTACTGAATTATGTTTGCACCTAGAACGTGAAACATCGAAGCGTGACTTACTTTTAGAAATATTCCGATTTCTGTCTTGCATGATTCTACGCTGGATTGAAGATGCAACGCGAATAAATGTCTTTAAGACTAATAGGATCATAAAAAGATTCATAATTGAATTTGAAATCATGCGACTTCGCAAGATCTCTCCTTTCTTATTTCATTTTAGTCGTCGCATTTTTACTTTAAAATGTTTTAAGGATACGATATTTAACGCTTACGATGTTTACATTAATGTTAGACGATAAATGTAATTAAACTCTATCATTTTATATATATATATATGTATGTATGTATGTATGTTGTATTATACAACTTTTTGAGAAAGTGTGTAACATAGATTTTATTTATTTGAAAGACACGTACAATGTTTATTATTTTAACATACGTGTTTATTTATTTTCTTCGTTTTAGCTTTTCATTTTTACGGCTTTGTTGCATAATGCGTAATTGAAGTGAAATCAAGTTAGTTCAAAACGAAATTCGATGTGTACTCTGATTGTACCTCTCTTTCACTTAATGAGACGTAATAAAAATGTAATAAAAATACAACAAACGGTTGTACTATTTTTTAAAAAGATTTATTTCATTCCTTATTATTACCGACGTTTCGTACAGTGCTTAGTATTCTCGTTAAAATTACAACATGTACCCCATCCACTCACAGTGAACGAAGATAGTATCTTTTTTCTCTGGAAATATATCTGTCAAACTGTCACAAATTGTACAGTGTTATCGTTGAAAATATTAAATGTACAATACTTCTTTATAAACATTTTTAACAAAATTTCAGCAAAACAATTAAAAGAAAGCCACATATCTCCATTTCATATTTACGTTCAACTCGCAAACTATCGAGCCGTTTTAATTCTGTATATAAATAATTAATATCCTACAAAACTACGTACTTAACAAGCATGAATAGATCGAATAATTAATAAATGTGGCTAGCATTCCGTGTAATAAAGAACAGAACGAAAGTAAAACAAGAGTTATTGAAGGTAACTTAGAATGATAATTCCAAAAAATAGAATATCGTCTATAATTCACTTGCGATCACATTTTACGAAGGTCAAGAACAAATACACTGCCATCAGATGCAGAAGCACCAACTTTGTCTCCTCGACTGTTCCAACACACTTCGAAAATTCCACCAGTACCTTGATAACTGTGTACCAATTGACCGTTCTGCACGAGTAAATATAAAAGAAAGCACACGTATAGTATAAAGTTCGTTTAAATATAGAGAACGCAGTA
The DNA here is from genome assembly GCA_032399605.1 of Melipona beecheii. NCBI lineage: Eukaryota > Metazoa > Arthropoda > Insecta > Hymenoptera > Apidae > Melipona > Melipona beecheii. Next base: position 2,550,688 of record JAUCMO010000504.1, on the reverse strand, counting down.
GAGAAATGCCCATCTTACCTGAGTAGACCAAATATGAACACATTTGTCGAAACTTCCACTAGCGAGGAATTTACCGTCCGGACTAAATGCTACACTATACACTGGTTCCGTGTGTTTCGTAAGTCTGTGTATACATGCACCTCTTTCCACATCCCATAACCTTACAGTCGAATCAAATGATGCACTAGCTAAAGTTAAATTCATATTTGGATTGTGGGTACCAGGTCCAGTCGGAGACCATTTAATAGTATAGATTTCTTTGCTATGAGCTTGCAAATCATGTACCCATGTGTCTTGTTTCATAGACCAAATTTTAAGACTCATGTCATCTGAACAACTGGCCAATAAGTTGCCTTGAGGATCCCATTTTATAGCATTAACTTCATTCTACAATTAAAACAAGAAGCAAAACTGTCAGATTTTAAAACAAGAAACAAAACTGTTAGATATTTCATGTACATTCTTCATCTCACGAGTATACATACCGTATGACCTTGGAAGCTCTTGATTGGTTTATCAACATTAAGTTTGCATACATGAATACATTGGTCGGTAGAACAACTAGCAAACGATGTATTCGTTTGCCAATCAACATCCAATGCAGGTGCACAATGAAAACTAAATTGTTGAGTACACTGTCCACTTTCTGCATCCCATATGATGGTGGTTTTGTCAACCCCGGCACTTAATATGTAGTTACCACGTTTGTTCCATTTTAATGCAAAAATTGGACCTTTGTGCTGACCTAATGTGGATGCTAATTTACCGTCTGTCTTCCAAATTCGTGCGTAACCATCGTAACTTCCTGTCGCTAATAAGGTACCATCGCACTGAAATACATAAGCAAATTATATTGGTTTCCTTTTTTTTAATATTTTAATCTAAAAATATATATAATCAGTTTACCTTCCAATCTAACGAAGTAACATCTTTGTTGCTTGGTACCTCTGTACCACCTTTTTGTATGCAATGACGGAGAACAAGCTGATTCGGAGCTTGAGAACTACCGGACATATCCCAAATACGAGCTGTGCTATCTCCTGAACCAGAAGCCAAAAGATCAGTTGTTGGATTCCATGCACATATGAAAACTTCCGATTCATGACCACGTAATATTGTAGCTTTAGTGTCTGGAATTTCAACAGCGCTAGCATTAGTTCCCCTGCCCGAACCTTGTTGTTGTTCATCTACTTCCATTTCTGTCCTATCTCCTCCTCTCTCATTTGTGCCTACACCTTCATTGGAGGTAACAACTGAAAACAGGTTAGTAAATTAATAACAATTACCAAATGGAATGCTTTCTCTCCTTCTTGCAATTATATATGTAATCTGAAATAAAGAAATTCCATTCTTAAATAGAACAGTGTCTTATTCTTAAATAACAGTGTCTTTTAGTATCTATGTATTATATTATCTCATACCTATATAAAAATTGATGTCTTTTTATAATGATTTATACAACGTAAATTTTAACTTTGTATGATATTGCAATATATTAATTTATACATGGTGAACCTACGAAATTCTTGTTTTCATTCTTTATTCCAGATTATACATATATTAATAGTATTGTTTGCTCCTAGTTTTCGGACAGGTTATAAATTTAAGAATGAGCTACATTTTGCTATAATAGTGTACAACTTAACAACTTAACATTGTAAAACAATGTCTTTAACTTAATAATAACACACGCACAAAAAAAAAAAGAAATATTTTAACTAAAACTGTTATAACAAAAATATTAGCCCCTAACAAGCCCGACAACTAAAGCAGTCCACTGCTGTACCTGGTTTGATAAGGAGGTCTACGAAACTGAAATATTTTCATAGACCAGGGTGTACCAGGAAAACAAAATGACACTGAAGCAGAACTTAATTAATAAAGACCAATATAACAGATGAAATTACCTTCCTCCCCATTTGTATCTTGTACTTCTGTTTTCACCTGTTGTTTTTGTTGGTTAATTTGATTCTGCCTTGATGCTACAACGTCTGGCATAACGGCGTCGATAAGAGACAAGGATTCTACCATTCTCTGTTCAGTTCCATCTTCACCTATTGATATCTCTGCCTCTGTGTACTGCAGCCCTTTCTGTAGAATCGACAAAAGCGCTGCTGGCGGTACTAACGCTCCATTAATATTACTCTGCGATATATGCGATTCTATACCAAATGTGTACGCAGAATGCTGAAATCCTACAAAAGAAATCACACACTGATTAATTTGCACCGTTTACGAAGTTTGTGATATAACTTTCATACAACAAATTCAAAAAATATATTCGTCAACCTAGCAACCTAGTGTCAGGGAGTATTCGGACAAATAGAATCGCTTCTATTTGTCCTCGAATAACCTCTTCGAGTCACGTTTAACTTACATGTTGTAACAAATTACTAGCCAACAAGACATTATTAACAGCGAATGTTGTTGCGGACGATATATACATATACATATACATACGTTGTATAAGTAACAGGTGTATACAATGAGAAACGAAAGTTCGCCGAGAAGTTATTTGAAAAAAGAGGTTACGAAGCGATGCTCTTGAGGAAAGAAACATACCAGATTCTTGAAGGTACCGGTAAACCAAAAAGTTGACTTCATCACTCGAGAAGCTCATCGTTCTTTGCTTCCGCAGTACTAGCACGACATATTTATCGAGAAGTTGTGGCTGAAACTCAGTTCGACTCGCTGCGGACGCCGAGATTGCCGCGTCGAGGCCACTTTACAAGGAACACAGGCACAATATGCACCGGACCTCGCTATTGGCCAGGGAACACGAGCAGCAGTACGTTCTGAAAGGATGCATTACCAACTTCAATCGAATGATCACGTCCTTTTTCAAATCCACCGGAAGGAAAGGGACAGGCAATTAGATTTTATTCATACGTTTCGAACGCAGCATTGTGTAAACAACGTCTGCAGCATCTGTGCAGCCTGTCGTTTGTACATGATATTTAATGGTTGAGAGGAATTGGTCTTCGATTAAAAATCTGTCGGTGGTTACGGTAAAAACGTATATATTATTGCTGAGAGTTTCGAGTATTTCAATAATGAATACCATTTACAGAAATTTATCGATATCTATGCGATATTTGGTACTTACGAGAAATACGATATTTCAAAAAGGTTTGTACCGCACTGTCAACAGAGTTGGATTCGTTTCTTCGATGTTTGGTTAAGTTTGGTTAAACATGTTCTTAACTTTAGGTTATGGTTATTTGTTTACTATTGAAGTTGTTTTTACAGTTGATCTGGCTATTTATTTTGATTTTGTAACATTCAAGGTGAAATTTGGTATATTTCAAAATGAAATTTAGTATCATTTAGTATAATATAATTGTTATTTATAATGTCGAGAAAATATTACCGTTTTTTCTTAAAATGAAAATATCTGTTGTAAGATTGTTATTAATTATTTTTTAGTATGCGAAAATTTTAGGAAAAGAAGATGGAACTTTAATTATCAACGTAATACGTATTGAATGAAATACTGATTATATAAAAAATTTATGAAATAACTTTTATATTACATATAATTATATATATTTTATATTATATATATATATATATATTACTTTTTATATTACACATTGCACATATGTACGTAGGTTCAATAATAAAATCAATCATATCAATATTTCTAGATAACCTTATATCCATAAATTTCATAATTTTAGTACATCAAGGATAATTTTTTTCTTTATTTACTAATAAAATAAAATGTCGAACAAATACAAAAAAAAAAAAATTAATTTTAACCTATCTAATCTATCGAATTTTATATTTTGACAAAATTTTTAAGCGTAATATGTAAAATTAATATTGAAAATCTTAACATACAGAATTTTGTTGACATATTTCACAAATTGAAAAGTTCGAAAATTGATTTGAAATTTAATACTAATATGAGGTGATACAAGTTTTAAATTTAGCGGCTTTTTCCAATTTTAGTTATTTCGCTACTGTTTTTTTGATAAGAGGTTGTTCGTTTTATTACTAACACAAGGAATTAATCGAGAGAGGTCGAAAAAATTATATAATTGTTCTTAATTATATAATTAAGAAAATTTTAATAAACAGAAAATGGCAGAAATAATCAAAATTTGGGAAGGTTGGTAAATTAAAAATTTACCAGTTTTGATCCTAACATAAAAATATTTCTCTTTTACAATTTCTTTAACAATTTTGCGTTTATCACGCAAATTAATAACTTTTCTTTATTTCAATAATTTCTCAATAATCATATTCTCTTATAATTGGTTAATATTTTCTCTTACGTGTATTTAGAAAAGTACGAAGTTTTTCATAATTCGGATAAGAATATTTTTAAATCCGTAATCTTCAACAGATAAACACAAATATTTCATCATAATAAATTATCACAATAATTATGATCTGTGATTACAACGTAATTTAGCCCACTTTACAGAGTAATGACTTTTTAAGTACTATGATAATGAGGTTCGTAACTCGAACGTTAGTTTGAACAAGTTGTTATATATATATTTAGGTATTTGTTCTCCTATTACGTACTTTTGCAGTCATTTTCTTATACTTTTTAAAAGAATTCGTACTTCGGCAAAACTGAATTTTTTAGATTAAATTATTTTGAATAAATTTTTGAATTTATATTTGAATGAATATTTTTGAACTTTTGAACTAATATTTAATATTAATATGTATATATAAAATATATTGATTATATATAATATAATGTTGATGTTAATATATTAATATATTGTAATGTATATGTAATATTTGAACATTTAACATAAATATTGATATTACCCCTGGGATAATGTTCGCCAGAGAAACACATTTTGCTTAAAATAAATATTTAATATTTAACTGATTTTATATTTAAAAATTTAAATTAATATTTATTTTCGACTTGACATTTATCTCGTAACTATGGTCGAATATTGATATTTAAATATTCGAATTAATATTTAAAATTTTTGACTTGACATTTATCTCATAACTGTAGTTGAAAACTGCTTAACTTTTAATTAGTCGAACGTTCCTTACTCTTTCAAAAGTCCAAAGTATTTCGTAAAATGTGCGAAGAGTGTAAGAACTATCTAATTGACCAGTGATAAATATTACCAAATGCGAGAGACGCGCGCCGAATATTTAGAAGAACTGCGCACTTCTTTCATACATTTTTCGTGCATGCGTAAAAAATCTATAAACGCGCGTCCCCGTAGAAGCCACGTGTAACCGCGAAAAGCATAATTATCAAATCTACCCTGCCAAACAAGCTGATTGGTTCGTTCAAGGTCGCGAAATCTGATCGTCCATGCTTCAAAGGAGCAGACAGCAGTGCCGCTTCGGTTCTCTCGGCGTGTAGTTGTGAGATTTTGTAGGAAAGCGCGGCAACCAGTCCGCGTTCCTTTTTTTTTTTTTCGGTTGTCCAAGGTCGCTGCTGCCGCATTTCTCTTCTCTTAACTTCTGTTCTTAAGGCTCCTCGATTCGGAGAATGACTGTGGAGATCGATAAGGAAGAATTGAAAAAGCGTTTGACACCGCTGCAGTGGCACGTCACGCAGGAAAAGGGCACGGAGAGGTACGTTGTGTCAGGTATCTGATTTGCTCATGGTGGTATTACAAAGTAAATCGTGTCATTCTTGCCTACTTTGTCCATGTTGTTCCCCGATACTGCTGGAAAATTGATCGTGGTTACGATAAACTTTCGTGCCAAATACGCCACTTATCGTTACGCGACACGAATCTGCATATTTAAATAATGAAAGTCCCACGAAATTCAGACTTTGTAACAAAAATTTGAATAACGACCTCGTTCGACTGCAATACGCGAATTATTAACAATATATGTTAATGTTACTTGCCTTTACTTGTAGCTAATCAATTTGTTATAATCAATTTGTTGCTTGATTTATTGATTTTGTCTTTCACGCTTAATTTTAAATTAACTCGGATTCAAAGTAAACTGCAATGTTGAAACGATACGATTTTTTTCGAAAATATCGCCCACATGGTGGAAACTGGTTTACTTTTAGGCGACGCGGGACTAAAATAACTTTTTCAAGACCATGTGTTGGCCTGACTTTGCGTCATGACCGAGTGGTTTAAAAATAAAATATAGGGCCTAATAATGAACTTCCTAGTATGTACATTCAGACTCTGACTCTTTTCTTTCCTCAGGCCTTTCTCCGGCTGCTACAACAAATTCTATGAGAAAGGCACGTACACTTGCATAATCTGTGATCAGGAATTGTTCTCTTCTGACACAAAATACGACAGTGGTTGCGGTTGGCCTGCATTCAATGAAGTATTAGATCAGGGACGAATCAAGTTGACTAAAGACACTTCACATGGTAAGCAGATATGAAAGTTTTAGGTTTAGCGACAACTTCTTTTTTTTTAGAATTATGCTCGGATTCTTAGTATACGATAACACAGCATTCATGCATATCATGTTACATTAATTACAAATAATCGCTTAAATGGTATACGGATGAATTCTTTGTTATTGAGTTTGATTTACACATGACAATATAATCGTATCATATCATAGACTTTAGAGTTTGATCTGTTTACCATTCTGAAACATTTTCATTTTTTTTCTTACATTTACTCTATCACATGACTTTCCCTTTTAGTTCTGCTACTCTTTCCTAAGCCTTCCACAATTTGTTTATCATTTCATTGAATCGTCATAACGTTTTATAAGTAGTAAAGACATATACGGTTGAAGTATTACACTATCAGTTTATAAAGTCATATCGACGTAATATATTTTTATGATATGCTTTGTGCATGATAATTTTGTCGTTACAATAAAATTTTTGCTACAGATATGTACATGGTTTTTAATCTATAAGAATAGAATGATTTGCACATACTTATATTATCACTTTGTATTTTAAAATTGTAATATATGGAAGGCAATATTCCTTGGATCCTTTACCTTGCATGTTAATGCTTAGAGTGTGATTTGTGTTAGACTTATATCACCTGTTGTATAAATTAAGATCATAATTATGTATTAAAATTAAGTTTTTCTATATCTTGTTTTTATGTATGAAAAAGAAGAAAATAATATTTCTTGGCATTTAATCTATTAATCATTTTTACATGTAGCTTTGTTTTTATAATATTAGTAATTCAATAAACTAACAAAATTATAAAGTTTAAATTACATTTTATGTAATACTTGAAACATTCTTTTTTTATTAAATACGTTACTTATTTGAAAATTGAATAAAAATTTACGTGTTCAAATTTCTATTGGAAAAGAGTATATGTTTATAATTTCTTTATATTAATCACTAAGTATGTCAGTTTATATGTTTGTTGATATTAGTCATATTGAATCTTATTTATACGTATATATATGGGTAAATTGAAATGTATGATGTGGAATTTAAGTTGTAGGTAGTGACTACAATATTTGACTAGTTATTTAAATACTTTATGTATTACTTACAAATAACAATAGTAAAAGTAGAATTGATAACATGTATCTTTTGAATATTTAAATTATATTAATTAAATGAAATTGCTTTTTTTTTAATAGTCCATAAAAATATCTAACTAAAGAAGCAAACTTGTTTGAAACTACTTTAATATATTTTTTAATTCTGTCATACAATATCAAGACAGTTAGATATCAAAGGGGAATTTGGACAGAGCTTCGATGGATGAGTAAAGCAAGGAACAAGATTATATGGGTATTGATTAGAATGCGTAGCTATTTCTTATTTTACATATTATTTGAAGAATGTAATTGATATAGCATCTCTTTATTATTTTTACTTAAAGATTTCTATTTTCTTTGAAACTTATTTAGGTTACTGATTTTAATTTTCATTGCAATCAACCTCTTGCTTTTATTAATATTAGTTTACTCTTTTTGGTGCTGCTATAACTGGAAAACATTTAGAGTGCACAAACAAAGGTGTTGGTCTGCGTTTAATCACACTCTATTATTCTATTTCCTTTGTCTTCCTATTGCTCCGCTACCACCACTTCACTCTCACCATTGACACACGAAAACTGCGTCGACAATTGACGTAGTTGGTGGAAATCTACTACTGCTGATCGCAAACCCAGATATGGTGCGGACCGAGGTGACCTGTTCAAAGTGTGGTGCACATTTGGGACATGTATTTAACGATGGGCCAAAACCTACAAGGAAGCGATTTTGCATCAACTCGGCATCCATAAACTTCCATCCAGCAGGAGAAGAGAAGAAAACGACATCATGAAATTAGAAGAACATAAATTTTTAATAAAATTTTTGAAAATGTTTAAAAGATCTGACTTATCATATTAATAAAAAAAAGTTTATATTTCTTAATAGATATGACTCTGATATTTTGTAATTTGCTACTATTTTGTTACTCTCTAGAATTGTGAAGTTTCTTTAGCAATGAAAACAAACATATTACCAATGACAAATATTTTCATCTTGACATACATTTTCAACAATTATTATGAATATGTCTTATACATCATAAACTCTAAGTTCAATTCCATTTGTTAGAAAACATAAATTATATTATACAAATGTATATTTATAGCAATATTATAATCTTAGCATAAATTCGATTCTGTACATACACTCTAAATGACTGTAAAATAATACATTTAGTGTGTATAAAGTATAAAAATTTAATGTAAAACACTTAAAAACTAATTTATAAAAACATTCTGTTATTTTTTCATGTTACACATAATGAACAGAACGTGTAAATAATACGTATTATTTATTTGTCTCAATATATTAATTATATGAAGTTTGTTATTTTGTAATCATTTCTTAAAACAAATTATATCTAGTTTGATATTTTATTGTATTTATAAAAGAATATTTTGTCATTTAATTCTTTGCATTGTAGCGTGCCAAGGTATGGATATTTCACTCGTTGAAATTTTTTTTTAAACGAGGCACCTGTAAATAAATTATCACCGCAAATAGTTAATATTACAATAAATAAAAGGAAGGATTTTATTCAAAGGAAAAGCATATTTTGTTATAAAATGTTTCCTTATATTTTAACGTTTCAAAACAAACTAAAAGATGTTACAGTACAATATATACGCAAATTCTAGGCATAATTTTTACAATAATTCATCATCCATTTGCTGCTTTCTTTCATTTTTAAATTCGACATTGTTAAGTATTAGTTTTCCTGAGAAACCAGATTTTTATCAAATGTTTCCGTTCGATGATAAATGCCAATTTCGTACAAATGGTAGAGGTACAGTGGAAATTTTCATTAAAAATCCGAAGCCGACATGTATAAACTAATGGCTTCGTCAGTAGGCCTAATTTGTTTTACAAGTTGAGATCTCAAAGCATTTTCAAAAACATCATAAAAAAAAGTATGGAAAAGATGCGTATACATACTTAACATGATTTGTATATAGGAACCTATTTCATAGTTCTAAACTGACAATAATACACTTCTTATGAAGATACATAAATGCACTTGGAACAGTAATCGAAATAATGATGCAAAAACATTTACACTTGTCCACATTTTTATTAAATGCTTAGAGATTTTATCATTATTTTATCAATATTAAAATAATAACGATTGTTTTAATTTTGCAAATGGAACTTATTTTTATTACAGTAAGGCGTATTAATACAACTTTTGTACTTTTGTTTATTCGATAAATAAACAACAAAGTTTCATTTTCAAAACATCAATATATTTCTAATTATTATTTGCGTGTGTGCAAAATATGGACAAGTAAATTTTGCATCGAACTTGTCTCGATTTACGAATAAAAATAAATCTTATAGATAGCTGCTTGTAGCTGAAATATGCTTAATAATTGCCGCAGTAATACAATGACATAAAATGGACGTTGCTTTTTCTTTCTAAAGATATTTGTGAAAATGCAGGACCTCGTTCAGTATTTCTGATCGAGTTAATATCAATTTTGACCCTGAATCTCATATTTTTTTTCTTTTTCTTTTTTTACATAAAACATATGTTCGTTAATACTAGACGTGCACAATTATTTTGTTTTCTATACCTCCTATAATTGCTTACAATTCCTAAATAATTTGAAGTCGATGCTGAAACAAAATAGTGCAAGAGCTCATCCTCACAGAATACTGAAACAAATTTCATGCGATCGTATATTGTAATCCCTGATTCTTCACAGGTAAGTAGATTCATCTTTCAGCATACAACTTCAAATTTAGGAGTAAGCGCAATACAAACTGAGCTGCTTCGTCTGTCAAGTATAATTAGACATTATTGATTATTATAAAAAAAACTAATCAGGCTTTTACGAAAATAATCAAATCAGTAAATAATGAATACATTGTTACATATACGATTGTTCATTACCAAATAACGTATGCATTTTCATTTTTTTTTTGTTTTTTGTTTCATATGTAATATATCGTTAATTTCTTCAATATCTATTACACTTTTACGTGGCGTTCTTTAGCTTTAGTTTATGATAAACTCCTATATATAATGAAGATGCAAAGAATAAAAATAACAAATTTGAAAATGTGTACTCCTTAAACTAAAAGTATCCAAGGTTTCATTTTTCAGTAATATATGTTTAAGATATAATACAATTAGGAAAGACATTAATTATTACGTTTAATGTAGTACAACCATTTAGAAACCTTGTCTTATATAATCGTCAACATAAATTTATATATTTTCATCGATCTGTATGTCGTTATCTGCATTAAACAAAATATGAAATTATTTTGTTGATGGTTCAAGATTATAAGGAATCTAGCGCGAGTTTTTCACGTCTCTAAACATGACAAGACAGGCACTTTATAGTGTCACAAAATGTTCCTATATCTGAACCTTGTTTTAAAATTTCGTCGATCATCCGTTCACTTCTTGTAAGACACGTTAAAGATAATTTATGTTTGACCTGTATCGAAGAACACACGTAACTAGACATTCGTCCATAGAAAGATGTTCTTACATCTAAACATATTTTAGTAACAAGGTCAATATCCCAACGTGTCTTGTCAGCGATGCAAATGAGAAAAAGTACTTATATTTTATCTTACAATTATAAATGAATTATAGCATTAAATGAGAATCGCATGTATTAAATTTATCATAAATTTCGTTATATATGAAATTAATTTTCTATACTATATACACATCAACATAATGCAAAAACTGCAATGTCCAAATATATAAAAAAAAAGTCTGTTAAAACTTCAATTTAATATAACATAATGAAGTTTGCTAACATCCAATGACAAGAACGTGATTCTTGAGAACGTTTAAAACAAGTTAGGCTATCGCTTATACATCTACGTCATACTGACAGACCAAAGATTGAAAACATATTGCTCTGCTCTCCATAACTTCATTCAAAAAATATAAGTCTAACACGAAGACCAATTTTCTTCTTCTATGATTTCTTGTTAAACCATAATAATATATTAGAATAGGTCCTATGTACTTGTTCACATTTGTTTATGGTATTATCTAATAAGGTTTTTGCTATAAATAATGTATGTTTGTAGCTAACTCTGATCTTCAATTTTAGAGTCAGTAATACTAGTTTTTATATCTTTAGAAAATAACTGACAGTCGCTTGAAAATCCTCGATGACAGTTCAATATTAGTACAAGAGTTCATCAGGCAACAACCCACAGATACAGTTTATCTTTTATTTTGAAGACTATTTCAATAAAATGTCGAACTCTTAGTAACTAATAAATACCCATCGAGGAATACAAGATTTCTGCCGTCAGATCGTTCACAGTTCTTCTGATTTAACTTTATTTCCTCGCAACATGCGAGAATCGAGCAATTTAAAAACTTTGAAACCATTTCTCGATACTTCTCACAGTATCGGATAAGTTCTATCTATCTATGACCTATATATATATATTTATTTATATATTTATATATTTATATATGTTTATTCATTATTTATTATATATTATTGAATTATTGTGCCGTTCCATTTTGGGAGGGTGATTCATTATTTTTCTTGCAAAATTAAATTTTTATGATCACGTTGTATGATCATAAATACCACTCTTTTAATTACCTTTAGCAGCTTCCTTCGCTGCCATTATTAAAGGTGTTAAGGAAGCAAGTGGCCTTGCTAATTTCAGAAAAGGATGCTGTAATTTTCCACAAAAATACAAATTTTAAAAATTCGTTCCATTTACGAAATGCATTAACCAATTATTAATTTTATAAACGTATCATTAGAATTACCTTGAGTAATTCTGAAGCCGCTGATCGTTTCTCCACTTCGACCTCTAAACACTGATCCAAAAAATCTTGAAAAATTCCAGACAATTTATCCTTTTCTTTAATTTCAGGTTTTCCATTTGTTGCAATCAAATATAATGCTCTTAATGGATTTTCGTTTAAATATGGCGGTTCTCCTTCTATCATTTCAATAGCCATTATACCCAACGACCAGATATCAACCTACAAGATTTAAATGAATTTTGTATATATTGCAAGACGGATATTAGTAATTACAATACAGATATTATTTTACTTACCTTTGGACCATATTGTTTTCTTGTAACTACTTCTGGCGCCATCCAATATGGTGTACCAACCATTGTCGTTCGTTTGCTTTGTTCTGGCGAAATTTGTGCACAAAATCCAAAATCTGTTAGTTTCACTCCACCGTCTAGCCCGAGCAGGATATTGTCAGATTTAATATCCCTATGTATAACTTGATTACAGTGAAGGAACTCCAAAGCTTGTAGGACCTCTCTACACACTGCTGCTATTTGACCCTCATCCATACAAGTCTCAGTTACAACATCTGTCAAACTACCACCAGGCAAATATTCCATAACTACCCACAATTCTTCCCCTACGAGGTAACTATCCAAATAATTTACAACATTTGGATGCTTATTCTCCCGCATAACCAATATCTCGTTTATTATTAACTCCTTCTTTGGTTGTTGTGAAAGATTCATCTGTTTTATTGCAACTTCCATACCTGTTGATGTTTCAATTGCTGTGTACACTGTTCCCGAAGCACTAGAAAGATATTAAAAAACATATTAAAAAAAAAAATTCCTCAAAAGAATATTTACACTTCGTATCATTGCAACTTACCCTTGTCCTATTTTTTCCATTTTCGTGTATTTCCTATTTGGATCACCCACACTTACAATTGTTCTTAATTTTTCTAATATTTCGTCATCTGACATTTTTTTCTTTCTAGCTTTGTCAGTTTGCGCTGGTCTCGTTTGATCCGTTGTCGTTGATGTAGGAGTCGCTTGATTTTTATTTCTATCCAATTGGGATTGGTGTGACTGCTGCGGCGTTCCATTTCGTTGAGGTGATCCTAACGTAGTAGTTAATGGAGGCGGTGGTTCTTCTTCTATTGGTTTTGTATACTGTTGCAAAAAATTTAGTATTTATGTTCAAACATAGGGAAAAAAAAAAATTAATTTTTAACAATAGTCATTATTACTTACAATTGATTTCGTACGTTCTGGTCTAGCGGAAATCGGTGGTGGCGGCGGTTCATCTTCTTGTTCAGAACTAGTCGCGCAAGCGTCTGTTGGGGTACTACTCGGACTACTACTACTCACTCTATAATTTGAATCCCATAAAATACATACAAAATAATATATAATAAATGTAATAATAGGTTGAAAGGAAAAGAGAGAAAGAAGAACGACTGACAGGAAGACATTCAGAGACATATTTTCAAAATAGTAACTGCTACAGGATATAATATTTACAAAACATAGAGGTTCACCTGCTGAGTGAATGTTGAGAATGAGAACTTCCAGAAGCTTGTGACATTGCTTGACCACGAATGTTTCCTACTCCAGTTCCGACACCTATGCCCATGCTTCTAGGACTACTTGCTCTCTCAATGGGAGCTAAACATAAAATTTTCTGTGTTTTATTTGTTAATGAATATATAATTGATATAATAATAGTAACAACAACAACAACAACAACAACAACAACAACAACAACAACAACAACAACAACAACAACAATAAAAACAACAACAATGTAGATAAATATTTATGTAAATATTGTTAACTTACCAACTACCCCAACCATTTTTGTAGTTGTCATATATTTGGAACCTTTTGTTTCTTTACTGCTACTATCATACCAATTCAAAACATCTAATACAGCCTGTGGATTTTTCTTCTGTTCTTGTTTACTAATATTACTAGACATAAGCAATCTTGCCCATGCTTCTGGCATCCCCTAAGATTGAAAATTATGTTTCAATTATAGTCATTAATAATCTTATACATATTTTTAAAAAAGTAACTGATACATTTACAAAAGTGTAATTCTCAAAGTTCTAAAAACTAAGAGAACATCGTGCAAATATAAAATATTTGAGAATCCAATTATTATACGGAAGAAATATTAAGATTTTAAGCACTCAAACCAATATTAAATTTCATTCTGCAAGAAAGCATAATATTGAATGCAACGTTGACTAAAGCATCTATTGGTCTACCAAAGCAGCTATGCTTCTAATCTATGGTAAATTTCAAATAAAAAGTAACAACTTAATCCTGTTAATTGCAACAAAAACAAACAGTTAAATTAAGTGTATGTATAATAAAAAGGAGTATAAACAAACTACTTTTGTGGTCATTTAAAGTTACTTACTTTCAATGGCAGCTTGAAAGAAATACGTGTCTAGTTAGTTTTTCATGTGAAAAAATAATAGGTATAAGAAGCATCAGACAAATTACCAAATTACTTTTCCACAATGTCCATACACATGTGAACAAGTGATGAAAATTTAATTCATTTTTAGGTACGAAAAATCCATCTGAGATATGTTTTTAATATGTTAAATGTTGATATTTAATAATACATTACTAGTTGCTCTTGTGATGAAGCACATTTCACGAATGAATTATTTTGCTAAAAATGCATTCATTTTTATATAGTATACAAAATTTTAACATTTTATTGAAATATAATAAAAATTTTTATCACGAAAAAGATCAAATTTTTATTCAACTTGAATAAAAATACTATAATTTATATTATTTTCGTATATTTTTCTTTTTATTTATTATGCAATGTACTGATAAATCAATAAGCCAATGAATTGCAATGTGAATGCCAAATATTACATATTAATAAATATTAATTTAGTAATGTTTCAGACACTAAAAACCACAAACAACTGAAGATATTTTATATTTGAGAATTATCTTTTTTTTTTCGGGAAGGATTAAAACATAATTACATAACCAGTAATGTAGTGAAATAAAGAAATATTTATTACTATGCAATGTTTATTTGGATACTCCGTACCATTGTATAGTAGCAAAGCAGAAAGCGAGTGCATTTTGAACAATAGTAACAAGTTACAAATATTAAATTAACTTACCGTAAATTCTCCAGTAACAGCATCAAATCCAACATGTACAGTATGTTCAAAGTTGGTGGGATAACTGATGTTGGGTTTATCCTTATTTTCTTTTACCTTCATTTTGCTTTTCAATGTTTTTTTCTTACGTTCATCAGAATCAGGTTCTTTAGGTAGTGGACGCATATCCACCGGTAAATTAGGTGTTGATTCACCTCTGAAACATGTTCAATTTATCATTATCTAAATAATGATATCAAATGAAACAAAATAATCTATAAATTAAGCTTTATACTGGCTACTTTAAATACATTTCATTACTTATAATATTAAGTTATTACTTATAAAAAAATGTAAAACAAACTATTTTTATTTTTCTGCTTTTGTGTATTTACATAAAATATTATCATTACCAATTATAAATTATTTACAATATTCATATAAAAATATATGCATACTCAGAAGGTTTGTTAGCAAGGCTATGTATAAAGACTTAAAAGGATGGTCTTCCACATCAGAATGTCATCGTGTCTGAACTGTAGGATTTTATTTTTAGCAACTACTAGATTAGTGTCTGTTATTCTATTTTTGGGAGATGCAGACATTTACTTATTGCAAAGAAAATAATAAGAATGCAAAGTGTAACAAACTCATTAATTTTTAGTGTCACACAGCAATATAATGCTACAAAAAGTACTCAATACTACATTTATCAAATACTACAGAATCTAACTTCAGAGTAAATATACATAAAAATTTTCAATGTTAAACGACACATTCTTCCTTTGAGAAATTTCTCATTCTTAAATTACAATATACATTACAACACAACGTGGAGCATGAAGTTACCTATTCGACGTAAGTCGCACAGGAGGTGCAGGGGGTTTGTCCTCTTCATCTGACATGTTGTTTCTACTTTTGTTCCTTTGTTGCCAATCTACCTTACGTTGCTGCGTTTCCACAGTTACGTTCGAGGTTTCTGTTCAATGCTACCAGCTCCTGGGTCCTGAGTCGTTCTTGCGATTCCCAATGGATCAAGAGCTTGGATTACAGTGCACAGAGGATTCGCTACGTCGACGAGAACACCAGCTCTGTTTGTTGAAAACATAAGACACGAGGATCCATTCACTCCTCAGTTGCTCGAGAAGGAAACTTTGTTCTCTTGAACTCGACGAACGTTATCGAATCGACGACGTTTGGAACACCGGCTTCGTATCACGGGTACGGACGTACACGTACGTGCACAGACTCCTAGATAGGCCGGTGAGAGAACGTGAAACAAAACGACAGACAAAAGAAAAAGAAACGATGCCCCTCCTCGTGGATGACAGTTTCGAAAAGGTGTTTGCTCGAGGTGTTGCTCGATGTCCGCGGGGAACAGCGGCGTCCTCGAACGGGTCAATGTCGTGAATATAGGGTGTGCTCGAAGACGAGGGACAGACAGGCACCTCCAAAGCGTGATTCACGCACGGATGCAGACACCGCGCCGCATCCACGGATCTCACTAGTTCTCACTCTCCCTTACTCCCTCCCACCCACTCTCTCTCTCTCACTCTTTCCCTCTTTCTCTTTCTTCCGTTCTCCCTCTATCTGTCTGGATCTCCTTTCGTGTCGCGATCGCTCTTTCGTTCCCAGAGTGGTTTTCACTCCTCCCTGTTTCCACCGTCGGTCTCTCGCGCTCGCGAAAGAAGGGAAAAAGAAAAATACGATTGTGTATATCGTGTGCCTCTGTGTATATATATATGGCGCCGCTTTATCCACACGTCCGTGATGTGCCGCGTTTCAGGCACGGCGGAGGCGGAACCACGCGGCGCTCCAAGTCTTATCAATGGTACCTCATTTCGCGCGTACCGATCCGACGCCCGATGTCGGCCCGAGTCCCTCTTGCTGCTTCCGTGCACGACCTTTTCGACGTTGATAAGAAAGTCTGTGAATCACCGCCGCCGCCGCCGCGGTTCTCCTGCCACTGTACAGCGCCTCCACCGGAACACCGTTCACTCCCTCTCTCCTCGCATCTCGCTCCTTTCCTTTCCCTTTCCTTCCCTCTTTTCCACTTTTTCCATTCGCCTCGTTCTCTTTCCTTCTCACTGTACACTTGCAAGGTTTGATCATTAGTACATGCACATATATATATATATATTTTCGTCTCTTGCCTATACCTACTGTCGGTTAACACGAGTGAACCTGTATTGTGTGCGTGTGTGTACATGTATGCGCACGCGTCTGCATGATGTGTCCTCTGTGTGTATGTGTGTGTGTGATTTAAAAAGAAATTTAGAATAATATAGGTTGGAGTTAGTTGGTAAGACTGCGAGTGAATCAATCCAGGTTAGCCAACGTGCAACGTTGTAAACTTCATTACGGTTTCACTCCTCGCGAATTAAGGTTTTCGGTTGATTGTTACATTTTCTCGAAGATAAGTTAAAAATTTGTATATTCAGCAAAAGGGAGAGATAGTGAGAAAGAGAGAGAGAGAGAGAGAGAGAGAGAGAGAGAATATGTGCTTCAATATTTTAAAAATTCCACATGCGTGTAAATTGTAGTTGTTTAGTAATTTTAACTGTTTGCTATTTTCATGCAGGTATCTATTGATATTTTTATTCATATTTGCATATATAGCGAATTAAATGCATTTCGACGAATTAATTTTATAATTTACTTAAAATTGTTCAATCTTCTTTCCTTCAACTTTGAAATTTTTATTGAAAAACTATGTTTTATTATACTACAATTGTCAGAGTAATATATGTATTTTTGGAATTTAGAAAGTGATTGTAATATGATATATTAGCACAAGTTTGTATATGTTTTAAATTCCACAAAACATTTTTGTAGGGAAAAGATGTATCTATCATAGTATATATTTTTGTAATATATCATGCCAGTTTGAAAATCCAAATTCTTTAAGAATTATTATTTATTTTTACATTTATCCCTGCTCTTTGTGATACTTTGAGTATATAATAGTATAATAGTATATTTCAATCTTACATACTTTAATTGTTGAATATATTTATATTTATTTATACATGAAATATTCTTAGCATGAGTGTAAGTTTCCTACATAATTGAATTTGTGTTTTAATGCAATAGGATTAATATAAGAGAAACTTAATATGAGAAACATACTATGATTAATTGGTTAAAATAAGAAATTTTCTATAAATTATTTTTTTTATTGAAATTATATTAAAGAAAATGATAGCTTTAAAAGTGTTTAATATTAAGTTAACTACATTTATATTTATTGTAAGAAAATTTGAATGCAAGTTTAAAAATTTAAGTTCATCATTTATTTATAATATATATGTTATATTGATTTAACACATGTATGTAGTTGATTTTAATAAACTATATAATTTTGTACACTTTACTATGTTATATCATTTTATAATTTTAGTAAAGTACATGTTATACGTTCATTATTCAAAATGTTTAAAATAATGTATTTTGATAAGATGTTTATTAGAAGAATGTACATACTTGTAATTATGTGTAATTATGTACAAAAATAAAGATGTTAATAATATTTGAATTTAATGTTAAGGAGTAGGATATATTTTATTAATTTACAACTAAATTTAGTCATGACTTGTTAAAATGTGTTAAAATTGTAAGTATATTTCTACATATTTTGTACAGGTACATATTTAAAAAATTTTGTACATAAATTTTGTACATAAATTTCGAATATATATACATATAATAGAATAAATATAAAATAAATTTCCAGTAATGTTATATATATAATATTTTAAAAAAATATTTAAAATACATTTTACGAAAATGAATCATTATTAATTTTCTATATACAAAATCTTATTCTATATATATATGTAAGAAAAGAAAATTTAAAAATTCGGAAAAAGAAATAAAATTTAATAAAATTTGTGAAATGTTATATAATTAGAAATATTACTTAGTAATATTGAAAATATTTATATATACTGGCGATAAGCGTTTTATGTTTCATTAACTATAGTTGGTAGAATTGACACGTCTCTATAGTATCTTATCTTTCAATGATAAACTTGAACGATGACAACATATGTGAAGTTAGCTGCCAGAAGGTGTTAATTACATACCCAAAAAAAAAAAAAAAATAAAGGGTAATCGTAATTTTCATACCATAAGATTGTTTACTATCAAGGAAATCGTTATTTTCACTTTGAACAGCTGGTATCCTCTATGTTGTGCAATATTTATAAATTAATTTGTTAATTGACACGCGGAATAGTGTGTTTTTGTTACAAGTCGTAAAGTTACACTATGTGATTCACCCAACAGTGTAAAATAACCTCGATATGAAATTTGACATTTGACCATATATTTGACGTATGTAGGCGATATATTTTTATCATAAATGTAGCAGAAGTTGTTTAATTGTATAATTATATTATACTGTTCAATAATTTGTTACAGGGGACAACAATTGATCAACTGTTTCTTACAAAAAAAAAAAAAAAGAAGGAAAATACCTTACATCAGTTTTAATTAATTCTTAGATTTAACATTATCAATTCAAGATGAAGAAAAAGGTATTTAAATTCATGTCTACATTAATTTACATAGTTTGCTAATGAGTGTAGTTTGTGTAATTTTCATACATGATAAATGTTTTTTGTTTTTTAGGTTCTTCTAATGGGTAAAAGTGGTTCAGGAAAGACCAGCATGCGCAGCATAATTTTTGCTAATTATATTGCCCGTGATACACGTCGTCTGGGAGCAACAAGTGTGTAATACTTGGTTTATATCATTTCATCAAATATTACTTTTTGTATTACTTATTAATTTATTGATATGTTTAATAGTTGATGTAGAACACAGTCATGTCCGATTTCTTGGCAATTTAGTATTAAATCTGTGGGATTGCGGTGGCCAAGAAGCATTTATGGAAAATTACTTTGCATCGCAACGTGACAACATATTTAGGAATGTAGAAGTTTTGATCTATGTTTTTGATGTAGAATCCAGAGAATTAGATAAAGATATGCATTATTATCAAAGTTGTTTAGAAGCAATACTGCAAAATAGTCCGGAAGCAAAAATATTCTGCTTAGTACATAAAATGGATCTAGTACAAGAAGATCAGCGAGATTTGATATTTAGGGAAAGAGAAGAAGATCTGAAAAGACTTAGCTTGCCACTTGAGTGTACTTGTTTTAGAACTAGCATATGGGATGAAACATTATATAGGTATATTTTTATAACTATACAGATTTATATTCTATAATTGCATACGAACCATTATACTTAGGGCGTGGTCTTCAATTGTTTATATGTTAATTCCAAATGTGAAAGAACTTGAACAAAGTTTGAAACAGTTTACCAATATTATTGATGCCGATGAAGTACTCTTATTTGAAAGAGCAACGTTTTTAGTGATTAGTTATTGTCAAAGACAACATCACAGAGATATACATCGATTTGAGAAAGTTTCTAATATAATCAAACAGTTCAAATTAAGCTGCAGGTAACTATGAAAAGTAGATGAATATTATAAAGTTTGAATGTATATCTTTTATAAATCATATATTTTCAGCAAACTGGCGGCACAGTTTCAGAGTATGGAAGTTAGAAATACGAATTTTGCAGCTTTTATTGATGTATTTACATCAAATACATATGTAATGGTTATTATGTCGGATCCTGCTATTCGTAAGTATTTGGAATCTTAATTCTTTTTTTTTTTAGCAAATATTGAAATATTTATTCATATTGTTTCAGCGTCAGCAGCAACATTGATCAATATTCGTAATGCGCGAAAACATTTTGAGAAACTAGAGCGTGCTAGTCAAAGTTCAGCGTTAAGTAGATAGAAATCAGCTCGACCCAGGCGCGTCGTCACCCGGGTCCAGGCTGTTAATCACTATTAAATCTAAGAGTCACTTTAAAACAGAATCATCATAATGAAGGTGCAAAACTTTTCTTTTTTATTAATTAAAATAAATCAATAATTTTGCCAATGAGTAAATAATTTTAACATATGTAATGTGTAATAAAATCATTAATAGTAGTGTAATTTTCAAAGAATCAATCTGTTTATCAGCAAAAAATTTTAAATTAATCGCAATTTGTTTTATACAAAATTTAAAAAAATACTAAATTTGCTGAGCATGTATGTGTTAATAAATGAATATAATAAATAAATACCTATTTGTACGAAATTGTGCGCTATTAATATCATATTTAGCGAACGTATATTGTTCGCTTCCAGTAAAAACTCTCTTGGCTCTTAGATAATACATCGTTTTCTGGGTTAAGATTTTCCCTGGCTCCGTGATATTATGTATTTTATTTCTGTATAGCAATTATTCTCTCTCTGGCCTGTTATAAAGATGTATATTTTTTTAAATTACATTTACTTAATATAATAATGTATATATACTTATTACACTAATCATGCTGTTGCAACAATGTAACTAACTGTAATTGTATCTTTCAATTTAGATAACGATAGTGTTAAATTGTACGTTATATTTTGTATAAAATTTTGATTGGTACCTTTTCACACACACACGCGAAAGGAGACAACAGATACTGAATACGTTTGAAAACTTGTATATGTTTACTTACAGCTGTATTTACGAAGAAATAATAAAAGAAACATGGAATGCTGTAAAAGCTCGTGCTTTCATATATGTCACTAAACTGTGTTTTTTAATCGTACGAATAGATCTATCGAATTAAACGTGATTTCAATATTTTATTTAAACGAAGAGTAGAATGTTTGTCAGATACATTTAAAATTGCCGCCTTTTGATTAGTAATGGCGAAATTGCGTGTTGTCACCATTTTAGATTGATAAAACGTCTACGCAAAAGTGTATATAGTGTTTACTATGGACAGGATAATTAAAGGAATTATGAAATATAGAAATTGCCACAGAGAAGAAATGGTGAAACAGTTTAAAAAAGTTCGAGATCATCCCGAAGTATGTTAAAATTTTGCTCTTTAATTCACCGTTAATAATGTATGAATATATTTATCTCTTTGTGATGTTTCATGTTTTATAGCATATTAATATTTAAATTACAAAAAACGGTATTAATTATTGTTGATATTTATAATGAAAGATATAGAGAATATAGTCATGTATATATATACGTATATATTTTTCTACTATTTATAAAAGTTTTTTTTCGTGTCCTTGAACTAAAGATCATTCATAAGAATATACATACACGTATATACATGCGGACAAAATCTTATCTCTGCAAGCACGTGTCGTGAGTCACTTTAATGATGTGATCTACAAAAATTAATTCAATAATAGTTTAAATTGCTCATCAAGTAAAATTATTAAATGAAATATTAAAAATCTGCCTTGTTATTATTAATATGCTTTGTTGTTGTGTGAAATATTTATTATATTTATTTTTTTTCAAGTTACTATCATGCATGGAACTTAAACATATGATATACACACATGTGCATATATGTGTTATTTAATCTACAAATAAACTAGGTATTCGTACAATTCGTTATGAAAAATACAAATGTTATACTATAATTTGTATAAGTTACATTACTAATTTTAAGGTGCAATATTAACACTTACTGCCGTAATTGATCTTTGTTGTTACTCCACTCACAGCCAAAGGCAGTGTTTTTTACCTGCATGGATTCACGGATGATCCCAACTAGATTTACGGAAACAAATGTTGGAGACATGTTTGTCGGTACGAGATTTCGCCATAACATTATATCCTCGAATATGCAACTTGATTCTTCTTTATTTTGAATAACTTCACATAACAGTTTAATACAATCAAACGATATATTTGTAATGTTCGTAATGTTCTAATTTAGAATTAAATATTTTTCTTTGAATGTGTTATTCATTTTAGTAATGAAATATCATGTTAATAATTAGGAAAATAAATGTTCAATGTAAAAATGATTATTAGACTGCAGATTTTTATGCAAATTTACTTTTTTTTTATGTAATTATAAAAATTGATTTTAAGCAGGAATTTATTTTGCTAAATATAAATAATAGTATTTAAAATTTTTTAATTTTTATAATATTTTAATTCATTGTAGGTATTTTTTATATTATTATATGTTATACATTACATTTACATTTTTGTCTGTTATGTGCATTCTATGTATTGTTGAATTTTTTTATTTTAAATAAACGCATAAAAATTCGCACTTCAATGATCATAATCGAAGTTAATTCTAATCTTTTAAACAATATAAATTTTGTCATGAATTTTGTGTTTTTCAGTAAGAAATGCTGGCAACCTTATTCCTCATTCTCAGCATTTTGTGGACGAGTTAACGATGTGCGAACCGGCGGCTTTGGAACTTGGTTGTGTGATAAACGACATAAGACATATTATAGTTTGCGGCCATAGCGACTGCAAAGCCATGAATTTACTGTATGCTTTGCGTGACGAGGAATTCGCATCGAAAGTACGCACTTCATCAGTTTTACTATTTTTGTTCCTGTTTCCCTAATTTATAATAATTTTTACCTCCTAGGTCAACAGGAGAATATCACCGTTAAGAGCATGGTTGTGTGCACATGCTAGCAATAGTTTAGCGAAATTTCAACAGCTCGAGATTGTCGGCTTTCGTGAGCCGATACTTTTTCAAGCTGAAACGCCTTTACGAAAGTTTGTGGCCTATATCGATCCTGAAAATAAATTTGCTATAGAGGATAAATTATCTCAAGTTGGTATAAATAAAAATTATAATTTTTTTGTTCTTTTTTATTATAGTATCTATCTTTGAAAATTTTTTTATCTTTATTTTTATATATGTAGTATTTTCATATATATACTATTTTAATCTTGGATTTTAATAATAATTTTATACTTAAAGTTATAAAGTTTAGTAATAGATATGATAACTTTTATAATTATTTTCATTTTGAATTATATGTTATACCTAATACTATAGTTAGTAAATTACATTTTAAATTACAATTAAAATTATAATAATAACAAAGTACATAATTATGTAGTTTTAGCTACTTCAAGTCTTCATTTTAATAATACTAATTGTATACTTAAAATCATAAATTTTGATAGGAAAGGTAACAATAATTTTCACAATTTATAACTTTAAATTGAAGTATGTTTTAAATAAATACATGTATTTTAATTTCAGATAAATACCCTGCAGCAACTACAAAACATAGCTTCTTATGGATTTTTAAAAAAACGGCTAGAGAGGCATGATTTGCATATTCACGCGTTATGGTTTGATATTTATACGGGCGATATTTATTACTTTAGTAGGGCGAATAAAAGATTCGTAGAGATAAACGAATCGACCGAGGCGTCTTTACTTGCAGAAATTAAGAAATATTATTCTTAAATTGCCTAGTCTTAAACTAGTCTTTTATGTAGATAGGAAATGTATATAGGAATTTCATGGTTGAGACTGAATAACCAAACAAATCGTTGAATCTCTCAAGAACGTTCAAACGTAGAGTACGAGTCAGATACTCATTCAATTGAACACCATGTAATGTACCTGAATGTGAAAGTAGTGAATTCTCTACCCTCGTTTTTATTAAGATTCATATTACAAACTTGTTTGCACAAAATAGACCGCTATGACAATATCAGAGGAATTTATAATAAGAATATTTAATATAGATTTGTTTCTAATAATATGCAATATAAAGACATGTTTCATTGCATGTCATTAATGTACAGGGGGATCTTTTACATAGCATGTGTTCGTTAATATGTAAGGTACAGAGAAATTATTTATTTATTGACGATATATATATATATATATTCTATATATTCTATAAAAAAATGTCAAATGGAATTTTATTTTTGAAAGGTGTAATATTTTATGTATTGTTATATGACGTATACAAATTTTATTCATAGGATATTTATAACAATTTATATAATTGTAAATATTTCTATAATTTATATTACTATACCACGTATATTCACTGTGAAAAATATATACAGAAAATATATTTATTGCTTTTGGAATCACCCGTTTGATTCATTTAACGATCCACTTGGCTTCCCGCCGATTCTGTTCAATATACTTTGCGCCTGAATCGCGTAAAATTGAAGCCGAAGAATAAGACGTTGGAGGACGTACCGTACTGACGGATGGATGGTTTCGTGGCCAGGCGAACTAGAGCATGCCACTCCCGAAAGAGAAAGCAAAACAACGAACCAGGTGTAGAATTAGGATGATGATAAATACGGTATCGGACGTTCGAGTCAATTTATTGACGCAATGTAGATATAATAGATATTCACACCTACCGCAAAATATTTTAAAATCATTGAAATCATTGAGTCACATACACACAATTAATAATATAATGAAAATAATTCTACATCTTATTTAGTATTTGTTGCAATTTAGTTTTAAGTTAAAATGGTTTTATTATTGTTGTAATAATGTTGATTTTAAGATTAATAATTTGATTATACTATTTTTATTAATTTTAACTGATTGTTTGATTGTTATATTAGATATTAATATTTAATTGCTGCACTAAATGTTATTGTTAATTCTAAATATTAATTGTTAATTACTCAAAATAAACAAAATATTGATTATTAGATATTAGTTAGTTACTAAAGTAGTATATTAAATATTATAAACATTATTCTAAACATTATTATAAACATTATTCTAAACTATACTAAATTTCTAGTATTTAAAAGTTATTATTAAGGCTAATAAAATTCGGAAGCTGATTTTAGAATCACCTGTTAATTATATAATTTACTTAACTAAAAAAATAATTTACATTTCTTTAGATCTATTTTTTGTTAGGTTAGAGCCTATCTAAAAATCTATTTGGTGTAGCTCTTATAATCTTATAAATGTTATGTACCTAAAAAATCTCGCTGAATCATTGTTTATAAAAACCTGTCTTAAAGCGTACGTCAATAATTACTTTGTAAAATCTCTTTACCTTATATTTAGCAACAAAGAGGATTATACTGTAGCGATAAGCATCAGAGAACTCCGATGCAAATCAACAATTTCACCTGTTAATTCCATAACTCGACGCGCATAAAAATGCCATAAATTGTCGGAGGAAGTAAGCGTATATCTTGCCTGAATCAGGTTTGAGCGCATTTCATTTGAAACAATTTTTGTTTTGTAATTAAAAAAATAATAACAATTATGTTAAATGAAATATATAAATAAGATAATATATTATTCGTCACTTTTGAAATACATTATTTGAATGTCCAGCTTATTACTAATTTATCATTGTCTAATGTTTTACAAATTAAACTAATATTTTACTAATTAATGTTTTACAAACAAGTAATTTTAATAAATAAAAAATGAGTAATAAAAATATTTAAAAATATACACAGAAATTATTTTCTGCACAGTGTCACGTTGATCAATTTAAGTGATTATTTATTTACAAATAATTAATATTTATTTTCGTCGGAAGACACGTGTTATAACTGTGATTTTTCGTTTCAGACAATCTATTGCCACCGATGGACATAGAAAGTAAGTTTACATATCTACTGCTCTAATATTGTTTCAAAATTTTATTACTTTTTCAATGTTGCAGGTCATCTCTATGTTGGACACATTTAAATGTATCTTAACACGCTACATGCAATAAAAAAAAATACACACCGTCTAGCAAAAAATATTAATATCTTGCAAAAAATTAAAAATTCGATCACGAAGAAGAAGAAATTCTACACATTATATCCCCTTAAATATTTTGGAACCATTCAAACATTTCTCATATCAACAAAATAAAGATGTTCGGTCTTAGGTGCACTCTTTTCTTTTACGAGCAACTGTGCATCGATCATATATAGTTACACGCTCTTACATTTTCAATAGCTCTTTTGCCGGACGCGAAGAATCGGTTTCGAGCGGTTCGCGCATTTCAGCGGCGTGTTTCCCGGTAAAAGTGAAGAGGATTCGCTACTGCGTCTAGGCGAATCGCCGAGTTGGGCCGGTTAGGCCGGTCTACGGAGTGTGACGAGCCCCGGCTCAGCATGGTTGCCAGCAACTGGAAGGTGGGAGATCAAAGAGAATCTCCTCGGTCCCCGGAGACGATACACGTGTCCCTCTTCATCCTCTTCTTGCATCTCTTTTTCCTATCCGGACGGTCTTGCACCCCGCGAGTCGCGTTGGCACACTGGCCTGAATCGTTCTGGGGTATCTATCACGGTGGAAGTAAGCGTATGCCGTAAATACAACACACGTCGCACGTTAAAAAGTAAAATCATGTCATCTTTTATCTTCCGACGGGGATTCAGAGCGAGACATTTTTACGAAGCGAGGAATTTGCGGTACATTCGGTGCGCGTGATCAGATTCTGAGACGAAGATTGCTTTTGGCGTACGCACGTTAGCAGACGGGAGTGTTTTGGTTTTATGAATGAACACAAAGAAATTAATGGCACGAAAATCACACATCTTCGGAATTATTGGGATATCTTTTGTTTTTAATGTAAAGTAGCTAGTTTAACGAATGAAATATGTATAAGAGCGTGTATAATAGTTGATTGTTAGTGACTAGGGTAATTAGAAATTTTGTGTATTTAAAAAGAAAAACGAATTCTTGATTTCTCAAGAGATATAAATTGAAAGATTACTTATTTATAAATAATTAATATTTCGTTTGACTTCCTTCGGTACTTTCTCTCGACTAGCAGGAGTTTTCTTGCGAAACGATTCTTCAATAAATTTGTTTCGTATTATTTTATTACTCTGTTTTTAGTTTTTCGTACAATTTATTTACTTTATTCATTTGACGAATAATATTTGTGTAATATACATTCTATGACATTCAGTGTGTTGTATAATTTAATTTAAATCCGCATTGATCAAACTATTTATATCTAAAAAATAGATGTAGCTATCAGAAATGAATTACCTACAATTAAAAATTAACACTAAAATAAAATATTGTGTTAAAGTGTGATTAATTTATATAATAAGATTATTCTTGTAAGATTTTTGTATGGTATTGTAGGTACAGTACCTATTTGCTATCTAGTATTTATTTAAGTATTATTGTAATTTTAATGTTTAACATTATTTATTTACCAATGTTTAACGCTATTTATTTTAGTTTTGGTACATAAACAAAAGTTTATAGCCTCTCTAATTTATAGCCAATATGGCGTGTTCGCTATTATTTTGTACAATTTTTTGGTATCCTTCCATCTTTTTAATTTCAATTTTGTGAAACAATTTTTACCGATTTGTAGACATGTTTCTTGCTAATTCAAATCTTTTTACAGAGTTGTACTAATTTCAATGATAAAGTTTAATACCTACATTATTTAAGGATAAAAGAAGTAAATGATCAACGATGATGTTTTATTTTCTAATTAGATTAAAATAAATAAATTTTCAACTGATAGAGACGTTTTCTACATAGAAGAAGCAAATATTGAAATCAAAGAGATACAGCGTAGATACTTTTTACAATCATCATAAGTAGAACGAGTTATATACTTGTTTTATTTTGATATTTATGTATTATTAGGTTCACATACAATACGTACATGATGCGAAGAAAAATGTAAAACATAATTAACAGAATATTTTATTAGAAAATGGAGACGTAGGTTTATATTTCATTTGTCATAATCAATATTGTTAGATGGAATAATGGATTTTATACTAATTTATTTCAGTTATATATAACATAATTTAATGTTATACCTATTGTAGACATAATAATACATTGTAATAACAATGTCTTTCGATATACAGTACAATATTATAATATAATACAATGTTACTATGTATCGAAAGATACTGTTAAATTTTCATCTTATCAAAACTTCCAGATAGTTAAATATCTTTGCAATTAGTTACACTTTCACGTCTAAACCTTCTGCTCTTTCGAAATTGTTTACGCCTCAAATAAAAGTGTAAAATATAATACCTATTATACTATTATTTACGCCATAAATAAAAGTGTAAAATATAAAACATAAAAATACACGGTTTTTGTATTTTATGGCTATCGATATTTAATTTTCGATATTCGGTTTTCGTTCGTATCATTTAAAAAAAAGCGTAAGTTTTAATAGCGTAATTTTCCTTCTTCTATATTATTATTACAATATATAAAATAATTAAAATCGTTCGTTTTACCTTGTGCATTTTAATTTCAATAACTTATTAGAATAGGTATATCATTTATTATGTCAAAATATGTCAGACGTTTAATTTATTTCGTTTATTTGATTTTTTATATTGTATAAAAGAACATATTTTTTTATGTTGTATCTTGATTTAAGAAGAATTAATTTTAGAATATATTTTTTAGAATATAGAATATATAATTTTAGAATAAATTATGAATTTAGTTTAAGATAATTGACAAATTAAATTAACTCCACGCGTTGATATAAATTCTAATAAAATAAATTTTACCTTATTTATTAAAAAGTAATTACTCCAAACGTATTTTATATATAGTTATCATTTATATTAAATATATTTGTTACTTGAAATTAATATTTTAATTCTAATTCTTTGTTCGATTACATGCATGCAATTTTTCGACAAATCATTTTGTTTATTTATCATAGAGTTATTTAGTATTAGTATTAGTATTTATATAATACATGCAATAAAGATAATAAAATCTGTGGAATTATCCACTAATAAAATAGATACATAATATATAAATAATATATTCATGATATATTTTATACTCTATATTTAATTATTTAATTATGTATTATATAGGAATATAATAAATTATAATATAATATTATAATAATCTAGTCATAATGTATTTTATATTTATTATGAAATACATACATAACACATTTTTAATGTGAATTTTAAAGAATATGGAATTTGCAATATTATAATACATATTACAATAATATATTCATAATATTTGTATTTATTATATTATATTTTATCTTATCTATATTATTATATTATTTTTACATACATGATATATTACTAAATTATAATAATAAGAATGTATTTTATATTTTACACGCATATAAATATATTCTACATTTGAAAAGTACTTTATACGTTGTGAATTCTAAAAGAATTTATAATATCGTCGCTTTTTTCATTTTATAATCCACAAATTCAATCAGTGTATATTCTTCTTCGTTCATAAATCTGTCCAAAGTTACCAAACGTTTCTCTCTTCTCTTCGTTTCCGACGCAATTGTCGTGCTATTTCTCAAACAACTATTCAGCGCCCAAAATCGCAAGGTGCATTTTAAAGCGTGCACACCGTTGCATTTAAAAGCTTCCGCAAAGAATCTCACCTTTAAATTAGACTCGGTTACGAAATTCAGGTGCACGACAGTTTCGTGGTTACCTGGCTAGCCGAACGATATTATTTACTGACGCTGCGTTACGCTGGACAAGTTAAATTGGTTTTGCGGCCAGGGGCCGTGTTGTGGGATCTGCCCGGGCCCACAGGGGGTGTTTCTAAGTGAATCAGGAAGCCAAAAGTGGAACGATTGACGGCCTTTCAACCCTCTGTTCACCGCAATCCTTCGACGCGTTGCTTCCGCGTCCGCCTCCTGCTTTTGTTCCGCAAATGGCGGAACGAGTTTCACCGAAATATCGTCCGAGACAATCACCTCAAGGATTCCGTGCGACGTCTGACACCTTTCAGGTTCAACTTTCGTCGAATTAATTTATAAGTTTGTGCGTAGAAAAAAATTTACTGTCAGCAAACTGTTATTAAAAACTGTACGACTTGTACCTCAGTACGATTCGTCTCACTGAAAGGCCCAGAAGCAACTGAAATTTTATTGATATGCAGGCCTTTTGCCATGAAATTTTATTGATATGCAAACATTTGAATCGATAGAAAACAAATTACAGGCGCGATCGCTCAGTACCAGACAACGCTATTCCTACTCGAGGTCTACTCCACGCCCCCTCATAAATCACGTGACCCAAATCAACCAATCGCTAATTTTCGTTGCATTAGCGTTGCACCTGAACGCTTTTAGTGATAATAAATAATCAAACGAAAAAACATGAACGCGTTGAATTAAAATTAAATTTGTTTCGTTTAAAGAAATTGTCATTGTAAAAAAAAATGTTTCTTAAATTAAATTCGTTCTGGGAGATTCGATGTGAAAGATTCTTATTACGGAGGAGCATCTTTATCCAATTATCGCAATGAAAAGTCTCTAGAAATGCAAGACCGAAGACAAAATTGACCACTGAACGTTAGAATATCCTTCGTTCACGTTACAAACGATCTATCTTCGTTCATTGATTTTACATTTCTTTCTCATTCGAGTTTCGAGTTTTCGAAGCTCGAAGAAACTTTCTTGTTTTCGAGTCCAAGAATCCACAATGTCACTTCGTTCCTGAGAATCGACCAAAGACACACGTTCATTATTTTACGCCTGTACGTCTCGTTGGACAGACCGTAGATTCGTGGTTTTACAAATGGCAGCCTAGCGAGATTTCAACAGGGCTTGCAAAGCGCGTGTCCGTCGTACGATTTCACGCGGACGCGATTGGACAACGTCTCCTCGCGCGAATTTACTCGCCGCGTTAATTAATTACGCGGATATACGACGTCGTTAATTTCTCTACGGTCTAGGGGGCCTTCGAGCCGACGCCGAGCCAACGAGAGAATAAGGTTTCGGAAAAATGCACGAGCGTGACGAAGTAGTAATGCCACGGGGGGACTGCAGGCGTGTTATGCTTCGGCACACACCACTGGCCGCACGCTCTTTTTCCTCCGCGACCGGCCAAGACGAAGGAAAGAGAAAAAGGAAAAAGAAAAAGAGATCGTGCGAAATCGTGACATAGTTACTTACTATTCAATAGCGTGCTTCAATAGCGAATCTATGTTCGATTCTCTTCGACATGCTGAGGCGAATGTTTAACTACGATATGTAATTATTGCAATATTCTCGTTATCAACGAGGCAGAATGTCGAAATGAGAATAAAGGATGAGACACATAGTGTCTAATACATGTATGTAGCTGATTGAAAGTTTGTAACTAGATATTTGAAAGTGTTTTATTTGAAGACTCCCGGTGAAATATTCGACGAGTACAGTATATTGTCGATCTTTTTGGTTTAATTTTATTCTTTTACTGGAAAGGAGTGTTAAACGTGATATAATTATCAGGAAGTATTATTATTACTAATTATATTTTATATAATCTTTTACATATTGTATATTGTATTGTGTGTAATATAATTGTATTATATATTGTGTTATTGTTACATTTCGATAATATTATAATACACGACAAGATGACTAAATGCACCAATTAATAAGTTTGATTTATTTTGCTCATAAGAAAAGAAGCAGCAACTGATCATAATAATTTGTTTAATAGAGAAAAGTAATAACTATTGCGAATTATGTAATGACAATGCTCTTGTATAATAATAAATTATAAAGTATTAGGCGAGTGTAGTAATATTAATTTTCATTTTATTAGGAAATGTATATTCAAGTGTTCATTCATTCATGTTATATCGTCCATTTAACACTAGAACCGCCAAACCAAAGTTAAAATTACCTTCTCTGTTTTTACAATCTAAATTTAACTGATTTGGTTAGTCAAATAAACATTATAGAAATTTTTTAAATTTGATTTAAAAAATCTTTTTTTTTCTTACAATCTAATATCCTTTTATTTAATCTTATCTATTCTTTTATTTGCAGAAATTTAATTATATGTACCTATTCAATTGCTCCGATCATATTGTTTCATTCATAATTAACTATGTTAGTTAATGCGTATTAAAATTCCAATAAGAAAGAGAACATTAATCAATTGTCAAATAATAACCAGCCGTAATTTGAAGTATTTTTGTACCAAAGTTATTACTTTAAGTAGATTTCGATCAAGTTGGATTCGGATAAACGCCCAACATTAGCAGAGGGGCCTTTTTTTCACGAGAATTCTTACGTATCCAGCGGTGTTTCCGTTTTCAGGCCTCGTGTTTCGTGTCAGAGTAAAAGTGAGTCCCAGATAAACGACGTGTATGACCATAAATATACTCTCCACTACGCAAAAACTTATATCGTTCGAATGAATCGTCCACGTTTGTCATGAAATTAAAAAGAGACGTACAAGGATAAATTGAAATTACGAATCATCGACTAGCGCAAATTTACATGATTAATGTTTCATTATCGATGAATTCGTATTTTGAAGAATGAACAAGCATAGTTTCATTACAAAAAAAAAAAAAATAAAGGTCACGTCTACTTAAATCAAGATTTGCGATCATTAAAAGATGTCCTCCTCGGAATAAAGTTTTACTTGAAACTTCTCTTTATAGAAGTTTTACTTCTCTTCTATAATAGTTATATGTAATAATTATAGTTATGATAATTATAGTTTAGGAGATAATTTCAAATGGGATATATTATATGCGAAGAAAAGATCGGTCATCAACAGAGATAAAAAATAACATTAGTTGTCTCATCCTGATCTCTGTGTCGTAAAATATTTCTTCGTACAACAATTCATTTCTTCAAATGATATTAACTCAAATCTTCAAATTAATATTAATTAATATAATTAAATAATATTAATTTTTCGACATTTTTACGTACTATGTACAATGTATAATATAATTTTTTAGAAGAGTGTCTTCACTTATCCATCCGCTGCCTGATGGGAAAGCGTTTCAATATGAAAATGAAAGTGGAAGTTCCATGCTTTATTAAAACGAATTCGAGTTTACTCTTTCGTTCAAAATTTGAGCCGTGCTGATTCTTTTTACAAAGTTATAGACAGTGTCGATAGTAATGAGCTATAGATAAAGCGAACTGTCTGACAACTTGCGCGCGTTGATCTACGAAGCAAGTCACAGAGAAAGGACAACGAAACAGGAGGAGGACGAGGTTTTTCGTACGTGTTGCGCCACGATTATGTACAGTTAAACGTTCGTCTAACGGTCGTGCTCAGAATTTCGGCTGTTACGAGAAGGGACTACACCTTGACATTCGACCGACTTGTAGAAGAAATTGTGTCAAACTTCGTCCTAACACTTCC
This sequence comes from Melipona beecheii, assembly GCA_032399605.1. Taxonomy (NCBI): domain Eukaryota; kingdom Metazoa; phylum Arthropoda; class Insecta; order Hymenoptera; family Apidae; genus Melipona; species Melipona beecheii. The sequence goes on along the minus strand of JAUCMO010000504.1, from coordinate 2,516,382 downwards.
TCGACCTAAATCCGACAACACGAACGTTAGTTAGGTTCGAACGCGCTGAGAAACGAAAAATAGCCGATAGCGATTTGTTGTACGTCACACAAGCCGTGGACTTATTTCATTCTTCATTGTTTAGAAAACTTTTTAATATTATATTCCATTTATGTTATTTGTTGTTGTTATTATTTGTGTAACAAATTTAACTAAATCAAAAGTATGTGAAAACAGCGTAGAAAATATTATTCTAATAAATATCTACAATATTTCTCTTTTTGCTGTTTTTTTTTATCACTGAAAGTGATTTTAGCAGGGGTAACCCAGAAAATCGGGCCTCTTCAGGTGCAACGCTAGTGCAACGAAAATTAGCGATTGGTTGATTTGGGTCACGTGCTTCGTGAGGAGGCGTGGGGTAGACCTCGAGTAGGAGTGATGTTATCTGGTACTGAGCGATCGCGCCTGTAATTTGTTTTGTATCGATTCAAATGTTTACATATCAATAAAATTTTATGGAAAAAAAGTCGTCTTCATTTCCTTAGTCAGAACAATTGCTTCTGGGTGTTTCAGTGAGACGAATTGTACTGGGGTACAAGTCGTGCAGTTTTTGTATAATACGAGGCTGGAGAAGACGTGGATTTATTTGATTTCTCATTGTCAAATTTTTGTAAGATTATTTGCATAATAAATTTAAACTCAATTCAAATCGAATACAAGTATGAAACAGTATAAGAATTCTGCACTATTTCGATAAGAATCTACATTTTCTTTTTTTTTTTTTTTTTTATATAATAAGAGTATGGAGAAGTTCATTGTATGTACGTACATGATGTTGCATATACATATAAGTTGTGTATATTTCATATCTGAAAAAGTGTTAATGGAATAACAAATGTTGAAAGTGTTAATGGAATTTTCGAATAATAATTATTTTTCTCACAATCGGAGCCGCCGATTTTTAAACGATTTTACGTATAACACGCAGTTGCTTAAATTAATATTCGGACACAAGTCGAATGGCAGAAAGAAATCAAGTTTTAAGGACACATTCTAAAGGAGAGGCTTCGATTTTTAAATTCATTGTAGATTCAATCATGGAAAAAATTGTTTTCGATGTTTTTACGCACTATGACTCGAGAAGAAAAGTATCTTCATTTTTTCACCCGTTAGGTGATGTGAAAATGTTTTAAAATAAAATGGATGATGCATTTTGAAAGTGAAGGCTTCAAGCTTTGCTTTTTCAAGTAAAAATAAGTCTAAGTTTATTGTAACAGTTTCAACATTTAACGTCCCATATATTAACATGAGCAACTATATATTTTATTTATATACTAAATATTTATTACACGACTAATATTTTATTAATTAAATCTTTATATTGTAATATGTAATAATGATAATAATAATAATCTTTATACTGTGTAATATATATATAAAAATTTATTATAAATAGTTTGAACAAATTATAAAGATATATTGTTTAACGTTGTTTAATTAATATACATCAAGATCTATAAATAAAATTATCAAGTATTTAATATTCTAATATGAAAATATTTATTTATATTATATCATATTATATTATTTATTTATATTATATTATTTATATTAAAATATTTGCTTATATTATATTTAATTAATAAATATTTATTTATATATTATAACAGGCCAAATTATCGATCAATTTTCTATCATTATTGGTTCAAAAACTTGTGATTCATAAAATTAATTAGTATATGATAGTATTATATATGATTCATATAGGTATATAAAATTATATATATATATGTATATTTATAATAATTCATAAGTATATAATTAGCAAGTATGAAAAGCTCGTAAAGAGGTCAATGTTACAATTATAGTTAAAATTTCTCTTTGTTCTTCCAACAATGAAAAATAGAACGACGATCGAACTAACAATAAACGCAGCACTTCTTTCGTTTTTTTTTTAAATTATGTAGAACGTCCTTGACAAGTCCTTGCAGTTGCATATCGGCGAAGGACTCGCGCGGGTGTCGTTTCGTTTCGATTTTCAACGAGAAAATTGTATCGCACTCGTATAAAGATCGACAATCGATCAATTTCCGATAAATTGTGTTTAATACTCATGTTCCCGAAAAATTTGTTATTTTCAAGGAGCAAAGATTCTTTTTCTTTTTTTTTTTTTACCATTGTACGATTATTTTTAAGGAGAAAAGATTCTTTTTTTTTCTTTTTTACCATTGTTCGTACTTTTGTAGCTACGGCGTAATTGCAAAATGTTGCAACGACAGCGTGGCCGGTGCAACGAACTCGCGAATGTACCGTGGCATGACTCTGCCCGGCGAACAGTCCAATTATTATGAAACGTCTCTCCATACGTTTCGTGAACGGCTAGAGCACGTCGAACAATTATTTCGCCCCAAAACGAGCGCGCGCGTTACGTTTATCTTTATCCTCCGGGGATTTCGTAATAAATTAATTTGCTGCTTGCGAAACGACGCGCGCTTTGACACAGAGCTGTGAAAAAGAAAATTTGCTCGAACTGTTCGACGGAGTTTTCTTTCTTCTTTTTTTTTTAAGTTGTATTGTCAGACGATGGAGCAATTTTGCTCGAAGTGAATTTACTGTCTGGATTTTCTTAATATATTGATCAACAATATTGTATTGTGTGTAATAATTTGACTGATTAATTATGTTATCATGTTATATTATTACATAATTTATATAATATTATTATGTATATATATATATATATATATATATATATATATATATTATATTATTTATTTATTACATATGATAAACATATTTATTATATTATATATTTTATTTTATGGTATTATTATCCTGTAATTATATTATTATAACATAAACTCGTGTAAACATTTCTTGCAATTTTATAATTTTATCATATTTAAATGTTATTCAATTTTGTATCTTAATTACTGTTATATAAATTATTGTAATTAAATATATAACATTTATATTTTATTGTTAAATGTATGTGCGAATACATAATAAACTATAGTAAATAATTTATTATTATTATCGTTATTCATTTTTCAAATTTTAATTGCACTATGAAAGTTTATTATTTGCTTCTGTTTTATTTAACATTGATTAAGTTTTGTACATAAGACTAAATTCAGTATTTATGTAAAATTTGATTGTTATTCGATTATTTACATTTATTATTGTAATTGTTATCATTAAAATACGTTATGATATATTTTATTTTAATATGATGTGTTTTATTATTGGTACTTTTATGTTATAACTCGAAGTTTGCAAAATTTCGTTAACAATATTAATTTAATTGTACGAGAGCGTTCTGGTTTAATTTCATTAAATTAATACACATTGTCATTCTTTTCTTTGTATTATTTTTGAAACATGGCTGTATATCTCTTCAGTTATTTATAAGGAACACAGGTTGCCCAATGTCTTGATGGAAAAGATAAAAGCTTTTTACTGTTATTAATCTACAAAATATCTAGTCTCCATTCGATCTTAATATCCGAAAAATGCAATTAACTTCAGGCCCAGCTAAGCTTCATTATTCGCGTATACTTGCTGCAGAATATCACTGATGGAAGATTAGGATTACGTAGCTGTTTCCATTCTACATTCTAATTCTATGTGACCTGAGGAAATCAATTACCTGAGGAAATCAATTACCAAAGTTTATCCTTACGAGGAAGCTCCAAACTTCGTAACCCATCTTCTCGCGAATCACCGAAATGATCTCAATCGAACTTCGATTGAAAACTTTGTTAATGATGCTAAATAATATCAAAATCTTTTGTTATAATTTTAAATAATGACAACATGCGTATTTTATGTAGACATATGTTTGTTATTTTTCCAATTTCATGAAATTACGTGAAATTTACCAAGAGTAAAGAAGAAATAACATGTGTGTTTTATGAAAATGGTAAATAATTGCAAGAATGTGTTACGTTCGTCGTATTCTTAACTTTACGAGACTGCATTAAAATTTTTTTCGTGGAAGATTATAAAAAAGAGCAGAACAAGATAGCACGTACATGAATTTTTATATGAAAAACTGCTTTTTAGAATCGTAAATGTTACATTTGTTATTTTATTAATTATGTGAAATTTCACGTGAGAAATTGTGCAAAAATTGGCGAATGATAAACAATAAGATTTCATTTTATTAAAAACTTATGAAAAACAATAGCAATATGTGTCTTTCATTGAAACATTGAATAATTTGTTATATGAAAATGTTGTTAAAATGACCTTGGTACTTGAAGGATCAAACATTTGCAATAGTTGAAGCCGATCTCGCCGTTGTATTTCATTCTACTTCTCTTTCAAGCTGAACGGGACGGAAAACTTTCTAAAAATCATTTACACGCAATATTTCATTATGCTAGAAATATTTCTTATGCTATTGAGAAACGTGTATATCCGATGATGCTTTTATTCATCTAATTCGAAATAATTTTTAAACTCCGGTTTATTTCCAATCTTCGTACTTAAAAGGAATTGTGATTAGTCGCACATGTTCAATTTATTATAAAAAGTTTTGTAAAATACAACAAATCATCGTTTCTATAAATGCAGTAATAGCTCATAAATAACATGTTTCTATTTATTACATTTATTTGGCACTATCAACAATGTTAATGTTAATGTTTCAATGTAATATAAGAAAATTTTAGTTTGATTTCGTATTAATAATTTTCCACTTTTGTTAAAATTTTGAAATCTAAAATATAAAGCCTAAATGTTAAAGTTTTTAGTCGAAATTTAGTTTAATTGAAATTGTTTGAAAAGAAATAGATCGCGAAGTTTAAAATTTCTTTTTTGATTTATAATATACTTTCGAATTGTAGTGTTTTCTAACAATGACGTTTAATAAAAATAAATTCCGAGAAAAGTGCAATTTTAAATGGGAACATAATGTCGTAATTAATTTTTTGTTTTTTCTAATGACATAATTTTTAAGCAAGAACTGAGTAATTTCTTACTGTTTTAAAAATTTCTATGATCACAATCGTAATATAATAATATAGTTCTAAGGAATATGCGAAATATACTTATCTACACATTCGATAGACTTCTATTCAAAAATTTAGAATATGCTAAAATTTCAAAAGAAAAAAATATTAGTATTATTAATATTCAATGAAATATTATATCACATAATGTACATTATTTATTGATATACAATATACAATATTATTTCTTACTTATTAAATTATTTTTGAATTAATATTATATATTTTTTTTTAATTTTACTACTCTTAGTGTACGAATACCTACGTGAATCATTATAAACATAAATACTGTATAAATATGGACAGATGATTATTAAAAATTAATAATGTTGTATTATTATTATTATTATTATTATTGTTATAATAATATATAATATTATTTATTAAATTATTCCAGATTTATCATCAAATTAATATTTTGTTCCTACACTTACTACTTTTCCAATTAATGTTTAAAAACAACACATTCCTAAATCATTGCAAATATTGTGCATAAGTACTTATATACCTATGTATATAGCGTAACGAACGATGAATAAACAGATGAATCGATCGCAGAGCGAGAATATTTTGTGCTGGTTCGGTGGTGCAACGTGTGGCTGCACGGAAACCATGTTATGTAAAATCGAGGCAAAAATTACTCAGTCAGATAGAAAAACGTTCTACAGTTCTACAGTTGGTGAGAACCTCGAGGATACCTACTTGCCTACGATAGCGAGGAATTGGCCACCGACCTGGCCGATTGGTCACGATCGTTCGTTCGTTCGTGCCTTCTCGAATCGCCGCGCGCTTTTTTTTTTCCACAGTGAATTTTCATTGTTGTAATGTCGCGCTGCTGGTATATTTATATTATACTTATGCATCACAGCTCAATGCTCTTTGAAACAAATACCTCGAAATTGTTCTTTTTCTGAAAGATCTTCTATATAGATAGTATCGTCACATTAATGAACAATAATTCTTCTTCATCATCATCATTGTTATTATTAATACTTACGTATCAACGTAATAAATTATTTTAGAATAAATATGCATTCTATAATAATAGAAAATGTATTATTATTGTTATTATTATTAATAATAACATTATATAGTATTATATTAATATTATATAATATATAATAATATACAATTATACAATAGTATAATATAATATTATTATTAATAACACTATATAATTAATTATTATAATATAATAACTTGTGGGTATTCCATAATAATTTATTCTTTATTACTTTTACTTACTTTTCAATAATATATTTTATATTATTATTCTATTACTCAATTGAATTACTTTTGCATTTCTTATCGAGTATTGAATCAATCGCAAATCGAAATATTCCAGTTTTATGATCATTTTGAAGTTTTGCAAGAAGAATCGGTAGGAATTATTTTTGTTGCCTATTTATCGACAAATGAACGATAAGATCTACAAAAAGAAAATCTACCGAATTAATTTTTTCACCTGATCGGAACGAAGAACCTTAAATTTTCCGTTATTGCGGAAACAATATTCGCTTCCAAAGTTGAGGACGTGAGCAACATTTAAACATACTACAAAGCTCTAATAAATCACAATGAAAAAGCTGAGAGATAAGATCGTGGAAGTTTAAGGAACAACGACAATATAACGATCGATCACGGGGACGACAGAAGAAAAGGAAGAAGCCAGTAGCTGAAGTTGGCAACAGGGCCAATTTCTCTTTATCAAAGATCACTATTGGATTTCTCTGTGTGACCGTCGCGTGGTGTACGTGCATAAAAGGCACACAAGTATATAAAACGTGGCTACGCACACTGTGGCAGAGTCATGGCAGTGCGTAGGTCGTTGCTGCGTGAGCGTGCAAGTTCAAGAACAATGGCACTCGACGATCTGTGTAATGTAGGTATAGGACAGTGGTGAACAACCACGTCAATATTTTCACTACATTAAAATTAAAACCCATGTATTAATATAACATGATAAGTAATAACGAAACATGATAATGTAATATAGTATATACAATAATTAAAATGAGGGCTTTATGGATTTTAAAATTTTGATGAACATCGTTGAAAAACTAGAAATAGAGGTAAAATTGTGTATATATTACAATGTATTCTACATATGCAGGTATTTTCATATGTATATTATGTACATACATCCTTCCATAAAATTCACATTTTAATAATAACATAGTTATAATTAAACAGCTCTAATTAAATATATTTAATAATATAATATAATTAAATATGTCTATCATATAGACAAGATAAAAAAATGAGAAATCTGCTGCTTGTAAAAAATGAGCTATTGAGAAGTTGATGTGTGCTTCATATTAATAATACATAGAGAGAAGTACTCTGCATAGAATCATTTAATTGTTTTAGTGTTTAAAATTACCAAAAGTCTGGAAGTTTGGTATTCATCTTTAAAGGTATATTAGAATAAAAAGTGATTGAATATGGTTTCGTGACAGTTGTGTGAGATATAATACAGAGATATAATTTATTTATTGTTATTTCAGAGAAACACAGAGCTCTCCTTTTACTTTAATTTTAAAATATTAATTTTGGTTGATCTTTTTTAATGGTCGAATTATTTCTGACTTACCATGATTTAATATGGATTTAATATGATCCAAAATTTAAAATTTTATAATTCTTTCAGAGATTCAAAGGAGACAATATATTAAATAAATATATCAAAAAGCACATCTTTAACGAGAAATGTACATCTTCAAAAATGTATTTTTAATTTTTTCTATAGAGTAGACTTTGATCATATTAAGCGCTTGAAGAGTTAAGTCTGAGACGTCTAAAAACTTTGGTTTCTCTTCTTGAGTCTTGAATATTTTGAAGGTTATTAGCATATTGCAATAGGCTTTAATGAGTGAGCTTTAATGAATAAAAATTTATTGAAATTGTAAGTTATAAAAATTACTCGAAATTTTTGGCTTTTCTTTGATATTTAATATAATTATCAAATTTAATTATTATTATTACTTTATATTATTATTACCCAATATAATTATTAATACAAATACAAATAATTAATATAATTAGTTAATTTAATATACAATATAATGATACAATACAATACATATAAATAATAATAATGATGTAATAAACTCTATACTCATCATACTATTATACTCCATCACAATTGTCAATTGTTTCAAAATATCCAAGACCATCAAGACTTACAAAATTCAATTATCAGTTCAGTATTAAACAGCTTTAACCTCCTGAGTTTATATAAATTTATCGGGAGACAAATTTTTCTTTGGGAACGAAGTCTTAGGTGAAGAAATGTCATTCCTTTCTTCGACTTTACTTTTGTACGTAGAAACATCATCCGGCCTCTTGTATCATGATTTCGAAGACACTCTAACTGAAGTTCACATAATAGGATTCTCCTTTTTACTAATTTCTTTTCGTTCATACAACAAATAGAGTTCCACCTTATATTTAAATGGATACATAAAATCTTATATTTAAATAGATATATGAATATAATAGATATATAAAATCTACCTTATATATAAAATAGATATATATTTAAATACATATATAAAATCTATAAATAATCTTATATTTAAATAGATATATAGAATAGATATATATTAAAATAGATATATTGAGTAGATATATAAAATATACCTTATATTTATAATAAAAATACCTTATATAAATATAATAAATATATATTTAAATAGATATATAAAATTTACCTTATATTTATATTTAAATATAAATAAATATATATTTAAATAGATATATAAAATAGAGTTCTATTTTACATTTGAAGCGTTTCCAGATGCCATTGCTGCTAGTTGGTTGCTCACCACTGGTGCAGGATTTTGCCAGCGTGCCGGCTGATTGTGGCGGCGGCGGCGGTGGCGGCGGCCAGCTCTCGTGCCACTGACCCATAAACACACTTACCTATGTTATACTATGGGCCTGTTGTATACATCGTTCTGCCACGCGGTTGTCGTCGCGCTATGCCTTAATGCCCGTACACACCGTTGTACGTTTCAGTTTCCGGCTCTCGAGCGTGCTTGTGTACGTCGTCCTTGGAAGATTTACGTACTCGCAAGCATCACCGTACTCCCCGATACCGCGTGGCTTCGTGAAATCTTTCATTCGCGCCTGCGAATTCCGAAAGTAATCCCTGGCGTCGAGTAATTTTCTGGCGAATGTGTTTCGGAACGTGCGTGGCGTAGTATAATCGTACATGCATGTAGGCTTTGAATTTGTACTTTAATCGATTAACTCTTTTAACGAGCGTTCAACGAGCGTAATCATTATAGGGAAACGAATATTTCTTGGCTAGTAACGAGTACACTAGCAGCAGTAGCTATAGCAATAGCACGAGTAGCATTCGTCGTTTAAAATCCAATTAAATTCAAATTTAATTATATTGAATAAGAAATATTAGTAAGAATATTAATAAGAAATATTAATATATATTGCTATAAAACATAGAAATGAGTATAATATAAATTAATATTGTAAGTTAATTAATAAGCATCAGTTGAAACTAATGTCATAATTATGTTGCTTAAGTTTGAAACCAATCTGAAAATAGATACGAGTTACAAGATATTTATTAGTATACATTTAATGAAAAAAATTAGTATGAAATGTATAAATGAACATCTTGAGTACCAAACAATTTTTAATGATACAAGTATGAATATTGAGGTTTATCAATATTATACCATAATTATATACAAATAATATTATACCATATTATATACAAATATTATATCAGCTATTAATATTAAGTAATGTTAAGTATAACTTGTTTGAATACTTTTATTTTAAACATTCTTTTTATATTATTTATTTACTCTTTTTAGTCTTAATATATTACTTATTTTATTGCTTATTTTAAATTGTCTTTTAAGTAGGTTTTAAATTCCACCAGTCAAACATCATAAGATTAAAATACGTATATATATTATATTACAATAACAATATTATAACAATATTATATATTATTATGTACATTATATATATATATATATATAAATTTATATGCATTTTAATCTTGTGGTGTCTGTATACATATATATATATCATACTTGTGAACAATTTAAAAATGACACGATTATATCATTAGAATGTAAAATAATCAAATTAATCATTCATTTTATTACTTGAATGAGCAATATATACTAAATATATACTATATATAAACTAAAGCAACATATACAAGTTTCGTCTGAAAAATGGACATTTCACATATACCATCAACTTGATAAAATGGTTTTACTTACGGTTTCGTTTTACTTACTGGTCTGTTGGCACCATTAAAAGTTAATGTTCTAGGCTAGTCGATCTCTGGTGAAGATTAGATTCGAGTCCTGATCCACGCGGCATTAAAATTCCTGTCGCTCATGTCCCCGCGATATACATATTGATATACGTTCCCTTTTCACGCTCCTACTTTTTTCTTTCTTCATTTCCGTTTTTACTTTTTTAACTTTGTGAAAACCGCGTGGAAAAGAAGCAAGAGAACAAACGGTAATCCCGAATTTAAATGTTATTATAAGAATTTAACTTTTCTGGTATTACTGGCTGAGTTCTCTCCGACAAATTTTCATTTTCATTATCAAAATTTTGGCCATTAAATCGGAAGCTATATTTTTTAAGATAAGAAGATAAAGTTTTTATCATTCTAGTAACCAGCTGATTTTCTGCGTACAAAATCTTAAATTGATTTTAAATATATTGATTACAATTTGTTTAAAAATGAAAAGATAACGTAAAACAGCTAGCTCGATTGTTTTTGAAAAATGGACTTGGGCAATTTTCAAAACATCTCGTGTTGTTACAAGATAGAAAGTTCGTTCTCTCGGTCGGAGAATTTAACAATAAACTCGAATTCAGCGCGAAAGAAACGAGAACCCGTGAAGAAAACGAAGCATCCGCAAAACGTAACTCCCACGCGTTTGCAGAAACGCGTCTCTGCGTGCACACGCCTGCCGTGTTTTACTCTCCATCTCGATTGTCCTACTTGGTAAACAGGACAAAACTGGAAGAGCAAGGCTGTGTTCTGGACACGGTGACGCGGAAAAGAGGTGGCCGATCGCCGCTCGACTTTTTGCCGTCACGAATCCGAGATGAGTGTCGTCGGCTTGGAGACGAATAGAAGGTGGCAGGAAGCAAACGGGACGGAAGAGGAAACCGAACCGGCGCGGCAACATTAAAATCGTGAACAAGTTATCGCTACAACATTGAATGCCTCGACCCACTCTTGGTTTCTGGTGCCAAACAAACTGGAAACAATCCTCGTGTTCTCTACTTCTTTCGTTTCTTTTTTCTTTCTTCTTTTCGTTCTAACGCCTGCGCTTCACTTCGTGCTCCAATTGACCTGACTGGCGGAGAACAAAAGCCTCGCTTGCTCTGGATGGATCATGATAATCGCGTGTGACAGTGTCGACAAGAGAAAAGACTGTTGCTGCGTTGTCGGTATTGTTAATTCGTAAATAGTATTGTAGTATCGTTGCATTTGTATTTACTAATTGCGGATTTACACAAAATTTGAAAGTAAAAGATGCATGCAATGTATGAAATTTGAAACAGTATTGAGAGATTGTAATGATATGTGGAAGAAACAATTTTCCATTTAAGTTTCGTTCTTTTAATTATGTTCTATGAGAAGTTGGAAGTGCGGTTTAATAATTATTGTTAGTTTAATATTTCAATGTATGTTAATTTCTATGTATGTGTTTCTGACTATATTCATACATACAGTAAAATGTTTGTTAATAAATAATTATTATTGGCAATTATTATTGATGACAATTATTATTAGTATTAGAATTAATATTATAGAGAAATTATCATTATTAAAATTAGAAGTATGAATTATTATTGATATTACAGTGTTTATGTATTTTATACACAAATCGTTGCCTGTCTGACTTCGGCCCATATTGGCGATTTTTGCAATTAAAAAAAGAAAATTTTTATGGAATTTGTTTTGAGATAGGGAGCTTGAGAAATGATCTATAAATTGATTATTTAAATAAGATTCATTTTTGAATGAAATAGAAATAAATGACTTGATAAATAAAATGATCAAATAATCAGAAAAAAAAAAATATATATATATATATATTCAACATCATGAACATAGTTAATATTTGAACAATATTCTAGTTGTAAAAAGTTAAACCAATGTTTATGTACTTGTAAATATAACATTTTCTCCCTAATATAATATAATAGTAATTAATAAAGTTCAGTGCAAAAAAGAAATTAGTTATACACGTATCAAATTTTGTTTATTTCTTTCTAGATTATATTTGTACTGAAGTGAAAACTTACAGTTAATTATATTTTGTACGATTTAAATTTCTACCAGCATGACATGATTCTGAATTATATTTAAACTCTTATCAATATATTAGGTTGTACCATAAGTTTCTTCCGCGCCACGCTATGAGTGACTCTAAGTGGCTGTGTTAATTAAACATGCAGGCTTATTTCTTAGCCGTTTATGGCATCGGTTTCAGTCGTCTCAGAGCTCTTTCAAAGTACGTTTCGTTGGTGACAAAGTCTCTTTTAAAATTTTTTCTGCACCGTTCAATATGGAGAGCCAAAAGATGCATTTGCGGCATGTTATGCTTCATTGCTTTAAAAAGGCAATAGTGCAAAAGGACACTGCAGACGAGATTTTCACTGTTTACGGGAGTGGTACTACCACTATTAGGACCGTCCGCAATTGGTTTGAGAAATTTAGAGCTGGCAATTTCGAGTTGAAAGATGAAGACCGCAGCGGCCGCCCAGCAACGACTGATACGGACATTATCAAGATTGTGCTCACTGAAAATCCACGATATAGTGTGCGTGGGATAGTGGATGCCACTAATATTCCCAAGACAGCGGTACATAAGCATTTAATCAAGATAGGATATGCGAATCGATATGAAGTTTGGGTTCCACACCTATTGACGGAGACCGGCCTTATGAACCGCGTCTCTACGTGCGATTTGCTTCTCCAGCGACATGAAAGGGATCCTTTCTTAAAGAGGCTTGTCACTGGAGACGAGACTTGGATTTTATACCAAAATGTGCATCGAAAACGTACTTGGTCCAAGGAAAATAGACCTTCAACTGTTGCAAAGCCTGGACTTCATCCGAAGAAGGTTCTTCTGTGCATTTGGTGGGACTGGAAAGGTGTAGTGTACTACGATCTCCTTCCTCAAGATGATACGATCAATGCTGACAAATATTGCAATCAACTGGATCAATTGAAAGCAGCCATAGCAGAAAAACGGCCAGAATTGGCGAACCGACGAGGCGTCGTTTTCCATCACGACAACGCAAGACCGCATGTTGCGTTAGCCGTAAGGCAAAAATTATTACAGTTTGGACGTTCTACCTCATCCTCCATACTCCCCAGACCTTGCTCCATCCGATTACTACTTGTTCCTCTCCTTAAAAAATTCTCTCCGTGGTAAATCTTTCAAATCCATAAGCGAAATAAAAACGCACCTAGATGAATATTTTACAAGTAAACTTAAACAATTTTGGAAAAAGGGCATAATGAGGCTTCCTGAGAGATGGAAGAAGGTTATAGAACGGTTCATATATAACATAATAAATCCATCTTAACAAAAAATATCGTGTATTCATTTCGCATCAAAAAAAGGGAAGAAACTTATGGTACAACCTAATACAATAACTCTAAATTTGCTAAAGTGTATTAGTTATTAATTCTTCGAATGTTAAAAAGATTCCTACAAGAAATTTAATATATAATATTATATCGTTTCAATAATTTTATGCAAGTATAACAAGCTCATATGCACTTTTGATATATACAATCAATAATAAAACAAACTTACATACATACATTGTTTGAATTTGAAATATTTTCGTAATTTGTGGCATAAATAAATTGCATTACAAATAAATAAACAAAATTTGCGTAATGAATTGCGTTACTTTTTCTCACTGAGAGCTTAATCTATACAATTAATCGTGCTTAATCACACGAACTATTGAATTTAATCTCAGTATCTAAAATTTAAGAGACGCATGCAGACTTTCTTTATCGACACCATCACATATATATTCAAAAGTATCAAACATTCACATGATGTACGTACGTATCTCATCATTCCCCATCTTTTTTTCAGAAAAGATCCTCGAAGCAAATCAACTCCTCGATGCTTCACTTTCGAACAACTCGTTCCACTTCCACATAGGATTACAATTAAATGTAGTCTTCTTCCTTTATTGTGGAATTTAGGACATTTCTTTTTTTGCCGTGGCTTGGTTCTTAAAGAAAAAAAAACACTTCACGCAACGTTGACCGGTTGGGGGTTATTTTTACGATCGGCCTTGACCAGAATCAGACCGCGCATACCAGAATCAAACCTAATCCATCGACCACTTTTTTTTCTTTTTCTTTTATTCGACCAAACAAGCTGATCGAACTAGGTCACGTTTCCTTTGCGGCGCTAGGGCAACAGACGACCGAAGAACCTTTACCTAGTTATGCTCTCCGGAATTGGGATGACGCCGGTGGTGTACGTAACATATGGTTGCCCAAATTTCTCCCTCCACTCTCGATTCTCTGTACCCGAATCCAGAATCTGGTTTAGTCGAGTACAGTGGGACCTCCCCTCCCCTCCCCCCCGTGTACGATGTGCGGAATGTCCTCATTTTTTGGGTGGAGGGGGGGAGCCTCGGGGCCTCGAGGGCCGCGTGACTTCCTCAACGTAACGCTACATCAGGGGTCGAGACGCCGGGCCCGCGTGAGCTTCTTGATTTGTCCCTTCGAATTCCGTTTACGTACGCGATCTCCCGCGGTTAATTTTAGCGTTCGCGTTCACACGTCTGGGAACCTGAATCATCTTTGAGCTGTTAACTGTCCAAGGTGAACACTTTCGAACAGTTCTGGTTAGAAAACGTCCCAAGAAATTTTGTTTCAATCCTCGACTGGATAATTCGTTGGATAAATCTTCGTCTCGTACTTTCACATTCTTACGAGACAATTCAATGTTATATTATTATAATCATAATTAACATAATATAAATTATAATATATTGTAATAATTTATATAATAATAATCAGTATTATTATACCGATACACGTCAATTGATTGTAAAACAAGTAAATTTAAAGATGAATTACTTAATTTTGGAATATTTTTGTAATTTTGTTTAATTCTGTTACTAATTTTTAACGCGGAGAATGTAAAGTAAATTGATTGAATAAAATGAAATGGTACCCAAGTAGAAATTTGTTTCATAGATACTCTAGTTTGGATATTTTATATATTTTTTCATATATTTTTGCATTTTGTGCAGTTTCAAATTTTCCACAATTACAATTATACATGATCTGGTAATTATAATATTATTGTTTAATATATATAAGATACGTGTTGATTATTAATATATTAGTGTAATTAATACATTTTTGTACAGTTAAATAAGTTTCTATAATTTAAAAGGTTGATATGAGTGCCTCCTTGAAGTAACTTCAGTAGCCATCTCTATTTGTCAAACTTTTTGTAGATATATCGCATAACTCACGCGGAAGTCATTTCCTTTACTTTTCTCATTTGAGTCTAGTGACGAGTAATGATGAAATATCTTACTTTTACTTGAAATATTGTTTCTCTTACTGTAGATTATTTATAATAATGTTTCTCGTAATATACTTGTGTATTTGTAAGAATGCGAAAATGTAGTGTAGAATATACATATACTTATTGTTAGACACATATAAAATGTATAAAATAAATATATGAACTATAAATATGAAATATATTTATCCAATATAATATATCAAATATATATATATATATATATATATATATATATATATATATACACATTTATTTAAATATTATATAGGTACATATGAAATGTGTAAAATGAAATGTTCATTGTGATGTCTAGAAATTATTATTATTATAATATTTATAAATAGTTGTTATCATACTGTACCTCACAAAAATATTCTAAACTCATGACAATTATTTTCCAGACAATGATGTTGCTAAGCAACTACAACCTTGTGCTAAAAGATGTCGCGTAAGTTACATGTTAATAAAGACTATGATCCAGTTTGGGAAATTAGGAGATTTTTCCTTAATGAAAGGTGAAACAACAACGAAGTGCAGCTTACGTACACTTCGTTCATTGAATGCATTTGAATGCTTATAAGTAAGTAAACTTCTGTTATAATAAACTCTAATTAGGTAGTTTGTCCCCTGACAAATTCACAAGTTCACAACGGAGTTTTAGGTATGTTTCCATTCCATTCCATTGGAGCATCAAGATTTGTTAATCTAATAGATGATTAACGTAAATATTTTTTAGTTTAAACAGCTTACTTTAAATATTTTCGCAATGTACAAATTTAATCGTAATTTT